>OX451735.1:1545276817-1546618689 GCA_948472305.1 Vicia faba
AAGTTAAAATCACCCAAGGTTCTCTTACCATTCATGCTAAGGCAGTAACCATACCTGGTTCATTCATCATCTTTTGAAGCTCCAGACTCAGCTCCCGTAACCAGTCAGGACATATCTATACCAAGCATCTAAAATCAGCTCCTGCAACGTGTCAGGTACTCATTTTTCTTTTGCAGGTATGCAGGTTCTCGCTAAGGAATCTCCTACGCAATCAACATTCAGATGGCACTTATAAGCCCATCACCCTATCCAGCAATCTCCAAATGGCATCTATAAGCCCATTCCCCCATCACTGCTACTATGTGAGCGCAAATTTCTGGGCACTCTAGTGTTCAATCATCTTCTACCCTCGGATTACGAAAGGCACGTCCGCCAATCTGCATCCTCAGGTCTAAGAAGATTGAACAGGGGCAACTGTTGTACCCCAAAATTTGCCCTCCCATATTCTTCAAGAAATTGCCAAGCCAAGTCACAAAATTCCCCAAGGGTTATGCAGTTCAACTGTCTCCTATACAGTCAAAACTAGGGTTTGTGTTATGATCAGAGATTGAAGTTTTCAAAGGTCCAATCAAGTCTCATATGCTTACAAATATGGTCAAGCACCCTTATGTCAAGTTTCAAGGCTTTCAGCTCAAAATTGCACAATCAAAACCCTAGATTGCACTACAGTCAACTGTAGGGGCAAAATGGTCATTTGACAGTCAAAAGTTCAAATTTTTGGTCAACATATCATTTTGAAGCCACAAACATCATTTGATCAATGCTTGATCATGATTCTCAAAATTTGGCTCAGAAATAATCAGAGATGCAAAAGTTACTATATTTGGACAGTTGAAAAAGTCAACTGAAATTGACCAGGGCATAACTTTCACATGGATTATCAGAAAAATTCCATACAAAGCTCATTTTGAAGAGAAAGACATTTCCTACAACTCATCTTCATACTTCAAGTCCAAGAAATGCTCTCACAAAAAGTTATCAATTTCAACATTATAGGTCATTTTCAAAAGTCAACAAAAAGGGACTTTAAGTCAAAGGCCATAACTTGAGATTGGTAAATCAAAATGACATGGGACCAAAGGCATTGGTTAAAGGACTCAAAGTCCTTTCCAAAATGTCCATGAACATGTAAAAAGCTTAACAATTAAGCAAGTTATGCCTTGTGGAAGTTGGGAAATGTTTGGGAATTTTGAAAAGTCAACATTGATGCAAATGATCCAAAATTGCTAATGGGCCCATTTTTCTTCCATGATTCATCATTCTAAGCCTATGCACGACCACTTGGCCCAAAGGGAAGTATTTTCTCAATTTTTATTTATTTATTTGAATTTATATTAATATTAATTCATTTAAATCATTTAAATATGTAGAAAATATAAACTTGACCTAAAAAAATCTTTTTGTGCACATTCTACTCTCAATATTTCGTGCTTGTTCAATTATGGAAAGAATTGGTGTGATTGGAGCTAATTGACACAAAGAACCATGTGAAAAAGATTCAAAAAGATCTTACAAAATCAAATATGCAAATCATTGAATACCATGGATTTTGTGCAATTTTGTTGACCTAAAAACTTCTATACATAATCAGGAATACAAACCTAATGGCATTACACAAAAAGCTGCGCATAAGAATACCATAAAAACTTGAAAAATTGTCCAAGAAATTAAAATCTGATTTCAAGGTTACAAGACGATTCGAGACACCAAACCTATTTCAATAGCTTCCTTAGGCATTCCTGAACACATTCCAATCAATATCAACCACAAAAGCGTAAGGAATTGGTACCTAGAACCGCAACTGTATCGAACAAATTGCATACTCATACATTCCATTATATGCGTTATTTGTAAATTTTATTGATTGATTCTTGTTCATATTGAAGTTTCAAAGCTAACCAGCACCTTTAATTGTGTTTTTATTGACCATACACGATGATGCCATGAATGAGATTTAGGGTTTGCAGGTTTCAAAATTAGGGATTCTTAATACAAGCAAAATTAGATCATCCCAGTACCACCATTGCAATCAGCTCATCAAGACGAAGAAAGCTTGACCCTCGCGATCAATTTATGATCACCATAGCGCTAGTCGCTATTTTCTTGAAGCTTGCCTAATGCAACGGGTCCAAAACCGTTGCTTTTGTGTTTTTGTTTCAGGGATAGTGGGGACGATGAAGCGTGGCAACACATGATACGCTTATTCAAAATTTCGCGCGCTCTCCACTAATATCTTCGTTTCTTTTTTATATTATTTGTTTATGTATTATATTACAAACGCGTGTGGTTGGTACAGTTGGTCTGAGAAGGCATTGGCAAGGCATAAGACCTGGGTTTGATCCCCAGGTCTGCATCATTCTCAATAATATTTTTCCATATATATTCCCATGGAGCGTAAGCATCATAGACTATCGTGTGCTCACCATATCAAGCCAGCCACGTGCTTAATGGAACCAGATCAAGGGTTGTACATTGAGGGACACCATGAGGACAAGTCAGCATGCATGTACGTGGCCTAGGAAAGTCAACAAATTCCATGCTTGTTGGGCCAGATTTGCTAAGTCCAAAACCTCCATATTGGGACTACACCCCCACCCTGGTTTGCAAATCTTTTTATTTTTTTATTTTTCTCATATCTTTTTTTAATTATTATCTTTATTTGTTTTATTGTTTTAATTTAATTATTATTTTTACAAAACATAAAAAATACAAAAAAATCAGAAAAGGTGAAAATATAATATTTGTTTTATCTTAATTATTTTTCATAAAAATTTGCATGTTAATTAGTTGATTTAAATTAGGATTTATTATTAATCCTTTTCATAATAAAAATACAAAAATATGTAGAAATAGGTTTAATTGTTAATTTGATTCCTTTTAATTTCCTTTTTATAATAATAATATTTATTTTATTTATTTTCTATAATTAAATTTTGCATGTAAATTAACTTAGGTTTAAATTAGGTTAAAACTTAATATTTTCACAATAAACTTAAAAAACATTAGAATTAGGGTTTGACGCTTCATTTTAATTTTAATTAATTATTCTTTCCATTACATCATAAAAAACAAAAATACTAAAAAACATTTTCTTTTAAATTTTAATTTTAATTCTTCATTAATTTTAATTTTTGCAAAAGGGTCCAACGCCCATATTTTTAATTGTTTAATTTCGCGCATTTATTTTATGTCGTTTCTTATAATTATGTAATTCTCCCAAAGCCTTGTAACAATTTAACTTCTCGCACTTTTACTTTTGCTTTATTTACTTTCCGTCAAATCGGGTCCGGTTTAATTTTGGCGATGTGGACCCGCGCCATTTGTAATAGTTTAGATTTATTTTCCCGCAAATACTTTATAACTGTTAAATAAGCATGCAAGAATGAATGGCCTTAATTAAAATCAAGCGTAGATCATTTTAACACGACAAGACAAATACAAATGAAAACGGCACACGAATCGCACACACCACCCCTAGGGTACGCCTCACTGCCTTGCCTTCGAAAGGTGGTCGTCGAGTAGAGGACGTCTTAGTAAGTCCTCATGATCCGGGAACCTGGCATGAGGGTAGCTTCTAAGGTGTCTTCCCATTGCTCTGGTGATCACCATGTCCCTAAAACTCGAATTGACCTGAACACCTCCAACGGTGGTGCTACCTACCTCTCAATGGTGGGATGGCACTACTTTTAAGGACATCTACACAGACGAATTCCTTAGGGTAGGTAGGTTCTCAAGGATACTTGCTCTAATTTCAAACAAATCAAAATCTTTTCACACCGACACTTTTCAAAAGCTTTCAAAGCAAATTTTTCAAACACTCTGACGTACGAGTCGAACTGAAATTTTTCAAAGAAACCTTTTTAAACCCACATTGAAAAGCAAACAAACAATTTTGAAAAACACAATGAGCAAGTATCTAAGAGCCCATGGATAACCATGGATAGAAAGGGTGCTAACACCTTCCCTTTCTATAACCTACCTCCCGAACCGAGAGCAATCTCTTTAAGGAATTTTTCTGTGCTTTTGTCCTTTCCAATTGGAGAAAATAAAAGACGGTGGCGACTCTTGCTTCCGCGACATTTCGCGAACCAGCGTTAAACAGTCAGTTCCAGATCCACCGATCACAGAACTGGCGACTCTGCTGGGGAAACCTTAAAGTGAGGTGTACCTTAGGATTAAGATCACTGTGTTTTCAATTGTCTTCTTTGCTTGCTTTACTATTGTGGGTTGCATGGGAGTTACATAGATCCTAACCCGGATCTGGGGATACCCTGTTTAGGTAGCATAAGCTGTGAGGGACCTGTCCGGCGTATACCGACATGGGTGAAGCAGTGGCTACGTTGGTGTGGCGCCTTGGTCTGTACTGATATCCCTCGTGTCGAAACGGGGAGAATATGGGTCTTCCAAGGAGTCATTAAGCACCAACAGACCTTAGAACCTTAATTAACACAACTTGGCCATTAGAACAGTAGCAGTATGCTACGCCCATTGAGGCTAAACTCTCGTGATGGTTCTGGCCGCAAGAAAAGATTGCGATGCTGGAGTTATGACCGATTGAGGGTAGTCAATGATATTGGGATCCTCTAAGAACCCGGTTACTTTGATAGGACAGGTATGAACCAACAAACTGAAAAAGGGTAATACCTAGACCTCATGCTGGCCTAAACCCTAAGGGCTTCTCTTGTGTGACTTGTGTGCCTTCGTACTTGACTACTTGCATGCTTGTTATCTGACCCTTGATGTCTTGCAGGTTTTGTTCATAGTCCTTAATTGGGACTTATAACAGGGTGTACTAACCACTTGCAGGTTCTGTTTATAGTCCTTAATTGGGACTCATAACAGGGTACTAAGCTTCTTGCAGGTCTTGTTTATAGTCCTTAATTGGGACTCATAACAGGGTACTAAATTTCTTGCAGGGTTGTTTATAGTCCTTAATTGGGACTCATAACAGGGTACTAAATTTCTTGCAGGGTTGTTTATAGTCCTTAAGTGGGACTCATAACAGGGTTACTCACATTACCCCATGCATAGCATGACATCATACCATTGCATACCATTGCATACATCCTAACCCATTTCAAGGAGCTCAAGGGCTTGTGATGCAGGTCATGATAAATCAAACATCTAGCAAGGGGCAAAGAGGATTTATTTTCCTCTAGCTAAGGTTGTCAGGGGATATGACCCACTCGATATGGTGAGCCTTTGACCCTTGAAGAAGGACTCTCTACAACAGGAAGTTCCTTCAATCAAGTTGCCAGTTTCCAACTCTAACAAAGTTTCTCTGTTTACCCCGCGGGGTCCTTGAAAACATTACATGCATGTCATACATCTCATTGCATTGCAGGTGTCCCTTTGACAGGTTGCTTACCCTTCTCCGCTGTTTATTTCAGCCGATCGTCATGAATCCAGAATCATCAGCTGAGCAGACCATCAAGGACCTCCAGGCTCAGAATGCCCAGTTCCAAGAGCTGATCCTGAATTTGACCCAGGGGCAGCAAGATCTGAAGGCCCTACTTTTGAAGAAAGAAAAGAAGAAGAAGAGGACTGTCTTGTTCAGCCCTAGACGCAGATCTGGGAATACACCGCAGACTGAAACTGAGAGGACTACCCCATCTGTGAGGGAAAGCAGTCACCATGAGAGAGAGGTGCCCAGTCCAGTGGTCTCTGACAATGAAACAGATTTCGACGACGAACAGTACCCTCCTGCTGATGACAGATATAAGCAACTGGAGGACAGATTGAAAGCTATGGAGGTTCAACAGGTACCTGGGCTGGATTTCGGAGATCTGGGCTTGTCAACTGGTGTGATAATCCCCCACAAGTTCAAAGTACCATCCTTCTCTAAGTACGACGGGGCGTCTTGTCCCAAGCTGCATCTAAGGTCCTATGTTCGGAAAATTCAGCCGTACTCTGCGGACAAGAATTTATGGATTCACTTCTTCCAGGAGAGTCTTTCAGGGACTCATCTCGAATGGTTCTATCAGCTGGATGGGACCAAGGTTCGTAACTGGGAGGAGTTGGCTACTGCTTTCTACAAGCAGTATCAATATAATGCCGACCTTGCCCCTACGCGTACCCAACTCCAGGGTATGTCGTTGGGATCAAGTGAAGGTTTTAAAGAGTACGCGCAGAAATGGAGGGATCTTGCTGGAAGGGTACAACCACCTCTGACTGATCGGGAACTTGTGGACATGTTCTTGGGGACCTTGTCTGGTCCATTTTATAACCACCTGATTGGGAACTCGTCTGCTGGATTCACAGATCTTATCTTGACTGGAGAGCGAATAGAAGCTGGCATCCGGTCTGGGAAAATTCAAGAGGCTGCACCTTCGGACAAAAAGCCTCATCATGGAAAGAAAGAATCCAATGCTGTGCACGGTAAAAAGAGCCGTCATGAGGCAGGGGCAATCCAGATTTCCAATCCCGGACCTGCTCAACAAGGACAGGGGCAGCAGCGCAAGGAGAAACGGCAGTATACCAAACTCAACATGTCGATGGATCAAGCATTGCAACAACTGTTGAAGGCAGGGCTGATCACCTTAAGGGCTCCTCTCCGGAATCCGAACACTTCGGCTCCTAACTATCATCCCAACGATAGGTGCGCATATCATTCCGATAGCCCGGGGCATACTACGGACAACTGCTGGCCTCTCAAGAACAAAATTCAAGACATGATCGACGCCGGAGAGATTCAGTTTGAAGTGCCTGAGACTCCGAACATCATCACTCCGTTACCCAATCGTTGAAGACCTTTTGTTTATTTGAATTTTTGAGCTGTGTTTTTCTTTGCTTATATAAACGATTAATGTCATAGCAAACTCTTTTATTCTATTAATGCATCGCATATGTCTGTTTTGGAAATTAATACAATTGTTTTCATTATATTCAAAATTCTTTTCATATTTTTATGATGATCAACTCCTGGTTAATAATTCTGAGCCTCGTGAGGGAGGATGACGAAAACGATACCATAATCTACAGTATGCTTTTGAACAGACCCCGCTGATGAGGTACAGGCATTGTTTCAATCCCTAAACACTGGAGTTATAAGGAAGATAATCCCTCGTCAACCCCTCTGAGCCAGAGAAGTAGGAGTTTTATTTTTGAAAATCAAAACCCTTAATCATAACCTGGGGCAGGGTAGTCTCCCAGTTGATCCAAGTGCATAACGAATGGCACCGAAGAGATCTTTACAAAACAGACAAAGACAATGATGGTTCAGAACAATCAAAAGGACAGGCAGTCATCATCAAAATTCATAAATGAAAAGCCCAAAAAGTCTAAACCTACAAAGGAGACTTACAAAACTGGGGCATCCCGCTGACTGTAATTCCAAAAAGGAAACAGCTCAGGCAAAAAATAGGGATAACGAAATCAAAAAGAAAGAGGTCCTACGAACCCTCAACAAAAAAGGAGATGACTGCCTATTCAAATAAGTTATCAACATCTGAACCATTATTGGAACATCAAAGCAAAGACTCAAGCAAGGTCTAACGTATGATCAACTGAGTTTAGGTTTGAAGAACATCACGAAGAGCGGGTGGGTACAAATAATTTGAGCCTTTATCCTTTGTTTCTTAAACCGTGAACCAGGCCACGCTATAACCCTTAAAAGTCCTAGCTGAAGCATGGGTTGGTTCGAAAGCATACTGTTACGAAAGGTATCCTGACTCCTTAAGGCCTACGGTAAATACGGTGTTGACATCACGTTTTACAAACAATCACTTGTTTTATGAAAAAAAAATGCATTTTCAAAATCTTCGAGACAGACATAAGCTTTGCATTTTTAACATAACTTTGTTTGCATATGACTTTTTGTTTGAACAGCATAGAAATTCGCATGATGAAAGTCTAATGAATAAGAGTATCTCCAATCAAGGGGCACGGCATGATCATGGTCTACCATCTGGGGCAGTTAAGTCAAGATCCAGAGAATCTCTCAAAAGGCCAAAAAGCCTGAGGCAAATCTCTGCCTGAGTCACTTGGGGCATTTCAACAATAAATCTTTCCTGGTCAGAAATCTTCTGGTGGCATGACAAAACACTTCTAACAGGGGCAACTCCCTACATTCTGAAAGCACGGACATAGTCGAAAAGATACTACGCAAAATCAAAGACCCGCTAGGTTGACATACCTAGGCAAAAATAAGGGCTTCCCGGCGAACCAAAAGGGTTCGGGCAAAATGAAGGGATGAAATGAAAAAATCTGTACACCCGGCAAGTCGAAAACCTGAAAAGGCGGCTTGGGCAAAAATGGGTATCCCGGTGGACTGAAAACCCGAAAGGGCGGTCCAGGCAAAAGTTAGGGATTAAAGCGTACGACTATGTCCTGCCATCTGTCTACCAGAAGAAGGTTTGTCCATCGACAACTATCAGTACCCCACAAGTGCCTCCCCCATAGAAACAGGGGCAATAAAGAGTGGTCTAAGCAATCTGGTCGTTCTGTCCTCCAGGGTATCAAGGTAGGTTCCATTGAAAGACCTAACCAATACAGTTCAATGCTTCCCCAGGAGAGTCCAATCTAGTCTCCCCAGGAAAGCTGGAATTCACATCCCCAAGCAGTAAGCCTACCCCCAGTAGATTCTGGAAGCTTACCCTCGCAGAGCACGAACGCGTCGTCCGGCTTGATTTAAAGAGTTATTTCCTTAACAGGATATAACTGGGTTATCCTCAGCCAAAAGCCGCGGAAAGATCGTCGTCGACAGAATCCTCTTATCCCCAGCGAAGTCCATCAGCACTTCCAATACAGCAAGTCATTCTCAGCAATTCAGCAAAAGCATCTCCCCACAGAGTATTTCTTCCCAGCATGGTCGCTAGGATATCTTTTTTCTCCCTGCAGAATCTTCCATTTGCCAAGATTGTTCCGCAACGGAGTTATCTTCTCCTACCAGTATACTTGCAATTATCATCCCCAGCGGAGGCAAAGACCTATTCTTCAACATCAGCCCAGGATACGACTTCCCGGCACCCGTCAAGGATTTATTTTCTTAGACAAACATACATTCATAAAACGTCACATACATCATTATAGCATACATATGCATCATATTACACGAATCTCATTGATTTTGAAGACATACGGTTCATGCATCATGATTTGGCATACAATTATGTTCTACCTTTTCAGGAAAAAGATCAATACAAAAATGACTACTATCAAACTATCGCAATTCATTCTTGATATAGTTTCAGATGTAAACCAGATATGGTGACGTTCTGATACTGCTTCCAGATTTCCTTCTTGATATAGTTTCAGATATGATCCAGATATGGTGACGTTCTGATGCTGCTTCCAGATTCCCTTCTTGATATAGTTTCAGATATGATCCAGATATGGTGACGTTCTGATACTGCTTCCAGATTTCCTTCTAGATATAGTTTCAGATATGATCCAGAGATGGTGACGTTCTGATGCTGCTTCCAGATTTCCTTCTAGATATAGTTTCAGATATGATCCAGAGATGGTGACGTTCTGATGCTGCTTCCAGATTTCCTTCTAGATATAGTTTCAGATATGATCCAGATATGGTGACGTTCTGATGCTGCTTCCAGATTTCCTTCCAGATATAGTTTCAGATGTAAACCAGATATGGTGACGTTCTGATACTGCTTCCAGAAGTCCTTTTTAGATGTTTCCCTCTCCGACGATGAGTGTGAGGTGATATTCTCCTATGGTTCCCTCTCCGACAGTGTGTGAGGTAGTAATCCCTTTTTCAGATGTTTCCCTCTCCGACGATGAGTGTGAGGTGATATTCTCCTATGGTTCCCTCTCCGACGGTGTGTGAGGCAGTAATCCCTTTTTCAGATGTTTCCCTCTCCGACGATGAGTGTGAGTTGATATTCTCCTATGGTCCCCTCTCCGACGATGAGTGTGAGGTGGTAATTCCTTTTTTAGATGTTTCCCTCTCCGACGATGAGTGTGAGGTGATAGTCTCTTATGGTCCCCTCTCCGACGATGAGTGTGAGGTGATCATTCCTTTCGGATTTTAATTGCCTATGGTTCTCTGCCCAATACTGCGAAGATGGTAATTCCCGCCAAGATTTTTCTCAACGAGCGTTGTTGAAGTTAAAATCACCCAAGGTTCTCTTACCATTCATGCTAAGGCAGTAACCATACCTGGTTCATTCATCATCTTTTGAAGCTCCAGACTCAGCTCCCGTAACCAGTCAGGACATATCTATACCAAGCATCTAAAATCAGCTCCTGCAACGTGTCAGGTACTCATTTTTCTTTTGCAGGTATGCAGGTTCTCGCTAAGGAATCTCCTACGCAATCAACATTCAGATGGCACTTATAAGCCCATCACCCTATCCAGCAATCTCCAAATGGCATCTATAAGCCCATTCCCCCATCACTGCTACTATGTGAGCGCAAATTTCTGGGCACTCTAGTGTTCAATCATCTTCTACCCTCGGATTACGAAAGGCACGTCCGCCAATCTGCATCCTCAGGTCTAAGAAGATTGAACAGGGGCAACTTTTGTACCCCAAAATTTGCCCTCCCATATTCTTCAAGAAATTGCCAAGCCAAGTCACAAAATTCCCCAAGGGTTATGCAGTTCAACTGTCTCCTATACAGTCAAAACTAGGGTTTGTGTTATGATCAGAGATTGAAGTTTTCAAAGGTCCAATCAAGTCTCATATGCTTACAAATATGGTCAAGCACCCTTATGTCAAGTTTCAAGGCTTTCAGCTCAAAATTGCACAATCAAAACCCTAGATTGCACTACAGTCAACTGTAGGGGCAAAATGGTCATTTGACAGTCAAAAGTTCAAATTTTTGGTCAACATATCATTTTGAAGCCACAAACATCATTTGATCAATGCTTGATCATGATTCTCAAAATTTGGCTCAGAAATAATCAGAGATGCAAAAGTTACTATATTTGGACAGTTGAAAAAGTCAACTGAAATTGACCAGGGCATAACTTTCACATGGTTTATCAGAAAAATTCCATCCAAAGCTCATTTTGAAGAGAAAGACATTTCCTACAACTCATCTTCATACTTCAAGTCCAAGAAATGCACTCACAAAAAGTTATCAATTTCAACATTATAGGTCATTTTCAAAAGTCAACAAAAAGGGACTTTAAGTCAAAGGCCATAACTTGAGATTGGTAAATCAAAATGACATGGGACCAAAGGCATTGGTTAAAGGACTCAAAGACCTTTCCAAAATGTCCAAGAACATGTGAAAAGCTTAAAAATTAAGCAAGTTATGCCTTGTGGAAGTTGGGAAATGTTTGGGAATTTTGAAAAGTCAACATTGATGCAAATGATCCAAAATTGCTAATGGGCCCATTTTTCTTCCATGATTCATCATTCTAAGCCTATGCACGACCACTTGGCCCAAAGGGAAGTATTTTCTCAATTTTTATTTATTTATTTGAATTTATATTAATATTAATTCATTTAAATCATTTAAATATGTAGAAAATATAAACTTGACCTAAAAAAATCTTTTTGTGCACATTCTACTCTCAATATTTCGTGCTTGTTCAATTATGGAAAGAATTGGTGTGATTGGAGCTAATTGACACAAAGAACCATGTGAAAAAGATTCAAAAAGATCTTACAAAATCAAATATGCAAATCATTGAATACCATGGATTTTGTGCAATTTTGTTGACCTAAAAGCTTCTATACATAATCAGGAATACAAACCTAATGGCATTACACAAAAAGCTGCGCATAAGAATACCATAAAAACTTGAAAAATTGTCCAAGAAATTAAAATCTGATTTCAAGGTTACAAGACGATTCGAGACACCAAACCTATTTCAATAGCTTCCTTAGGCATTCCTGAACACATTCCAATCAATATCAACCACAAAAGCGTAAGGAATTGGTACCTAGAACCGCAACTGTATCGAACAAATTGCATACTCATACATTCCATTATATGCGTTATTTGTAAATTTTATTGATTGATTCTTGTTCATATTGAAGTTTCAAAGCTAACCAGCACCTTTAATTGTGTTTTTATTGACCATACACGATGATGCCATGAATGAGATTTAGGGTTTGCAGGTTTCAAAATTAGGGATTCTTAATACAAGCAAAATTAGATCATCCCAGTACCACCATTGCAATCAGCTCATCAAGACGAAGAAAGCTTGACCCTCGCGATCAATTTATGATCACCATAGCGCTAGTCGCTATTTTCTTGAAGCTTGCCTAATGCAACGGGTCCAAAACCGTTGCTTTTGTGTTTTTGTTTCAGGGATAGTGGGGACGATGAAGCGTGGCAACACATGATACGCTTATTCAAAATTTCGTGCGCTCTCCACTAATATCTTCGTTTCTTTTTTATATTATTTGTTTATGTATTATATTACAAACGCGTGTGGTTGGTACAGTTGGTCTGAGAAGGCATTGGCAAGGCATAAGACCTGGGTTCGATCCCCAGGTCTGCATCATTCTCAATAATATTTTTCCATATATATTCCCATGCAGCGTAAGCATCATAGACTACCGTGTGCTCACCATATCAAGCCAGCCACGTGCTTAATGGAACCAGATCAAGGGTTGTACATTGAGGGACACCATGAGGACAAGTCAGCATGCATGTACGTGGCCTAGGAAAGTCAACAAATTCCATGCTTGTTGGGCCAGATTTGCTAAGTCCAAAACCTCCATATTGGGACTACACCCCCACCCTGGTTTGCAAATCTTTTTATTTTTTTATTTTTCTCATATCTTTTTTTAATTATTATCTTTATTTGTTTTATTGTTTTAATTTAATTATTATTTTTACAAAACATAAAAAATACAAAAAAATCAGAAAAGGTAAAAATATAATATTTGTTTTATCTTAATTATTTTTCATAAAAATTTGCATGTTAATTAGTTGATTTAAATTAGGATTTATTATTAATCCTTTTCATAATAAAAATACAAAAATATGTAGAAATAGGTTTAATTGTTAATTTGATTCCTTTTAATTTCCTTTTTATAATAATAATATTTATTTTATTTATTTTCTATAATTAAATTTTGCATGTAAATTAACTTAGGTTTAAATTAGGTTAAAACTTAATATTTTCACAATAAACTTAAAAAACATTAGAATTAGGGTTTGACGCTTCATTTTAATTTTAATTAATTATTCTTTCCATTACATCATAAAAAACAAAAATACTAAAAAACATTTTCTTTTAAATTTTAATTTTAATTCTTCATTAATTTTAATTTTTGCAAAAGGGTCCAACGCCCATATTTTTAATTGTTTAATTTCGCGCATTTATTTTATGTCGTTTCTTATAATTATGTAATTCTCCCAAAGCCTTGTAACAATTTAACTTCTCGCACTTTTACTTTTGCTTTATTTACTTTCCGTCAAATCGGGTCCGGTTTAATTTTGGCGATGTGGACCCGCGCCATTTGTAATAGTTTAGATTTATTTTCCCGCAAATACTTTATAACTGTTAAATAAGCATGCAAGAATGAATGGCCTTAATTAAAATCAAGCGTAGATCATTTTAACACGACAAGACAAATACAAATGAAAACGGCACACGAATCGCACACACCACCCCTAGGGTACGCCTCACTGCCTTGCCTTCGAAAGGTGGTCGTCGAGTAGAGGACGTCTTAGTAAGTCCTCATGATCCGGGAACCTGGCATGAGGGTAGCTTCTAAGGTGTCTTCCCATTGCTCTGGTGATCACCATGTCCCTAAAACTCGAATTGACCTGAACACCTCCAACGGTGGTGCTACCTACCTCTCAATGGTGGGATGGCACTACTTTTAAGGACATCTACACAGACGAATTCCTTAGGGTAGGTAGGTTCTCAAGGATACTTGCTCTAATTTCAAACAAATCAAAATCTTTTCACACCGACACTTTTCAAAAGCTTTCAAAGCAAATTTTTCAAACACTCTGACGTACGAGTCGAACTGAAATTTTTCAAAGAAACCTTTTTAAACCCACATTGAAAAGCAAACAAACAATTTTGAAAAACACAATGAGCAAGTATCTAAGAGCCCATGGATAACCATGGATAGAAAGGGTGCTAACACCTTCCCTTTCTATAACCTACCTCCCGAACCGAGAGCAATCTCTTTAAGGAATTTTTCTGTGCTTTTGTCCTTTCCAATTGGAGAAAATAAAAGACGGTGGCGACTCTTGCTTCCGCGACATTTCGCAAACCAGCGTTAAACAGTCAGTTCCAGATCCACCGATCACAGAACTGGCGACTCTGCTGGGGAAACCTTAAAGTGAGGTGTACCTTAGGATTAAGATCACTGTGTTTTCAATTGTCTTCTTTGCTTGCTTTACTATTGTGGGTTGCATGGGAGTTACATAGATCCTAACCCGGATCTGGGGATACCCTGTTTAGGTAGCATAAGCTGTGAGGGACCTGTCCGGCGTATACCGACATGGGTGAAGCAGTGGCTACGTTGGTGTGGCGCCTTGGTCTGTACCGATATCCCTCGTGTCGAAACGGGGAGAATATGGGTCTTCCAAGGAGTCATTAAGCACCAACAGACCTTAGAACCTTAATTGACACAACTTGGCCATTAGAACAGTAGCAGTATGCTACGCCCATTGAGGCTAAACTCTCGTGATGGTTCTGGCCGCAAGAAAAGATTGCGATGCTGGAGTTATGACCGATTGAGGGTAGTCAATGATATTGGGATCCTCTAAGAACCCGGTTACTTTGATAGGACAGGTATGAACCAACAAACTGAAAAAGGGTAATACCTAGACCTCATGCTGGCCTAAACCCTAAGGGCTTCTCTTGTGTGACTTGTGTGCCTTCGTACTTGACTACTTGCATGCTTGTTATCTGACCCTTGATGTCTTGTAGGTTTTGTTCATAGTCCTTAATTGGGACTTATAACAGGGTGTACTAACCACTTGCAGGTTCTGTTTATAGTCCTTAATTGGGACTCATAACAGGGTACTAATCTTCTTGCAGGTCTTGTTTATAGTCCTTAATTGGGACTCATAACAGGGTACTAAATTTCTTGCAGGGTTGTTTATAGTCCTTAATTGGGACTCATAACAGGGTACTAAATTTCTTGCAGGGTTGTTTATAGTCCTTAAGTGGGACTCATAACAGGGTTACTCACATTACCCCATGCATAGAATGACATCATACCATTGCATACCATTGCATACATCCTAACCCATTTCAAGGAGCTCAAGGGCTTGTGATGCAGGTCATGATAAATCAAACATCTAGCAAGGGGCAAAGAGGATTTATTTTCCTCTAGCTAAGGTTGTCAGGGGATATGACCCACTCGATATGGTGAGCCTTTGACCCTTGAAGAAGGACTCTCTACAACAGGAAGTTCCTTCAATCAAGTTGCCAGTTTCCAACTCTAACAAAGTTTCTCTGTTTACCCCGCGGGGTCCTTGAAAACATTACATGCATGTCATACATCTCATTGCATTGCAGGTGTCCCTTTGACAGGTTGCTTACCCTTCTCCGCTGTTTATTTCAGCCGATCGTCATGAATCCAGAATCATCAGCTGAGCAGACCATCAAGGACCTCCAGGCTCAGAATGCCCAGTTCCAAGAGCTGATCCTGAATTTGACCCAGGGGCAGCAAGATCTGAAGGCCCTACTTTTGAAGAAATAAAAGAAGAAGAAGAGGATTGTCTTGTTCAGCCCTAGACGCAGATCTGGGAATACACCGCAGACTGAAACTAAGAGGACTACCCCATCTGTGAGGGAAAGCAGTCACCATGAGAGGGAGGTGCCCAGTCCAGTGGTCTCTGACAATGAAACAGATTTCGACGACGAACAGTACCCTCCTGCTGATGACAGATATAAGCAACTGGAGGACAGATTGAAAGCTATGGAGGTTCAACAGGTACCTGGGCTGGATTTCGGAGATCTGGGCTTGTCAACTGGTGTGATAATCCCCCACAAGTTCAAAGTACCATCCTTCTCTAAGTACGATGGGGCGTCTTGTCCCAAGCTGCATCTAAGGTCCTATGTTCGGAAAATTCAGCCGTACTCTGCGGACAAGAATTTATGGATTCACTTCTTCCAGGAGAGTCTTTCAGGGACTCATCTCGAATGGTTCTATCAGCTGGATGGGACCAAGGTTCGTAACTAGGAGGAGTTGGCTACTGCTTTCTACAAGCAGTATCAATATAATGCCGACCTTGCCCCTACGCGTACCCAACTCCAGGGTATGTCGTTGGGATCAAGTGAAGGTTTTAAAGAGTACGCGCAGAAATGGAGGGATCTTGCTGGAAGGGTACAACCACCTCTGACTGATCGGGAACTTGTGGACATGTTCTTGGGGACCTTGTCTGGTCCATTTTATAACCACCTGATTGGGAACTCGTCTGCTGGATTCACAGATCTTATCTTGACTGGAGAGCGAATAGAAGCTGGCATCCGGTCTGGGAAAATTCAAGAGGCTGCACCTTCGGACAAAAAGCCTCATCATGGAAAGAAAGAATCCAATGCTGTGCACGGTAAAAAGAGCCGTCATGAGGCAGGGGCAATCCAGATTTCCAATCCCGGACCTGCTCAACAAGGACAGGGGCAGCAGCGCAAGGAGAAACGGCAGTATACCAAACTCAACATGTCGATGGATCAAGCATTGCAACAACTGTTGAAGGCAGGGCTGATCACCTTAAGGGCTCCTCTCCGGAATCCGAACACTTCGGCTCCTAACTATCATCCCAACGATAGGTGCGCATATCATTCCGATAGCCCGGGGCATACTACGGACAACTGCTGGCCTCTCAAGAACAAAATTCAAGACATGATCGACGTTGGGGAGATTCAGTTTGAAGTGCCTGAGACTCCGAACATCATCACTCCGTTACCCAATCGTTGAAGACCTTTTGTTTATTTGAATTTCTGAGCTGTGTTTTTCTTTGCTTATATAAACGATTAATGTCATAGCAAACTCTTTTATTCTATTAATGCATCGCATATGTCTGTTTTGGAAATTAATACAATTGTTTTCATTATATTCAAAATTCTTTTCATATTTTTATGATGATCAACTCCTGGTTAATAATTCTGAGCCTCGTGAGGGAGGATGACGAAAACGATACCATAATCTACAGTATGCTTTTGAACAGACCCCGCTGATGAGGTACAGGCATTGTTTCAATCCCTAAACACTGGAGTTATAAGGAAGATAATCCCTCGTCAACCCCTCTGAGCCAGAGAAGTAGGAGTTTTATTTTTGAAAATCAAAACCCTTAATCATAACCTGGGGCAGGGTAGTCTCCCAGTTGATCCAAGTGCATAACGAATGGCACCGAAGAGATCTTTACAAAACAGACAAAGACAATGATGGTTCAGAACAATCAAAAGGACAGGCAGTCATCATCAAAATTCATAAATGAAAAGCCCAAAAAGTCTAAACCTACAAAGGACACTTACAAAACTGGGGCATCCCGCTGACTGTAATTCCAAAAAGGAAACAGCTCAGGCAAAAAATAGGGATAACGAAATCAAAAAGAAAGAGGTCCTACGAACCCTCAACAAAAAAGGAGATGACTGCCTATTCAAATAAGTTATCAACATCTGAACCATTATTGGAACATCAAAGCAAAGACTCAAGCAAGGTCTAACGTATGATCAACTGAGTTTAGGTTTGAAGAACATCACGAAGAGCGGGTGGGTACAAATAATTTGAGCCTTTATCCTTTGTTTCTTAAACCGTGAACCAGGCCACGCTATAACCCTTAAAAGTCCTAGCTGAAGCATGGGTTGGTTCGAAAGCATACTGTTACGAAAGGTATCCTGACTCCTTAAGGCCTACGGTAAATACGGTGTTGACATCACGTTTTACAAACAATCACTTGTTTTATGAAAAAAAAATGCATTTTCAAAATCTTCGAGACAGACATAAGCTTTGCATTTTTAACATAACTTTGTTTGCATATGACTTTTTGTTTGAACAGCATAGAAATTCGCATGACGAAAGTCTAATGAATAAGAGTATCTCCAATCAAGGGGCACGGCATGATCATGGTCTACCATCTGGGGCAGTTAAGTCAAGATCCAGAGAATCTCTCAAAAGGCCAAAAAGCCTGAGGCAAATCTCTGCCTGAGTCACTTGGGGCATTTCAACAATAAATCTTTCCTGGTCAGAAATCTTCTGGTGGCATGACAAAACACTTCTAACAGGGGCAACTCCCTACATTCTGAAAGCACGGACATAGTCGAAAAGATACTACGCAAAATCAAAGACCCGCTAGGTTGACATACCTAGGCAAAAATAAGGGCTTCCCGGCGAACCAAAAGGGTTCGGGCAAAATGAAGGGATGAAATGAAAAAATCTGTACACCCGGCAAGTCGAAAACCTGAAAAGGCGGCTTGGGCAAAAATGGGTATCCCGGTGGACTGAAAACCCGAAAGGGAGGTCCAGGCAAAAGTTAGGGATTAAAGCGTACGACTATGTCCTGCCATCTGTCTACCAGAAGAAGGTTTGTCCATCGACAACTATCAGTACCCCACAAGTGCCTCCCCCATAGAAACAGGGGCAATAAAGAGTGGTCTAAGCAATCTGGTCGTTCTGTCCTCCAGGGTATCAAGGTAGGTTCCATTGAAAGACCTAACCAATACAGTTCAATGCTTCCCCAGGAGAGTCCAATCTAGTCTCCCCAGGAAAGCTGGAATTCACATCCCCAAGCAGTAAGCCTACCCCCAGTAGATTCTGGAAGCTTACCCTCGCAGAGCACGAACGCGTCGTCCGGCTTGATTTAAAGAGTTATTTCCTTAACAGGATATAACTGGGTTATCCTTAGCCAAAAGCCGCGGAAAGATCGTCGTCGACAGAATCCTCTTATCCCCAGCGAAGTCCATCAGCACTTCCAATACAGCAAGTCATTCTCAGCAATTCAGCAAAAGCATCTCCCCACAGAGTATTTCTTCCCAGCATGGTCGCTAGGTTATTTTTTTTCTCCCTGCAGAATCTTCCATTTGCCAAGATTGTTCCGCAACGGAGTTATCTTCTCCTACCAGTATACTTGCAATTATCATCCCCAGCGGAGGCAAAGACCTATTCTTCAACATCAGCCCAGGATACGACTTCCCGGCACCCGTCAAGGATTTATTTTCTTAGACAAACATACATTCATAAAACGTCACATACATCATTATAGCATACATATGCATCATATTACACGAATCTCATTGATTTTGAAGACATACGGTTCATGCATCATGATTTGGCATACAATTATGTTCTACCTTTTCAGGAAAAAGATCAATACAAAAATGACTACTATCAAACTATCGCAATTCATTCTTGATATAGTTTCAGATGTAAACCAGATATGGTGACGTTCTGATACTGCTTCCAGATTTCCTTCTTGATATAGTTTCAGATATGATCCAGATATGGTGACGTTCTGATGCTGCTTCCAGATTCCCTTCTTGATATAGTTTCAGATATGATCCAGATATGGTGACGTTCTATACTGCTTCCAGATTTCCTTCTAGATATAGTTTCAGATATGATCCAGAGATGGTGACGTTCTGATGCTGCTTCCAGATTTCCTTCTAGATATAGTTTCAGATATGATCCAGAGATGGTGACGTTCTGATGCTGCTTCCAGATTTCCTTCTAGATATAGTTTCAGATATGATCCAGATATGGTGACGTTCTGATGCTGCTTCCAGATTTCCTTCCAGATATAGTTTCAGATGTAAACCAGATATGGTGACGTTCTGATACTGCTTCCAGAAGTCCTTTTTAGATGTTTCCCTCTCCGACGATGAGTGTGAGGTGATATTCTCCTATGGTTCCCTCTCCGATAGTGTGTGAGGTAGTAATCCCTTTTTCAGATGTTTCCCTCTCCGACGATGAGTGTGAGGTGATATTCTCCTATGGTTCCCTCTCCGACGGTGTGTGAGGCAGTAATCCCTTTTTCAGATGTTTCCCTCTCCGACGATGAGTGTGAGTTGATATTCTCCTATGGTCCCCTCTCCGACGATGAGTGTGAGGTGGTAATTCCTTTTTTAGATGTTTCCCTCTCCGACGATGAGTGTGAGGTGATAGTCTCTTATGGTCCCCTCTCCGACGATGAGTGTGAGGTGATCATTCCTTTCGGATTTTAATTGCCTATGGTTCTCTGCCCAATACTGCGAAGATGGTAATTCCCGCCAAGATTTTTCTCAACGAGCGTTGTTGAAGTTAAAATCACCCAAGGTTCTCTTACCATTCATGCTAAGGCAGTAACCATACCTGGTTCATTCATCATCTTTTGAAGCTCCAGACTCAGCTCCCGTAACCAGTCAGGACATATCTATACCAAGCATCTAAAATCAGCTCCTGCAACGTGTCAGGTACTCATTTTTCTTTTGCAGGTATGCAGGTTCTCGCTAAGGAATCTCCTACGCAATCAACATTCAGATGGCACTTATAAGCCCATCACCCTATCCAGCAATCTCCAAATGGCATCTATAAGCCCATTCCCCCATCACTGCTACTATGTGAGCGCAAATTTCTGGGCACTCTAGTGTTCAATCATCTTCTACCCTCGGATTACGAAGGGCACGTCCGCCAATCTGCATCCTCAGGTCTAAGAAGATTGAACAGGGGCAACTTTTGTACCCCAAAATTTGCCCTCCCATATTCTTCAAGAAATTGCCAAGCCAAGTCACAAAATTCCCCAAGGGTTATGCAGTTCAACTGTCTCCTATACAGTCAAAACTAGGGTTTGTGTTATGATCAGAGATTGAAGTTTTCAAAGGTCCAATCAAGTCTCATATGCTTACAAATATGGTCAAGCACCCTTATGTCAAGTTTCAAGGCTTTCAGCTCAAAATTGCACAATCAAAACCCTAGATTGCACTACAGTCAACTGTAGGGGCAAAATGGTCATTTGACAGTCAAAAGTTCAAATTTTTGGTCAACATATCATTTTGAAGCCACAAACATCATTTGATCAATGCTTGATCATGATTCTCAAAATTTGGCTCAGAAATAATCAGAGATGCAAAAGTTACTATATTTGGACAGCTGAAAAAGTCAACTGAAATTGACCAGGGCATAACTTTCACATGGATTATCAGAAAAATTCCATCCAAAGCTCATTTTGAATAGAAAGACATTTCCTACAACTCATATTCATACTTCAAGTCCAAGAAATGCTCTCACAAAAAGTTATCAATTTCAACATTATAGGTCATTTTCAAAAGTCAACAAAAAGGGACTTTAAGTCAAAGGCCATAACTTGAGATTGGTAAATCAAAATGACATGGGACCAAAGGCATTGGTTAAAGGACTCAAAGACCTTTCCAAAATGTCCAAGAACATGTGAAAAGCTTAAACATTAAGCAAGTTATGCCTTGTGGAAGTTGGGAAATGTTTGGGAATTTTGAAAAGTCAACATTGATGCAAATGATCCAAAATTGCTAATGGGCCCATTTTTCTTCCATGATTCATCATTCTAAGCCTATGCACGACCACTTGGCCCAAAGGGAAGTATTTTCTCAATTTTTATTTATTTATTTGAATTTATATTAATATTAATTCATTTAAATCATTTAAATATGTAGAAAATATAAACTTGACCTAAAAAAATCTTTTTGTGCACATTCTACTCTCAATATTTCGTGCTTGTTCAATTATGGAAAGAATTGGTGTGATTGGAGCTAATTGACACAAAGAACCATGTGAAAAAGATTCAAAAAGATCTTACAAAATCAAATATGCAAATCATTGAATACCATGGATTTTGTGCAATTTTGTTGACCTAAAAGCTTCTATACATAATCAGGAATACAAACCTAATGGCATTACACAAAAAGCTGCGCATAAGAATACCATAAAAACTTGAAAAATTGTCCAAGAAATTAAAATCTGATTTCAAGGTTACAAGACGATTCGAGACACCAAACCTATTTCAATAGCTTCCTTAGGCATTCCTGAACACATTCCAATCAATATCAACCACAAAAGCGTAAGGAATTGGTACCTAGAATCGCAATTGTATCGAACAAATTGCATACTCATACATTCCATTATATGCGTTATTTGTAAATTTTATTGATTGATTCTTGTTCATATTGAAGTTTCAAAGCTAACCAGCACCTTTAATTGTGTTTTTATTGACCATACACGATGATGCCATGAATGAGATTTAGGGTTTGCAGGTTTCAAAATTAGGGATTCTTAATACAAGCAAAATTAGATCATCCCAGTACCACCATTGCAATCAGCTCATCAAGACGAAGAAAGCTTGACCCTCGCGATCAATTTATGATCACCATAGCGCTAGTCGCTATTTTCTTGAAGCTTGCCTAATGCAACGGGTCCAAAACCGTTGCTTTTGTGTTTTTGTTTCAGGGATAGTGGGGACGATGAAGCGTGGCAACACATGATACGCTTATTCAAAATTTCGCGCGCTCTCCACTAATATCTTCGTTTCTTTTTTATATTATTTGTTTATGTATTATATTACAAACGCGTGTGGTTGGTACAGTTGGTCTGAGAAGGCATTGGCAAGGCATAAGACCTGGGTTCGATCCCCAGGTCTGCATCATTCTCAATAATATTTTTCCATATATATTCCCATGCAGCGTAAGCATCATAGACTACCGTGTGCTCACCATATCAAGCCAGCCACGTGCTTAATGGAACCAGATCAAGGGTTGTGCATTGAGGGACACCATGAGGACAAGTCAGCATGCATGTACGTGGCCTAGGAAAGTCAACAAATTCCATGCTTGTTGGGCCAGATTTGCTAAGTCCAAAACCTCCATATTGGGACTACACCCCCACCCTGGTTTGCAAATCTTTTTATTTTTTTATTTTTCTCATATCTTTTTTTAATTATTATCTTTATTTGTTTTATTGTTTTAATTTAATTATTATTTTTACAAAACATAAAAAATACAAAAAAAATCAGAAAAGGTGAAAATATAATATTTGTTTTATCTTAATCATTTTTCATAAAAATTTGCATGTTAATTAGTTGATTTAAATTAGGATTTATTATTAATCCTTTTCATAATAAAAATACAAAAATATGTAGAAATAGGTTTAATTGTTAATTTGATTCCTTTTAATTTCCTTTTTATAATAATAATATTTATTTTATTTATTTTCTATAATTAAATTTTGCATGTAAATTAACTTAGGTTTAAATTAGGTTAAAACTTAATATTTTCACAATAAACTTAAAAAACATTAGAATTAGGGTTTGACGCTTCATTTTAATTTTAATTAATTATTCTTTCCATTACATCATAAAAAACAAAAATACTAAAAAACATTTTCTTTTAAATTTTAATTTTAATTCTTCATTAATTTTAATTTTTGCAAAAGGGTCCAACGCCCATATTTTTAATTGTTTAATTTCGCGCATTTATTTTATGTCGTTTCTTATAATTATGTAATTCTCCCAAAGCCTTGTAACAATTTAACTTCTCGCACTTTTACTTTTGCTTTATTTACTTTCCGTCAAATCGGGTCCGGTTTAATTTTGGCGATGTGGACCCGCGCCATTTGTAATAGTTTAGATTTATTTTCCCGCAAATACTTTATAACTGTTAAATAAGCATGCAAGAATGAATGGCCTTAATTAAAATCAAGCGTAGATCATTTTAACACGACAAGACAAATACAAATGAAAACGGCACACGAATCGCACACACCACCCCTAGGGTACGCCTCACTGCCTTGCCTTCGAAAGGTGGTCGTCGAGTAGAGGACGTCTTAGTAAGTCCTCATGATCCGGGAACCTGGCATGAGGGTAGCTTCTAAGGTGTCTTCCCATTGCTCTGGTGATCACCATGTCCCTAAAACTCGAATTGACCTGAACACCTCCAACGGTGGTGCTACCTACCTCTCAATGGTGGGATGGCACTACTTTTAAGGACATCTACACAGACGAATTCCTTAGGGTAGGTAGGTTCTCAAGGATACTTGCTCTAATTTCAAACAAATCAAAATCTTTTCACACCGACACTTTTCAAAAGCTTTCAAAGCAAATTTTTCAAACACTCTGACGTACGAGTCGAACTGAAATTTTTCAAAGAAACCTTTTTAAACCCACATTGAAAAGCAAACAAACAATTTTGAAAAACACAATGAGCAAGTATCTAAGAGCCCATGGATAACCATGGATAGAAAGGGTGCTAACACCTTCCCTTTCTATAACCTACCTCCCGAACCGAGAGCAATCTCTTTAAGGAATTTTTCTGTGCTTTTGTCCTTTCCAATTGGAGAAAATAAAAGACGGTGGCGACTCTTGCTTCCGCGACATTTCGCGAACCAGCGTTAAACAGTCAGTTCCAGATCCACCGATCACAGAACTGGCGACTCTGCTGGGGAAACCTTAAAGTGAGGTGTACCTTAGGATTAAGATCACTGTGTTTTCAATTGTCTTCTTTGATTGCTTTACTATTGTGGGTTGCATGGGAGTTACATAGATCCTAACCCGGATCTGGGGATACCCTGTTTAGGTAGCATAAGCTGTGAGGGACCTGTCCGGCGTATACCGACATGGGTGAAGCAGTGGCTACGTTGGTGTGGCGCCTTGGTCTGTACCGATATCCCTCGTGTCGAAACGGGGAGAATATGGGTCTTCCAAGGAGTCATTAAGCACCAACAGACCTTAGAACCTTAATTGACACAACTTGGCCATTAGAACAGTAGCAGTATGCTACGCCCATTGAGGCTAAACTCTCGTGATGGTTCTGGCCGCAAGAAAAGATTGCGATGCTGGAGTTATGACCGATTGAGGGTAGTCAATGATATCGGGATCCTCTAAGAACCCGGTTACTTTGATAGGACAGGTATGAACCAACAAACTGAAAAAGGGTAATACCTAGACCTCATGCTGGCCTAAACCCTAAGGGCTTCTCTTGTGTGACTTGTGTGCCTTCGTACTTGACTACTTGCATGCTTGTTATCTGACCCTTGATGTCTTGTAGGTTTTGTTCATAGTCCTTAATTGGGACTTATAACAGGGTGTACTAACCACTTGCAGGTTCTGTTTATAGTCCTTAATTGGGACTCATAACAGGGTACTAATCTTCTTGCAGGTCTTGTTTATAGTCCTTAATTGGGACTCATAACAGGGTACTAAATTTCTTGCAGGGTTGTTTATAGTTCTTAATTGGGACTCATAACAGGGTACTAAATTTCTTGCAGGGTTGTTTATAGTCCTTAAGTGGGACTCATAACAGGGTTACTCACATTACCCCATGCATAGCATGACATCATACCATTGCATACCATTGCATACATCCTAACCCATTTCAAGGAGCTCAAGGGCTTGTGATGCAGGTCATGATAAATCAAACATCTAGCAAGGGGCAAAGAGGATTTATTTTCCTCTAGCTAAGGTTGTCAGGGGATATGACCCACTCGATATGGTGAGCCTTTGACCCTTGAAGAAGGACTCTCTACAACAGGAAGTTCCTTCAATCAAGTTGCCAGTTTCCAACTCTAACAAAGTTTCTCTGTTTACCCCGCGGGGTCCTTGAAAACATTACATGCATGTCATACATCTCATTGCATTGCAGGTGTCCCTTTGACAGGTTGCTTACCCTTCTCCGCTGTTTATTTCAGCCGATCGTCATGAATCCAGAATCATCAGCTGAGCAGACCATCAAGGACCTCCAGGCTCAGAATGCCCAGTTCCAAGAGCTGATCCTGAATTTGACCCAGGGGCAGCAAGATCTGAAGGCCCTACTTTTGAAGAAAGAAAAGAAGAAGAAGAGGACTGTCTTGTTCAGCCCTAGACGCAGATCTGGGAATACACCGCAGACTGAAACTGAGAGGACTACCCCATCTGTGAGGGAAAGCAGTCACCATGAGAGAGAGGTGCCCAGTCCAGTGGTCTCTGACAATGAAACAGATTTCGACGACGAACAGTACCCTCCTGCTGATGACAGATATAAGCAACTGGAGGACAGATTGAAAGCTATGGAGGTTCAACAGGTACCTGGGCTGGATTTCGGAGATCTGGGCTTGTCAACTGGTGTGATAATCCCCCACAAGTTCAAAGTACCATCCTTCTCTAAGTACGATGGGGCGTCTTGTCCCAAGCTGCATCTAAGGTCCTATGTTCGGAAAATTCAGCCGTACTCTGCGGACAAGAATTTATGGATTCACTTCTTCCAGGAGAGTCTTTCAGGGACTCATCTCGAATGGTTCTATCAGCTGGATGGGACCAAGGTTCGTAACTGGGAGGAGTTGGCTACTGCTTTCTACAAGCAGTATCAATATAATGCCGACCTTGCCCCTACGCGTACCCAACTCCAGGGTATGTCGTTGGGATCAAGTGAAGGTTTTAAAGAGTACGCGCAGAAATGGAGGGATCTTGCTGGAAGGGTACAACCACCTCTGACTGATCGGGAACTTGTGGACATGTTCTTGGGGACCTTGTCTGGTCCATTTTATAACCACCTGATTGGGAACTCGTCTGCTGGATTCACAGATCTTATCTTGACTGGAGAGCGAATAGAAGCTGGCATCCGGTCTGGGAAAATTCAAGAGGCTGCACCTTCGGACAAAAAGCCTCATCATGGAAAGAAAGAATCCAATGCTGTGCACGGTAAAAAGAGCCGTCATGAGGCAGGGGCAATCCAGATTTCCAATCCCGGACCTGCTCAACATTGAAGAAGACGAAGATGTGTCCCTGCTTCATTGGCTTGTTCAAATGTTTAGCGCGTTTTTTTTTTAATTCCAGCATAATTGATTGTTTTCATATATTATATCCACTATTCATTCCACTAACAAAGAAGCGCATTGGCTCATATGGCAAGCGTGTTGTTGCAAAGTCCCATGGGACCTGGGTTCGAATCCCAGGTCCCCCAAAACATTTGTATATTTTTTCTCCAGACAATTGCATGTGGCTCAACAAGCATGCATTATATGAGAAAGGTCAAAGCAGGCAGAACGTTAATGGGCCAAATAATTGCCAGACTCACCACCAATTTGGGCCCAGCACCCCCCATATTTGGTTATTTCTTTTCATATTTCATTTTTTTATTTAATTGTTTTTATTAATTATTATTATTATACTAACCAATTTATTTTGCCTAATAAAATCAGAAAACAAAAAAAATATAATATTTTTATTTATTAAAACTAATTTCATTATTTTATTTTTTGTAAATAAATATTAACATAATTTATTTAGTTTTAAATAGGTGTAACATTTAACATTTTTGCAATAAATTAAAATCAATTTAGAATATTAGGTTTTTAATAATTTTAATAATTTTATTTTATTTCCTTAAATATTAAAAAAATCCAAAAATACTTTTTTTTATTATTAACTAATTAATTAATTAACTTAGGTTTAATTTCATTTAACTCAAAAAATAACAAAAAAAACATGCTTTCTTTAACAAAAAGGGTCAAAACCCTAAAAATGCGCCGATTTAATTTTCTCGCATGCGATCTATATTTCAATATTGTAATTGCTTCCGGTATGTAATAATTAATTAGGACTTTATTTATTTATCGCTTTATTTTTACTTTCCGCAATTTAAATTAAAGGGTTGTTTTTGGCGATGTAAATACCCGACACCTTGTAATAGCTTAGATTTAATTTCCCGCAATTTAATTTCCGCACAATATTAACTGTTAGATGTTTGATAAATAGGCAATGCATGACAAGATCAATCTTTAACTTAAAATCAACAATAGCTCACCCATGACATGTACAAATAAAATTAACCGAACTAACACACTTGCACATGCCACTTTTAGGGTACACCTCACTTGGTTGCCTCGAACGTGATCATTGAGTATAGGAAGTTTTAGAGGTCGCCCTCTTGTCCAAAGATCATAGTTGCCTCGAAACGGTTGCCTCGGAAAAATGATCTAGGATATTAGGGTTACCGCTAAGGCGTCCTAACATTGCTTTTGTGACCACACGTCCCTTAATCGAATTGACCCGAAAACTCCAACGACGGTGCTACCTATTCCTCAATAGTGGGATAGCACTGTCTAAAGGACATTTGTACAGTTTAATTCCTTTTTGAGTAGGTAGATGGTTCTTAAGTACTTGCTCCTTTTAAAACAAAACAAAACTTTTCGCACTTACACTCTCTTCAAAACAAAAACTCTTTTCAAACCCACAAACACAAAGAAAAGCAAACTTTTGAAAACACAATGAGCAAGTACCTAAGAGCCCGTGGATAACCACATATAGAAAGGGTGCTAATACCTTCCCTTTCTATAATCTACCTCCCGAACCCGAGAAACATCTCAAAAAGGAATTTTTCTGTGCTTTTGTCCTTTCCCTGTTGGATAAAATAAAAGACGGTGGCGACTCTTGCTTACCGCGACATTTTGTGAAAACAAACGCAAACGCGAACCAACATATCCAAAACAGTCAGTTCTCATTCCCACCGATCACAGAACTGGCGACTCTGCTGGGGAAGATTAATAAGTGGGGTGTACCTTAGGATTAGATCATTGTTGTTTTCAATTGTATGCTTTGTATGCTTTAATTTTGTGGGCTTGTATCGGAGTTCTATAGATCCTAACCCGGATCTGGGGATACCCTTTAAGTAAGTAGCAATAAACTGTGAGGGAACTGTCCGGCGTAGACCGACACGGTTGAAGCAGTAGCTACGTTGGTGTGGCAGTTTAGTCTGTACCGATATCCCTTGTGTTGGAACGAGGAGAATATGGGTCTTGTAAGGGATCATTAAGCACCAACTGGCCTTAGAAACTTAAATTGACCAACTTGGCCATAGAACAGTAGCAGTATGCTACACTCATTGAGACTAAACTCTCGCGATGATTTCGGCTGTAAGAAAAGGTTGCTAAACTGGAATTATGACCGATTGAGGGTAGTCAGTGATATTGAGATCCTCTAGAATCTGGTTACTATTTTTAGGACAGGTTTAAATCAACTGAACTGAAAGAGGGTAGTACCTAAGCTCCTTTCTAGCCTAAAATCTAAGGGCTCTTTTGTGTGACTTGTGTGCCTTTACCATGTTTGCTTTTTGCGGATACTTGTGGTGTGCTTACTATCATAACATCATGACATCATAAAATTGCATACATCTTGCATAAGGACTAACCTATTTCAAAGACAGGAGGGTTTCATCTTTGCTCTGTTTTGTAGGTCATCATGATGCCCATGCGCTAGAATACTATCCGGATCAACTTTGTCCAAGTCCCTACCTTGCTTAAAGAATTGGTTGCCAAGATGCCTGACACAACTTCCTTCATCAGGAGGCATGGTTCTCTTCTCAGTTTGGTCACCTCTAAATTGGACGAGCAGATGATGAGTGTCCTGGTCCAGTTCTATGATCCGTTGTACCATTGTTTTACCTTCCAGGACTTCCAGCTGGTTCCTACCCTAGAAGAGTTCTCTGAGCTGCTCAGTATCTCTGTTCTGGAGCAGACTCCGTTTACTGGTTGGGAGAAGACTCTTAGGCCCGAAGAGATTGTTGCAGCCCTTCACTTGACCAAAGAGGAGGTAATGGCTAATTGGGAGACTAGGAGTGGAGCAAAAGGATTTCTGACTAAGTTCTTGGTTGGCAAGGCTAACTACTTCTGGGATAGCCTAGACTTTAAGGCATTCGAGGATATTCTGGTTCTCTTGATTTATGGCTTGGTATTGTTTCTGAATCCTGACACTTTTGTTGATGTTAATGCCATAAAGATCTTCATCTCTCAGAACCCTATACCTACTCTCTTGGGTGACATTCTTCATCAGCTCTATGCTCGTACTGCCCGAAAGCGGGGAACCTTGATGTGTTGTGCTCCTTTATTGTCGAGGTGGTTTATTTCGCACCTCCCTAAGTCAGTGATGAAGAACAAAGAAGGAATGGGCTGGGCTTATAGGGTAATGTCTCTTTCTCATAATGACATTATCTGGACTCTCAAAGGTATGGATGAGGTGACTGTCATTGATCGCTGTGGAGAGTATCCTAATGTTCCATTGATAGGAACCCACGGAGGAATTTCTTACAACCTATGCTTAGCTCTCCGTCAGTTTGGAAGAGCCAGAAGAGAAGGACCTCATGAGATGATGATGCCTCATATCATCTTTGATTTTAAAGGGGATAGCGACAAGCAACGTAGTAGATTCATAAGGGCTTGGGACAGAGTTCACCAATCTGATCCACATGAGCTGGGCCCAAAGACTTCTCTACCAATGGAGCCATATCTCATATGGGTCCGCATCCGTGCCCAGAAGCTAGGTAAGCCATATGAAGTTGTCCGGCCTGTCACTCTTGAAGTTTCTAATGAAGAAGGGGTTCTTCCAACCATTCTCCACCCTTATATGCCCACTGATATTGGGGCACTGAAGAGGTCTTGGATGCAGTTGAGGGATGAACGAGATTCTTATCGGGAGAAGTTCAACGAGCAGGAGCAGAAGATCCAGAGGTTGACTAGGCAGTTAGAGAACGAGCGGATTCTCAACGACTATGTCCGCACTGATAAGAAGAGACCATGGGAGCATTGATAGACCTTTGATGATTTCCCTTCCAGTTTTTGTTTACTTTTCAGTATTTCCATTCTTGTAACGCCTTAAGGGAAATTTGTTGAACAATTTAAATTTTGAAGTTTAAATCTAATAAAGTGTGTTTCCTTTCTTGTTTACAAATTTGAATCCTGATTGTCTTTGAAATCATAAATCATACGCATTTCATCTCATGCACTTCATAAACATGTACCCTTTTGCAGGTATCTTATCTTCTTCGCTGTTTATTTCAGCAATCATCATGTCTACTGAACCTTCAACTGAGCAAGCTATCAAGGCCCTCCAGGCCCAGAATGCCCAATTTCAAGAGCTGTTCATGAGCCTAGCTAAGGGTCAGCAGGACCTGGAGACCTTGATTCTGAAGGAGAAAAAGAAGAAGAAGAAGAGAACAGTCCTGTTCAACACTGGCCCTAGGTTTGGAAATAGGCTCCGGGATGAAGTTGATCTGACCACCTCATCTGGAGGGAAAGATAGTCCACAAGAAAGGAGGGCTCCTAGCCCTGTGGTCTCCGACAACAAGACGGACTATGATGAAGAACAGTATCCTCCTGGTGAGGATAAGTACAAACAACTGGAAGACCGTTTGAGCGCTATGGAAATTCAGAAGGTACCCGGTCTGGACTTCGGAGATCTAGGTCTATCATCTCGGGTGGTGATTCCCCATAAATTCAAGGCACCAGCCTTTTCCAAGTATGACGGAGTTTCTTGTCTGAAGCTGCACCTCCGGTCATATGTGAGGAAGATCCAGCCTTACACTGCTGATAAGAACTTATGGATCCATTTCTTTCAAGACAGTCTCTTAGGGACTCAGCTTGAGTGGTTCTATCAGTTGGACGGAGCCAGTATCCACAGCTGGGAAGATTTGGCTACTGCATTCTACAGACAATATCAGTACTGAAATTCTGGCTGCAGATACTCAATGTCACGTTCAATGTTATAACACCGTATCTGACTTACTATATGACAGTAAATACAAAAGCAATAAAGAACACAGTCAATTGTTTACCCAGTTCAGTGTGCAACAACACCTACTCTGGGGGCTACCAAGCCAGGGAGAGAATCCACTATAAGAGATGTTAATTCAGGAATAAACCAACCAGTTTATCTCCTTCACTTAAGACCTACCCAATGCAATTCTAATCTAAGTACAACTTAAACCTGAGTTCCTACTCACTCCCCCTCAATCACAGCAGTGATACATAAACCAATTTGACTTAAGAATTGATGAAGACACTCTTCAAAAACACACAATTGATTAAGCTTCACAGCTTTTTAATCAAGCAACACAATCACTCGTGCTTCACAGCTTTGAGTGATGCACACAACTAACTTGACTCTGCTTCACAGCTTTAGTCAAGGAACATTCAAACACTCTTGCTTCAAAGCTTAGAGTGCTACACAACCCTTACAATTTGAAACCTATTCCAAGGCACTTATCACAATGATAATTGCTTGGAGTACAATAAACAAATATATACAGATTACAAATGATCTTCTAATCAATCAGCAGGGATCCTTGAAAAACAGCAGCTATGTTGAATATATAGCAGCTGCAACTTCAGTTAGGGTTTCCAAAAACCTAGGGTTAATTCCGTTTGACCTAAAGACCAGGTCACAGGACTTTATTAACCAGGTTAGGGTTGAGCTAGGTTATCCCTCAGAAAACGCAGGATTCTGTTCAGGAAGGACTGAGTTATTTCCTGAAAAAAACTCAGACTTATCCAATCCTGCAATCCTGTTAGTTCAGAACAGGAAGTCATAACATCTGTTATGACATCTGAGAAAACCTGTCTACTGATTTAGCAAAATGTGATCATTTTGCAAAATGCTCAGATACACACTTATAAACATCAGTATTTGAATTACAATATTTTTCTGCAAAGGTACCTACTGAGTCAGTACAAACTGAACTAGAATGTTATGACATCAGTCATGACATTCACACATACACTTGGGATTTACCAAAAATGCAAGCCAATACCTAAACACCTACAAACTCCCCCTTTGGCAGATTTTTGGCTAAAGACCCTAAAACAATCAGAGATAGATAGCAGCATAAATAAGTGACAGCAGAAAAATAGAATGTCAAGTACTAATTAAGTAAGTACCAAAATATTCTCCCCCTCTTTAGCCACAAATGGGCCAAAGATACATGTTCAGAAAATTTTACAGTTATCCAAAACAAACTAATAAGATCAGCAGCAGACAACAGCAGAACACACTTCCAAACTCCACCAGCAACACCACCAAGCAGCAATCAACCTTCAAGCACTGTCATCAGACTCAGAGGAGCTAGTTTCTTCAATGTTGAGCTGTCCTTCAGCTTCTACACCTTCTTCCCTTCTGTTTTCTTCAGCTTCCTCCTTTTCTAGCCTGGCAATTAGAATTTCTAGGGTCCTTTTTCTAGCATCCAGCTCTTTGCAAGTTTCTTTTAAGACACCTATGACATCTGATGTCTTGGACTGGGTCTTTACAGACGATGTCTCAGCTGATGTTATGACAATGTCTGGAGCATGAGATCCCTGAAACAATTTGTAGTGCAGGCCAAGGGCAGGAGCTCTTTTGCAGACTGTATCTCTTGCCACAAGGATATCAGGGAATTGTGCAAGGATGATTCCACAAAGGAGGGAGGGAAAGGCAATTGGTCCTTTGACAGCATAACTGCCAGCATGCTTTAAAGTTTGTTCAAAGATGTACCTCCCATAGTCAAAAGCAGTCTTGGTTCCCACAGCATAGATAAATCTCCCCAATCCTGTGGAGATAGTTGATTTGTGATTTGTAGGCACCCAGTTGGCTGCTCCTATTTTATGAAAGATGGCAAATTTCATGCTGAGTTTACTTACATTCAGCTTCCCTTTCAAGGGCCAGCACTTTACTTGCCTGGTTGTGATGGTTAGACAAACTTCATTGTCAGTTGCCTCTAGATCAGGACAGTCCTTATTTGTTCTTCCAAGAAACTTGTTGATTTTTGATGGAGAGAACTTGACCCTTCTTCCTCTAACAAAGACACTTTCAAAGTCAGCTGACCTTCCATCAGCACAATCATTTGACAAGTTCACTACAAACTCCTTAACCAGATTTTCATAACATTTGTTAAACTTTATCACTGTCTTCATTAGCCCAGCATTCTTGATCAGATCCATGATGTCTTTGCACTCCAAGGCATCATTGTTGAGTTCTCTCTCCAAGGCTATTCTCTTTAAGCAAACATACTTCCATCTGTTTGCATTGTCAGGATGATGAAAGGAGATGTTGTCTGTTGGCACTTCAGGCACTCTAGCAATCTTGCTGGAGGGGAGCTTCCTTCTGATGGGAGTTTCTTCAATATCAATCTCAAATTCTGATTCATCATCAGAATTAGAAGTTTCAGGTTCTTTACTTTTCTTAGAGATTGGTTGTCTAGCAGTCTGCACCTGTGCCTTCTTCCCTTTTGTCTGAATACTTTTCTCAGCCATCCCTTCAGCCTTGGATTTCTTAGCATCAGGTTTATCATTCTGACTACTCTTTCTTTTCATCAATCTCCTAGCAATGCTAGGGTTCACATTAGCAATCAGTTCATTATCTGAGTAATCTTCATCCACATCAATGATAGGTGGATCAGCAGCCTTTTCATAGGGGTTCTGAATGTTGTCTTTTGGTGTCACAACATCCTCAGTGACATGTATATTTTCAGAACCTTCCACATTTGGACTTTCTGATTGATTTAAAGGGATAGAAATCCCCGGTACAGATTGGTTGCCACTCAGTATGCTAGTAACCAGCCTAGCAATAGCTTGGTGTACTTGAACTGATCCTTCTCTATTAGGTACAGAAGACGAAGGATGAGAAGAATTACCAGAGGCTGTAGCTTGAGCTCTTCCTGCATGTCTGGTTCTGAGCTTTTTGACTCTGGCTGGGTCAGTTGCCATCTCCCTGAGAGGAGTGACCTCAAGAACTTCAGATTCTATGCATGTAGTGATTGCCCTAGAATCTTGGTCAGATGATGACGATGATGAGGAAGACGAGGTCGCCATGGTTGAAGACGATGTCTGAGACATTTTGATTGACTTTGAGTAATGGTAGTAGCTTGAGAAAAATATTTGATTGGGAGGAGGAAACAGGTTGCAAGGATGAGAGAGGTAGGGGGTAAAAGGGAGTCTCTTCAACTTCTTAAAGCTTTTGAAGAAATTGTGAAAGAATATGATTAACCCACTAAATATAGACTTAATAAAATTAATCCCTTCAACCCTTGTTTTAAGCAAAATTAATTGCTATAATTTCTCATGTTGGTGAATACCCAACCTGCCCCTTAAATTTTCAAGTTTATTTCCAACAAGAGCCTTGGTAGAAGAATCAGTCAGCTGAAGCTTAGAGAAACTATGTTCCAGTTTAAATGACTTCTTCTCTTCAAAGTCAATAGGGTTCAAGGAAATGTTGATTGTTTTCAGATTGTCACAACACAATGTCACAACATCTTGTGTAACATTGTACTCAGGGAGCATCTGTTTTGACCAGAATTTATTAGACTTGTTATTTCCAACATCCTTGTCAAGATGACTTAAGGTTCTGACAACACATTCTTCTTCAAGTTTATTTGCCACATCACATATATTGTCAGCCTGTAGTTTTGGAGTTCTTCTGACAGCTTCCATAGAAATAGCTCTTTTCATTCTTCCAAGCTTATGCTGCCACAGTTTCATCTCTTTTTCTTCTTTGATGATTTGACACATAGTGGAGATATCAGTGTTCTCAGGCTGCCACACGTAACAGTTATCTTTGGATTTGATTCCTCTCATTACAACATCTAGTTTTTCATTAATTACTAGACATTCAGATCTTGAGAAGTTGACCATGAATCCTAGATCACATAATTGACTGATACTAATGAGATTAGTAGTCAACCCTTTTACCAGCAGTACTTTATTCAGACTTGGAACTCCAGGGCAGTCCAAATTACCAACTCCTTTGACTTCACCTTTAGCACCATCTCCAAAGGTCACAAAACTGGTGGTGTGAGGCATAACATTATTGAGGAGATTTTTGAATCCAGTCATGTGTCTGGAACATCCACTGTCAAAGTACCAATCTTCCTTTGCAGAGACCCTCAGGGAAGTGTGAGCTATCAGTGCAACAGCCTTTTTCTTCCATTTAGGAACATGAAGTACCTTTTTAGACTTAGGTTTGGCACCTGAGTTCTGATTAGGATATCCATGTAGTCTGAAGCAGAAGGGATTTATGTGACCATATCTCCCACAATGATGACATTTCCATCTTTGGTACCTCTTCTTCATATGTCTCTGTCCCTGATGTTGAGAGTTGTGTTGAGACATCCATTTTGACATTTGCTTACCAGTACCAGATTTCTTTGCTTCCATAAATCCTAGTCCAGATTTATTTCCCATATTTTGTCCAGCCTGAAGGATCTCTTCCAATTTGTCTGTTCCATTGGTCAACATCTTGACAGATTTGGTCATTTGATTCAGTTGCGAGTTCAGCAATTGAACTTCTCCTTCTAGATGACTTATAGTTTCAAGATTCGCCCTTTTTTCAGCCTCCAGTTTAATAATGAGTTTTGATTGTTTCTCATTCTGCACACAGACTTCAGCACTTCTGATACATAATTTCTTGTAGGTATCAGCCAGTTCTTCAAATGTCACTTCTTCATCACTAGTGTCACTTTCAGAAGTACAAACACTAGTTAGGGCAGTAACTAGTTTGGCAGATTCTTCTTCAGAATTACTTTCTGAATCATAGTCAGACCAAGTAACAGTCATTCCTTTCTTTTGCTTCTTAAGAAAGGTAGGACATTCAGCTCGAATATGTCCATATCCTTCACATCCATGGCATTGAATACCTCTGCCTTGGTTTCCCTTATCTTCTGACCTTGGTCTTCTGCTGGAACTGTCAATGTCAGAGGGAATGTTATGAACATTAGACCTTGACTTTGGGTCCATTCTTTTGATGAGCCTGTTGAATTGTCTTCCAAGCATGGCAATAGCTTCAGATATGTTTTCTTCTTCATCCTCCTTGTATTCAACATCAGTGTTGGATACAAGTGCTATGCTTTTGTTCTTCTTGTCACCATTATCAGTGATCCCCATCTCAAAAGTCTGAAGAGACCCAATAAGTTCATCCACTTTCAACTTGCTAATGTCCTGGGCTTCCTCTATGGCAGTTACCTTCATTGCAAATCTTTTAGGTAAGGATCTGAGAATCTTCCTCACCAGTTTCTCTTCTGACATTTTTTCTCCCAGTGCTCCTGAGGTGTTGGCAATCTCCAAGATGTTCATGTGAAACTCATGAATGGTTTCATCTTCCATCATTTTTAGATTCTCAAACTTGGTAGTCAACATCTGAAGCCTTGACATTTTTACTTTGGAAGTTCCCTCATGAGTAGTTTTGAGAGTGTCCCAAACTTCCTTGGCCAGTTCATATTGATGTACTAGTCTGAAAATGTTTCTATCAATTCCATTGAACAAGGCATTTAGATCTTTTGAATTTCCCAGAGCTAACTCATCTTCTTCTTTACTCCAATCTTCCTCAGGCTTCAGAATGATTGTCCCATCTCTCTCAGTTATGGTGGGATGGATCCATCCTTTGTCAGCAGCTCTCCAAGCCTTTTTGTCCAGAGATTTTAGGAAGGAAATCATACGAGGTTTCCAGTAGTCATAATTAGTTCCATCCAGAATGGGTGGTCTATTTCCAAAAACTCCTTCTCTATCCATAGTGCCAGAAAGTGATATCCCTAGATCTCACCCAGTAATACAGGCAGGGTGCCTGCTCTGATACCAATTGAAATTCTGGCTGCAGATACTCAATGTCACGTTCAATGTTATAACACCGTATCTGACTTACTATATGACAGTAAATACAAAAGCAATAAAGAACACAGTCAATTGTTTACCCAGTTCAGTGTGCAACAACACCTACTCTGGGGGCTACCAAGCCAGGGAGAGAATCCATTATAAGAGATGTTAATTCAGGAATAAACCAACCAGTTTATCTCCTTCACTTAAGACCTACCCAATGCAATTCTAATCTAAGTACAACTTAAACCTGAGTTCCTACTCACTCCCCCTCAATCACAGCAGTGATACATAAACCAATTTGACTTAAGAATTGATGAAGACACTCTTCAAAAACACACACTTGATTAAGCTTCACAGCTTTTTAATCAAGCAACACAATCACTCGTGCTTCACAGCTTTGAGTGATGCACACAACTAACTTGACTCTGCTTCACAGCTTTAGTCAAGGAACATTCAAACACTCTTGCTTCAAAGCTTAGAGTGCTACACAACCCTTACAATTTGAAACCTATTCCAAGGCACTTATCACAATGATAATTGCTTGGAGTACAATAAACAAATCTATACAGATTACAAATGATCTTCTAATCAATCAGCAGGGATCCTTGAAAAACAGCAGCTCTGTTGAATATATAGCAGCTGCAACTTCAGTTAGGGTTTCCAAAAACCTAGGGTTAATTCCGTTTGACCTAAAGACTAGGTCACAGGACTTTATTAACCAGGTTAGGGTTGAGCTAGGTTATCCCCCAGAAAACGCAGGATTCTGTTCAGGAAGGACTGAGTTATTTCCTGAAAAAAACTCAGACTTATCCAATCCTACAATCCTGTTAGTTCAGAACAGGATGTCATAACATCTGTTATGACATCTGAGAAAACCTGTCTACTGATTTAGCAAAATGTGATCATTTTGCAAAATGCTCAGATACACACTTATAAACATCAGTATTTGAATTACAATATTTTTCTGCAAAGGTACCTACTGAGTCAGTACAAACTGAACTAGAATGTTATGACATCAGTCATGACATTCACACATACACTTGGGATTTACCAAAAATGCAAGCCAATACCTAAACACCTACAAGTACAACTCCGACCTCACTTCTACGCGTACCCAACTCCAGGGTATGTCAATGGGAACGGGTGAAGGATTTAAAGATTATGCTCAGAAGTGGAGAGACCATGCCGGAAGGGTGAAACCACCTTTGGCTGATCGTGAGCTTGTTGACATGTTTCTGGGGACCCTGTCTGGTCCATTCTTTAACCATCTGATCGGAAGCTCTTCAGCTGGGTTTACAGATCTTATTTTGACTGGTGAGAGGATTGAGGCTGGTATTAAGGCTGGGAAGATACAGAAGGGTGCCTCATCGAGCACCGAGAAGAAGCCGTTTAAGAAAGAGTCCAGTGCTGTCTACAGTGCAAGAAGACAAAATAGACCTGAACACCGCCAAGCTGTCAATGCGGTCGTTATTTCAAAACCTACTGGTGCTCCTCAGTACAACAATCAACAAAAGGACGAGAGACCTAAGAGGCAATTCACTCGTCTCAGCATGACCTTATCTCAGATTCTGTCACAGTTGCTGAAGAGTAATCTGGTGACTCTAAGGGAACCCCCAAAGAATTCAAATACAACGTCACCAAGGTATAACCCTAACGCCTGCTGTACTTTTCACTCTGATAGCCCGGGGCATAATACAGATGATTGTTGGAGTCTGAAAAGTAAGATACAAGACTTAATTGATGCAAAGGAGATTGAGTTCGAGGCGCCCGAAAGGCCTAATGTTGTGACTGCTCCCATGCCCAAACATGGAGTGAATGCTGTAGAGGAAGACTTGTTTGTAGTTTCAGTGGATGACATTATTACCCCTCTGATGACTGTCAAGAAGAACCTATTGCTAGCCGGTTTATTTCCGGGTTGTAACGAAGGTTGCCATATGTGTTCTGTTTTACCTACCGGTTTCCCATTCCTGAAGTCAGGTATCCAAAACCTGATGGATAGTAAGGAGATCATGTTCGAGAAGACTGTTGTTCCTCTTATTCATACTGAAGAAGTCGCCATCATTACCATTTTGGACAATTCTTCCAAGGCTCCCTCGAGGAAGCCTGTTAGAATTACATCTGTTCCGAAGATCGCACCTGTGATCATCACTGTTCCGGGGCCCATCCCCTACACCTCTGATAAAGCCGTCCCTTGGCACTATGGGGCTGATGTTTATTTTCATGTAGTTAAGCAAGAGTTGGATACTGATATTGGGGTCAACAACATTACTGGACCTGCTAAAGTCACCCGCAGCGGAAGACTTTTCTCACCTGATATTGCTCCACCAACAGCCCGAAGACCTGTTGTCATTACACCTGCAAGTATACCTACTGCCATTCCTGATCAAGTTCCTAGTCCTACCCATGTCGCCGAGTCATTTGACGCTCGGGGCAAAGGGATCACCACTGATGTGCCTGCCCAGACGGAGGCATCGAAGACAATTACTGTTGAAGCTTCCAAACAGGAGATGGAAGAGATTCTGAAGATTATTAAGAAGAGTGATTATAACGTAGTTGAGCAGCTGGGGCAAACCCCATCCAAGATTTCTATGTTGTCACTGTTGTTGTGTTCAGAGGCCCATGTTAAGGCTCTGATTACCTTCCTGAAGACTGCCCACGTGCCACAAGAGACATCAGCTTATCAGTTTACAGATTGTGTGGCTAATTTGACTGCTGATAATGGGTTGGGTTTCTCCGACACCGATTTGACTGCCAAGGGGAAAAATCATAACGATGCCCTACATGTCTCCATTGAATGCAGGGGCACTACCCTTGCACATGTATTGGTTGATACTGGTTCCTCATTGAACGTCTTGCCAAAGAAAGCTCTAGACCGGTTGGATTGCAAAGGGTTGGAGCTGAAACCAAGCAACATTGTTGTCAGGGCCTTTGATGGGTCTAAGAGGATGGTGCATGGTGAGGTTGATATTCCAATTAAAGTTGGTTCTCAGGTCTTCAACTCTACGTTCTATGTGATGGATATTCGGCCATCTTATTCTTATTTGCTGGGTCGCCCATGGATCCATAAAGCTGGGGCCGTAACCTCAACGCTTCACCAGAAGCTGAAGTACCTGGTTAAAGGGAATATTGTGACAGTACAGGGAGAGGAAGAGTATATGGTTAGCCACCTCAACTCATTCTAATATGTAGAAATGGATGGGGAGTTCATTTAGACCCCATTTCAGCACTTTGAAGAGGTTCTCCAGACACTGGCATCAGCTGAAACTGTGGTTGAAGATTCTCCTATGAAGATGGCTTCCTTAAAAGATGCCCGGGCTGTTATTGAGAAGGGTGAGTGTGCAAATTGGGGTCGACTTCCTGATTTTACACAGAAGACTAACAAGTTTGGTTTGGGTTTCACTACAGAAGCTCAAAGGGTTGTTCGAAATGCACGAATCGGAAGACCTCCTGTGTTCATCAGTAACTCGGGAGTGAATGCCATTGAAGATGATGTGGAAGAGTCTGAATTTGACAGCTGGATCTATCCTATGACCGACGGTGGATCGAGCAACTGGATAGCAAAGGATTTCATCCCTATTACTTTTGTTACCCAATAATGAAACTTTTGTTTTGAATTTGTAACAGACAATGTCTTAAACTTTACGGCCCGGTGTCTTATCCGGAGCATCGTGGCTTCATTTGTGAGGGCTTTTGTGTGTCATTTTCATATATCATTAATAAAGGCATTGGACGTTTCTTGCATTTCAAATTTTGTGCTCCTTGTTTTTCTTTATTATATATTACAAAACAGCTATTTTACACACACTCACATATACAGGTCCACATCCACTCTGGATCCCACTGGTAACGACACTGCTACTGCCAGTTATGACTTCGAAAATCCGATCAACTTAGCCGAAGACGAAGGTGAAGATGATTGTGAAGTGCCTGGTTAACTTGCAAGACTGTTACTTCAAGAAGAGAGGGATATTCAGCCGCATGAAGAGTCGGTGGAATCAGTGAATCTAGGTACTGAGATAGACAAGAAAGAGGTCAAGATTGGTGCCAACCTGGAGCTTAGTGTGAAACAACGATTGATTCAGATGCTATGTGACTATGTTGAGATCTTTGCCTGGTCTTACGAAGATATGCCTGGTTTGGATACTGATATTGTGGTTCATCGTCTGCCTACCAAGGAAGAATGTCCTCCAGTGAAACAGAAGGTTCGTCATATGCGCTCAGAGATGTCTAAGAAAATTAAGGCTGAAGTTATGAAACAGTTCGACGCCGGTTTTCTAGCAGTTACTTCTTACCCTCAGTGGGTTGCCAACGTAGTTCCTGTGCCGAAGAAAGATGGTAAGGTCCGAATGTGTGTTGACTACATGGATTTGAACAGGGCGAGCCCTAAGGATGACTTCCCTCTACCTCATATTGACTTTCTGGTTGACAACACCGCTCAGCACAAGGTCTTCTCCTTCATGGATGGCTTCTCCGGTTATAACCAGATTAAAATGGATCCCGAAGACATGGATAAGATGTTGTACCCAAAAATTTGCCCTTCCATAATCTTCAAAGTTTTGACAAGCATCACCTCAAATGGTTCAAAGTCTACTCAAAGGCTACACAGTCAACCATCCTCCTAAGCCAGTCAAATTAGAGTTTTGGTTCCTGCTAAGAAATTGAGGTTTTCAAGGGATCAATCAAGTCCCACATGCCTATATACATTGTCAAGCACCTACATGTCAAGTTTCAAGGCTCACAAGGTCAAGTTGCACAGTCAAAAACCCTAATTACTCCACAGTCAACTGCAGGGGCAAAATGGTCATTTGGCAGTCAAAAGTCAAAAAATTTGGTCAACATCTTATTTTGAAGCCACAATCACCATTTTATCAAGTCTTGATCATGATTCCTCAAGAATGGCTCAAAAATCATCAAGATGCAAAAGTTTCCATTTTTGGACAGTTGAAAAGTCAACTGTAACTTGACCAAGGCTAAACTTTTTCATGGTTCATCAAAAAAATCCCATCCAATGCTCATTTTGAAGGGGAGGACATTTCCTACAACTCATCTTCACATTCCAAGTCCAAGAAGTGCTCTCACAAAAAGTTATCAATTTCAACATTATAGGTCATTTTCAAAAGTCAACAAAAAGGCACTTTAAGTCAAAGACCATAACTTGAGATTGGTAAATCAAAATGACATGGGACCAAAGACATTGGTTAGAGGACTTCAATACCTTTCCAAAATGTCCAAGAACATGTTCATAGCTTCAAAATTGAGCAAGATATGCATTGGAGATGTTGGGAAATTTTTGTGAAATGGCCAAAGTCAACTATCCTTGAAATTTCATTTTTGACAAAGAGGGCCCACTTTTTCCACTTGATTCAGCTTGGCCATGCCTCCCACGTGTCCCACAATTTATTTCAGGATTTAAAATTAATTTTTCCATTTTTATTTAATTTTATTTGATTTAAATCATTTTAAATCTTTAAAATTCAAATAAAAATCAAGAAAATTAATGGAGGGATATCTTTGAGTTTGAATAGCTTTGATACACCATCATTCACCTTCCAAATTCGTGCAAGGCCTATTCCAAGCATAAAAATTCAAATTTTGACAAGAATGGTAAGTTGCTTTAATGGAGGTTATGGCAAAATCTCAAACATAAGTGCAAGGGTTAAAGGTGCATTATATTGTTTTATTCTCATTCAAGGATACATATGCAAGCCTTCCCAATACAGGACACGACCTAGAAAGCTCCAAAACGGCCAAACAACTTTCAAATTTTCAAGAGAAAATTCACAAACTGAAAACGACTTTGCAGTATCATTCAAACCTATCCTTCGATCCAAACACACTCCTGACCCTTCCAGGGACCTTTTGCAATCAGAATTAAGCCAAATCACCCAAGGAATCACGCTACACAAGTCACACGGTTTGTCCAAAATTTTGAGAATCGAAATCCCATTTTTATGCCTCATTAATCCATTTTGATCATGGTTATGTATTGCTGACATTGTTACAAAGCTTTCTGTGTATTTTAATTTGATTATGATGCTGTAAAATGCAAAGTGCCATTGTTGATTTCTAGGTTTTCAAAACTTGAAATTTGGGGTTTCTCACATAGTGCAAAATTAATCCTCCAAACACATACAGTCAAACTCAGAAGCTCAAGACGGGTTGAATGGACATATCGCGCCTTTTTTATGTTCAATGAGCGTCTATTCGCTATTTTTAAAATGCCTGCATTTTGTGGGGGTTTAAAACCCCCGCTATATGTTTTATGTTTACAGGAAAAGCTTGAAGACGAAGGGCGTGGCAAGCAGGGAGTGGTCAATTCAAATTGACGCGCGCATTTCAGCATATAACGCGTTTGTATTATATAATTTTCTTTGTCCATTATACTAACAAACTAACGCGTTTGGTTCAGTGGTTGGCTGTGTACTTTGCAATCTTTGGGGCCTGGGTTCGATCCCAGGTCCCCACCAAAATTCATATTATTTTTCTCTCTATGCTTGTGTGCAGCATCTCATCCAGGATCCACCATAGACCTCATCCAGGAGCGCTCCAGGTGTCCATCAGCGCAGATCCAAGGGCCAAGCATGAGGACCATGGTACCCTGGAGTCAGCGCATGCGTAGGCTATCCAAAAAAGTCAAACGAGTTGAAGCTTTAGTGGGCCTTAAATCTCAATCTCACACCCTCCTTCCTGGCCCAATACCCCCTTCCATTGGTTATTTCTTTTCTTTTCATTTTTATTTTTCAATTTAATTTCTAACCTTTTTTTATTTTATCACTTATTAACTTAACTAATATTTTTTTATTAAAAAATCAAAAAAACAAGAATTAACATCATTATTATTATTATCATATTATTTTGTAAATAAACATTAATTGAAATAGTTTAATTAGGCAATTTTGACTTTTCTTTTAACAAATAAAATAATTTAGAATTAGGTTAACTTAGAATTTTAATTCTTTTCTTTTATTTCATAAAAAACATAAAAATACAAAATATTTTCTTTTAATTAAATTAATTAATTAGTCATTAGTTAGTTTTAATTTCATTTTAATTACAAAAAGACACAAAAAAAATCAATTTCTTTTCTAAAAAGGGTCAACACCCTTTAGACATTCCCGATTCTTTCTTTCGCGCGCATTTTAGCTTTAATTCCTTATTTTTGATTATTATGTAACTGCCTCCGGATGTAATAGTAATTAGGATTTTTACTGCTTTACTTTCCGTACTTATTTACCAAAAAACGGGTCTTTGTATTGTTGGCGATGTATAGACCTGCGCCTTGTAATAGCGTAGGATTTATGTTTCCGCAATTTACTTTCCGCACCCCCTAACTGTTAAATGCATGAAAGAATGTATGGTAAATAAAAACAACTCGTAGCCCACTAATTACAAAGACAAACATTAACTGAATACAACACACGATGCACACACCACTTCTAGGGTACGCCTCACTCGTTGCCTTCGAAACGTGGTCATCAAGTATAGGACGTCTTAGAGGTCACCCTTTGTCTAAAGATCCAGTTGCCTCGAAACAGTTGCCTCGAAACGGTTGCCTCGGATAAAAGGATCTAGGACGTTAGGGTTACTTCTAAGGTGTCCTAATTGTTGCTTCGGTGACCACACTGTCCCGATAATCGAATTGACCCGAACACCTCCAACGGTGGTGCTACCTACCTCTCAATGGTGGGATGGCACTATCTAAAGGACGCTTACACAGCCTAATTCCTTAGGGTAGGTAGATGACTCATGGGTACTTGCTCTTTTCAAAAACAAACAAAATACTTTTCACACCTTACACTTTCAAAAGCTTTCAAAACAAATTTTTTCAAACACTCTTGAGGACAGATACAAGAGTCATTCAGAAATCTTTCAAAGAAACTTTTTTCAAACTCACACACACATTTGAAAAGCAAACAAGTCTTTTGAAAACATAAGAGAAAGTACCTAAGTGCCCGTGGATAACCACGGATAGAAAGGGTGCTAACACCTTCCCTTTCTATAAATCTACCTCCCGAACTGAGAAACATTCTCGAATAAGGAATTTTGCTGTGCTTTTGTCCTTTCCATGTTGGAGAACATAAAAGACGGTGGCGACTCTTGCTTACCGCGACATTTCACGAAACCAGCTAAAAAACAATCAGTTCTATTTCCACCGATCACAGAACTGGCGACTCTGCTGGGGATACTTAAAGTGAGATGTACCTTAGGACTAAGATCACTTGTGTTTTCAATTGTCTGAATTGTTTGCTTTAATATTGTTGGGCCTGTTTTGGGAGTTTCATAGATCCTAACCCGAATCTGGGGGATACCTTCTTAGAAAGTAGCAACAAACTGTGAGGGAACTGTGCGGGGTATACCGACACGGTTGAAGCAGTTTGCTATGTTGATGTGGCACTTTGGTGAGTACCGGTAACCCTTGAGTCAAGTCAAGGAGAGTACGGGGCCGCCGCGTGGTGTCGTGAAGCATCAACTGACCTTAGGAACCTTACTTGACCATCCTGGCCTCTTTAGGGTAGTGAGATAACTGACTTTGGTGCAGTCCGAAGTTGGTTGATACTCGATACTACACTCATTGAGGGTTGTTTTCTTGGAATATTTTGATCGCCAATTCAGTGGCTAAATCGAAACAATGAACACAGAAAACAATCCAATGATATTGAGATCCTTAGAACCCGGTTACTTTTGATAGGACAGGTCTTAACCAACAAACTTCAAAAGGGTAGCACCCCAAACTTCATGCTGGCCTAAACTCTAAGGGCTCTCTGTGTAACTTGTGTGCCTTCAAACTTAACTACTTGCATGCTTGTTATCTAACATACGAGTTCCTTGCAGGTTTTGTTTACAGTCCTTAATCTGGACTCATAACAGGGTTCACTTACCTACTCCACGCATAGCATAACATCATACCATCATGCCATTGCATACATCCTACATAAAGACTAATCCATTTCAAGGATCTCAAGGGTTTGTGATGCAGGTCATAATGAACCAACTGTCTAGCAAGGGGCAAAGAGGCTTTATTTTCCTCTAGCCAAGGTTGTCAGGGGCTATGACCCACTCGATATGGTGAGCCTTGACTCTTGAAGAAGGACTCTCAATAACAGGAAGTTCCTTCAATCAAGCTACCAAATTCAAATGCTAACAATTTTTTTGTTTACCCCGCGAGATCCTTGAAAACATTGCATGCATACATACACATCATAACAGGTACCCTTTGTACAGGTCGCTTACCTTCTTCGCTGTTTATTTCAGCAATGGCTTCCCAACAAGATAACCAGGGTCTTCAGGCTCAAGAGAATCAGTTCAGGGAGATCTTCCTAAGCCTATCCAAGGGGCAGGAAGAGCTGAGAACACTCTTCATGGGGACTTTGGTCAGGAACAGTCTTGAAGACGATAAGGACGAGCGGCTGAAACGTCTACAAGCTGAGGTGGATACAATGAGAACCCAGATGCTGGGGCAAATGGCTCTTATCCAAGACTTATCTCAAAGACAAGGGGAGCTCAGGGTTCTCATCAACCAACTGCTTCGGGATAACCAACTGGGGCAAACATCTAAGGTTGAAGAGCAAGCCATCATTCAACCACCTGTGGTGCAAGAAGACAAGGGAAAAGCTCCTCAGTTTGCTTCAGGGTCACAAGCCCAGCATCAACCTCACCAGCGTCAACAGGGTAATCGGTGTAAGTGAAATACGTCTGGAAGACATTTCTCGGAGACTGGTATACCATCATCACTGATACTGAGACGCTTGTTGGAGGTCAAGCTGATTGCTTTAAAAGATCCTCCTAAGAATCTCAACATAACCTCCCTGAAGTACAATCCTGATGAAAGGTGTGCCTACCATTCTAACAGTCCTGGACATGACACTGACGACTGTTGGAGCTTGAGGAACAAGATCCAGGACTTGATCGGCGGAAGGGTGCTGGAGTTCATGCCGGGTGGCAAAATGAAAATCTTCTGCTGAGAATCTTCCATCTGAGATGACTAGTGCAAACTAAGAAGCTTTTGTTCATTCGAATGTTCAAGTTGTATTTTTCTTTGATTGTTCAAACATTTGTTCATGTCAAACTCTTTTACGTTATCAATGCATCGCATATGTCTGTTTTGAATCAATATATTCGCATTCGCTATATTCAAATTGCTTTCATATTTTTGTGTGATGATCAACGCTCGGTTAATAATTCTAGGCCTCTTGAGGGAGGATGACGAAAACGATACCACAATTTACAGTATGCTTTTGAACAGACCCCGCTGATGAGGTACAGGCATTGTTTCAATTCCTAAACACTGGAGTTATAAGGAAGATAATCCCTCGTCAACCCCTTCGAGCCAAAGAAGTAGGAGTTTTTCTTTTCACAAAAAATTAAACCCTTAATCATAACCTGGGGTAGGGTAGTTCTCTCAGTTGATCCAAGTGCACAATGAATGGCACTAAAGAAGTCCTTACAAAACTAAAGACAGTGATGGTTCCGAACGATCGTCAAGACAGGCAGTCATTACCAAAAAGAAGCTAAAGCCCAATAAGTCAAAACCTATGAAGGAGACTTACAAAAACTGGGGCATCCCGCTGACTGTAATCACAAAAGAAACAGTTCAGGCAAAAAACAGGGGTAACGAAAAAAAAAAGGAAGAGGTCATACAAACCTTCGACAAAAAAGAAATGACTGCCTATTCAAAATAAATTGTTAACATTCGAACAATCACCGGAACATCATAGCAAAGACTCAAACATGGTCTGACGCACGATCAACTGAGTTTAGGTTTGAAGAACATCACGAAGAGCGGGTGGGTACAGATAAATTTGAGCCTTTATCCTTTGTTTCTCAAACCGTGAACCAGGCCACGTTATAACCCTTAAAAGTCCTAGCTGAAGCATGGGTTAGTTCGAAAGCATATTGTTACAAAGGTATCCTGACTCCTTAGGGCTTGCGGTAAAATAACGAGTTGACATCACAGTTTTACAAAATTCACTTGTTTTTACTAAAAAAAGATGCATTTTCAAAATCTTCAAGACAGACATAAGCTTTGCATTTTTAACATAACTGTGTTTGCATATGACTTTTTGTTCGAACAGCAAAGAAATTCGCACGAAGAATATCTGATGTACAAAAGAACTTCCAATCAAGGGACATGGCATGATCATTGTCCATCATCTGGGGCAGTTAAGTCAAGATTCGGAGAATCTCTCAAAAGGCCAACCAGCTTGGGGAAAATCTCCATCACTTGGGGCATTGGACGATCAAACGAAGATCTTCTGGTAGTATGGTGATGCAACACTACTGACATTGACAACTCCCTGCATCCTGAGAGCACGGACATAGTCGAAAAAATACTACGCATAATCAAAGATCCGCTAGGTTGACACACCTAGGCAAAAATAAGGGCTTCTCGGCGAACCAAAAGGGTTCGGGCTTAAATAAGGGATGGAAAAAAAAATCTGTACACCCGGCAAGTCGAAAACCTGAAAAGGCGGCTTGAGCAAAAATGGGTATCCCGGTGGACTGAAAACCCGAAAGGGCGGTCCAGGAAAAAGTTAGGGATCAAAAGCGTACGACTATGTCCCGTCATCTCGTCACTCGCCTACCAGAAGAAGATTTGTCGATCGGCAGTTATCAAGCACCTCTACAAGGTATCTTCTTCTCCCACATCAGAAACAGGGGCAATAATGAGTTGTCCAAGCGGTCTAGTTGCTCTGTCAACCAAGGTACCAAGGTAGGTTCAGCTGAAGAACATAACCCAGATACCTCCACTCCCCGCAGGGTAAAGACAAGACTCAGCAATACTCTTCCTCAAGCAGATTTGGTCTCCAATCAGCCCTAAAAAGGCACAATATCTCCAGCAAGTCAGCAACGCTCCCCCCAAGCAGAGTCAGTCTACTGTCAGCCTTAAGGAAGTTGGATATCCCCAGAAAATCTCAATATTCCCCAGCGGAGTATACAGATGTTCCTAAGCAAGCATCCCCGGCAGTCTTGATCTAAGATTATTCCTCGGCGGAACACCAGACATCCCAGTGGAGCCATTCCCCAGTACAGTTCAAAAGTCTCCCCAGGAGAGTTGAATCAATCTCCCCAGTAGGAAGCTTATCCCCAGTAGATTCTGGAAGCTTATCCCCTGCAGAGCACGAACGCGTCTCCCCGGCTTTATTCCAAGGTTATTCTCCACCAGAGCTTATAACTGGGTTATCCTCAGCTAAAAACCACGGAAAGATCGTCCTCGGCGAAGCTCTTCTTATCCCCCAGCGGAGTTCATCAAATCCCCAACATAACTTATCAACGGTATCCCCAACGGAGTTATCATCAAACCTCAGCGAAGTATCTCTTCCCACAGAGCAATTCCCCGCAGAGTAACCTCTCCAACCAGTTTATTCCCCAACGGAGTCATCTTCTCCTACCGGTTTATTCTTGCAACCATCGTCCCCAGCGGAAACAAAGAACGCTCCTCTTCAAACATCAGCCCAGGATTCAACTTCCCGGCATTCGTCAAGGATTTATTTTCCTATACCAAAATACATTCATAGACATTTCACATTTCATACATCTTGCTTACATACACAATGCATGCACATACGCATCATATCACACAATCTCATTTATTCTTGAGGACATCATGACATCATGCTTTTCATACATCATGACATTGCATACAACTGATGTTTTACCTTTTCAGGAAAAAGGTCAATCCAAAGATAATTACTATCAACTGTCGCAATTCCAGATTCGATACCAGTATCTAGCCAGGGCATGTCTGTGAGCGATCAATTCCAGATTCGATTCCTGTATCCAGCCAGGGCACGTCTGAAGAGTTTGAAGATCCGATTCCTGTATCCAGCCAGGGCGTATCTGTTGACGACTATTTTCCGGACTCGATTCATGTATCCTGCCAGGGCACATCTGAAGAGTTTGAAGATCTGATTCCTGTATCCAGCCAGGGCATATCTGTTGACGACTATTTCCAAAATCGATACCTACATCCAGCCAGGGCACGTCTGAAGAGTTTGAAGATCTGATTCCTGTATCCTGCCAGGGTGTATTTGTTGACGACTATTTCCATACTCGATTCCTGTATCCAGCCAGGGCACGTCTGAAGAGTTTGAAGATCCAATTCTTGTATCCTGCCAGGGTGTATCTGTTGACGACTATTTTCCGGACTCGATTCCTGTATCCTGCCAGGGCACGTCTGAAGAGTTTGAAGATCCGATTCCTGTATCCTGCCAGGGTGTATCTGTTGACGACTATTTTCCGGACTCGATTCCTGTATCCTGCCAGGGCACGTCTGAAGAGTTTAAAGATCCGATTCCTGTATCCTGCCAGGGTGTATCTGTTGACGACTATTTTCCGGACTCGATTCCTGTATCCTGCCAGGGCACGTCTGAAGAGTTTGAAGATCCGATTCCTGTATCCTGCCAGGGTGTATCTGTTGACGACTATTTTCCGGACTCGATTCCTGTATCCTGCCAGGGCACGTCTGAAGAGTTTGAAGATCCGATTCCTGTATCCTACCAGGGTGTATCTATTGACGACTATTTCCGGACTCGATTCCTGTATCCTGCCAGGGCACGTCTGAAGAGTTTGAAGATCTGATTCCTGTATCCAGCCATGGCGTATCTGTTGACGACTATTTCCAGACTCGATTCCTGTATCCTGCCAGGGCACGTCTGAAGAGTTTGAAGATCCGATTCCTGTATCCAGCCAGGGCGTATCTGTTGACGACTATTTCCGGACCCGATTCCTGTATCCAGCCAGGGCGTATCTGTTGACGACTATTTCCGGACTTGATTCCTGTATCCTGCCAGGGCACGTTTGAAGAGTTTGAAGATCCGATTCCTGTATCCAGCCAGGGCGTATCTATTGACGACTATTTCCGGACTCGATTCCTGTATCCTGCCAGGGCACGTCTGAAGAGTTTGAAGATCCGATTCCTGTATCCAGCCAGGGCGTATCTGTTGACGACTATTTCTGGACTCGATTCCTGTATCCTTCCAGGGCACGTCTGAAGAGTTTGAAGATCCGATTCCTGTATCCGGCCAGGGCGTATCTGTTGACGACTATTTTCCGGACCCGACTCTTGTATCCAGCCAGGGCGTATCTGTTGACGATTATTTCTGGACTCGATTCCTGTATCCTGCCAGGGCACGTCTGAAGAGTTTGAAGATCCGATTACTGTATCCAGCTAGGGCGTATCTGTTGACGACTAATCCCAGATTCGATTCCTGTATCCAGCCAGGGCACGTCTGAAGAGTTTGAAGATTCGATTCCTGCATCTAGCCAGGGCATATCTGTTGACGACTATTTCCAGATTCGATTCCTGTATCCAGCCAGGGCACGTCTGAAGAGTTTGAAGATTCGACTCCTGTAACCAGCCATGGCAAATCTGTTGACGACTATTTCCGGACTCGATTCTTGTATCCTGCCAGGGCACGTCTGAAGAGTTTGAAGATCTGATTCCTGTATCCAGCCAGGGCGTATCGGTTGACGACTATTTCCGGACTCGATTCCTGTATCCTGCCAGGGCACGTCGGAAGAGTTTGAAGATTCGATACCTGTATCCAGCCAGGGCATATCTACATAAAGAGTTTGAAGATCAACCCCTGTAGCAGGCCAGGTAATTATCTTTCTTTCTCAGGTACGCAAGTTCTCGCTAAGGAATCTCTTACGCGGTCGACATCTAGATGGCATCTATAAGCCCATCTCCACAACTATCCATCACAGTTCCAAATGGCATCTATAAGCCCATTCCCGACAAGGTTCTGTCACATCTCCAGATGGAATCTATAAGCCCATCCTCCTATCCACCATCTCTCCAAATGGAATCTATAAGCCCATTCCCGCCATCACACTGCTGATACTCTACTATGTGAGTGCAAATTTCTGGGCACTCTAGTGTTCAATCATCTTCCACCCTCGGATCACGAAAGGCACACAAGCCAATCTACATCCTTAGGTCTAAGAAGATTGAACAGGGGCAACTGTTGTACCCCAAAATTTTCCCTCCCATAATCTTCAAAGTTTTGACAAGCACCACCTAAAATGGTTCAAAGTCTACTCAAAGGCTACACAGTCAACCATCCTCCTAAGCCAGTCAAATTAGAGTTTTGGTTCCTGCTAAGAAATTGAGGTTTTCAAGGGCTCAATCAAGTCCCACATGCCTATACACATTGTCAAGCACCTACATGTCAAGTTTCAAGGCTCACAAGGTTAAGTTGCACAGTCAAAAACCCTAATTGCTCCACAATCAACTGTAGGGGCAAAATGGTCATTTGGCAGTCAAAAGTCAAAAATTTTAGTCAACATCTTATTTTGAAGCCATAATCACCATTTGATCAAGTCTTGATCATGATTCCTCAAGAATGGCTCAAAAATCATCAAGATGCAAAAGTTTCCATTTTTGGACAGCTGAAAAGTCAACTGTAACTTGACCAAGGCATAACTTTTTCATGGTTCATCAGAAAAATCCCATCCAATGCTCATTTTGAAGGGGAGGACATTTCCTACAACTCATCTTCACATTCCAAGTCCAATAAGTGCTCTCACAAAAAGTTATCAATTTCAACATTATAGGTCATTTTCAAAAGTCAACAAAAAGGCACTTTAAGTCAAAGACCATAACTTGAGTAAATCAAAATGACATGGGACCAAATACATTGGTTAAAGGACTTCAATACCTTTCCAAAATGTCCAAGAACATGTTCATAGCTTCAAAATTGAGCAAGATATGCATTGGAGAAGTTGGGAAATTTTTGTGAAATGGCCAAAGTCAACTATCCTTGAAATTTCATTTTTGACAAAGAGGGCCCACTTTTTCCACTTGATTCAGCTTGGCCATGCCTCCCACGTGTCCCACAATTTATTTCAGGATTTAAAATTAATTTTTCCATTTTTATTTAATTTTATTTGATTTAAATCATTTTAAATCTTTAAAATTCAAATAAAAATCAAGAAAATTAATGGAGGGATATCTTTGAGTTTGAATAGCTTTGATACACCATCATTCACCTTCCAAATTCGTGCAAGGCCTATTCCAAGCATAAAAATTCAAATTTTGACAAGAATGGTAAGTTGCTTTAATGGAGGTTATGGCAAAATCTCAAACATAAGTGCAAGGGTTAAAGGTGCATTATATTGTTTGATTCTCATTCAAGGATACATATGCAAGCCTTCCCAATACAGGACACGACCTAGAAAGCTCCAAAACGGCCAAACAACTTTCAAATTTTCAAGAGAAAATTCACAAACTGAAAACGACTTTGCAGTATCATTCAAACCTCTCCTTCGATCCAAACACACTCATGACCCTTCCAGGGACCTTTTGCAATCAGAATTAAGCCAAATCACCCAAGGAATCACGCTACACAAGTCACACGGTTTGTCCAAAATTTTGAGAATCGAAATCCCATTTTTATGCCTCATTAATCCATTTTGATCATGGTTATGTATTGCTGACATTGTTACAAAGCTTTCTGTGTATTTTAATTTGATTATGATGTTGTAAAATGCAAAGTGCCATTGTTGATTTCTAGGTTTTCAAAACTTGAAATTTGGGGTTTCTCACATAGTGCAAAATTAATCCTCCAAACACATACAGTCAAACTCAGAAGCTCAAGACGGATTGAATGGACATATCGCGCCTTTTTTATGTTCAATGAGCGTCTATTCGCTATTTTTAAAATGCCTGCATTTTGTGGGGGTTTAAAACCCCCGCTATATGTTTTATGTTTACAGGAAAAGCTTGAAGACGAAGGGCGTGGCAAGCAGGGAGTGGTCAATTCAAATTGACGCGCGCGTTTCAGCATATAACGCGTTTGTATTATATAATTTTCTTTGTCCATTATACTAACAAACTAACGCGTTTGGTTCAGTGGTTGGCTGTGTACTTTGCAATCTTTGGGGCCTGGGTTCGATCCCAGGTCCCCACCAAAATTCATATTATTTTTCTCTCTATGCTTGTGTGCAGCATCTCATCCAGGATCCACCATAGACCTCATCCAGGAGCGCTCCAGGTGTCCATCAGCGCAGATCCAAGGGCCAAGCATGAGAACCATGGTACCCTGGAGTCAGCGCATGCGTAGGCTATCCAAAAAAGTCAAACGAGCTGAAGCTTTAGTGGGCCTTAAATCTCAATCTCACACCCTCCTTCCTGGCCCAATACCCCCTTCCATTGGTTATTTCTTTTCTTTTCATTTTTATTTTTCAATTTAATTTCTAACCTTTTTTTATTTTATCACTTATTAACTTAACTAATATTTTTTATAAAAAAAATAAAAAAAAAACAAGAATTAACATCATTATTATTATTATCATATTATTTTGTAAATAAACATTAATTGAAATAGTTTAATTAGGCAATTTTGACTTTTCTTTTAAAAAATAAAATAATTTAGAATTAGGTTAACTTAGAATTTTAATTCTTTTCTTTTATTTCATAAAAAACATAAAAATACAAAATATTTTCTTTTCATTAAATTAATTAATTAGTCATTAGTTAGTTTTAATTTCATTTTAATTACAAAAAGACACAAAAAAAATCAATTTCTTTTCTAAAAAGGGTCAACACCCTTTAGACATTCCCGATTCTTTCTTTCGCGCGCATTTTAGCTTTAATTCCTTATTTTTGATTATTATGTAACTGCCTCCGGATGTAATAGTAATTAGGATTTTTACTGCTTTACTTTCCGTACTTATTTACCAAAAAACGGGTCTTTGTATTTTTGGCGATGTATAGACCCGCGCCTTGTAATAGCGTAGGATTTATGTTTCCGCAATTTACTTTCTGCACCCCCTAACTGTTAAATGCATGAAAGAATGTATGGTAAATAAAAACAACTCGTAGCCCACTAATTACAAAGACAAACATTAACTGAATACAACACACGATGCACACACCACTTCTAGGGTACGCCTCACTCGTTGCCTTCGAAACGTGGTCATCAAGTATAGGACGTCTTAGAGGTCACCCTTTGTCTAAAGATCCAGTTGCCTCGAAACAGTTGCCTCGAAACAGTTGCCTCGAAACGATTGCCTCGGATAAAAGGATCTAGGACGTTAGGGTTACTTCTAAGGTGTCCTAACTGTTGCTTCGGTGACCACACTGTCCCGATAATCGAATTGACCCGAACACCTCCAACGGTGGTGCTACCTACCTCTCAATGGTGGGATGGCACTATCTAAAGGACGCTTACACAGCCTAATTCCTTAGGGTAGGTAGATGACTCATGGGTACTTGCTCTTTTCAAAAACAAACAAAATACTTTTCACACCTTACACTTTCAAAAGCTTTCAAAACAAATTTTTTCAAACACTCTTGAGGACAGATACAAGAGTCATTCAGAAATCTTTCAAAGAAACTTTTTTCAAACCCACACACACATTTGAAAAGCAAACAAATATTTTGAAAACATAAGAGCAAGTACCTAAGAGCCCGTGGATAACCACGGATAGAAAGGGTGCTAACACCTTCCCTTTCTATAAATCTACCTCCCAAACCGAGAAACATTCTCGAATAAGGAATTTTGCTGTGCTTTTGTCCTTTCCATGTTGGAGAACATAAAAGACGGTGGCGACTCTTACTTAACGCGACATTTCGTGAAACCAGCTAAAAACAGTCAGTTCTATTTCCACCGATCACAGAAGACAACTTTTGTCACTCAGTGGGGTACCTTTTGCTACAAGGTCATGCCTTTTGGACTGAAGAATGCTGGGGCAATATATCAGCGTGCCATGGTTGCTTTGTTTCATGACATGATCCATCATGAGATTGAAGTATACGTCGATGATATGATTGCAAGGTCCCAGACTGAGGAGGAACACCTTGACCATCTACAAAAGTTGTTTGACAGGTTGAAGTTGTACAAGCTGAGGTTAAACCCGAACAAGTGCACCTTCGGGGTAAGGTCTGGTAAACTACTGGGTTTCATTGTAAGTGACAAAGGTATTCAAGTGGATCCTGTGAAGGTAAAAGCCATACAAGAGATGCCAGCTCCCAGAACAGAGAAAGAGGTCAGAGGCTTTCTGGGACGACTGAACTACATTGCCCGATTCATCTCGCACCTAACTGCTACTTGTGAGCCAATCTTCAAATTATTGAAGAAATATCAGGTAGTACGTTGGAACGATGAATGCCAGGCCGCTTTCGAAAGAATCAAAGAGTATCTCCATGAGCCGCCTATCCTAATGCCACCAGTTGAAGGGAGACCTTTGATCTTATACTTGACAGTGCTCGACAACTCAATGGGTGTGTGCTGGGGCAGCATGACGAGTCTGGCCAAAAAGAGCATGCTATTTATTACCTTAGCAAAAAGTTTACCGACTGTGAGACCCGATACTCACTGCTCGAGAAAACTTGTTGCGCTTTGGCATGGGCTGCTCGCCGGCTGAGACAGTATATGCTGACTCACACTACTCTATTGATTTCAAAGATGGATCCAATCAAGTATATCTTTGAAAAGCCTGCCTTGTCCGGAAGAATAGCAAGATGGCAGATGATATTGACTGAGTATGACATCCAATATATGACCCAAAAGGTAATTAAGGGAAGTGTGTTGGCAGACCATTTGGCACATTAGGCAGTGGATGATTACCAGTCTATGAACTTTGAGTTTCCGGACGAGAATAACATGTAGATAACTGATTGTGAGACACCTGGACCGGATGAAGGACCTGAGGAAGGATCCCGATTTATATGTACTTTGATGGAGCTTCGAATTCTTTGGGTAATGGCATTGGCACCATGATCATATCTCCTAAAGGCTCTCATACTCTGTTTACCGCCCGACTATGTTTCAACTGCACCAACAACATGGCAGAGTATGAAGCGTGCATCATGGGTCTTCGAGCTGCAATTGACCTAAGGATTAAGTTTCTAAGTGTCTTCGGAGATTCCGCTCTCATGATCAGTCAGATCAAAGGCGAGTGGGATACGAAACACTCGAATCTTGTCCCTTATAAGGAGTATGTGTTGACATTGCTTCCCCATTTCGAGGAGATAACCTTTAAACACTTCCCTAGAGAGGAGAATCAGTTGGCGGACGCGCTGGCTACGATGTCTTCTATGTTCAAAGTCAATTGGGACAACGAAGCTCCCCGGATCATTATTGAAATATTGGACGAACCTGCACATTGTTGTGATCTTGAGACTGAAGAAGTAACAGGAAAGCCCTGGTATCATGAGGTGAAGAGATACCTTGAAGCTCAAGAATACCCCGAGGGAACATCTGTTAATGACAAGAAGTTTCTGAGGAGGTTCGCGGCAAAGTTCTTCGTCAGAAATGACATCCTTTACAAGCGTAACCATGATTCGACCTTACTGCATTGTGTGGATAAGATTGAAGCAGAAAGGATCATGGCAGAGCTGCATGAAGGTACTTTCGGAACTCATTCCAGTGGGCATACCATGGAAAAGAAAATCCTCCGGGCAGGATATTACTGGTCCACAATGGAAGCCGACAGTTATCAGCATTCTCGGACATGTCACAAGTTCCAGGTCTACGCTGATAAGGTGCACATACCTCCAATTCCTATGAACATCTTGACAGCGCCTTGGCCTTTTGCAATGTGGGGCATTGATATGATCGGCGAGATCAGACCTACGGCATCCAACGGGCATCGTTTCATCCTGGTAGCGATTGATTACTTTACGAAGTGGGTTGAAGCAGCTTCCTTTGCTACCGTAACCAAGAATGTCGTGGCACGGTTCATTCGGCACAATCTGATTTGTCGATACGGTGTACCAGAGAGGATCATTACGGATAATGGTACCAATCTCAACAACAAGATGATCACCGAGCTCTGCGAGCAATTCAAAATACAGCATCATAACTCTTCTCCCTACTGGCCAAAGATGAATGGGGTTGTCGAAGCAGCAAATAAGAACATTAAGAAGATTATGCAGAAGATGACAGTGACATATAAAGACTGGCACGAGATGTTACCATTTTCTCTTCATGGGTACCGTACCTCAATACGGACGTCAACAGGGGCAACACCCTATTCCTTGGTTTATGGCATGGAGGCAGTCTTGCCTATTGAAGTTCAGATACCCTCTCTTCGAATCATGAAGGATGCAGGTTTGAGTGACGATGACTGGATTCAGACCTGGCTTGATCAACTGAACCTAATCGACGAAAAAAAACTTACTGCTATTTGTCATGGTCAGACATACCAAAAATGGATGATCAAGGCATTTAACAAGAAAGTTAGACGACAAGAGTATCAAGTTGGGGACCTGGTAATCAAGCGCATTATCTTACCTCAAGGTGATCCCAGGGGAAAATGGACCCCTACTTACGAAGGGCCATTTGTGGTTAAAAACATCTTCTCAGGAGGAGCTATGATTCTAACCACCATGGATGGTGACGACCTTCATCACCCCATCAATGCAGACATAGTAAAAAGATACTACGCATAATCAAAGTCCCGCTAGGTTGACTGGCCTAGGCAAAAATAAGGGCTTCCCGGCGAACCAAAAGGGTTCGGGCAAAAATAAGGGATGAAAATGAAAAATCTGTACACCCGGCAAGTCAAAAACCTGAAAAGGCGGCTTTGGCAAAAAAGGGTATCCCGGTGGACTGAAAACCCGAAAGGGCGGTCCAGGCAAAAATTAGGGATCAAAGCGTAACACTATGTCTCATTGGATCACCTTGCATCCAGACTTCGGTATCGACTATCAAGCTCGGACGGCACCAATCAATCTGATTCAACTTCAACCAATAGCAAAGTGATGAGATGCTCGAGGACATAAAGGCGATAGCAGAGTTGGAACCCAGTGGGATTATTCACATAGCTGTTTTGTTTTCTTTCCACAAATTGTATAAATTCTTTTTGTTCGGCGGCATTCTCTTACTAGGACGTCAGCCTCTTGTACAAAAATGCCTATTTACAGGCAAACTTCAAAATCAATACAAATTCATTCTCAGAAATTTCAAGTTGTTTTTCCTTTATCTGTTTTGTTTTGCAAAGAACGTCCAATGTTCATTTTTGATATATGCATTTGACATTAATTGTTGATCATAAATATTTACATGCGAAACAAAGGATGAATTACTGGTAATATCAGAAACAGGGGCATAAGAAATGTCCAAGCTGTGTAGTTGCTTCGTCCACCAGGTACAAGGTAGATCCGGCTGAAGAATTGGCTAAGATGTCGTCACTCCCTGCAGAGTAAAACAGTAATGGTAGCTCTCCCAGCTGAAACTTGCAGTTAGGTACAAATCAGCATTACTCTCCCCAAGCAGAGTTAGTCTACCATCAGCCCTAAAAAGGTTGGGTATCCCCAGAAGGTCTTAATCTTCCCCAGCAGAGTATAAAGATATTCCCCAGCAAGTATAAGAGCATCCCCAGCAGTCTTAATATTCCTCAACGGAGTATAAGAATGTTCCCCGGTGTAATACAAGATACCCCAGTGGAGCCATTTCCCCAGCGCAGTCTAAAAGAGCTTCCCTAACAGAGTTGAATCATCTTCCCCAGTAGACTCTGGAAGTTTATCCCCGGCGGAGTGCAATAAATCTCCCCATCCAAATTCATAGGGTTATCCCCACAAGAGTCTAACAGGGTTATCCCTAGCTAGCAAGTTGCAACTGAAAAATCATCCCCGACGAAGTTCTTTCTTTCCCCAAATAGGAGTTCAGCAGATTCAATATCACCAGCAACGGTAATCCATCCCCAGCGGAGTTCATCATTGAAATCCCCAACATAGCTTATCAACAGAATCCCCATCGGAGTTTATCGTCATAATCCTCAGCATAACATCTCTTCCCCACAGAATAATTCCCCTCGGAGTAATCTCTTTATCGATTTATTCCCCGACGGAGGTCTCTTCTCCTGCATTTTTATCACCTTCGTTCACCATCCCTGGCGGAAGCGAAGCATTCAACTTTATTCTCCAGCAGCTCCGGGATTTATTTTCCCCAACTAAAACATTACATGTCCATACATCATGATACATGCATATACGCATCATACCATACAATCTCATTTATTTTGAGAACATCATTGCCTGATACATATCATGCATTACATACAGCTAACCTTTACCTTTCAGGAAAGATACAATCAAAATTCAAGTTATGAAGCCCGGGTACGACCAGGATAGTATCTTGATTTCTACAACATATGGTGAAGCCCGGATTACGACCGGATAACAATACCAGACTACCGTGAAGCCTGGATTACGACTAGATAGCGATATCTCTCAAAAGTAAGCTATGAAGCCCGGAGAACGACCAGATAATAGCTTATTCCCCAGTGAGCCGTGAAGCCCGGATTACGACCGAATAGCAGCTCAGTAAGCACCATGAAGCCTGGATTCGACCAGATAGTGGTATATCATAAACACAAGCTGTGAAGCCCGGATAACAGCTCAGCAAGTTATTGTGAAGCCTGGATTACGACCAGAAAGCAATACAAGACCATGAAGCATGGATTACGACCAGATAATGGTAGAAGGTGTTATGAAGACTGGATTACGACCAGATAGCAACCAAGAGTACTACGAAGCCTGGATTTCGACCAGATAGTGGTATGATGCATCGTGAAGCCTGGATTACGACCAGATAGCGTTAAGGGACACTATGAAGCTTGGATTACGACCAAATAACAGTTTACCCAGCCAGTTACTATGAAGCCCGGATTCGACCAGATACTAGTAAACCCAACAGTCAAAGGGAATCCCGGATGCGACCGGATAACCACTTGATTTGTTCTGAAGCCTGGATTTCGACCAGATAAGAAGTGAGGTATTATGAAGATTGGATTCGACCAGATAGCAGTACGCGACACCATGAAGCCTAGATTCGACCAGATAATGGTATAACACATCGTGAAGCCTGGATTACGACCAGATAGCGGTACAAGGCACTGTGAAGCTTGGATTTCAATCAAATAGCAGTTTACATGGATAATTACTAAGAAGCCCGGAGTCGGTCGGATATTAGTATGCCCTAAATTCAAGTTGAAGCCCGGATGTGACCGGATAACCACTTGATTTGTTCTGAAGCCTGGATTTCGACCAGATAAGAAGTAAGGTATTGCAAAGCCTGGATTACGACCAGATAGCAATTTTAATCTCATCTCCCCAGTAAGTCATTGTAAAGCCTGGATTACGACCAGATAGCAGTCGGTCTTATCACTATGAAAGCCTAGGTTACGACCAGATAGTAGTTCACTCTCACCTCTTTAACAGAGATGATTCCCCAGTAGAATAATGGACGACCGAAGCTCCTAAAGTTATATTTCTCCTAAGACAAAGAACAACATTCCCCAGCGAAATCTCCCTCAACAACAGGTATACAAGCTCTCGCTAAGGAATCTCTTACGCGATCGACACTCCTTCGGATGGCATCTTTAAGCCCATATCCCATCATCAATCTCCAAATGGCATCTGTAATCCCATTCCCGACATCACAAGACAAATATTACTTCATGCGAGTGCAAATTTCTAGGCACTCTAGTGTTCAATCATCTTCCACCTTCGGATCACGAAAGGCCCGAACGCCAATCTATATCCTCAGGTTTAAGAAGATTGAACAGGGGAAACTGTTGTACCCCAAAATTTGCCCTCCCATATTTCTCAAGACATGTCAAGAATCATCTCTAAGTTGTTCAAGATGGCTCAAGAGTTGGACAGTCAAATCATCTCCTAAGGCAGTCAATTCAAAATTATGATTTTGTGTTGCATCAAGGTCCTTACGTCCAAATGACCTCAAGTGCTCCCCAATTTCCTAATATGTTCTTAAGTTCATCCATGTCAAATTTCAAGCCTTGCAGAGGAAGTTTGGTCAGTCAATTGCTCAAGAGGTCCAAAAATCGACTATGTTAGGGCAAAAGTCAACTGTGACCTACAAATAGTCAAACCTCAAGATTTTTTGTCAACATTCTCATTTTGAAGGATAATTCATCATTTGATCAAGGGTTGATCATGATTCATCAAGGATTGCTCAAGATTCATCAAGATTCAAAAGTTGCTAAATTAGGGTTTGGTAGGAAAAGTCAACTCAACTTTGACCAAGCATAACTTTCTCATAATTTGTGATAAATGACCCATCCAAAGCTCATTATTAATATAATGCAATTTACTACAATCCATCTTCACACCCCAAGATCAAGAAATGCACTCACAAGAAGTTACAAATTTGGACATTATAGGTCATTTTTGAAAGTCAACAAAAACACCTTTTTTTCCAAAGCTTATAACTTAATAATTGATTATCAAAATGAGATGATACCAAAAAGGTTGGTTAGAGGACATCTCAAGGTTTCTAAAAAGTCCAAGAACACTTCCAAAAGTTAAAAATTGAAGAAGTTGTGCATTGTTGAAGTAGGGAATTTTTCCAAAAGTGCTAAAAGTCAACCATCCTCAAAACTCCAATTTTTGACAAAAGGGACCACTTTTTTCCACTTGATTTGGTCTTTTCACACCACACACGTGTCCCATCTTCATTTTCATGTCCATTCATTAATTTTTCTATTTTTATTTAATTTTTATTGAATTAATTCATTTTAAATCAATATTAATTCAAATAAAATCCAAAAATTGATAGAATGATATCTTTGTGATTGGTATAGACTTCAATTATCATCATGAACCAAATCAAATCCGAATCAAGCCTTATTATGCACAAAAAAACAGATTTGATACAAATATGGAAGCTTTGTTAATGGTGGCAAAATCATATTTTGGAATCATCAATGCACAAGGATTGGAGGCCCAAAGTTTAACCTAATGCACTCCTTATTACTTGTACAAGCCATACACATCAAGAACACGAGCAAAGCACTGCAGAAACGGCCAAACCAAAACTGAAAAAAACCGTGAAAAGTTGGAGATCGAAATCCACATTAGAGGCGTTTTCAAAGCCAAATCTCCACATAGCTCTCTTGCCTGGCATCCAGTGGAGCTAAAGCAATCAAAACGAAGCCTTGAGACCTCCTGAATTGTGCTGTAAGTGCCCACGAACATGGCCCTGTACATGGAATCTTGAATCGTTTTTCTTGCATCTTTTTGCCAATTTTCTTGTACCATCATGCTTAACGTTTAAATTCCAACATTTCTGCATTATTCAATTGGATTTTCGTATCCTGTAAGGCCCTACCCAAAACTAGGGTTTGGGTTTCTTGTTTTTAGGTGTTTTGATTTCAGGGGAAATTGAAACAAGCCATGGCCATGGATGGATTCAGGAGAACGAGGCGAGCAAGATGATGATTTTAGTTTGCATTTTTATGACCTAGAATCCATTATAGGATGATGCCACGGATCTTGATGCGGAATAAAATCCGCAGGAAAAATTGCAGTCTTTGTTAAAGAAGACGAAGACGTGTCCCTACTTCATTGGCTTGGTCAAATGTTTAGCGCGTTTTTTTTTAATTCCAGCATAATTGATTGTTTTCATATATTATATCCACTACTCATTCCACTAACAAAGAAGCGCGTTGGCTCAGATGGCAAGCGTGTTGTTGCAAAGTCCCATGGGACCTGGGTTCGAATCCCAGGTCCCCCAAAACATTTGTATATTTTTTCTCCAGGCAATTGCATGTGGCTCAGCAAGCGTGGACTATCGTGCTCCTCCTGATCTCAAATGCCAGATGGTCTTCAAGCCAGATCCAAAGGCCAGGATTGAAGGTTCACCATGAATTCAAGTCAACAAGCATGCCTTGGATGAGATAGGTCAAAGCAGGCTGAACGTTAATGGGCCAACTAATTGCCAGACTCACCACCAATTTAGGCCCAGCACCCCCCATATTTGGTTATTTCTTTTCATATTTCATTTTTTTATTTAATTGTTTTTATTAATTATTATTATTATACTAACCAATTTATTTTGCCTAATAAAATCAGAAAACAAAAAAAATATAATATTTTTATTTATTAAAACTAATTTCATTATTTTATTTTTTGTAAATAAATATTAACAAAATTTATTTAGTTTTAAATAGGTGTAACATTTAACATTTTTGCAATAAATTAAAATCAATTTAGAATATTAGGTTTTTAATAATTTTAATCATTTTATTTTATTTCCTTAAATATTAAAAAAATCCAAAAATACTTTTTTATTATTATTAACTAATTAATTAATTAACTTAGGTTTAATTTCATTTAATTCAAAAAATAACAAAAAAAACATGCTTTCTTTAACAAAAAGGGTCAAAACCCTAAAAATGCGCCGATTTAATTTTCTCGCATGCGATCTATATTTCAATATTGTAATTGCTTCCGATATGTAATAATTAATTAGGAATTTATTTATTTATCGCTTTATTTTTACTTTCCTCAATTTAAATTAAAGGGTTGTTTTTGGCGATGTAAATACCCGACGCCTTGTAATAGCTTGGATTTAATTTCCCGCAATTTAATTTCCGCACAATATTAACTGTTAGATGTTTGATAAATAGGCAATGCATGACAAAATCAATCTTTAACTTAAAATCAACAATAGCTCACCCATGACATGTACAGATAAAATTAACCGAACTAACACACTTGCACATGCCACTCTTAGGGTACACCTCACTTGGTTGCCTCGAACGTGGTCATTGAGTATAGGAAGTTTTAGAGGTCTCCCTCTTGTCCAAAGATCATAGTTGCCTAGAAACTGTTGCCTCGGAAAAATGATCTAGGATATTAAGGTTACCGTTAAGGCATCCTAACATTGCTTTTGTGACCACACGTCCCTTAATCGAATTGACCTGAAAACTCCAACAGCAGTGCTACCTATTCCTCAATAGTGGGATAGCACTGTCTAAAGGACATTTGTACAGTTTAATTCCTTTTTGAGTAGGTAGATGGTTCTTAAGTACTTGCTCCTTTTAAAACAAAACAAAACTTTTCGCACTTACACTCTCTTCAAAACAAAAACTCTTTTCAAACCCACAAACACAAAGAAAAGCAAACTTTTGAAAACACAATGAGCAAGTACCTAAGAGCCTGTGGATAACCACGGATAGATAGGGTGCTAATACCTTCCCTTTCTATAATCTACCTCCCGAACCCGAGAAACATCTCAAAAAGGAATTTTTCTATGCTTTTGTCCTTTCCTTGTTGGATAAAATAAAAGACGGTGGCGACTCTTGCTTACCGCGACATTTTGCAAAAACAAACGCAAACGCGAACCAGCATATCCAAAACAGTCAGTTCTCATTCCCACCGGTCACAATTGGCATATGCACAAGGAGATTCGATTGGGAATCTAAAACCCTTCGATCAGGCTTTGGTCTGCAAGTCTTCGATTGGGCACTGGGCCTCCTTCGATCAAGATAAGTTCACAAGGTCTTTGATTGGGCATTGGGCCTCATTCGATCAAGATAAGTTCACAAGGTCTTCGATTGGGCGTTGGGCTTCCTTCGGTCAAGTTAAGTTTATAAGTCTTCGACTGCGCGAAATAAGAACCCCCTACAAGTTTGTTTTGATTCACAAGGGAAAAGGCTTCCCGTGTGCTTGCTTTCAATGCACAAGGCCAAGACCCTTTCAACTGGCCTTCGATTCAAAGAGCAGTGACCTCCTCATGCTAACATCCACAAGGAATTGACTTCCTTTGTGCTAGCTTCGACTGGGAAATAGTTCCCTTCGAAACTACTTGCGTCAACTCTATCTCTGAACCTTTTAGCATATGATTGCCATATTATGAGCCCACATTGGTGAACCATTCGAAGAATGCACGAGGCATACATGCGCGTTATTCGAAAGACACACAAAAGGGTCATTCGAAGGATGCACAGGTGTTCAATTCAAAGAAGAATTCAAAAGGTCCATTCGAAGGGTACATAAAAGGTCCATTCGAAGAAGCATTCAGAAGGTCCATTCGAAGGGTACACAAGAAGTCCATTAGAAGGAGGCAACTTAAGGCCAATCGAAGGGCATGGCCTGAAGGCATTAAAAAGTCAAAGGTGTCCAGGTTCATCCAAGATTTCAAAAGAGGCATGAATATTTCAAAGAGGAAATCTTTTAATATGTCTGATTTTGGTATCATTGCTTTCAAAGCTAGTTAATGACTGTCAAAGGTGTCCAGGTTCATCCAAGATTTCAAAAGAGGCTTGAATATTTCAAAAAGGAAATATTTTAATATGTCTGATTTTGGTCTCATTGCTTTCATAGCTGGTTAATGATTGTCTCTTGCCATTTCCATGCACATCACACTCCTATAAATACAAGGCCTAGGACACATTGCAAAGGACACGAAAAAAGGGGATACCACATACATACGCACACACACTGAGACATAAGCCCGGAAACCATACACATATATTGCCTTACACGCATATACAGCCTAAGAGAATCACACCAAAAACTCTCAAAAACTCAACAAGATCACACCAAACTTACCTCTCTCCTTTCGAATCCAGGAGTATCCAATAAACTCCAGTCCACACACAAGTTCCGGTTCTAGGCAAGGTAAGTCCTCTTGACTTAGCAACTTTTCGTTTTAGCATAACATGTAAATAGCCTCTTACTTACTTTTTGTTTCAGCATAATATGTAGATAGCCTCTTAGTTATGTTCTTCGTTTCTTCCCTCTTGGTTTGTTTGCTTTTCTTGTTCGTATATATGTTGGAACTAACCTGTACAAATTCAAACAAAAGACAAAAAGAGTGTGAACGAAGGATACACACTCATGCTGCTCATACCCACTTTCAAGCTAATTCGAAAGAAGTAGGAAAGGGTGCAATCAAAGTTTACTCATACCAACTCCCAAACTCAATCAAAAGAGGCAGGAAAAGGTGCAATCGAAGGTTACTCACGTTAACTCTCAAGCTCAATCGAAAGAAGGCAAAAGAAGGGTGAACCGAAGGAGTCCATTACTTGGATCGAAGAATTCATTTCTCTTCTTTATTTTGTTCTTTGTTTTTACATTTTTTTCTTGTCTTTCGATTTGGTTGTAATAGCGTAGGACCCTTACTTTCTGCATTTCTTTACTGCTTTTCATATTAACTGCTAGATGTATGACTAATAGGATTGTATGATAAGATTAATAATCAAAACGCTAGCAAACCTAACTCAAGACTAAAATAACTGAACATAACACACATTGCACATATACACCTCTAGGGTACCCCACTTTAGTTGCCTTCGGAAATAGTCACAACTCTCAAAACGTGAGAGGTTTTAGTGACTACCCTCTGGTTCAAAAAGATCATAAGTCCCTCGATGACCCTCTCGATATTGCCTCGGTAAAGATATGATCTTAGAACCCTAGGGTAGTTACTAAAGCTTCTTGCCAAGTTGCCTTTGTGACTATAAAAACATCTCTTCGAATGTCCCTCAAACATCCAACAATAGGGCTACCTACTCACTAATAGTAGGATAGCACTATCTAAAGGATGGGAGGAAAAGGACAAACCTTTCGAGTATAAGTAGATAGTTCCTAGATGTTATGCTCAAAAACAAACTTTTACACTTACACAAAACATTTCAAAAACATTTTCAAACGCTTTGTCAACACTCTTGAGGACTGATACAAGAGTTATCATGAAGCAAATTTCCGCACTAAGGCATTTCAAAACATTTTTTCAAAAGACACAAAACACAAGGTACTTTTAAAATGAGTTAAGCATCTAAGAGCCCATAGAGAACTACGGATGGAAAGGGTGCTAACACCTTCCCTTTCCATAATCTACGCCCCTTACTCATAAAAATCTCGAAAAGGTCTTTTTCTATTCTTTTCACCCTTTCCTTAATTTGGATAAAAGAAAAGTCAGTGGCGACTCTTGCTTACCGCAACATTTGCAAACACAAATGCAAAACCAGTATAAACAGTCGGTTCTGCCACCGTATCACACATACTTTTGATATGTTGCATCACATTTTTAAATAATTATAAATGAGTAATTTTTTAATAAAACTACTCATTTAGGATGAGACACCTAAAAGTTCCTGACGGCCTAGGCTTAAAATCAAAACATCATATTTTTATCCATAATGGTCATTTTTCAGGTAGCGGCTTTCCTATTAGTATCTCTATCAATGTGAATAATGGCCCGATATCTAAAATTCTTTAGGGTTTCACATAGGGGTGGAAAACAAACATGTATGTCCCGTTTAAATATGCTTCGTTAAAGCCTACAAAAAAGGGGCGATGCAGTGTAAATTTTATTGAGGGTGCGGGCCTAAAATCTTGTTTCTTCTTGCAAAAAAAAGTGTGGGGCGGAGCAGGCATTTCACCTTTTAAGCCTAAAAATTACAAATTTTCATGTTAATGTTTGTGCTCGCAAAGAAATGGAGCGGGGCGAGCATAATAGGGCACGAGCCTAAAATCTTAGTATGTCCTACAAAAAAGTGTGGGCAGAATGGACATGCTCAACAAACTGGACCTGTTTTTCCATCTCTAGTTCACTAGTACTCTTCACTAGAGTCACAAAATGAGTTTGGTCTCTCACACTTTATGCCGCTTCACTTTCATGAGGCTTTCTCTTGAGATCCTTTTTCTCCAATCCCTCCGAAGTCATTTCATCTTCCTTGTACTTTATCTTGTAGAACATAGGATTATCCCCAATGTTCCAAATACTCTTTTTCTTACCATTATCGTCAACATTGTTTCTAGGGATGAGACATTTCTTGTTACTGTTGAGTAAATCCACCAATATTTTGTAGTTTGTTGTAATCTCCACCTCCATATGGTTCATCTCCTTTGCGAGCTTGGTAGCATTGAGGATAGCCTGACATTTGGTCATAGTTGGATTGTCATAGTCTTATTGGTTCCAAGTCGCCATCGTTATCGTTTCCAATCCATGCACCCATATTCCATTCACCTTTGATGGACATATTTGCATATTTATTGATAAGGACTCTTACGTTTTTCTAGGTGAATGCTTTTATCAGCATAAGGTTGTTTTGCATGTTTTTGTAATTCTCTTTATTCTCTGGATCTTTTTTGTGAGACGTATCTTCTCCCATTTTGTTTTTTTTTCGTGCATATGAGTTTTCAAATCGTGATGATTATTGTTACTAAGATAATGCTTATTCAGTTTTGAAAAATCGCTCCCAATAATGTCGTTCTGAATATTGTTACTTCCCACTTTTTGTTCATGATTTTGCTATCCTTCAGAGCTTTAATGTGAATTACTTATGTTCAAAAGTTGTGCTTTGTAACATGAAGATATTTATCTGAGTTCTGATGACTTATCATATCTTGTTGATGGTTAGCGGAATTGAATCATACCTTCCATATGTTATTCTTCAACAGAAAAGCTTATTTACTAGGATGACTGTTATTCTGAGGATGATGAAATATTTTTACTTTATCAATTAAATTTATTATAAATAATAAACAATATGTTAATATTCTATTTTAAAATTATATACACACACACACACACACACACACACACACACACACACACACACACACACACACACACACACACACACACACACACACACACATATATATATATATATATATATATATATATATATATATATATATATATATATATATATATATATATATATATATATATATATATATATATATATATATATATATATATATATATATATATATATATATATATATATATATATATATATATATATATATATATATATATATATATATATATATATATATATATATATATATATATATATTATAATTGATAAAAAGTACAATACATGACAACCTCTAATGATTAAGGGATGACAGAGGTTTTAAGGTATGTTGAGGGGTTTAGAGCTAGCTTACATAGGGGGTGGGAAATTTCGTATATGTGGTTTTCTCTATGAGAGTCGAATTGCCCCCTGCAAATTAAATATTGAGGTATTTATAGCCGAATTTGACTGGGGTCTGTGATCGGTGGATCTGGAACTGACTGTTTAAAGCTGGTTCGCGAAATGTCGCGGTAAGCAAGAGTCGCCACCGTCTTTTATTTTCTCCAATAGGAAAGGACAAAAGCACAGAAAAATTCCTTTTAAGAGATTGCTCTCGGTTCGGGAGGTAGGTTATAGAAAGGGAAGGTGTTAGCACCCTTTCTATCCATGGTTATCCATGGGCTCTTAGATACTTGCTCATTGTGTTTTCAAATTGTTTTGCGTGCTTTTCAATGTGGGTTTAAAAGTTTCTTTTGAAAAATTTCAGTTCGACTCGTACGTCAGAGTGTTTGAAAAGTTTGCTTTGAAAGCTTTTTGAAAAGTGTCGGTGTGAAAAGTCTTTTGAGTTTGTTTTGAGATTAGAGCAAGTATCCTTGAGAACCTACCTACCCTAAGGAATTCGTCTGTGTAAGAGTCCTTAAAAGTAGTGCCATCCCACCATTGAGAGGTAGGTAGCACCACCATTGGAGGTGTTCGGGTCAATTCGAGTTTAGGGACGTGGTGATCACCAGAGCAATGGGAAGACACCTTAGAAGCTACCCTCATGCCAGGTTCCCGGATCATGAGGACTTACTAAGACGTTTTCTACTCGACGACCACCTTTCGAAAGGCAACAGTGAGGCGTACCCTAGGGGTGGTGTGTGCGAATTGTGTGTCATGTTTCAGTTATTTATCTGTCTTTGTCATGTCATTGTGATCTACGCTTGATTTTATTTTAAGTCCATTCATTCTTGCATGCATATTTAACAGTTATAAATTGCGAGGAAATAAAGCTATACTATTACAAATGGCGCGGGTCCACATCGCCAAAATTAAACCGGACCCGATTTAGCGAAAAAATAAATAATGCGAAGAAATAAAGTGCGAAAAGTAAATTACATGGCTTTGGGACAATTACAAAATTATAATTAAACGACATAAGATAAATGCGCAAAAATTACTAATTGACGAAACTAGGGCGTTGGACCCTTTTGCAAATAATTAAAAGTTAATGAGAATTAAAAATTAAATGATTAAATGTTTTTTTTTGGATATTTTTGTATTTTTTAGATTTAATAAGGAAAAGAAATTAATGGAAATTAAATTAAAAGACAAACCCTAATTCTAGTATTTTTTATTTGTTATGAAAGATTTAAATATAGTCTAAATTAAACCTAAAATTTATTATGTACAATTTTTAATTATAAAAATAAAAATAATAAATAAATAGTATTGTGAGAAATAAAAATTAAAAAAAAGAAAATCAACAAAGATATTAAACCTAATTCTACATGTTTTTGGATTTTTATTAAAAAAAGGAATTAGAATTAAAACCTAATTACACTAATTTATTTACATGCTAGTTTATTTATGAAAATAATTGTAATAAAATAAATATTATATTTTTCTGTATTTTCTGCATTTTTTAATGTTTTTATATTTTATAGAAAAAATAAGTTAATTAAAGCAATCAAATAAATCGTACAATAATTAAAATAAAAAAATAAAATAAAGAAAGCAAACCAGAGTGGGGGTGCTGCCCCAAATTTTGGAGGTATAAGCCTGCACTTTAGGCCCAATGCTATCCAGAATTTGTTGACTTTCTGAATCCAGTAGGACGCGTTGACTGGGAGTGTATGATACGCTTTGAATTCTGGCCTCTGATCCAACGTTGGGATGTACGTGGCTGGCTTGATGATGGAGGCACATGGTGTATTATGATGCTTACGCTGCATGGGAACGGTTATCACAAAATAATAAACGAAATATGCAAGACCTGGGACTTGAACCCAGGTCTTGAAGGCCATATGCGTGTATCCCTGGCCACTGAGCCATTATGTTTTATTTAACAAATAATATCAAACAAATAACAAAAAGCAAACTCAACGCATAATGGGCAAAACGCGCGTAAATTCAAAATCAACGAATCAATGAGGGACAACACATCATCGTCCTCACTTTTTTCTGAAACATAGGCCTATGAGAACGGTTTTGCACGCGTTGCTGTATGCCACCTACAAGAAAATAGCGATTAGATGATGGATGAATATAAATTGTTCGCGACCACTGGGATTCCTTCGTCCAGTAGAGCTGAATGCAATGGCCTAAGTCTGGGACCTCAATTTTTCCTCATCTCAAAAACCCCAAATTAGTGAACCTGCAAACCCTAACTTTCATCCATGGCAGAATTTTATGCATAGCGCAATAATCAAATTAAAGGTGATAATTAGTTTTAAAACAGTGCAAAGAACAAGAATCCATCAACAAAAACATAAAAGGATGCATGAATTATGATATATGATTTGGCATTTTTCTCTTCACAGTCTGAATCGTGGATACCAATTCGTGACGTTTTAATGGATATTCTGGATTGGAAATTGATCAGGGCTTCACAAGGAAGCTTTTGCAAAAGGAATGGAGCTTTGAATCAGTCCCTAGGGTGGATTTCAGAATTGGATTTTTTGAGAAATTTTGCAAGTTTGAGTATTGGTTTGCTGCGCAGTTTTCAGTCCAGGAGCATTAGGGTTGTGATGTAGTATTTGTATGGAATGGTTTAGGTTAAAAACTTTGCACAAAATCCATGTCCATAATGATTTCACATATTTGATTCTTGAAAATCTTTTTCAATCTTTTTTCATGTGCAACTTGGTTCAAATCTGATCAAATCTTATCAAAACTTGCCATAATCCATTAAGCACGAAATATTGACATTATAATGTGCATAAAAAGATTTTTTTAGGTTAAGGTTTATATTTTTCATGAATTAAAATCATTTAAATGAATATAAATTAATATTAATTCAAATAAATAATTAAAAAATATGAGAATACTTCCCCTTGGGCCTAGTGGTCGTGCATAGGCTTGGCATGAAGAAATTTGGAAGAAAAATGGACCCATTTGCATTTTTAGGCCTTTTGCATCAAAGTTGACTTTCAAAAATTTCCAAAAATTTCCCAACTTCCACAAGGCATAACTTGGTCAATTTTTAAGCTTTTCACATGTTCTTGGACATTTTGGAAAGGTCTTTGAGTCCTTTACCCAATGCCTTTGGTCCCATGTCATTTTGATTTACCAATCTCAAGTTATAGCCTTTGACTTAAAGTCACTTTTTGTTGACTTTTGAAAATGACCTATAATGTTGAAATTGATAACTTTTTGTGAGAGCATTTCTTGGACTTGGAACATGAAGATGAATTGTAGGAAATGTCTTTCTCTTCAAAATGAGCTTTGGATGGAATTTTTCTGATAATCCATGTGAAAGTTATGCCCTGGTCAATTTCAGTTGACTTTTTCAGCTGTCCAAATATAGCAACTTTTGCATCTTTGATGATTTCTGAGCCAAATTTTGAGAATCATGATCAAGCATTGATCAAATGATGTTTGTGGCTTCAAAATGATATGTTGACCAAAAATTTGAACTTTTGACTGTCAAATGACCATTTTGCCCCTACAGTTGACTATAGTGCAATTTAGGGTTTTGACTGTGCAATCTTGAGCTGAATGCCTTGAAACTTGACATGAGGATGCTTGACCATCTTTGTAGGCATATGAGACTTGATTGGGCCTTTGAAAAGTTCATTTGCTTGACCAGAACTCAAACCCTAGTTTTGACTGTATAGGAGACAGTTGAGCTGCACAACCCTTGGGGTATTTTGTGACCTTGACTTTGACAATTCTTGATGAATATGGGAGGGCAAATTTTGGGGTACAACAGTTGCCCCTGTTCAATCTTCTTAGACCTGAGGATGCAGATTGGCTGCCGTGCCTTTCGTAATCCGAGGGTAAAAGATGATTGAACACTAGAGTGCCCAGAAATTTGCGCTCACATAGTAGCAATGATGATGAGGGAATGGGCTTATAGATGCCATTTAGAGATTGCTGGATAGGATGATGGGCTTATAGATGCCATCTGGATGTTGATCGCATAGGAGATTCCTTAGCGAGAACCTGCATACCTGCAAAACAGAAAAAATGAGTACCTGACACGCTGCAGGAGCTGATTTTAGATGCTTGATATAGATATGTCCTGACTGGTTACAGGAGCTGGGTCTGGAGCTTCAAACGTTGATGAATGAACCAGGGATGGTTACTGCCTTAGCATGAATGGTAAGAGAATCCTGAATGATTTCAACCTCAACAACGCTCGTTGAGAAAATCTTGGTGAGGATTACCATCTTCGTAGTGTCAGGAAGAGAACCAAAGGACATTACAATCTCAAAGGGAGTTACCTCACTCACGTTGGAGAGGGAACTATAGGAAATTATAATCTGAAAGGAGATATCACCTCACGCTCATGCCGGAGAGGGAAACATCTGAAAAAGGAATTACCACCTCACGCTCACCGTCGGAGAGGGGACCACAAAAGACTATCACCTCACGCTCATCGTCGGAGAGGAAAACATCTTGAAAAAGGAATTACCACCTCACGCGCCGTTGGAGAGGGGACCATAAGAGAATATCACCTCACGCTCATGCCGGAGAGGGGAACATCTGAAGAAGGAATTACCACCTCACACGCCGTTGGAGAGGGGACCATAAGAGAATATCACCTCACGCTCATGCCGGAGAGGGGAACATCTGAAGAAGGAATTACCACCTCACACGCCGTTGGAGAGGGGACCATAAGAGAACTTCTACTGAGTCTTTATCAGAAAAATCTGTTTGGAGTCGATTTAACTGGACTAGAGAAAACCCTTGAAATATGTTTGAGAATTTCAACTGCATCTTTCCTGAAAAGTAAAGGTCAGTTATATGCAATGCATGATATGGATCAAGCAACGGTGTTCTCAACATAAATGAGATTCGTATGATATGATGCAGTGCGTTATGCATGCTATGATGATGTATGTAAAGTTTTATGTATGTTTTTGTCTAGGAAAGTAAATCCTTGACGGGTGCCGGGAAGTCGTATCCTGGGCTGATGTTGAAGAGGAGATCTTGCTTCCGCTGTGGATGATTCGTTGCAAGAATACCGGTAGGAGAAGATAACTCCGTTGAGGAATGAACTTGGCAAATGAAATAATTTCTGCGGGAGAAAAGATACTCTAGCGATCATGCTGGGGGAGTGGTGCTCTGTGGGGATAGTGATGCTTTGCTGAGTTGATGAAGATAACTCCGCTGGGGATATCTTTGTTGTGCTAGAAGTGTTGATAGACTTCGCTGGGGGTAGGAAGATATTTTGCCGAGGACGCTCTTTCCGTGGCTTTTGGCTGAGGATAACCCAGTTATATCCTGTTACGGAAATAACTCTTTAAATCAAGCCGGGACGACGCGTTCGTGCTCTGCGAGGGATAAGCTTCCAGAATCTACTGGGGATAAGCTTGCTGCTTGGGGAGATATGAATTCAAACTTTCCTGGGGAAACTGGATTGGACTCTTCTGGGGGAGGTTTGAATTGCAGGGAAGTGATTCCTTTGAGTAGTGGTATACCGCCGGGGAACAATCTTTAGACCAAGACTGCCGGGGATGCTTGTTAAGAATGCGTGCTGCTGGGGAGGTATTGAGAACTACAGGAGGATACTCAATTTCCTTGATATTTGATGATTCTGCTTGGAGAAGGGTGTATTGACTTGTTGAACCACTCTCTGGGGGATCAAGATACACTTGGCCGTGTTCTTTAGCTGTACCTACCTTAGTACCTTGGGGGATAGAACAATTAGCTGCTCGGACAACTCTTTATTGCCCCTGTTTCCAGTGTCATCTGCAATGAATTCCTTTGTTTCGTATGCAAATATTTATGAGTTAGCAAATTATTGTCAATGCATACATCACAAATTGAACCTTGGACGTTCTTCGCAAAACAAAATAGAAAAAGAAAAACACTTGGGCACGTTTAACTTGGAAATATATTTTTTATTGATTTTTGAATGGCCTGAAATAGGCGTTTTGTATACAAGAGGCTGACGTCCTAGTAAGAGGTACGTCGCCGATCCAAAGAGTTTATACAAGTTTTGTACAAAAGAAAAATAAAACAGCTGTGTGAAAGATGAATGATCCACTGGGTTTTAACTCTGCTATCGCCTTTATAACTCCGAGCGTCTCATCACTTGATGACCTTGGTTGAAGGTGAAGCTGACTGATCGGTGCCGTTTTGAACTTGATGTAGATACCGGATTCTGGATGCAAAGTGATCAATGAGACATAGTTTTACGCTTTATCCCTAATTTTTGCCTGGACCGCCCTTTCGGGTTTTCAGTCCACCGGGATACCCATTTTTGCCCAAGCCGCCCTTTCAGGTTTTCGACTTGCCGGGTGTACAGATTTTTTTATTTTCATCCCTACATTTTGCCCGAACCCTTTTGGTTCGGCGGGAAGCCCTAATTTTTGCCTAGGCATGTCAGCCTAGCGGGTCTTTTTCATGCGTAGTATTTTTTAACTATGTCTGCATTGGCGGGGTGAGGAAGGTCGTCACCATCCATGTTGGTTAAGATCATTGCCCCTCCTGAGAACACATGCTTAACCACAAATGGCCCTTCGTACGTAGGGGTCCATTTGCCCCTTGGATCACTCTGAGGAAGGATGATTCTCTTGATAACCAGATCCCCGACTTGATATTCCTGTGGCCTGACCTTTTTGTTAAATGCCTTGATCATTCGTTTCTGATACGTCTGACCATGGCAGATAGCAGCAAGTCTCTTTTCGTCAATGAGATTGAGTTGGTCAAGTCGTGTCTGGATCCAATCATCTTCGTTCAGATTTGCATCCTTCATTATCCGGAGAGAGGGAATTTGCACTTCGATCGGCAAGACTGCCTCCATACCATAAACCAGAGAGAAAGGAGTTGCCCCGGTTGACGTCCTGGCTGAGGTACGGTACCCATGCAGAGCGAACGGTAACATCTCGTGCCAATCTTTGTACGTTACTGTCATCTTTTGCACGATCTTCTTGATGTTCTTATTTGCTGCTTCTACAGCCCCATTCATCTTCGGTCTGTAAGGAGAAGAATTGTGGTGCTGTATCTTGAACTGTTCGCAGAGCTCAGCAATCATCTTATTGTTCAGATTGGTACCGTTGTCTGTAATAATCCGCTCAGGGACGCCGTATCGACAGATCAGGTTGTGTCGAATAAACCGTGCCACCACAGTCTTGGTTACTGTAGCATAGGATGCTGCCTCAACCCACTTTGTAAAATAGTCAATCGCCACTAAGATGAAGCGATGTCCATTAGATGCCGTAGGTCTTATCTCGCCGATCATGTCTATGCCCCACATTGCAAACGGCCAAGGCGCAGTCAGAACATTCAGGGGAACCGGAGGAACATGCACCTTATCTGCATAGATCTGGCACTTGTGGCATGTTCTCGAATGTTGGTAACAGTCAGCTTCCATTGTGGACCAGTAATATCCTGCCCGTAGGATTTTCTTAGCCATAGTATGCCCACTGGAATGTGTACCAAAGGTCCCTTCATGTAACTCTTCCATGATTCGTTCTGCTTCAGTTTTGTCCACACAACGCAATAAGGTTGAATCATGGTTTCGCTTGTACAAGATGCCGTTGCTTAGGAAGAACTTGGCTGCGAACCGCCTCAGGAATTTCTTATCATTGATAGAGGCACCTTCAGGGTATTCCTGAGCTTCCAGGTATCTCTTCACTTCGTGGTACCAAGGCTTCTCAGTCACCAATTCAGTTTCGAGATCACAACAGTATGCCGGTTCGTCCAATTTCTCGATGGTGATCCGGGGAGCTTCATTATCCCATTTAACCTTGAACATTGAAGACATTGTAGCTAACGCGTCCGCTAACTGATTCTCTTCTCTTGGAAAGTGCTCAAAGGTTATCTCTGTAAAGTGGGGAATCATGGTCAACACACATTCTCTGTAAGGAATCAAGTTTGGATGTTTCGTATCCCACTCTCCATTGATCTGATTGATCACTAGAGCGGAATCTCCGAAGACACTGAGGAACTTGATCCGTAAGTCGATCGCAGCTTGAAGACCCATGATACACGCCTCATACTCCGCCATGTTGTTGGTACAGTTGAAACACAGCCGGGCAGTGAGTGGAGTATGAGTGCCTTGTGGAGATATGATAATGGCGCCGATACCATTTCCCAAAGCATTGGAAGCTCCGTCAAAGTGCATAGACCATCGGGATCCTGGCTCAGGTCCTTCATCCGGTCCAGGTACTTCACAGTCAGTTACTATCATGATGCTTTCGTCCGGAAACTCGAAGTTCATTGATTGGTAGTCATCTACAGCTTGATGAGCTAAGTGGTCTGCCAGTACACTTCCCTTGATGGCTTTCTGGGTTGTATACTGAATGTCGTATTCCGTCAAGATCATCTGCCATCTTGCAATTCTCCCAGACAGAGCAGGCTTTTCGAATATGTATTTTATCGGATCCATTTTTGAGATCAATAAGGTAGTGTGAGTCAGCATATACTGTCTCAGCCGGCGAGCAGCCCATACCAAAGCGCAGCAAGTTTTCTCAAGCAGTGAGTATCGGGTCTCACAGTCGGTAAACTTTTTGCTAAGGTAATAAATGGCATGCTCTTTTCGGCCAGACTCGTCATGCTGCCCCAGCACACACCCCATTGAATTGTCTAGCACTGTCAGATATAGTATCAGAGGTCTCCCTTCAACCGGTGGCATAAGGATAGGTGGTTCTTGGAGATACTCTTTAATTTTGTCGAAGGCAGCCTGGCATTCATCGTTCCAACGTACTACCTGATCTTTCTTCAGCAACTTGAAGATTGGCTCACAGGTAGCAGTCAAATGAGATATGAATCGAGCGATGTAATTCAGGCGTCCTAAAAAGCCTCTGACTTCCTTCTCTGTCTTAGGAACTGGCATCTCTTGAATAGCTTTGACCTTAGCAGGGTCCACTTGAATACCTTTATCACTGACCACGAAGCCTAGCAACTTCCCAGATCTTACCCCGAAGGTGCACTTGTTCGGGTTCAATCTCAGCTTGTATAGTTTCAACCGGTCAAACAACTTCTGTAGATGATCTAGATGCTCTTCCTCAGTCTGGGACCTAGCGATCATGTCGTCCACATACACTTCGATCTCATGATGGATCATATCATGAAATAAGGCAACCATGGCACGCTGGTAGGTTGCCCCAGCATTCTTTAACCCGAACGGCATGACCTTGTAACAGAAGGTGCCCCACTGAGTAACAAATGTAGTCTTTTCCATGTCTTCAGGTGCCATCTTTATCTGATTGTAGCCTGAGAAGCCATCCATGAAAGAGAATACCTTGTGCTGAGCTGTATTATCCACAAGGACATCAATGTGAGGTAAGGGGAAGTCATCCTTGGGGCTGGCCCTGTTCAGATCCCTGTAATCGACACACATTCTGACCTTGCCGTCCTTTTTAGGTACCGGCACCACATTAGCGACCCACTGAGGGTAAGAAGTCACTGCAAGAAACCCGGCATCAAATTGTTTCATCACCTCGGCTTTAATCTTCTCGGACATCTCTGGACGCATCCGATGGACCTTTTGTTTAACTGGAGGGCAGTCTTCCCTAGTCGGCAAATGATGGACAACAATATCGGTATCCAACCCTGGCATGTCTTCGTAGGACCAGGCAAAGATCTCCATATAGTCATGTAACATTTTGGTTAACCGTTGCTTCACGCTGAGCTTTAGGTTAGCACCAATCTTTACCTCTTTTCTGTCTGCCTCAGTACCCAGGTTTATGGTTTCCACTGGCTCTTCATGGGGTTGAATTGCCCTCTCTTCCTGAAGTAACAGTCTTGCAAGCTCGCCAGGCACTTCGCAATCATCTTCACCTTCGTCTTCGGCTAAGTTGATCGGATTTTCGAAGTCATAATTGGCATTAGCAGAGCTGTTATCAGTGAGATCCAGAGTGGATTGGAACCTGTATGAGTGAGTGTGTGTGTAAATACAGCTGTTTTGAAAATTATGTAAAGGAAAGGAAAGATAGAAAAGGAACACAATATTTGTAATGCGAAAATAGTCCAAGATTTTCATTCATGATGTATAAAATGACAGTTCATATGCCCTCACAAATAGAACCACGGTGCCTCGGGTAAGACACCGGGCCATAGAGTTTATCATTGTCTATTACAAAATAACAAAACATGGGAATTCATTACTGTGTCACAAAGGTAACAGGGGTATGATCCTTTGCACTCCAATTGTTCAATCCTTCTTCGGCCGTCGGATAAATCCAGCTGTTGAATTCGGCTTCGTCCACTTCAAGGTCTTCCCCGACAGCATTCGCTTCTGAACCTTTAATAAACACCGGAGGCCTTCCGATCTTCTCTTTCCTCATAGCTCTCTGCCCTTCTGAGGTGAAACCCAGCCCAAGTTTATCAGTCTTCTGGGTGAAGTCTGGCAGTCTGCCCCAGTTAGCACCTTCACCCTTTTGCACTACAGCCCTGGCATCCTTTAGGGAAGCCATCTTCAGAGGACCACCTGCTTCTGCTGTTTCTGCTGCGATTGGAAACACCTCCTCGAAATGTTGAAAGGGGGTCTCAATGAACTCCCCATCCATCTCAATGTATCTGAACGAGTTTAGGTGGCTCACCATGTATTCTTCCTCACCTTGCACGGTGACGATCTTCCCTCTGACGGGGTACTTCAGTTTTTGATGCAAGGTAGAGGTCACTGCCCCAGCCTTATGTATCCAGGGTCGACCCAGCAAACAAGAGTAAGATGGACGGATGTCCATCACATAAAAAGTGGAGTCGAACACCTGAGAGCCTACACGAATCGGAATGTCCACCTCCCCATGGACCATCCTCTTTGAACCATTAAAGGCCCTGACAATGATGTTGCTGGGCTTCAAATCAAGGCCTTCACAATCTAGACGATCCAGAGCCTTCTTGGGTAGCACATTCAAAGATGACCCAGTATCAACCAACACATGTGCCAAGGTGGTGCCCCTGCATTCGATTGAGACATGCAGAGCATCATTATGATCTTTCCCCTTCATGGTCAAATCAGCGTCTGAAAAACCCAAGCCATTGTCTGCTGTTAGACTTGCCATGCAATCAGTGAATTGGACTGCAGAGGTTTCATGTGGCACATGGGCCTTCTTGAGGAATGAGATGAGGGCCTTTGCATGGGCCTCAGAGCACAGCAGTAAAGAGAGCATGGAGATTTTGGAGGGCGTATGCCCCAACTGTTCCACAACGTTAAAGTCGCTCTTCTTTATGATCTTCAAAATCTCCTCCATCTCTTGTGGGGAGGCCTCAGCAGCTATGGGTATGGGTACCTCCATCTGGGCAGGCTCAGTTTCAATTCCCTTGCCCCGAGCATTGGATGACTCGGCAGCAGGAGAAACAATTGGATCAGCAGCAGGAATAACAACTTGATCGGCAACGGGAGCAGGTGTACTTGCAGGAATTATCAGGAGTGGTCTTCTAGCAGCAGGTGGCGCAATGTCAGGCGAGAAGAGCCTGCCACTGCGGGTGACTTTGGCCGGGCCAGTGATGTCACAGATGCTGGCGCCAGCGTTGAGCTCTTGCTTAACTCCGTTTATATATACATCTGCCCCATAGTGCCAAGGGACAGCTTTGTTGGATACATAGGGCAGGGGCCCAGGAACAGTGATAGTGACAGGTGCAACAGTCAGAATTTGGATGGGCTTCTTCTGGAGAGCCGGGATCGGATTGTTGAAGATAGTCACCACAGAGACTTCTTCCATTGGAACCATACGAACAGCAGACTTCTTGAATAAAATCTCCTTGCTATCCATTAAGCTTTGGATGCCTAATTTTAGCAAGGGACAACCGGATGGGGACACAACACAGAACAGGCAACCCTCACTACAACCCGGAAATAAACCGGCCTGCAGTAGGTTCTTCTTAATGATCTTTAAAGGAGTGGCTAGATCATCCACAGAAACAGCATAAACATCTTCATCAATAGCATTTACCCTGTGCTGAGGCATAGGGGCAGTAACTACATTCGGTTTTGCGGGCGCTTCGAATTGTATCTCTTTAGCATCGATAAGGTCTTGCACCTTATTCTTTAACGCCCAACAGTCATCAGTGGCATGTCCCGGGCTGTCTGAATGGTAAGCACAACGGGCATTCGGGTTGTACTTAGGAGAGGTAGTGTTTGAGAACTTTGGCGCCTCCTTGACAGTCACCAAATTGGTGGATAGTAACTGTGGCAGGATTTGCGACAGGGTCATGCTTAACCGGGTAAACTCTCTCCGAGGTCTATCAGCCCTTTGGGGATTGTTTGGCCGGGGAGCGGCAGCAGGCGTAGCAATCATGACCGCACTGACAGATTGGCGGCGATCAGGTCTTTCTGATTTTCTGGAGCCATACACAGCACTAGACTCCTTCTTAAATGGTTTCTTGTCCGAACTAGATGATGATGCAGCCTTTGCAATCTTCCCAGATTTCAGCCCAGCTTCGATTCTCTCTCCAGTCAAGATTAAGTCAGTGAAACCAGCAGAAGAATTCCCGATGAGATGGTTGAAAAACGGCCCAGATAGGGTCCCCAAGAACATATCCACTAACTCTCGATCAGTCAAAGGTGGCTGCACCCTGCCAGCCAAGTCTCTCCATTTCTGCGCGTACTCTTTAAAACCTTCGCTTACGCCCAACGACATACCCTGGAGTTGGGTACGCGTGGGGGCAAGGTCGGCATTATACTGATACTGCTTATAGAAAGCAGTGGCCAGCTCCTCCCAGTTACGAACTTTGGTCCCATCCAGCTGATAGAACCATTCGAGATGAGTCCCTGAAAGACTCTCCTGGAAGAAGTGGATCCATAGATTCTTGTCCGCAGAGTACGGCTGAATCTTTCGCACATAGGACCTCAAATGCAGCTTGGGACAGGATGCCCCGTCATACTTGGAGAAGGTGGGAGCTTTGAATTTGTGCGGAATAACCACACCAGTCGACAAACCCAGATCTCCGAAATCCAGCCCAGGTGCCTGTTGCACCTCCATAGCCTTTAACCTATCTTCCAGTTGTTTGTACCTGTCGTCTTCAGGAGGGTACTGCTCTTCATCAAAATCTGTCTCGTTGTCGGAGACCACCGGACTAGGAACCCTTGCTTCTGCCTGAGAAGGACTCTTGCCAACAGAAGAAGCAACCTCTTCATTGTGTAGAGTATTACCTAACCTTCGGCCCGTGTTGAATAGAACAGTTCTTCTTTTCTTCTTCTTCTCCTTCTTCAGGAGCATGGTCTTCAGTTCCTCTTGGCCTTTGGCTAGACCCAGGATTAGCTCTTGAAACTGCGCATTCTGCGCCTGGAGAGCCTTGATTGAAGTCTCAGTTGATTCAGATCCGGAATTCATGATGCTGAAATAAACAGCGAAGAACTGTAAGCAACCTGAAAAGGGAAAAACCTGCTATGCACATGATGTATGAAATGCGTATGCAATGCATTCAAGGGTTCGAAAGTTCAAATTCGTTATAGACAAGGAAAGAACACACGTTATCATTAATGAAATCATTGTTTAATACATCAAGGCCTCATGGGCAAAAGTACAAGAATCAAGTCAATCCCAAAATACACTGCGCATCCTCTTCGGAGCTATGTAGGTGTTGAGGTTCCTCTCCTCGTGCAGCAGACGGGTGAGTTCCAAGACTTTCTTTTCACTGGCGTGCAGACTAGTCTCAAGAGAATTCCTTTCCTCCTTAAGCTGGATCCAGCTCTTCTGCATCTCTTCCCAGGATGTGGGCATATCAGGGTGCTGAATAACATGAGACACTTCCCCTTCCAAGACAGGCTCTTTGATTACTGGAAGCATGTGAGGATAAGGCATTACTAACTTCTGAGAACGGGCGCGTACCCATTTGAGATAGGGCTCCAAAGGGATGGAGTTCCTGTGCCCCAGTGTCTTGCTGTCTATCCTACTGGGCATCCTCCAGGCTCTGATAAATCTCTGACGAAGTCCTTGAGTATCACTGTCGAAGTCAAAAACTATGTCGGGAATTAACATGTCATGAGGACCATCCCTCCGAGCATAACCAAACTGTCTCCAAGCCAGGCATGGGCTATAAGTAATACCTCCTCTGATTCCAAGTAAAGGAACATTAGGGTACTCCCCACAACGATCAATGATAGTGACATCTCCTCTGGATCTAGGGCACCAATGTATATCTGCATGTGTAAGAGTCATCAACCGTTGTGACCATCTCAAACCCCGCTCATTCTTCAGGACTGATTGGGGAAGGTGCGAAATAAACCACCTTCCCAGGAGAGGAGTGCAACACATAAGGACACCTCTTTTTCTCATGGTTCGAGTGTAACATGAGTGAAGGATGTCCCCCAGCAATGTAGGTATAGGGTTCCTGGACATAAAGATCTGAACGGCACTGATATCAATAAGCTGATCTGGATTAGGGAACAATACCAAACCATAAACAAGGAGGGCCACAACCTCTTCAAAAGCTTGCAAGTCAAGAGAGTTCCAACATTCAAGGGCTTTCTCAAACAGAAACCTGGCTAAGAACCCTTTGACACCACTTCTAACTTCCCAATGTCCCTTGAGGTCAGATGACTGTAGGTGCAAGGCTTTAGCAATCTCTTCAAGCTTAGGTTCCCTTTCTGTGCCGTTGAAAGGCAGCTGATCAAGGATAGGGATCTTCAGGAGCCGGGAGAACTCCTCCAATGTAGGTACCAACTGATAGTCCAAAAAGGTAAAGCAGTGATGCAGGGGATCAAAGAATTGGAACAAGACCTTTATCATATCTTCCTCAATGTTGGTGTTGACCAAGCTGATGAGGCTTCCATGCCTGTCACTGAATGAAGAGTTCTCGGGAATCCTGGATATAAGCTCCTTAAGCTGAGGAGGGATCCTTACAAGATTGACCTGAATTGTCTTTCTACGAGCAGTTTCCATGTCCTACAAAACAAGAACAAAGATGAAAATTCGAACCCCTGAAATGGTTAGTCAATGCATATGATGCTGGATGATGTCATGATGCTATGATTAAACACACCACAGATATTTACAAAGACAAACATGTAGGGCAAACAAGGCACACAAGACAAGCCCTTAAGGTTTAAGGCCAGCATGGGGTCTGGGTAATACCCTCTTGAGTTGGTGGGTTCATACCTGTCCTAATCAAAGTAACCGGGTTCTAAGGTTCCCAATATCACGGGATTGCTTTCATTGTTCATCGTTTCGATTTAGCCACTGAACTGGCGACCGAAATATTCCAGGAAAGCAACCCTCAATTGAGCGTAGTATCGAGTATCAACCAACCTCGGACTGCACCAAAGTCAGTTATCTCACTACTCTAAAGAGGCCAAGATAGTTCAATTAAGGTTCCTAAGGTCTGTTGATGCTTCACGACACCACGCGGAGGCCCCGTACTCTCCTTGACTGAACTCAAGGGTTACCGGTACACACCAAAGTGCCACATCAACGTAGCAGACTGTTTCAACCGTGTCGGTATACCCCGCACAGTTCCCTCACAGCCTTGTTGCTACTTTCTAAGAAAGGTATCCCCCAGATCCGGGTGTAGGACCTATAGAACTCCCAAGCAACCCACAATTTAAAGCACACAAGGAAAACAATTGAAAACATAGTTATAAGCTAGCCCTAAGGTAAACCTCACTTTATTTAATATTCCCCAGCAGAGTCGCCAGTTCTGTGATCGGTGGATCTGGAACTGACTGTTTAAAGCTGGTTCGCGAAATGTCGCGGTAAGCAAGAGTCGCCACCGTCTTTTATTTTCTCCAATAGGAAAGGACAAAAGCACAGAAAAATTCCTTTTAAGAGATTGCTCTCGGTTCGGGAGGTAGGTTATAGAAAGGGAAGGTGTTAGCACCCTTTCTATCCATGGTTATCCATGGGCTCTTAGATACTTGCTCATTGTGTTTTCAAATTGTTTTGCGTGCTTTTCAATGTGGGTTTAAAAGTTTCTTTTGAAAAATTTCAGTTCGACTCGTACGTCAGAGTGTTTGAAAAGTTTGCTTTGAAAGCTTTTTGAAAAGTGTCGGTGTGAAAAGTCTTTTGAGTTTGTTTTGAGATTAGAGCAAGTATCCTTGAGAACCTACCTACCCTAAGGAATTCGTCTGTGTAAGAGTCCTTAAAAGTAGTGCCATCCCACCATTGAGAGGTAGGTAGCACCACCATTGGAGGTGTTCGGGTCAATTCGAGTTTAGGTACGTGGTGATCACCAGAGCAATGGGAAGACACCTTAGAAGCTACCCTCATGCCAGGTTCCCGGATCATGAGGACTTACTAAGACGTTTTCTACTCGACGACCACCTTTCGAAAGGCAACAGTGAGGCGTACCCTAGGGGTGGTGTGTGCGAATTGTGTGTCATGTTTCAGTTATTTATCTGTCTTTGTCATGTCATTGTGATCTACGCTTGATTTTATTTTAAGTCCATTCATTCTTGCATGCATATTTAACAGTTATAAATTGCGAGGAAATAAAGCTATACTATTACAAATGGCGCGGGTCCACATCGCCAAAATTAAACCGGACCCGATTTAGCGAAAAAATAAATAATGCGAAGAAATAAAGTGCGAAAAGTAAATTACATGGCTTTGGGACAATTACAAAATTATAATTAAACGACATAAGATAAATGCGCAAAAATTACTAATTGACGAAACTAGGGCGTTGGACCCTTTTGCAAATAATTAAAAGTTAATGAGAATTAAAAATTAAATGATTAAATGTTTTTTTTTGGATATTTTTGTATTTTTTAGATTTAATAAGGAAAAGAAATTAATGGAAATTAAATTAAAAGACAAACCCTAATTCTAGTATTTTTTATTTGTTATGAAAGATTTAAATATAGTCTAAATTAAACCTAAAATTTATTATGTACAATTTTTAATTATAAAAATAAAAATAATAAATAAATAGTATTGTGAGAAATAAAAATTAAAAAAAAGAAAATCAACAAAGATATTAAACCTAATTCTACATGTTTTTGGATTTTTATTAAAAAAAGGAATTAGAATTAAAACCTAATTACACTAATTTATTTACATGCTAGTTTATTTATGAAAATAATTGTAATAAAATAAATATTATATTTTTCTGTATTTTCTGCATTTTTTAATGTTTTTATATTTTATAGAAAAAATAAGTTAATTAAAGCAATCAAATAAATCGTACAATAATTAAAATAAAAAAATAAAATAAAGAAAGCAAACCAGAGTGGGGGTGCTGCCCCAAATTTTGGAGGTATAAGCCTGCACTTTAGGCCCAATGCTATCCAGAATTTGTTGACTTTCTGAATCCAGTAGGACGCGTTGACTGGGAGTGTATGATACGCTTTGAATTCTGGCCTCTGATCCAACGTTGGGATGTACGTGGCTGGCTTGATGATGGAGGCACATGGTGTATTATGATGCTTACGCTGCATGGGAACGGTTATCACAAAATAATAAACGAAATATGCAAGACCTGGGACTTGAACCCAGGTCTTGAAGGCCATATGCGTGTATCCCTGGCCACTGAGCCATTATGTTTTATTTAACAAATAATATCAAACAAATAACAAAAAGCAAACTCAACGCATAATGGGCAAAACGCGCGTAAATTCAAAATCAACGAATCAATGAGGGACAACACATCATCGTCCTCACTTTTTTCTGAAACATAGGCCTATGAGAACGGTTTTGCACGCGTTGCTGTATGCCACCTACAAGAAAATAGCGATTAGATGATGGATGAATATAAATTGTTCGCGACCACTGGGATTCCTTCGTCCAGTAGAGCTGAATGCAATGGCCTAAGTCTGGGACCTCAATTTTTCCTCATCTCAAAAACCCCAAATTAGTGAACCTGCAAACCCTAACTTTCATCCATGGCAGAATTTTATGCATAGCGCAATAATCAAATTAAAGGTGATAATTAGTTTTAAAACAGTGCAAAGAACAAGAATCCATCAACAAAAACATAAAAGGATGCATGAATTATGATATATGATTTGGCATTTTTCTCTTCACAGTCTGAATCGTGGATACCAATTCGTGACGTTTTAATGGATATTCTGGATTGGAAATTGATCAGGGCTTCACAAGGAAGCTTTTGCAAAAGGAATGGAGCTTTGAATCAGTCCCTAGGGTGGATTTCAGAATTGGATTTTTTGAGAAATTTTGCAAGTTTGAGTATTGGTTTGCTGCGCAGTTTTCAGTCCAGGAGCATTAGGGTTGTGATGTAGTATTTGTATGGAATGGTTTAGGTTAAAAACTTTGCACAAAATCCATGTCCATAATGATTTCACATATTTGATTCTTGAAAATCTTTTTCAATCTTTTTTCATGTGCAACTTGGTTCAAATCTGATCAAATCTTATCAAAACTTGCCATAATCCATTAAGCACGAAATATTGACATTATAATGTGCATAAAAAGATTTTTTTAGGTTAAGGTTTATATTTTTCATGAATTAAAATCATTTAAATGAATATAAATTAATATTAATTCAAATAAATAATTAAAAAATATGAGAATACTTCCCCTTGGGCCTAGTGGTCGTGCATAGGCTTGGCATGAAGAAATTTGGAAGAAAAATGGACCCATTTGCATTTTTAGGCCTTTTGCATCAAAGTTGACTTTCAAAAATTTCCAAAAATTTCCCAACTTCCACAAGGCATAACTTGGTCAATTTTTAAGCTTTTCACATGTTCTTGGACATTTTGGAAAGGTCTTTGAGTCCTTTACCCAATGCCTTTGGTCCCATGTCATTTTGATTTACCAATCTCAAGTTATAGCCTTTGACTTAAAGTCACTTTTTGTTGACTTTTGAAAATGACCTATAATGTTGAAATTGATAACTTTTTGTGAGAGCATTTCTTGGACTTGGAACATGAAGATGAATTGTAGGAAATGTCTTTCTCTTCAAAATGAGCTTTGGATGGAATTTTTCTGATAATCCATGTGAAAGTTATGCCCTGGTCAATTTCAGTTGACTTTTTCAGCTGTCCAAATATAGCAACTTTTGCATCTTTGATGATTTCTGAGCCAAATTTTGAGAATCATGATCAAGCATTGATCAAATGATGTTTGTGGCTTCAAAATGATATGTTGACCAAAAATTTGAACTTTTGACTGTCAAATGACCATTTTGCCCCTACAGTTGACTATAGTGCAATTTAGGGTTTTGACTGTGCAATCTTGAGCTGAATGCCTTGAAACTTGACATGAGGATGCTTGACCATCTTTGTAGGCATATGAGACTTGATTGGGCCTTTGAAAAGTTCATTTGCTTGACCAGAACTCAAACCCTAGTTTTGACTGTATAGGAGACAGTTGAGCTGCACAACCCTTGGGGTATTTTGTGACCTTGACTTTGACAATTCTTGATGAATATGGGAGGGCAAATTTTGGGGTACAACAGGGTCCTAGGCCCCTTGGAAGTAGTAATAGCTTTTGAGAAGATGAGGGAATGAACGATTACTTCCACACGACTCATTCTACATCATAACGTATATTAGACACGTCACTTACCCATTATCTCATGTCAAGTAGGTTATTCTAGAGATAAGTGACTCATCAATTAAGGGGTGACACATCCAATAAATAGGCGGTTCACATTCATCTTTCAACCACTTCAATTATGTTTCCCTTGGTTAACAAATTGGCCACTTGGTCTTCACTTCTATAATATCCCAATCTTAACCTTCCTTCACTAACAAGTTCTCACAAGTAGTGAAACCTCATCTTAATTTGATTTCTCCTCCCATGTTCAATTGGGTTATGTAGAAAGTTTATAGTAGAAACTTTATCAATCATGAGTGTTACAGCGTCACCCTCTTCGCTACCCAACTCCTTCAATAGATTCATTAACCACACGAATTAGCACACACACAAATAATTAAAAATGTACTCGGCCTCACAAGAAGAGAGTGTTACTACCAGTTTCTTCTTCGTACACCACGAGATTGGTGTTTTATCGAACATAAAGATATATCCAGTTGTAGAATTTCTATCCTCTTTATCTCTGCACCAATTATAACCAGTAAAATAGAGAAAATTTCATTTTATGCCCTTTTCCATTATGGGAAAATTGGATTTGCAGTTGTTGCACCCCAAAATTTGCCCTCTCATGTTTTCCAAAGTCTTCCCCCTGCATGGTTGACCAGAAACCCTTGCCTAAGGAAAAAGAAAATTTTTGAGTGGTGCTTTAAGTACCTTTCGATTGGCATTCTGAAAGACCCTTCGATTGGTATTCTGAAGGAGCCTTTCGATTGGCATGGATAATTCCCTTCGATTGGCATTATGGACAAATACTTCGATTGGCATTATGGACAAACACTTCGATTGGCATTGTGTCAAGGCCTTCGATTGGAATTCTGAAAGACCTTTTCGTTTGGCACCCTGGGCCAAGCCTTTTAATTGGCATGCCAAGGGATCCTTCGATTTAGCATTGTGCCAAGGCAGCTTCGACAGGCATGTTAACCATGGCCTTCGATTAGCATGAACAACACCTTTCGATTGGCCTGTTAACAAAGCCTTTCGATTGGAATTTTAACAAGTACCCTTTGATTGGTATATGGACAAATACCCTTCAATTGGCATTTCAAAAGGTCCTTGGACTGGAACTTCAGAGTGTCCTTCGACTGGAACTTCAGAGTTTCCCTTAATAAGAACATCAAAACGAAATGACCTTCGAATGGCATTTCAGTGCAGAGTTTCTCTTAATCTAAGATGCTCTGATGAAGGAAGTTATGAACACTTCGAATCAGAACTTAGACTCATCACAAGGCCAAGGGCTGGTCGAAGTTGTCTAATATGGAATGTTCTAAATAGATTCGAATTGGACTTTGAAGCTGGCAAAGAAGGCAGATTCGAAGGAATGAAGTAAGCTGGCATGACTAAGCAAAAACACATATCCTAACCTGTCCAGGTTCACCCAAAGTTCACAATGGCATGTGTCCCTTGCAAATATAGAAATAATTAAATGCTGATTTTGGACTCAATTATTTGAATTAAAGGCTAGATTCTTGCCTTGTTTGCTCCCAACCCTACAAGAGCTGATTCGACCAGGGTGATCCTTTTCGAATCAAGCAATCGAAGCAGAGGGAGGCTCAATCGAAGGGGCTATGCAATTGAAGTTGGAGTAATTCGATTTGGGACTTTGAAGCTATCAAAGAGAAGCATTCAAAGGGTCATTCGAAAAGCATTCAAAGGGTCATTCGAAGAACATTCAAGAAGTCCATTCGAAGGAGGCAACTCAAGACCAATCGAAGAGCATGGCCTGGAGGCATTCGAAAATCAAAGGTGTCCAGGTTCATTCAATATTCCAAAGAGACATGAATATTTCAAAAAAGGAAATCTTTTAATATGTCTGATTCTTGTCTCATGGCTTTAAAGGCCTGTTTAATTGGTTGTCTCTTGCCGTTACTAGACCATCATACTCCTATAAATACAAGGGCAAGCATGCAGTGCAGAGGGGAATAGGAACGAAAAAAAAGAAAAAGAAATAGGGAGGATTTGGAGATACGCTGCCCACAAACCCACCAAAGGTTATCAGCAGTTTCATAAGTAATCCAAGCCAAAGCAGCCATTCAGCGAACATCTCCACACCCAGAGCCACAGATCATACATCTTTAATTGGTAAGGGTTTGCAAAACCAAAATTGCACCTCCATGATATTTAAATACACATTGCATATGTATTCTTGTTATTACTGATTATGTTGCATGTAAGCTAAAGCGCAAAGAAGAGATCGTGTCATTGCTTGGGCACGATCTAACTTTCTCCTTCGAATCTCAAGATAAAACAAACCCAGACCCAGATTCAGCAGATTCAAATTGAGGAAGGATTCGAATTGGGAGGAGATTCGAATCAGGGGGTAAAATTCCCCCTGGATCTTTAATATTTGTCTCGTTTTGTAGGAAATATCTTCTCAGAATTTTGTTCAGAGCTTCGAAGCTTAGCAGCTTAGCTTCGAACTGGATCCAGGGTTCCCAGATCGAAGGATGACATACCCAGATCAAACACCCCCAAAGTGCAGCCCCTCATGCACCTTCGATCAAGCCTCTTCACTGGATCGAAAGACAGCCCACACCTCTTTCGATCCAGGCCTCCAGAATTATACCTTTCTTGGTTTACTGCCTGTTCCTTCGATTTCATCTTTGTTTTGACTATTTTATTTCTCTTTTTTTAATCAACATAAAATCAATTAAAAAAAAACCACAAAAACATTAGGCTAGTTTTTTCTATTAAATTAACTTTGTTAATTAATCATTTAATTATCTTAACATTTTCTCAAAACTAAAATTAATAAGATTTAGATCATTTTCCCAAAATAAAATAAAACAACAAAAAGATTTTATTCTTACGATTTTTAGAGGTTATTTTCAGATTCACGCGCGTTTATTTTATTGTAATTGCCTACTGGTTTGTGATAGTTTAACTAAGACTTTTACACTTTACTGCTTTATTCCCCCAATTTTGGACATGTAAATAATCCCCCTCCCCGAAGCCTTGTAATAGCGTAGGATTTACAATTCCCGCACTTTAAATTCATATACATATATTAACTGTTTAGATGTATACTAACTAGGATTGCATGACAAGATCTGAAAACAAACGGTAGAACACCTAAACGTACAAAGATAATATAAACTGAAAATTGACACACTCGCACATGCCACTCTTAGGGTACACCTCACTTGGTTGCCTCGAACGTGGTCATTGAGTATAAGATGTTTTAGAGGTCGCCCTCTTGTCCAAAGATCATAAGTTTCCTCGAAACGGTTGCCTCGGATAAAATGATCTAAGACATTAGGATTACCGTTAAGGCATCCTAACATTGCTTTAGTGACCACACGTCCCGTAATCGAATTGACCTGAAAACTCCAACGACGGTGCTACCTGCTACTCAATAGTGGGATAGCATAGTCTAAAGGACACTTGTACAGATTAATTCCTTTTTGAGTAGGTAGAGGTTCTTAAGTACTTGATCTTTTTAAAACAAAACAAAACTTTTCGCACTTACACCCCTTTTAAAACAAAAACTCTTTTCAAACCCACAAACACAAAGAAAAGCAAACTTTTGAAAACATAGTGAGCAAGTACCTAAGAGCCCGTGGATAACCACGGATAGAAAGGGTGCTAACACCTTCCCTTTCTATAATCTACCTCCCGAACCCGAGAAACATCTCGAAAAGGAATTTTTCTGTGCTTTTGTCCTTTCCTTGTTGGATAAAATAAAAGAAGGTGGCGACTCTTGCTTACTGCGACATTTTGCAAAAACAAACGCAAACGCGAACCAGCATTCCAAAATAGTCAGTTCTCGTTCCCACCGATCACAGAACTGGCGACTCTGCTGGGGAATTTTTATAAGTGAGGTGTACCTTAGGATTAGATCACTTGTGTTCTCAATTGTATGCTTTGTATGCTTTAAATTTTGTGGGCTTGTATCAGAGTTCTATAGATCCTAACCCGGATCTGAGGATACCCTTTAGGTAAGTAGCAATAAACTGTGAGGGATCTGTCTGGCGTAGACTGACACGGATGAAGCAGTAGCTACGTTGGTGTGGCACCTTAGTCTGTACCGATATCCCTTGTGTTGGAACGAGGAGAATATGGGTCTTCTAAGGAGTCATTAAGCACCAACTAACCTTAGAACCTTAAATTGACCAACTTGGCCATAGAACAGTAGCAGTATGCTACACTCATTGAGACTAAACTCTCGCGGTGATTCCGGCCGCAAGAAAAGGTTGCTAAACTGGAATTATGACCGATTGAGGGTAGTCAGTGATATTGAGATCCTCTAGAACCCGGTTACTATTTTTTAGGACAGGTCTTAACCAACTGAAACTGAAAGAGGGTAATACCTAAACTCCATGCCAACCTAAACTTAAGGCTGTTCGTGTGACTTGGGTGCCTTCAAACTTGAACTACTTGCACATTCTTGTTATCTGACAACATGAGTTCCTTGTAGGTTTTGTTTACAGTCCTCATCCAATAATTTGGATTTATTGCAGGGTTTACTTACATCACTTCACACTTTTACTTAAACGCATAGCATACACATCATAACATCATGCCTTAATATTTCCTTAACCATTTCAAGGATCTCAAGGGTCTGTGATGCAGGTTATGGTAAATCAAATGGCTAGTAAGGGGCAAGGGGATTTATTTTCCTCTAGCCAATGTCGTCTAGAGATCAAAACATGATAACTTGAGTCAGGGGATATGACCCACTCGATATGGTGAGCTTGACTCTTGAAGAAGGACTCTTAACGACACGAAGTTTCTTCTATCAAATTCTAACAAGTTTCTTGTTTACCCCGCGAGATCCTTGAAAACATTGCATACATATATCATATATATCATTGCATAACAGGTCATCCGATACATGTCTCTCATATTCTCGCTGTTTATTTCAGCAATGGCTTTCCAACCAGACAACCAAGATCTTCGGGCTCAAAACGCCCAACTTCAAGAAATGTTCTTGAACCTATCCCAGGGGCAAGAAGAAATAAAAGCTCTCCTCACAAGGGGCTTGGTCCTAGGGAATCCAGGAGGCATCAGGAATGATCAGTTGGAAGGGCTACAAATTGAGTTGGCAACAATGAAGATCCAAATGATGGGACAGCTGGTGAGCCAGATGGCTCTCATTCAAGACTTAGCTCAAAGACAAGAAGAGCTCAGGGTCCTCGTCAACAAGCTGCTTCAAAATAACCAAGTGGGGCAAACAACTAGGGTTGAAGATCAAGTCATCATTCAACCACCTTTGGGGCAAGAAGACAAGGGAAAAGCTCCTCAGCTTGCTTCAGGGTCACAAGCCCAGCATCAACCTCGCCAGCATCAACGGGGTAATCGGCGTAAGCGAAATACGTTTGGAAGACATTTCTCTGAGACTGATATACCACCATCTCTAATACTGAAACGATTGTTGGAGGTCAATCTGATTCCTTTAAAGGATCCTCCCTGGAATCCCAACACCTCTGCTCTTGGCTATCGTCCTGATGCATTTTGTGTATACCACTCCCATAGTCCTGGACATGACACCGACGACTGTTGGACTCTGAAGAACAAGATCCAAGACTTGATTGACGGAAGGGTGCTGGAGTTCATGCCGGATGGCGAGATGAAAATCTTCCGCTGAGAATTCTCCATCTGAGATGACTAGTTCAAACTAAGAGACTTTTGTTCATTTGAATTCTGAAGTTGTATTTTTCTTTGCTTATTCAAACAATTATTATCATGTCGAACTCTTTTATTTCATTAATGCATTGCATATGTCTGTTTTGAATCAATCCATTCATATTTCACTATATTCAAATTACTTTTATTTTTTGTGATGATCAACTCTCGAAAAAAAATCTAAGCCTTTAGAGGGAGGATGACGAAAACGATACCACGATCTTTACAGTATGCTTTTGAATAGACCCCACTGATGAGGTACAGGCATTGTTTCAAATCCTAAACAGTGGAGTTATAAGGAAGATAATCCCTAGTCAACCCCTTTGAGCCAAAGAAGTTGGAGTTTTTATTTTCATGAATTAAAACCCTTAATTATAACCTGGGGCAGGGTAGTTCTCTCAGTTGATCCAGGTGCACAATGAATGGCATCAAGGAAGTCCTTCCGAAACAAAAGACGGTGATGGGTCCATATAATCGTAAGGACAGACAGTCATTACCTTTCGAAATAAAAGCCCACTAAGTCAAAACCTATGAAGGAGACTTACGTAAAAACCGGGGCATCGCGCTGACTGTAATCACAAAAGAAACAATTCAAGCAAAAAGACAGGGATAACGCAATCAAAAAGAAAGAGATCCTGCAAACTCTTATAAAAATGACTGTCTGTTCAAAATAAATTGTCAGTATCCGAACCATCACTGGTATGTTAGAGCAAAGACTCAAACAAGATCTAATGCACGATTAGCTGAGTTTAGGATCGAAGAACATCACGAAGAACGGGTGGGTACAAATAAAATTTGAGCCTGTATCCTTTGTTTCTTAAACCGTGAACCAGGCGACGTTATAACCCTTAAAAGTCCTAGCTGAAGCATGGGTTAGTTCGAAAGCATATTGTTACAAAAGGTATCCTGACTCCTGTAGGGCTCGCTGTAAAATCCTGAGTTGACATCACATTTTACAAAAATTCACTTGTTTTACTGGAAAAATGCATTTTTAAAAAACTTCAAGACAGACATAAGCTTTGCATTCTTAAAATAATATTGTTTGCATATGACTATTTGTTCAAATAGCAGAGAAATTCGCACGACGAATATCTAGTGAACAAAAACCTTTTATATTAGAATCCTTTTGACTGCTGCCAGTGAGACACCTTTGGTCTTTACATGAATCTACTTACAATACCAACAAACGCCAAATTCAGTTGTGTATTGCACAAGTAACGCAAGGATCCAATCAACTACTATACTAAGTTGGATTAACATCTTTCTCATCCTCATTCTTCAATAACTATATGCTTGGTTCATCTAGTGTAATGGTATCATTATAATGCACCACTTTTATGGTCTTCAAAATATCAAGCACGTCCTTTCTTTGGTGCGTGAGAAGTCCCTTATTGGACTTATGAAACTCAATAACAAGGAAGTATGACATGGGGACAAGGTCTATCATCACAAACTCCTTCATAAGCTCACTCTTGAACTTAGAAGTGAACTTTTCTTCTCTTTATGTAATCATCAAATCGTCTATGTAGAGATAAAGGATAATCACTTGTTCACTTGTATCCTTCTTCACATACACACCATGTTTGGATACACACTTATTTAAGCCAATCTCCTTTAATAAAACATATATCCTTTTGTTCCAAGCTCTTGGATCTTGTTTTAAACTGTACAACACTTTCTTTAACTTCTAGAACTTTGACTCTTGGTTTTTCACAACAAAATCAAGGGGTTGTTCTATATAAACTTCCTCTTCAAGCGGGCCAATTTTTGTTATTTGAAATACCAACAACTATTCTAATGGTTTATATTCTAAAAACCTATGCAAATACCTCTTCAAAGTCCATATCTTCTCTTTGCAACAATTCCTTTACAACTAATTGAGTCTTGTGCTTGATTATTTCACCCATGGGATTTACCTTCACTTTGTACACCCATTTTACACCAATTGAATTATTTCCTTTTGGTAGATAAGCCAGCTACCAATTATTGTTCGTCTCTATTGATTATATCATCTTCTTCATAGCACAAATCCATTTTGGATCACTCAAGGACTCTTTCATTTTAACGCGTTCAGATTTGGCCATAAGTGCAAAATTGACGAAATCAACATCATCTTTAACTTTGTTATCTCGAAAAATCTCATAATCTTCATGCTCTCCACCTCCATAACATTAAATAGAGCTCTTTAATTGGTTGTTTAGAGCTTAACATTGAAGCATTAATCTATTTGAGCTAGACCTTCACACATCCTTGCAGTCAGAGTAAAAGAAAAAAGAAAAAAGGAAGTCAGAAGGAGTAAGAAGCATAACAGAAGAATGGGCAAAAGGGAGAAGAAAAGTAGAGGATATGAGCTTTACATTGGCTTTTGAATTGCTTGGAGACAAGGTTGGTACTCCTGTTGCTCCTTTTATAGCATAACCATGTAGGCTTTGTGTTTGATTAGCTTTGATATGAAATATTTGTTTTAATGCTGGCTAGGCTAGGGTTTGAGTTTTATTTTGTTTTTTTGGTGTTGTCGCGATTTAATTCATACTTAAGAGGGTGAGTTGAGTGGTATTGCATGTTTTGATTTTGATTCTGGTTCAACTTAGAGCTAACAGAGGCCAGGGTTCAGATTTTGGGACTTTTGGATTTTTTTGTTTTAGTTTATGATTTGATTATTTAAATTGGGTTTTATGGACTTATGATCTAGGGACTGCTATTATTTTGGTCGAATTTGGGTCAGTGTAAGGTTGAATTTGGGTTTAGGGTTGGAGTTTAAGAGGTAGAAATGAAGATGTGAGAAGGTCAAGGTTAGGGTTCATTAGGGTTATTCTAGGGTTGGTTAGGGGTCATAGGTAAAAGACTAAGATGATGAAGGTTAGGATTAGGGTTCATGTTTTATGGGTTGTGTTCATCAAGTTCATGATGAACACGGTGAAGAACAGTGGAAGGTGGTGGTGTTCATGGTGGCCTAGGGCGGTGCTAAGGGATGAGGGTAATATTGAGTGGAGGTTGGAGAAAGTCTGGTGGGTGGCGTTTGAGATAGTGGTTGAAGTAGGGAGATGAAGATTGAGAGAAGACAGAGAAAGAAGTAGTAAAAATGAGAATTTCATAGATAGGTCGAGCTTAAATGCTCCTTTTTTCCACGCTTTAGATCAACGCACGTAGCTCCCTTTGGAGCCATCAGATCAAGCCCCTAGCGTGTATCCATGTTCCATCCCCTATGTTAGGCCCTTTCACATATGGGCATGGATCAATTGCTATATCCACACCCTCAGTTTCATTGTGACAACCTCTTCATTTTATTTTTTAAAATTTTTTATTCTTATTTTTTTAATTTAGCTTTTTTAATTAACCAAGTTAATCTAAGTTTAGTTTTAAGTAAATTACATTTTAATTAGTTATTAGATTATTCTATTTAATTAGTATTAATGATTTAAATTAATTTATTAGGCTATTTACCAATTGGATTTATGTGACTTAATTTTGATTGTTAAAAATAAATAAAAAATATTCATTTTATTTTGTTTATTTCTTTTTAGTTAATAAACTTAGATTTATTGGTACTTTCATTTACTAAATTAATTTAAATCATTTCATTTATTTAATACGGAAAAAAATACAAAACATGTCCCCTCAACTTCATTAGGTTAATTAATCTAAAACACAAAAAACACAAAAAAACACAAAAAATACCTAATTCCTCAAAACAAAATTTCTTTTCAAATTAAAGTTAACTTTCACCCATCAAATTTTTTTTGCCCTTGTACATTCAAACTTTTTTCATAAAATAATAGCTTTAAATTCATTTCAACATAAATACAAACAAACGCCTAGGCCTCCATTGTACGAGCATAAAGGGACGTTTAACTGCTCAAAATACGATCTAATTATATTCTCTAAAATCAACCAAACAAGAAATATTTTTATCATAAACTACGAGGCTCTGAATTTTCCATTATACCCGGAAATATATAGGCACGTGATTTTGAAACCTTATCGAGCACAATAATAATAAAAATTAACTTTTCCCCCTTTTATCATTCTTGTAAACATTTCAATAAATAAAAGACAAAACAATTACAAACATTCCCTTAGAACACTTTAACCCTAGCTATTAGGAGGTTCCCTTTGAGTACAATTGATGTGAGTGGTGTTAATACCTTCCCCTCAGATAACTAACTCTCGAACCCGATTTTGTTGTGATGATCATTTCTTCTTTAAAAGGGTTTTATCGATGTTTCCCTTTAAATAAAAACTTCGGTGGTGACTTTGTAGTTTATTTCAAGCATTAGTATGCTCGAGTATTTTTTGCGCCGCGAAAATATCTATTCAACGAATATGCAGTTGTGGGTACTGCTTCTCCCCATAACTATTTCGATAAGTTCTTCCCTTTCAACATGCTTCTCACCATGTTTATAATCAGTCAATTCTTCCTTTTGGAAACACGGCTTTGTTTCCGTGTATAGGGTGGTACTACCTCAGGTACTATTCCCTCTTGATCACAAAACTCCCCAAAGTCATTTGAGACGTATTCGCCTCCACCATCCATTTTAAAAACTTTGAGCTTATGACCACTTTGTCTTTCAACCATGGACTATAACTTTTTAAACACTTCAAATACCTTATCCTTTCTCTTGATTAGTTATGTCAATATCTTTCTAGTGAGATCATCGATGAATGTGACAAAATATCTATTACCACCAATCAAATCATCTTGCATAGGTCCACACACATCTGAATTCACCACCTCAAGGTGATGCTTAGTTCTACAACCTGCATCCTTGCTGAATTTACCCTTATGTTGCTTCATTTGCACACATTCTTCACAAATTTCATCTAATATATTGATTAATGGAAGCCCTGTCACCATTTCATTCTTTTGCAAAGCATTGAGATCTTTAAAGTTGAGATGTCTGAGCCTGTAGTTCCATATCAAATATTTTTAATTAGCCATTGTAGCAAGACACCTATGCTTCACAACCTTCAACTTAACCTTGAAAGTTCTATTGGTATCCATAGGAGCTTCTAGGATCAAAACTCGGTTTGCATCCATAACGTGTAGCGCCTTATTCTCCATACGAATCTTGTAACCCTTCTCAAGTAATTATCCAATACTTAAAATATTACACTTGATTTCGATAATATACAACACATCCTTTGTCAAAGAATGTCTATCATCCCTTCTTTCGATTGATACATCACCGATCTCTTCCTCCGTTAGAGTGGTATCATCCGCGAACTTTACTTTGTTCTTCATGGCATGATTGATTATAACAAACCAATATGTCCTCCCCATCATATGAGTAGAACATCTGGAGTCCAAATACCATTGATCACTAGACTGCATTGCTTCCCTTAAAGTCACCATTTCATTTTCTTCTGCATGTATCTGGTTATAGAATTTATGTAACCGGTTACAACATGGTTATGCAATGTCTCCAAAACTACTATTGTTGTGTCCCGCGGCCTATTACTACTGCATTCCCCTTTTGTGATCATGGCCAAAAGTAATTTCTCATCATCAAACCCTTGTCTTGCAAACTTGGTTTCATCCACTTTAGGTTCCTTCTTGTTCACATTGCACTCTCTTTCAAAATGATTGAACATTTGACAAACAAAGCATTGCATCTTACTCTTGTCAATCCTTCTTCTTTAAGCTCTAAATTTACCTTGACCACTATTATTGTTGCATCTGCTCTCACCCTTTTGACAAGTCGAAGTATTAGAATTTTATGATTCTCTTCCACCAAAACTCTGAAAATTCCCTTTACTCTTCATGGGACATTTTCACTTCGATTTCTTGTCTTTCTCATTGAAACGAGCTTATAAAGCGATCTCTGCTTTTGCATTATCACAATTTCTCTCCTCCAACCTTTGCTCGTGTGTCTCAAGAGAGCTTTGTAGCTCCTATTTTCTCATTGTTGCAAGATCTTTCGATTCCTTAATCGTAGCAACCATATTGTCAAATCTTGGTGTTAAAGAACATAAGATTTTCGCGACAACATTCTGCTTCGTGATCGTTTCTCCACGTGCTTTTACTTGGTTCACCAATCAAGTAATTCTCATTGTGAAATCGTTGATGGTCTCCTTCTCCCCCATTTGTATCAATTCAAGTTGACATTTGTGAGTTTTTAACCTTATAACCTTCGCCTTGTCAGCCTATGTGTATGCATTCTCCAAGATTTCGACGCTTGCTTCGATGATTCACAATCACCAATTTTCTCAAAATTATATGTATCAACACATTGATTGTATTAAAAACAATGCCTTGAAATCTTTCTTTTTTTTCTTCTTATGTGTTGCTCATTGTGCATCCGTTGCTCCTTCGACAAGAGGATTCACACCGTTCTTGATCACTTCAAGAACATCTTAGTATCCTAACAACATATTTATATCAAATGTTAGAACTTAGAATCACAAGATTGGTGAAAATAAGGTAATTGAGAGAGAGAGAGAGAGAGAGAGAGAGGAGAGAGAGAGAGAGGAGAAGAGAGAGAGAGAGAGAGGATGAGAGAGAGAGAGAGGAGAGAGAGAGATGAGGAGAGAGAGAGAGAAGAGAGAGAGAGAGAGAGAGAGAGAGAGAGAGAGAGAGAGAGAGAGAGAGAGAGAGAGAGAGAGAGAGAGAGAGAGAGAGAGAGACGAGAGAGAGAGAGAGAGAGAGAGAGAGAGAGGAGAGAGAGAGAGAGAGAGAGAGAGAGAGAGAGAGAGAGATTGAAGGTAAGAAATTTTCATTAACATTGATTGAGATGTGTCCCATAAATATTTATACAAATTACAATAAATTGGACACAAATAACAAAACTGAAAAACTAAAAATACTGCATGTAATAAGTTATACAAAATCTATAATCAATTATAATTATTTTAACAATTAAAATAAATATAGTGGTAACCTATTATCAAAATATAATACAATGATTTTGTAATCGATTACCAAAATCAAGTAACCGATTATAACTTGTGGTTTCTCTCAACACCTTTTACATTAGTTACAATTGTTTAGAAAATACATACGATTATTTTCACAAAATAAACACAACTTTACATTTACAAGTGGCGAAACTTAACATTTATAAGTGGAAAGAAACACAACTACAGAGAGGCTTTTTGATAGTACAATATGAAATTACATTATTGAACACGCATTTGGGTTATCATCATTAAAAAGCACCATCACTTTCATCTCAGGAGACTTAGGGTCACCCACAGCTTGAGGAACATTCCGGACAAAACCAGTTGGTGCTTTCATGTCATATGCCCCTTGAGCATAAGGATAAGTCACTAAATTGTATGGAACAAATGGCCAATTGTCAGCTGTTTTTCCTGTGCTCTTCACTCCATCTAGGACCTCCTTTGCATCTACATTTCCAGTCACGGTTACCCTTTGTAGCTTTTGATTTACAGTAAATGACTCCACCCCTGAAAATATCATTACCCCAAATAAATATATCGTTAGTTAGGACCAATATGCATTTTTACATGTTCATTACTCGCAGTGTAAGTGTTTTGGAGTATTTCAAATTGATAAACTACAAATATACCTAGTTTGACTTTGCTTAAATATTTGTTCAAATTGCATACTAATTTATCTAGATATACATATTTTATATTAAACATGACGATCACGTGTTAAGGTACTTACGTACCACTTTAAAGTCATACAGCGATAGAAAAGAAGTTGCCTAGAATATGTCAAAAGATTTATTAAGAAAAACGTTGCATCGTAGAAATAAGAAGGTTTTATTAAAATGAATATAAATTGAAACAAAACTTACATGTGTACCTACCTCGAAGATTATATGATGTTTCTTAGGGCCAAAGATAAGAATTGGTCTTAGATAATTTTGAAATTTAATATCATGGCCCCAATTACTTGTGCATTCGTGTTCTACATCATGCATGTTAATCTAATAATAATTATGTTATATATGTTCCTAATGTATAAGACTAAATATTTATAGGATTCAGTTAAATTCAGATTCATGTTATTAGCAAGTATATTTATATAAATGGAAGCAAAAGAACCATGTCATATTGTTACCGACGGATATAGTTATTTGTAAAGATAATGAGAGTATTATATGAACCTTCCATGTCTTTCACTGCATTTTTAACTTTCTTTACACAACCATCACAATCCATTTTCACTCTGACATGAACCGTCTAAATACAAAAAATAAAAATGTGTTAGTTAGGAACAGAAACCTCAATTGTATGAATTAATTAAGGTAAAGACATATAAAATAATTTTTTTTATAAAAAAAAAAACCTTCTTAGGAATACGTTTTTCTATAGGTCTTGAACATTCAATGAAACATTCTGAAAGATGGCAAAGAATACCCATTTATATATGATCCAAGGCAATAAAATGTGACAAGAAAACTTATTACTGAAAGGAGAGAATTTGATGAAACTTGGTTATACTTGTTTGTGAATCTCAACATATATGATTTGGTATATATATATAAAACGTATTAACAATAAAGCAGTTACGACAAGATACTAGTAAGTTTCGGTTATTAATGTTACTTGCACATCAATTTAATGACGTACTATATATATAATTGTTATACTATACTCTCCTCAACCATTGCAAAAGAAAATATTGATTGACTTGACTTTAGTTTTCATTGGGGGACGGGGGTTTGATTTGATGGTTAATTAATTTGTGTAAATAACCCATCTTTTTCCTCTAAAACATAATGGACTTATTTTTATATTTGTTCTCACACTCAAGGGACATTACGCCTTAATTTTCATATAATTTCATATAAACTAAAATTTAATTAAAAAGAAGTATGACGGGTATTTCAATTATTTTGTAAAGTATTCAAGCATCTTGTCGGGCAGTTACACCAAGGAAAGTTGCGATGATTTGCTCCCATTGATTTAATTCTCGTATGATAATACTAAGATATATGTTTTTTATTTATTTTTAAGAAATGGTCATTAATTGAAAATCATCTCATACATGATTTCCGGCATAATGGAATTTGGGTCACCTTCAATCCAAACCCTAAATTTAATTTGAATTGTTTATATTTTTTTAGCACATGCGTCACATAGTCACATAACTGTTAGAGAATTTTTTAATATATTTTATAGATTTTTAAAAGTTTTCGATAAAATTTTCATAATATCTCTTAAATTCGGATATATATATATATATATATATATATATATATATATATATATATATATATATATATATATATATATATATATATATATATATATATATATATATATATATATATATATATATATATATATATATATATATATATATATATTCGAACGAATTTTTTTTAATAAAATATTTAATTTCATATACGTATATTCAAAAATATCTTATTTTATTTCTATAAAATAGTTTATTTTTAGATATGCATTTTTGAATAAATCCTTTTTTTTTACAAAAAAATGTGTTTTCACATATGTATATTCGAAAAATTCTCTATTATTTTTTTAAATATATTATTCTTTTTATAAATTACAATTAATATCATTTTCTCTATTTAATTTGATTAAATATTTAAAAATGAAAAAAAAAATTCAATAATAAAAAATAAAATGATTATATTTGTAAAAAAAACGTAATAAATATCTTTTAAAATTTTTAAAAATGATATCTTTAAATTAATGCAAAAGTTAAATAAAAAACATATAATTATATTGATAAAAAATTTCTAATATTACTAAAATGTCTATTCACTTTTGTTTACTAAATCACTCATTTATTTTAAATTATTCCTAATTTATTATAAAAATAGTTTATTATTTTCTAAATCTTAATGTTACTTTGATTTTGTTTTTGTTTTATTTTTAATTTATTGTTTTTGTTTTAAAAAAAACACAAAAAGAAAAAATTTTGAAAATGCATTTCCGATTTATTTTTTTTTAAAATAAGATTTTTTCGAATATACATATATGAAAATACATTTTTTATATGATGCGTTCGGATATGCATATTCGAAAGGTATTTTGGAATTTTTGAAAGTTTATTTCATTCCTATAAGAGTGTAATAAGAAATTCTCTAATTATTATCTCATTTGGGGTAGAAAATTATAGTCTCTCTAAAATGCTTTTTTATCTTCCTTTTGAGGCATTTATAAACCAAACATTTCTGAGTTTTATCTGTTAGATAAATTTTGAAAATCGAATGGATCTAGGCATGAATCGTGAACGAAATCACTTTTCTAATAGTATTTCAAGTATTATGAGAATGTCTTAGAGTTTACATGTTAAAATACCCCAGATAATTCAGCATATACTCAAGTTTGCACAAGAACAATGAAAATTCAAATATGAGGAAGACGAAATCTAAGATTTTGTATGAAGAAGATAATTTTTGTAATGTACTTTTCTTAATTTGAAATACTTTATTTATAAGTCAAGTTAGTGTTATTTCATAGAGTTGCGACCTTTGATAAAACACACCCTTTCAACAACACTTTTTCTAAATATTGTATTATTTTTCCTACAACAACACTTTTCAAGCATTGGCTATTTGCATTGAAGTGTTGTCTATTTCTAAATTCAAAACTCAAACTTAAGCAACGACCATAAAACACAAGAGCAACAACCATCACCATGTGTGGCGGCTTTTGGCACATGTCAGCCGAAGGCTGGCCGTCTTCGTGTAACATCGCGAGTAGCCTTATTGCTCTGATGTGTCGTGCCTAAGTGCTCAAGTGATGCCTACAAGTCACCACTAGCACATTTATGGCTACACCCTCAGACCTTGTCTTAGAGTCGGTGTTGTCGGTGCTGCTATTGACGTGGGAGTGTATGAAGAAGACAAGTGACATAATATTTGGGACCACCACACTTATCCATATGACACTTTATCCTCTTTAGCTTTTTTATTGAGTTAATAAATATAACTCTTTATAAAGGTTTTTAAAGTGAGTGATACTTTATATGTGAGACTATTTCTCATGCATTTATTATTCATTTACTCACTTGTATTTTTTCTTGTCATTTTTGGAACTCACCCATGGACATTTATTGTTATTAATTACAACAATCCCAAACTTGTTTAAAAAAGGACAAGACCAATTCAACAAAAAAGGAAATAAAGAATGTTAATATATTTAACCTTAGTAAGAACAACACAAAGTCTAATATGAATTTTAGGTAGCAATGCTTTGAATTTGTTATCCCTTGTGATTAGACAATGTTACCTTACACACAATCTTTAATGGTTATTCGCCTACATCTCTCGCCTAACGTTATTTATGGCCACGTGATTTTCTTATTTCGTAAATTTTCCGTGAGAGAAACTCGAGTTCTTACTTTGAGACAACACCATCTCGAAATTCACATAGGTGAAGTTTATATTGCATTTAATTTTCTTGAGATACGTACTCTCGACATTGAACTTCTTTAAGAGTCTGAAAACTCAACCCTCAATATGTAATAGTCAACATTATTACATAATAACACATAAACATCAAAATCAACGGCTTGTTACCCATTGAATTTTGAGGTTAATATTTTGTTAACATTGGATTGGGTTGTCACTGTTGTTGGAATTGTTGTACATGTGACTTCACACAAGAGAGGGTGAATTGTGTGATTCAGAAAAAATATGATTTTGAAAAACTTTGCGAATAAAAGTCAGAGTGTAAAAATATTTTAAATATTAAGCAGCGGAAAATAAATTGCTGGAGATAAAATGCAAAAAGTAAAGAGTTTAAGGAAATAGAACACCAAGAATTATAGAGGTTTGGTCAAAACAAAAATACCTATCCCACCCCCTCCAAGAATTTATCTTGAGAGTATACAATAAACTTTGAGAGCTTTTAGTAGGTAATACTCACGAATCCCCTTTTACAAGAAAAATGGCCGACTTTAAACAAAATAGTAATATTGAAAATATAGTAGTTGAGTTTTTTCCTTTAAACTGTAGATATAAGTGGTTAGTCTTCTTTCTATGAGAATGTTGGAGGGGTTATTCTTGAAGCCTCTAACCAAAATTTATATGATTTTACCATGGGTTGAGCTCATAAACCTTATACCTTGGTTTAACACCGCTTAACCAATAATCTGAGAGATTTTAATATCGGACTAATCTCGAACCTTGTCCAAAATTTTACCACGGACTAAGCTTTGACCTAGTCTTGGTTTTACCATGGGCTTACCAAGAACCTAAAGAGATCTTACCACAAGTTGATCTCAAACCTAAACAAGGGTTTGTTCACACAATCCCTAAACCAAAGTTTTTATGGGTTTAACTTCTAACCCACAAATAATCCCTAAACGAATATTATTCAATCAAGGTGTATAAAAAATATTTCCTTTGTGAATCTTACCACTCAACCCTTCCATAATATCAACTTATCCTCACTCACAAAAGAACTTTCTCTAAGAAGCACTTCGACTAAAATATTAGAGAGAGAAAGTTAAAGAAAAGTTTATAGGGAGAGAGTGAGAAGTGTCAAAATACGTTTCTGAATGATTTGAAATGAGAGAATGGACCTCTGTTTATAGGCTAGAGGTTGGCTCAAAAAAGAATTTGAAATTAATGCTTTTTATGGCATTTCAATCGATTAGCACTTATGCCAATCCATTAGATATTCAAAATATAACCGATTGTAAGTTCAAAATAGGAAATAAAAGATATCAAGTTGTTTCACATAATTAAGGTGATCTCCTAATCTCTTGGGACCCAATTTTTAACTTAGCTAATCGATCAGGTCATGTTGCACCCTAAAATTTGTCATTCTATCTTGTTTTTATTTGGCTTAGGCTTCACATTAATTTGAAGCCTTTCATTAAGACATTTGCATAGCATTCATTCATTGAATAAGGCACATAAGGTTCAAAAATTCAGTGATCCTGCAAGCTAGGGTTTCATAGTGGCTTAATGTGTATATATCAAATAAAGTCTGATTCTTCTTCAAGCATTGGATTATGGAATTAAGGTTCTTGATTCACGGAGATTGTGGATTTCTTTATCATCATGCAAGGCTATTCTCCATCGAGATATTTCAACTAGGAATCTTATGAGTTAGGGATTGATTCCATGACAATCTTCAGCATCATTTCAAGTGGGATTCTCATCCAAGACTTTCTCATGATTTTCTTGTTTACACCAGCCAAGATCATTGACGTTCTTTTCAAGAATTTAAAGATGTGTAGTTGGGCTCAAGATCTTACTTATAGTTTATGAATCAAGCCATATACTCCTTTATGTTTTTATAACAAGAAAACCATCTCAGGATGCATTAAGATGTCATTAGGATTATCTTTCATCCGTAAAGAGATTCATTGTAATGCTTGAACTATAAGGGTTTGGCTAAGGTTTTTGAGCAAAAAGAGGAGTATAGATCCCTCTCGTTAGGGTTTTGTGCATAAGTTTTATTGAATCTTGGTTGAGGGTACAAAGCATTGTGAACCATTGATACAAGAGTGAAGGAGGATTTCCAAAGATCAAACATGGCAAGTGGATTTTGATTCAAATTCATTTTGAAAGAGAAGAATAGTTTAAACACTAAGAACTTAGCACTTTCTTTCAAAAGTTCACAGTATGGAGAAGATTAATACATTTATTCAAGTATATCCAAGGCTATCTCTTTCCGGGTTCACATCATCAAGCCAAGTGAAAATAGGTTTCATAGAGAAACAAATACTTCATTCAAAAATCTTCAAAGTTACATGTTCATTCAAAACTATTACAAGATAAAGTACAAAAGCATCTCAAGTTTGTTACCGACACATGGCATTACAAAGAAACAATTCAATTACATGGAAAACAAAAACCTAAAACATAATGACTAGTCTTCCACCTTCATCATTCTTCAAACTCTAATGACTAATCTTCATGCTTCTTTCATCACTTTGATTCTTTCTTTAGGCCTTACATCTCCATTAAACTTCATGCTTCCAAGCAAAGAACATGTTTCTTCATTTTTCAAACCATGCCATGGTCATTCTTCATGCCGTACATGTTTCAATATTCTTTATGCTCCAAAAGCATTTGCCATTCAAGATCCTCATATAGCCAGCCCTGCACATATATCATCAAAACCAGTCCAATAAATCCAAAAGAAACAGTTCAATATCCAACATCAAAACCAGTCCATAAACCAAAACTTGCCTCAGAAAAATCAAACAAATATCAGCTACACATTAAGACAATTCAAATCAGCCATGAACCCATGGATTAACACAATAAAACCTGCATAAACATTAAACTAGAAAAATATCAAAACAGAAAAACAAGGAGAAATTATAAACTCGGAAAATAGATGAAAACCGTGGAATTCAAAAAAGGGAGAAATTACATTTCAGCAACTCAGGAAAAGAAAAGAGAAGTGAAGCACAAAAAAAAACAGAGGAAAACAGAAATTTGCATCGTATCAAAAGGAAAATATAGAGGAAATTGAAAAGGGAAATAACAAAAAATCACAATATTCGATCTCATAATTAACTTCCAAAGATTAACAACTCAGATTCAACTCAGTTATAACTAACTTTCACATCACTAACATATTATAAAAATAGAAAATCACCTTGAGATTGATTCATTCTTCGCAATCCGAAGAATCACCAGAAACTCAACGAAAAAAATTCTCTCTTGAGTTCTCTCTGAACTGCATCAAAATCTTCATCATCAACTGCTTCATATCTTCATCGTCTTCACTCTCTCTACTTCTGATTCAACCTTCAACAATCATCACGCAACAACACCACACTCTGTTTATCACGCAACAACAAATCTTTCATCGGTTCACGCATCATATCTTCAACCATGCAAATACGCAAATACACAACAATAATCCGAACTCAACAACAATAATATCACATAAACTCACACAAGAAGAACTAGGAATTGACAGAATCGTTCAAATCGGAAACGCTTACCTGAGCCTTAACCGACATTCTCTGGTTTTCTTATCATCGTCATCTTCTCGAATACGCGCCGGACGATTTTCCGGCAGGTAAGTTGCGTTGCTTTCTTTTTCTTCTTCGAGTATGTTGATTTGCTTCTTGTGCTGATTGAAGCCAATCAAAATAAAACACGCATCAGAGAAGTTATTGATGACAGAGATGAGACGAAGCAGTTGAGACGAAATAGGATGAGACGAAGATGATGAAGAGGAGGTCGTGACGAAGACAATGAGGAGGCGACGTCGTGTAACGGAGGTTGCGGATTGCAGACAAACTGAACTGAGACAAGACGAATCTGAAACAGAGGCACGCGAGAGAACGAAGAGAGTTGAGGCGAAGAGATATGATACGGTTGTGCATGGTGATGCGGTGAATCGGAAAAGGTGAGTTGGAGGTGGAGACGGCGGCGTGGTTGAGAAAGAAGAGAGGAGAATCATCTTCACGAAAAAGCTGTACAGCCACAACCTTTTCAACCCTATCCTTTCTAAACCTACACTGTTTCTCCAAGTTCATTTTTAATTTCGTTTTTCTTGTTTTGTTTATTAATAAATAGAATAATAAATATGAAAAATGGAATAAAGAAGTGAATTGGTTTTTGGACTAAGCTTGTTTTTATCTTTTAGTTGGGTCAAACCACATGTTCCCCCTAAGTCAATAGCTTCTTTTTTTTTTTGGTATAACAGAGAATAATTGAAACAAAAACTGATTGTGGACCTAGCAGTTTGGGCTTAATGCCAATATTTCCTACACACCAGTTTCTAGACTTGCGCCTCCTGTTTCATTCATTTTTCTATTTTCTTTTTAATTCATGTTTTCAATTTTATCAATTGTGTGTATGATTTCTTTTCCTGAGTTGATTTCTTGACATGATAAAATGACATAAAAAATATTAGAATAGGATTTCTTTTATTTTGAATAATTGTTAATTGCTTGTGTGATTACCATGTTTCTTTAGGATTATTAACTCGATTTTAATCTTTTGGTTAAATTGAATTAATTAAACTTTAGAATTTAATCCAAGCATGTTAATATTTAGGTAGAATTTTCTTTGATCTTAACTTTAGGTCCACATTGCATTCTAACATTAGGGGTTGATTTCCCTTAGTTTTTGCTTCTTTTTGCATTGTATGTAAAACTAAAACTTTTTTTCTTATCAAAACTCAAAATACTTAATAAATAAAGATGTGAATCATATGCAGTTGAGTCTTATAAAAAATGGTGAGGCGGTACATTCTGAACCTTGCTTTTCTTCCATTTCCAGACTATATTATGATTCAATTCGCAAACTCTTTTACAAATAAGCAAAGAAGTAGTAAGTGTCCCTCCAGTGGGATCCATTTGTTATTATACCAACAAAAACACTCAACAAATTCAAACTTTTTTGTCTTCGGGCTTTTCCTTTGAAAACCTTTTCAGGTAAGAACATGCCAATTCCTTTCTACGACAACACGTGAGTCTCCAAAGGTCGAGCTGCAGTAGAATGCAAAATTGGTATCGTTCATAAAAAACACAAACAAACCAATATTTTTAAGAAGAACTACGGTGATCTGATTCTTTTGGGATACGTAGGCACTTGGTCTCACGACCAAAGGCAAACACAATAATAATAAAAAACTTTATTTTTGTTTGTATATAATTCTCTGCATTCATGCATTTCCCTTAGCTTGTTAGCTTTAGATAAACACACCCTTTGATTAGAACAACGAGAGTGGATCACGTGGAGTGCCACAGACGTGAGGGGTGGTAATACCTTCCCCTTGCGTAATTGACTATCGTACCCGTTCTCTTAGTCACAAGACCATGATTTCTCCTTTATAGGTTTTCTTTGATGTTTTCCATTCCATTCCGTGGGATAAATAAATACTTAATGGCGATTTTATTGTTCATTATTTTTCTTAGTTGCTTCAGCTGGCGACTTCACTGGGTAAACCTAAGTGATTCAATCCTAGCTCTTGTTTGTTCATGTTCATTGGGTGTTTATATCTTTATGATTCACTTTTTGTTTGTTTATTGCATGCATTGCATTTTATTGCTTTCCATATTCTGGATATTGTTGTTGTTCTGGTTGCTGGATTTTCTGTTTTTTAGGTTGGGTTGAGTGTTGCTTTGAGGTAAAAGGCTTGGTACCCATGCTAGAGAGAAACACTTAGGAACACATAGGACTATAGTGGAGTCATGACGGGTACTGGATGCAGATCCTACTTGTGCAGTCGTGTGTGCCACGTGCATACAAGGTTCATTGTGAGATGCTATCGTTATGCATGTTCAGTGTTACGATGATAGTATTTTCACGTGGACTCAAGACTCTGTGGACCTTTTGACCTTACCCAAACCAGAATGGACATGTGATTTGGGGTGGGAATTATTCTTATAGGTATATATGTTTATCTTCATGGTACTTGGTTTCTTTGTGTTCTGAGATGGTTCTGGATCTTTGATCTTGATATATTTAGCCTGTTCAGGGATTTCACATCATTTATTCAGAGGATTGTGTAGTTGTTATCCATGATATATTGAACTTTTGAACCTTTGGTGTTGCGTTCCATTTGCATCAATCTTTATAAGAGTTTATTTCTCTTATCATCCATGCATTATCATGCATCTCATTCATTTCAACCATAAGACTCATTCGCAACCTGGATTCTTATTCAAAATCTCAAGACTACAAAGTTGATTTCCCAACATTGTCATTATCATGGAGCAGTTACAGGAAGATATGGATCAGATAAGCACATTGATGGGAACCCATATGGGTTAGTTCACGGAAGTTATTCAAGCCATCTCCCGTGGGCAAGAAGAGTTAAGACAGACTGTTTATAGGAAAACTACTATTGTTAATCATGTTAATCCACCAAGTGTTAATATTAACCAAGGGGAGGTTCCTTTGAATCAAAATGTCAGATACACCATTCAGATTTTTGTCAATGGAACTCCACACCATGAAGACATTTCTGATGCGTCATTTGATACCTTTAGGTTCCGGATTGATGAGAATGAGTCTGAGAAAAGGTTATACCTCTTAGAAGAGAAGGTGAAAGCTATTGAGGGTCATAATTCTCTTGGTTTATACGCTACTAGCTTGTGCCTAGTACTTGATATCAAGATCCATGCTAAAATCAAAGTCCCCATCTTCGAGAAGTACAAGGGTACTGCTTGTTTGATGACTCACATCAAGGCATTCTACATTAAGATGGCTCCTGTAATAGGGTGGGAGAACGACTTTTTTTTGTTTTATCCAAATATACAGATAGCAAGAGTTGCCACTGACTTTTCTTTTATCCAATATAAGGAAAGGCTGAAAAGAACAGGAAAGACCTTGATGGATTTTGATTTCGAGGGGTAAGTTATGAAAAGGGAAGGTGTTAGCACCCTTTTCATCCATAGTTATCTACGGGCTCTTAATTGCTAGCTCACTTTTGAAATTTTGCTTTGTGCGTGTGATTTGTTTGAATTTATTTTAAAAAGCCAAAGTACGACCAAATTTGTAATGATTCTTGTATCAGTCCTCAAGAACGCGTACAAAGTATTTTAGAAAATATTTTGAAAGTGTGATGTGTAAAAATATTTTTTTAGAAAAGACCATGAGCGAGTGATAACAGTTCTTACCCACTCAAGGTCGTTCTTGTTATTTTCCTTCTCCATTAGAGATAGTGATATCCATACCATTAGTAAGTAGGTAGCCCCATCCATTGGATGTGAAGGGACTGGCGTAGGATCATCGAATGGTCATTGAAGGCAACATGTAGAGATACTTTAGCAATTGTATCGAAGGGACTAGATCATTTTTCATAGAAAATATATAAGGGTCATCGAGGGACTATGATCTTTATTTGAAGGGACTTTGCTAAAGTATCCCCACTTTCGAGGGACATGACCATGTTTCCGAAGGCAACAAAAAGAGGTTACCCTAGAGGTGTAAAGTGTGAATAGTGTGTTCAGTTCAGTTATTTATCTTGTATTAGGGTTATCTATCGATTGTTTTTAGATCTTGCCACACATGTCCTAATTACTAACAGACGAATATATACATAATTAAAGGTACAGAAAGTAAATCCTACTCTATTACAAGGCTTTGGAGCAGTTACATAAAGAATGCGGGAAAGTAAAGTGCGGAATTTAGACCATAGACTATTACATCCTATGAGTAGTTACATAGTAGAAAAGAATGCAGAAAGATAAATCTAAACTATTACAAGGAAAAGTTGTGCGACCTATACAATTTCTCTAAGAATTTAAATGCAAAATAAATAAAAAATGTTGAAAAATATTTGAATGTGATTTTTTTATGAAATTAATTTGATCTTAATTAAATAATTAAAACCCTAAGTCTAATTAATAAAAATCCTAAAGTCTAATTAATTTTAATTTTAAGAAAATATTTATTAACCTAATTAATTAGTAATAAAAAAATATCAAAATTAATTATTGATTAGAAACCTAAACCTAATTTATTAGGGTTTTGAAAAAAGGGTTAAAATTAATTAATAGTTAATTAAGGAAAATAATTAGGGTTAGTGGAAAATATTAGGGTTAGTGATGAAAAAAAGAGAGAAGAAAATAGGTTAGTAAAACAAGAAAAAAAGATTGTATGGGGTGGGTGTTGAACCCACGCCCTCCAACATTCACAGTTGCATAGCTTGCCACTAGGCTAAGCACTTGTTGGTGATGGGAAACATGTGCAACATATTATATTGGAAACCTGCGTAAATTGGGAAAATACACGTCCTTGTATACCAAAGCCTTATCGCGCACGTTCTTGCCACTGAGGTGGTTGTTTCATCCGGTAATCCAATGAAACAAAATAAATATATTATCAAACAAAATTAATGCACCGGAGAAGCGTCGGAGCCCTAGCTCCGGTCGTCTTCTCCGGAGAAGTGATGTTTATAATAAAGTAACAAATGTTAGTGATAAAGAAAGACCCTACCCTCTAATTTGAGGGTTGCGAACTCATTGGTGGCCTTAGTTTTGGCTAAAACATCCTGCACAGTGAGATATAATCAAAATAATCCAAAACGACATAAACACGGTGATGCATGATTATGGCGTCATGGGACTTATGAGATGGTCCATACCTGTTCTATTACATCTCAGGAACACATTAGCATGGTTAGTTTCAATCAAAACAGCATAAAGTTTAAAACTCGAAATTCATAAAAATATATCAATCGACCATGCTTGGAATGCTTGTTTCACACACTATTGATCATCAAGAACGATCAAGTCTTACCCTATAACACCTCAGGGATTGATTGGAATGGTTGGTTTGCTTTGAGAAGGGCTGGAAATAGGGTTTCAAGTTTGCCCTAGTTTGACAAAAATTTGAGATTTGAAGGGTGTGCTCTTGCATGGTTTTTTTGTTGTCCTTTGTCTGAATATAATGAGCATTTATATAGGAAGAGATTAGGTCAAGAAGAATGGGCTTGGACCTCTTGTAATTATATCTTTTATTTTGTTTGAAAAATAAGTTTAAATCTTTCCAACCATGAAGATTTGCTCTACCAATGAATTCACACAATTTACAGCATGTCCTTGGGCCTCCAAAATATTTGAAACAAAAGCCTTCTAAGCCTTATACCTCCACTTACTATTTATTTGATCTAATTTGCATTTAAATGAATAAAAATTCAAATAAAAGAAATAAAAATCATAAAAAATAGGTGAATGGTTTTGGGGGTTTCCTAACATGTCATGAGCACGTTTGAACTTCAAAAATTAGGCCCACTAGTCCAAAAGCCCAAATTTGTTCAATTGAGGTTTCATTCGATTTCACAAAGGTACCCAACTTATATAACTCATAACTTGCTCATTTTTTATCATATGAAGGTGATCTTTGACTTTTTAGAAACCTAGAGATGTCCCCTACAATCTCTATATTGGTTATTTTTCCATTTGAAGACTTTATCTTGATGTGAATTGCTTTGAAAAAAAGTGTCTTTTTGTTGACTTTTAAAATGACCTGTAATGTTTTGGCCCATATCTCCCAAATGAAGCATTTTTGGACTTGTGCTTAGAGAGTCAATGATGTAGAGAATTGAATTTCCTTCAAAATGAGCTTTGGTCGTGAAAATATGATGAAGTATGTGAAAGTTATGCTTGGTCAAAGTTCAGTTAACTTCTCCTAAAGATAACCCTAATTTAGCAACTTTTGACTTTTGATGAATCTTGAGTTTTCTTGAGGAGTTATGATCAACCATTGATGAAATGATGAATGTAACTTCAAAATATTTATGTTGACCAAAAATCTTGAAGTTTGACTATATGTTGACTACAGTTGACTTTTTACCCAATACAGTGATTCTCAATCATCTGGCTAATTGACTGAGCAAACTTGTGCTGCAAGGCTTGAAACTTGATATGAGGATTCTTTGAAGCATATGAGAAACCATGAATCTCATTTGATATATTATAAGCTCAATTTTCGCTGAGAAACCCAAAACCTTAGTTATAGACAACTGCTTAGGAGGAGGACTCGTCTGGTCATTCTTGAGTAGTCTTGAATACTTGATAACCTTAGGGGCACGAGAAAGTATTTTAAGAATGAGAGGGGAATTTTTTGGATAAAAAAGATGCCTCTGTTTAATCTTCTTAAACCTGAAGAGTTAGATTGGCATGTTCGCCATTCGGGATCTGAAGGTGGAAGAGGATTAAACACCTAAGTGCCTAGAAATTTGTACTCGCATGTGCATGAAGTAACGCTTGTCGGTTGATTGTATTGCTTGAATGTGCTTAAAGATGCCATTCAGAGAAGTGATAGAGTGTCATCGCAGATGGGCTCATAGATGCCATCCAAAGTAACTGTTGATATGAGTATTAGAATGAGTTTATGCTTGACTATATCTGAAGAATGCTTTTCAAGATTCCGTCTCTGAAGGGGAAATGCTTTTCAGAATGAAGCGCTGAAGGAGATGCTTTTTAGAATAAACTTCTGAAGGAAATTCTTTTCAGAACAAAGTGATGAAGGGAAATGCGTTTCAGAACTCCTCTAAAGGAAATGCTCGCCAGAACTCGGTCTCTGGGGGGAATGCTTTTCAGGATTCCATCTCTGAAGGGGAAATGATTTTCAGAATGAAGCACTGAAGGAGATGCTTTTCAGAATAAACTTATGAGGGAAATGCTTTTCAGAATGAAGTGCTGAAGGGGAAATGTGTTTCAAAACTCCTCTAAAGGAAATGCTCTCCAGAACTCGGTCTCTGGGGGAATGCTTTTCAGGATTTCATCTCTGAAGGGGAAATGCTTTTCAGAACGAAGTGCTGAAGGAGATGCTTTTCAGAATAAACTTCTAAAGGAGATGCTTTTTAGAATGAAGTGATGAAGGGGAAATGTGTTTCAGAACTCCTCAAAAGGAAATTCTCACCAGAACTCGGTCTATGGGGGAAAGGCTTTTCAGGATTCGGTCTCTGAAGGGAATCACTTAGTCATGTAGATAGTCACCCTATTTTGTTTCGGGAATTGGTCCATAATCTGTCTATAAATTACTGGTAGTATTGCCCGTTTGCAAACTTAACTTGAAAAGGCAAAGTTAGTTTTGTGCAATGTCATGATACATGTAATGCATTATGTAATGATGCTCTCAAAATAAATGAGAATGTTATATGCATTTCATGTGCATATGTTATGATATTTTGTAAATGATGTATAGATGCCATGCGTTATTGGAGCATATCAGTAGCCTTACATAGTAATGTCTGCTGGGGAAAATAAATCCCTGATTGTTGTTGGGGATGAAGACAATACTTCTTCAATTTGTTTAGAATGCCTCTATTGAGGATTTCTGCTTTCCGTTTGAGAATACTCTGCTGGGGATCTTCAAATTCTGCTTAGGGATAGAAGCATCCAAGGAGAGTCGATCATTCATCGTTCTTTGTAAGATTTATATTCTGACTGGAGATGAAAGATACGAAATTCTTCTGATTAGTTGTTTGACCGAGTTTCGAATATGAATATAGACTCTTTTGAGGAGGATAACATTGAATGTCATCTGGTCGGAGAAGAGAATCTTGTCAAGGGATTTTGCAATATTTGATAAATAAACTTCGTTGGGGAAATAAACTCTATAGACTGTGGCGAATTCAGTGGGGAAATAATCTTCTTGTGGAGAAAGATCTGAGGAAATTGCTCTGTGGGAATTTATGGTCAACTTCAAATGTTATCCCAACTCCTAGAGTCTCTCGCAAATGCTAATCCTGTTTTCGTGCATATATTGGTAAACGGTAATCATATTCAAATGCATATGTTTATTCAATATAATCATTGGACGTTTTTTGCAAACAAAACAGAGAAAATAAAAATAGTTTTTTGAATTTGAAATTGATTGCATTAATTTGGAAATTTTGTCTATAAACAGACAGTTTTATACAAAGAGACAAAATTCCTAATAACAGGAAAATGTCGTAAAAGGTGTACAAAGAGACATAAAAGAAAAACAGCTATGTGGAAATGATCCCGTCGAGTTTCAACTCTGCTATTGCCCTTATGTCTTTAAGCATCTCATTCCTAGCTATTGGAAGAAGTTGGTTGAATTGATATGTACCATTTGAACTTGACATCAGTAATCATGCTGGCTATAAGTAAATGGGTGACCCAACGGGACATAGTCGTACACTTTAATCCCTAACTTTTTCCTGGACCGCCCTTTCGGGTTTTCAGTCCACTGGGATATCCTTTTTTGCCCAAACCGCCTTTTCAGGTTTTCGACTTGGCAGATGTACCTTTTATATATATATCGTTAATTTTTGCTCGAACTCTTTGGGTTCATCGGGATGCCCTTAATTTTGCCTAGGCTAGTCGACCTAGAGGGTCTCTTTTATGCGTAGTATTTTTTAAATATGTCCGCATTCATAGGGTGTGGAAAATCTTCACTGTCCATGGTGGTAAGTATCATAGCACCGCCATAAAATATCTTCTTGATCACAAATGGCCTTTCGAATGTGGGAGTCCGTTTTACCCTGGGATCACTTTGTGGTAGGATGATGCGCTTTATGACCAAATCACCAACCTGATACACTTGATGTTTGAATTTCTTATTAAAGGCCTTGATCATGCGCTTATGATACATCTGACCATGACAAATAGCCGCAAGCCTTTTCTCATCAATCAAATTTATCTAGTCCAACCTAGTCTGAATCCATTTGTCTTTATCTAAACCCGTGTCTTTCATAATTCTTAAGGAAGGAATCTAGACTTCGACAGGTGAAACAGCCTCTATACCGTAAACAAGAGAGAATGGGGTTACCCTAGTTGATGTACATGCTGAAGTGCGATAACCATGAAGAGAAAATGGTAACATCTCGTGCCAATCTTTGTACGTCACCGTCATCTTCTGCAAAATTTTCTTGATATTCTTGTTGGCGGCTTCCACTGCATCATTTATCTTTGGTCGATACGAAGAAAAATTGTGGTGCTTAATCTTGAACTGCATATAGAGTTCCATGATCATAGTATTATTAAGATTAGTGCCATTGCCCGTGATGATCCTTTCAGGTATGCCATACCAACAAATGAGGTTATGCTTAATGAACCAAACCATCACATTCTTGGTAACAGAGGAAAACGAGGCTGCTTCAACCCACTTCGTGAAGTAATCAATAGCGAACAAGATGAAACGATGCCCATTAGATGCATTCAGATTAATTTCTCAATCATATCAATTCCCCACATTACAAACGACCAAGGAGCAGTTAAGACATTTAGAGGATCCAAAGGCACATGTACTTTGTCAGCATAAATCTAGCATTTGTGACAAGTTTTGGAATAATGATGGCAATCAGTCTCCATGGTCAACCAATAATAACCCACTCTTATAATTTTCTTAGCCATAGTATGCCCACTAGAGTGAGTATAAAAGACTTATTTATGCATATCTTCTATAATCTTCTTAACATCCTTCTTGTCTACACAATGAAGCAGAGCCGAATCGCGATTGTGCTTGTATGAAATTTTGTTACTCAGAAAGAACTTGGTCGAGAACCTCCATATGAATTTCTTATCATTAATAGATGCCCCTTCAGGATACTCTTGAGTCTCGAGGTATCTTTTTACTTCGTGGTACCAAGGCTTTTCCTCTACTTCATCAATATCAACTTCGTAGCAATGTGCCGATTTGTCTAGTCTCTCGATAGTAATTCGAGGAGCTTCATTATCCCATCTAACTTTGAACATAGACGACATGGTAGCTAGGGTGTCTGCCAATTGATTCTCTTCTCGTGGAATATGTTCAAAATTGCTCGCTTCGAAGTATGGAATTAATGTCAACACATGCTCTCATAAGGGATGAGATTCGGGTGCTTCGTGTCCCATTCTCCCTTAATTTAACTGATTACTAGGGATGAGTGAAGATGTGAAAAACACAAGAAGGGGGGTTGAATTGTAAAACTTTAAATCAAATGCAGACAACACTGTATTTTTATCCTGGTTCGTTTGATCTCAAACTACTCCAGTCCACCCGTCAAGGTGATTTCGCCTCTCTCCAACGAGGTCTTAATCCACTATATTCAACTGAATACAACAACTACTTTAACAACTGTTAAAGCCTTCTTGAGTCTAACCACAAACCGGTTTATCTCAAGGAAATTCTCTTACAGATAATTGAACAATAAGTCTGTTAATGTTTTCTAACAAAACTATATATCACAACTATGATAATACACAATATTAAGCTTGGAATAAAACTGGATTGCTAAAGCTTTTGAGTAGGCTTGGTTTGAAGGCTTAGCAAAATGTATGAGTACTTGCGTTTTTGTAGGCGTGTATATGCGTCCGTAGATTATTAGCCTTTTCTTTTCTCATACAGACTTAGTTATAAAGCCAAGGCAAAGATACGTTGGTGTCCATAAATCACTTTCAATGACCATAACGTTCTTTCCTTTTTGAGAAGATCTTGTCTTGGATAAAGCCGTTGGTAATTAGTCTGTCTTGAATGCTTAGTAACGCTTCAGAGTGTTCTGCTAATGATAGCGCTTCAGAATGTTCTGCCTTAACTTATGATGACGCTTCTGAGTGCTGATGACTTGGTAAGGATCTTGATCAGAGTCAGAGTATTTTATGCGCAGATTCTGGTCACCAGGCTTCAGCGTATGATCTGGTAACTTCAGCGTGTAGCACATGTTTGATCTTCTGATGCTGACATATCTTCTGATGCTGATGTTGATATTGATCTTCTGATGCTGATTCCATCAGAACTTCTGTAAATACACAACATAATTTTAAGTAGCATATATGTCATATATATAAATCTTATAATTTATTTATTCTTGTATTTTGTTATCATCAAAAACTCTAATTGAGGGTTGTAGAATCAAACTATGTTCTAACAATCTCCCCCTTTTTGATGATGACAAAAACCAGATTTTTTTCAATTAAAAATAAGGAATAAAAGGTATCAGAGATTAAAAATAAAGAATAAAAGGTATCAGAGCTAAGATAAGGAGTAAAAGGTATCAGAGCAACGAAGAGAAAACTCCCCCTGAGTTGATTACTTCCCTTTAATTCCAAGAGTCTTTGAGCATCAGAACTTTACTGTACTTTACTGTTTCTTTCGTCAGAATTTTGTACCTGTCCAAGCTTTTCAGAAGAAAGAAATTCAAATAGATCAGAATGTCAAAATGTTTGAGACTTATGTCTCAGTAATCCGTTATTGAAAAATATCATTCTTTCTCCCCCTTTTTGTCAGTTATCAAAAAGCACAAATAATCAGAGTTAAAATAATCAGAGCTGAAAATGCATTTATATTAAAAACAGAAGCAATGATAAGTTCAGAACATGTAAAAATATTACAGATAAACAAGTTATAAAAACAGCAAGGAAATTTCTAAGAAGGAGGAGGAAGTCGTGTGAACAGAGCCTCCAACATGCTCTTGATTTGAGTGTTGGTTTCCTGTTGCTGAGATAACATGTTCGCTATTGCATCAATTTTGGTGTCCTACTTATCCATTCTTTCATTCATCAGCATATCAGATCTTTTCAAGTCTTCAAGAGTCTTCCTGTTAAGGGAGGAAGCTTTAGGATCTTCAGAAACAAGATGCTTCTCAGAGCTTTCAGCAATAACTTCTTCTTGACCCAAGTCTTCAGCTGGAATCATTTGTTCTTCTGACTCTGGTTGATCTTTGGAAGCTGGACGATGTTCAGATCAAGGGGCAATGTCCAGATGGAGAACTTCTTCCTTAAGCAGCTTGCTCAGAACTGGACTTTCAATTTCTTTCAGCAGATTGCTGAAGTTCTGTTGAGCTTGTCCATAGCTCTGTTCTTGCAGCTTAAAGGTTTCAGAGCATACCCATCTTCTGAACTTTGTCCAAAGGTAGTCAGAAGCAGCAGGATCAACCAGTTCCAGACTTGCTTGTTTCAGAGAAGTGATCCACTTCTGTATTTCTGTTTCAAAGTTCAATATGCTGGAACCAACATCTGGATGTTTTGGTTTAGGGATAGCAGTTTTGTGGTTTATTGCAGCAAGGCGTTCAAGGACTGTTAGATCAATGACAGTCTTGTTGTGGTCGTCTGAATTGTCTTTTGGTGAGGGAGTGGGAGAGTCAGGAATTATGATTGGACTTGATGGGGAATTTGGTGGAGTTAATTCTGGTGAAGAGGGAAGTTGTGGAATATTCACAGTGGTGCCACGGGGCAATTGAATGGCCAGAGGTTGTGGTTCAGGGGATTCAGAGGGTTGAGCCTCAGAGGTTGGAGTCTCAGGTTGTGGAGATTGTTCGGGTTGAGGAGAGGGTGGATTAATTTCTGGTTGAGGAAATGAAGTTAGTGGGATTTCTGGTTCTGGAGAGAGTGGAATTTCTGGTTATGGTGAGATGGGAATTTCTGGTTGTGGTTCAGTGGTAGTTTGAGGATTTGGATTATCTGGAGTGGGAGCAGAAGTGTGTTGGTCTATATCAGAAAGAACTTTTTCAAGTTCTTGTTGGGTTTCAACAATATTTGGATTTTGAGGTTGGGAGCGAGATCTTCTGAGGGTTAATGATTCAGAAGGGTCAAAATCTAAGTCAAAATCATCGAAAGTTTGAGGTGTTGGGTTTTTAGATGGAGTTGGAATTGGGATAGATGTTGATACAACAGTTGAATCTAAAACAGTTACAGAAGAAAGATTACCTCTCTTCTTAGGAGTCTGCTGAGATGGTCCTTCTGCTGCAGCTTTTCTTTTCTTTGTCTTCTTCAGAACAACCTCTGGAGCCTTCTGCTGAAGATCTTGAATATTCAGATTTGGTGTTGTACCATCAGCTTTACAGGCATCTAGATATCTCAGAATGATTTCAGGTTTGGAGTCAATTTCTGAGAATAGAGGGAAGTCATCCAGAGGGATTCTTCTGCTGGAGATTGCATCAAAAGGAGTGACGCTGGGTTCCTTCTTAATGTTCTCTATCAACTTTATCTTCTTCAGATTTTTGGCATTCAGCTGCTTGCCAACAGAAGCTTCCAGAGTGCTAATTTCTTGAGCCTCTGTCAGATGATCAATCAGCCTATTCTCTGTAAGAATATCTGATATCAGTCTTCCCAAGGGTATCCAATCCCTTTTTGTTCGCTCTTCTTCTCTTGTTTCTTTGACACTTGTTCTGAGATGGTTGAACAGAAGATGAGCTAGATTTATCTTGACCTTTTAAGAGATGAAACAGATCAGAAACTGCTGATCAATATTAATGTAATCAGGAGAGCTGGTAGGCTTCCTGTGGTTGAAGTAGCCCAGAATGATCTTGGCCCAAATTCTGTGTTTGTCTTTCAAATCCCTTATCTTGCTGGAGGGAAGCCCCAGAGTAAAGATTTCCCTTGCAATTAGGGCAACATCAGCACACCTTTCTGCCATATCAATGTAACGAATACCACCACCAATGTACCCTATGAGTCTTGCAATCAGGTCTTCAGTAATAACAATCTTCTTTCCCATAATATAAGACGTAACTTGATGATTTAAAGAAGAAGCGTGAATCCAAAATTCCTTTACCAGAATAGGAAATGTTGGACCCACCAGTCTGTCAAAATACCTTTCCCAGCCTTGAGCCTTAACCTCTTCAGATAAATCAAACCCATTCTCCTTAAGGCTGTTGAAATCCACGATTAATTCTGACAGAACCTCTAGGTTTTTGATTGGAGTTAGAAGCATTCTGAAGGGTACTTCATATTGTTCAGATGAAACAGTTTTCTGGGAACCTGCAGTAGGAATGCTGGAAGAAGCCATTGTTCACACGAAGTTTTTTATGAAAAAAGATTGAAAGGGTTTTTCTTGAGAAAGTAAGAACACTGAAATCAGAAATATTGAGAGAAAACGAAAGTGAAGGTAAACAGTGTAAATGGTGTGAAGTGTGTTTAAATAGTTTTCTAAAAAGGTTTTGAAAACATAAACGTTTAAGAGAGAGAAATTAATAATGATTATTAGCATTTAATGATAGCTGATTTTAGGGGATTCAGAAAGATATTTGGAACGGTTACCCATGACATGTGTCTCAATGCATCCAATCAGCGCTTTTGCCTTTTCAGAAACGTGAACGCGTGTCCAACCTCAGAAAATAGTTAATGACTGGATGACACTTGTTTGCTTGAGTGAACAGCACATCTCTATCCTGGAAATGAAGCGCTCAGATCTTCATGGATAGATTCTGATACAATCTGCACTTCTAAAGTTCTGAAAGAAGATTGATCAGTAGTTCACAGAAAAATAAATAAAGTTCTGAAGGTTAATATATAGGATCAAAACAATTTCATTCTGGGCAGAGCTTCATGCTGAGATGTTTCAGAATGAAGTTGAACCTATCTTCAGAAAGTGGTTTTGTAAAAATATCAGCCCATTGATGGTCTGTGTTAATAAATTTTAAGTTTAAAATCCCTTTCTGAATATTGTCCCTAATAAAATGATGTTTTATTTCTATATGCTTAGCCCTAGAATGTAAAATTGGATTTTTGCTGAGACAAATAACAGAAGTATTGTCACGGAAGATAGGAATGTTACTCTCAAATATCTGAAAGTCCTCAAGTTGACTTTTCATCCAGAGCATTTGTGTGCTGCATCCAGTTGCTGCTATGTATTCAGCTTCTGCTGTTGATAGAGCAATTGTGGATTGTCTTTTGCTGGACCATGAGATCAAATTTTCTCCCAGAAACTGGCAGCTTCCAGAAGTGCTTTTACGCTCTACTCTGTCTCCAGCAAAATCAGCATCACAGTATCCTACTAAGCTGTAATCACTTAATTTTCTCTTCTCTTTCCAGAATGCACGTGGGATGCATTGGAATCCTTGATGGCTTACATTCTGAGAGATCAAATTTCTCCAGAAGTTCTCTAACATATTTGCTCTGATGAATGTAATTTCCTTCTGGGGTTTGATTGATCTGAATGCCCAGAAAGAATTCCAGTTCCCCCATTAGGCTCATCTCAAATTCTGCCTGCACACACTTAGCAAACTTTCTTCCCAGAGAAGGTTTAGTAGATCCAAATATGATATCATCAACATAAATCTGACAAACTAAAATGTCATTCTTAAATGTCTTACAGAATAAGGTTGTGACCACTTTCCCTCTGGTGAATTCCTTTTCTAACAGGAAGTTACTTAGTCTTTCATACCAAGCTCTGGGAGCTTGTTTCAGACCATAGAGTGACTTCTTTAGTTTGAAAACATATTCTGGATTTTTTGAAATTTCAAAACCAGGGGGTTGGTGCACATATACCTCTTCTTCTATATAGCCATTTAAGAATGCACTCTTAACATCCATCTGATATAGAGTGATGCCTTCATTAACAGCAAATGAGATTAAGAGTCTGATAGATTCTAACCTGGCGACTGGAGCAAAGGTTTCTGTATAGTCTATCCCCTCTTGCTGACTATAACCTTGTGCTACCAATCGTGCTTTGTTTCTGATGACTTCACCTTGTTCATTTAGTTTGTTTCTGAACACCCATTTTGTTCCAATGACGTTGAATCCTTTTGGTTTAGGAACTAGATCCCATACATCATTTCTTATGAATTGATTTAGCTCCTCTTGCATTGCTAGAATCCAGTCATTGTCCAGAAGTGCTTCATCAATTGTTAATGGTTCAATTAAAGAAACAAGTCCCATGAGGGATTCTTTAGAGTTTCTGAAGCTAGCTCTTGTTCTGATTGGATCTTCTTTTCTTCCTAAGATTGTTTCTTCTGGGTGATCCATGCTGCTTCTGGATGGTCTTTTCTGGAGTTGATCAACAAAAGGTGCTGGATTGCTTGCAGTGCCTCTTTCTGATGTTGAGGGAGTGTCTCTGTTAAGAGCTTCTGATGACTTGTCTTCAGTACCTGTGAATTCAACTTCCATACCTGCAAGGAATTTATTCTGCTTTGACTTTTGAGAGTCAAGCTTATCATCAAAACGAACACTGATTGACTCTTCCATAATCTGTGTTTCTGTATTGTATACTCTGTACCCTCTTGAGCGTTCAGAGTATCCTAACATAATACACTTTTGTGCTTTAGAGTCAAACTTGTTCAAATAATTTTTTGTATTCAAAATAAAGCAAGTACATCAAAATGGATGAAAATATGAAATGTTGGGCTTTCTGTTCTTCCACAATTCATATGGAGTCTTTTCCGGAATAGGTCTTATGGAGATTCTATTCTGAATGTAACACGTTGTGTTTATTGCCTCTGCCCAGAAGATCTTAGCAACGTTAGTCTCGTTGATCATGGTTCTGGCCATTTCTTGCAATGTTCTGTTCTTTCGTTCTACAACTCCATTTTGCTGGGGAGTTCTAGGACAAGAGAAATCATGCAGAATGCCTTTGTCATTAAAAAATGATTCAAAATCTTTTTTTTCAAACTCTCCACCATGATCACTTCTGACTTTGACGATTCTAAGATCCTTTTCATTCTGAACTTGGTTGCAGAAGGTGACAAATACAGAGTGTGACTCGTCCTTGTGTCTTAAGAACTTTACCCATGTCCATCTGCTATAGTCATCTACGATTACTAACCCATACTTCTTGCCACTGACTGAAGCAGTTTTAACTGGTCCAAATAAGTCAATGTGCAGAAGTTCTAATGGCTTAGAGGTGGAAACAACGTTCTTAGATTTGAAAGCTGGTTTTGCAAACTTGCCTTTCTGACATGCTTCACACAGAGCATCTGAATTAAACTTCAGGTTAGGAAGTCCTCTGACCAGATTGAGTTTGTTAATCTGAGATATTCTTCTTATACTAACATGTCCCAATCTTCTGTGTCAGATCCATTGCTCGTTGTTAACAGACAGAAGACACTTTACATTCTGACTTTTTAGTTCAGAAAATTTTATTTTATAAATGTTGTTTCTCCTCTTTCCATTAAATAGGATAGTCCCATCTTTCTGACTAACATCTTTGCATGAATTTTGATTAAAGATTATATCATAACCGTTATCACTTAATTGACTTATGGATAACAGGTTATGCATTAATCTATCTACTAATAAAACATTACTTATAGAGGGAAGATTTCCATTACCTATAGTTCCAGAGCCAATGATCTTTCCTCTCTGATTGCCTCTAAAACCTACGTGGCCTCCAGGCTTAAGTTCCAGGCTTTGGAACATATGCCTTCTTCTCGTCATGTGTCGTGAGCAGCCAGAGTCCAGGTACCATGACTGGTGTTTCTGCTTTGCTGCTAAAGATATCTGCCACATGTATTATTTTATCCTTAGGTACCCATATTTTCTTGGGTCCTGATTTGTTAGTTTTACCAAAACTCTGGTTGAATTTTGGTTTGACAGAATAATTACTACTCGTATATTTGATGTCATGTGTGTGCCCATATACAAAGTGTGAATCAAGTGAAGTGCGTTTTATAACTAAATCCATGGCATTCTTTGTTGTAGGTACCTTACCTTGGTATCCTATTCCTTTTCTGCCATTTCTGCTAACTCCATAGATCATTGAAGCCATTTTGCTTCTATCTATGTTTTTAGCTAGAAACTTCTGAAAGCTGTGATCATACTCCTTGATGATCTCATCAGCACTGCTGGGAGTTTCAGGGATTATTTCCTTCTGAGAGTTTTGCAATAGATTTTCTAATTTTGAAATTTTATCTTTTAACTCAGAATTCTCCAATTTGAGACTCTTAGTTTTATCAGAGTCAGAAGCAAGATTCCTTTTCAAGTTTCTGAATTTGACTCTGATCTGCTGATATCTTTCCAGAATTTCATTAAGGCTTTCAGCTAGCTCAGCCTTAGTAAAGTTTATAGCAAAGTCAGGGAATACCTCTTTTGTATCTGATTCAGAGTCTGACTCAAAAGCTTCATTGTCTTCTGTTATGTTTGCCATGAGAGCTATGTTTGCTCTTTCATCATCTGATTCTGAATCAGCTTCAGATATGTCAGAATCATCCCATGTAGCCATGAGACTTTTCTTCTTTTCCTTGCCAAACTTCTTTTTGGGATTTTCCTTCTGAAGCTTTGGGCAATCACTTTTGTAGTGCCCTTGCTCGTTGCATTCATAGCAGATGATGTCTTTGTTTTTTGGCTTTCTGCTTCCTGAAGAGCCTTTAGATCTTCTGTGTCCAGAGGAGGATTATGACCTTCTGTATCAAGAGAAGGATTCATTCTGATTCTCTGATCTTCTGGGATTCCTGAACTTCCTTTGCCTCTGCTTCCATAATTGGTTCACCCTTCTGGAGAGGAGAGATAGTTCATCTTCTTATGATGAAGACCCATCAGAGGTTTCTTCTATAGCCTGCAAAACCTTGGAGTCAGATTTTCTGTTAGATTTTAAAGCTAATGGCTTACCTTGCTTTTGAGGTTCATCTGCTTCTAGCTCTATCTCGTGATTTCTGAGGGAGCTGACAAGTTCCTCCAGAGAGATTTTGTTGAGATCCTTGGCTAGCTTAAGAGCTGTGACCATTGGCCTCCACTATTTTGGAAAGCTTCTGATGATCTTCTTAACATGATCAGTAGTGGAATACCCTTTGTCAAGAACTTTGAGACCAGCAACCAGAATTTGAAATCTTGAGAACATCGTTTCTATTGATTCACTTCCTTCCATCTTGAATGCCTCATACTTCTGAATGAGCGCAAGAGCTTTGGTTTCTTTGACTTGAATGTTGCCTTCATGCGTCATTCTCAGAGAGTCAAACATATTCTTTGCAGTGTCTCTGTTTGATATCTTTTCTTATTCATAATAAGAGATGGCGCTGAGAAGAATTGTTTTGGCCTTGTGGTGATTTCTGAAATCACGCTTTTGCTGATCAGACATTGCCTTCCTGTCAATCTTCTGACCACTTCCATCCACTGGGTGCGTGTATCCATCAGTCACCATGTCCCACAGATCAGCATCATGGGCAAGAAAGAAGCTTTCAATTCTGTCTTTCCAGTAGTCAAAGTTCTCTCCATCAAAGACTGGAGGTTTGCCACTGAATCTGTCTCTTTCTTCATTGTTGTCATTGCTGATGTTTTGATGTGGTCCTGCCATTGTGTTTTTCTGACGCTGGATCTTGTACTGACAAGGTTAAGTGTTATAATCTCAGAACCAGGCGCTCTGATGCCAATTGAAGATGTGAAAAACACAATAAGGGGGGTTGAATTGTAAAACTTTAAATCAAATGCAGACAACACTGTATTTTTATCCTGGTTCGTTTGATCTCAAACTACTCCAGTCCACCCGTCAAGGTGATTTCGCCTCTCTCCAACAAGGTCTTAATCCACTATATTCAACTGAATACAACAACTACTTTAACAACTGTTAAAGCCTTCTTGAGTCTAACCACAAACCGGTTTATCTCAAGGAAATTCTCTTACAGATAATTGAACAATAAGTGTGTTAATGTTTTCTAACAAAACTATATATCACAACTGTGATAATACACAATATTAAGCTTGGAATAAAACTGGATTGCTAAAGCTTTTGAGTAGGCTTGGTTTGAAGGCTTATCAAAATGTATGAGTACTTGCGTTTTTGTAGGCGTGTATATGCGTGCGTAGATTATTAGCCTTTTCTTTTCTCACACAGACTTATTTATAAAGCCAAGGCAAAGATACATTGGTGTCCATAAATCACTTTCAATGACCATAACGTTCTTTCCTTTTTGAGAAGATCTTGTCTTGGATAAAGCCGTTGGTAATTAGTCTGTCTTGAATGCTTAGTAACGCTTCAGAGTGTTCTACTAATGATAGCGCTTCAGAATGTTCTGCCTTAACTTATGATGACGCTTCTGAGTGCTGATGATTTGGTAAGGATCTTGATCAGAGTCAGAGTATTTTATGCGCAGATTCTGGTCATCAGGCTTCAGCGTATGATCTGGTAACTTCAGCGTGTAGCATATGTTTGATCTTCTGATGCTGACATATCTTCTGATGTTGATGTTGATATTGATCTTCTGATGCCGATTCCATCAGAACTTCTGTAAATACACAACATAATTTTAAGTAGCATATATGTCACATATATATAAATCTTATAATTTATTTATTCTTGTATTTTGTTATCATCAAAACTCTAATTGAGGGTTGTAGAATCAAACTATGTTCTAACAATGAGTCCCCATATACATTCAAGAATCTAATTCTCATATCGATGGCAGCCTTGATACCCATGATGCACACTTCGTATTCTGCCATGTTGTTGGTACAATCAAAGCATAATCTGGCGGTGAAGAGCGTATAACAACCCTTGGGAGAGACAATCACAACACTAATCCCATTATCGAGTGCATTAAAATCTCCATCAAAAACTATAGTCCATCGGGATCCAGGCTTCGGTCCTTCATACGGTCCAGGATCTTCGCAATCCGTAACTAGCATAATATTTTCATCCAGGAACTCAAAATTCATAGATTGATAGTCATCTACCGCTTGATGATCCAAATGATCTGCCAATACACTTCCTTTGATTTCCTTTTGAATAGTATACTGAATGTTGTATTATGTCAAGACCATTTGCCATCTTGCTATTCTTCCAGAGAGAGCAGGCTTCTCGAATATGTATTTTATTGGATCCATATTAGAGATCAACAAAGTAGTATGAGTCAACATATATTGTGTAAGTCGGTGAGCAGCCCATGCCAAAGTGCAACAAGTTTTCTCGAGCAATGAGTATCTTGTTTCACAGTCGGTAAACTTTTTGCTAAGGTAGTATATTGCATTCTCTTTTCGACCAAACTCGTCATGTTTCCCCGATACACACCCCATTGAGTTCAATCATCCTAGGAAACCTCTGACTTCCTTCTCAGTACGTGGAGTTGGCATTTCTTGAATGGCTTTAACCTTGGAAGGATCAACTTCAATGCCTTTACCACTGACGATGAAACCTATGAGTTTACCAGATCTTACCCCAAAGGTGCACTTAACTGGATTCAACCTCAGCTTGTATTTCTTCAATCTCTCAAACAACTTGTGCAGATGGTCGAGATGTTCTTCTTTATTCTGGGACCTGGCTATCATGTCATCAATGTAAACCTCTATCTCGTGATAGATCATATCATGGAACAAAGCTACCATAGCGCGCTGATACGCCGTACCTGTATTCTTCAAACCCAAAGGCGTGACTTTGTAACAGAAAGTGCCCCACTATGTGACAAAAGTAGTCTTCTCCATGTCTTCAGGTTCCATCTTGATTTGATTATATCCGGAGTGTTGTACCCCAAAATTTACTCTCTCATGTTTTTCCAAGATTTCCTCATGCATAGGTGGTTACAAACCTTTTCCTAAAGACAAGGAAAATTTTCAAATAATGGTTAAAGGTCCTTCGATTGGCACCTACAAAATGCCATTCGATTGGCATCTCCAAAGTGCCTTTCGATTGGCATCTCCAAAATGCCTTTCGATTGGCATCTCCAAAATTCCTTTCGATTGGCATCTCCAAAATACTTTTTGATTGACATCTACATAGCGCCCTTCGATTGACATCTGCAAAAGGCCTTTCGATTGGCCTCATGACAAGCCTTTCGATGGCCATTGTGTCAAAGCCTTTCGATCAGTGTAGTAAAGGACTCTTTGATTGACATTCCAATAAATACCCTTCGATTGGTATTTGGACAAGGGCCATTCAAAGAAATCCTTCCAGGCCATTCGAAAGAGGCCATCAAGAGGGCACTCATAAAATATGTCCAGGCTAGATTCTTGCCTTGTTTGTTCACAATTCCACAAGAGCTGATTCGACCAAGGAATTCTCTTCAAAAGGACATGAAATCGAAGTAAAGGGTGGTCCAATCGAAGGAGCCTTAGTATTGAAGCTGGCACAATTTTACTCAACCATTAAGGAGAACAAGGTTCTAATAAGGAAAGTTTTGATTGGTTTGAATTAGAGTTTAAGGCTGGCAAGGAAGGCATATTCGAAGGAAGGAAGGGGATTTGTTCCAAAACAAGCCAGAAAGCTCACAATCGAAAGAATCTTTTCTCAATCAAATAAGGAATGAATATGCTGGCAAATCAAAGGGAAAACGCGTTGGAATAAAAATAGCAAGATTTGACCTATTTTAGAAACAAAAAATATAAGACCCAAATAAAATCTTTTCTCACTCAATCTTCAAGATTCAGTTCAGTTTTTTTAATCTAATTCATTCTACTATATATGCATAACAAACCTTGATCATAAAAAAGAGGATTTGGCCGTGTAGAACACCCCCGAGACTGCTCAAAATTTTGACAAAAAGTGATGGTCGAATTTTGCTTTAGAGGGAGATTTAAGGCGTTTCAAAGGTTGCAATCCATTCCTGGGCGTATTTGGAAGCTATCTGGACCACTCTCACGCATTAACACATCCAGAAACAACCCATACAAGTATCACAGTTTGCTCCTGTTCTTGAATTTGATTTTGACTACACATGCATGATAAACAAATTTCAAGTATGTATTTATGTTTGTGTGACCATTTATAACATGTTTGCATGATTAATCGTGTGTTTTGATGTATGTTTAACTGACTTCCATTTCTAGGGTTTGAAGCTTCATTTTAGGGTTTTTTATTTCAGGCAAAATCAGGACAAAAGAAGAGTATCATTGTACTCACGAGATCAAACCCAGTTGATTTGTATTCATGGATTAAATTTTTATTGCGTGATTATGATTTTTGAGATATGCAGGTTTATAGTTACAACGTCTGTCCGTAGGTAAAAATCCCTTACCTAAAACGACAGTCCAACGAAGAAGATGACTACGTGTCAAAATCGGGTTGGGTAGTTTGAATGGCGCGTGTTTTATTTATTACACTGACCTCTCATTACATATAGTATATATTGTTTGATTATATTATCGATTGAAAAATTGGCTCAGTGGTACAAGTGAAGGCTTTTCAGCGCGCGTGTGTAGGTCAGGGGTTCGATCCCTGCCTTCTACATGTTATTTTTCTTAACAATCCTTTGCAGATACCATACTATCCTTCCAAGAGCGCACACCGTAGGCCTCAAGATCATCACCCTTGGACCAGTCAGCGCCCAGATCTAATGCTTCCAATGAAGCTCCCCGTGGTGGACACTCCTGGCACGATCACACTGGACCTCACGTTGCCTTGGGCCAACAGGATTGGGCTTGGGCAGAATTTCAGCAACACAACCCCCAATTTGGGTTCATACCCCCTCAGGCCTATTTCGTTTCTCTTTGATTTTACTATTTGTTTTATTTAATTAGTCTAATTGATTTTTATTTCAAATCATTTTTTAATCAGAAAATAATCACAAAAAAATAGGATTTAGTTTTTTTTAATAAATTAATTTTTGCAAATTAATTGTTTTAATCAATTCTAACATTTTTCATTAATTAAAATTAAGTAGAATTAGGTCAAAATCAAACCTCTTTTTTCATAAAATCCCAAAAATAGTTTTCAATGATCAAATTAGATTTTTAGGGTTTTGAACCTTTTTTTAGTTAATTATGCACGTTATTATTTTGTTGTACGATTATTTTTATTATTGATGTAACTGCGCCCAGTTTGTAATAGCTAATTAGGGTTTTTTATTTCCGCACTTTATTTTTTCAGTCATTCCTTATGTATCTACACCAAAGCCTTGTAATAGCGTAGGACCTCTATTTCTTGCTTTTATGTTTTATATGTCTGTATATAAATTGCTAGCAACCTAGGCATGTATGATTAATCAATAAATCTTAGATCACTAAACTTCAAGATAAAATATTTGAAATAGCACACTATTGCACACTTGCACCCCTAGGGTATACCTCACTTGGTTACCTCAGAAACAATGGTCATGTCCCTCGAACGTAGGAATACTCTTAGCAAAGACCCTCAGTTTAAAGTCATCATAAAGATCATAGTCCCTAAATGTCCCTTGAGTTGTCTACGAGAAATGATCTTATGATGACAGTCTCTTCGAAATGCTAAGGTATCCTTACATGTTGCCTTCAATGACCATTACGTCCCTTTCGATAGTCCCTCAACATCCAACGACTAGGGTTACCTACTCACTAATAGTAGGATAACACGGTTTAAAGGATAGGAGGAAAAGAACAATCTTTTTCGAGTAGGTAGATAACTGTTAGGTACTTTTCAAATAAATTTTCACACCACACTTTCAAACACTTTTCAAACAAAGTTTTCAAAAACACTTTATCACACTCTTGAGGACTGACACAAGAGTTACCATAAAGTGAATTGCCGCACTAAGGAATTTTCAAATCTTTTCAAAACACGCAAACACAAGCAATTTTAAAAAAATGAGCAAGTATCTAAGAGCCCATGGAAAACCATGGATGGAAAGGCTGCTAACACCTTCCCTTTCCATAATCTACCCCCCTTACTCAGAAACTCTCGAAAAAGGTCTTTTTCTATTCTTTTTCACCCTTTCCTTGTTGGATAAAAGAAAAGTCGGTGGCGACTCTTGCTTACTGCGACATTTATGAACAAAAAATGCAAACCAGTATTAACAGTTCGTTCTACCACCGTATCACAGAACTGGCGACTCAGCTGGGGAATAAAAGTGGGGTTTACCTTAGGGTCTAGTTTATTTTCTAACAATTTTATTTGCTTGTTTTGATTGCTTTGCTTGTAAGGGTTTGTTTTGGGGGTTACTATAGATCCTACACCCACATCTAGGGCTCCTTATTAGGTAAGTAGCAATAAATCATAGAGGTTGTACAACGTAGACCGATACGGACGAAGTGGTGGCTACGTTAGCGCGATACTCTAGATTATACTAATGTTCCTCGAGTAAGTTAAGGATAACATTAGGCTTCCTCATAGTGTCACTAAGCGCTAACTGACCTTTAGAACCTTTAATTGACTCATCCTAGCCATTAGAAAGTGGTGAGATAACCGACTTTGGTTCCGACTGAAGATTGGTTGATACTCGATACTACACTCATTGAGGCTGGACTTTAAGGATTTTTTGGCTGCAATACTTCGGTGCGGAGCTGAAAAAATTTCTGAAGGGAAGGTCAGTGATATTGAGGCTCCTTAGAACCCGATTACTATTAATAGGACAGGTTGAGCCAACTAAACATTTAAGAGGGTACATACCTTAAAAACTCATGCAAGCCTTTGAACCTAAGGTCTATTATGTGATTTGCTTGTGTTTATCTGTGATTTTTAGCATAATCATGACATCATAAACATCATAAACATCATGACATTCATACATACTAATCATTTCAAGGACCTGTTGGATTTACCTCTTGGCTGTTTTGTAGGATATGAATTCAGGTCGCAGAAAAACCATCCGGATTCACTTCACTGAAGTTCCTCCTAAGCTCAAGGAATTAATCTTGAAAGTCCTTGAGGACTCATCATTCCACAAAAGACATGGTCACTTGCTCAGTTTGGTTACCACCGGGTTTGACGAAGGTTTGATGAGTGTCTTATTCCAGTTCTTCGACCCTAAGCACCATTGCTTCACATTTCCCGATTATTAACTGGTGCCTACACTAGAAGAATTCTCTAAGTTACTTGGTTTACCTATATTGGAGCGAGTACCTTTCACTAGATTAGAACAAGACCCATCTTCTGAAAATGTTGTCCTAGCTTTGCACTTGAAACCATCTGACATTGAGTCCAATTGGGAAAAAAGAAGTGGAGTTAAGGGTCTCCTTGCAAATTTCCTGATGAAGGAAGCTCAGATTTTCCCGGATGCTATGAGTTATCACGCCTTCGAAGATGTATTAGCCCTTTTGATCTATGGGTTGGTCCTGTTTCCTAATTCAGATCAACTTATAGATGTGAATGCCATCAACATCTTTCTTGCTCATAATCTGGTTCCTACATTGCTCGGGGATATCCTACATTCTCTCCATACTCATACTCTGAAGAAGCGAGGAACTCTCATGTGTTGCACCCCTCTGCTATATAGGTGGTTTATTTTGCACCTTCCTCGGTTAGTAATGCAAAATGATTTAGGCTTAAGGTGGAGTCAAAGACTAATGTCTCTCTCTCACTCTAACATCCATTGGTGTCCTCGCTCTCAAGAGGACATTTCTTTTATTAATCACTGCGGAGAATTTCCTAATGTGCCACTCCTGGGCATTAGGGGAGGCATCACCTACAATCCTTCTTTAGCACTACGTCAGTTTGGCTATGCACGGAGAGATGGTCCATCAGATATGCTCATCCAGGGTATTGTGTAACTACTCAGATGATTTGCATAATCATCATCAGAGGTTCATCTGCTCTTGGGGCATTGTTAAAAAGACAGATAGTAGGACTTTGGGGCGTAAGAACTTCATCCCTTTGGAACCTTACCTCAAATGGGACAGAGCTCGAGCCCAAAGTCTTATGATACCATACGATTCCATCTTACCTGTGATCTTAGAACCTATTGTTCAAGGGGGCGAGTCCCGTATTATTCTCCATCCTGATATGCCAACCAACTTCGAAGAGTTGCAAAAGTCTTGGATCCAGCTCAAGGGAGAACAAGATACTTTTGAGGCTCAATTCTATGTAAGTGAAAAGAAGGTGCTGGAATTAACAAAATAACTTCATGAAGAGAGGAACCTTAACACCTACCTCAACACCAAGAGGAAGCGCCCATGGGAGACTTAGGAATTTCTTTTTAATGTTTATCCTTGTGTAATCTTTTGTTTCTTTAAAAACTTGCTAATAAAAGGTTTTGCTTTTTGTTTTGTTTAAAAAAGCTTAAGTCCAATAAGGTCCTTGAAATCATTGCATACACATGCCATACATATCATTGCATAAACAGGTGTCATAGCAGGTTTCTCATCTTCTTCGCTGTTTATTTCAGCCGTAAAGAAATGGCTCTCGAACAAACTGTGAAGGACTTACAAACTCAGAACGCACAATTCCAACAGATGATCATGGCTCTGGCCAAAGGGCAAGACTAAGAAGCCAAGGAGGACAGCTGGTGTGGTAAATCTGGGAAGGAGATTTAAGGGACCGTTAAAGCAAGTGGTTGATCTGACATCTTCATCCAAAGAAGGAGATAACCAAAAGGGTGAGACAAGAGAGGAAGACCCTAGTCTGGGGGAATCTGATAATGAGACTGATTACAATGAAGATCAGTATCCTCCAGCCGACGAAAAGTACAAACAGCTAGAAGAGCGTCTGAGTGCAATGGAGATTCAGAAAGTGCCTGGGCTGGACTTTGAAGAGTTGGGTTTGGTGTCTGGGATTGTCATTCCACCAAAGTTCAAGGTGCCAGTGTTTGCCAAGTACGATGGGGTTTCATGTCCCAAGATGCACCTCCGATCTTATGTGAGAAAGATATAGCCTCACACTGCTGATAGAGACTTATGGGTCCACTTCTTTCAGGATAGTCTATCCGAAACTCAATTAGATTGGTTCTATCAGCTGGAGAGGACCAACATCCATAATTGGGAAGACCTGGCCGCTGATTTCTATAAGCAGTATCAGTATAATGCAGACCTTGCTCCTACCCGTACTCAACTCCAAAGTATGGCTATGGGTTCGAGCGAGGGATTCGAAGACTACGCTCAAAAGTGGAGGAACTTAGCAGGAAAAGTCCAACCTCCCCTGTTTGATAGGGAGCTAGTGGATATATTTTTGGGTACCCTGTCTGGTCCATTCTTTAATCACCTAATTGGAAGTTCCTCGGCCAGCTTTACTGAGTTAATCCTGACAGGGGAAAGGGTGGAAGCTGGAATTAAGAGTGGTAAAATCCAAAAGGAAGCATCCTCCAGTGCCGTAAGAAAGCCATTTGATGGGAAGAAAGAGGTTAGTGTTGTGTACAATCAAAGGAGTCAGGACATAACTGAACACCATCCAACGGTAGGGGCTGTCATGGTCCCTAAGCCTGCACTCACTCAACAGAGGAATAATCAACAGAAAACAGAAAGGCCGGTAAGACAGTTCACCCAGATAAATATGACTTTATCCCAATTTTTGCCTCATTTGTTGAAATATAATCTGGTAACCTTGCGGGAAGCGCCAAAGAATCCCAACACTACCTCTCCCCGCTACAATCCAAATGGCCGCTGTGCTTATCATTCGGAAAGTCCAGGTTATGATACAAACGACTGCTGGGCTTTGAAAAACAAGGTACAAGACCTTCTCGAGGCGAAGGAAATTTAGTTTAACGCCCCTGAAATTCCAAATGTTATCACTGCTCCTATGCCCAAGCACGACCGTGGTGTTAACGCTATTGAAGATGATATGTTTGTTACTACTATTGAAGAGTCCTCTCTTGACCGTTAAGTGGAACTTATTGAAGGCGGTTTATTTCCGGGCTGTGGCGAAGGTTGCCATTTCTGTTCATCTCTACCGACTAGTTGTCATTTGTTCAAGATAGGTGTTCAGCACCTGATGGATGATAGAGAGATTTTGATTGAGAAGAATCCTGTCCCGACCATTGCTTGCAAAGATGTTTCAATAATAACCATTTCCGCAAATCCTCACAGGGTCTCCCCCAAAAGACCCATCAAGATTACATCTGTTCCGAAGGTTACTCCGTTGATAATTACTGTGCCAGGGCCAATCCCATACTCCTCAGATAAAACTGTTCCTTGGAACTATGAGGGTGACGTCTACTACCACGGTGTCAAGCAAGATTGGCTGGTTGATGAAGACCAGGTTTCCGAGAATGCTGACCCCGACATTAGCAACATTTTGAGAACTAGCAAAATAACCAGAAGTGGAAGAGTGTTCTCCCCTGAGATTTCTCCTCTGAAAGCTCTTACTGGTCTTGTGATCATTCCTACTTTCTTTCCTGCTGATACTACTACTACAATCCCTGTGATTACCCCTACTGACACCCCTATCACCGAGTCGACCGAGACTCGGGGCAAAAACATATTGTTTGAGCCTGTCCAGGAGAAGGCATATATGGCATCTATCCCAGAGGCTTCCAAGCAAGAAATGGAAGAAAATTTTGAAAATTATCAAGAAAAGCGACTACAACATGGTCGAACAGCTGGGGCAGACCCCTTCAAAGATCTATATGCTAGCCTTGTTATTATGCTCCGAAGCTCATGCGAAGGCTTTGGTGAAATTCCTGAAAACTGCCCATGTGCCCCAGGAAACCTCTGCTGACCAATTCGAAGATTGTGTGGCCAATTTGACGGCTGATAACGGTTTGGGCTTTTCTGATGCTGATTTGACTCCTAGAGGGAGGAAGCACAATGATGCGTTGCATGTCTTTATCGAATGTAAGGGCACTACTTTGGCCCATGTCTTAGTAGATACTGGTTCATCATTAAATGTGCTGCCTAAGAACGCTCTTGATAGACTAGACTGTGAAGGTTTGACTTTGAAGCCCAACAATATTGTAGTGAGGGCTTTTGACGGTTCAAAGAGAATGGTGCACGGGGAGGTGGACGTCCCCATCAAGGTTGGTTCTCAGACTTTAGACTCTACCTTCTATGTGATGGATATCAGGCCATCTTATTCTTATTTGTTGGGCCGCCCTTGGATACATGGGGCTGGAGCTGTTACGTCCACTCTACATCAGATGATGAAATACCCGGTCAAAGGGAAAATTCTCAATGTACACGGCGAGGAAGAATACATGGTCAGTCACCTGAATTCCTTTAGATATGTGGAAATGGATGGTGAGTTCATCGAGACTCCATGCCAGAATTTCGAAGAGGTACCTTAGACTCTGGCTGCAACTAAAACTGTTACCAATATGCCGAAGATCACTAAACCTCCCTTGAAGATGGCTTCTCTCAAGGATGCAAAAGCGGTTGTCGAAGTAGGTGGGTCTACCATCTGGGGTCAACTCCCTGATATTCCATACAAGTATGATAAGTTTGGTTTGGGTTTCTCTTTAGGGGCTCAAAGGGATGTTCGACGTGCTTGTACTTGAAGACCTCCCCTACGCATCAACAATCATGGGGTCAATGCTTTAGAAGACGTAGACGGTGACAATGACATGGATAGTTGGATCTTCCCTACTACCAATGGTGGATCCAGTAACTAGACGGAAAAATATTTTATACCGATTACTTTTGTTCAGAAGTAATTGTCTTTTTTGTTTTTGGATATGTAATAAACAATATAACTTTACGGCCATTTATCTTACCCGGGGCACATCGGTTTATTTGTGAGGGTTATCATGTTTCACTTTCATATGGCATTAATAAAGCATTGGACGTTTATGTATACAAATTTTGCGCTCTCTGTTTTTCTTTTCTATTTTTACTTTGTCTATACAACTATGCTCTTACACACACTCACGTATCAAACTGCAGATCCATATCCACTATGTATCCCATTGATAACAATTATGCTATTGCCAGATATGACTTTTAAAATCCGATCAACCAAGCCCCTCCGAAGGTGAGGAAGATTGTGAGGTACCTGGAGAACTTGCTAGGCTGTTACAGCAGGAAGAGAAGGCTATACAACCTCATCAAGAGCCAGTTGAGACAATAAACTTGGGCACATAGGAAGACAGAAAAGAAGTCAAGATCAGCGCAAATTTGGGGTTTAATGTCAAACAGCGGTTGATACATATGTTGCATGATTATGTCAAGATCTTTTCCTGGTCATATGAAGACATGCCAGGACTAGATACGAATATTATGGTTCACCGTCTGCCAACTAAAGAAGATTGCCCTCCGGTAAATCAGAAGGTTTGTCGCATGCGTCCTGAAATGTCAGAGAAGATCAAAGAAGAGGTTATGAAGTAGTTCAACACTGGTTTCTTAGTCGTCACCTCTTATCCCCAATGGATTGCCAACGTGGTTCCGATGCCTAAAAAGGACGGTAAGGTACGAATGTGTGTGGACTACAGAGATCTGAATAGGGCAAGCCCCAAAGATGACTTTCCGCTCCTCCACATCGACGTTCTGGTTTACAACACCGTGCAACACAAGATATTTTCCTTCATGTATGGTTTCTATGGTTACAATCAGATCAAGATGGCACCCGAAGATATGAAGAAGACAACCTTCCACACACAATGGGGCACTTTCTGCTACAAGGTAATGTCATTTGGATTAAAGAATGTCGGGGCAACCTATCAACGAGCCATGGTAGCCTTGTTTCATGACATGATTCACCATGAGATAGAGGTATATGTGGATGACATGATAGCCAAGTCTCAAACGGAGGAAGAGCACCTTGATCATTTACAAAAGTTGTTTGATAGGTTGAAGACGTACAAGCTGAGGTTGAATCCAAACAAGTGCACTTTTAGGGTAAGGTCTAGTAAACTGCTAGGTTTCGTTGTCAGTGACAAGGGCATTCAGGCAGACCTTGAAAAGGTAAAAGCTATACAAGAGATGTCGACTCCTCGCACTGAGAAGGAGGTTATAGGTTTCTTGGGATGCCTAAATTACATTGCCTGGTTCATTTCCCATTTAACTGCTACTTGTGAGCCTTCCTTCAAACTCTTGAAGAAAGATCAAGTGGTAAAGTGGAATGACGAATTCCAGACCACCTTCGAGAGAATCAAGGAATACCTTCAAGAGCCTCCAATTCTGATGCCTACGATTGAAGGGAGACCTTTCATAATGTACTTAATAGTGTTAGATAACTCAATGGGGGTGTGTGTTGGGGCAGCATGACGAGTCTGGTCGAAAAGAGCATGCAATATACTACCTTAGCAAAAAGTTTACCGACTGTGAAACAAGATACTCACTGCTCGAGAAAACTTGCTGCATTTTGGCATGGGCTGCTCCCCAGCTGAGATAGTATATGTTGACCCACACTACTTTGTTGATATCTAAGATGGATCCGATCAAGTACATCTTTGAGAAGCTCGCTCTCTCCAGAAGAATAGCAAGATGGTAAATGGTATTGACCGAATATGATATCTAATACACGACCCAGAAAGCAATCAATGGAAGTTTACTAGCTGATCATTTGGCTCATCAGGCCGTGGATGACTACCAGTCCATGAATTTTGAGTTTCTGGACGAGAATATTATGCTAGTGACTGACTATGAAGAACCTGGACCGGATGAAGGACCTGAAGAAGGATCCCGATGGATTATGGTTTTTGACAGAGCCTCGAACGCACTCGACAATGGAATTGGCGCTGTAATTATATCTCCTAAAGGCTGTATACTCCTTCACCGCAAAATTATGTTTCAACTATATTGTTGTACCCCAAAATTTACCCTCCAATTTTCACTCAAAACATACTCCTAGAGGTCCTCAATTGCTCAAGTTGACTAAGGATTGACCAAACAAATCATCCTCCTAAGACAATGAGCCCCAAACTAGGGTTTCACTCCTCATCAATATGTTTGAGTTCCAAGGGTCCTAAATGGTTTTCATTACCCTAATATGTTCTCAAGATCATCCATATCAAGTTTCATGCCTTGCACAAGAAGTTTGCTCAGCCAATTGCTCAAATGCCTGAAAATCAACTATACTAGGTCAAAAGTCAACTGTGACCCACATACAGTCAAAATTCAAGATTTTTGGTTAACATCAATACTTTGAAGTGATATCCATCATTTGATCAAGGGTTGATCATGATTCCTCAAGGAATGCTCCTAATTCATCAAAACTCAAAAGTTGCTAAATTAGGGTTTCTATAGGAAAAGTCAACCAAACTTTGACCAGGCATAACTTTCTCATAATTTATCAGAAATCGCTCATCCAAGGCTCATTTTGAAGAGAATTCAATTCCCTACAACTCATCTTCATCCTTCAAGTTCAAAAAATGCACCCATGAAAGATATAAATTTAGACATTATAGGTCATTTCAAAAAGTTAACAAAAACACCTTTTGGGTCAAAGATCCTTACATGAACATGGCAGGTCCAATTCAGATGAAACCAAAAAGGTTGTTTGGAGGACATCCTAAGCTTTCTAAAAAGTCCAAGAACACCCTCTTAGGGTCAAAATTGAGAGAGATATGCATTGTCAAAGTTAGCCATTTTGGGAAATTTGCACAAAGTCAACAATGCCCAAAATTGCATTTTTTCCACATAGGCCCATCTTTTCAAGATTTAATCTCAGTCCTAGCATGGTCCACAACCTATGGGACCCTCCATGCCTTTTTGTTTTTGTTTATTCAATTTATTTTTATTTTTATTCATTTAAAAATCAAATAAATTCAAATAAAATTAAATAAAATCAAATTTGTGGAATGAGATTTGTTTTGCATTGAATTATAGATCTCATATGCTGTCAATGGCCAAAACAAATCATGCAAGCTCCAAAACAAGGGAAAATCTCCAATTTTGGAAAGATTTGAATCAAACTTCAAGGCTATTACATCTTTGGATTTTTGCTAATTTTATTGACCTAATTGGATTCACTACTTATACAAAGCTTTGTGAACCCTAAGAGAAAGGATTCATGCGTAGCCAGCCTGCAAAAGAGCAAGAACAAAGTTTAACTTTTTGTCAAAAAAGTGCAGATTGTATTCCTTTCTACAGGCCATTTCAAGCCATTCCAAGGATCAAATCACATCTCTGGGCATCCTCTGAATCGATTGCAATGGATTCAGATGGGCCTGGCGTGAAGAGTAATCCTGGGGGTGCAAAACTGAATTTTTCAAATCACAGTTTGCCCCTTTTTCTAAAACTTGATTACAATGATTCTTGCATCATAAACATGTTTTGATCATATACCTCTGCTTGTTATCATATTTACAATGTACTGGAATGCTTTGATTGAAGTTTGAGTGCAGGTATGGGCATCTGCCATGGCTAGGGTTTCATAGCTCTAATTTGGGGAACCCTAGTTAGAGGCAAAATTAGGCCAAATTAAGGACCTCTTCGTGTTCAGGGGTTGATTTGCAATCGATCCATGGATTTGGATGGAATTTATTCTGCTTGGATTGCATTTTTGATGTTTGCAGGTTTGTAGCCACGCATAAGAACCGTCACTATAACCTATAGTGACGAGTTCGTCCGTAGGTAAAAGCTCTCTCTAAAACAACAGTCCCTGGGGAAGAAGATGAAGGCGTGTCAATACCTGAGTGGATAGTTTGAAATTCACGCGTTTTTCTTATAATACTGCCTCATTATCCATTATATTATTTGTTGTTGGTTTCTATTAAAAAAAGGCAACTGGCCCAGTGGCAAGCAAGGAAGGTTTCAAGACGCGCGTGTGTAGGAGGTCAGGGGTTCGATCCCTGCCTCCTACATAATATTTTTCCTAACATTTAATTACAGATATGGTATTATCAGCCCAAACGCGCCTACCATACACCTCAACATCTCATCCACTAGATCCATCATCAGTCCAGATCTAGCATACCATAGGCGTAGCCATGGTGAACCGTCCAAAGGCTAATGACACTGGATCAGGCGCAGCCTTGGGCCAACTATTCTGGGCCTGGAAAAATTCAGTTTTGCACCCCCAGGATTACTCTTCACGCCAGGCCCATCTTAATTTTTGTTTCTTTTTTCCTTTTTATTGTTTTATTATTTATTTTATTTTTTAAATTGTTTTAAAAATCATTTTTTTTCAATTAAATCAAAAAATCACAAAACATGAGAATTAGATTTTTCATAAAATGTTTTTTCATTAATTAATTAGTAATTAGGATAACTTAAATTATTTTTTTCATAATTAAAATTAATTAGAAGTTAGGTTAATTTGTAAAATTAATTATTTTTTCTGAAAAATCCAAAAAAAAATATATTTTATTTATTTATTAAATTAAATGTATTTGAATTTATTTTTAAATCCTCCTATTTAATTTTATCGCGCACATTTATTTCATTATTTTTTCAATTAATGTAATTGCTCCGAGTTTGTAATAGTTTAACTTAGGTTTATTGCTATTTTCATTTACCGTTTTTCCCGGTTTTTGATTATGTAATACCCCTCCCCAAGGCCTTGTAATAGCTAGGTTTAAATTTCTCGCATTCTATCTTCCGTCTTTATAAACTGTTAAATGATTGATAATATGATTGTATGCGAAAGATAAATCCATAATTTAAAACAGTAGAAAACCCTAATTGTGCAAAGATAAATAACTGAAAAAACAAACACTTACACATGCTCACTCCTAGGGTTTGCCCCACTTCGGTTGCCTTCGGTAAATGGTCATGAAGTATAGGGAGTTTTAGTGGTTACCCTCTAGTCCCGAAAGATAAAAAATGACCCATTCGAATGTTGCCTCAGAAAGATCTTTAAGACTCTAGGGTAACTACTAAGGTTTCCTAACCATTGCTTTAGTGATCGTAATAGTTCCTTTCGTCCCTTTCGATTATCCCTTAAACTCCAACGATGGAGCTACCTACTCCTTAATAGTAGGATAGCATTGTCTAAAGGAAATAAGAAAATGAACAGACCTTTTCGAGTAGGTAGAAACTTTTAGGTACTTGCTCAAAACAACAACTTTTTATTTACAATTACACTTTCAAACTAAAGTTTTCAAAAAAACTTTATCACACCCTTGAGGACTGATACAAGGGTTACCATAAAGTGAAATGCCGCACTAAGGCATTTTCAAACACACAAACACACGAAAGTAATTTAAGAATGAGCAAGTACCTAAGAGCCCATGGAAAACCATGGATAGAAAGGGTGCTAACACCTTCCCTTTCTATAATCTACCCCCCGTACTCAAAAACATCTCGGAAAAGGTTTTTTATGTTCTTTTTCCTTTTCCTTTGTTGGATGAAATAAAAGTCGGTGGAGACTCTTGCTTACTGTATATTTGTGACCAAAAAACGCAAAACCAGTAGTAACATAAAAGCAGTCAGTTTTGCCACTGTATCACAGAACTGGTGACTTTGCTGGGGAAATGTAAAAAGTGGGGTTTACCTTAGGATCTAGGTCATTCTTAATTTCTTCTTTGGCTTGTCTTGTTTGATTTATTTTTAAGGGGTATCTGTTTGGGTTGTTTGGATCCTAAACTCGGATCCGGGAATTCCTTTTAGGTAAGTAGCAATAAACTGTGAGGGAGCTGTGCGGGGTATACAGACACGGTTGAAACAGTAGCTACGTTGATGCGATACTTTGGTGTGTACCGGTAGTCCTTGAGTAATCAAGAAGTATACGGGGCCGCTGTGTGGTATCATAAAGCGTCAACGGACCTTAGCACCTTAATTGACCAACTTGGCTTTTAGGACGTAGTGGGATAGCCGTCTTTGGTGTAAACCCAAAGTCGGTTGATACTCGATGCTACACTCATTGAGGTTTAACTCTTGAGTTTTGTTTGGTGGCAAGTCTATTGTCTATCAGAACAAAATTTGGGGGAAAGATCGGTGATATTGAGATCCCTTAGAACCTGGTTACTATATTTAGGACAGGTTGAACCAATCCAACTTCAAGAGGGTATACCTTAAAACCCATGCAAGCCTTAAACCTAAGGTCTCTGTGTGACTTGCTTGTGTTTTCTATATCTGCTATATCTGAGCATAATCATGACATCATAACATATCATATCATACTAACCATTTCAAGGATTCTTAGGGTTTACTTTTTTCTTGTATTGTAGGACATGGCCCTCGCCCGCAGATTCACTATCCAAGCCAGTCTGGTAAAGGTACTTCCTCAGCTTAAGGATTTGGTATCAAGGGTTCCTGAAAGCTCTCCCTTTACTGAAAGACATGGTCAACTTCTCAGCTTGGTCACCTTAAACCCTGATGAAGAAATGTTAAAAGTGCTCTTTCAGTTCTTCGACCCTCTACATCACTGCTTCACTTTTCCGGATTACCAGTTAGTGCCTACTATGGAGGAGTTTTCCCTGTTACTGGGGGTGCCTATCCTTAACAAGTTACCTTTCAATGGCATGGAAAGAGACCCTAAACCTGAAGATATTGCTAAAGTTTGTCCTTACAACGGTCTGACATAGTGGCAAATTGGGAAACTATGAGAGGTGTCAAGGGTTTTTTGGCTAAGTTCTTGTTTGAGAAAGCTCATCATTTTTGGGACACCCTGAACTTACAATCTTTTGAAGAGGTTTTAGCCCTTCTCATCTATGGTTTGGTACTATTCCCTAATCTGGACCAGCTCATAGACGTGAATGCAGTTAAGGTTTTCTTGTCACGCAATCCGGTACCTACTCTGCTTGGAGATATCCTACATTCTCTGCATACTCGCACTATAAAGAGAAGAGGGACCCTTATGTGTTGCACTCCTCTTTTGGCTAGGTGGTTTATTTTGCACCTACCCCAATCCGTCTTGAAGAATGAATAGGGTTTGAGATGGTCTCATAAGCTAATGACTCTTACACACTCATGTATTCATTGGTGTCCTCGATCCACGGAGAATGTTACCATCATTGATTGATGCGGAGAATTCCCTAATGTCCCTCTCTTAGGCATTAGGGGAGGAATCACTTACAATCCTTGTTTGGCACTGCGACAGTTTGGATATGCAAGAAGGGATGGTCCTCATGATACACTTATCCAAGGAATCGTCTTCGACTACGAGAATGATGCTCAGGGTTACCTTAAAAGGTTCATGCGAGCTTGGGGAATGGTACATAGAGTTGATAGCAAGACACTAGGGCATAAGAATTCCATCCCTCATGAGCCTTATCTCAAATGGGTATGAGCCAGTGCCCAAAGTCTTATGATGCCTTACCCCGCCATCCTACCTATGATTATAGAACCGATTGCTGAAGGAGATACTTCTTATCTTGTTCTTCATCCTGACATGCCAACTGATCATGAGGAGTTACAAAAATATCGGGTTCAACTTAAAGAGGAGCGGGATACGTTTGAAACTCAATTCTACGCCAGCGAGAAGAAAGTTCTGGAACTCATAAGGCTACTTCATGAAGAGAGGAATATAAACGCCTACATCGCACCAAAGAGGATGCGCTCATGGGAAACCTAATCTTCTTTTTGCTTTAAGTTTTGTTTTGTTTGATTGTAAGCCTAAAAGCACCCTTTGTAACAGTTCATAACTTATTAATACAATTAACGTGTGTTTCTTTTGGTTAAGCAAATTTGAGCCTTTAAGAATCCTTGAAATAATTACATACGCATATCATCCATGACATTGCATAAACAGGTTTCGTAACAGGTTTCTCATCTTCTTCGCTGTTTATTTCAGCAATAATGAATTCTGAACAAAGTATCAAGGATCTCCAGGCACAAAATGCCCAAATTCAGCAAATGTTCGTAAGTTTGGCTAAAGGGCAGGAAGATCTGAAGGCCCTTATTCTGAAAGAGAAAAAGAAGAAGACAAAGAAGACTACTAGTGTCCTGAATCTGGGCAGAAGATTCAAGGGACCGTTGAAGCAACCGGTTGACCTAACCACTTCATCCAAAGAAGGGGAGAATCAAGAGGGAGAGATAAGGGAGGAGGACCCTAGCCCTGAGGTTTCTGATAATGACACTGATTACAATGATGAATAGTATCCTCCCCCTGAGGATAGATGTAAACAGTTAGAGGATCGTTTGAGCGCAATGGAGATTCAAGGGTACCAAGGCTGGATTTTGAAGAGCTAGGTTTGGTATATGGGGTTGTCATCCCACCGAAGTTCAAGGCTTTGGTATTTGTAAAGTATGATAGGGTGTCTTGTCCCAAGCTTCATCTCCGTTCTTATGTGATGAAAATCCAGCCTCACATTGTTGATAAGAACTTGTGGATCCACTTCTTTCAGGACAGTTTGTCCGGGACTCAACTCGAGTGGTTCTATCAGCTGGAGGGAACCAATGTCCGCAACTGGGAAGATCTGGCCGCTGCTTTTTATAAGCAGTATCAATATAACACTGACCTTGCTCCTACCCATACTCAACTCCAGAGTATGTCCATGGGTGCAAGCAAAGGTTTTAAGGACTATGCGTAGTAGTGGAGAGATCTGGCAGGGAGAGTCTAACCCCCTTTGTTTGATAGGGAGTTGGTGGACATGTTTTTTGGTACGTTGTCTGGTCCATTCTTCAATCACTTGATTGTTAGCTCCTCATCTGGTTTCACCGAGCTGATATTGATTGGAGAAAAGGTAGAAGCCGGGATCCAAAGTGGCAAGATCCAGAAAGACACCTCGTCAAGTACAGTGAAGAAGCCATTCACGGGTAAGAAGGAAGTTAGTGCCATTTATAACCCAAGAGGTCAGAGCAGAGTTGAGCTCCGTCTAATGATAGGGGTTGTGATGATACCTAGGCGTGTGGCTACTCAACAACGAAACAATCAGCCAAGGGCAGGAAGATCTCAAAGGCAGTTCACCCAGATTAATATGACGTTATCTGAGGTTTTACCCCATCTGTTAAGATTTAACTTGGCAACCTTAAAGGAGGCTCCCAAGAATCCTAACACCACATCTCCTTGTTATAATACAAATGCTCGGTGTGCTTACCATTCTGAGAGTCCAGGACATAATACAAATGATTGTTGGGCTCTAAGGAATAAGATACAGGATCTGATCGAAGCCAAGGAGATTGAGTTTGATGCTCTAGAGAAGCCTAATGTCATAACTGCTCCCATGCCCAAGCACAACCGTGGTGTTAATACCGTCAATACTGATCTATTTGTTACCTCTGTTGATGAAGTTTCCACTCCTCTCATGATTGTCAAGAAGAATTTGTTACTAGCCGGTTTATTTCTGGGCTGTGGTGAAGGTTGCCACATGTGTCTATCTCTGCCTTCTGGTTGTTATTTGCTGAAAGCAAGTGTTCAATGCCTGATGGATAACAGAGAAATTTTGTTCGAAAAGACTCTGATTCCGACTATCTTACATGAAGATGTTGCTATCATAACCATTTCTTCCAATCCTTCCAAGGTATCCTCTAAAAGACCTGTTAGGATTACGCCTGCTCCAAGAATTGCTCCATTGATAATCACTTTTCCTGGCCCTGTACCGTACTTCTCGGACAAAGCTGTTCCTCAGAATTATGGTGCTGACGTTTACTACCATGGCGTCAAACAGGATTTGAAGACTAAAGAGGCTAATCCCGATATCAGTAACATTGTCAGGACCAGTAAAGTTACCCGAAGTGGAAGGGTTTTCTCTCCCGAGATCTCCCCGAAGACTGTTGCTAAGCCTGTTGTTATTCCATCTGTTATTCCTGCTAGTACTTCTGCTACTACTCCCATCCTTACTCCAGTTGTTACCCCTACCGATGAGTCATCTGGGACTCAGAGAAAAGAAGCTATAGGTGAGCCTGCCTGGACAGAGGCACCTAGAAAAGTTGTTTTGGAATCCTCTAAGCAAGAAATAGAGGAAATTTTAAAAATAATCAAGAAAAGCGACTATAATGTGGTCGAACAGCTGGGGCAGACCCCTTAGAAGATATCAATATTGTCTCTGATATTGTATTCTGAGGCCCATGCAAAGGCTTTGATTGAATTTCTCAAGACTGTGCATGTATCGCAAGAAACCTCCGCCGACCAATTCAAAGACTGTGTGGCCAGTTTGACTGCTGACAATGGGTTGGGTTTTTTAGATTCCGATTTGATGCCAAAGGGGAGGAAGTATAATGATGCTCTGCATGTCTCGATCGAATGTAGGGGCACTACCATGGCCCATGTACTAGTGGACACTGGATCGTCACTGAATGTTCTGCCCAAGAAGGCTCTTGATAGGCTAGATTATGAAGGCTTGACCTTAAAGCCCAGTAACATTGTGGTGAGGGCTTTTGACGGTTCAAAGAGAATGGTCCACGGGGAGGTGGACATCCCTGTCAAAGCAGGTTACCAAACCTTTGAATCCACCTTTTACGTGATGGATATCAGGCCATCATACTCTTGTTTGCTGGGTCGTCCTTGGATCTATGAAGTTGGCGCCATTACTTTTATGCTGCACCAAATGCTGAAGTATCCAGTGAAAGGGAAGATTGTCACCGTGCATGGTGAAGAGGAGTATATGGTAAGCCACCTAAACTCTTTCAGGTATGTGGAGATGGACGGGGAATTCATAGAGACCCCTTGTCAAAATTTTGAAGAGGTTCCCCAGATCATGGCATCAACCGAGACTATCACCAGCGCGCCGAAGATCAACAAACCTCCTTTGAAGACGACTTCTCTCAAGGATACCAGAGCAGTAGTTAAAGAAGGTGGGTGTACCATTTAGGGACAACTCCATGATTTTCCTCATAAAACTGACAAATTTGGTTTAGGCTTTACTTCAGGAGCTCAAAGGGCTGTTCGACGTGCTCGGGCTGGAGGACCTCCCTTATGCATCAACAATCGTGGGGTTAATGCTATAAAAGACAATGATGAGGATTCTGATATTGACAGCTGGATCTACCTGTGATACGGTGGCAGAACCGACTGTTTTGAGAAAAATGCTGGTTTGTGTTTTGTATTTGTGTTTGCAAAATGTCGCGGTAAGCAAGAGTCGCCACCGACTTTTATTTTATCTAACTGGAAAGGAAAAAAGCACAGAAAAATTCCTTTTTCGAGATTTTGAGTACGGGGGGTAGATTATAGAAAGGGAAGGTATTAACACCCTTTCTATCCGTGGTTTTCCACGGGCTCTTAGGTACTTGCTCATCATTTTTTAAAATTGCTTCCGTGTTTGTGCGTTTTGAAAAGTTTTGTTTGACTTTGTTTTAACTCTTGCTTCTGTCTTCAAGAGTGTTACAAAGTGTTTTTGAAAACTTTTTTTGGAAAAGTGTAAGTGTGGAAAAGTTTGATTTTGAGCAAGCACCTACTAGCATCTACCTACTCGAAAAAGAATGTATCTGTTCTTGTTTCCTTTAGACAACTCTATCCCACTATTAGTGAGTAGGTAGCACCGTCGTTGGAGTTGTAAGGGTCAATTCGAAAGGGACGTACGATCACTGAAGCAATGTTAGGACGTCTTAGTAATAACCCTAATGTCTTAAGATCATATTCTAGGCAACATTTCCGAGGCAACATTTCCGAACGGGACTTTTGATTTTTGTTTAGACAAAAGAGCGACCACTAAAACACCCTATACTTAATGATCGTTTACCGAAGGCAACCGAAGTGAGAGTATACCCTAGGAGTGCGCATGTGCGAGTGTTTTAATTTCAGTTATTATCTTTGTACATTGAGGGTTTTCTAACCATTTTAAACTTAACATACACTCTTGTCATGCAATCCTATTATCATACATCTAACAGTTAATAGTTGCAAAAATTAAAATGCGAGAAATAAAACTACGCTATTACAAGGCTTCGGGGAGGGGGATTAATTACATAGCCAAAAACCATAAAACGAAAAAGAAAAGAAAAATCCTAATTAAAACTATTACATCCCATGAGCAGTTACATTAATATCGTAAAATAAATAAATGCGCGCGATGAAACAAGAACGAGGAAAATTAGGGTTTTGACCCCGTCTAAACCTAATTAAAAGAAAAATCATATTTTCATTGTTTTTGATTATTTTGAGAAAAATAAGGTTTTAATTAAATAAATACAAACCTACTTACTAATTAATTAAAATTAAGGAAAATAATTAATTTTGACCTATTTTTATATTTTTGGTTATTTTAAGAAAATAAAATAAAAATTAAATTAAACAAAATCCTAATTTTCCAATTTATTTTAAATTATTTACAAATGGTTAGAATTGCCCTAGAATTAAATTAAACTAATTAAATTAATTTTTGACAAAATATATAAAAAACCTAAATTTGATGAAATTGATTTTTATGAGTTTTTTGTAAAAAAAAGAATTAATTTTTATGTTAGAAAATAATTTAATCAAAATAATTAAATAAAAGAAAATATATAAAAGAAAAGAAAAGAGAATTGGGCCTGGTGTGCTAGCAATTTGAGGGGGTATCCATAGCAATTTCTGAGCCCAATAAGCCTGGGTCCACGTTGACCTTTCTGCTTCAATGTTGCACGTTTGAGTAGGCCTATGGTAGACCCTCACATGCCAAGCGTTGGATTTCATTTGCTTTAGATCCAGTGGTTGCAAGCTGATGGTCCATGATTTATCTAGGGGAAACATGCGCATGGAATCACATATGGCAAAATAATATTGAAGAACAAGGGGACCTGGGGATCGAACCCAGGTCCTTTGGCAATTTCTCTCTCCCATTGACCAACTGAGCTGGCATGTTTTATTGTAGAAAGAAAAGCAAGCAATTATTATATTGGAAAAGTAAATCAACTCATAAAGAAACCCGCGAATTTTGAATGGATGAATGGTGTGTTGCCACGCCACCTTCTTCTTCCTTCTTCCGTTGGCAAAAGTTCAGACTTTTACTTACGGACAAAGTCTATAGCTATAGCCCCTGTGATTTCCCAAAATCTCATACACGCACCATAAATGAAAACTAATGCTACAGGCCAATTCGTCTTGGCCTTAGGAACATCATGGTACCCCTCTTCTGGGCAAATTTTACCTGCATAAGAAAACCCTAAAACGAACCAAGAAAACCTAACAATGGTGGATCTCTGTATGGTTAGCAAAAATGCAATTAATTATTACTATTAGCTTGCAAATGTCTCAAAGATTCAGAATATATCCATAACATATGATAATAATGCCAAATTCATGAGATTCAATTTCAAAAAGGTAAGGGTGTCGTGAAGCACTTACAGTGCGTTTCTGGGCACGAAAATGTCTGCTAATGGTTGGAATAGACTCCTTGAATGTCCAGCAAGTGAATGAGATAGCTGGGAAGGCTTGAAAATGCCTAGAACTATGAAATCAGATTACCATTTTTTCTTGATTTTTTGAAAGTTGTTCTTCACTCTTCATGCCTCTAACCCTTGTGCATTTGGTCTGGATTTGTTTTATATGTAGCCTTGAGTGAATTAGGTTTACAAGTTTGCATCCAATCTTTGCAATTATGAAGATTTGATCCTTGATTCATACTTGTATCCAATCTTTACAAAACAAGAAAAATTCAATCTTTTTGTGTACAAACAAGCCTTGCACGATTTTATTCCCTTGCCAGCTATTCATGGACCTGAAATATGCACAAAATCTCAAGGTTTAAATGATTTTGATATTTTCATGATTTTATTTTGATTTAATTTGATTTAATTGAAATAAAAATCAAAATAAATGACAAAAATAAAATAAAGGCAAGTGGGAAGGGCCATGGGTCTTGGACCATGTTACAAACTCAATACAAGCACAAAAAGTTGGGCCCATTTGACAAAAATTGCAATTTGAGGCATATTTGACTTTTGGCAATTTTGCAAAAAAGGTCAACTTCACCAATGCTTAACTCCTTCAATTTTGACTCTATGAGGGAGTTCTTGGACTTTTTAGAAAGCTTGAGATATCCTCGAAGAAACCCATTTGGTCTCATATCAATTTAGTCTTCCATGTTCATGTATGAAGCTTTGACAAAAAAGGTGTTTTTGTTGACTTTTCAAAATGACCTATAATGTCCAAATTTATAACTTCTTGTGAGTGCATATTTTGAACTTGGGAGCTGAATATGAATTGTAGGGAATTGCATCCTCTTAAAAATGAGATTTGGATGGGTCATTCTTGATAAAGTATGAGAAAGTTATGCTTGGTCAAAGTTGAGTTGACTTTTCCTGTAAAACCCTAATTTAGCAACTTTTGGGTTTTGATGAATTGTGAGCAACCCTTGAGGAATCATGATCAACCCTTGATCAAATGATGAATAATACTTTAAAATGAGGATGTTGACCAAAAATCTTGAAGCTTGACTGTATGTAGGACACAATTGACTTTTGCCCTAGCATAGTCGATTTTCAAGCCTATGAGCAATTGACTGAGCAAACTTTCTCTGCAAGGCTTGAAACTTGACATGGATGATCTTGAGAACATATTAGGAAAATGGTGAGACTTTGGGATCCCTTGGACTCAATTATCTTGATGCAACATGGAACCCTAATTTGAGGTAGACTGCCTTAGGAGAGAGTTTGTCTGGTCAACCCTTGGACTTCCTTGAGCAATTTGAGGATCTCACTTGAAATGTTTTTTGAGAAATATGGGAGGGTAAATTTTGGGGTACAATAGCTGCCCCTGTTCAATCTTCTTAAACCTGAGGGTGTAGATTGGCTTGCTTGCCTTTCGTGATCTGAAGGTTGAAGATGATTGAACACTAGAGTGCCCAAGAAATTTGCACTCGCATGAAGTGGTACTTGTCTTGTGATGTCGAGAATGGGCTTATAGATGCCATTTAGAGATTGATGACGGAAGATGGGCTTAGAGATGCCATCCGAAAGAGTGTCGATCGCATAAGAGATTCCTTAGCGAGGGCTCGTGTACCTGTTGTTGAGAAAGATTTCGCTGGGGAATGTTGTTCTTTCTCTTGGTAAAAGTGGAATTTTAGGAGCTTCAGTCGTCCGTTATTTTACTGGGGAATCATCTCTTAGTCGAAGAGGTGAAAATGAACTACTATCTGGTCGTGATCCAGGCTTTATAGTGATAAGATCGACTGCTATTTGGTCGTGCTCCAGGCTTTACAGTGACTTATTAGGGAAATGAGATTAAACTTGCTATCCAGTCATAATCCAGGCTCTGAAGTTTCTCAATTCTTATCTGGTCGTAATCTAGGCTTCAGAAGGAATTAAGTTGTTATCCGGGCTTCAACTTTAATTCAGGGCACACTAATATCCGGTCGACTCCGGGCTTCTTAGTAATTGTCCAGGTAAACTGCTATTTGGTAGAAATCCAAGCTTCGCAGTGTCTTGTACTGTTATCTGGTCATAATCCCAAGCTTCAATGTCCTTTACCGCTATCTGATCGTAATCCAGGCTTCACGATGTTTCATACCATTATCTGGTCGAATCCAGGCTTCATGGTGTCCTGTACTGCTATCTGGTTGATTCCATGCTTCACAATACCTTACTTCTTATCTGGTCGTATTCCAGGCTTCAGAGGAAATCAAGTGGTTATCCAGTCGCATCCGGGCTTCCATTTAATTTTTAGGCCTACTAATATCCGGTCGATTTCTGGGCTTTATAGTAATTGGCTGGGTAGATTGCTATTTGGTTGAAATCCAAGCTTCATAGTGTCCCTCACTGTTATCTGGTCGTAGTCCCAGGATTCAGTGTCTTTTACCGTTATCTGGTCGTAATCTAGGCTTCATGATGTATTATACCATTATTTGGTCGAATCCAGGCTTCATGGCATTCGGAGAAATCAAGATATTATCCGGTCGTCCGGGCTTCATAACTTGCATTAAAGATATACCACTATCTGGTCGAATCCAGGCTTCGTAGTATTCTTGGCTTCTATCTGGTCATAATCCAGGCTTCACAATGTCTTGTACCATTATCTGGTCGAGTCCAGGCTTCATGGTGTCTTGTATTGTTATCTGGTCATAATCTAGGCTTCACAATACCTTGTTGAGCTGTTATCCGGTCGATTTTCGGGCTTCACGGCTTGTGTTTATGATATACCACTATTTGGTCGATTCCAGGCTTCATGGCATCTTTGTACTGCTATCTGGTCATAATCTAGGTTTCACAGTAACTTGTATTGCTATCTGGTCGTTCTCCAGGCTTCACAATAACTTGCTGGGGATTAAACTATTATCCGGTCGAATCCGGGCTTCATAGCTAGTTTTTAAGAGATACCACTATCTGGTCGATTCCAGGCTTCGCGGTATTCTAATAATGTTATCCGGTCGTTCCCCGGGCTTCACAATATGATGGAGAAATCAAGATATTATCCGGTCGGATCCGGACTTCATAACTTGAACTGGAATAGAAATCTTGGCACCGATTTGTCTGAACTAGAGAAAACTTGTGAGAATTTAATTGCATTTTCCCTGAAAGGTAAAGAGTTAGTCGTATGTAAATGTCATGATGTATGAAATGTATCGAGCAATGATTTTCTCAAAATAAATGAGACTGTGTTGTATGATGCATATGTGCATGCCATGATGTATGGATATGCAATGCTCTCGTGATGTTTTCTAGCTGGGAAAATAAATCCCAGATGCTGCTGGAGAATATGAGGAGTTTCGCTCGCTGGGGATAACGACCGAAGATGATTTGAGAATAAATTGGCGGGAGAATAACTCTGCTGGAGAATAAACTGACGAGAAAATGACTTTGTGGGGAAGAGATACTCTGCCAGAAGGTCCGCTAATTTGGAGAAATAACCTCGGCTGGGGATGAATTACCGTTACTGGTGATAATGAACCCTGTTGGGGATTGAGTTTCTGCTTGTGGAAGAAATAAACTCCACTGGGGATAGTCCTCTATTGCTGGTGATAGATAAACTCTACTTGGGAAAATTAACACCACTATTTTTAGATACCTTTTACTCTGCGGGGAGTGTGTGCACTTTTAGTCATATTTTGCAGCTGGGTCTATCCCTGTACCTGGTGGATAGAGCACCTGTAAGGCTTGGACATTTCTTGTTTTCCCCTGTTCCTGGAATTACGAGCAATTGTCTTTTGTTTCGCATGTAAATATTTATGAGCAACAATTATTTTCAAATGCATATATCAAAAATGAATCATTGGACGTTCTTGCAAAACAAAACAGGAAAAGAAAAACAATTTTGAAATATATTGTAAAATGAATTGTATTGATTCTGAAGTTGGCCTATAATAGGCGTTTTGTACAAGAGGTTGACTTCCTAGTAAGAGAGCGTCGTCGAAAGATAGAAATTATACAATTTGTGAAAAACAAAGAAAAATAGCTATGTGAATAATCCCATTGGGTTCCAACTCTGCTATTGCCTTTATATCTTCGAGCATCTCATCACTTTGCTACTTGGTTGAAGGTAGATCAGATTGATTGGCGCCGTCCGAGCTTGACAGTCGATACCGAAGTCTGGTTGCAAGGTGATCCAATGAGACATAGTGTTACGCTTTGATCCCTAATTTTTGCCTGGACCGCCCTTTCGGGTTTTCAGTCCACCGGGATACCCTTTTTTGCCCAAGCCGCCTTTTCAGGTTTTCGACTTGCCGGGTGTACACTTTTTTTTTCCATTTTCATCCCTTATTTTTTCCCGAACCCTTTTGGTTCGCCGGGAAGCCCTTATTTTTGCCTAGGCCAGTCAACCTAGCGGGTCTTTGATTATACGTAGTATTTTTTCACTATGTCTGCATTGACGGGGAAAGGAAGGTCGTCACCATCCATGGTGGTTAGAATCGTAGCTCCTCCCGAGAAAATGTTCTTAACCACAAATGGCCCTTTATACGTAGGGGTCCATTTGCCCCTGGGATCACCTTGTGGCAATATGATGCGTTTGATCACCAGATCCCCGACTTGATATTCTTGTCATCTAACTTTCTTGTTAAATGCCTTGATCATTCGCTTTTGATACATCTGACCATGACAAATAGCAATAAGTCTCTTTTCATCGATCAAGTTCAGTTGATCAAGTCGAGTCTGGATCCAATCGTCCTTGCTCAAACCTGCATCCTTCATAATCCGGAGAGAGGGTATCTGGACTTCAATGGGTAAGACTGCCTTTATGCCAAACACCAAAGAATAGGGTGTTGCCCCTGTCGATGTCCATGATGAGGTGCGATACCCATGAAGGGCGAACGGTAACATCTCGTGCCAGTCCTTGTATGTCACCGTCATCTTCTTCACAATCTTCTTGATGTTCTTATTAGCCGCTTCAACAGCCCTATTCATCTTCGGCCGGTAAGGAGAAGAGTTATGATGCTGTATCTTGAACTGTTTGCAGAGCTCGGTGATCATCGTATTGTTGAGATTTGTACCATTATCCGTAATGATCCTCTCTGGTACACCATATCGACAGATCAAATTGTGTCGGATGAACCGCGCCATGATGTTCTTGGTTACTGTAGCAAAGGAAGCTGCTTCAACCCACTTCGTGAAATAATAAATAACTACCAGGATGAAACGATGCCCGTTGAACGAAGTAGGTCTGATCTCGCCAATCATGTCGATGCCCCACATTGCAAAAGGCCAAGGATCTGTCAAGACGTTCAGAGGAACTGGAGGTACATGCACCTTATCAGCATAGATTTGGCATTTATGACAGGTCCGTGAGTGCTGATAATAATCGGCTTCCATAGTGGACCAATAATATCCTGCCCGTAGGATTTTCTTTGCCATGGTATGTCCACTGGAATGAGTTCCGAAAGCACCTTCATGTAACTCTGCCATAATCCTTTATGCCTCGCTCTTGTCCACACATCGCAGTAAGGTTGAATCATGGTTATGCTTGTAAAGGATACCATTACTGATGAAGAACTTTGCAGCGAATCTCCTCAGAAACTTCTTATCATTAACAGATGTACCCTCAGGGTACTCTTAAGCCTCAAGATACATCTTTACCTCGTGAAACCAGGGTTTATCTACTACCTCTTCAGTCTCAATATCACAACAATGTGCGGGTTCGTCCAACCTCTCGATGGTAATTTGGGGAGCTTCATTGTCCCACCTGACCTTGAACATAGAAGACATGGTAGCTAGCGCGTTTGCTAACTGATTCTCCTCTCTGGGGAAATGTTTAAAGGTTATCTCCTCGAAGTGTGGGAGCAATGTCAGTATGTATTCTTTGTAAGGAATAAGATTTGGGTGTTTCGTATCCCACTCGCCTTTAATTTGACTGATCACTAGAGCGGAATCTCTAAATACACTTAAGAACTTAATCCTTACGTCAATAACAGCTCGAAGGCCCATGATGCACGCTTCATACTCCGCCATATTGTTGGTGCAGTTAAAACATAATCGGGTGGTGAACGGAGTATGACAGTGTTGTACCCCAAAATTTGCCCTCCCTTATTTCTTAAAATATTGCAAGAAAGATCCTCAAGTTGCTCAAGGTAGTCCAAGGGTTGGCCAAAATAGCTCTCTCCTAAGGCAGTCTACCCCAAACTAGGGTTTCATGTTGCATCAAGATACTTGAATACAAGTGACCCCAAATTCTCAACATTGTCCTAATATGTTCTCAAGATCATCCATGTAAAATTTCAAACCTTGCAGAGGAAGTTTGCTCTGTCAATTGCACAAAGGTCCAAAAATTGACTGTGCTAGGGCAAAAGTCAATTGTGACCCATATACAGTCAAACTTCAAGATTTTTTGTCAACATTCTCATTTTGAAGGATATTTCATAATTTGATCAAGGGTTGATCATGATTCATCAAGGATTGCTCATAATTCATCAAGACTCAAAAGTTGCTAAATTAGGGTTTTGCAGGAAAAGTCAACTCAACTTTGACCAACAATAACTTTCTCATACTTTATGAGAAATGACCAATCCAAAGCTCATTTTAAATAAGATGCAATTACCTACAATCCATCTTCAGCTCCCAAGTTCAAAATATGCACTCACAAGAAGTTATGAATTTGGACATTATAGGTAATTTTGAAAAGTCAACAAAAATACCTTAATTGCCAAAGCTTCATACATGAGCATGGAATATCAAAATAAGATGAGACCAAAAGGGTTGATTAGAGGACATCTCAAGCTTTCTAAAAAGTCCAAGAACACCTCCAAAGGTTCAAAATTGAGGAAGTTAACCTTTTTTGCAAAATTGCCAAAAGTCAACTATCCCCAAAACTTCAAATTTTGCCAAATGGGCCCATTCTTTTTCACTTGTTTTGAGTTGGCATCATATCCCACGTGCTCTAGCACATGCCACTTGTCTATATCATATTTTTATTAATTATTTTGATTTTTATTTGAATTAATTTGATTTAAATCAAAATAAATAAAATAAAAATCCAAAGCATTGATAACAAGGGATTTTGTGTTGTTTCAGGCTTCATTGAACAACTAGCATCATTCCAAATTCGCATCAAGCCATATGTGTACCAAGAGATTGGATTTGAACCAATTTTGGAAAGCTTTAAAGAAGCAAATCAAATCAAATAAAAAAGGATTAAAGGAGGGAGATTTGGATCAATTATGGACTTGGATTCATTCTTTGTTACATAAAGAGTGCGGCCAGACCTAAAAGCAGGTTAGAAGTCAGGCGCAGAGCAAGAATCAGATTCAAAAAAATAAAAGAAAAGTGTGAGATCAAAGTCCCACTTAGAGGCATCCTCAAGGCTTGGTATCTGTCCCAATCGTTTCCTGGCAGTCTCCACAACCTAAAGCAATCAAAACCAAGTGCTTTCAAGCCTTCCCATGCACTGTAAGTCCATGGCGGTATCACCCTTTTCTTGAATTCCAATAGCCTTGTTCTTGCATCCATAGTGTGAAATAATTGCATATTCTTAACCTATGAAGCATTTGTAAACTTTCTGCAATATTTGATTTCATTTATATAGCCCGTAACATTACTCACCATTGTTAGGTTTTCAAGCTTTGGTTTAGGGCTTTTTGTTTCAGGAATAATTAGCCTTCATAATTGACATGGTTGTGATCAGGAGGACGAGACGAATCTAACCATGGTATTAGATTCCATTTACATGGCATGTGGAAGGTTTTTTAAGAATGCTTGGTTTGTAGCGACAGACATCTGTCCGTGGTTATATGTCATTGGGTTTTTAGCCACGGTGCAGAGGAAGGAGGCGATGAAGTGTCGCCCCCTACTGGCCTGTTCAAACATTGGCGCGTTTTTCTGATTTTTGTCCACTAATATTTGTTTTTGTATTTTATTATTATCTTTCAATATTATAACAACAAGCAGCAAGTGGTCCAGTGGTAGGCGTGGCATGAAATTCCCCTTGGGGCCTGGGTTCGAATCCCAGGTCCCCCTATTTTCTCTATATTATTTTCTTACAGGAAATCCAGTATGCGCTTGAGCCTAATGTCCACCATGCTCCTTCCTCATCAACGTGCCAGATGGCCAGATGGCCAGATCTGGTGGTCACCATTGAAGGTACACGAAAAGGCCAGTTAAACTCAACGCATGGGATCAGAAAAGTCAATTTGGATCAACATCAATGGGCCCAGATTATTGCTATTGGCACCCCACTTTCTCAGGCCCAATCTCTATCTCTTTATACTTCATTTTATTTAATTATTTCATTTTAATTATTTTTACTAACCATAAATTATTTATTTTTTATCAAAAAAACCACAAAAAATATTTTATGTTAAAATTAAATTTAGGATATTTTATTTTTAGTAAAAATCAATTAATTAATTAGGTTTAATATTAGATAACTTTAACTAATTTTGTAAATGTTTAAAATTAATTAGAATCAATAGGTTTTAACCCTAATTTAATTATTTTATTTCTTTCCTAAAAAAACCAAAAATCCAAAAATATGACATTTAATTATTTTTCATTTATTAATTTAATTAACCAATTAATTTAGCATTAATTTCTTTTCTTAAAAAATATTAAAAACAACAAAAAAATATTTTCTTTTAATTAGGAGGGTCAAAACCCTAGTTTTGCATTCGATTCAATTTTCTCGCGCGCTTTATTTTTTATTCGAATATTGTATCTGTTCCCAGTTTGTAATAATTAAATTAGGACATTTATTTATTTTTCCGCTTTTAAATTTCAAAGGGTTTGTTTTTGGCGATGTAAATACCCGACGCCTTGTAATAATTAGTTTAAATTCCGCACTTTAATTTATGCAAATATTCAACTGCTAGATGTTTGATAATAGGGTTTGCATGACAAGAATGAATGACTAAATTTAAAACAGTTAGATCACCCTAAACATGTGCAAAGATAAAAATAACTGAAATCAACACACTCGCACATGCGCACTCCTAGGGTACATCCCACTTGGTTGCCTTCGTAAACGGTCATTGAGTATAGGTTGTTTTAGAGGTCGCCCTCTTGTCTAAAAGATCATAGTTGCCTCGAAATGGTTGCCTCGGATATTGTTGCCTTGGATAAATGATTTAAGACATTAGGGTCCCCACTAAGACGTCCTAACGTTGCTTTAGTGACCGTATGTCCCTCTTTCGAATTGACCCTCAAACTCCAACGACAGTGCTACCTACTCACTAATAGTGGGATAACATTGTCTAAAGGAAACAAGCATAGAACGATTCCTTTTTCGAGTAGGTAGATTAGTTCTTAAGTACTCGCTCATTCAAAACAAAACTTTTTTCACACTTACACTCTTTTACGAATAAGTTTTCAAAAAACACTTCATTACACTCTTGAGGACAGAAGCAAGAGTTAAATCGAAGTTAAAACAAAAACTTTTCAAAACCCACAAACACAAAGAAGACAATTTTGAAAACAATGAGCAAGTACCTAAGAGCCCGTAGATAACTACGGATAGAAAGGGTGCTAATATCGTCCCTTTCTATAATCTACCCCCGTACTCAGAAAATCTCAAAAAAGGAATTTTTCTATGCTTTTTTTCCTTTCCTTGTTGGATAAAATAAAAGTCGATGGCGACCCTTGTTTACCGCGACATTTTGCAAACACAAACGCAAAATGTAAACCAGCATTCCAAAAACAATCATTTCTCCCACCGTATCACAGAACTGGGGACTCTGCTGGGGAATTTATAAGTGGAGTGTACCTTAGGATTAGTTCATATTGTTTTCAATTGTTTGATATGTATGCTTTATCTTTGTGGGTTTGAATCAGAGTTACTATAGATCCTAACTCGGATCTGGGGATACCTTTTAGGTAAGTAGCAATAGACTGTGAGGGAACTGTACAACATAGACCGATACGGTTGAAGCAGTAGCTACGTTGGTGTGACACTTTAGTTTGTATCGATATCCCTTGTGGCGAAACAAGGAGAATATGGGTCTGCTAAGGGGTCATTAAGCACCAAATGACCTTAGAACCTATAATTGACCAACTTGGCCATAGAAAAGTAGCAGTATGCTACAATCATTGAGACCAAACTCTCGCGATGATTCCGGCCATAAGAAAAGGTTGCTAAACTGGAATTATGACCGATCGAGGTTGGTCAGTGATATTGAGATCCTCTAGAACCCGATTACTATTACTAGGACAGGTTAAACCAACTAAACTGAAAGAGGGTAATACCTAAGCTCCTTGCCAGCCTGAAATCTAAGGGCTACCGTGTGACTTGTTTGCCCTTACCATGTTTTCTATTTGTGAATACCTGTGGTGTGTTTCTACATGACATCATGCATCATGACATTGCATGCATATTGCATTGGACTAACCATTTCAAAGACCAATGGATTCATCTTTGTTCTGTTTTGCAGATCATGGCATCTATGCGTAGAAACACTATTCGAATCAGCTTTGTATAGATTCCTACTCAGCTTAGAGATTTGGTTTCCAAGGTTCCTGACACTTCCTCTTTTGACAGAAGACATGGTCACCTCCTTAGTCTAGTCACTTCCAAGATGGATGAATAGATGATGAGCGTCTTATTCCAGTTCTTTGATCCATTATACCACTGCTTCACTTTCCCGGACTATCAGTTGGTCCCTACCTTGGAGGAGTTCTCTGATCTACTCGGCATCTCTATTTTAGAGCAGACCCCATTTACAGGTTTGGAGACAGCCCCTAGGCCGGATGATATTGCTTCAGCCCTCCATCTTACAAGGGTTGATGTGGTGTCTAATTGGGAAACTCGGAGTGGGACAAAAGGCTTCTTGGCTAAGTTCTTGGTTGATCAGGCTAATCAGTTCTGGGACAGTTTAGACTTTCAGGCGTTTGAAGACATCCTGGCTCTTCTCATTTATGGTCTGGTTCTGTTCCCCAATTCAGATTCCTTTTTCGACGTGAATGTAGTGAAGATTTTCATGTCCCGTAATCCCGTGCCCACTCTCTTGGGTGATATTCTGCATACTCTTTATGCCCGTACTGCTCGGAAGCGGGGAACCCTTATATGCTGTGCACCATTGCTGGAGAGGTGGTTTATTTCTCACCTCCCCAAATATGTTTTGAAGAACGAAGAAGGCATGGGTTGGGCCTACAAGATTATGTCCCTTGCTCACAAGGACATCATCTGGAGTACTAAAGACATGGAAGAAGTGGCTATTATTGATCGTTGTGGGGAGTACCCCAATGTTCCATTGCTGGGGATTTGAGGAGGGATCACCTATAATCCTTGTTTGGCCTTACGACAGTTTGGGCGAGCTAGGAGGGACGAGCCTCATGAGTTGCTGCTTCCAAGCATTGTCTTTGACTTCCAGGGAGATGTTGAGGGACATTACCGTAGATTCATACGAGCCTGGGATAAGGTCAACAGGTCTGATCCGCATGAGCTAGGAATGAAGACTCCTCTCCCAATTCCACAATATCTCTGGTGGGTTCGAGCCCGCGCTCAAAAGTTGGGGATGCCGTACGAAGTTGTCTTGCCGGTAATTATTGAGAGTACTGATGAAGAAGGGGTTCCTCCTACCATCCTCCATCCATACATGCCTACTGACATTGGGGCGTTAAAGAGGTCTTGGATCCAGCTAAAGGAAAAACGGGATACTTACAGAGAAAAGTATCATGAGTAGGAGCGGAAGATCCTGAGGCTTACAAGGCAGCTGGAGAATGAGAAGGTCCTCAATGACTATGTCAGCACCAAAGGGAAACGACCATGGGAGCGCTGATTGTCTTTTATTGTTTTTAGCTTAGATTTGCTTTCAGTATTTCTTTTTGTAATGCCTTAAAGGCATCTGTTAAACATTGATTTCAAGTTTTTTATCTAATAAAAGTGTGTTTCATTTTGGTTTACGAATTTGAATCTCCAAAGTCTTTGAAATCATATCATACGCATTCCATTCCCATGCACCTCATTACAGGTACCCTTACAGGTTTCTCATCTTCTTCGCTGTTTATTTCAGCAATCATGTCTTCTGAAACATCAACTGATCAAGCTATCAAGGCCCTACAAGCTCAAAACGCTCAGTTCCAGGAAATGTTCATGAACTTGGCTAAGGGTCAGCAAGATCTGAAGACTCTTATCTTGAAGGATAAGAAGAAGAAGAAGAAGAAGAAAGTCCTCCTGAACATGGGTCACAGGTTTGGGAACAGATTGAGACAAGATGTTGATTTATCTCACTCATTTGTAGGGGGAGAGAATCAAGAAGAAAGGAGGGCTTCTATCCCTGTGGTTTCTAACAACGAAACTGACTTTGATGAAGACCAGTATCCTCCGGCTGAGGATATGTATAAGCAACTCGAAGACCGGTTAAGCGCAATGGAAGTCCAGAAAGTCCCTGGTCTGGACTTTGGAGATTTAGGTTTAGCATCTGGAGTGTTGATTCCCCACAAGTTTAAAGCACCAGTCTTTGCTAAGTACGACGGGGTCTCCTGCCCAAAGTTACACCTCCGCTCGTATGTTAGATAGATTTAACCATACACTTCTGATAAGAACCTATGGATTCATTTCTTTCAAGATAGTCTTTCAGGGACTCAACTTGAATGGTTTTACCAACTGGAAGGAGCTAACATCCGTAACTGGGAGGACCTTGTTGCTGCTTTTTACAAGCAGTACCAGTATAATGCCGACCTTGCTCCCACGCGTACCCAACTTCAGGGTATGTCTATGGGTGCGAGCGAAGGTTTTAAGGACTATGCTCAGAAATGGAGGGACCTTGCTGGGAGAGTACAACCCCCTCTGGCTGATAGGGATTTAGTGGATATGTTTCTTGGGACCTTGTCTGGTCCGTATTTTAACCATCTGATTGGAAGTTCATCGTCTGGGTTTACTGAGCTGATTATGACCGGGGAAAGAGTTGAGGCCGTTATTAAGAGCGGTAAAATACAGAAAGGTGCTTCGTCAAGTACTGAGAAGAAGCCTTTTAAGAAGGAATCCAGCATGGTTTACAACGCGAAGAGCCAAAATAGACCTGAGCGCTGTCAAGCAGTTAATGCGGTGGTTATATCAAGGCCTGTTGTTGCCCCACAATGCAACAATCAGCCAAGAGCAGAAAGGCCGCAGAGACAATTCACTCGGCTCAGTATGACCCTGTCTCAGATTCTGCCGCAGTTGTTGAAGACCAACTTGGTGACTCTGAGGGAGGCCCTGAAGAATCCCAATACTACATCACCGCTGTACAATCCGAACGCCCGCTGTGCTTTTCACTCTGATAGCCCGGGGCATGATACAAATAACTGCTGGGTCTTGAAGAATAAGGTAAAAGATCTGATTGATGCTAAGGAGATCGAGTTTGAAGCTCCGGAAAAGCCAAATGTCATAACGGCTCCTATGCCAAAACATGATGCGGGAGTGAATGCTATCGGGGACGATGATGAAGAGTCTGAGTTTGACAGTTGGATTTACCCGATTACCGATGGTGGATTAAGCAATTGGACGACGAAGGACTTCGTGCCAGTTTCTTTTATTACGCAATAATAGACTTTTGTTTTGAGTTTGTAACAGACAATTTTAAACTTTACGGCCCAGTGCCTTGCCCGAGACACCGTGGCTTTGTTTGTGAGGGCTTTGTATTTGTCATCTCCATATATCATCAATAAAAGCATTGGACATTTTCTTGCATTACAAATTTTTCGCTCCTTGTTTTTCCTTTTTTACGCCTTATCAAACAGCTATTTGTCTTGCACACACTCACATATACAGGTCTACATCCACTCTGGATCCCACTGATAATGACTCTGCTACTGCCAGTTATGACTTCGAAAATCCGATCAACCAAGCCGAGGACGAAGGTGAGGACGATTGAGAAGCGCCTGGGGAACTTGCTAGACTATTGCTTCAAAAAGAGAGGGCCATACCACCTCCAAGCCACCAATTCTGATGCCTCCAGTTGAAGGAAGACCGTTGATCTTATACTCGAAAGTGCTGGATGATACAAAAAGGTGTGTACTAGGGCAGCATGACGAGTCTGGCCGAAAAGAGCATGCTATTTACTACTTTAGCAAAAAGTTTACCGACTGTGAGACCTAATACTCACTGCTCAAGAAAACTTGTTGCACTTTGGCATGGGCTGCTCGCCGACTGAGACAGTACATGCTGACTCATACTACCCTATTGGTATCAAAAGATGTGAACATCTTGATAGCACCTTGGCCTGTTGCAATATGGGGCATCGATATGTTCGGTGAGATCAAACCTACTGCGTCCAACGGGCATTGTTTCATCCTGGTAGCAATTGATTACTTTACGAAGTGGGTTGAAGCAGCTTCCTTTGCTACAGTGACCAAGAACGTCGTGGCACGGTTCATTCGGCACAATCTGATCTGTCGATACGGTGTACCCGAGAGGATCATTACGGACAATGGTACAAATATCAACAATACAATGATCACCGAACTCTGCAAGTAGTTCAAGATACAACATCACAACTCTTCTCCCTACCGGCAGAAGATGAATGGGGCTGTTGAAGCGACTAATAAGAACATTAAGATGATTGTGCAGAAGATGACGGTGACATATAAAGACTGGCACGAGATGTTACCATTCGCTCTTCATGGATACCGCACCTTAGCGCAGACGTCAACAAGGGCAACCCCCTATTCCTTGGTATATGGTATGGAGGCCGTATTACCCATTGAAGTTCAGATACCCTCTCTTCGGATTATGAAGGATGCAGGTTTGAGCGAAGATGACTGGATTCAGACCCGGCTTGATCAGCTGAACTTAATCAACAAAAAGAGACTTACTGCTATTTGTCATGGTCAGACGTATCAAAAACGAATGATCAAGGCATTTAACAAGAAAGTTAGACGACAAGAGTATCAAGTTGGGGATCTGGTGATCAAGCGCATCATCCTACCACAAGGTGATCCCAGGGGCAAATGGACCCCTACTTACGAAGGGCCATTTGTGGTTAAGAACATTTTCTCAGGAGGAGCTATGATTCTAACCACCATGGATGGTGACGACCTTCTTCACCCCATCAATGCAGACATAGTGAAAAAATACTACGCATAATCAAAGACCCTCTAGGTTGACTGGCCTAGGCAAAAATAAGGGCTTCCCGGCGAACCAAAAGGGTTCGGGCAAAAATAAGGGATGAAAATGAAAAAATCTGTACACCCGGCAAGTTGAAAACCTGAAAAGGCGGCTTGGGAAAAAAAGGGTATCCCGGTGGACTGAAAACCCGAAAGGGCGGTCCAGGCAAAAATTAGGGATCAAAGTGTAACACTATGTCTCATTGGATCACCTTGGAACCAGACTTTGGTATCAACTATCAGGCTCGGATGGCACTAATCAATTGGATCCACCTTCAACTGAGTAGCAAAGTGATGAGATGCTCGAGGACATAAAGGCAATAGCAGAGTTGGAACCCAGTGGGATCATTCATATAGCTGTTTTTTTTCTTCACAAATTGTATAAACTCTATTGTTTGGTGGTGTTCTCTTACTAGGACGTCAGTCTCTTGTACAAAAAACGCCTATTTACAGGCCAAACTTCAAAGTCAATACAATTCATTTTCAAAGAAATTTCAAACTGTTTTTCCTCTTTCTGTTTTTGTTTTGCAAAGAACGTCCAATGTTCATTTTTGATATATGCATTTGACATTAATTGCTGCTCATGAATATTTACATGCGAAACAAAAGACGATTACTTGTAATATCAGAAATAGGGGCAATAAGAATTGTCCAAGCTTTACGGTTGCTCTGCCCACCAGGTACATGGATAGATTTAGATGAAGAATATGACTGAAATACATTCACTCCCCACAGAGTAAGAAAAAGACAGTAACGTCATCTCTCCCCAACTGAGACTCACAACTGTAAATGAATCGGTAATATTCTCCTCAAGCAGAGTTTATCAACCATCAGCACTGAAAAGTCTTGTCATCCCCAGCGGAGTATAAAAAATATCCCCAGTGGAGTTTGAAGAATTGTCCCCAGTAGACTCTGGAAGATATCCCCAGTAGAGTCTAAAAGATTATTCCCCGTGAAGTCGCAACTGGAAAATCATCCCCAGCAGAGTTTTTTCCTTCACAAAGTAGGAATTCAATCCCCAACAAATTTCATTATCACCAGCAGCGGTAATTCATCCCCAGCTGAATTTGTCAGCGGAATCCTCTACAGAGCATCTCTTCCCCACAGAGCCATCTCCTCATCCGTTTATTCCCCAGCGAAGTTATCCTCTCCTGCAGGTTTATTCTCACAAGCATCTTCGTCCACTATCTCCAGCGGAAACGAAGAATTCAATTCTTTTCTCCAGCAGCAATCAGGGATTTATTTTCCCCAGCTAAAAACATCACATTTTCATACATCATGACATGCATACGCATCATACGACACAATCTCATTTATTTTGAGAACATCATTGCTTGATACATATCATGCATTACATACAACTAACCTTTATCTTTCAAAAAGGATACGGTTAAATTCTCACAAAGTTCAAGCTATGAAGCTTCTACCCCAGTCGAATTACGGGCAAGCTCCTAAATCTCGACAAAGATATTTCCTCAGTTGAATTACGGACGAGTTCCTAAATCTCAGCAAAGTAGTTGAATTACGGACGAGTTCTTAAATCTTAGAAAAGTAGTTGAATTACGGACGAGTTCCTAAATCTCAGCAAAGTAGTTGAATTACGGACGAGTTCCTAAATCTCAGCAAAGTAGTTGAATTACATACGAGTTCCTAAATCTCAGCAAAGTAGTTGAATTACGGACGAGTTCCTAAATCTCAGCAAAGTAGTTGAATTACGGACGAGTTCCTAAATCTCAGCAAAGTAGTTGAATTACGGACGAGTTCCTAAATCTCAGCAAAGTAGTTGAATTACGGACGAGTTCCTAAATCTCAGCAAAGTAGTTGAATTACGGACGAGTTCCTAAATCTCAGCAAAGTAGTTGAATTATGGACGAGTTCCTAAATCTCGACACCTCAGTTGAATTACAGTCGAGTTTCCTAAATCTCGACACCTCAGTTGAATTACGAACGAGTTCCTAAATCTCGACACTCAGTTAAATTACGGATGAGTTCCTAAATCTCGACACCTTAGTTGAATTACGGACGCGTTCCTAAATCTTGACACCTCAGTTGAATTACGGACGAGTTCCTAAATCTCGACACCTCAGTTGAATTACGGACAAGTTCCTAAATCTCGACACCTCAGTTGAATTACAGACGAGTTCCTAAATCTCGACACCTCAGTTGAATTATAGACGAGTTCCTAAATCTCGACACCTCAGTTGAATTACGGACAAGTTCCTAAATCTCGTCACCTCAGTTGAATTATAGACGAGTTCCTAAATATCGACACCTCAGTTGAATTACAGGCGAGTTCCTAAATCTCGACACCTCAGTTGAATTACGGACGAGTTCCTAAATCTCGACACCTCAGTTGAATTACGGGCAAGTTCCTAAATCTCGACGGAGATGATTCCTCAGTTGAGTACGGACGATCGAAGTTCCTAAATATCAACAGAGACGACTCATCAGTAGAATAACAGACGCCAGAGCTCCTAAATTCTATTTCTCTCAACAAAGATCAACCTTCCCCAGCGGAATCTCCCTCAATAACAGGTATACAAGCTCTCGCTAAGGAATCTCTTATGCGATCGACACCCCTCCAGATGGCATCTTGAAGCCCATCCCCTCGTCAACAATTTCCAAATGGCATCCGTAAGCCCATTCCCGATATCACAAGACAATTACAACTGCATGCAAGTGCAAATTTCTGGGCACTCTAGTGTTCAATCCTCTTCCACCTTCGGATCACGAAAGGCACGAAAGCCAATCTATATCCTCAGGTTTAAGAAGATTGAACAGGGGCATCTGTTGTACCCCAAAATTTTCCCTCCCTTATTTCTCAAAACATTGCAAGAAAGATCCTCAAGTTGCTCAAGGTAGTCCAAGGGTTGGCCAGACAAGCTCTCTCCTAAGGCAGTCTACTCCAAACTAGGGTTTCATGTTGCATCAAGATACTTGAATCCAAGTGACCCCAAATGCTCAACATTGTCCTAATATGTTCTCAAGATCATCCACGTTAAATTTCAAACCTTGCAGAGGAAGTTTGCGCAGTCAATTGCTCAAAGGTCTAAAAATCGATTGTGCTAGGGCAAAAGTCAACTGTGACCCATATACAGTCAAACTTCAAGATTTTTTGTCAACATTCTCATTTTGAAGGATATTTCATCATTTGATCAAGGGTTGATCATGATTCATCAAGGATTGCTCATAATTCATCAAGACTCAAAAGTTGCTAAATTAGGGTTTTGTAGGAAAAGTCAACTCAACTTTGACCAAGCATAACTTTCTCATACTTTATGAGAAATGACCCATCCAAAGTTCATTTTGAATAAGATGCAATTACCCACAATCCATCTTCAGCTCCCAAGTTCAAAATATGCACTCACAAGAAGTTATGAATTTGGACATTATAGGTCATTTTGAAAAGTCAATAAAAATACCTTTTTTGCCAAAGCTTTATACATGAGCATGGAATATCAAAATGAGATGAGACCAAAAGGGTTGATTATATGACATATCAATATTTCTAAAAAGTCCAAGAACACCTCCAAAGGTTCAAAATTGAAGAAGTTATGCATTGTTGAAGTTGACCTTTTTTGCAAAATTGCCAAAAGTCAACTATCCCTAAAACTTCAAATTTTGCCAAATGGGCCCATTCTTTTTCACTTGTTTTGAGTTGGCATCATGGCCCACGTGCTCTATCCCTTGCCACTTGTCTATATCATATTTTTATTAATTATTTTGATTTTTATTTGAATTAACTTGATTTAAATCAAAATAAATCAAATAAAAATCCAAAGCCTTGATAACAAGGGATTTTGTGTTGTTTCAGGCTTATTGAACAGCTAGCATCATTCCAAATTCCCATCAAGCCATATGTGTACCAAGAGATTGAATTTGAACCAATTCTGGAAAGCTTTAAAGAAGAAAATCAAATCAAATCAAAAAGGATTAAAGGAGGGAGATTTGGATCAATTATGGACTTGGATTCATTCTTTGTTACATAAGGAGTACGGCCAGTCTTAAAAGCAGGTCAGAAATCAGGCGCAAACCTAGAATCAGATTCAAAAAAATCAAAGAAAAGTGTGAGATCAAAGTCCCACTTAGAGGAATCCTCAAGGCTTGGTATCTGACCCAATCGTTTCCTGGAAGTCTCCACAACCTAAAGCAATCAAAACCAAGTGCTTTCAAGCCTTCCCACGCACTGTAAGTCCATGGTGGTATCACCCTTTTCTTGAATTCGAATAGCCTTGTTCTTACATCCATAGTGTGAAATAATTGCATATTCTTAACCTATGAAGCATTTGTAAACTTTCTGCAATATTTGATTTCATTTATATAGCCCGTAGCATTACTCACCATTGTTAGGTTTTCAAGCTTTGGTTTAGGGCTTTTTGTTTCAGGAATAATTAGCCTTCATAATGGACATGGTTGTGATCAGGAGGATAAGACGAATCTAACTATGGTGTTAGATTCCATTTACATGGCACGTGGAAGGTTTTTTAAGAATGCTTGGTTTGTAGCGACGAACATCTATCTGTGGGTATAGGTCATTGGGTTTTTAGCCACGGTGTAGAGGAAGGAGACGATGAAGTGTCGCCCCCTACTGGCCTGTTCAAACATTGGCGCGTTTTTCTGATTTTTGTCCACTAATATTTGTTTTTGTATTTTATTATTATCTTTCAATATTATAACAATAAGCAGTAAGTGGTCCAGTGGTAGGTGTGGCATGAAATTCCCCTTGGGGCATGGGTTCGAATCCCAGGTCCCCCTATTTTCTCTATATTATTTTCTTACAGGAAATCCAATATGCGCTTGAGCCTAATGTCCACCATGCTCCTTCCTCATCAACGTGCCAGATGGCCAGATGGCCAGATCTGGTGGTCACCATTGAAGGTACACCAAAAGGACAGTCAAACTCAATGCATGGGATCAGAAAAGTCAATTTGGATCAGCATCAATGGGCCCAGATTATTGCTATTGGCACCCCACTTTCTCAGGCCCAATCTCTATCTCTTTATACTTCATTTTATTTAATTATTTCATTTTAATTATTTTTACTAACCATAATTTATTTATTTTTTATCAAAAAAATCACAAAAAATATTTTATGTTAAAATTAAATTTAGGATATTTTATTTTTAGTAAAAATCAATCAATTAATTAGGTTTAATATTAGATAACTTTAACTAATTTTGTAAATATTTAAAATTAATTAGAATCAATAGGTTTTAACCCTAATTTAATTATTTTATTTCTTTCCTAAAAAAACCAAAAATCCAAAAATATGACATTTAATTATTTTTCATTTATTAATTTAATTAACCAATTAATTTAGCATTTAATTTTAGGATTAATTTCTTTTCTTAAAAAATATTAAAAACAACAAAAAAAATATTTTCTTTTAATTAGGAGGGTCAAAACCCTAGTTTCGCATTCGATTCAATTTTCTCGCGCGCTTTATTTTTTATTCGAATATTGTATCTGCTCCCGGTTTGTAATAATTAAATTAGGACATTTATTTATTTTTCTGCTTTTAAATTTCAAAGGGTTTGTTTTTGGCGATGTAAATACCCGACGCCTTGTAATAATTAGTTTAAATTCCGCACTTTAATTTCTGCAAATATTCAACTGCTAGATGTTTGATAATAGGGTTTGTATGACAAGAATGAATGACTAAATTTAAAACAGTTAGATCACCCTAAACATGTGCAAAGATAAAAATAACTGAAATCAACACACTCGCACATGCGCACTCCTAGGGTACACTCCACTTGGTTGCCTTTGTAAACGGTCATTGAGTATAGGTTGTTTTAGAGGTCGCCCTCTTGTCTAAAAGATCATAGTTTCCTCGAAATGGTTGCCTCAGATATTGTTGCCTCGGATAAATGATTTAAGACATTAGGGTTCCCACTAAGACGTCCTAACGTTGCTTTAGTGACCGTATGTCCCTCTTTCGAATTGACCCTCAAACTCCAACGACGGTGCTACCTACTCACTAATAGTGGAATAGCATTGTCTAAAGGAAACAAGCATGGAATGATTCCTTTTTCGAGTAGGTAGATTAGTTCTTAAGTACTCGCTCATTCAAAACAAAACTTTTTTCACACTTACACTCTTTTACGAACAAGTTTTCAAAAAACACTTCATTACACCTTGAGGACAGAAGCAAGAGTTAAATCGAAGTTAAAACAAAAACTTTTCAAAACCCACAAACACAAAGAAAACAATTTTGAAAACAATGAGCAAGTACCTAAGAGCCCGTAGATAACTACTGATAGAAAGGGTGCTAATACCTTCCCTTTCTATAATCTACCCCCCGTACTCAGAAAATCTCAAAAAAGGAATTTTTATGTGCTTTTTTCCTTTCCTTGTTGGATAAAATAAAAGTCGGTGGCGACTCTTGCTTACCGCGACATTTTGTGAACACAAACGCAAAACGTAAACCAGCATTCCAAAAACAGTCAGTTCTCCCACCGTATCACAGACAACCTTCAGGAGCTATAATCACAGCGCCAATGCCATTACCCAACGCATTTGAGGCTCCATCAAAATACATAGACCATCAGGATCCCTCCTCGGGTCCTTCATCCAGTCCAGGTTCTTCACAGTCAGTCACCAACATGATGTTCTCGTCTGGGAAATCGAAATTCATGGATTGGTAATCATCCATGGCCTGATGCGCCAAATGATTTGCCAATACACTCCCCTTGATTTCTTTTTGAGTTGTGTATTGGATGTCATACTCAGTCAAGATCATCTTCCATCTTGCTATTCTCCCGGACAAGGCAGGCTTTTCGAAGATATACTTGATTGGGTCCATCTTTGATATCAATAGGGTAGTGTGAGTCAGCATATACTGTCTCAGCCGGCGAGCAGCCCATGCCAAAGCGCAACAAGTTTTCTCGAGCAGTGAATATCGGGTCTCACAGTCGGTAAAATTTTTGCTAAGGTAGTAAATAACATGCTATTTTCGGCCAGACTCGTCATGCTGCCCCAGCATGCACCCCATTGAATTATCTAGTACTGTCAAGTATAAGATCAACGGTCTTCCTTCAACTAGAGGCATCAGAATAGGTGGCTCTTGGAGGTATTCCTTGATTCTTTCGAAGGCAGTCTGACATTCATCATTCCATTTTACCACTTGATCTTTCTTCAGCAGCTTGAAGATTGGCTCACAAGTAGCAGTCAGATGTGAAATGAATCGGGTAATGTAATTTAGACGTCCCAAAAATCCTCTAACTTCCTTTTCTATTCAGGGAGCTGGCATCTCCTGTATAGCCTTCACCTTTGTAGGATCCACCTGAATACCTTTATCACTAACAACGAAACCCAACAACTTATCAGACCTTACCCTGAAGGTGCATTTGTTCGGGTTTAACCTCATCTTGTACATCTTTAACCCGTCGAATAGTTTCTGGAGATGATCAAGGTGTTCTTCCTCAGTCTGGGACCTTGCGATCATGTCATCAACATAAACCTCAATCTCATGGTGAATCATGTCATGGAACAAAGCGACCATGGCGCGCTGATAAGTTGCCCCAACATTCTTTAACCCGAAAGACATTACCTTGTAATAGAAGGTTCCCCACTGCGTAACGAAGGTTGTCTTCTCCATGTCCTCGGGAGCCATCTTAATCTGATTATAACCAGAAAAACCATCCATAAAGGAGAAGATCTTATGCTGCGCGGTGTTGTCGACCAAAACATCAATGTGAGGAAGTGGGAAATCATCCTTGGGGCTCGCCATGTTCAGATCTCTATAGTCTACACACATCTGTGCCTTACAATCCTTCTTCGATACCGGAACAACGTTAGCAACCCACTGCGGATAAGAAGTAACAACTAGAAATTCGGCGTCAAACTGTTTCATGACCCCAACTTTGATTTTCTCAGACATCTCGGGGCGCATACAACGAACCTTCTGCTTTATCGAAGGACAATCTTCTTTGGTCGGCAGGCGGTGTACCACAATGGCAGTGTCTAAACCAGGCATATCTTTATAAGACCAGGCGAAGATCTCAACATAGTCGCGTAGCATCTGTATCAACCGTTGCTTGACACTAGGCTCCAGATTCGCACCTATCTTGACCTCTTTCTTGTCTTCCTCCGTATCCAAATTCACTGATTCCACTGGCTCTTCATGAGGCTGTATGGCCCTTTCTTCCTGTAGTAACAGTCTAGCAAGTTCCCCAGGCACTTCACAATCATCCTCACCTTCGTCCTCGGCTTGGTTGATCAGATTTTAAAAGTCATAACTGGCAGTAGCAAAGTCGTTACCAATGGGATCCAGAGTGGATGTGGATCTGCATTATGATATGTGAGTGTGTGTAAGACAATAGCTGTTTTGATAAAGTGCGAGATAGAAAGGAAAAACAAGGAGCGCAAAATTTGTAATGCAAGAAAACGTCCAATGCTCTATTGATGATATATGAAAATGACAAATAATAAGCCCTCACAAACAAAGCCAAGGTGCCTCGGGCAAGGCAACGGGCCGTAAAGTTTCAAATTATCTGTTACAAATCTCAAAACAAAAGTCAATTACTGTGTAATAAAAGAAACAGGCACGAAGTCCTTCACCGTCCAATTGTTCAATCCACCGCTGGTAGTCGGGTAGATCCAGCTGTCAACATCCAGGTTCTCATCATCAGCATCTTCTGTGGCAGAGACACCCTCAATAACATTGATTCCCGAGTCATGCTTGGGCATGGGTGCCGTTATGATGTTGGGTTTCTCCGGAGTGTCAAACTCAATCTCTTTAGCTTCGATTAAATCTTGCACTTTATTCTTCAAGGCCCAACAGTTGTTTGTATCATGACCTGGGCTATCAGAGTGATAGGCACATCGGGCGTTCGGATTATATAGCGGAGATGTGGTGTTGGGATTCTTCGGGGCTTCCCTCAGAGTTACCAGGTTGGTCTTCAACAATTGTGGTAGAATTTGAGACAAGGTCATATTAAGGTGAGTGTACTGTCTCTGCGGTCTCTCCATTCTTTGTTGATTGTTCCGTCGTGGGGCAACGGTGGGTCTTGATATCACCACCGCATTCACTGCTTGACGGTGTTCAGGTCTGCTTTGGCTCCTCGAGCCATAAACTGCACTAGCTTCTTTCTTACCGGTGAAAGGCTTCTTTTCTGCACTTGATGAAGTACCTTTCTGTATCTTACCACTTCGGATACCAGCTTCTACTCTCTCCCCAGTCAAAATCAGTTCAGTAAACCCATATGATGAACTGCCGATCAGATGATTGAAAAATGGACCAGACAATGTCCCTAGAAACATGTCCACCAACTCCCTGTCAGACAAAGGGGGTTGGACTCTTCCAGCTAAATCTCTCCACTTCTGAGCATAATCCTTAAAACCTTCACTTGCACCCATAGACATACCCTGAAGCTGAGTATGAGTGGGAGCAAGGTTGGCGTTATACTGATATTGCTTGTAGAAAGCAGCAACAAGGTCCTCCCAGTTTCAGACATTAGATCCTTCCAATTGATAAAACCATTCAAGCTGAGTCCCTGACAAACTATCTTGAAAGAAATGAACCCATAAATTTCTTTCAGCAGTGTAAGGTTGGATTTTTCTGACGTACGAGCGGAGATGGAGTTTTGGACAGGATACCCCATCGTACTTGGCTAAAACAAGTGCTTTGAACTTATGAGGGATCACCACCCCAGATGCTAGTCCCAGATCTCCGAAATCCAAACCAGGGATCTTCTGAATCTCCATAGCACTCAGACGGTCTTCAAGTTGTTTGTACCTATCCTCAGCAGGAGGATATTGCTCATCATCAAAATCAGTATCATTATCAGAGACTACAGGACTATGACCCTTTTCTTCTTCTTGGTTCTCCTCTCCTTTGGATGAAAGAGACAGATCAGCTTCCTGTCGCAACCTATTCCCAAATCTATTACCCATATTCAAAAGAACTACCTTTTTCTTCTTCTTCTTCTTCTCCTTCAGGATGAGAGTCTTCAAATCTTCTTTCCCTTTAGCCAAGTTCAAGAACATCTCTTGGAATTGGGCATTCTATGCCTGAAGAGCTTTGATGGCTTGATCAGTAGGTATTTCAGAAGATATTTCGTGCTAAAATAAACAGCGAAGAAGATGAGAAACCTGTAATGGTACCTGTAATGATGTGCATGATAATGGGATGCGTATGTAATGATTTCAAAGACTTCAGGAGATTTAAATTTGTAAACCAAGAAATAAATAAACTTTATTATATTAAACTTGTAAAAAGGTTCAACAATGCCTTTGAGGCATTACAAAGAAATAAACTGAAAACAAATCTAAACTAGAAAAAGCAAAAATCAGAAATCCCATGGATGCTTCCCCTTCGTACTGACATAGTCATTGATTGTCCTTTCATTCTCAAGTTGCCTCGTGAGCTTCAAGATCTTCCTTTCTTACTCATGATACTTCTCCCGGTAGGTATCCCTCTCCTCTTTCAGCTGAATCCAGGATCTCTTCAATGCCCTAAGATCAGTGGGCATGTAGGGATAAAGGAATGTATAAGGAACTCCCTCTTCATTGGTAGGATCCACAATCACTGGCAACACAGCTTCATAAGGCATCCCAAGCTTCTAGGCTCGAGCTCGGACCCACTGGAGATAGGGCTGCATAGGGAGAGAAGTCCTTGGTCCTAGCTCTTGAGGGTCAGACCTGTTCACCATGCCCCAAGCTCGTATAAACCTTCGGCGATGCTCGTCCACATCCTCCTTGTAGTCAAATTCAATATCTGTAAGAAGTAGTTCATGAGGACCGTCTCTCTGAGCACGACCAAACTGTCGCAAAGCCAAGCAAGGACTATAGGTTATTCCCCCTCTGATTCCAAGCAACGGGACATTAGGGTATCCCTCACATCGGTCAATGACAACAATGATTTCCATAGCCTTAGAACTCCAAAGAATGTATGTATGGGCAAGCAACATTATCCTGTAAGACCATCCCAAACCTTCTTCATTCTTTAGCACGGACTTAGGGAGGTGCGAAATAAACCACCTCGCCAACAACGGCATGCAACACATGAGAGTCCCTCTTCTACGCACCGTACGAGTATAGAGGGCATGCAAGATATCACCCAGAAGAGTAGGTACAGGATTATGAGACAGGAAGATCTTAACCGCATTCACATCTATGAAGGAATCTGGATTCGGGAAGTGAACCAAACCGTAGATAAGGAGAGCCAAGATGTCTTCGAAAGCTTGAAAGTCCAAATTATCCCAGAATAGTTGAGCTTGATCTATCAGAAACTTGGCTATAAAACCTTCAACCCCTCTTCGTGTTTCCCAATTAGATACTACGTCAGCCCGTTTCAAATGTAGAGCTGAAGCAATGTCTTCTGGTCTAGGAGTCTCTTCCAAAATTGTGAAGGGCATATGCTCAAGGATGGATATGCCCAATAAGTGAGAAAACTCTTCCAAAGTGGGAACTAGCTGATAATCCGGGAAAGTGAAGAAATGATGCACCAGATCGAAGAACTGGAAAAGCACACTCATCATCTGCTCATCAAACTTTGAGGTAACCAAGATAAGAAGCTGACCATGTCTCCTAATGAATGAAGAAGTATCAGAAACTTTTGAGACTAAATCTTTGAGTTGAGCAGGTATTTGCACAAAGTTAACTCGGATGGTGTTTCTGCGCAAGGAAGCCATAATCTGGAAAACATAACAAAGATAAATCCCCTCGGTCTTTGAAATGGTTAGTATAATGAAGTATGCATGCTATGTTATGATGCATGATGTCATGATAAAAACACACAACATGTATAACAGATAACAGACATGGTAAAGGCAAACAAGTCACACAAGAGCCCTTAAGTTTCAGGCTTGCATGAGATCTAGGTATTACCCTCTTGAAGTTCAGTTGGTTTTAACTTGTCCTAATAATAGTAACCGAGTTCTAGAGGTTCTCAATATCACTGACCATCCTCCATCGGTCATGGTTTTAGCTCACGCAATCTTTTCTTGCGTCCAGAACTATCTCGAGAGTATGGTCTCAATGAGTGTAGCATCGAGTATCAACCAGTTCTCAGCTTTACACAAAGGCCGACTATCTCACTACATCCTAATGGCCAAGTTGGTCAATTATGGGTTCTAAGGTCAGTTGATGCTTAACGACACATATAGCAGCCCCGTATTCTCCTCGTTTCTCCACAAGGGATACCGATACCAACCAATGTGCCACATCAACGTAGCTACTACTTCAACCGTATCGGTCTATGCCGTATAGTTCCCTCATAGTTTATTGCTACTTACCTAAAAGGTGTCCCCCAGATCCGGGTTAGGATCTATAGTAATCCCCAATACAACACCCTCAAAAGTAAAGCAATCAAATCAAACAAGAGAAGCAATATGATGAACTAATCCTAAGGTATACCCCACTTATTATTATCCCAACCAGAGTCGCCAGTTCTGTGATACGGTTGTAGAACCGACTGTTTTGAGAAAAATGCTGGTTTGCATTTTGCGTTTGTGTTCACAAAATGTCGCGGTAAACAAGAGTCGCCACTGACTTTTATTTTATCCAACTGGAAAGGAAAAAAGCACAGAAAAATTTCTTTTTCGAGATTTTGAGTACAGGGGGTAAATTATAGAAAGGGAAGGTATTATCACCCTTTCTATTCGTGGTTTTCCACGGGCTCTTAGGTAAGTGCTCATCATTTTTTAAAATTTCTTCCGTGTTTGTGCGTTTTGAAAAGTTTTGTTTGACTTTGTTTTAACTCTTGCTTCTGTCTTCAACAGTGTTACAAAGTGTTTTTGAAAACTTTGTTTGGAAAAGTGTAAGTGTGGAAAAGTTTGATTTTGAGCAAGTACATACTAGCATCTACCTACTCAAAAAAAGAATGTTTCCGTTCTTATTTCCTTTAGACAACGCTATCCCACTATTAGTGAGTAGGTAGCATCGTTGTTGGAGTTGTAAGGGTTAATTCGAAAGGGACGTACGATCACTGAAGCAATGTTAGGACGTCTTAGTAATAACCCTAATGTCTTAAGATCATATTCTAGGCAACATTTCCGAGGCAACATTTCTGAACGGGACTTTTAATTTTTGTTTAGACAAAAGAGCGACCACTAGAACACCCTATACTTAATGATCGTTTACCGAAGGCAACCGAAGTGAGAGTATACCCTAGGAGTGCGCATGTGCGAGTGTTTTGATTTCAGTTATTATCTTTGTACATTTAGGGTTTTCTAACCATTTTAAACTTAACATACATTCTTGTCATGCAATCCTATTATCATACATCTAACAATTAATATTTGCGAAAATTAAAATGCGAGAAATAAAACTACGCTATTACAAGGCTTCGGGGAGGGGGATTAATTACATAGCCAAAAACCATAAAACGAAAAAGAAAAGAAAAATCCTAATTAAAACTATTACATCCCATGAGAAGTTACATTAATATCGTAAAATAAATAAACACGCGCGATGAAACGAGAACGAGGAAAATTAGGGTTTTGACCCCGTCTAAACCTAATTGAAAGAAAAATCATATTTTTATTGTTATTGATTTATTTTGAGAAAAATAAGGTTTTAATTAAATAAATACAAACCTACTTACTAATTAATTAAAATTAAGAAAAATAATTAATTTTGACCTATTTTTATATTTTTGGTTATTTTAAGAAAAGAAAATAAAAATTAAATTAAACAAAACCTTAAATTTCTAATTTATTTTAAATTATTTACAAATGGTTAGAATTTCCCTAGAATTAAATTAAACTAGTTAAATTAATTTTTGACAAAATATATAAAAAACCTAAATTTGATGAAATTGATTTTTATGAGTTTTTTGTAAAAAAAAGAATTAATTTTTATGTTATAAAATAATTTAATCAAAATAATTAAATGAAAGAAAATATATAAAAGAAAAGAAAAGAGAATTGGGCCTGGTGCGCTAGCAATTTGAGGGGGGTATCCATAGCAATTTCTGAGCCCAATAAGCCTGGGTCCATGTTGACCTTTCTTCTTCAATGTTGCACGTTTGACTAGGCCTATGGTAGACCCTCACATGCCAAGCGTTGGATTTGATTTGCTTTAGATCCAGTGTGTGATACGGTGGCCAGAACCGGAACTGTTTGGATGCTGGTTTGCGTTTTGCGTTTGTATTCGCAAAATGTCGCGGTAAGCAAGAGTCTCCACCGACTTTTATTTTATCCAACAAGAAAAGGAAAAAAGCACAGAAAAATTCCTTTTTTGATATTTTCTGAGTACGGGGGGGGGGGGGGGGGGGGGGTAGATTATAGAAAGGGAAGGTATTAACACCCTTTCTATCCGTAGTTATCTACGGGCTCTTAGGTACTTGCTCATCATTTTGAAAATTACTTCTTTGTGTGTTTGTGTGATTTGAAAAGTTTTTGTTTGACTTCGATTTAACCCTTGCTTCTGTCTTCAAGAGTTTTACGAAGTGTTTTTGAAAACTTTGTTTGAAAAGGAGTGTAAGTATGAAAAAGTTTGTTTGTTTTGAGCAAGTACTTAAGAGCTAATCTACCTACTCGAAAAAAGAATTGTTCTATGTTCGTTTCCTTTAGATAGCGCGATCCTACTATTAATGAGTAGGTAGCACCGTCGTTGGAGTTTTAAGGGTCAATTCGAAAGGGACGTACGATCACTAAAGCAATGTTAGGACGCCTTAGTAGTAACCCTAATGTCTTAGATCAATTATTCGAGGCAACTATATCCGAGGCAACCATTCCGAGGCAACTTTGATCTTTTGGACAAGAGAGCAACCACTAAAATATCTTATACTTAATGACCGTTTACCGAAGGCAACCGAAGTGGGAGTGTACCCCAGGAGTGCGCATGTGCGAGTGATTCAATTTCAAGTTTATTATCTTTGCACATTTAGGGTTTGCTAACTGTTTTAAAGTTTTCATACATTCTTGTCATGCATCCCTATGATTCATACATCTAACAGTTAATATTTGCAGAATTTAAAGTGCGGAAAGTAAATCTACGTTATTACAAGGCTTCAGGTATTTACATAGCAAAAAAGAAACCCTTAAAAAAATGATAAATGAAAGTAAAAGGTCCTAATTAATCTATTACAACTTGTGAGCAATTACATCAATATGGAAAAATAAAAATAAAGCGCGAGCGAGGAAATTAAGAACGATAAGAAATTAGGGTTTTGACCCCTTTCTAACCTAATCGGAAGAAAAAAATTGTTTTTGTTGTTTTTAATTATTTTTAAGAAAAAGAATATGTTTTTTAAATTAAATACAAAATTAATTAGTTAATTAAATTAATTAAAGAAAATAATTAAATTTAACCTATTTTGTGCTTTTGATTATTTTAAGAAAAAAGAAATAGAATTAAGTTAGAAACAAAAACCCTAATTGTTCGGGCGGTGAACGGAGTATGACAGCCTTCAGGAGATATGATCACGGCGCCAATGCCATTACCCAACGCGTTTAAAGCTCCATCAAAGTACATAGACCATCGGGATCCTTCCTCAGGTCCTTCATTCGGTCCAGGTTTTTCACAGTCAGTCACCAACATGATGCTCTCGTCCAGAAACTTGAAATTCATAGACTGGTAATCATCCACTGCCTGATGCGCCAAATAATCCGCCAACACACTCCCCTTGATTGCCTTTTAGGTTGTGTACTGGATGTCATACTCGGTTAAGATCATCTGCCATCTTGCTATTCTTCCGGACAAGGCAGGCTTCTCGAAGATATACTTGATTGGGTCCATCTTTGATATCAATAGAGTAGTGTGAGTCAGCATATACTGTCTCAGCCGGCGAGCAGCCCATGCCAAAGCACAACAAGTTTTCTTGAGCAACGATTATCGGGTCTCGCAGTCGGTAAACTTTTTGCTAAGGTAGTAAATAGCATGCTCTTTTCGGCCAGACTCGTCATGCTGCCCCATCACGCACCCTATTGAATTGTCGAGTACTGTCAAGTATAAGATCAAAGGTCTTCCCTCAACTGGAGGCATCAGAATAGGTGGCTCTTGGAGATATTCTTTGATCCTTTTGAAAGTGGCCTGACATTCATCATTCCACTTTACACCTTGATCTTTCTTCAACAGCTTGAAGATTGGCTCATAAGTAGCATTCAAATGTGAAATGAATCGGGCAATGTAGTTCAGACGTCCCAGAAAGCCTCTGACTTCTTTTTCCGTTCGGGGAGCTGGCATTTCCTGTATAGCCTTCACCTTTGCAGGATCCACCTGAATACCTTTATCACTAACGACGATACCCAGCAACTTACCAGACCTTACCCCGAAGGTGCACTTATTCGGGTTTAACCTCAGTTTGTACATCTTCAACCTGTCAAACAGTTTCTGGAGATGGTCAAGATGTTCTTCCTCAGTCTGGGACCTTGCAATCATGTCATCAACGTATACCTCAATCTCATGGTGAATCATGTTGTGGAACAAAGCGACCATGGCGCGCTGATACGTTGCCCCAACATTCTTCAACCCGAAAGGCATTACTTTGTAACAAAAGGTGCCCCACTGCGTAACGAAAGTTGTCTTCTCCATATCCTCGGGAGCCATCTTAATATGATTGTAACCAGAAAAACCATCCATAAAGGAGAAGACATTATGCTGTGCGGTGTTGTCAACCAGCACATCAATATGAGGCAGAGGGAAATCATCCTTGGGGCTCGCCCTGTTCAGATCTCTACAGTCCACACACATACGTACCTTACCATCCTTCTTCGGCACTGGGACCACGTTGGCAACCCACTGTGGGTAAGAAGTAACAGCTAGAAAACCAGCATCAAACTGTTTCATGACCTCAACTTTGATTTTCTCAGACATCTCTGGGCGCATTCGGCGAAATTTCTGCTTCACTGGAGGACCGTCTTCTTTGGTTGGCAAGCGGTGTACCACAATATCAGTACCCAACCCAGGCATATCTTCATAAGACCAAGCGAAGATCTCAACATAGTCGCGTAACATCTGTATCAACCGTTGTTTGACGCTAGGCTCCAGATCTGCACCTATCTTGACCTCTTTCTTGTCTTCCTCGGTACCCAAATTCACTGATTCCACTGGCTCTTCATGCGACTGTATGGCCCTCTCTTCCTGAAGTAACAATATAGCAAGCTCTCCAGGAACCTCACAATCATCCTCACCTTCGTCTTCGGCTTGGTTGATTGGACTTTCAAAGTCATAACTAGCAGTAGCAGAGTCGTTATCAGTGGGATCCAGAGTGGATGTGGACCTGTATTATGATATGTGAGTGTGTGTAAGACAAATAGCCGTTTTGATAAAGTGCAAGATAGAAAGGAAAAATAAGGAGCATAAAATTTGTAATGCAAGAAAAACGTCCAATGCTTTATTGATGATATATGGAAATGACACATAATAAGCCCTCACAAACAAAGCCACGGTGTCTCGGGCAAGGCATCGGGCCGTAAAAGTTTCAAATTGTCTGTTACAAGTCTCAAAACAAAAGTCTATTACTGTGTAATAAAAGAAACAGGCACGAAGTCCTTCACCGTCCAGTTGTTCAAGCCACCGTTGGTAGTCGGGTAAATCCAGCTGTCGAAATTTGACTCTTCATCATCATCTCCAATTGCATTGACTCCCGAGTCATGTTTTGGCATAGGAGCAATTATGATGTTGGGCTTTTCTGGTGCGTCAAACTCAATTTCTTTAGCTTCAATCAAATCTTGCACCTTATTCCTCAAGGCCCAGCAGTTGTTGGTATCATGACCTGGGCTATCAGAGTGATAGGCACAACGGGCGTTCGGATTATACAGCGGAGATGTGGTGCTGGGATTCTTTGGGGCTTCCCTCAGAGTTACCAGGTTGGTCTTCAACAATTGCGGCAGAATTTGAGACAAGGTCATACTGAGCCGAGTATACTGTCTTTGCGGCCTCTCCATTCTTTGCTGATTATTGCATTGTGGGGCAACAGTGGGTCTTGATATTACTACCGCATTCACTGCTTGTCGACGTTCAGGCTGGTTTTGGCTCCTCGAGCTGTAAATGACACTAGATTCTTTCTTGAAAGGCTTCTTTTCTGTACTTGATGAAGCACCTTTCTGTATTTTGCCACTTTTGATACCAGCTTCTACCCTCTCCCCAGTCATAATCAATTCAGTGAACCCAGACGATGAACTACCGATCAAATGATTGAAATATGGACCAGACAAAGTCCCAAGAAACATATCCACCAACTCCCTATCAGACAGAGGGGGTTGGACTCTTCCATCCAAATCTCTCCACTTCTGAGCATAGTCTTTAAAACCTTCGCTTGTACCCATAAACATACCTTGAAGTTGAGTACACGTGGGGGCAAGGTCGGCATTATACTGGTATTGCTTGTAAAAAGCAGCAGCAAGGTCCTCCCAGTTGGGGACATTAGCTCCCTCCAATTGATAGAACCATTCAAGCTGAATCTCTGACAGACTATCTTGAAAGAAATGAACCCAGAGATTTCTATCAGCAGTGTAGGGTTGAATTTTTCTGACGTATGAGTGGAGATGGAGCTTTGGACAGGACACTTCATCGTACTTAGCAAAGACCGGAGCTTTAAACTTGTGAGGGATCACCACCCCTGATGCTAGTCCCAAATCTATGAAGTCCAAGCCGGGAACCTTCTGAATCTCCATAGCACTCAGACGGTCTTCAAGTTGTTTGTATCTATCCTCAGCAGGAGGGTACTGTTCGTCATCAAAATCAATGTCATTATTAGAGACCACAGGGCTAGGACCCTTCCTTTCCTCTTGATTCTCTCCTCCTCCAGATGAATGAGACAGATCAGCTTCCTGCCGCAACCTGTGACCCATGTTCAGAAGAACCACCTTCTTCTTCTTCTTCTTCTTCTTGTCCTTCAAGATGAAAGTCTTCAAATCCCGTTGTCCTCTAGCCAAGTTCAAGAACATCTCCTGGAATTGAGCATTCTGAGCCTGAAGAGCTTTGATGGCTTGATCAGTAGGTGTTTCAGAAGACATTTTATGCTGAAATAAACAACGAAGAAGATAAGAAGCCTGTAATGGTACCTGTAATGAGGTGCATGGTAATGGAATACGTATGGATGATTTCAAAGATTTAGGGAGATTCAAATTTGTAAAATAAAATAAAACACACTTTATTAGATTAAACTTGTACCAATGTTTAACAATGCCTTTAAGGCGTTACAAAAGAAACAAACTGAAAAGCAAATCTAAACTAGAAACAATAAAAGACATCAGAAATCCCATGGTCGTTTTCCCTTCGTGCTGACATAATCATTGATTGTCCTTTCATTCTCAAGCTGCCTTGTGAGTTTCAAAATCTTTCGTTCTTGCTCATGATACTTCTCCTGATAGGTATCCCTTTCTTCCTTTAACTGGATCCAAGATCTCTTCAATGCCCCAAGATCAGTAGGCATATAGGGATGAAGGACTGTATAAGGAACCCCTTCTTCATTAGTATGCTCTAAAATCACCAGCAAAACAACTTCATAAGGCATCCCCATCTTTTGAGCACGGGTTTGAACTCACTGGAGATAAGGTTGCATAGGGAGAGAAGTCTTTAATCCTAGCTCATGTGGGTCAGACCTGTTCACCCTGCCCCAGGCTCGTATAAATCTTCGGCGATGCTCATTAATGTCCCCTTTATAGTCAAAGGAAATGTCTGTAAGGAGTAGCTCATGAGGACCGTCTCTCCGAGCGCGACCAAACTGTCGTAAAGCCAAGCAAGGACTGTAGGTTATTCCCCCTCTAATTCCAAGCAACGGAACATTAGGGTATTCCCCACATCGATTAATGACAGCTACTCTTTCCATATCCTTAGAACTCCAAAGGATGTCCGTATGAGCAAGGGACATGATTCTGTAAGCCTAACCTACACCTTCCTCATTCTTCAATACAAACTTGGGGAGGTGCGAAATAAACCACCTCGCCAGCAGCGACGTGCAACACATGAGGGTCCCCCTTCTTCGCACAGTATGAGTATAGAGGGCATGTAGGATATCACCCAGAAGAGTAGGCACCGGGTTACGAGACATGAAGATCTTGACCGCATTCACATCTATGAAAGAATCTGGATTTGGGAAGAGAACCAAGTCGTAGATGAGGAGAGCCAAGATGTCTTCAAATGCTTGAAAATCCAAGTTATCCCAGAACAGTTGAGCTTGATCGATCAAAAACTTAGCCAAGAAACCTTTAACCCCTCTCTATGTCTCCCAGTTAGATACTACACCAGCCCTTTTTAGATGTAAGGCTAAAGTAATATCCTCAGATCTAGGAACCTTCTCCAAACCTATGAAGGGTGTTTGCTCGAGAATGGATATACCCAGTAAGTCAGAAAACTCCTCCAAAGTAGGGACTAGCTGATAGTCTGGGAAGGTGAAACAGTGATGCAACGGATCAAAGAACTGGAACAACACACTCATCATTTGCTCATCCAACTTTGAAGTGACCAGGCTAAGGAGATGACCATGTCTTGTAACAAATGAAGAAGTATCAGGAACTTTTGAAACTAACTCTCTGAGCTGAATAGGTACCTGCACGAAGTTGACTCGAATGGTATTTCTGCGTACTGAAGCCATATTCTGCAAAACAGAACAAAGATAAATCCCTTCGATCTTTGAAATGGTTAGTCTAATGAAATATGCATGTTATGTCATGATGCATGATGTCATGATAAAAACACACAACAGGTATAACAGGTAACAGACATGGTAAAGGCACACAAGTCACACAATAGCCCTTAAGTTTAGGCTTGCATGGAGTCTAGGTACTACCCTCTTGAAGTTCAGTTGGTTCAACATGTCCTAATGATAGTAACCGGGGTCTAGAGGTTCTCAATATCACTGACCATCCTCCATCGGTCATGGTTTCAGCTCACGCAATCTTTTCTTGCGGCCGGAACTATCTCGAGAGTATGGTCTCAATGAGTGTAGCATCGAGTATCAACCAGTTCCCAACTCTACATCGAGACTGGCTATCTCACTACTTCCTATGGCCAAGTTGGTCAATTATAGGTTCTAAGGTCAGTTGATGCTTAACGACCCATATAGCAGCCCCGTATTCTCCTTGTTTCTCCACAAGGGATACCGGTACCAACTAATGTGCCACATCAATGTAGCTACTGCTTCAACCGTATCGGTCTATGCTGTACAGTTCCCTCATAGTTTATTGCTACTTACCTAACCGGTGTTCCCCAGATCCGAGTTAGGATCTATAGTAACTCCGATACAAAGCCCACAAAAATAAAGCAATCAAATTAAACAATAGAAAACAATATGATGAACTAATCCTAAGGTATACCCCACTTATATCCCCAGCAGAGTCGCCAGTTCTGTGATACGGTGGCCAGAACCGGAACTGTTTGGATGTTGGTTTGTGTTTTGCATTTGTATTCGCAAAATGTCGCGATAAGCAAGAGTCGCCACCGACTTTTATTTTATCCAACAAGGAAAGGAAAAAAGCACAGGAAAATTCCTTTTTTGAGATTTTCTGAATACGGGGGGTAGATTATAGAAAGGGAAGGTATTAGCACCCTTTCTATCCATAGTTATCTACGGGCTCTTAGGTACTTGCTCATTGTGATCGGTGGGAATAGAACTGACTGTTTTTGGAATGCTGGTTCGCGTTTGCATTTGTTTTCGCAAAATGTCGCGGTAAGCAAGAGTCGCCGCCGTCTTTTATTTTATCCAACAAGGAAAGGACAAAAGCACAGAAAAATTCCTTTTTGAGATATTTCTCGGGTTCGAGAGGTAGATTATAGAAAGGGAAGGTGTTAGCACCCTTTCTATCTGTGGTTATCCACGGGCTCTTAGGTACTTGCTCATTATGTTTTCAAAAATTTTGCTTTTCTTTGTGTTTGTGGATTTGAGAAGAGTTTTTGTTTTGAAAGGGGTGTAAGTGCGAAAAAGTTTTATTTTTGTTTTAAAAGGAGCAAGTACTTAAGAACCATCTACCTACTCAAAAAGGAATTAATCTGTACAAGTGTCCTTTAGACAATTCTATCCCACTATTGAGAAGTAGGTAGCATCGTCGTTGGAGTTTACGGGTCAATTCGATTAAGGGACGTGTGGTCACTAAAGCAACGTTAGGACGCCTTAGCGGTAACCCTAATGTCTTAGATCATTTTATCCGAGGCAACCGTTTCGAGGCAACTTATGATCTTTGGACAAGAGGGCGACCTCTAAAACTTCCTATACTCAATGACCACGTTCGAAGGCAACCAAGTGAGGTGTACCCTAAGAGGGCGCATGTGCGAGTGTATTGTTTTTTCAGTTATTTATCTTTGTACATGTCATGGGTGAGCTATGTTGATTTTAAGTTCATACATTGGATCTTGTCATGCATTCCCTATTATCAAACATCTAACAGTTTATGGTTGCGGAAATTAAATTGCGGAAAATAAATCTAAGCTATTACAAGGCGTCGGATATTTACATCGCCAAAGACAAACCCTTAAAAATTAAATTGGCGAAAAGTAAATAAAAGTGATAAATAAATAAATAAAGTCCTAAGTTAAGAATTATTACATTCCCGAAGCAGTTACAATATTGAAATATGGATCAAAAAATAATACGCGCGCGAGAAAATTAAATCGGAGTGTCTTAGGGTTTTGAACCTTTTTATTAAATAAAGCATATATTTTTTTTGTTATTTTTTGAATTAAAAATTAGTCTAAGTTAATGATTGAATTAATTAATTAAATGAAAAGATTTTTGGTTTTTTATTACTTAAGGAAATAAAATAAAATAAGAATGGTTAAAAATATTAAAAACCTAATTCTAAGTCAATTTTAATTTTTGCAAAATATGTTAAAATTATACCTAATTTAAACTAAATTAATTAATTAATTTTTATTTACAAAAATAAATAATAAAATTAATGGAATTAAAAAATATTATTTTTATTGTTTCTGATTTTTTATGAAAAAGTTAATTGGTTAGTTGATTAATTAAGATAATAATAATAATAATAAATAAATAAATAAGAAAAAGAAATAAAATGTAAAAGAAATACGCAGGGGGGTGTGGGCCTGAAGAGAGGGTTTGAGTTGCAATTTTCAGGCCCAATTGTGAGCAGCCTCGTTGACCCTTTTAATCCAGTATGCGCCTTTGACTTGAGAATATGGTGAGGACCCCATTCTGGCCATTGGATCTAGTCTACAGGCCATCTGGACGAGATCTGGATGAAGGCATATGATGCACTGCAAAGCCTGAAACACATGCAATTTCCTGGAGAAAAACAAGACAAATAATGTTGGGGGACCTGAGATTCGAACCCAGGTCCCAAGGGGTTTTGCAATAGCACGCTCACAAACCAGCCAACTTGTTCAATTGTTATTGGAATAAGAAATAAATAATATATGGGAAAATCAATTAATATACTGGAAAATAAGAAAATATGGCGCGCTATTCAAACGCACCAATCTGGCCACGCCATGTTATCATCCCTGTCATGGGGACTGTGGCTAAAAGTCCTTTTACCTATACCAACAGACGACTGTCTGTAGCTATACGTCATGCTGTCTCAAAATCCACCACGAGCCACTAAAATGCAAACTAAAGGCGTGGTTCTGCTCGCCTCTCCGCCCCGGTTCCAACCATGGTCCTCTTATTGACCAATTTCCCCTGTAACAAAAATCCCTGAAAGAACCCTAAAACCAGCTGCAATGGCATTTTGTGATATATGGTATGATAATGAAATTGACTAATGCAGAAATTTCGCAAATGATGTAAGGAATTCAAATATGCAATTATCTCAAAGAATGGATGCAAGACTGAAGCTTTACGATTCCATGAGTATGGTGGTTTTGGGCGACACTTACAGGGCTTTTGGAGGCAGGAGAATGCGCGATAATGATTGGTATTGCTTCAGTGAGGTGCAAGAAAGCGATTGGGACCTTTATTTGATCCTGAAAAGGCCTCTAAGCACGATTTCAAATCCAAGGTTTTCAAGCTTTTTTCTCCAATTCTTCTGGCCGTTTCTACAGAGCTTTGTGCATCCTCCTGCTTTGTGTGGCTTGTGTGAATGTTATAGAATGAATTTAGGTCAATACTTGGGCCATAATCCATGCGCATTCAAAGTTTTGAGATTTGATATGATCACCATTATCAAGTTTCCAAATATAGGCCAAATCTGATTTTTTATGCATGAAAAACCATGATACGAATTTGATTTGATTCATGATGATAATTTAAAGTTGTTCCAATCACAAAGATATGATTTCATCAATTTTTAGATTTTATTTGATTTAATATTGATTAAAAATGGATTAAATCAATAAAAATTAAATAAAATAGAAAAATAAATGAATGGCCATGAAATCAAATATGGGACACGTGTGTGGCATGACAAGACCATATCAAGTGGAAAAAAGTGGGCCCTTTTGTCAAAAATTGGAGTTTTGAGGATAGTTGACTTTTGGCAAATTTGGAAAAATGCCCAACTTCAACAATGCATAACTTCTTCAATTTTGAACTTTTGGAGGTGTTATTGGACTTTTTAGAAACCCTGAGATGTCCTCTAATCAACCCTTTTGGTATAATCTCATTTTGATATTCCATGCTGAAGTTATAAGCTTTGGAAAAATCGGTGTTTTTGTTGACTTTCAAAAATGACCTATAATGTCCAAATTAGTAACTTTTTGTGAGAGAATTTCCTGATCTTGGGGTGTGAAGATGGATTGTGGGATATTGCATCCTCTTAAAAATGAGATTTTTATGGTTCATTTCTCATAAAGTATGAGAAAGTTATGCTTGGTCAAAGTTGAGTTGACTTTTCCTACAAAACCCTAATTTAGCAATTTTTGAATCTTGATGAATCTTGAGCAATCCTTGATGAATCATGATCAACCCTTGATCAAATGATGAATTATCCTTCAAAATTAGAATTTTGACAAAAAAATCTTGAGTTTTGACTGTATTTGGGACACAGTTGACTTTTGCCCTAGCATAGTCGATTTTTGGGCCTCTTGAGCAATTGACTGACCAAACTTCCTTTACAAGGCTTGAAAATTGACATGGATGAACTTGAGAACATATTAGGACATTGGGGAGCACTTGAGGTCATTTGGATATGAGGACCTTGATGCAACACAAAACCCTAATTTTGAATTGACTGCCTTAGGAGGTGATTTGACTGTCCCATTCTTGGGCCATTTTGAACAACTTGAAGATTATTCTTGACATGTCTTGAGAAATATGGGAGGGCAAATTTTGGGGTACAACAGTTGCCCCTATTCAATTTTATTAAACCTGAGGATATAGATTGGCTTTCGAGCCTTTCGTGATCCGAAGGTGGAAGATAATTGAACACTAGAGTACCCAGAAATTTGCACTCGCATGGTGTAGTATCAGTATTGTGATGTCGGGAATGGGCTTACAGATGCCATTTGGAGATTGTTAGTAGGAGGATGGGCTTACAGATGCCATCTGCAGGAATATCGATCGCATAAGAGATTCCTTAGCGAGAACTTGTATACTTGTTGTTGAGGGAGATTCCGCTGGGGAAGTCTAACTTTTGTTTAGATTTAGGGACTTGCTTGTACTTCAACTGAGAGAATGCTTCAGCTGAGTTTTAAGAACCTGCCCATAATTCATTTGGGGGGAAACATCTTCATCAAGATCTAGGAACTGTCGCGTGCTCAACGTAGTATACCTCTGAGGTTATAGAACTTGTCCACACTATGACGGAGGAAAACATCAAGATCTAGGAACTGACTCGTGATCAATGGAGTATACCGTTGAGGTTATAGTACTCGTCCATACTATGACGTAGGGAAACATCTTCATCAAGATCTAGGAACTGTCTCGTGCTCAATGGAGTATACCGTTGAGGTTATAGAACTTGTCCACACTATGACAGAGGAAAACATCAAGATCTAGGAACTGACTCGTGCTCAACGGAGTATACCGTTGAGGTTATAGTACTCGTCCATACTATGACATAGGGAAACATCTTCGTCAAGATCTAGGAATTGTCTCGTGCTCAACGTAGTATACCGCTGAGGTTATAGAACTTGTCCACACTATGACGGAGGAAAACATCAAGATCTAGGAACTGACTCATGCTCAATGGAGTACACCGTTGAGGTTATAGTACTCGTCCACCCTATGACATATGGAAACATCTTCATCAAGATCTAGGAACTGTCTCGTGCTCAACGTAGTATACTACTGAGGTTATAGAACTTGTCCACACTATGACAGAGGAAAACATCAAGATCTAGGAACTGACTCGTGCTCAATGGAGTATACCATTGAGGTTATAGTACTCGCCCACACTATGATGTAGGGAAACTGTCGAGATTGAGAACCTTATCTGAAATTCAACCAAGGATAATTCAGTTGAGATTTAAGAACCAATCAGGTCTTCGACGTAATTGAGAACTTTAATTGTATCTTTCCTGAAAGTTAAGGTCAGTCATATGCAATGCATGATATGGATCAGGCAATGATGTTCTCAAAATAAATGAGATTGTATTTGTATGATGCGTATATGCATGTGTCATGATGTATGGGGATATAATGTTTTAGCTAGGGAAAATAAATCCCGGAGCTGCTGGAGAATAGAGTTAAGTTCTTCGTTTCCGCTGGGGATGATGAACGAAGATGATAAACCTGTAGGAGAGAAGAACTCCGTTGGGGGAATAAACTGATGAAGATATTACTCCGAGGGGAATTACTCTGTGGGGAAGAGACGTTCTGCTGAAGATTTTAACGATAACTCCGCTGGGGATTCTGTTGATAAGCTCTGTTGGGGATTTTAATGATGAACTCCGCCGGGGATAGAAAGAACTTCGCTGGGGATGATCTTTCAATTGCAACTTGCTGAGGATAACCCAGTTAGGCTCTTGTGAGGATAACCTTTTGAATTTGGCTGGGGAGATTTATTTGTATTCTGCAGGGGATAAGCTTCCATAATCTACTAGGTAAGATGATTTAGCTCTGGCGGGGAAGCCTTTTTTAGACTGCGCTGGGGAAATGACTCCACTGGGGTATCTTGTATTCCGCCAGAGAACATTCTTATACTCCGTTGAGGAATGTTAAGACTGCCGGGGGTATTCTTATACTTGCTGGGGAATGTCTTTATACTCCGCTGAGGAATATTAAGACCTTCTAGGGATACCAAGCCTTTTTAGGGTTGATGGTAGATTAACTCTTCTTGGGGAGAGTGTTACTGATTTGTACATAGCTGCAAGACTCAGCTGGGAAATCTACCATTACTGTTTTACTCTGCGGGGAGTGATGGTATCTTGGTCATATTCTTTAGCCGAACCTACCTTGGTACCTTGGTGGACAAAGTAACTACACAGTTTGGACATTTCTTATGCCCCTGTTTCTGATATTACCCGTAATCCGTCCTTTGTTTCACATGTAAATAATTATGAGCAACAATTAATTTCAAATGCATATATAAAAAATGAACATTGGACGTTCTTTGCAAAACAAAACAGATAAAGGAAAAACAATTTGAAATTTGTCTGAAAATGAATTTGTATTGATTTTGAAGTTTGCCTAAAAATAGGCGTTTTTATACAAGAGGCTGACGTCCTAGTAAGAGAAACGCCGCCGAACAGATAGAATTTACAATTTGTGAAAAGAAAACAAAAAACAGCTAATGTGAATAATCCCACTGGGTTCCAACTCTGCTATTGCCTTTATATCTTCAAGCGTCTCATCACTTTGCTGTTTTAGTTGAAGATGAATCTGATTGATTGGTGTCATCCGAGCTTGATAGCTGATACCGAAGTCTGGATGTGAGGTGATCCAATGAGACATAGTATTACGCTTTGATCCCAAACTTTTACCAGGACCGCCCTTTCGGGTTTTCAGTCCACCGGGATACCCTTTTTTGCCCAAGCCGCCTTTTCAGGTTTTCGACTTGCCGGGTGTACAGATTTTTTTCATTTTCATCCCTTATTTTTGCCCGAACCCTTTTGGTTCACCGAGAAGCCCTTATTTTTGCCTAGGCCAGTCAACCTAGCGGGTCTTTGATTATGCGTAGTATCTTTTTACTATGTCTGCATTGACGGGGTGAGGAAGGACGTCACCATCCATGGTGGTCAGAATCATAGCTCCTCTTGAGAAAATGTTCTTAACCACAAATGGCCCTTCGTAAGTAGGGGTCCATTTGCCCCTGGGATCACCTTGAGGTAAGATAATGCGCTTCTTACCAGGTCCCCAACTTGATACTCTTGTCGTCTGACTTTCTTGTTAAATGCCTTGATCGTCCGTTTTTGGTATGTCTGACCACGACAAATAGCAGTAAGTCTCTTTTCATCGATTAGATTCAGTTGATCAAGTCGGGTCTGAATCCAGTCATCTTCGCTCAAACCTGCATCCTTCATGATCCGAAGAGAGGGTATCTGAACTTCAATCGGCAAGACTGCCTCCATGCCATATACCAAGGAATAGGGTGTTGCCCCTGTTGATGTCCGTGCTGAGGTACGGTACCCATGAAGAGCAAATGGTAACATCTCGTGCCAGTCTTTGTATGTCATTGTCATCTTCTGCATAATCTTCTTAATGTTCTTATTAGCCGCTTCTACGGCCCCATTCATCTTCGGCTGGTAGGGAGAAGAGTTATGATGCTGTATCTTGAACTGCTCGCAGAGCTCAGTGATCATCTTGTTATTAAGATTGGTAACATTGTCCGTAATGATCCTCTCTGGTACACCGTATCGACATATCAGATTATGCCGAATGAACCGTGCTACGACGTTCTTGGTTACGGTAGCAAAGGAAGCTACTTCAACCCACTTTGTAAAGTAATCAATTGCTACCAGGATGAAACGATGCCCGTTAGATGCCGTAGGTTTGATCTCGCCGATCATATCAATGCCCCACATTGCAAAAGGCCAAGGTGCTGTCAAGACGTTCAAAGGGACCGGAGGAATGTGCACTTTATCAGCATAGACCTGGCATTTGTGACATGTCCGAGAATGCTGATAACAGTCGGCTTCCATTGTGGACCAATAATATCCTGCCCGAAGGATTTTCTTTGCCATGGTATGTCCACTGGAATGAGTTCCGAAAGTACCTTCATGCAGCTCTACCATGATCTTTTCTGCTTCAGTCTTATCCACACAATGCAGTAGGGTCGAATCATGGTTACGCTTGTAAAGAATGCCATTGCTGATGAAGAACTTTGCCGCGAACCTTCTCAGAAACTTCTTGTCATTAATAGATGCACCCTTGGGGTATTCTTGAGCTTCAAGGTACCTCTTCACCTCATGATACCAGGGCTTTTCTGTTACCTCTTCAGTCTCAAGATTACAGCAATGTGCAGGTTCGTCCAATCTTTCAATAATGATCCGGGGAGCCTCGTTGTCCCAATTGACTTTGAACATAGAAGACATCGTAGCTAGCGCGTCCGCCAACTGATTCTCCTCTCTAGGGAAGTGTTCAAAGGTTATCTCCTCAAAATGGGGAAGCAATGTTAACACATACTCCTTGTAAGGAATAAGATTTGGGTGTTTCGTATCCCACTCGCCTTTGATCTGACTGATCACGAGAGCGGAATCTCCGAAGACACTTAGAAACTTAATCCGTAGGTCAATCGCAGCTCGAAGACCCATGATGCACGCTTCATACTCTGCCATGTTGTTGGTGCAGTTGAAACATAGTTGGGCGGTAAACGGAGTATGAGAGCCTTTAGGAGATATGATCACAGCGCCAATGCCATTACCCAAAGCGTTCGAAGCTCCATCAAAGTACATAGACCATCGGGATCATTCCTCAGGTCCTTCATCCAGTCCAGGTGTCTCACAATCAGTTACCATCATGATATTCTCGTCCGGGAATTCAAAGTTCATAGACTGGTAATCATCCACTGCCTGATGTGCCAAATGGTCTGCCAATACACTTCCCTTGATTGCTTTTTGAGTTGTGTACTGGATGTCATACTCAGTCAGGATCATCTGCCATCTTGCTATTCTTCCGGACAAGGCTGGATTTTCAAAGATATACTTGATTAGATCCATCTTTAATATAAACAGAGTAGTGTGAGTCAGCATATACTGTCTCAGCCGGCGAGCAGCCCATGCCAAAGCGCAACAAGTTTTCTCAAGCAGTGAGTATCGGGTCTCACAGTCGGTAAACTTTTTTCTAAGGTAATAAATAGCATGCTCTTTTCGGCCAGACTCGTCATGCTGCCCCAGCACACACCCCATTGAGTTGTCAAGTACTATCAAGTATAAGATCAGAGGTCTCCCTTCAATTGGTGGCATCAGAATGGGTGGCTCTTGGAGATACTCTTTGATCCTTTCGAAAGCGGCCTGACATTCATCATTCCAGCATACCACTTGATCTTTCTTCAGCAGCTTGAAGATTGGCTCACAAGTAGCAGTTAGGTGCGAGATGAATCGGGCAATGTAGTTTAGTCGTCCTAGAAAGCCTCTGACCTCCTTCTCTGTCTTGGGAGCTGGCATCTCTTGTATGGCTTTCACTTTGGCAGGGTCCACTTGAATACCTTTGTCGCTCACGACGAAACCCAGTAGCTTACCAGACCTCACCCCGAAGGTGCACTTGTTCGGGTTTAATCTTAGCTTGTACAACTTCAACCTGTCAAACAGCTTCTGTAGATGGTCAAGGTGTTCCTCCTCAGTCTGGGACCTCGCAATCATATCGTCGACGTATACTTCAATCTCATGATGGATCATGTCATGAAACAAAGCAACCATGGCACGCTGATATGTTGCCCCAACATTCTTCAACCCAAAAGGCATGACCTTGTAGCAAAAGGTACCCCACTGAGTAACAAAGGTGGTCTTCTCCATATCCTCAGGAGCCATCTTAATTTGATTATATCTGGAGAAACTATCCATAAAGGAGAATACCTTGTGCTGAGCAGTATTGTCAACCAGAACGTCGATATGAGGTAGAGGGAAGTCATCCTTGGGACTGGCCCTGTTCAGATCCCTGTAGTCAAAACACATTCGAACCTTACCATCCTTCTTCGGTACCGGAACCACATTGGCAACCCACTGAGGGTAAGAAGTCACTGCTAGAAAACCGGCGTCAAACTGTTTCATAACTTCAGCCTTGATTTTCTCGGACATCTCTGGGCGCATACGGCGAACCTTCTGTTTTACGGGAGGGAAGTCTTCCTTGGTAGGCAGGCGATGAACCACAATGTCAGTATCCAACCCAGGCATATCTTCGTAGGACCAGGCAAATATCTTAACATAGTCATGCAGCATCTGAATCAACCGCTGCTTCACACTAAGCTCCAGAATTGCACTGATCTTGACTTCCTTCTTGTCTGTCTCAGTACCCAGATTCACTGTTTCCACTGGCTCTTCATGTGGCTGAATGGCCCTCTCTTCCTAGAGTACCAGTCTTGCAAGTTCACCCGGCACTTCGCAATCATCTTCACCTTCATCTTCGGCTAAGTTGATCGGATTTTCGAAGTCATAACTGGCAGTAGCAGAGTCGTTACCAGTGAGATCCAGAGTGGATTGAGACCTGTATATGTGAGTGTGTGTAAAATAGTTGTTTTGCAATATATAATAAAGAAAAACAAGGAGCGCAAAATTTGAAATGCAAGAAACGTCCAATGCTTTTATTAATGATATATGAAAATGGCACACAAAAGCCCTCACAAATGAAGCCACGGTGCCCCGGGTAAGACACCGGGCCATAAAGTTTCAAAACATTGTCTGTTACAAATTCAAAACAAAGGGTTCATTACTGGGTAACAAAAGTAATAGGGATGAAGTCCTTTGCTGTCCAGTTGCTTGGTCCACCGTTGGTCGTAGGATAGATCCGGCTGTCGAATTCAGACTCCTCCACATCATCTTCAATGGCATTTACTCCCGAGTTGCTGATGAACACGGGAGGTCTTCCAATCCTTGCACTTCGAACAACCCTTTGAGCTTCTGCAGTGAAACCCAAACCAAACTTGTTAGTCTTATGAGTAAAATCAGGGAGTCGTCCCCAATTTGCACACTCACCCTTCTCAATAATAGCCCGACATCCCTTAAGGAAGCCATCTTCATAGGAGAATCTTCAACCATAGTCTCAGCTGATGCCAGTGTCTGAGGAACCTCTTCAAAATGCTGAAATGGGGTCTCAATGAACTCCCCGTCCATCTCTACGTATCGGAACGAGTTGAGGTGGCTGACCATGTACTCCTCCTCCCCTTGAACTGTCACAATCTTCCCTCTGACCGGGTATTATAGCTTCTGGTGGAGCGTTGAGGTTACGGCCCTAGCTTTATGGATCCATGGACGACCCAGCAAACAAGAATAGGATGGCCGAATGTCCATCACGTAGAATGTAGAATTGAAGACCTGAGAACCAACTTTAATTGGAATATCAACTTCACCCTGCACCATCCTTTTAGACCCGTCAAAGGCCCTGACAATGATGTTACTTGGCTTTAGCTCCAACCCTTCGCAATCCAACCGGTCTAGAGCCTTCTTGGGTAAGACGTTCAATGAGGAACCAGTGTCAACCAATACATGTGAAAGAGTAGTTCCACTGAATTCAATGGAGACATGCATGGCGTCATTGTGGTTCTTCTCTTTAACAGTCAAATCGGCGTTGGAGAAACCCAAACCATTATCAACAGTTAAATTGGCCACACAATCGGTAAACTGATCAGCTGATGTCTCTTGTGGCACGTGGGCAGTCTTCAGAAAGGTAATCAGAGCCTTGGCATGGGCCTCTGAACACAACAACAATGACAACATAGAAATATTGGATGGGGTTTGCCCCAGTTGCTCAACTACGTTATAATCACTCTTCTTAATAATCTTCAGAATCTCTTCCATCTCCTGTTTGAAAGCTTCAACAGTAATAGTCTTCGGTGCCTCCGTTTGGGCAGACATATCAGTGGTGATCCCTTTGCCCCGAGCGTTAGATGACTCGGCAACAGGGGTAGGACTAGGAACTTGATCAGGAATCGTGATAGGTACACTTGTAGGTGTAATGACAATAGGTCTGTGGATAGTTGGTGGAGCAATATCAGGTGAGAAAAGTCTACCGCTGCGGGTGACTTTAGCAGGTCTAGTAATGTTGCTGACGCCGGTATCAGCATCCAACTCTTGCTTAACTCCAAGAACATAAACATCAGCCCCATAGTGCCAGGGGACAGCCTTGTCAGAGGTGTAGGGGACGGGCCCCGGAACAGTGATGATTACAAGTGCGATCTTCGGAGTAGATGTAATTCTAACAGGCTTCCTTAAGGGAGCCTTGGAAGAATTGTTGAAAATGGTAATGATGGCAACTTCTTCAGTAGGAATGGAAGGAACGGAAATCTTCTCAAACAAGATCTCCTTATTATCCATCAAGTTTTGGATACCTGACTTCAGAAATGGGCAACCAGTAGGTAAAACAGAACACATATGGCAACCTCCGCCATAGCCCAGAAATAAACCGGCTAGCAACAGGTTCTTCTTGACGGTCATCAGAGGGGTAACAATATCATCCACGGAAACTACAAACAAGTCTTCCTCCACAGCATTTACTCCATGTTTGGGCACGAGAGCAGTCACAACATTAGGCCTCTCAGGCGCCTCAAACTCAATCTCCTTTGCATCAATTAGGTCTTGCACCCTGTTCCCCAAAACCCAACAATCATCTGTATTATGCCCCGGGCTATCAGAGTGAAAAGCGCAGCGGGCATTAGGGTTGCACTTTGGTGATGTGGTACTTGGATTCTTCGGAGCTTCTTTTAGAGTCACTAGATTGGTCTTCCGCAACTGTGGCAGAATCTGAGGCAAAGTCATGCTGAGACGAGTGAATTGCCTTCGAGGTCTCTCGTCCTTTTGTTGATTATGATGCTGAGGAGCACCGGCAAGTTTTGAAATAACCACCGCATTGACAGCTTGGCGGTGTTCAGGCCTATTCTGTCTTCTCGAACTGTAGACAACACTAGACTCTTTCTTAAACGGTTTCTTCTCGGTGCTCGATGAGGCACCCTTCTGTATCTTCCCAGCCTTAATACCAGCTTCAATCCTCTCACCAGTCAAAATAAGATCTGTAAACCCATTTGAAGAGCTTCCAATCAGATGATTAAAGAATGGACCAGACAGGGTCCCCAAAAACATGTCAACAAGTTCACGATCAGCCAAAGGTGGTTGCACCCTTCCGGCAAGGTCTCTCCATTTTTGAGTATACTCTTTAAATCCTTCACCCGTTCCTATTGACATACCCTGGAGTTGGGTACGCGTAGGAGCAAGGTCGGAGTTGTACTGATACTGCCTATAGAATACAGTAGCCAAATCTTCCTAGCTGCGGATACTGGCTCCGTCCAACTGATAGAACCACTCGAGTTGAGTCCCTGAGAGTCTGTCTTGAAAGAAATGGATCCATAAGTTCTTATCAGCAGTGTAAGGCTGGATCTTCCTCACATATGACCAAAGGTGCAACTTCGGATTGGAAACTCCGTCATACTTGGCAAAGGCAGGTGCCTTGAATTTATGGGGGATCACCACCCCAGAGGATAGACCTAAATCTCCGAAGTCCAGACCGAGCACTTTCTGAATTTCCATAGCGCTCAAACGGTCTTCCAGCTATTTGTACTTATCCTCAGCAGGTGGATACTGTTCTTCATCGTAGTCCGTCTCGTTGTCAGAGACCATAGGGCTAGGAGCCCTCCTTTCTTGTGGACTATCCTTCCCTCCAGATGAGGTGGTCAGATCAACTTCATTCTGCAGCCCATTTCCAAACCTGCGTCCAGTATTGAATAAGATGGTCCTCTTCTTCTTCTTCTTTTTCTCCTTCAGAAGCAAGGTCTTCAGGTCCTGCTGACCCTTAGATAGATTCATGAACAGCTCTTGAAACTGGGCATTCTGGGCCTGGAGGGCCTTGATAGCTTGCTCAGTTGAAAGTTCAGCAGACATGATGATTGCTGAAATAAACATCGAAGGAGATAAGAGACCTGTAAAAAGGGTACCTGTTTATGAAGTGCATGTGATGAAATGCGTATGATTATGATTTCAAAGACAATCGGGATTCAAATTTGTAAACAAGAAAGGAAACACACTTTATTAGATTTAAACTTCGAAATTTAAATTGTTCAACAAATTGCCCTTAGGCGTTACAAGAATGGAAATACTAAAAAGTAAACAAAAATTGTAAAAGAAATCATCAAAGGTCCATCAATGCTCCCATGGTCTCTTCTTCTCAGTGCACACGTAATCATTCAGGATCCGCTCGTTCTCCAGTTGCCTAGTCAGCTTCTGGATCTTCTGCTCCTGTTCATTGAACCTCTCTCGGTAGGAATCCCGTTCATCCCTTAACTGCATCCAAGACCTCTTCAGTGTCTCAATATCAGTGGGCATATAAGGGTGGAGAATAGTTGGAAGAACCCCCTCCTCATTAGCAACTTCAAGAGTAACAGGCCTGACAGCTTCATATGGCATACCTAACTTCTGGGCACGGATGCGGACCCATCTGAGATATGGTTCCATTGGCAGAGAAGTCTTTGGTCCCAACTCATGTGGATCAGATTGGTGAACTCTGTCCCAAGCCCTTATGAATCTACGACGGAGCTCGTCGCTATCTCCCTAAAAATCAAAGATGATATGAGGCATCAACATCTCATGAGGCCCTTCTCTTCTGGCTCTTCCAAACTGACGGAGAGCTAAGCATGGGTTGTAAGAAATCCCTCCATGGGTCCCGATCAATGGAACATTAGGATACTCTCCACAATGATCAATGACAGTCACCTCATCCATACCTTTGAGGGTTCAGATAATGTCATTATTAGAAAGATACATCACCCTATAAGCCCAGCCCATTCCTTCTTTGTTCTTCAGCACGGACTTCGGGAGGTGCGAAATAAACCACCTCGACAATAAAGGAGCACAACACATCAAAGTTCCCCGCTTTCGGGCCGTACGAGCATAGAGCTGATGAAGGATATCACCCAAGAGAGTGGGTACAGGGTTCTGAGAAATGAAGATCTTTATGGCATTAATATCAACAAAAGTGTTAGGATTCGGAAACAATACCAGACCATAAATCAAGAGAGCCAGAATGTCCTCGTACGCCTTGAAGTCTAAGCTGTCCCAGAAGTAGTTAGCTTTGCCAACCAAGAACTTAGTCAGAAAACCCTTAGCTCCACTTCTAGTCTCCCAGTTAGCCATTACCTCCTCCTTGGTCAAGTGAAGGGCTGCAGCAATTTCTTCGGGCTTAAGAGTCTTTTCCCAACCGTTAAATGGAGTCTGTTCCAGGACGAAGATACCGAGCAGCTCAGAGAACTCTTCTGGGGTAGGCACCAGCTGAAACTCCTGGAAAGTAAAACAATGGGACAGCGGATCATAGAATTGGACCAGAACACTCATCATTTGTTCGTCCAATTTTGAGGTGACCAAACTGAGGAGAGAACCATGCCTTCTGATGAAGGAAGTAGTGTTTGGAATCCTGACAACCAACTCTTTAAGCAAGGTAGGGACTTGGACAAAGTTGATCCGGATAGTATTCCTACGCATGGGCATCATGATAACCTACAAAACAGAGCAAAGATGAAACCCTCTTGTCTTTGAAATAGGTTAGTCCTTATGCAAAATGTATGCAATGTTATGATGTCATGATGTCATGGTAAAGGCACACCATAAGTATCCACAAAAGGAAAACATGGTAAAGGCACACAAGTCACACAAAAGAGCCCTTAGATTTCAGGCTGGCATGGAGCTTAGGTACTACCCTCTTTCAGTTCAGTTGGTTAAGACCTGTCCTAAAAAATAGTAACCGGGTTCTAGAGGATCTCAATATCACTGACTACCCTCAATCGGTCATAATTCCAGTTTAGCAATCTTTTCTTGCGGCCGGAATCATCACTAGAGTTTAGTCTCAATGAGTGTAGCATACTGCTACTGTTCTATGGCCAAGTTGGTCAATTTAAGGTTCTAAGGTCAGTTGGTGCTTAATGACTCCTTAGAAGACCCATATTCTCCTAGTTCCAACACAAGGGATATTGGTACAGAACAAGGTGCCACACCAACGTAGCTACTGCTTCATCCGTATCGGTCTACGCTGTACAGATCCCTCACAGTTTATTGCTACTTACCTAAAGGGTATCCCCAGATCCGAGTTAGGATCTATAGAACTCCGATACAAGCCCACAAAATTAAAGCATACAAAGCATACATTTGAAAACATAGTGATCTAATCCTAAGGTACACCTCACTTATACAATATTTCCCCAGCAGAGTCTCCAGTTCTGTGATCGGTGGGAATAGAACTGACTGTTTTTGGAATGCTGGTTCGCGTTTGCGTTTGTTTTTGCAAAATGTCGCGGTAAGCAAGAGTCGCCACCGTATTTTATTTTATCCAACAAGGAAAGGACAAAAGCACATAAAAATTCCTTTTTGAGATATTTCTCGGGTTCGGGAGGTAGATTATAGAAAGGGAAGGTGTTAGCACCCTTTCTATCCGTGGTTATCCACGGGCTCTTAGGTACTTGCTCATTATGTTTTCAAAAATTTTGCTTTTCTTTGTGTTTGTGGATTTGAGAAGAGTTTTTGTTTTGAAAGGGGTGTAAGTGCGAAAAAATTTTGTTTTTGTTTTAAAAGGAGCAAGTACTTAAGAACCATCTACCTACTCAAAAAGGAATTAATCTGTACAAGTGTCCTTTAGACAATTCTATCCCACTATTGAGAAATATGTAGCATCGTCGTTGAAGTTTTCGGGTCAATTCGATTAAGGGACGTGTGGTCACTAAAGCAACGTTAGGACGCCTTAGCGGTAACCCTAATGTCTTAGATCATTTTATCCGAGGCAACCATTTCGAGGCAACTTATAATCTTTGGACAAGAGGGCGACCTCTAAAACTTCCTATACTCAATGACCACGTTCGAAGGCAACCAAGTGAGGTGTACCCTAAGAGTGCGCATGTGCGAGTGTATTGTTTTTTCAGTTATTTATCTTTGTACATGTCATGGGTGAGCTATGTTGATTTTAAGTTCATACATTGGATCTTGTCATGCATTCCCTATTATCAAACATCTAACAGTTTATGGTTGCGGAAATTAAATTGCGGAAAATAAATCTAAGCTATTACAAGGCGTCGGGTATTTACATCGCCAAAGACAAACCCTTAAAAATTAAATTGGCGAAAAGTAAATAAAAGCGATAAATAAATAAATAAAGTCCTAAGTTAAGAATTATTACATTCCCGAAGCAGTTACAATATTGAAATATGGATCAAAAAATAATACGCGCGCGAGAAAATTAAATCGGAGTGTCTTAGGGTTTTGACCCTTTTTATTAAATAAAGCATATATTTTTTTGTTATTTTCTGAATTAAAAATTAGTCTAATTTAATGATTGAATTAATTAATTAAATGAAAAGATTTTTGGTTTTTTATTATTTAAGGAAATAAAATAAAACAAGAATGGTTAAAAATATTAAAAACCTAATTCTAAGTCAATTTTAATTTTTGCAAAATATGTTAAAATTATACCTAATTTAAACTAAATAAATTAATTAATTTTTATTTACAAAAATAAATAATAAAATTAATGGAATTAAAAAATATTATTTTTATTGTTTCTGATTTTTTATGAAAAAGTTAATTGGTTAGTTGATTAATTAAGATAATAATAATAATAATAAATAAATAAATAAATAAATAAGAAAAAGAAATAAAATGTAAAAGAAATACTCAGGGGGGTGTGGGCCTGAAGAGAGGGTTTGAGTTGCAATTTTCAGGCCCAATTGTGAGCAGCCTCGTTGACCCTTTTAATCCAGTATGCGCCTTTGACTTGAGAATATGGTGAGGATCCCATTCTGGCCATTGGATCTAGTCTACAGGCCATCTGGATGAGATTTGGATGAAGGCATATGATGCACTGCAAAGCCTAAAACACATGCAATTTCCTGGAGAAAAACAAGACAAATAATGTTGGGGAACCTGGGATTCGAACCCAGGTCCCAAGGGGTTTTGCAATAGCACGCTCACCAACCAGCCAGCTTGTTCAATTGTTATTGGAATAAGAAATAAATAATATATGGGCAAATCGATTAATATGCTGGAAAATAAGAAAATATGGCGCGCTATTCAAACGCACCAATCTGGCCACACCATGTTATCATCCCTATCATGGGGACTGTGGCTAAAAGTCCTTTTACCTATACCAACGGACGACTGTCCGTAGCTATACGTCATGCTGTCTCAAAATCCACCACGAGCCACTAAAATGCAAACTAAAGGCGTGGTTCTGCTTGCCTCTCTGCCCCGGTTCCAACCACGGTCCTTTTATTGACCAATTTCCCCTGTAACGAAAATCCCTGAAAGAACCCTAAAACCAGCTGCAATGGCATTTTGTGATATAAGGCATGATAATGAAATTGACTAATGCAGAAATTTCGCAAATGATGCAAGGAATTCAAATATGCAATTATCTCAAAGAATGGATGCAAGACTGAAGCTTTACGATTCCATGAGTATGGCGGTTTTGGGCGACACTTACAGGGCTTTTGGAGGCAGGAAAACGTGCGATAATGATTGGTATTGCTTCAGTGAGGTGCAAGAAAGCGATTGGGACCTTTATTTGATCCTGAAAAGGCCTCTAAGCACGATTTCAGATCCAAGGTTTTCAAGCTTTTTTCTCCAATTCTTCTGGCCGTTTCAACAGAGCTTTGTGCGTCCTCCTGCTTTGTGTGGCTTGTGTGAATGTTATAGAATGAATTTAGGTCAATACTTGGGCCATAATCCATGTGCATTCAAAGTTTTGAGATTTGATATGATCACCATTATCAAGTTTCCAAATATAGGCCAAATCTGATTTTTTATGCATGAAAAACCATGATACGAATTTTATTTGATTCATGATGATAATTGAAAGTTGTTCCAATCACAAAGATATGATTTCATCAATTTTTAGATTTTATTTGATTTAATATTGATTAAAAATGGATTAAATCAATAAAAATTAAATAAAATAGAAAAATAAATGAATGGCCATGAAATCAAATATGGGACACGTGTGTGGCATGACAAGACCATATCAAGTGGAAAAAAGTGGGCCCTTTTGTCAAAAATTTGAGTTTTGAGGATAGTTGACTTTTGGCAAATTTGGAAAAATGCCCAACTTCAACAATGCATAACTTCTTCAATTTTGAACTTTTGGAGGTGTTCTTGGACTTTTTAGAAACCTTGAGATGTCCTCTAATTAACCCTTTTGTTATCATATCATTTTGATGTTCCATGCTCAAGTTATAAGCTTTGGAAAAAAAGGTGTTTTTGTTGACTTTCAAAAATGACCTATAATGTCCAAATTAGTAACTTTTTGTGAGAGTATTTCTTGATCTTGGGGTGTGAAGATGGATTGTAGGTTATTTCATCCTCTTCAAAATGAGATTTGGATGGGTCATTTATCATAAATTATGAGAAAGTTATGCTTGGTCAAAGTTGAGTTGACTTTTCCTACAAAACCCTAATTTATCAATTTTTGAATCTTGATGAATCTTGAGCAATCCTTGATGAATCATGATCAACCCTTGATCAAATGATGAATTATACTTAAAAATGAGAATGTTGACAAAAAATCTTGAGGTTTGACTGTATTTGGGACACAGTTGACTTTTGCCCTAGCATAGTCGATTTTTGGGCCTCTTGAGCAATTGACTGACCAAACTTCCTCTGCAAGGCTTGAAACTTGACATGGATGAACTTGAGAACATATTAGGACATTGGGGAGAACTTGAGGTCATTTGGATATGAGGACCTTGATGAAACACAAAACCCTAATTTTGAATTGACTGCCTTAAGAGGTGATTTGACTGTCCCATTCTTGGGCCATTTTGAACAACTTGAAGATTATTCTTGACATGTATTGAGAAATATGGGAGGGCAAATTTTGGGGTACAACACTCATCATTTTGAAAATTGCTTCTTTGTGTGTTTGTGTGATTTGAAAAGTTTTTGTTTGACTTCGATTTAACCCTTGCTTCTGTCTTCAAGAGTGTTACGAAGTGTTTTTGAAAACTTTGTTTGAAAAGGAGTGTAAGTATGAAAAAGTTTGTTTGTTTTGAGAAAGAGCTAATCTACCTACTCGAAAAAATAATTGTTCTATGTTTGTTTCCTTTAGACAACGCGATCCTACTATTAATGAGTAGGTAGCACCGTCGTTGGAGTTTTAAGGGTCAATTCGAAAGGGACGTACGATCACTAAAGCAATGTTAGGACGCCTTAGTAGTAACCCTAATGTCTTAGATCAATTATTCGAGGCAACTATATCCGAGGCAACCATTCCGAGGCAAATTTGATCTTTTGGACAAGAGAGCGACCACTAAAATATCATATACTTAATGACCGTTTACCGAAGGCAACCGAAGTGGAAGTGTACCCTAGGATTGCGCATGTGCGAGTGATTCAATTTAAAGTTTATTATCTTTGCACATTTAGGGTTTGCTAACTGTTTTAAAGTTTACATACATTCTTGTCATGCATCCCTATGATTCATACATCTAACAGTTAATATTTGCGGAATTTAAAGTGTGAAAAGTAAAGCTACAATATTACAAGGCTCCGGGTATTTACATAGCCAAAAACAAACCCTTCAAAAAATGATAAATGAAAGTAAAAGGTCCTAATTAATCTATTACAACTTGTGAGCAATTACATCAATATGGAAAAATAAAAATAAAGCGCGAGCGAGGAAATTAAGAACGATAAGAAATTAGGGTTTTGACCCCTTTCTAACCTAATCGGAAGAAAAATATTGTTTTTGTTGTTTTTAATTATTTTTAAGAAAAAGAATATGTTTTTTAAATTAAATACAAAATTAATTAGTTAATTAAATTAATTAAGGAAAATAATTAAATTTAACCTATTTTGTGCTTCTGATTATTTTAAGAAAAAAGAAATAGAATTAAGTTAGAAACAAAAACCCTAATTGTTCTAATTAATTTTAATTTATTTACAAAATTATTAAAGTTACCTAAAATTAAATAACCTAATTCAATTAATTTTTGTATAAAAAACAAATATCCTAAATCTAATTGGATGAAAATATTTTTGTGATTTTTTTGATAAAAAAAAAAATTAATTTGTGTTAGCAAAACAAATAAATAAATTAAATAAAACAAAATATAAAAAAGAAAAGAAAGAAGAAAACTGGGCCTGAAAGTGATTTTGGTGGGTGTGAATATCAAATCTGGGCCAAAAGAAAGTGACCCACGCTTGACTTTCTAGATCCAGTGCTACGTGTTGACCAACGCCTTTGGTGGATCATCACCTAATAGCCATCAGATTTGGCTTCCTGACACCTGGCTGGTTGGATTATGATGGACCAAGGTGGTCTTCATGCCATGTGGGACGCCTGATCAATGAAAGAAAAAATATATGAAATAATTGGGGGGACATGGGATTCGAACCCAGGTCCTGAAGCCTTTTCCCAACACCTGGTGTTGTACCCCAAAATTTGCCCTCCCATATTTCTCAAAGACATGTCAAGAATAATCTCCAAGTGTTCAAGATGGCTCAAGAGTTGGACAGTCAAATCACCTCCTAAGGCAGTCAAGTCAAAATTAGGGTTTTGTGTTGCATCAAGGTCCTTACATCCAAATAACCTCAAGTTCACCCCAATTTCCTAATATGTTCTTAAGTTCATCCATGTCAAATTTCAAGCCTTGCAGAGGAAGTTTGGTCAGTCAATTGTTCAAGAGGTCCAAAAATCGATTGTACTAGGGCAAAAGTCAACTGTGACCTAAATACAATCAAACCTCAATATGTTTTGTCAACATTCTCATTTTGAAGGATAATTCATAATTTGATCAAGGGTTGATCATGATTCATCAAGGATTGCTCAAGATTCCTCAAGATTCAAAAGTTGCTAAATTAGGGTTTTGTAGGAAAAGTCAACTCAACTTTGACCAAGCATAACTTTCTCATACTTTATGAGAAATGACCCATCAAAAGCTCATTTTTAAGAGGATGCAATTTCCTACAATCCATCTTCACACCCCAAGATCAAGAAATTCACTCACAAAAAGTTACAAGTTTGGACATTATAGGTCATTTTTGAAAGTCAACAAAAACACCTTTTTTTCCAAAGTTTATAACTTGAGCATGGAATATCAAAATGATATGAGACCAAAAGGGTTGGTTATAGGACATCTCAAGGTTTCTAAAAAGTCCAATAACACTTCCAAAAGTTCAAAATTGAAGAAGTTATACATTGTTGAAGTTGGGCATTTTTCCAAAATTGCCAAAAGTCAACTATCCTCAAAACTCCAATTTTTGACAAAAGGGCCCACTTTTTCCCACTTGATTTTGTCTTATCACACCACACACGTGCCCCATCTTCAATTTCATGACCAATCATTTATTTTTCTATTTTATTTAATTTTTATTGATTTAATTCATTTTAAATCAATATTAATTCAAATAAAATCCAAAAATTAATGGAATGAGATTCTTGTGGTCATTACAGCTTGCAAATATCATGATACACTCAATCAAACTCGTGCCAAGTCAAAACATGCACAAAATCTCAGATTTGATGCAAATATGGAAACTTGTTAATGATGATCATATCAAATCTCAAAACCTTGAATGCACATGGATTGGAAGCCCAAGATTTAACCTAATTGCTTGCTTGATACATATACAACAAAAAGCCATAAAGAATACGACCTAAGCATTGCAGAAACGACCAGATAAAGTTTGAGAAAAATCTTGAAAACTTGGAATCTGAAATCAACCTTAGAGCATGATTCAAATCAAAATCTCCACATAGCTCTCTTGCTGGCAATCCCCTGAAACTATATCAATCAAAACCAGGCCCTGAGACACCATCAATCGCACTGTAAGTCCTCGTAAACATGGCTCTGCACACGAAATCCAAACCTCTGATTCTTACATCCTTTCATTAAAATCTTTGCACATTTGTGTTTGTCGTTTCATTTAGAACATTTTGGCAATATTCAATTTCGTTTTCATGGCCTGTAACGTAGCGCTCAAATCTAGGGGTTCTTGTTCTTATTTTTTAGGCATTTTGGATACAGGCAAAATCAAGGCAAATAAATGGTACAGGGATGCTCAGGGAGGAGAGACGAACACATTGGTGTTCTTGGATTGCATTTCTATGGTCTAGGGTGAATTCTTGGACGAACCTAGGAAATTAGCTACGAATAAATTCCGCAGGCAAAAACCCTGGTTATTTCAACGAAGAAGACGACTACGCGTCCTCTTCCTATTGGCTGATTCAAATCAGCGCGCTTTTTTTTATATTTTTTCCAGGCATAATTAATTGTTTTCAATATAATATTTATTATGTATTTCATTAACAATTGAACAAGCCAGTTGAGTTGGCAAGGGAGGCGTGTCAAAGTCCTTTGGGACCTGGGTTCGAATCCCAGGTCCCCCAAAACTTTGTTGAATTTTGTTTTCAGGCAATCTCATGCAACGTCCAAAGATGCAGTCCACCATATGCCTCAAAGATCAACGCGCCATATGGCCTTCAGGCCAAATCTGGTGGCCAGGAATGAAGGACTACCATAGTCTCAAGTCAACAAGCGCGTGGGCAAACTGGAAAAGTCAAGCAGGCTGGACGTTAATGGGCCAAATAATTGCTGATTTCACACTCAATTTGGGCCCAGCACCCCCTGGGTTTATTTCTTTTTCTCTTTTATATTTTTACTTAATTGTTTTTATTAATTATTATTCTTAATTAATTACTAACCAAATAATTAATATTTTGCCTAATAAAATCAGAAAACATAAAAAACATTATTTTTATTTATTAAACTTGATTTCATTATTTTATTTTTTGTAAATAAATATTAACATAATTAACTTAGTTTTAAATAGGTGTAACATTTAATATTTTTTGCAATAAATTAAAATCAATTTAGAATATTAGGTTTTTTTTTTAATAATTTTGATCATTCTTATTTTGTTTCCTAAAATATAAAAAACTCAAAAAATATATTTCATTATTTAATTAATAAATTAACTTAGGTTTAATTTCATTTAATTCAAAAAACAACAAAAATCACTTTCTTTAATGAAAAGGGTCAAAACCCTAAAAATGCGCCGTCTAATTTTCTCGCACGCGTCCTATTTTTATCCAATATTGTAATTGCTTCCGGTATGTAATAATTTTTTAGGACTTTATTTATTTATCGCTTTTATTTACTTGCCGCAATTTAAATTAAAGGGTTTGTCTTTGGCGATGTAAATACCCGACGCCTTGTAATAGCTTAAATTTAAATTCCCGCAATTTAATTTCTGCACGATATTAACTGTTAGATGTTTGATAACTAGGCAATGCATGACAAGATCAATCATTAACTTAAAATCAACAATAGCTCACCTATGACATGTACAGATAAAGTTAACCGAACTAACACACTCGCACATGCCACTCTTAGGGTACACCTCACTTGGTTGCCTCGAACGTGGTCATTGAGTATAGGAAGTTTTAGAGGCCGCCCTCTTGTCCAAAGATCATAGTTGCCTCGAAACGGTTGCCTCGGAAAAATGATCTAGGATATTAGGGTTACCGCTAAGGCGTCCTAACGTTGCTTTAGTGACCACACGTCCCTTAATCGAATTGACCTGAAAACTACAACGACGGTGCTACCTATTCCTCAATAGTGGGATAGCACTGTCTAAAGGACATTTGTACAGTTTAATTCCTTTTTGAGTAGGTAGATGTTCTTAAGTACTTGCTCCTTTTAAAACAAAACAAAACTTTTCGCACTTACACCTCTTTCAAAACAAAAAACTCTTTTCAAACCCACAAACACAAAAAAAAGCAATTTTTTGAAAACACAATAAGCAAGTACCTAAGAGCCTGTGGATAACCACAGATAGAAAGGGTGCTAACACCTTCCCTTTCTATAATTTACCTCCCGAACCCGAGAAACATCTCAAAAAGGAATTTTTCTGTGCTTTTGTCCTTTCCTTGTTGGATAAAATAAAAGACGGTGGCGACTCTTGCTTACCGCGACATTTTGCAAAAACAAACACAAAACACGAACCAGCATATCCAAAACAGTCAGTTCTCATTCCCACCGATCACAGAACTGGCGACTCTGCTGGGGACTTAATAAGTGGAGTGTACCTTAGGATTAGATCATTGTGTTTTCAATTGTATGCTTTGTATGCTTTAATTTTGTGGGCTTGTATCAGAGTTTTATAGATCCTAACCCAGATCTGGGGATACCCTTTAGGTAAGTAGCAATAAATTGTGAGGGATATGTACAGCGTAGACCGATACGGATGAAGCAGTAGCTACGTTGGTGTGGCACTTTAGTCTGTACCGATATCCCTTATGTTGGAACGAGGAGAATATGGGTCTTCTAAGGGGTCATTAAGCACCAACTGACCTTAGAACCTTAAATTGACCAACTTGGCCATAAAACAGTAGCAGTATGCTACACTCATTGAGACTAAACTCTCGCGATGATTCCAGCTGCAAGAAAAGGTTGCTAAATTGGAATTATGACCGATTGAGGGTGTGATTGGTGGGAATGAGAACTGACTGTTTTGGAATGCTGGTTCGCATTTGTGTTTGTTTTCGCAAAATGTTGCGGTAAGCAAGAGTCGCCACCGTCTTTTATTTTATCCAACAAGGAAAGGACAAAAGCACAAAAAAATTCCTTTTTGAGATGTTTCTCGGGTTCGGGAGGTAGATTATAGAAAGGGAAGGTGTTAGCACCCTTTCTATCCGTGGTTATCCACAGGCTCTTAGGTACTTTGCTCATTATGTTTTCAAAATTTTTGCTTTTCTTTGTGTTTGTGGATTTGAAAAGAGTTGTTGTTTGAAAGAGAATGCGAGTGCGAAAAGTTTTGTTTTTGTTTTAAAAGGAGCAAGTACTTAAGAACCATCTACCTACTTGAAAAAGGAATTAAACTGTACAAGTGTCCTTTAGATAATGCTATCCCAGTATTGAGGAGTAGGTAGCATCATCGTCGGAGTTTTCGGGTCAATTCGAATATGGGACGTGTGGTCACTAAAGCAATGTTAGGACGCCTTAGCAGTAACCCTAATGTCTTAGATCATCTTTTTCGAGGCAACCGTTTCGAGGCAACTTATGATCTTTGGACAAGAGGGCGACCTTTAAAACTTCCTATACTCAATGACCACGTTCGAGGCAACCAAGTGAGGTGTACCCTAAGAGTGCGCATGTGCGAGTGTATCGTTTTTTCAGTTATATTATCTTTGTACATGTTAATGGTGAGCTACTGTTGATTTTAAATTAAAGATTTGTCTTGTCATGCATTGCCTATTATTCAAACATCTAACAGTTAATGGTTGCGGGAATTAAATTGCGGAAAATAAATCTAAGCTATTACAAGGCGTCGGGTATTTACATCGCCAAAAACAAACCCTTAAAAATTAAATTGCGAAAAGTAAATAAAAGAGATAAATAAATCCTACTTAAAAACTATTACATTCTCGAAGCAGTTACAATATTGAAATATGGATCAAAAGCTATTCGCGCGCGAGAAAATTAAATCGAAGTGTCCTTAGGGTTTTGACCCTTTTTATTAAATAAAGCATATTTTTGTTGTTTTTGAATTAAAAATTAGTCTAAATTAATAATTGAATTAATTAATAAAAAAGGAAAATATTTTTGGGTTTTTTTATTTATTTAAAGAAATAAAATAAAATGGTTAAAAGTTATTAAAAACCCTAATTCTATGTTAATTTTAATTTAATGTAAAAAGATTTAAAATTATACCTAATTAAAAACTAAATTAAATGATTAATGTTTATTTACAAAAATAATAAAATAGTGAAATTAATAAAAATAATATTTTTTATGTTTTCTGATTTTATTTGGAAAATTATTAATTGGTTAATTAATTAATTATGATAATAATGATAATAAAATAAAAATAGAAAATAATGAAAAGAAAAATAAAGAGAACAAACTCAAGGGGGGTGTGGGCTTGATCTGAGTGTGAATCAGCAATTTTTGGGGCCCATATTCAATCAGCCTTATTGACTCTTTCAGATTCCCCATGGTGCATTTGACTAGAGTGCAGGATGGTCACTCAATCTTTGCCCTTGGATTTGATTTGCAGGCCACTTGTCACTTGAGATCTGGAGGAATAGGGTGGACCAGGCTTGTGATGCTGCGTGAGATTACCTGAAAGCAAAATATATCAAAGTTTTGGGGGACCTGGGATTCGAACCCAGGTCCCAAGGGATTATGCATTAACCTGCTTGCCAACTCAACCAACGCGTTCATTCGTTATTGGAATAGACAACAAATAATATATTAAAAAACAATTCAATATGCCCTGCAAAATAAAAAAACGCGCTACTGATTTGAATAGACCAATGGCACTAGGACACGCCATCATCTTCCTCACAAAAGTCTGGTTCGTTTACCTGCGGATTTTTATCCGCAGGAAGATTCACAGGGTCTTTCAAACATCTCTCTCAGGCCATGAAAATGCCATCCAAGAACATAGACGTGTTCGTCTCTGCCTCCTGATCACTCCTATACCAATTATTGGATCCAATTTTCCCTGTAACTCAAATGCCTAAAAACAACATATATGAACCCTAGATTCGGGCATCGTTATACAGGTCATGAAAATCAAATTGGATAATGCCAAAACATTCTAAATCAAATAACAATCACAAATATGCCAAGATTTTAAAGAAAAGATGCAAGAATTGGAGATTGGGATTCCATGTTCAGAGCAAGGTTCGTGGTGACTTACAGGGCGATTTAGGCAATGGGAATGCTTGGTTTTGATCGCTACAACTTCACAGGATATCAGGCAAGGGAGTAGCATTGAGTTTTTGGTCTGAAAGTGCCTCCAATATCGTTTTCGATCTCACACTTTTCAAGCTTTTCCACCAAATTGGTATGGTCTTTTCTGCAAGGTTTTGTGCGTGTTCCTGGTTGCTTTAGGTTGTATATGTATCAAGCAAGCAACTAGGTCAAATCTTGGGCTTCCAATCTTTATGCATTCATGGTTTGGGATTTGATATGATCCTCATTGATAAGCTTTCCAAAAATGCCTCAAATCTGATTTTTTTATGCATAATAAGACCTGATACGAATTTGATTAGGTGTATCTTGTTAATTGAAAGCTGCAATGATCAAAAAATCTCATTCCATTAATTTTTGGATTTTATTTGAATTAATATAGATTTAAAATGAATTAAATCAATAAAAATTAAATAAAATAGAAAAATAAATGTTTGGTCATGAAATTAGAGATGGGACACGTGTGTGGTGTGATAAGACCAAATAAAGTGGAAAAAAGTGGGCCCTTTTGTCAAAAATTGGAGTTTTGAGGATAGTTGACTTTTGGCAAATTTGGAAAAATGCCCAACTTCAACAATGCATATCTTCTTAAATTTTGAACTTTTGGAGGTGTTTTGGACTTTTTAGAAACCTTGAGATGTCCTCTAATCAACCCTTTTGGTCTCATCTCATTTTGATGTTCCATGATCAAGTTGTAAGCTTTGGCAAAAAAGGTGTTTTTGTTGACTTTCAAAAATGACCTATAATGTCCAAATTTGTAACTTTTTGTGAGAGCATTTCTTGATCTTGGGGTGTGAAGATGGATTGTAGGAAATTGCATCATATTCAAAATTATCTTTGCATGGGTCATTTCTCATGAAGTATGAGAAAGTTATTCTTGGTCAAAGTTGAGTTGACTTTTCCTACAAAACCCTAATTTAGCAACTTTTGAATCTTGATGAATCTTGAGCAATCCTTGATGAATCATGATCAACCCTTGATCAAATGATGAATTATCCTTCAAAAATGAGAGTGTTGACAAAAACTCTTGAGGTTTGACTGTATTTGGGGCACAGTTGGCTTTTGCCCTAGCACAGTCGATTTTTGGACCTCTTGAGCAATTGACTGACAAACTTCCACTGTAAGGCTTGAAATTTGACCTGGATGATCTTGAGAACATATTATGACATTGGGGAGCACTTGAGGTCATTTGGATATGAGGACCTTAATGCAACACAAAACCCTAATTTTGACTTGACTGCCTTAGGAGGTGATTTGATTGTCCAACCCTTGAGCCAACTTGAGCAACTTGAGGATTATTCTTGACATGTCTTGAGGAATATGGGAGGGAAAATTTTGGGGTACAACATTTCCCCTATTCAATTTTCTTAAACCTGAGGATATAGATTGGCTTTTGAGCCTTTCGTGATCCGAAGGTGGAAGATAATTGAACACTAGAGTGCCCAAAAATTTGCACTCACATGGTGTAGTATCAACATTGTGATGTCGGGAATGGGTTTACAGATGCCATTTGGAGATTGTTGGTAGGAGGATGGGCTTACAGATGCCATCTGCAGGAGTGTCGATCGCGTAAGAGATTCCTTAGCGAGAACTTGCATACCTGTTGTTGTAAAAGATTCCGCTGGGGAAGTCTAAGCTTTGTTGAGATTTAGGAATCTGGCCTGTACTTCAACTGAGAGAATGCCTCAGCTGAGTCTTAAGAACTTGTCCATAATTCAACTGGGGGGGAAACATCTTCATCAAGAGCTAGGAACTGTCTCGTGCTCAACGTAGTATACCGCTGAGGTTATAGAACTTGTCCACACTATGACGGAGGAAAACATCAAGATCTAGGAACTGACTCGTGCTCCACGGAGTATACCGTCGAGGTTATAGTACTCGTCCATAGTATGACGTAGGGAAACATCTTCATCAAGATCTAGAATTGTCTCGTGCTCAATGGAGTATACCGTTGAGGTTATAGAACTCGTCCACACTATGACGGAGGAAAACATCAAGATCTAGGAACTGACTCGTGCTCAATGGAGTATACCGTTGAGGTTATAATACTCGTCCACACTATGACGTAGGGAAACATCTTCATCAAGATCTAGGAATTGTCTCGTGTTGAATGGAGTATACCGTTGAGGTTATAGAATTATGACGGGGAAAAAACATCAAGATCTAGGAACTGACTCGTGCTCCACGGAGTATACCATTGAGGTTATAGTACTCGTCCACACTATGACGTAGGGAAACATCTTCATCAAGATCTAGGAACTGACTCATGCTCAATGGAGTATACCGTTGAGGTTATAGTACTCGTCCACACTATGACGGAGAAAAACATCAAGATCTAGGAACTGACTCGTTCTCCATGGAGTATACCGTCGAGGTTATAGTACTCGTCCACACTATGATGTAGGGAAACATCTTCATCAAGATCTAGGAACTGTCTCGTGCTCAATGGAGTATACTGTTGAGGTTATAGAACTCGTCCACACTATGACGGAGGAAGACATCAAGATCTAGGAACTGACTCGTGCTCAATGGAGTATACCATTGAGGTTATAGTACTCGTCCACACTATGACGTAGGGAAACATCTTCATCAAGATCTAGGAACTGTCTCGTGCTCAATGGAGTATACCGTTGAGGTTATAGAACTTGTCCACACTATGACGGAGGAAAAACATCAAGATCTAGGAACTGACTCGTGCTCCACGGAGTATACCATCGAGGTTATAGTACTCGTCCACACTATGACGTAGGGAAACATCTTCATCAAGATCTAGGAACTGACTCGTGCTCAATGGAGTATACCGTTGAGGTTATAGTACTCGTCCATACTATGACGTAGGGAAACATCTTCATCAAGATCTAGGAACTGACTTGTGCTCAATGGAGTATACCGTTGAGATTATAGTATTCGTCCACACTATGACGGAGGGAAACATCAAGATCTTGGAACTGACTCATGCTCAATGGAGTATACCATTGAGGTTATAGTACTCGTACACACTATGACATAGGGAAACTGTCGAGATTGAGAACCTTATCTGAAATCCGACCGAGGATAATTCAATTGAGATTTAAGAACCGGTCAGGTCTTCGACGTAATTGAGAACTTTAACTGTATCTTTCCTGAAAGGTGAAGGTCAGTCATATGCAATGCATGATATGGATCAGGCAATGATGTTCTCAAAATAAATGAGATTGTATTTGCATGATGCGTATATGCATGTATCATGATGTATGGGGATATAATGTTTTAGCTGGGGAAAATAAATCTCGGAGCTGCTGGAGAATAGAGTTGAGTTCTTCGTTTCCATTGGGGATGATGAACGAAGATGATAAACCTGTAGGAGAGAAAAACTCTGTTGGGGGAATAACCTGATGAAGAGATTACTCCGAGGGGAATTACTCTGTGGGGAAGAGACGTTCTGCTGAAGATTTTAACGACAACTCCGCTGGGGATTTTGTTGATAAACTCTGTTGGGGATTTTAATGATGAACTCCGCTGGGGATAGAAAGAACTTTTCTGGGGATGATCTTTCAGTTGCAACTTGCTGAGGATAACCCAGTTAGACTCTTGTGAGGATAACCTTCTGAATTTGGCTGGGGAGATTTACTTGTGCTCTGCAGGGGATAAGCTTCCAGAATCTACTGGGGAAGATGATTCAACTCTGGCGGGGAAGCTTTTTTAGACTGCGCTGGGGAAATGGTTCCATTGGGGTATCTTGTATTCCGCCAGAGAACATTCTTATATTTCGTTGAGGAATGTTAAGACTGCCGGGGGTATTCTTATACTTTCTGGAGAATATCTTTATACTCTGCTGGGGAATATTAAGACCTTCTGGGGATACCACACCTTCTTGGGGATGATGGTAGACTAACTCTGCTTGGGAGAGAGTATTGCGGATTCGTCCATAGTTGCAAGTCTCAGCTGAGAGAGATATCATTACTGTCCTACTCTGCGGGGAGTGAAAGTATCTTAGCCCTATTCTTCAGCTGAATATATACCTTGGTACCTGGTGGACAGAGCAACTCGTACAGTTCAGACAATTCTTATTTGCCCCTGTTTTTGCGAGAGAAGGTGCCTGCGGAGGCCCTGTGGATCGAGTATTATCCCCACCTACGAGGTGCTTGGTATCTTTCGGTCAAAATGATAAGTCTTCTTCTGGTAGGCCAGTGACGAGATGACGAGACATAGTCGTACGCTTTGATCCCTAACTTTTTCCTGGACCGCCCTTTCGGGTTTTCAGTTCACCGGGATACCCTTTTTTGCCCAAGCCGCCTTTTCAAGTTTTCGACTTGCTGGGTGTACAAATTTTTCATTTTCATCAGTTATTTTTACCCGAACCCTTTTGGTTCGCCGGGAAGCCCTTATTTTTGCCTAGGCCAGTCAACCTAGCGGGTCTTTGATTATGCGTAGTACTTTTTGACTATGTCCATGCTCTCAGGATGTAGGGAGGTTCCACTGTTGGTAGTGTTGTGTTACTATACTACCAGAAGATCTTCGTTTGATTGTGCAAGATTTGTTGCTGGAATTCACGTCCAATGCCCCAATTAATTCAGATGGAGATTTGCCCCTGGCTATTTGGCATTTTGAGAGATTCCTTGAATCTTGACTTAACTGCCCCAGATGATGGACAATGCTCATGCCGTGCCCCTGGATTGGAAGTGTTTTTTCCACTTGAGGTGACCCTTTTTTATTGAAACGGTTTTTGTTCACTAGATATTCGTCGTGCGAATTTCTCTGCTGTTTGAGCAAATAGTCATATGCGAACAATGTTATTTTAAAAATGCAAAGCTTATGTCTATTTTGAAGTTCTTTGAAAATGCAGTTTTTAATAAAACAAGCGAATTTTTGTAAAATGTGATGTCAACTCAGGATTTACAGCAAGCCCTACAGGAGTCAGGATACCTTTTGTAACAGTATGCTTTCGGACTAACCCATGCTTCAGCTAGGACTTTTTAAGGGTTATAACGTGGTCTGGTTCACGGTTTAAGAAACAAAGGATAAAGGCTCAAATTTTATTTGTACCCACCCATTCTTCGTGATGTTCTACGATCCTAAACTCAGCTAATTGTGCATTAGATCTTGTTTGAGTCTTTGCTCTGATATACCAGTGATGGTTCGGATACTGACAATTTATTTTGAGCAGGCAGTCATTTTGTTGAGAGTTTGTGGGATCTCTTCCTTTTTGGTTTTTATTATCCCTGTCTTTTGCTTGAACTGTTTCTTTTTTATGATTATAGTCAGCGGGATGCCCCAGTTTTTCTTAAGTCTCCTTCACAGGTTTTGACTTATTGGGCTTTTATTTTGAGAGATAATGACTGCCTGTCCTTACGATTATACGGAACCAACACCGTCTTTTGTTTCGGAAGGACTTCTTTGATGCCATTCATTGTGCACCTGGATCAACTGAGAAAACTACCCTGCCCCAGGTTATAATTAAGGGTTTTAATTTGTGAAAAGAAAAACTCCAACTTCTTTGGCTCAAAGGGGTTGACAAGGGATTATCTTTCTTATAACTCCACTGTTTAGGATTTGAAACAATGCCTGTACCTCGTCAGCGGGATCTGTTCAAAAGCATATTGTAGAGATTTTGATATCATTTTCGTCATCCTCCTTCTAAAGGCTTAGAATTTTTTAATCGAGAGTTGATCATCACAAAAAATGAAAGCAATTTGAATATAGTGAAATACAAATGGATTGATTCAAAACAGACACGTGTAATGCATTATTGAAATAAAAAAGTTTGACATGATAATAATTGTTTGAATAAGAAAAGAAAAATACAACTTCAGAATTCAAATGAACAAAAGTCTCTTAGTTTGAACTAGTCATCTCAAGTGGAGAACCTTCAGTGGAAGATTTTGATCTCGCCATCCGGCATGAATTCCAGCACTCCTCCGTCAATCAAGTCTTGGATATTGTTTTTCAAAGTCCAACAGTCGTCGGTGTCATGTCCGAGGAGGATCCTTTAGAGTAATCAGATTGACCTCCAACAAGCGTTTCAGTATTAGAGATGATGGTATATCAGTCTCAGAAATGTCTTCCAGATGCATTTTGCTTGCGCCGATTACCCCGTTGACGCTGGCGAGGTTGTTGCTGGGCTTGTGACCCTGAAGCAAGCTGGGGAGCTTTTCCTTTGTCTTCTTGTCTCAAAGGAGGTTGAATGATGATTTGATCTTCAACCCTAGTTGTTTGCCCCACTTGGTTATTTTGAAGCAGCTTATTGACGAGGACCCTGAGCTCTTCTTGTCTTTGAGCTAAGTCTTGAATGAGAGCTATCTGGCCCACCAGCTGTCCGATCATCTGGATCTTCATTGTTGCTAACTCGATTTGTAGCCCTTCCAACTGATCATTCCTGATGCCGCTTGGATTCCCTAGGACCAAGCCCCTTGTGAGGAGAGCTTTAATTTCTTCTTGCCCCTGGGATAGGTTCAAGAACATTTCTTGAAGTTGGGCGTTTTGAGCCCGGAGATCTTGGTTGTCTTGTTGGAGAGCCATTGCTGAAATAAACAGCGAGAACATGAGAGACCTGTAAAGGGTACCTGTTTATGAAGTGCATGAGATGAAATGCGTATGATTATGATTTCAAAGACAATCGGGATTCAAATTTGTAAACAAGAAAGGAAACACACTTTATTAGATTTAAATTTCAAAATTCAAATTGTTCAACTGATGTCCTCAGGGCGTTACAAGAATGGAAATACTGAAAAGTGAATAAAAACTGGAAAGGAAATCATCAAAGGTCAATTAACGCTCCCATGGTCTCTTCTTGTCAGTGCGGACATAGTCGCTGAGAATCCGCTCGTTCTCTAACTGTCTAGTCAGCCTATGGATCTTTTGTTCTTGCTCGTTGAACCTCTCTCTGTAAGAATCCCGTTCATCTCGCTGTTGCATCCAAGATCTCTTTAGTGCCCCAATGTCAGTGGGCATATAAGGATGGAGAATAGTTGGAAGAACCCCTTCCTCATTAGCAACTTCAAGAGAAACAGGCCTGACAACTTCATATGGCATACCTAGCTTCTGGGCACGGATGCAGACCCATCTAAGATATGGCTCCATTGGCAGAGAAGTCTTTGGGCCCAACTCATGTGGATCTGATTGGTGAACTATGTCCCAAGCCCTTATGAATCTACGACGCAGCTCGTCGCTATCTCCCTGAAAATCAAAGATGATATGAGGCATCAACATCTCATGAGGCCCTTCTCTTCTGGCTCTTCCAAACTGACGGAGAGCTAAACATGGGTTGTAAGAAATCCCTCCATGGGTTTCGATCAATGGAACATTAGGATACTCTCCATAGCGATCAATGACAGTCACCTCATCCATACCTTTGAGAGTCCAAATAATGTCATTATTATAAAGAGACATCACCCTATAAGCCCAGCCCATTCCTTCTTTGTTCTTCAGTACATACTTAGGGAGGTGCGAAATAAACCACCTCGACAATAAAGGATCATATCACATCAAAGTTCCCCACTTTCGGGCAGTACGAGCATAGAGCTGGTGAAGGACATCACCCAAGAGAGTGGGTACAGGGTTCTGAGAGATGAAGATCTTTATGGCATTAATATCAACAAAAGTGTCAGGATTCGGAAACAGTACCAGACCATAAATCAAGAGAGCCTGAATATCCTCGTACGCCTTGAAGTCTAAGCTATCCCAGAAGTAATTAGCTTTGTCAACCAAAAACTTAGTCAGAAAACCCTTAGCTCCACTTCTAGTCTCCCAGTTAGCCATTACCTCTTCTTTGGTCAAGTGAAGGGCTGCAGCAATTTCTTCGGGCTTAAGAGTCTTCTCCCATCCAGTAAACGGGGTCTGCTCTAAAACAGAGATACCGAGCAGCTCAGAGAACTCTTCTAGGGTAGGAACCAGCTGGAAGTCCTGGAAAGTGAAACAATGGTACAACGGAACATAGAATTGGACCAGGACACTCATCATTTGTTCGTCCAATTTTGAGGTAACCAAACTGAGGAGAGAACCATGCCTTCTGATGAAGGAAGTAGTGTCTGGAATCCTGACAACCAAATCTTTAAGTAGGGTAGGTACTTGGACAAAGTTGATCCGGATAGTATTTCTACGCATGGGCATCATGATGTCCTACAAAACAGAGCAAAGATGAAACCCTCTTGTCTTTGAAATAGGTTAGTCCTTATGCAAAATGTATGCAATGTTATGATGTCATGATGTCATGGTAAAGGCACACCACAAGTATCCACAAAAGGAAAACATGGTAAAGGCACACAAGTCACACAAAAGAGCCCTTAGATTTCAGGATGGCATGAAGCTTAAGTACTACCCTCTTTCAGTTCAGTTGGTTAAGACCTGTCCTAAAAAATAGTAACCGGGTTCTAGAGGATCTCAATATCACTGACTACCCTCAATCGGTCATAATTCTAGTTTAGCAACCTTTTCTTGCGGCCGGAATCATCGCGAGAGTTTAGTCTCAATGAGTGTAGCATACTGCTACTGTTCTATGGCCAAGTTGGTCAATTTAAGGTTCTAAGGTCAGTTGGTGCTTAATTACTCCTTAGAAGACCCATATTCTCCTTGTTCCAACACAAGGGATATCGGTACAGACCAAGGTGCCACACTAACGTAGTTACTGCTTCATCCGTATCGGTCTACGCCGTACAGATCCCTCACAGTTTATTGCTACTTACCTAAAGGGTATCCCCAGATCCGGGTTAGGATCTATAGAACTCCGATACAAGACCACAAAATTAAAGCATACAAAGCATACAATTGAAAACATAGTGATCTAATCCTAAGGTGCACCTCACTTATAAAATCCCCAGCAGAGTCGCCAGTTCTAGGATCGGTGGGAATGAGAACTGACTGTTTTGGAATGCTGGTTCGCGTTTTGCGTTTGTTTTTGCAAAAGGTCGCGGTAAGCAAGAGTCATCGCCGTCTTTTATTTTATCCAACAAGGAAAGGATAAAAGCACAGAAAAATTCCTTTTTGAGATGTTTCTCGGGTTCGGGAGGTAGATTATAGAAAGGGAAGGTGTTAGCACCCTTTCTATCCGTGGTTATCCACGGGCTCTTAGGTACTTTGCTCATTATGTTTTCAAAAATTTTTCTTTTCTTTGTGTTTGTGGATTTGAAAAGAGTTGTTGTTTGAAAGAGAGTGCGAGTGCGAAAAGTTTTGTTTTTGTTTTAAAAGGAGCAAGTACTTAAGAACCATCTACCTACTCGAAAAAGGAATTAAACTGTACAAGTGTCCTTTAGATAATGCTATCCCACTATTGAGGAGTAGGTAGCATCATCGTCGGAGTTTTCGAGTCAATTCGATTAAGGGACGTGTGGTCACTAAAGCAATGTTAGGACGCCTTAGCGGTAACCCTAATGTCTTAGATCATCTTTTTCGAGGCAACCGTTTCGAGGCAACTTATGATCTTTGGAAAAGAGGGTGACCTCTAAAACTTCCTATACTCAATGACCACGTTCGAGGCAACCAAGTGAGGTGTACCCTAAGAGTGCACATGTGCGAGTATATCGTTTTTTCAGTTATATTATCTTTGTACATGTTAATGGTGAGCTACTGTTGATTTTAAATTAAAGATTTGTCTTGTCATGCATTGCCTATTATTCAAACATCTAACAGTTAATGGTTGCGGGAATTAAATTACGGAAAATAAATCTAAGCTATTACAAGGCGTCGGGTATTTACATCGCCAAAAACAAACCCTTAAAAATTAAATTGCGAAAAGTAAATAAAAGCGACAAATAAATTCTACTTAAAAACTATTACTTTCTCGAAGCAGTTACAATATTGAAATATGGATCAAAAGCTATTCGCGCGCGAGAAAATTAAATCGAAGTGTCCTTAGGGTTTTGACCCTTTTTATTAAATAAAGCATATTTTTGTTATTTTTGAATTAAAAATTAGTCTAAATTAATAATTGAATTAATTAATAAAAAAGGAAAATATTTTTGGGTTTTTTTATTTATTTAAAGAAATAAAATAAAATGGTTAAAAGTTATTAAAAACCCTAATTCTATGTTAATTTTAATTTAATGTAAAAAGATTTAAAATTATACCTAATTAAAAACTAAATTAAATGATTAATGTTTATTTACAAAAATAATAAAATAGTGAAATTAATAAAAATAATATTTTTTATGTTTTCTGATTTTATTTGAAAAATTATTAATTGGTTAATTAATTAATTATGATAATAATGATAATAAAATAAAAATAGAAAATAATGAAAAGAAAAATAAAAAGAACAAACTCAAGGGGTGTGTGGGCTTGATCTGAGTGTGAATCAGCAATTTTTGGGGCCCATATTCAATCAGCCTTATTGACTCTTTCAGATTCCCCATGGTGCGTTTGACTAGAGTGCAAGATGGTCACTCAATCTTTGCCCTTGGATTTGATTTGCAGGCCACTTGTCACTTGAGATCTGGAGGAATAGGGTGGACCAGGCTTGTGATGCTGGATGATCTTGAGAACATATTAGGACATTGGGTAGCACTTGAGGTCATTTGGATATGAAGACCTTAATGCAACACAAAACCCTAATTTTGACTTGACTGCCTTAGGAGGTGATTTGACTGTCCAACCCTTGAGCCAACTTGAGAAACTTGAAGATTATTCTTGACATGTCTTGAGGAATATGGGAGGGCAAATTTTGGGGTACAACAGAGGGGAGTCCGTGATATTGAGATCCTCTAGAACCCGGTTACTATTTTTAGGACAGGTTTAAACCAACTGAACTGAAAGAGGGTAGTACCTAAGCTCCATGCCAGCCTGAAATATAAGGGCTCTTTTGTGTGACTTGTGTGCCTTTACCATGTTTGCTTTTTGTGGATACTTGTGGTGTGCCTTTATCATGACATCATGACATCATAACATTGCATACATCTTGCATAAGGACTAACCTATTTCAAAGACAAGAGATATTCATCTTTGTTTTGTTTTGTAGGTCATCATGATGCCCATGAGTAAGAATACCATCCGGATCAACTTTGTCCAAGTCCCTACCTTGCTTAAAGAGTTGGTTGCCAAGATTCCTGACACTACTTCCTTCATCAGGAGGCATGGTTCTCTTCTTAGTTTGGTCACCTCCAAATTGGACGAACAAATGATGAGTGTCCTGGTCCAGTTTTATGATCCGTTGTACCATTGCTTCATTTTTCAAGACTATCAGTTGGTTCCTACCCTAGAAGAGTTTTCTGAGCTGCTCGATATCTCTATTTTGGAGCAGACTCTGTTTACTGGATGGGAGAAGACTCTTAGGCCCGAAGAGATTGCTGCAGCCCTTCACTTGACCAAAGAGGAGGTAATGGCTAATTGGGAGACTAGAAGTGGAGCTAAGGGTTTTCTGACTAAGTTCTTAGTTGGCAAGCCTAACTACTTCTGGGACAACTTAGACTTTAAGGCGTTCGAGGATATCCTGGCTCTCCTGATATATGGCTTGGTATTGTTTCTGAATCCTGATACTTTTATTGATATTAATGCCATAAAGATCTTCATCTCTCAGAATCTGGTACCCACTCTCTTGGGTGACATTCTCCATCAGCTCAATGCTCGTACTGCCCGAAAGCGGGGAACCTTGATGTGCTCCTTTATTGTCGAGGTGGTTTATTTCGCACCTCCCCAAGTCAGTGCTGAAGAACAAAGAAGGAATGGGCTGGGCTTATAGGGTAATGTCTCTTTCTCATAATGATATTATCTGGACTCTCAAAGGTATGGATGAGGTGACTGTCATTGATCGCTGTGGAGAGTATCCTAATGTTCCATTGCTAGGAACCCATGGAGGAATTTCTTACAACCCGTGCTTAGCTCTCCGTCAGTTTGGAAGAGCCAGAAGAGAAGGACCTCACGAGATGTTAAGGCCTCATATCATCTTTGACTTTCAAGGGGATAGTGACGAGCAACGTCGTAGATTCATAAGGGCTTGAGACAGAGTTCACCAATCTTATCCACATGAGTTGGGTCCAAAGACTTCTCTGCCAATGGAGCCATATCTCAAATGGGTCCGCATTCGTGCCCAAAAGCTAGGTATGCCATATGAAGCTGTCCGGCCTGTCACTCTTGAAGTTGCTAATGAAGAAGGGGTTCTTCCAACCATTCTCCATCCTTATATGCCCACTGATATTGGGGCACTGAAGAGGTCTTGCATGCAGTTGAGGGATGAACGGGATTCTTATCGGGAGAAGTTCAACGAGTAGGAGCAGAAGATCCAGAGGTTGACTAAACAGTTAGAGAATGAGCGGATTCTCAACGATTATGTCCGCACTGATAAGAAGAGACCATGGGAGCATTGATGGACATTTGATGATTTCCTTTACAGTTTTTATTTACTTTTCAGTATTTCCATTCTTGTAACGCCTTAAGGGAAATTTGCTGAACAATTTAAATTTTGAAGTTTAAATCTAATAAAGTGTGTTTCTTTTCTTATTTACAAATTTGAATCCCAATTGTATTTGAAATCATAAATCATACGCATTTCATCCCATGCACTTCATAAACAGGTACCCTTTACAGGTCTCTTATCTTCTTCGCTGTTTATTTAAGCGATCATCATGTCTACCGAACCTTCAACTGAGCAAGCTATCAAGGCCCTCCAGGCCCAGAATGCCCAATTCCAAGAGCTGGTCATGAGTCTAGCTAAGGTTCAGCAAGACCTGAAGACCCTGATCCTGAAGGAGAAGAAGAAGAAGAAGAGGAGGACAGTCCTATTCAACACTGGTCCTAGGTTTGGAAACAGGCTACGGGATGAAGTTAATCTGACCACCTCATCTGGAGGGAAAGATAGTCCAAAAGAAAGGAGGGCTCCTAGCCCTGTGGTCTCCGACAACGAGACGGACTATGATGAAGAAAAATATCCTCCTGCCGAGGATAAGTACAAACAACTGGAAGACCGTTTGAGCGCTATGGAAATTCAGAAGGTGCCCGTTCTGGACTTCGGAGATCTAGGTCTATCATCTGGGGTGGTGATTCCCTATAAATTCAAGGCACCAGCCTTTGCCAAGTATGACGGAGTTTCCTATCCGAAGCTGCACCTCCGGTCATATGTGAGGAAGATCCAGCCTTACACTGCTGATAAGAACTTATGGATCCATTTCTTTCAAGACAGTCTCTCAGGGACTCAGCTTGAGTGGTTCTATCAGTTGGACAGAGCCAGTATCCGCAGTTGGGAAGATTTGGCTACTGCATTCTACAGGCAGTATCAGTACAACTCCGACCTCGCTCCTACGCGTACCCAACTCCAGGGTATGTCAATGGGAACGGGTGAAGGATTTAAAGATTATGCTCAGAAGTGGAGAGACCTTGCCGGAAGGGTGCAACCACCTTTGGCTGATCGTGAGCTTGTTGACATGTTTCTGGGTACCCTGTCTAGTCCATTCTTTAACCATCTGATTGGAAGCTCTTCATCTGGGTTTACAGATCTTATTTTGACTGGTGAGAGAATTGAAGCTGGTATTAAGGTTGGGAAGATATAGAAGGGTGCCTCCTCGAGCACCGAGAAGAATCCGTTTAAGAAAGAGTCCAGTGCTGTCTACAGTGCAAGAAGATAGAATAGACCTGAACACCGCCAAGTTGTCAATACGGTCGTTATTTCAAAACCTGCTGGTGCTCCTCAGTACAACAATCAACAGAAGGATGAGAGACCTAAGAGGCAATTCACTCGTCTCAACATGACCTTATCTCAGATTCTGCCACAGTTACTAAAGACTAATCTGGTGACTCTAAGGGAACCCCTAAAGAATTCAAATACAACGTCACCAAGGTATAACCCTAACGCCCGCTGCGCTTATCACTCCGATTGCCCGGGGCATAATACAGATGATTGTTGGGCTTTGAAGAACAAGATACAAGACTTAATTAATGCAAAAGAGATTGAGTTTGAGGCGCCCGAAAGGCCTAATGTCGTGACTGCTCCTATGCCCAAACATGGAGTGAATGCTGTAGAGGAAGACTTGTTTGTAGTTTCTGTGGATGACATTGTTACCCCTCTGATGACTGTCAAGAAGAATCTATTGCTAGCCGGTTTATTTTCGGGCTGTGACGAAGATTGCCATATGTGTTCTGTTTTACCTACCGGTTGCCCATTCCTGAAGTCAGGTATCCAAAACCTGATGGATAGTAAGGAGATCCTGTTTGAGAAGACTGTTGTTCCTCCTATTCCTACTGAAGAAGTCGCCATCATTACCATTTTCGACAATTCTTCCAAGGCTCCCTCAAGGAAGCCTGTTAGAATTACATATGTTCCGAAGATCGCACCTGTGATCATTACTGTTCCGGGGCCCATCCCCTACACCTCTGATAAAGCTGTCCCTTGGCACTATGGGGCTGATGTTTATTTTCATGGAGTTAAGCAAGAGTTGGATGCTAATACTGACGTCAGCAACATTACTGGACCTGCTAAAGTCACCCGCAGCGGTAGACTTTTCTCACCTAATATTGTTCCACCAACTGTCCGAAGACCTGTCGTTATTACACCTGCAAGTGTACCTACTGCCATTCCTGATCAAGTTCCTAGTCCTACCCCTGTCGCCGAGTCATCTGACGCTCGGGGCAAAGGGATCACCACTGATGTACCTGCCCAGACGGAGGCACCGAAGACAATTACTGTTAAAGCTTCTAAACAGGAGATGGAAGAGATTCTGAAGATTATTAAGAAGAGTGATTACAACGTAGTTGAGCAACTGGGGCAAACCCCATCCAAGATTTATATGTTGTCACTATTGCTGTGCTCAGAGGCCCATGCCAAGGCTCTGATTACCTTCCTGAAGACTGCCCACGTGCCACAAGAGACATCAGCTGATCAGTTTACCGATTATATGGCCAATTTAACTTCTGATAATGGTTTAGGTTTCTCCGACGCCGATTTGACTGCCAAGGGGAAAAATCATAACGATGCCCTGCATGTCTCCATTGAATGCAGGGGCACTACTCTTGCACATGTATTGGTTGATACTGGCTCCTCATTCAACGTCTTGCCCAAGAAAGCTCTAGACCGGTTGGATTGCAAAGGCTTAGAGCTAAAACCAAGTAACATCGTTGTCAGGGCCTTTGATGGGTCTAAAAGGATGGTACATGGAGAAGTTGATATCCCGATCAAAGTTGGTTCTCAGGTCTTCGACTCTACGTTCTATGTGATGGACATTCGGCCGTCCTACTCTTGTTTGTTGGGTCGTCCATGAATCCATAAAGCTGGGGCCGTAACCTCAACGCTCCACCAGAAGTTGAAGTACCCGGTCAAAGGGAAGATTGTGATAGTACAAGGGGAGGAAGAGTACATGGTCAGCCACCTCAACTCGTTCTGATATGTAGAAATGGATGGGGAGTTCATTGAAACCCCATTTCAGCACTTTGAAGAGGTTCCTCAGACACTGGCATCAGCTGAGAGTGTGGTTGAAGATTCTCCTATGAAGATGGCTTCCTTAAAAGATGCCCGGGCTGTTATTGAAAAGGGTGAGTGTGCAAATTGGGGCCGACTCCCTGATTTTACACAGAAGACTAACAAATTTGGTTTGAGTTTCACTGCAGAAGCTCAAAAGGTTGTTCGAAGTGGAAGGATCGGAAGACCTCCCGTGTTCATCAGCAACTCGGGAGTAAATGCCATTGAAGATGATGTGGAAGAATCTGAATTCGACAACTGGATCTATCCTACGACCAACGGTGGACCAAGCAATTGGACAGCAAAGGACTTCATCCCTATTACTTTTGTTACCCAGTAATGAAACTTTTGTTTTGAAACTTTATGGCCCGGTGTCTTACCCGGGGCACCGTGGCTTCATTTGTGAGGGCTTTTGTGTGTCATTTTCATATATCATTAATAAAAGCATTGGACGTTCTTGCATTTCAAATTTTGCGCTCCTTGTTTTTTCTTTATTATATATTGAAAAACAACTATTTTACACACACTCACATATACAGGTCCACATCCACTCTGGATCTCACTGGTAACGACTCTGCTACTGCCAGTTATGACTTCGAAAATACGATCAACTTAGCCGAAGACGAAGGTGAAGATGATTGCGAAGTGCCTGGTGAACTTGCAAGACTGTTACTTCAAGAAGAGAGGGTCATTCAGCCACATGAAGAGCCGGTAGAATCAGTGAATCTGGGTACTGAGGCAGACAAGAAGGAAGTCAAGATTGGTGCAAATCTAGAGGCTAGTGTGAAACAACGGTTGATTCAGATGCTGCAGGACTATGTTGAGATCTTTGCCTGGTCTTACGAAGATATGCCTGGTTTAGATACTGATATTGTGGTTCATCGCCTGCCTACCAAGGAAGACTGTCCTCCAGTGAAACAGAAGGTTCGTCGCATGCGCCCAGAGATGTCTGAGAAAATCAAGGCTGAAGTTATGAAACAGTTTGACGCCGGTTTTCTAGAAGTCACTTCTTACCCTCAGTGGGTTGCCAACGTAGTTCCTGTGCCGAAGAAAGATGGTAAGGTCCGAATGTGTGTTGACTATAAGGATTTGAACAGGGCGAGTCCCAAGGATGATTTCCCTTTACCTCATATTGACGTCCTGGTTGATAACACTGCTCAGCACAAGGTATTCTCCTTCATGGACGGTTTCTCCGGTTATAATCAGATAAAGATGGCTCCCGAAGACATGGAGAAGACCACCTTTGTTACTCAGTGGGGCACCTTTTGCTATAAGGTCATGCCTTTTGGACTGAAGAATGTTGGGGCAACGTATCAACGTGCCATGGTTGCTTTGTTTCATGACATGATCCATCATGAGATTGAAGTATACGTCGACGATATGATTGCGAGGTCCCAGAATGAGGAGGAACATCTTGACCATCTACAGAAGCTGTTTGATAGGCTGAGGTTGTACAAGCTGAGGTTGAACCCGAACAAGTGCACCTTCGGAGTGAGATCTGGCAAACTACTGGGTTTCTTTGTAAGCAACAAAGGTATTCAAATGGACCCTGCCAAAGTGAAAGCCATACAGGAAATGCCAGCTCCCAGAACAGAGAAAGAAGTCAAAGGCTTTCTAGGACGTCTGAATTACATTGCCCGATTCATCTCACACCTAACTGCTACTTGTGAGCCAATCTTCAAGTTACTGAAGAAAGATCAGGTAGTACGTTGGAACGATGAATACCAGGCCGCTTTCGAAAGGATAAAAAAGTATCTCCAAGAGCCACCCATTCTGATGCCACCAGTTGAAGGGAGACCTCTTATCTTATACTTGACAGTACTCGATAACTCAATGGGGTGTGTGCTGGGGCAGCATGACGAGTCTGGCCGAAAAGAGCATGCTATTTATTACCTTAGCAAAAAGTTTACCTACTGTGAGACCCGATACTTACTGCTCGAGAAAACCTGCTGCGCTTTGGCATGGGCTGCTCGCCGACTGAGAAGTATATGTTGACTCACACTACTCTGTTGATATCAAAGATGGATCTAATCAAGTATATCTTCGAGAAGCCTGCCTTGTCCGGAAGAATAGCGAGATGGAAGATGATCTTGACTGAGTATGACATCCAGTACACAACTCAAAAAGCAATCAAGGGAAGTGTATTGGCAGACCATTTGGCACACCAGGCAGTGGATGATTACCAGTCTATGAACTTTGAATTCTCGGACGAGAATATCATGTTGATAACTGATTGTGAGACACCTGGACCGAATGAAGGACCTGAGGAGGGATCCCTATGGTCTATGTACTTTGATGGAGCTTCGAACACTTTGGGTAATGGCATTGGCGCCGTGATCATATCTCCTAAAGGCTCTCATACTCCATTCACCGCCCGTCTATGTTTCAATTGCACCAACAACATGACGGAGTATGAAGCGTGCATCATGGGTCTTCGAGCTGCAATTGACCTAAGGATTAAGTTTTTGAGTGTCTTCGGAGATTCCGCTCTCGTGATCAGTCAGATCAAAGGCGAGTGGGATATGAAACACCCGAATCTTATCCCTTATAAGGAGTATGTGTTGACATTGCTTCCCCATTTCGAGGAGATAACCTTTGAACACTTCCCTAGAGAGGAGAATCAGTTGGCGAATGCGCTAGCTATGATGTCTTCTATGTTCAAAGTCAATTGGGACAACGAGGCTCCTCGGATCATTATTGAAAGATTAGACGAACCTGCACATTGCTGTGATCTTGAGACTGAGGAGGTAACAGAAAAGCCCTGGTATCATGAGGTGAAGAAGTATATTGAAGCTCAAGAATACCCCGAGGATGCATCTGTTAATGACAAGAAGTTTCTGAGAAGGTTTGCGGAAAAATTCTTCATCAGCAATGGCATTCTTTACAAGCGTAACCATGATTCAACCTTACTGCGTTGTGTGGATAAGACTGAAGCAGAAAGGATCATGGCGGAGTTACATGAAGGTACTTTCGGGACTCATTCCAGTGGGCATACCATGGCAAAGAATATCCTTCGGGCAGGATATTACTGGTCCACAATGGAATCCGACTGTTATCAACATTCTCGGACATGTCACAAGTGCCAAATCTATGCTGATAAAGTGCACATACCTCCAGTTCCCCTGAATGTCTTGATAGCGCCTTGGCCTTTTGCAATGTGGGGCATCGATATGATCGGAGAGATCAGACCTACGGCATCCAATGGGCATCGTTTCATCTTGGTAGCAATTGATTACTTTACAAAGTGGGTTGAAGCAGCTTCCTTTGCTACTGTAACCAAGAACGTCGTGGCACGGTTCATTCGACACAATCTGATCTGTCGATACGGTGTACCAGAGAGGATCATTATGGACAATGGTACCAATCTCAACAATAAGATGATCACCGAGCTCTGCGAGCAATTCAAAATACAGCATCATAACTCTTCTCCTTACCGGACGAAGATGAATGGGGTTGTCGAAGCGGCAAATAAGAACATTAAGAAGATTGTGCAGAAGATGACAGTGACATACAAAGACTGGCACGAGATGTTACCATTTGCTCTTCATAGGTACCGTACCTCAATACAGACGTCAACAGGGGCAACACCCTATTCCTTGGTTTATGGCATGGAGGCAGTCTTGCCTATTGAAGTTCAGATACCCTCTCTTCGGATTATGAAGGATGCAGGTTTGAGTGAAGATGACTGGATTCAGACCCGACTTGATCAGTTGAACCTAATTGACGAAAAGAGACTTACTGCTATTTGTCATGGTCAGACGTACCAAAAACGGATGATCAAGGCATTTAACAAGAAAGTTAGATGACAAGAGTATCAAGTTGGGGACCTGGTAATCAAACGCATTATTCTACCTCAAGGTGATCCCAGGGGAAAATGGACCCCTACTTACGAAGGACCATTTGTGGTTAAGAACATTTTCTCAGGAGGAGCAATGATTCTAACCACCATGGATGGTGACGACCTTCCTCGCCCCGTAAATGCGGACATAGTGAAAAGATACTACGCATAATCAAAGACCCGCTAGGTTGACTGGCCTAGGCAAAAATAAGGGCTTCCCGGCGAACCAAAAGGGTTCGGGCAAAAATAAGGGATGAAAATAAAAAATCTGTACACCCGGCAAGTCGAAAACCTGAAAAGGCAGCTTGGGCAAAAAAGGGTATCCCGGTGGACTGAAAACCCGAAAGGGCGGTCCAGGAAAAAATTAGGGATTAAAGTGTAACACTATGTCTTGTTGGATCACCTTGCATCCAGACTTCGGTATCGACTATCAAGCTCAGACGGCACTAATCAATCTGATTCATCTTCAACCAATAGCAAAGTGATGAGATGCTTGAAGACATAACGACAATAGTAGAGTTGGAACCCAGTGGGATTATTCACATAGCTGTTTTGTTTTCTTTTCACAAATTGTAAATTCTATCTGTTCGACGACATTCTCTTACTAGGACGTCATCCTCTTGTACAAAAACGCCTATTTACAGGCAAACTTCAAAATCAATACAAATTCATTCTCAGAAATTTCAAGCTGTTTTTCCTTTATCTGTTTTGTTTTGCAAAGAACGTCCAATGTTCATTTTTGATATATGCATTTGATATTAATTGCTGATCATAAATATTTACATGCGAAACGAAAGATGAATTACTGGTAATATCAGAAATAGGGGCATAAGAAATGTCCAAGCTGTGTAGTTGTTTCGTCCACCAGGTACCAAGGTACATCCAGCTGAAGAATATGGCTAAGACACCTTCATTCCCCGCAGGGGCAAGACAGTAATGATAGCTCTCTCAGCTGAAACCGACAACCATGAACGAATCAGCAATACTCTCCTCAAACAGAGTTAATCCACCATCAAGCGCTAAAAAGGTTTGATATCCCCAGAAGGTCTTAATCTTCCCCAGCGGAGAATAAAGATATTCCCCCAGCAAGTATAAGAGTATCCCCGACAGTCTTAATATTCCTCAACGGAGTATAAGAATGTTCGCCGGCGGATTATAAGATACCCCTAGTGGAACCATTTCCCCAGCGCAGTCTAAAAAGCTTCCCCAACAGAGTCGAAGCATCAACCCCAGTAGACTCTGGAAGTTTATCCCCAGCGGAGTACAAAAATAAAATTCTCCAGCAAGTTACAGCTGAAAGATCATCTTCAGCAAAGTTCAGTCCTTTCACAAGCAGGAATTCAATCCTCAATAGATTTAATATCACCAGCAACGGTAATCCATCCCCAGTGGAGTTTATCATTGAAATCCCCAATGGAGCTTATCAGCGGAATCCCCAGCGGAGTTTATCCTTAAAATCCTCAGTATAGCATCTCTTCCCCACAGAGTAATTCCACTCGGAGTAATCTTCTCATCAGTTTATTCCCCAACAGAGTTATACTCTCCTGCAAGTTTATCATCTTCGTTCATCATCCCCAGCGGAAACAAAGAATTCAACTCTATTCTCCAGCAGCTCCGGGATTTATTTTCCCCAGCTAAAACATCACATGTCCATACATCATGTTACATGCATATACGCATCATACCATACAATCTCATTTATTTTGAGAACATCATTGCCTGATACATATCATGCATTACATACAGCTAACCTTTACCTTTCAGGAAAGATACAATCAAAATTCAAGTTATGAAGCCCGGGTACGACCAGATAGTATCTTGATTTCTGTAGCATATTATGAAGCCCGGATTACGACTGGATAACAACATCAGACTACCGCGAGGCCTGGATTACGACCAGATAGTGAAATCTCTCAAAAGTAAACTATGAAGCCCGAAGAACGACTGGATAATAGTTTATTCCCCAGTGAGCCGTGAAGCCCGGATTACGACCGAATAGCAGCTCAGTAAGCACCATGAAGCCTGGATTCGACCAGATAGTGGTACATCATAAACACAAGCCGTGAAGCCCGGATCACGACCGAATAACAGCTCAGCAAGTTATTGTGAAGCCTGGATTACAACCAGAAAGCAATACAAGACCATGAAGCATGGATTACAACCAGATAATGATAGAAGATGTTGTGAAGACTGGATTACGACCAGATAGCAACCAAGAGTACTACGAAGCCTGGATTTTGACCAGATAGTGGTATGACACATCGTGAAGCCTGGATTACGACCACATAGCGTTAAGGGACACTGTGATGCTTGGATTACGACCAGATAGCAGTTCACCCAGCCAGTTACTATGAAGCCCGGATTCGACCGAATATTAATAAACCCAACAGTCAAAAGAAAGACCAGATGCGACCGGATAACCACTTGATTTGTTCTGAAGCCTGGATTTCGACCAGATAAGAAATGAGGTATTGTGAAGATTGGATTCGACCAGATAGCAGTACGTGACACCATGAAGCCTAGATTCGACCAGATAATGGTATGACACATCGTGAAGCCTGGATTACGACCAGATAGCGATACAAGGCACTGTGAAGCTTGGATTTTGACCAAATAGCAGTTTACATGGACAGTTACTAAGAAGCCCGGAGTCGGCCGGATATTAGTGTGCCCTAAATTCAAGTTGAAGCCCGGATGCGACCGGATAACCACTTGATTTATTCTGAAGCCTGGATTTCGACCAGATAAGAAGCGAGGTATTGCAAAGCATGGATTACGACCGGATAGCAAGTTTAATCTCATCTCCCCAATAAGTCACTGTAAAGCCTGGATTACGACCAGATAGAAGTCGGTCTTATTACTATGAAGCTTGGATTACGACCAGATAGTAGTTCACTCTCACCTCTTCAACAGAGATGATCCCCCAGTAGAATAAAGGACGACCAAAACTCCTAAAGTTCTATTTCTCCTAAGACAAAGAACAGCTTTCCCCAGCGGAATCTCCCTCAACAACAGGTATACAAGCTCTCGCTAAGGAATATCTTACACGATCGAAACTCCTTCGGATGGCATCTTTAAGCCCATCTCCCATCATCAATCTCCAAATGGCATCTGTAATCCCATTCCCAACATCACAAGACAAATACTACTTCATGCGAGTGCAAATTTCTGGGCACTCTAGTGTTCAATCATCTTCCACCTTCAGATCACGAAAGCCCTGAACGCCAATCTATATCCTCAAGTTTAAGAAGATTGAACAGGGGCAACTGTTGTACCCCAAAATTTTCCCTCTCATATTTCTCAAAGACATGTCAAGAATAATCTCCAAGTGTTCAAGATGGCTCAAGAGTTGGACAATCAAATCACCTCCTAAGGCAGTCAAGTCAAAATTAGGGTTTTGTGTTGCATCAAGGTCCTTACATCCAAATGACCTAAAGTTCTCCCTAATGTCCTAATATGTTCTTAAGTTCATCCATGTCAAATTTCAAGCCTTGCAGAGGAAGTTTGGTCAGTCAATTGTTCAAGAGGTCCAAAAATCGACTGTACTAGGGCAAAAGTCAACTGTGACCCAAATACAGTCAAACCTCAAGATTTTTGTAAACATTCTCATTTTGAAGGATAATTCATCACTTGATCAAGGGTTTATCATGATTCATCAAGGATTGCTCAAGATTCATCAAGATTCAAAAGTTGCTAAATTAGGGTTTTGTAGGAAAAGTCAACTCAACTTTGACCAAGCATAACTTTCTCATACTTTATGAGAAATGACCCATCCAAAGCTCATTTTGAATAGAATGCAATTTCCTACAATCCATATTCACACCCCAAGATCAAGAAATGCACTCACAAGAAGTTACAAGTTTGGACATTATAGGTCATTTTTGAAAGTCAACAAAAACACCTTTTTTTCCAAAGCTTATAACTTGAGAATGGAATATCAAAATTAAACGAGACCAAAAAGGTTGGTTAGAGGACATCTCAAGGTTTCTAAAAAGTCCAAGAAAACTTCCAAAAGTTCAAAATTGAATAAGTTATGCATTGTTGAAGTTGGGCATTTTTCCAAAAGTGCCAAAAGTCAACTATCTTCAAAACTCCAATTTTTGACAAAAGGGCCCACTTTTTTCCACTTGATTTAGTCTTTTCAAACCACACACGTGTCCCATCTTCAGTTTCATGTCCATTCATTAATTTTTCTATTTCTATTTAATTTTTATTGAATTAATTCATTTTAAATCAATATTTATTCAAATAAAATCCAAAAATTAATGGAATGAGATTCTTGTGGTCATTACAACTTGCAAATATCATGATACACTCAATCAAACTCGTGCCAAGTCAAAACATGCACAAAATCTCAGATTTGATGCAAATATGGAAACTTGTTAATGATGATCATATCAAATCTCAAAACATTGAATGCACATGGATTGGAAGCCCAAGATTTAACCTAATTGCTTGCTTGATACATATACAACAAAAACCACAAAGAATACGGCCTAAGCATTGTAGAAACGGCCATACAAAGTTTGAGAAAAAGCTTGAAAACTTGGAATCTGAAATCAACCTTAGAGCACGATTCAAATCAAAATCTCCACATAACTCTCTTGCTGGCAATCCCCTGAAACTATATCAATCAAAACCAGGCTGTTGTACCCCAAAATTTGCCCTCCCATATTCTTCAAAGTTTTGACAAGCATCACCTCAAATGGTTCAAAGTCTACTCAAGGGCTACACAGTCAACCATCCTCCTAAGCCAATCAAATTAGGGTTTTGGTTCCTTCAAGGAAGTTGAGGTTTTCAAGGGCTCAATCAAGTCCCATATGCTCATACACATTGTCAAGCACCTACATGTCAAGTTTCAAGGCTCACAAGGTCAAGTTGCACAGTCAAAAACCCTAATTGCTCCACAGTCAACTGCAGGGGCAAAATGGTCATTTGGCAGTCAAAAGTCAAAATTTTTGGCCAACATCTTATTTTGAAGCCACAATCATCATTTGATCAAGTCTTGATCATGATTTCACAAGAATGGCTCAAAAAATCATCAAGATGCAAAAGTTTCTATTTTTGGACAGCTGAAAAGTCAACTGTAACTTGACCAAGGCATAACTTTTTCATGGTTCATCAGAAAAATCCCATCCAATGCTCATTTTGAAGGGGAGGACATTTCCTACAATTCATCTTCACATTCCAAGTCCAAGAAATGCTCTCACAAAAAGTTATCAATTTCAACATTATAGGTCATTTTCAAAAGTCAACAAAAGGCACTTTAAGTCAAAGACCATAACTTGATATTGGTAAATCAAAATGACATGGGACCAAAGGCATTGGTTAGAGGACTTCAAGACCTTTCCAAAATGTCCAATAACATGTTCATATGATCAAAATTGAGCAAGATATGCATTGGAGAAGTTGGCAAATTTTTGTGAAATGGCCAAAGTCAACTATCCTTGAAACTTCAATTTTTGACAAAGGGGCCCACTTTTTCCACTTGATTCATCCTTGTCATGCTACCCACGTGTCCCATGATTAAATTCAAGATTAAACATTTATTTTTTCTATTTTTATTTAATTTTATTGATTTAATTCATTTTAAATCTATAAAATTCAAATAAAAATCAAAAAATTTAATTAAGGGATATCTTGTGGCTTGAATGGATTTGATACATCATAATCCACCTACCAATTTCGTGTACAGTCCATTTCAAGCATGAAATTCAAATTTGGACAAAAATGGCAAATGCTTTAATGATGATAAAGAGGAAATCTCAAAACTTCATTGCAAGGCTTAAAGGCTCACATTATTGATTGATTCTTATTCAGAGACATATATGCAAGCCTCCCATACATCATTCAAGACCTAGAACTCTCTCAAACGGCCAAACTACATTCCAAAAACTTGAAAAAAATTTGCAAACTGAAAACCACTTTCCAGCATAATTCAAACCTCTCTTTTGATCCAAACACATTCCCAGCATTGCCAGGAACAATTTGCAGTCATAAACCAACCCCAACACTCAAGGAAACGACCAAACAGAACCACGGTTTGAGCAAACTCTTCCATAATCGAAACTCCATTTTTACGCATCATTAATACATTTTGATCACTGTTTTGCATTGCTGACATTCATACGAAGCTTTCCATATAATTTAATTTGATTATAATGCTCTAAGATGAAAGTTACCATTGGAGAACCTTAGGGTTTCAAAGCTTTTGAATTGGGGTTTTTCACATAGCGTAAAATCAAACCTCCAAACACCCATGGTTGAAATCAGCGTGAGGAGACAAACACAAAACATACCTCGTGCCCTTTTTATATGCACTGAGCGCCTAGTCGCTATTTTCTGCAGTTTTGTTTTGTGGGGGTTAAAAACCCCCGCTATCTAATCTCTATTTTGCAGGAAACGCGAAGAAGATGATGGCGTGCCTACATCCCATTGGCTAATTCAAATCACGCGCGCTACTTTTTTCTTTTTTCAGCATATAGTGCATTTATCCTATATTATATTGTTTTCTTATTTTACTAACAGATGTGCATGAGTGGTGTAGTGGTTGGCCAGGTGCTTTGCAAGCGTTGGGACCTGGGTTCGATTCCCAGGTCCCCCATATAATTGTTAACCTTTTTTCTAAAGCGTTCATGTGCAGCACTCATAATATATTCCACCATGGACTCACACATCCAATGCGCCATGTGTCCTCAGACAGCCATCCAAAGGCCAGGAGAGGAGGAATACCATGTTCCAAGTCAAACGCGCTCTGGACAATCAGGGAAAGTCAAACGTGGCTTGGAATATTCTTAATGGGCCAGAATTCAACAAAAACCTCCCCTTGGGCCCATACCCCCCCCCTTGGGTTTGCAATTTTTAATTTTGTCCTTTTATATTTTTATTTGTCTTATTTTTATTTTTTCCCTTTTATTAACTATTAACATAATTAACATTTTTATATAAAAAATCAAAAAAGAGCTAATATTATTATTATTATTATTAATTTCGTTTTATTTTTGTAAATAAAATACTAATAAATAAAATAGTTTTAATTAGGCAACTTTAACCTTTTTTTTAATAACCAAAATAAATTTAGAATTAGGTTTATTAACTTTTAATTTTATTTCCTTTTATTTTATTTTCATAAAAACAAAAAAAAAACATTTTTTCTTTTAATAATTAAATAATTAGTTTAATCATTAGTTTTAATTTCATTTAAATCACAAAAAAGACAAAAAAAAAATTCATTTCTTTTCTTAAAAGGGTCAAAAACCCTAGGACGTTCCAATTTAATTTCTATTCGCGCGTTATTTTTATATTTTGATTATTATGTAATTGCTTCCAAGAATGTAATAGTAATTAGGTTTACCGCTTTCTTTACTTTCCGCACTTTATCAAAACGGGTCTTTGTATTTTTGGCGATGTATAGACCCGCGCCTTGTAATAGCGTAGAATTTATATTTTCGCAATTTACTTTCCGCACCCCTAACTGTTAAATGCATGAAAGAATGTATGAAAAAATAAAAATTAATCCGTAGCTCACAAATAACATGTACAAAAACATTAACTGAAAAACAACACACAAAGCACATGCCACTCCTAGGGTACGCTTCACTCGTTGCCTCAAAACGTGGTCATCAAGTATAGGACGTCTTAGAGGTCACCCTTTGTCTAAAGATCCAGTTGCCTCGAAACGGTTGCCTCGGATAAAAAAAGGATCTAGGACATTAGGGTTACTTCTAAGGTGTCCTACTATTGCTTCGGTGACCACACATGTCCCTAATCATCGAATTGACCCGAACACCTCCAACGACGGTGCTACCTACCTCTCAATGGTGGGATAGCACTATCTAAAGGACTCTTACACAGCCTAATTCCTTAGAGTAGGTAGATTTCTCTTAAGTACTTGCTCTTTCTCAAAACAAACAAAAATACTTTTCACACCTCACACTTTCTAAAAGTTTTCAAACAAATTTTTCATACACTCTTGAGGACAAATACAAGAGTTACTTAGAAATTTTTCAAACGAAACTTTTTCAAACCCACACACACACATTTGAAAAGCAAACATCTTTTGAAAACATAAGAGCAAGTACCTAAGAGCCCGTGGATAACCACAGATAGAAAGGGTGCTAACACCTTCCCTTTCTATAAATCTACCTCCCGAACCGAGAAACATTCTCAAAGAAGGAATTTTGCTGTGCTTTTGTCCTTTCCATGTTGGAGAACATAAAAGGCGGTGGCGACTCTTGCTTACCACGACATTTCGCGAAACCAGCTAAAAAACAGTCAGTTCTATTTCCACCGATCACAGAACTGGCGACTCTGCTGGGGACACATAAAAGTGAGGTGTACCTTAGGATTAGATCATACTTATGTTTTCAATTGCTTTGCTTTGATTGCTTTATATTTGTGGGCTTTGCATCGGAGTTTCATAGATCCTAACCCGGATCTGGGGATACCCTTTTAGGTAGCATAAGCTATGAGGGACCTGTCCGGCGTAGACCGACACGGGTGAAGCAGTGGCTACGTTGGTGTGGCACCTTGGTCTGTACCGATATCCCTTGTGTTGCAACGAGGAGAATATGGGTCTTCTGAGGAGTCATTAAGCACCAACCGACCTTAGAACACTAATGTGACCCAACTTGGCCATAGAACAGTAGCAGTATGCTACACCCATTGAGGCTAAACTCTCGCGATGGTTCTGGCCGCAAGAAAAGATTGCGACGCTGGAGTTATGACCGATTGAGGGTAGTCAGTAATATTGGGATCCTCTAGAACCCGATTACTTTTGATAGGACAGGTCTCAACCAACGAAACTGAAAGAGGGTAGTACCTGAACTTCATGCTGGCCTAAACTCTAAGGGCTGTCTTGTGTGACTTGTGTGCCTTATCATGTTTGCCTTTGTGAATATTTGTGGTGTGCTTTATCATAACATCATACCATCATATCATTGCATGCATCCTGCATAAGGACTGACCTATTTCAAAGACAAGAGGGTTTCACCTTTGCTCTGTTTTGTAGGACATCATGATGCCTGTGCGAAGGAACACTATCCGGCTCAACTTTGTTCACCCACCTGATTTGCTTAAAGAGTTGGTTGACAGAATTCCAAACACTGCTTCCTTCATCCAGAGGCATGGTTCTCTTCTCGGTTTAGTCACTTCAAAATGGGACCAACAACTGATGAGTGTCTTGACCCAGTTTTATGATCCCTTGTACAATTGCTTCACCTTTCAAGACTTCCAGCTGGTCCCTACCCTGGAAGAATTCTCTGATTTGCTTGGTATCCCTATCTTGGATCAGACTCCCTTCACTGACTAGGAAAAGGCTCTTAGACTTGAGGAGATTGCAGCAGCCCGTCCTTTGACCAACAAGGAGGTAATGGACAACTGGGTGACTAGAAGCGGAGTTAAGGGCTTCTTGGCTAAGTTTCTGATTGGTAAAGCTAACAGTTTCTGGAATGACTTAGACTTCAGGGCGTACGAGGCCATTCTGGCTCTCTTAATCTATGGTCTAGTATTGTTTCCAAATCCTGATAACTTTGTCAATATCAATGCCATAAGGATCTTCATGTCTCGGAACCCTGTACCCACTCTCTTGGGTGATATCCTACAACAACTCTATGCTCGTACTGCCCGAAGACGAGGAGCTCTGTGGTGTTGTACTCCTTTGCTAGTGAGGTGGTTTATTTCGCACCTCCCCAAGTTCGTGCTGAAGAACCAAGAAGGAAGAGGCTGGGCTCATAGGTTAATGTCTCTCACTGATAATGACATCATTTGGACTCTCAGAGGTTTAGATGAGGTAGCTGTTATTGATCGTTGCGGAGAGTATCCTAATGTTCCATTGATCGGTACCCAGGGAGGAATCTCTTATAATCCATGTTTAGCTCTCCGTCAATTTGGAAGAGCCAGAAGAGCAGGGCCCCATAAGATGTTGGTACCTCACATCAGTTTTGAGTTTCAGGAAGATAGTGACGAACTGCGTCGTAGATTCATCAAAGCTTGGGACAGAATTCACAAAGCTGACCCACATGAGTTGGGACCGAAGACTTCTCTACCAATGGAACCCTATTACAGATGGGTCCGCATCCGTGCTCAGAAGTTAGGTATGCCATATGAAGCTGTCAGGCCTATCATTCTTGAAATTCCTGATAGAGACGGGGTTCCTCCAACCATACTCCCTCCTCAGATACCCACTGATGTTGATACACTAAAGAGGTCTTGGGCGCAACTGCAGGAAGAGCGGGATTATTATCGGGAAAAGTTCAACGAACAGGAACAGAAGATCCAGAAGCTGACCAAGAAATTGGAGAACGAGCGAACCCTGAATGACTATATCCGTACTGAGAAGAGGAGGCCATGGGAGCACTGATGGGCTTTAGACGTTTCCTTTACAACTTTTATTTCCTTTTCAGTATTTTCATTCCTGTAACGCCTAAGGGAAATTTGTTGAACAATTTAAATTCCAAAGTTTGAATCTAATAAAGTGTGTTCCTTTTGTCTACAAAGTTGATTCCCGATTGTCTTTGAAAACATAATTCATACGCATTTCATTCATCATATGCATCACAAGTACCCTTTTTCTACAGGTTGCTTAATCTTCTTCGCTGTTTATTTCAGCACTCAAGCATCATGAATCCTGAACCAACTACTGAACAAGCTATCAAGGCCCTCCAGGCCCAGAACACTCAGTTTCAAGAGATGGTCATGAACTTGGCCCAGGGACAACAGGAGTTGAAGGCTTTACTCCTGAAGAAGAAGAAGAAGAAGAGGACTGTGATATTCAACACTGGACGCAGACTCGGGAATACACTGCAGAATGAAGCTGAGAGGACTACTCCATCTGTGGGGGAAGGCAGTCACCAAGGGAGAGAGGTTCCTAGTCCTGTGGTCTCTGACACCGAGACAGACTTCAATGATGAACAGTACCCTCCTGCTGAGGACCGGTATAAACAGCTGGAGGACAGGTTAAATGCTATGGAGATTTAACGCGTGCCTGGGTTGGATTTTGGAGACTTGGGGTTATCTTCTGGGGTGGTGATCCCACATAAGTTCAAGGCGCCTGCCTTTGTGAAGTACGACGGGGCTTCCTGTCCTAAAATGCACCTCCGCTCTTATGTAAGGAAGATCCAGCCTTACACTGCAGACAAGAACTTATGGATCCATTTCTTCCAGGAGAGTCTTTCAGGGACTCATCTCGAATGGTTCTATCAGCTAGATGGAACCAACATTCGTAACTGGGAGGACTTGGCCACTGCTTTTTATAAGCAGTATCAGTACAATTCCGACCTCTCTCCCACGCGTACCCAACTCCAGGGTATGTCACTGGGAATGGGTGAAGGTTTTAAGGAGTACGCGCAGAAATGGAGAGACCTGGCTGGCAGGGTGCAGCCACCGTTGACTGATCGTGAACTCGTGGAAATGTTCTTGGGGACCCTGTCTGGTCCGTTCTTTAATCACCTGATTGGTAATTCCTATACTGGGTTTACAGACCTGATCCTGACTGGTGAGAGGATCGAAGCTGGTATAAAGTCGGGGAAGATACAGAAAAGTGCCTCCTCAAGTACTAAAAAGAAGCCCTTCAAGAAGGAAGCTAGTGTTGTGTATGGTCCCAGAAGACAGAACAAACCAGAACGCCGCCAAGCTGTTAACGCGGTAGTAATTTCAAAGCCTGCTGCTGCTCCTCAGCAGTACAACCAGCCAAGAGTTGAGAGGCCCAAAAGGCAGTATACTCGGCTCAGCATGACTCTCTCTCAGATATTACCGCAACTGCTGTCAACCAATCTGGTAACTGTCAAGGAAGCTCCGAAGATCGTAAACACAACCTCTCCAAAGTACAACCCCAACGCCCGTTGCGCTTATCACTCTGATAGCCCGGGGCATAACACAGATGATTGTTGGGCTTTGAGGAATAAGGTTCAAGACCTTATTGATGCTAAAGAGGTTCAGTTCGAGGCGCCAGAAAGGCCTAATGTGGTGACAGCTCCCATGCCCAACCATGGAGTAAATGCTATTGGGGATAATGACGAAGTGGAGGAATCCGAATTTGACAGCTGGATCTACCCAACGACCAACGGTGGACCTAGCAACTGGACTGCAAAAGACTTTACACCTATTACTTTTGTCACGCAGTAATGAACTCTTTTGTTTTAAAGTTGTAACAAACAATATTACTAAACACTATGGCCCGGTGTCTTACCCGGGGCACCGTGGTTTCATTTGTAAGGGCTTATTATTTGTCACCTTCATATATCATGAATAAAAGCATTGGACGTTTTTCACATTTCAAATCTTGTGCTCCCTTTCTTTCTTTACATATTGCAAAACAGCTATATTTACACACACTCACTCATACAGGTTTCAATCCACTCTGGATCTCACTGGTAACGACTCTGCTACTGCCAATTATGACTTCGAAAATCCGATCAACTTAGCCGAAGACGAAGGTGAAGATGATTGTGAAGTGCCTGGTGAGCTTGCAAGACTGTTACTCCAGGAAGAGAGGGCCATTCAGCCACATGAAGAGCCAGTGGAAACGGTAAATCTGGGTACTGAGATAGACAGAAAGGAAGTCAAGATTGGTGCCAATCTAGAGCTCAGTGTGAAACAACGGTTGATCCAGATGCTGCGTGACTATGTGGAAATCTTTGCATGGTCTTACGAAGACATGCCTGGGTTGGATACCGACATTGTGGTTCATCACCTGCCTACCAAGGAAGACTGCCCTCCGGTTAAACAGAAGGTCGACCGCATGCGTCCAGAAATGTCCGAAAAAATCAAAGCTGAGGTTATGAAACAATTCGATGATGGTTTTCTTGCAGTAACTTCTTACCCTCAGTGGGTTGCCAACGTGGTTCCGGTGCCGAAGAAAGATGGTAAAGTCAGAATGTGTGTTGATTACAGGGATTTGAACAGGGCCAGCCCTAAAGATGACTTCCCTCTGCCTCACATTGACGTTCTGGTTGACAATACTGCTCAGCATAAGGTGTTCTCCTTCATGGACGGTTTCTCCGGATATAATCAAATCAAGATGGCTCCCGAAGACATGGAGAAGACCACTTTTGTTACTCAGTGGGGCACCTTCTGCTACAAGGTCATGCCTTTTGGGTTGAAAAATGCTGGGGCAACCTACCAACGTGCCATGGTTGCTTTGTTTCATGACATGATCCATCATGAGATTGAAGTATATGTCGACGATATGATTGCAAGGTCCCAAACAGAGGAGGAACACCTTGACCATCTACATAAGCTGTTTGACCGTCTGAAGTTATACAAGATGAGGTTGAACCCAAACAAATGCACCTTTGGGGTAAGATCTGGAAAATTGCTAGGCTTCGTCGTAAGCGACAAAGGTATTCAAGTGGACCCTGCCAAGGTGAAAGCCATACAAGAAATGCCAGCTCCCAAGACAGAGAAAGAAGTCAGAGGCTTTCTAGGACGGCTGAACTATATTGCCCGATTCATCTCACACCTAACTGCTACCTGTGAACCAATCTTCAAGCTACTGAAGAAAGATCAAGTAGTACGTTGGAATGATGAATGTCAGGCTGCTTTCGACAGAATCAAAGAGTATCTCCAAGAACCACCCATTCTTATGCCACAGGTTGAAGGGAGACCTCTAATCTTATACTTGACAGTACTTGACAACTCAATGAGGTGTGTGCTGGGGCAGCATGACGAGTCTGGCCAAAAAGAGCACGCCATTTATTACCTTAGCAAAAAGTTTACCGACTTAGAGACCCGATACTCACTGCTCGAGAAAACTTGCTGCGCTTTGGTATGGGCTGCTCGCCGGCTGAGACAGTATATGTTGACTTACACTACTCTGTTAATTTCAAAAATGGATCCAATCAAGTATATCTTTGAAAAGCCTGCCTTGTCCGGAAGAATAGAAAGATGGCAGATGATCTTGACAGAATACGACATCCAATATACAACTCAGAAAGCAATCAAGGGGAGTGTATTGGCAGACCATTTGGCACACCAGGCAGTGGATGACTACCAATCTATGAACTTTGAATTTCCAGACGAAGATATCTTGGTAGTAACTGATTGTGAAGTACCTGGACCGGATGAAGGACCTGAGGAAGGATCCCGATGGTCTATGCACTTTGATGGAGCCTTAAACGCTTTGGGTAACGGTATTGGCACTGTGATCATCTCCCCAAAAGGCACTCATACTCCACTTACTGCCCGGCTATGTTTCAACTGCACCAACAACATGGCGGAGTATGAGGCATGCATCATGGGTCTTCAAGCTGCAATTGACTTAAGGATCAAGTTTCTGAGTGTCTTCAGAGATTCCGCTCTCGTGATCAATCAGATCAAAGGCGAGTGGGATACGAAACACCCAAATCTTATTCCTTACAAAGAGTATGTGTTGACATTGATCCCCCACTTCGCGGAGATAACTTTTGAACATTTCCCAAGAGAGGAGAATCAGTTGGCGGACGCGTTAGCTACGATGTCGTCTATGTTCAAAGTCAAATGGGACAACGAGGCTCCTCGGATCATTATCTGGAAACTGGATGAACCTGCACATTGCTGCGATCTTGAGACTGAAGAGGTAATTGAAAAACCTTGGTATCATGCCGTGAAGAGGTACTTGGAAGCTCAAGAATACCCCGAGGGTGCATCCGTCAATGACAAGAAGTTTCTGAGAAGGTTCGCTGCAAAGTTCTTCCTCAGTAATGGCATTCTATACAAGCGAAACCATGATTCAACTTTACTGCGTTGTGTGGATAAGAAGGAAGCAGAAAAGATCATGGTAGAGCTGCATGAAGGTACCTTCGGAACACACTCCAGTGGACATACTATGGCAAAGAAAATCCTTCGGGCAGGATATTTCTGGTCCACAATGGAAGCTGACTGTTACCAACATTCTCGGACGTGTCACAAATGCCAGATATATGCAGATAAGGTGCACATTCCTCCAGTACCTCTGAACGTCTTGACAACACCTTGGCCTTTTGCAATGTGGGGCATTGATATGATCGGCGAGATCAGACCAACGACATCCAACGGGCATCGCTTCATCCTGGTAACGATTGATTACTTCACAAAGTGGGTCGAAGCAGCTTCCTATGCTACGGTAACCAAGAACGTCGTAGCACGATTCATTCGGCATAACCTGATCTGTCGATACGGTGTCCCAGAAAGGATCATTACAGATAATGGTACCAATCTTAACAACAAGATGATCACTGAGCTCTGCGAGCAATTCAAGATACAACACCACAACTCTTCTCCCTACCGGCCGAAGATGAATGGGGCTGTCGAAGCAGCTAATAAGAATATCAAGAAGATCGTGCAGAAGATGACAGTGACCTACAAATATTGGCACGAGATGTTACCGTTTGCTCTTCATGGGTACCGTACCTCAGCACGGACGTCAACCGGGGCAACTCCCTTTTCCTTGGTCTATGGCATGGAGGCAGTCTTGCCTATTGAAGTCCAGATACCCTCTCTCCGGATAATGAAGGATGCAGGTTTAAGCGAAGATGACTGGATCCAGACTCGACTTGATCAATTAAACCTAATTGACGAAAAGAGACTCACCGCTATTTGTCATGGTCAAACGTACCAAAAATGGATGATCAGGGCATTTAACAAGAAAGTCAGACGACAAGAGTATCAAGTCGGGGATCTGGTAATCAAACGCATCATCCTTCCTCAGAGTGATCCCAGGGGCAAATGGACCCCTACATACGAAGGGCCATTTGTGGTTAAACATGTCTTCTCAGGAGGAGCCATGATTCTAACCACCATGGACGGTGACGACCTTCCTCACCCCGCCAATGTAGACATAGTAAAAAGATACTACGCATGACTAAAGACCTGCTAGGTTGACACACCTAGGCAAAAATAAGGGCTTCCCGGTGAACCAAAAGGGTTCGGGCAAAATAAGGGATGAAATGAAAAAAATTTGTACACCCGGCAAGTCGAAAACCTAAAAAGGCGGCTTGGGCAAAAATGGGTATCCCGGTGGACTGAAAACCCGAAAGGGCGGTCCAGGCAAAAGTTATGGATTAAAGCGTAATACTATGTCTCATTGGATCACCCTGCATCCATAATTCGGTATCAACTATCAGGTTCAGACGACATCAATCAATCAGCTTCATCTTCAACTAAGCAGCAAAGTGATGAGACGCTTGAAGACATAAAGGCGATAGCAGAGTTGAAACCCAGTGGGATTTTTCACATAGCTGTTTTGTTTTCCTTTCACAAAAGTTTGTATAAACTCTGTTATTCGGCGGCGTTCTCTTACTAGGACGTCAGCCTCTTGTACATAAACGCCTATTTACAGGCAAATTCAAAAAAAAAATCAATACAAATTCACTTTTCAGACCAATTGCCAATTGTTTTTCCTTTTTCTGTTTTGTTTTGTAGAGAACGTCCAATGTTCAATTTTTGATATATGCATTTGACACTAATTGCTAACTCGTAAATATTTGAATACGAAACAAAGGATTAATTACAGGTGACATCAGAAACAGGGGCAATAATGAGTTGTCTAAGCAATCTAGTTGCTCTGTCCACCAAGGTACCAAGGTAAGTTCGGCTGAAGAATGTAACCAAGATACCTTCACTCCCCCCAGAGTAAGACCAATCAACAATTCTTCACAAGCAGAGTTGGTCACCCAATCAGCCATGAAAAGGCACAATATCTCCAGCAAGTCAGCAATACTCTCCCCAAGCAGAGTTAGTCTACTGTAGCCTTAAGGAAGTTTGGGCATCCCCAGAAAATCTCAATATTCCCCAGTGGAGTATACAGATGTTCCTAAGCGAGCGTCCCCGGCAGTCTTAATATAAGATTGTTCCCCGGCGGAACACCAGACATCCCAGTGGAGCCACTTCCCCAGTACAGTCTCAAAAGTCTCCCCAGGAGAGTTGAACCATCTCCCTAGTAGATTCTTGAAGCTTATCCCCAGTAGATTCTGGAAGCTTATCCCCTGCAGAGCGAACGCATCTCCCCAGCTTTATTCAAAGGTTATTCTCCACCAGAGCTTATAACTGGGTTATCCTCAGCTAATTACAATGGAAAGATCGTCCTCGGCGAAGTTCTTCCTATCCCCCAGCGGAGTTCATCAAATCTTCCAACAAAGCTCATCAATGGTATCCCCAACGGAGTTATCATCAATTCTCAGTGAAGTATCTCTTCCCACAGAGTAATTACCCGCAGAGTATCTCTCCAACAAGTTTATTCCCCAACGGAGTCATCTTCTCTTACCGGTTTATTCTTGCAACCATCATCCCCAGCGGAAACAAAGAACGCTACTCTTCCAACATCAGCCCAGGATTCAATTTCCCGGAATTCGTCAAGGATTTATTTTCCTAGACGAAAATAAATTCATGAACATCACATCTACATACACAATACATGCACATACGCATCATATCACACAATCTCATCTATTTTTGAGAACATCATGACATCATGCACTTCATACACCATGACATTGCATACAACTGATGTTTTACCTTTTCAGGAAAAAGGTCAATCCAAAGATAATTATTATCAACTGTCGCAATTCCAGATTCGATACCTGTATCTAGCCAGGGCATATCTGTGAGCGATCAATTCAAGATTCGATTCCTGTATCCAGCCAGGGCACGTCTGAAGAGTTTGAAGATTCGATTCCTGTATCCAGCCAGGGCATATCTATTGACGACTAATTCCAGATTCGATTCCTGTATCCAGCCAGGGCACGTCTGAAGAGTTTGAAGATTCGATTCCTGTATCCAGCCAGGGCATATCTGTTGACGACTAATTCCAGATTCGATTCCTGTATCCAGCCAGGGCACGTCTGAAGAGTTTGAAGATTCGATTCCTGTATCCAGCCAGGGCATATCTGTTGACGACTAATTCCAGATTCGATTCCTATATCCAGCCAGGGCACGTCTGAAGAGTTTGAAGATTCGATTCCTGTATCCAGCCAGGGCATATCTGTTGACGACTAATTCCAGATTCGATTCCTGTATCCAGCCAGGGCACGTCTGAAGAGTTTGAAGATTCGATTCCTGTATCCAGTCAGGGCATATCTATTGACGACTAATTCCAGATTCGATTCCTGTATCCAGCTAGGGCACGTCTGAAGAGTTTGAAGATTCTATTCCTGTATCCAGCCAGGGCATATCTGTTGACGACTAATTCCAGATTCGATTCCTGTATCCAGCCAGGGCACGTCTGAAGAGTTTGAAGATTCGATTCCTGTATCCATCCAGGGCATATCTGTTGACGACTAATTCCAGATTCGATTCCTGTATCCAGCCAGGGCACGTCTGAAGAGTTTGAAGATTCGATTCCTGTATCCAGCCAGGGCATATCTGTTGACGACTAATTCCAGATTCGATTCCTGTATCCATCCAGGGCACGTCTGAAGAGTTTCCAGATTCGATTCCTGTATCCAGCCAGGGCACGTCTGAAGAGTTTGTAGATTCGACACCTGTATCCAGCCAGGGCATATCTGCATAAAGAGTTTGAAGATCAACCCCTGTAACAGGCCGGGTAATTATCTTTCTTTCTCAGGTACGCAAGTTCTCGCTAAGGAATCTCTTACACGATCGACACCTAGATGGCATCTATAAGCCCATCTCCGCAACTATCCATCACAGTTCCAAATGGCATCTATAAGCCTATTCCCGACAAGGTTCTGTCACACTTCCAGATGGCATCTATAAGCCCATCCTCCTACCCACCATCTCTCCAAATGGCATCTGTAAGCCCATTCCCGACATCACACTGCTGATACTCTACTATGTGAGTGCAAATTTCTGGGCACTCTAGTGTTCAATCATCTTCCACCCTCGGATCAAGAAAGGCACACAAGCCAATCTACATCCTCAGGTCTAAGAAGATTGAACAGGGGCAACTGTTGTACCCCAAAATTTTCCCTCCCATATTCTTCAAAGTTTTGACAAGCATCACCTCAAATGGTTCAAAGTCTACTCAAGGGCTACACAGTCAACCATCCTCCTAAGCCAATCAAATTAGGGTTTTGGTTCCTTCAAGGAAGTTGAGGTTTTCAAGGGCTCAATCAAGTCCCATATGCTCATACACATTGTCAAGCACCTACATGTCAAGTTTCAAGGCTCACAAGGTCAAGTTGCACAGTCAAAAACCCTAATTGCTCCACAGTCAACTGCAGGGGCAAAATGGTCATTTGGTAGTCAAAAGTCAAAATTTTTGGTCAACATCTTATTTTGAAGCCACAATCATCATTTGATCAATTCTTGATCATGATTTCACAAGAATGGCTCAAAAAATCATCAAGATGCAAAAGTTTCTATTTTTGGACAGCTGAAAAGTCAACTGTAACTTGACCAAGGCATAACTTTTTCATGGTTCATCAGAAAAATCCCATCCAATGCTCATTTTTAAGGGGAGGAAATTTCCTACAATTCATCTTCACATTCCAAGTCCAAGAAATGCTCTCACAAAAAGTTATCAATTTCAACATTATAGGTCATTTTCAAAAGTCAATAAAAAAGCACTTTAAGTCAAAGACCATAACTTGATATTGGTAAATCAAAATGACATGGGACCAAAGGAATTGGTTAGAGGACTTCAAGAACTTTCCAAAATGTCCAATAACATGTTCATATGATCAAAATTGAGCAAGATATGCATTGGAGAAGTTGGGAAATTTTTGTGAAATGGCCAAAGTCAACTATCCTTGAAACTTCAATTTTTGACAAAGGGGCCCACTTTTTCCACTTGATTCATCCTTGTCATGCTACCCATGTATCCCATGATTAAATTCAAGATTAAACATTTATTTTTTTCTATTTTTATTTAATTTTATTGATTTAATTCATTTTAAATCTATAAAATTCAAATAAAAATCAAAAAATTTAATTAAGGGATATCTTGTGGCTTGAATGGCTTTGATACATCATAATCCACCTACCAATTTCGTGTACAGTCCATTTCAAGCATGAAATTCAAATTTGGACAAAAATGGCAAATGCTTTAATGGTGATAAAGAGGAAATCTCAAAACTTCATTGCAAGGCTTAAAGGCTCACATTATTGATTGATTCTTATTCAGAGACATATATGCAAGCCTCCCATACATCATTCAAGACCTAGAACTCTCTCAAACGGCCAAACTACATTCCAAAAACTTGAAAAAAATTTGCAAACTGAAAACCACTTTCCAGCATAATTCAAACCTCTCTTTTGATCCAAACACATTCCCAGCATTGCCAGGAACGATTTGCAGTCATAAACCAACCCCAACACTCAAGGAAACGGCCAAACAGAACCACGGTTTGAGCAAACTCTTCCATAATCGAAACTCCATTTTTATGCATCATTAATACATTTTGATCACTATTTTGCATTGCTGACATTCATACGAAGCTTTCCATATAATTTAATTTGATTATAATTCTCTAAGATGAAAGTTACCATTGGAGAACCTTAGGGTTTCAAAGCTTTTGAATTGGGGTTTTTCACATAGCGTAAAATCAAACCTCCAAACACCCATGGTTGAAATTAGCGTGAGGAGACAAACACAAAACATACCTCGCGCCCTTTTTATATGCACTGAGCGCCTAGTCGCTATTTTCTGCAGTTTTGTTTTGTGGGGGTTAAAAACCTCCGCTATCTAATCTCTATTTTGCAGGAAACGCGAAGAAGATGATGGCGTGCCTACATCCCATTGGCTAATTCAAATCACGCGCGTTACTTTTTTCTTTTTTCAGCATATAGTGCGTTTATCCTATATTATATTGTTTTCTTATTTTACTAACAGATGTGCATGAGTGGTGTAGTGGTTGGCCAGGTGCTTTGCAAGCGTTGGGACCTGGGTTCGATTCCCAGGTCCCCCATATAATTGTTAACCTTTTTTCTAAAGCGTTCATGTGCATCACTCATCAAATATTCCACCATGGACTCACACATCCAACGCGCCATGTGTCCTCAGACAGCCATCCAAAGGCCAGGAGAGGAGGAATACCATGTTCCAAGTCAAACGCGCTCTGGACAATCAGGGAAAGTCAAACATGGCTTGGAATATTCTTAATGGGCCAGAATTCAACAAAAACCTCCCCTTGGGCCCATACCCCCCCCCCCCCCTTGGGTTTGCAATTTTTAATTTTGTCCTTTTATATTTTTATTTGTCTTATTTTTATTTTTTCCCTTTTATTAACTATTAACATAATTAACATTTTTATATAAAAAATCAAAAAAGAGCTAATATTATTATTATTATTAATTTCGTTTTATTTTTGTAAATAAAATACTAATAAATAAAATAGTTTTAATTAGGCAACTTTAACCTTTTTTTTTAATAACCAAAATAAATTTAGAATTAGGTTTATTAACTTTTAATTTTATTTCCTTTTATTTTATTTTCATAAAAACAAAAAAAAAAACATTTTTTCTTTTAATAATTAATTAATTAGTTTAATCATTAGTTTTAATTTCATTTAAATCACAAAAAAGACAAAAAAAAATTCATTTCTTTTCTTAAAAGGGTCAAAAACCCTAGGACGTTCCAATTTAATTTCTATTCGCGCGTTATTTTTATATTTTGATTATTATGTAATTGCTTCCAAGAATGTAATAGTAATTAGGTTTACCGCTTTCTTTACTTTCTGCACTTTATCAAAACGGGTCTTTGTATTTTTGGCGATGTATAGACCCGCGCCTTGTAATAGCGTAGAGTTTATATTTTGGCAATTTACTTTCCGCACCCCTAACTGTTAAATGCATGAAAGAATGTATGAAAAAATAAAAATTAATCCGTAGCTCACAAATAACATGTACAAAAACATTAACTGAAAAACAACACACAAAGCACATGCCACTCCTAGGGTACGCTTCACTCGTTGCCTCGAAACGTGGTCATCAAGTATAGGACGTCTTAGAGGTCACCCTTTGTCTAAAGATCCAGTTGCCTCGAAACGGTTGCCTCGGATAAAAAAAGGATCTAGGACATTAGGGTTACTTCTAAGGTGTCCTACTATTGCTTCGGTGACCACACATGTCCCTAATCATCGAATTGAACCGAACACCTCCAACGACGGTGCTACCTACCTCTCAATGGTGGGATAACACTATCTAAAGGACTCTTACACAGCCTAATTCCTTAGAGTAGGTAGATTTCTCTTAAGTACTTGCTCTTTCTTAAAACAAACAAAAATACTTTTCACACCTCACACTTTCTAAAAGTTTTCAAACAAATTTTTCATACACTCTTGAGGACAGATACAAGAGTTACTTAGAAATTTATCAAACGAAACTTTTTCAAACCCACACACACACATTTGAAAAGCAAACATCTTTTGAAAACATAAGAGCAAGTACCTAAGAGCCCGTGGATAACCACGGATAGAAAGGGTGCTAACACCTTCCCTTTCTATAAATCTACCTCCCGAACCGAGAAACATTCTCAAAGAAGGAATTTTGCTGTGCTTTTGTCCTTTCCATGTTGGAGAACATAAAAGACGGTGGCGACTCTTGCTTACCACGACATTTCGCGAAACCAGCTAAAAAATAGTCAGTTCTATTTCCACCGATCACACAGGCCCTAAGACGCCATCAATCGCACTGTAAGTCCTCGTAAACATGGCTCTGAACACGAAATCGAAACCTCTGATTCTTGCATCCTTTCATTAAAATCTTTGCACATTTGTGTTTGTCGTCTCATTTAGAACATTTTGGCAATATTCAATTTCGTTTTCATGGCCTGTACCATAGCGCTCGAATCTAGAGTTCTTGTTCTTGTTTTTTAGGCATTTTGGATACAGGCAAAATCAAGGCAAATAAATGATACAGGGATGCTCAGGGAGGAGAGATGAACATGTTGGTGTTCTTGGATTGCATTTCTATGGCCTAGGGTGAATTCTAGGACGAACCTAGGAAATTAGCTGCGAATAAAATCCGCAGGCAAAAACCCTGGTTATTTCAACGAAGAAGACGACTACGCGTCCTCTTCCTATTGGCTGATTCAAATCAGCGCGCTTTTTATTTTATTTTTTCCAGGCATAATTAATTGTTTTCAATATAATATTTATTATGTATTTCATTAACAATTGAACAAGCCAGTTGAGTTGGCAAGGGAGGCGTGCCAAAGTCCCTTGGGACCTGGGTTCGAATCCCAGGTCCCCCAAAACTTTGTTGAATTTTGTTTTCAGGCAATCTCATGCAACGTCCAAAGATGCAGTCCACCATATGCCTCAAAGATCAACGCGCTAGATGGCCTTCAGGCCAAATCTGGTGGCCAGGAATGAAGGACTACCATAGTCTCAAGTCAACAAGCGCGTGGGCAAACTGGAAAAGTCAAGCAGGCTGGACGTTAATGGGCCAAATAATTGCTGATTTCACACTCAATTTGGGCCCAGCACCCCCTGGGTTTATTTCTTTTTCTCTTTTATATTTTTACTTAATTGTTTTTATTAATTATTATTCTTAATTAATTACTAACCAAATAATTAATATTTTGTCTAATAAAATCAGAAAACATAAAAAACATTATTTTTATTTATTAAACTTGATTTCATTATTTTATTTTTTGTAAATAAATATTAACATAATTAACTTAGTTTTAAATAGGTGTAACATTTAATATTTTTTGCAATAAATTAAAATCAATTTAGAATATTAGGTTTTTTTTTAAATAATTTTGATCATTCTTATTTTGTTTCCTAAAATATAAAAAACTCAAAAAATGTATTTCATTATTTAATTAATAAATTAACTTAGGTTTAATTTCATTTAATTCAAAAAACAACAAAAATCACTTTCTTTAATGAAAAGGGTCAAAACCCTAAAAATGCGCCGTCTAATTTTCTCGCACGCGTCCTATTTTTATCCAATATTGTAATTGCTTCCGGTATGTAATAATTTTTTAGGACTTTATTTATTTATCGCTTTTATTTACTTGCCGCAATTTAAATTAAATGGTTTGTCTTTGGCGATGTAAATACCTGACGCCTTGTAATATCTTAGATTTAATTTCCCGCAATTTAATTTCTGCACGATATTAACTGTTAGATGTTTGATAACTAGGCAATGCATGACAAGATCAATCTTTAACTTCAAATCAACAATAGCTCACCCATGACATGTACAGATAAAGTTAACCGAATTAACACACTCGCACATGCCACTCTTAGGGTACACCTCACTTGGTTGCCTCGAATGTGGTCATTGAGTATAGGAAGTTTTAGAGGTCGCCCTCTTGTCCAAAGATCATAGTTGCCTCAAAACGGTTGCCTCGGAAAAATGATCTAGGATATTAGGGTTACCGCTAAGGCGTCCTAACGTTGCTTTAGTGACCACACGTCCCTTAATCAAATTGACCCGAAAACTCCAACGATGGTGCTACCTATTCCTCAATAGTGGGATAGCACTGTCTAAAGGACATTTGTACAATTTAATTCCTTTTTGAGTAGGTAGATGTTCTTAAGTACTTGCTCCTTTTAAAACAAAACAAAACTTTTCGCACTTACACCCCTTTCAAAACAAAAAACTCTTTTCAAACCCACAAACACAAAGAAAAGCAATTTTTTGAAAACACAATGAGAAAGTACCTAAGAGCCCGTGGATAACCACGGATAGAAAGGGTGCTAACACCTTCCCTTTCTATAATTTACCTCCCGAACCCGAGAAACATCTCAAAAAGGAATTTTTCTGTGCTTTTGTCCTTTCCTTGTTGGATAAAATAAAAGACGGTGGCGACTCTTACTTACCGCGACATTTTGCGAAAACAAACGCAAAACACAAACCAGCATATCCAAAACAGTCAGTTCTCATTCCCACCGATCACACCTGGCCACCAACTGAGCTGCGCGTGCTTCTTGTATATAGAATAAAAACAATTGATAACATATAATAAAGAGAGTTAGTGGGAGAAATAAGAAAATTGCGCTAGAATTTTGAATAGACGAATAACATAGCGCCACGCTGGTCATCTCCCTCCTTGCTCCGTTGGTAAAAGTCACAGACTTTTACCTACGGATATTTGTCCATAGCTACAAACCCTGCCATTCTCAAAATCAAACACAAACGAGATAAATAACATTTATGGCCATGAATCGATTCGTCTGGACCTTCTGAGCATGATGGTGCCCCTGTCATGGCCCAATTTTACCTGTACACCAAGATCCTAAATCGAAGCAACAAACCCTAACAATGGCAAACTCTAATACAGCCCATGAAAACACAATTAAATGTTATGGATAGTTTGCAAATGCTTCAAGGAGCAAGAATATATGATTATTTCATGCTATAAGTGCCAAAATTATGCAATTCGAATTCACGAAAAAGCCATTGTCGTGGCTGACTTACAGTGAGTTAGAGTGTTGGAAACTCCTTGTTCTTGATTGGTTTCGCTTGCTTGTGATCCCAGGAAGCGATTGGGATGGCTAGAGGGTCTTGAGAATGTCTGGAAGTATGAATTTGACTCAGCACTTTTTGTGTTTTTTTTAAGTTTGTTCTGACTTCTCACACCTCTCTAACCTCTTTCTTTAGGTCTGCATTTGTTCAATATATATCAAGGACTAAATTAGGGTTGAAAACATGATCTCAATCTTTCTCCATTATAGCTTTTGATTTGGATTTGATTCACTTGAAGATACTTCCAAAAATAGGCCAAACTCAATCTTTTTGTGCACACCAAGGCTTTGCACGAATTCAATCTTTTATCAATTGGATATAAGACCTTAAACATGCACAATATCTTGAGGTTTCAATGTTTTGGATTTTCTATGATTTGTTTTGATTTAAATTGATTTAATTCAAATAAAAAATCAAAATAAATAATAAAATAAGATAGTGACAAGTGGAAAGATCTAGGGCTCGTGGACCATGCTACCAACTCAAGACAAGTGCAAAAAGTTAGGCCCATTTAGCAAAAATTGCAATTTGAGGCATAGTTGACTTTTGACAATTTTGCAAAAAAGGGTCAACTTCACCAATGCATAACTTCCTCAATTTTGACTCTTTGAAGGTGTTCTTGGACTTTTTAGAAATATTGATATGTCCTCTAAGCAAAAAATTTGGTCTCATCTCAATTTGGTATTCCATGCTCATGTATGAAGCTTTGACAAAAAAGGTGTTTTTGTTGACTTTTCAAAATAACCTATAATGTCCAAATTCATAAATTCTTGTGAGTTCATATTTTGAACTTGGGATATGAAGATGGATTGTAGATCATTGCATCCTATTCAAAATGAGCTTTGGATGGGTCATTTCTCATAAAGTATGAGAAAGTTATGCTTGGTCAAAGTTGAGTTGACTTTTCCTACAAAACCCTAATTTAGCAACTTTTGGTTCTTGATGAATTATGAGCAATCTTTGATGAATCATGATCAAAACTTGATCAAATGATGAAGTATACTTCAAAATGAGTATTTTGACCAAAAATCTTAAAGTTTGACTGTATGTGGGCCACAATTGACTTTTGCCCTAGCATGGTCGATTTTCAGGCCTTTGAGTAATTGACTGAGCAAACTTCCTCTGCAAGGCTTGAAATTTGACATGGATGATCTTGAGAATATATTAGGACAATGGTGAGAATTTGAGACTCCTTGGACTCGAGTATCTTGATGCAATATGAAACCCTAATTTGAGATAGACTGCCTTAGGAGAGAGCTTGTCTGGTCAACCCTTGGGCTTTCTTGAGCAACTTGAGAATCTTTCTTGAAATGTTTTGAGAAATATGGGAGGACAAATTTTGGGGTACAACAACTGCCCCTGTTCAATCTTCTTAAACCTGAGGATGTAGATTGGCTTTTCTGCCTTTCGTGATCCGAAGGTGGAAGATTATTGAACACTAGAGTGCCCAAAAATTTGCACTCGCATGAAGTGGTATTTTTCTTGTGGTGTCGGGAATGGGCTTACAGATGCCATTTGGAAGTTGACGATGGAAGATGAGCTTAAAATATGCCATCTGAAGGAGTGTCGATCGCATAAGAGATTCCTTAGCGAGAGCTTGCATACCTGTTGTTGAGAAAGATTCTGCTGGGGAATGCTGTTCTTTATTTTGGGAGAAATAGAATTTTTAGGAGCTTCGGTCATCCGTTATTCTATTGGCGAATCGTCTCTATTTCTTGAGAAAAGTTGAATTTTAGGAGCTTCGGTCGTCCGTTATTCTACTGAGGAATCGCCTCTTAGTTTAAGAGGTGAGAATGAACTACTATCTGGTCATAGTCCAGGCTTCATAGTGATAAGGTCGACTGCTATCTGGTCGTAATCCAGGCTTTACAATGACTTTACTGGGGAGATGAGATCAAACTTGCTATCCGGTCGTAATCCAGGCTTCGCAATTTCTCGATTCTTATATGGTCGTAATTTAGGCTTCAGAAGGAATCAAGTTGTCATCCGGTCGCCTCCGGGCTTCAACTTGAATTTAGGGTGCACTAATATCCGGTCGACTCCGAGCTTCTTAGTATCCGTCCAGGTAAAACTGCTATTTGGTCGAAATCCAAGCTTCATAGTGTCTTGTACTGTTATCTGGTCGTAATCCAGGCTTTAGTCCTTTTATCGTTATCTGGTCGTAATCCCGGCTTCACGATGCTTCATACCATTATCTGGTCGAACCCAGACTCATGGTGTCCTATACTGCTATCTGGTCGTAATCCAGGCTTCACAATACCCTACTTCTTATCTGGTCGTAATCCAGGCTTCACAATACCCTGCTTCTTATTTGGTCATAATCTAGGCTTCAGAAGAAATCAAGTGGTTATCCGGTCGCCTTCGGGCTTCCCTTTGACTATTGGGCCTACCAATATCCGATCGAATCCGAGCTTCATAGTAATTGGCCGAGTAATATGTTATTTGGTCGTAATCCAAGCTTCACAATGTCTCTCACTATTATCTGGTCGTAATCCAGGCTTCAACGTCTTTTACCGCTATCTGGTCGTAATCCAGGCTTCACGACATATCATACCATTATCTGGTCGAATCCAGGCTTCATGGTGTTTGGAGAAATTAAGATATTATTCGGTCGAATCCGGGCTTCATAACTTGTATTAAAGATATACCGCTATCTGGTCGAATCCAGGCTTCATGGTGTATCGCACTGCTATCTGGTCGTAATCCAGGCTTCACAGTAACTTGCTGAGCTGTTATCCGGTCGTAATCCGGGCTTCACGGCTTGTTGGGGATTAAACTATTATCCGGTCGTAATCTGGGCTTCATAGCTTGCTTTTAAGATACCACTATCTGGTCATAATCCAGGCTTCGCAGTATTCTGATACTGTTATCCGGTTATTCTCCGGGCTTCACAATATGATGGAGTAATCAAGATACTATCCGGTCATACCCGGGCTTCATAACTTGAACTTTGTGAGAATTTGATTGCATCTTTTCCTGAAAGGTAAAAGGTTAGTCGTATGTAATGTCATGATGCATGACATGTATCGAGCAATGATGTTCTCAAAATAAATGAGACTGTGTTGTATGATGCGTATATGCATGTGTCATGATGTATGGAAATGTGATGTTTTTATGATGTTCTCTAGTTGGGGAAAATAAATCCCGGACTGCTGCTGGAGAATATAAAGAGTTTCGCTCACTGAGGATAACGACCGAAGGTGATTGGGAGAATAATCCTGCTGGAGAATACATTGGTGAAAGAATGACTCTGTGGTGAAGAGATACTCTACTAGAAGATTCGCCGATTTGGAGGAATAACCTCGGCTGTGGATGAAATACCGTTGCTGGCAATGATGAACTCTGTTAGGGATTTGAGTTTCTGTTGGTGGAAGAAATAGACTCCACTGGGGATAGTCTTCCATTGTTGGTGATAAATGAACTCTGCTTGGGGAGAATCTTACCGACTCACTCGCGATTGCGAACCTCAGTTGGGGAGAGTTGATAATATTGTATTCTGGAACTTCCTACCCTGCGGGGAGTATATGCATTTTTAGTCATATTCTTCAGCTAGGTCTATCCCGGTACCTGGTGAATAGAGCAACTGTAAGGCTAGAACATTTCTTATTTGCCCATGTTTCTGGAATTACGAGTAATCGTTTTTTTGTTTCGCATGTAAATATTTATGAGCAACAATTATTGTCAAATGCATATATAAAAAATGAACATTGGACGTTCTTGCAAGACAAAACAAAAAAAGAAAAACAATTTGAAATTTCTTTATGAAAATGAATTGTATTGATTTTGAAGCTGGCATGTAAATATGCGTTTTTTATACAAGAGGCTGACGTCCTAGTAAGAGAACGCCGCCGAAAGATGAATTATACAATCTGTGAAAAATAAAGAAAAACAGCTATGTGAACAATCCCACTGGGTTCCAACTCTGCTACTTCCTTTATGTCTTCGAGCATCTCATCACTTTGCTACTCGGTTGAAGGTAGATCAGATGGATTGGCGCCGTCCGAGCTTGATAGTTGATACCGAAGTCTGGTTGCAAGATGATCCAATGAGACATAGTGTTACGCTTTAATCCCTAATTTTTCCTGGACCGCCCCTTCGAGTTTTCAGTCCACCGGGATACCCTTTTTTGCCCAAGCCGCCTTTTCAGGTTTTCGACTTACCGGGTGTACAATTTTTTCATTTTCATCCCTTACTTTTGCCCGAACCCTTTTGGTTCGCCGGGAAGCCCTTATTTTTGCCTAGGCCAGTCAACCTAGCGGGTCCTTGATTATGCGTAGTATTTTTTCACTATGTCTGCATTGACGGGGTGAGGAAGGTCATCACCATCCATGGTGGTTAGAATCATAGCTCCTCCCGAGAAAATGTTCCTAACCACAAATGGCCCTTCATAAGTAGGGGTCCATTTTCCCCTGGGATCACCTTGCGGAAGCATGATGCGTTTGATCACCAAATCCCCAACTTGATACTCTTGTCGTCTGACTTTCTTATTAAAAGCCTTGATCATCCGCTTTTGATACGTCTGACCATGACAAATAGCAATAAGTCTCTTTTCATCTATTAAGTTCAGCTGATCAAGTCGAGTCTGGATCCAGTCGTCCTTTCTCAAACCTGCATCCTTCATGATCCGAAGAGAGGGTATCTGAACTTCAATGGGTAAGACTGCCTCCATGACATACACCAAAGAGTAGGGTGTTGCCTCTGTTGACGTACGTACTGAGGTGCGGTACCCATGAAGAGCGAATGGTAACATCTCATGCCAGTCTTTGTATGTCACTGTCATCTTCTGCACAATCTTCTTGATGTTCTTATTAGCCGCTTCAACAACCCCATTCATCTTCGGCCGGTAAGGAGAAGAGTTGTGATGTTGTATCTTAAACTATTTGTAGAGCTCGGTGATCATTGTATTATTGAGATTTGTACCATTGTCCGTAATCATCCTCTCTGGTACACCATATCGACAGATCAAATTGTGTCTGATGAACCGCGCCACGACGTTCTTGGTTACTGTAGCAAAGGAAGCTACCTCAGCCCACTTCGTGAAATAATCAATAGCTACCAAGATGAAACAATGCCCGTTTGACGCAGTAGGTCTGATCTCGCCAATCATATCGATGCCCCACATTGCAAAAGGCCAAGGTGCCGTCAAGACATTTAGAGGAACTGGAGGTATATGCACCTTATCAACATAGACTTGGCACTTATGACAATTTCGAGAATGTTGTTAACAGTCGGCTTCCATAGTAGACCAATAATATCATGCCCGAAGGATTTTCTTTTCCATGGTGTGTCCAGTGGAATGAGTTCCGAAAGTACCTTCATATAACTCCGCCATAATCCTTTCTGCCTCGTTCTTGTCCATACATCGCAGTAAGGTCGAATCATAGTTATGCTTGTAAAGGATACCGTTACTGATGAAGAACTTCACCGCGAACCTCCTCAGAAACTTCTTGTCATTAACAGATGCACCCTCAGGTTACTCCTGAGCCTCGAGATACCTCTTTACCTCATGAAACCAGGGTTTATCTGTTCCCTCTTCAGTCTCAATGTCACAGTAATGTGCAGGTTCATCCAACCTCTCGATGGTAATACGGGGAGCTTCATTGTCCCACCTGACCTTGAACATAGAAGACATGGTAGCTAGCGCGTCCGCTAACTGATTCTCTTCTCTTGGGAAATGTTCAAAGGTTATCTCCTCGAAGTGTGGGAGCAACGTCAGTACATACTCTTTGTAAGGAATAAGATTTGGGTGTTTCGTATCCCACTCGCCTTTGATCTGACTGATCGCTGGAGTGGAATCTCCGAATACACTCAAGAACTTAATCCTCAGGTCAATAGCTGCTCGAAGGCCCATGATGCACACTTCATACTCCGCCATGTTGTTGGTGCAGTTAAAACATAATCGGGCGGTGAACGGAGTATGACAGCCTTCAGGAGATATGATCACGGTGCCAATGCCATTACCCAACACGTTTGAAGCTCAGTCAAAGTACATAGACCATCAGGATCCTTCCTCAGGTCCTTCATTCGGTCTAGGTTTTTCACAGTCAGTCACCAACATGATGCTCTCGTTTGGAATCTCGAAATTCATAGACTGGTAATCATCGACTTCCTGATGCGCCAAATGATCTGCCAATACACTCCCCTTGATTGCCTTTTGGGTTGTGTACTGGATGTCATACTCGGTTAAGATTATCTGCCATCTTGCTATTCTTCCGGACAAGGCAGGCTTCTCGAAGATATACTTGATTGGGTCCATCTTTGATATCAATAGAGTAGTGTGAGTCAGCATATACTGTCTCAGCCGGCGATCAGCCCATGCCAAAGCGCAACAATTTTTCTCGAGCAACGAGTATCGGGTCTCGCAGTCGGTAAAATTTTGCTAAGGTAGTAAATAGCATGCTCTTTTCGGCCAGACTCGTCATGCTGCCCCAGCACGCACCCCATTGAATTATCGAGTACTGTCAAGTATAAGATCAAAGGTGTTGTACCCCAAAATTTTCCCTCCCATATTTCTCCAAGATTTGTCAAGAATCATCCTTAAATGGTTCAAGGCTTCCCAAGGGTTGCACAGTTTGTAGTTGTTTAGTTATTGGCTTGCATTTTTGGTAAAACCCAAGTGTATGTGTGAATGTCATGACTGATGTCATAACATTCTAGTTTAGTTTGTACTGATTCATTAGGTACCTTTGCAGAAAAATATTGTCATTCAGGTACTGATGTTTATAAGTGTGTATCTGAGCATTTTGCAAAATGATCACATTTTCCTAAATCAGTAGATAGGTTTTTCAGATGTCATAACAGATGTTAAGACATCCTGTTCTAAACTAACAGGTTTGCAGTTTGGTTAATTCTGAGTTTTTTCAGGAAAATGACTCAGTCTTTCCAGAACAGAATCCTGCGTTTTCTTTGGGTTAACCTAGCTCAACCCTAACCTGGTTGATAAAGTCCTGTGACCTAGTCTTAAGGTCAAATGGAATTAACCCTAGCTTTTTGTGGAAACCCTAACTGAAGATGCAGCTGCTATATATTCAACAGAGCTGCTGTTTTGAAAGCAATCCCTTTTTGGTCAGAAGATCATTTGTAAACTGTATAGGTTTAATTATTGTACTTCAAGCAATTATCATTGTGATAAGTGACTTGGAATAGGTTTTTAATTGTAAGGGTTGTGTAGCACTCAAAGCTTTTAAGCAAGAGTGTTTGTATGTTTCTTGACTAAAGCTGTGAAGCAGAGTCAAGTTAGGTGTGTGTATCACTCAAAGCTGTGAAGCAAGAGTGGTTGTGTTGCTTGATTAAAAAGCTGTGAAGCTTAATCAAGTGTATGTTTTTGAAGAGTGTCTTCATCAATTCATTAGTCAAATTGTTTTATGTATCACTGCTGTGATTGAGGGGGAGTGAGTAGGAACTCAGGTTTAAGTTGTACTTAGATTGAAATTGCATTGGGTAGGTCTTAAGTGAAGGAGATAAACTAGTTGGTTTATTCCTGAATTAACATCTCTTATAGTGGATTTCCTCCCTGGCTTGGTAGCCCCCAGAGTAGGTGTTGTTGCACACTGAACTGGGTAAACAATTGACTGTGTTCTTTACTGTTTTTGTATTTACTGTCGTATAGAAAGTCAGATACAGTGTCATAACATTAAACGTGACATTGAGTATCTGCAGCCAGAATTTCAATTGGCATCAGAGCAGGCACCCTGCCTGTATTACTGGGTGAGATCTAGGGATATCACTTTCTGGCACTATGGACAAAGAAGGAGTTTTTGGAAATAGACCACCCATTCTGGATGGAACTAATTATGACTACTGGAAACCTCGTATGATTGCCTTCTTAAAATCTCTGGACAAAAAGGCTTGGAGAGCTGCTGACAAAGGATGGATCCATCCCACCATAACTGAGAAAGATGGGACAATCAGTCTGAAACCTGAGGAAGATTGGAGTAAAGAAGAAGATGAGTTAGCCCTGGGAAATTCCAAAGCTTTAAATGCCTTGTTCAATGGAATTGATAGAAACATTTTCAGACTAGTTCATCAATATGAACTGGCCAAGGAAGTTTGGGACACTCTCAAAACTACTCATGAGGGCACTTCCAAAGTAAAAATGTCAAGGCTTCAGATGTTGACTACCAAGTTTGAGAATCTAAAAATGATGGAAGATGAAACCATTCACGAGTTTCACATGAACATCTTGGAGATTGCCAACACCTCAGGAGCACTGGGAGAAAAGATGTCAGAAGAAAAACTGGTGAGAAAGATTCTCAGATCCTTGCCTAAAAGATTTGCAATGAAGGTAACTGCCATAGAGGAAGCCCAGGACATCAGCAAGTTGAAAGTGGATGAACTTATTGGGTCTCTTCAGACTTTTGAGATTGGGATCACTGATAATGGTGACAAGAAGAACAAGAGCATATCACTTGTATCCAACACTGATGTTGAAAACAAGGAGGATGAAGAAGAAAATATTTCAGAAGCTATAGCCATGCTTGGAAGACAGTTCAACAAGCTCATCAAAAGAATGGATCCAAAGTCAAGGTCTAATGTTCATAATATTCCCTCTGACATTGACAGTTCCAGCAGAAGACCAAGGTCAGAAGAAAAGGGAAACCAAGGCAGAGGTATTCAATGCCATGGCTGTGAAGGATATGGACATATTCGAGCTGAATGTCCTACCTTTCTTAAGAAACAAAAGAAAGGAATGACTGTTACTTGGTCTGACTGTGATTCAGAAAGTAATTCTGAAGAAGAATCTGCCAAACTAGTTACTGCTCTAACTAGTGTTTGTACCTCTGACAGTGACACTAGTGATGAAGAAGTGACATTTGAAGAACTGGTTGATACCTACAAGAAATTGTGTGTCAGAAGTGCTGAAGTCTGTGTGCAGAATGAGAAACAATCAAAACTCATTATAAAGCTGGAGGCTGAAAAAAGGGCAGATCTTGAAACTATAAGTCACCTAGAAGGGGAAGTTCAATTACTGAACTCACAACTGAACCAAATGACAAAATCTGTCAAGATGCTGACCAATGGATCAGATAAATTGGAAGAGATTCTTCAAGTTGGACAAAATGTGGGAAACAAATCTGGTCTAGGATTTGTGGAAGCTAAGAAATCTGGTGCAGACAAGAAGATCAGGCATGTTAAACAATTGTCAAAGCAGATGTCTCAACACAACTCTCAACATCAGAAACAGAAATACATGAAGAAAAAATACCAAAGATGGAGATGTCATCATTGTGGGAGGTATGGACACATAAAGCCCTTCTGCTTCAAATTGCATGGATACCCTAATCAAAACTCAGGTGCTAAACTTAAGCCAAAAAGGGTACCACATACTCCTCATTGGAAGAAAAAGGCTACTGCCCTGATAGCCCATACTTCCCTGAGAGTGTCTGCAAAGGAAGGCTGGTACTTTGACAGTGGGTGCTCTAAACACATGACTGGAATAAAGAACATTCTCAATAATGTCAAACCTCACAACACTAGTTATGTGACCTTTGGAGATGGTGCTAAAGGTGAAATCAAAGGAGTTGGTAATTTGGACTGCCCTGAAGTTCCAAGCCTGAGTGAAGTCTTGCTGGTAAAAGGGCTGACTGCTAATCTCATTAGTATCAGTCAATTATGTGATCTAGGATTCAAGGTCAACTTCTCAAAATCTGAATGTCTAGTAATTAATGAAAAACTAGAAGTTGTAATGAAAGGAATCAGATCCAAAGATAACTGCTACTTGTGGCAGCCTGAGAACACTAATAACTCCACTATGTGTCCAATTACCAAAGAAGAAAAAGAGATGAAATTGTGGCATCATAAGCTTGGTCATCTTCATCTAAGAAGAATGAAAAGAGCTATCTCTATGGAAGCAGTCAGAAGGACTCCAAAACTACAGGTTGATAATGTCTATGATGTGGCAAATAAACTTGAAGAAGGATGTGTTGTCAGAACCAGAAGTAATCATGACAAGGATGTTGGAAACAACAAGTCTAATAAATTCTGTTTCCCTGAAGAAATGAGGCGTGAAGTCTCCTCTCCTATAAATCTTCATCAAAATGGAGTGGACAAAAAGAAAATCATTCAAGAATCAACCAGAACTATGATTCATGTCAAAAGAATGCCTTCCCAACTCTGTGCGGAAATAGTTGCTGCTAGGAATAACTGTTCTCAACATATCTAGTCAAAACAGATGCTCACTGAGTATAATGTCTCACAAGATGTTGTGACATTGTGCTGTGACAATCTGAATACAATCAATATTTCCATGAACCCTATTCAGCATAACAGGACCAAGCACATTGACTTTGTAGAGAAGAAGTCATTTAAACTGGAACATGGTATCTTTAAGCTTCAGCTAACTGATTCTTCTACCAAGGCTCTTGTTGGAAATAAACTTGAAAACTTGAGGGGCAGGTTGGGTATTTGCCAACATGAGAAATTATAGCAATTAATTTTGCTTAAAACAAGGGTTGAAGGAGTTAATTTTGTTAAGTCTATTTTTAGTGGGTTAATCATATGTTTTCCCAATTCTTTCAAAATCCTTAAGAAGTTGAAAAGACTCTCTTTTGCCTCCTACCTCTCTCGTCTTTGCAACCTGTTCCCTCCTCTCAATCAAAGTTTTTTCTCAAATTGCTACTGGTGCTCTAAGTCAATCAAAATGTCTCAGACATTATCTTCAACCAAGGCGACTTCATTATCCTCATCATCTTCATCATCTGACCAAGACTCTAGAGCAATCATCACATGCATAGAATCTGAAGTTCTTGAGGTCACTCCTCTCAGAGAGATGGCAACTGACCCCGCCAAAGTCAAAAAGCTAAGAACTAGACATGCAGGAAGAGCTCAAGCTGCAGCCTCTGGTAATCCTTCTCATCCTTCTTCTTCTGTACCAAATAGAGAAGGATCAGTTCAAGTTCATCAAGCTATTGCTAGGCTTGTTACTAGTATACTAAGCGGAAACCAACCTGTACCGGGGATTTCCGTCCCTTTAAATCAATCAGGAAGCCCAAATGTGGACCTCTCTGAGAATGTAGATGTCTCTGAGAATGTTGTGACACAAAATGACAACATTCAGAACCCTTCAGAAAAGACTGCTGATCCACCTATCATTGATGTGGATGAGGATTACTCAGATAATGATCTGATTGCCAATGTAAACCCTAGCATAGCTAGGAGATTGATGAAAAGAAAGGGTAATCAGAATGATGCAAAATGTGTGTCCAAAGATAAACCTGCTGTTAAGAAATCCAAGGCTGAAGGCATGGCTGAGGTAGAATCTGTGAAAACTATTCATACCAAAGGGAAGAAGGCCCAGGTGCATACTGCTAGACAACCAATTTCAAAGAAGAGAAAAGAACTTGAATCTTCTGATTCTGATGAGGAGTCAGAATTTGAGATTGATGCTGAAGAAATTCCTATCAGAAGGAAGCTCCCCTCCAGCAAAATTGCTAGAGTTCCTGAAGTCCCAACAGACAACATCTCTTTTCATCATCCTGACAATGCAAACAGATGGAAGTATGTTTGCTTAAAGAGAATAGCTTTAGAAAGAGAACTCAACAATGATGCCATGGAGTGCAAAGACATCATGGACCTGATCAAGAATGCTCGACTGATGAAGACAGTGATAAAATTTAACAAGTGTTATGAAAATCTGGTCAACGAGTTTATAGTGAACTTGTCTAATGATTGTGCTGATGGAAGGTCAGCTGACTTTGAAAGTGTTTTTGTTAGAGGAAGAAAGGTCAAGTTCTCTCCATCAGAAATTAACAAATTTCTTGGAAGAACAAATGAGGATTGTCCTGATCTGGAGGTCACTGACAATGAAGTTTGTCAAACCATCACAGCAAGGCAAGTGAAGTGCTGGCCCTTGAAAGGCAAGCTGAATGCCAGCAAACTCAGCATGAAATTTGCCATCCTGCACAAGATTGGTGCAGCCAACTGGGTGCCTACAAACCATAAATCAACTATCTCCACAGGATTGGGGAGATTTATTTATGTTGTGGGAACCAAGACTGCTTTTGACTATGGTAGGTATATCTTTGAACAAACTTTAAAACATGCTGGTAGTTATGCTGCAAAGGACCAATTGCCTTTCCCTCCCTCCTTTGTGGAATTATCCTTGCACAATACCCTGATATCCTGGTGGCAAGAGATACAGCCTGCAAAAGAGCTCCTGCCCTTGGGTTGCACTACAAACTGTTTCAGGGATCTCATGCTCCAGATATTGTCATAACATCAGCTGAGACATCGTCTGTGAAGACCCAGTCCAAGACATTTGATGTCATAGCTGTTTTAAAAGAGACCTGCAAAGAGCTGGAAGCTAGGAAAAAGACCCTAGAAATCCTAATTGCCAGGTTAGAAAAGGAGGAAGCTGAAGGAAATAGAAGGGAAAAAGGTGTAGAAGCTGAAGGTCATCTCAATACTGAAGAAACTAGCTCCTCTGAGTCTGATGACAGTGCTTAAAGGTTGATTGCTGTTTGGTGGTGTTGCTGATTGGTGGTGGTGATACCTGGTGGAGTTTGGAAGTGTGTTCAGTTTTTTCTACTGCTGCTCTTATTACCTTTTTCTGGATAACTGTATAATTTTTATGAACATGTATCTTTGGCCCATTTGTGGCTAAAGAGGGGGAGAATATTTTGGTACTTACTTAATTAGACATTCTATTTTTCTGCAGTCATTTATTTCTGCTGCTATCTATCTCTGATTACTTAGGGTCTTTAGCCAAAAATCTGCCAAAGGGGGAGTTTGTAGTTGTTTAGTTATTGGCTTGCATTTTTGGTAAAACCCAAGTGTATGTGTGAATGTCATGACTGATGTCATAACATTCTAGTTTAGTTTGTACTGATTCATTAGGTACCTTTGCAGAAAAATATTGTCATTCAGGTACTGATGTTTATAAGTGTGTATCTGAGCATTTTGCAAAATGATCACATTTTCCTAAATCAGTAGACAGGTTTTTCAGATGTCATAACAGATGTTAAGACATCCTGTTCTGAACTAACAGGTTTGCAGTTTGGTTAATTCTGAGTTTTTTTAGGAAAATGACTCAGTCTTTCCAGAACAGAATCCTGCGTTTTCTTTGGGTTAACCTAGCTCAACCCTAACCTGGTTGATAAAGTCCTGTGACCTAGTCTTAAGGTCAAATGGAATTAACCCTAGCTTTTTGTGGAAACCCTAACTGAAGATGCAGCTGCTATATATTCAACAGAGCTGCTGTTTTGAAAGCAATCCCTTTTTGGTCAGAAGATCATTTGTAAACTGTATAGGTTTAATTATTGTACTTCAAGCAATTATCATTGTGATAAGTGACTTGGAATAGGTTTTTAATTGTAAGGGCTGTGTAGCACTCAAAGCTTTTAAGCAAGAATGTTTGTATGTTTCTTGACTAAAGCTGTGAAGCAGAGTCAAGTTAGGTGTGTGTATCACTCAAAGCTGTGAAGCAAGAGTGGTTGTGTTGCTTGACTAAAAAGCTGTGAAGCTTAATCAAGTGTATGTTTTTGAAGAGTGTCTTCATCAATTCATTAGTCAAATTGTTTTATGTATCACTGCTGTGATTGAGGGGGAGTGAGTAGGAACTCAGGTTTAAGTTGTACTTAGATTGAAATTGCATTGGGTAGGTCTTAAGTGAAGGAGATAAACTGGTTGGTTTATTCCTGAATTTACATCTCTTATAGTGGATTTCCTCCCTGGCTTGGTAGCCCCCAGAGTAGGTGTTGTTGCACACTGAACTGGGTAAACAATTGACTGTGTTCTTTACTGTTTTTGTATTTACTGTCTTATAGAAAGTCAGATACAGTGTCATAACATTAAACGTGACATTGAGTATCTGCAGCCAGAATTTCAGAGTCAAACATCCTCCTAGGCAGCTGTAAATTAGGGTTTTGGTTCCTTCAGTGAATTTGAGGTTCTCAGTGGTCCAATCAAGTCTCATATGCCTATATACATTGTCAAGCATCTACATGCCAAGTTGCAAGACTCACAACATCAAATTACACAGTCAAAAGTACCATTTGCTTCACAATCAACTGTAGAGGTAAAATGGTCATTTGGCAGTCAAAAGTCAAAATTTTTGGTCAACATCTTATTTTGAGCACACAATCATCATTTGATCAAGTCTTGATCATGATTCCACAAGCATGGCTCAAAAATCATCAAGATGCCAAAAGTTTCCATTTTGGGACAGCTGAAAAGTCAACTATAATTTGACCAGAGCATAACTTTTTCATGGTTCATCAGAAAAATCCCATCCAATGCTCATTTTGAAGGGGATGACATTTCCTACAACTCATCTTCACATTCCAAGTCCAAGAGATGCTCTCACAAAAAGTTATCAATTTCTACATTATAGGTCATTTTCAAAAGTCAACAAAAGGCATTTTAAGTCAAAGACCATAACTTGAGATTGGTAAATCCAAATGACATGGGACCAACGGCATTGGTTAGAGGACTTCAATACCTTTCCAAAATGTCCAAGAACATGTTCATATGATCAAAATTGAGCAAGATATGCATTGGAGAAGTTGGGAAAATTTTGGGAATGTGCAAAAGTCAACTGTCCTTGAAACTTCAATTTTTGACAAAAGGGCCCACTTTCTTCCACTTGATTCAGCCTTGTCATGCCATACACGTGTCCCATGATTAATTTCAAGATCAAACATTTATTTTTCCATTTTATTTAATTTTTATTGATTTAATTCATTTTAAATCCATAATAATTCAAATAAAATCAAAAAATTAATGGAATGGCATCTTGGTGACTTGAATGACTTTTATGTGTCATGTGCCAGCTAACAATTTCGTGCCAAGCCTTTTGGTGCACAAAATCTTGAATTTGAACCAAATATGGAAGGTTCTTTAATGGTGGTCAACCAAGATCTCAAGCCTTCAATACACAAGTTTAAGGCTCAGCTGCTGACCTAATTTCATCCATACATACATAAGCAAGCGTGACAAACCTAATTTCAAGACCTAGAGAGTGCACAAACGGCCAGAGCAAAAGTGGAAAAATTGTCAAAAAGTGTGAGATCGAAAACAGTATTGCAAGCACTTTCAGACCAAAAGGAGAACGTGACATCCTTCCTTACCATCCCCTGAAGCCAAAGCGACCACAAACGCATCCTAAGACCACCTATCAAGCACTGTAAGTTCTTCCAAACTCACCCCTGTACACGAAACTTGAACTCTCTATCCTTGCATTGTTTCTCAAAAATATTGGCATAATCATGTGGCTTGTTTGATTTCTGACGTAACTGCATTATCCAATTTGGTTTTTAGGCCCTGAATCGTGGTGCCCGATTCTAGGGTTCATCTTTTTGCGTTTTAGGTATTTTTGTTATAGGCAAAATCAGGACAAGTTATGGCTATGGTTGGACTCAAGAGAACAAGGCGAGCAAGATGAGGGCTTTGGTTTGTGTTTTCATGACCTAGAAACCATTTTAGGACGAGGACGCGGATTTTGTTACGGACTAGAATCCGCAGGAAAATATACAGGGACTATTGGAGAAGACGATGGCGTGTTAGCGTTTGATTGGTCCATTCAAATTAAAACGCGCGTGTTTTTTTTATTTCCAGGAATATTGCTTTTATTACATATAATGCTAACTGCCTTTTATTATATCAATTGAAACAGCTGGCTCAGTTGGTTAAGGCGTGCAAGCATAATCTCTATGGACCTGGGTTTGAATCCCAGGTCCCCCAATACTTGATATTATTTTGTTTAACGTGTTCCCATGCAGATTCCCCAAAGCATCTCACCATACACCTCCAGTTCACAAAGCGCCATGTGGCCTCAAGCGTGCATCCAAAGGCCAGGAGATGATCCTCACCATGCACTCAGTCAACCAATAGACACTTGATCCATGAAGTCAACGCATGCTTGGCTTAGTGGGCCTCATATTTCTAAACAAACCCCATTGCTGGCCCATCACCCATGGTTCACTATTTTTTTTCATTTTTTTTCCTTTTATTTTCTTTAATAATTATTATTAGTATTATTTAATTAATTAACAAATTGACATTTTCACAATAAAAAATCAGAAAACTAATATTATTATTATTTATTAATTTCAATTACTTTTTGTAAATAAATTCTAAATATAATTAACTTAGTTTAATTAGTGTAATTTTAATCTTTTTTCATAATAAATAAAAATGAATTAGACTTAGGGTTTTTTGACACTTTTAATTTCTTTTTTTTATTTTTTATTTTATTTCATTAAAAAAACATAAAACATAAAAAACATTTTAATTAGTAATTAGGCCTAATTTCATTAATTTAATAAAAAGGACAAATCTCATTCTTTTCTCAAAGGGTCAAAACCCTAAGGACGTCCCGATTCAACCTTTCGCGCGTATATTTACTTTAATTCATTATTTTGATTATGTATCTGCTCAGAAATGTAATAGTTAATTATGACCTCCTTTATCGCTTTATTTATTTTCTCGCAGTTTATTTTTTCCAAACGGGTTTGTTTTTGGCGATGTATAGACCCGCGCCTTGTAATAGCGTAGATTTACCTTTCCGCACTTTATTTTCCGCACTCTTAACTGTTAAAAATGCATGAAAGACTTGTATGACAAATAAAATCAATCCGTAGCTCATAAATAACATGTACAAGATAAACATTAACTGAATTCAACACACATGCACATGCCACTCCTAGGGTACGCCTCACTGGTTGCCTCGAAGTGGTCGTCAAGTATACGGTGTCTTAGAGGTCGCCCTCCTGTCTAAAGATCCAGTTGCCTCGAAACGGTTGCCTCAGATAAAAAAAGGATCTAGGACATTAGGGTTACCACTAAGGCGTCCTACCATTGCTTTGGTGACCACACTGTCCCTATAATCAAATTGACCCGAATAACTCCAACGACGATGCTACCTACTTCTCAATAGTGGGATAGTACTGTCTAAAGGACTCTTACACAGCTTAATTCCTTAGAGTAGGTAGATTTCTCCTGGGTACTTGCTCTTTCAAAAACAAAAACAACTTTTCGCACTTACACTTTCAAAAAGTTTTCAAACAAATACTTCATACACTCTTGAGGACAGATATAAGAGTTAAATCGAAGTTTTCAAACAAACTTTTTTCAAAACCCACAAACACAAGAAAAACAAAACTCTTTTGAAAACATAGTGAGCAAGTACCTAAGAGCCCGTGGATAACCACGGATAGAAAGGGTGCTAACACCTTCCCTTTCTATAATCTACCTCCTGAACCGAGAAACATCTCGAAAAGGAATTTTGCTGTGCTTTTATCCTTTCCTTGTTAGAGAAAATAAAAGACGGTGGCGACTCTTGCTTACCGCGACATTTCGCGAACCAGCATTCCAAAACAGTCAGTTCTATTTCCACCGATCACAAAAGGTCTTCCCTCAACTGGAGGCATCATAATATGTGGCTCTTGGAGATATTCTTTGATCCTTTCGAAAGCGGCCTGACATTCATCATTCCACTTTACCCCTTGATCTTTCTTCAGCAGCTTGAAGATTGGCTCACAAGTAGCAGTCAAATGTGAAATGAATCGGGCAATGTAGTTCAGACGTCCCAGAAAGCCTCTGACTTCTTTTTCCGTTCGGGGAGCTGGCATTTCCTGTATAGCCTTCACCTTTGCAGGATCCACCTGAATACCTTTATCACTAACGACGAAACCCAACAGCTTACCAGACCTTACCCCGAAGGTGCACTTATTCGGGTTTAACCTCAGTTTGTACATCTTCAACCTGTCAAACAGTTTCTGGAGATGGTCAAGATGTTCTTCCTCAGTCTGGGACCTTGCAATCATGTCATCAACGTATACCTCAATCTCATGGTGAATCATGTCATGGAACAAAGCGACCATGACGCACTGATACGTTGCCCCTGTTGACGTTCGCCTGAGGTACGGTACCCATGAAGAGCAAATGGTAACATCTCATGCCAGTCTTTGTATGTCACTGTCATCTTCTTCACAATCTTCTTAATATTCTTATTATCCGCTTCAACAGCCCCATTCATCTTCGGCCGGTAGGGAGAAGAGTTGTGATGCTGTATCTTGAACTGCTTGTAGAGCTCAGTGATCATCTTATTATTGAGATTGGTACCATTGTCCGTTATGATCCTTTCTGGTACACTGTATCGGTAAATCAGATTATGTCGAATGAACCGTGCCACGACGTTCTTGGTTACAGTAGCAAAGGAACCTGCTTCGACCCACTTCGTAAAGTAATCAATTGCTACCAGGATGAAACGATGCCCGTTAGATGCCGTAGTTCTGATCTCGCCGATCATATCAATGCCCTACATTGCAAAAGGCCACAGATCTGTCAATACGTTTAGAGGTACTGGAGGTATGTGCACCTTATCAGCATAGACCTGGCATTTGTGACATGTCCGAGAATGCTGATAACAGTTGGCTTCCATTGTGGACCAAAAATATCCTGCCTGAAGGATTTTCTTTGTCATGGTATGTCCACTGGAATGAGTTCCGAAAGTACCTTCATGCAACTCCGCCATGATCCTTTCTGCCTCGTTCTTATCCACACGTCACAGTAAGGTCGAATCATGGTTACGCTTGTGTGATCGGTGGATCTGGAACTGACTGTTTAACGCTGGTTCGCGAAATGTCGCGGAAGCAAGAGTCGCCACCGTCTTTTATTTTCTCCAAATGGAAAGGACAAAAGCACAGGAAAAATTCCTTTTGATATTAGTTCTCGGTTCGGGAGGTAGATTTATAGAAAGGGAAGGTGTTAGCACCCTTTCTATCCATGGTTATCCATGGGCTCTTAGATACTTGCTCATTTGTGTTTTCAAAGTGTTTGTTTGCTTTTTAAGGTGAGTGGGTTTGAAAAAGTTCCGTTTAAAATTTCAGTTCGACTATTGTATCTGTCCTCAAGAGTGTTTGAAAAGTTGTTTTTGAAAGCCTTTTGCAAAGTGTCGGTGTGAAAAGAAGTTTTTTGATTTGTTTTGAATTAGAGCAAGTATCTACGAGTCATCTACCTACCCTAAGGAATTAGTCTGTGTAAATGTCCTTGAGGTAGTGCCATCCCACCATTGAGAGGTAGGTAGCACCACTGTTGGAGGTGTTCGGGTCAACTCGAGGGTTAAGGACAATGTGGTCACCGGGCAATAGTAAGATACCTTAGAAGCTACCCTTATGCCATTGATCTTTTTATTCCGAGGCGACCGTTCCGAGGCAACTTATTCGAGGCAACTAGATCAATGGAACATAAGGACTCACTAAGATGTTCTGTACTCGACGACCACGTTTCGAGGGGCAAGGCAACAGTGTGATCACCAGAGCAACAGTAGGACACCTTAGAAGCTACCCTTATGCCATGTTCATGGACATAAGGACTCACTAAGACGTCATGTACTCGACGACCGCGTTTCGAGGGGGCAAGGCAAAAGTGAAGCGTACCCTAAGAGTGGTGTGTGAATTGTGTGTCATTTTCAGTTATTATTTGTCTTGTCATGCATTGGTGATCTACGCTTTGTTTTTATTTTTGGCATACATTCTTTCATGTGATAGTTAACAGTTAAAAGGTGCGGAATTTAAAGTGCGGAAAAATAAAGGTCCTACGCTATTACAAAGGTGCGGGTCTACATCTCCAAATTAAACCAAGACCCGATTTGAATAAAAGTACGGAAAGTAAATAAGTCTCTAATTATTATTACAAGGCCTTGGGGCAATTACATAACATTCATAAAAGAAATAAAAAATAAATGCGCGAGAGGAAATAAGAATCGAGTGCGAGGGCGTTGGACCCTTTAAAGAAATTAAATTGAAATTATTAAATTAATTAAATTAAATAAAGGAAAGGACTTATTTTTTATGTTTTTTGTATTTATGAAATTTAATGAGGATAAAGGAAATTAATATTGAAAGAAATCCTAATTCTAAGTTGTTTTTAATTAAAAAAAATGTTTAAGTTGTAACCTAATTTACCCTAATTAATTAAATGACATATTTATTTATAAAATTAATTAATGGTTAATAATAATTATAATAAAAAAAAATTATTTTATTGAGAAAAAAGAATAAAGATCTAAAACCTAATTTCTACCCTTTTTAGTTATTTAGAAAACAAGTTAAAATTTAAACCCTAAATTAAAACTAAATTGATTATTAAATTTATTTGCAAAAAAGAAAACTATTAATAAATTAAATTAAATAAACATATTTTTAATTTTGACTATTTCTGATTTTTTTGGTTTTATGAAAATTGTTTTTTGATGAATTAATTAAAATAAAAATTAAAAAAAAAATGAAAAGAAAGAAAACAAAATGCAAACCATGGGGGGTGTTGACCCCAATTGAGGAGGTGGCTTGATGAATTTTGGCCCAACAGGAGGAGGCCCTTTGCTGACTTTTTGAATCACGTGGGGAACGTTTGACTGATGCGTATGGTGGGACTCACATGATAGCCTTTGGATTGAACTTTCCAGGCGCGTGGCAGGCCAGATGATGTGGTTGTATGATGGTCCCCTGATGAAGCACTGCATAGGAATATATTGCAAGAAAAATTATGGAATAAAGTGGGGGACCTGGGAATCGAACCCAGGTCCCAATGTTTACCAAATACATCCTTTGCCAAGTGAGCTGTGGAGCGCGCGTTGTATGGAAATTGAAAATAAATAATATAAAATAAAATCAAAATCCATGTTATGAAAATAAAAAAAAGGCGCTGAAATTCAAAGCCTCCAATCACATCTTGCCACGCACTCTTCTTCTCCAATTGTTCCTGTAACAAAAAGGATAGCGGGGGTTTTAAACCCCCCCCCCCCCCCAAAATGCAGGCTTATGAATAATAGCGAATAGCTCATGTTCACTCATAAATTGAGCGCGATGGGTGATTTGGAATCACTGGGATGTCACGAGTGCAATGGTAGTGGTCTCGTGGTCCAATTTTTTCAGAGGAAAGAAACCCCAATTCACAGCTCCTGCAACCCTAGAAAATTCCCATGGCATATTTCGCTACATGCCTTGAAAACTCAATTAAATCATGCTATCAGCTTCAAAATATTCACATTAGTCCAAATCCATGATTAAAAATGAAAAATGCTGTATGAATAATGAAATACGAATATCAAAATTTTCAAAGAAGGTCAGACTTGGGTATACCGATTCTTTGCGTATGGAGGGTTGAATTTGATTGGAATAGCTTCCCTGGGATGTCAGCAACGTGTTTGGATAGGAATGAGGACTTGAAATAAGCTCTAGGAGTGTTTTCAGTTTTGAAAATTATGGCCAAAAATGCAAGTTTGCTTCTGAGTTTTGGGCGCAGCTTAGGTCTTTTCTTTTGTTTGTGATAGCTTCTATACCTCTTATGCAATGTGTTTGGATGAGAATTATGGCCAATAATGCCTTGCATTGATGCTTAGGATTTTGACATAAACCTCCATTAACACACCTTCCATTTTTGAGCAAATTTTGAATTCTTGCTTCATTTGGCCTTTTGCACGAATTTGGAATATGCATAATGGTGACTCAAAGTTAATCAAAGCCAAATATCCCCCTTAATTAACCTTTTTTATTTTTATTTGATTTTAAAGGATTTAAAATGAATTAAATCCAAAAAAATCTAATAAAAATGAAAAAAATTAATTTTAAATATTGAAATAAAAGGTGGGACACGTGGGAAGCATGGCCAAGCTGATTTAAGTGGAAAAAGTGGGCCCCTTTTGTCAAAAAATGAAGTTTCAAGGATAAATGATTTTGGCCATTTCACAAAATTTCCCAACTTCTCCAATGCATATCTTGCGCAATTTTTAAGCTTTCATCATGTTCTTAGACATTTTAGAAAGGTCTTGAAGTCCTCTAACCAATGTCTTTGGTCCCATGTCATTTTGATTTACCAATCTCAAGTTATGGTCTTTGACTTAAAGTCCCTTTTTGTTGACTTTTGAAAATGACCTATAATGTTGAAATTGATAACTTTTTGTGAGAGAATTTCTTGGACTTGGAATGTGAAGATGAGTTGTAGGAAATGTCCTCCCCTTCAAGATGAGCATTGGATGGGATTTTTCTGATGAACCATGAAAAAGTTATGCCTTGGTCAAGTTACAGTTGACTTTTCAACTGTCCAAAAATAGAAACTTTTGACACCTTGATGATTTTTGAGCCATTCTTTGAGAATCATGATCAAGCATTGATCAAATGATGTTTGTGGCTTCAAAATAAGATGTTGACCAAAAATTTTGACTTTTGACTGCCAAATGACCATTTTGCCCCTACAGTTGACTGTTGAGCAATTAGGGTTTTTGACTTTAACTTGACCTTGTGAGCCTTGAAACTTGACATGTAGGTGCTTGACAATGTGTATGAGCATGGGAGACTTGATTGAGCTCTTGAAAACTTCAACTTCCCTGCAAGAACCAAAACCCTAGTTTGACTGGCTTAGGAGGATGGTTGACTGTGTAGCCTTTGAGGTGATGCTTGGCAAAACTTTGAAGATTATGGGAGGGCAAATTTTGGGGTACAACAGTTGCCCCTGTTCAATCTTCTTAGACCTGAGGATGTAGATTGGCTGGCATGCCTTTCGTAATCCGAAGGTGGAAGATGATTGAACACTAGAGTGCCCAGAAATTTGCACTCACATAGTAGAGTATCAGCAGTGTGATAGCGGGAATGGGCTTACAGATGCCATTTGGAGAGGTGGTGGATGATTGTGGAGATGGGCTTATAGATGCCATCGGGAGGTGTCGATCGCGTAAGAGATTCCTTAGCGAGAACTTGCGTACCTGAGAAAGAAAGAAAATTACCTGGTTTGTTACAGGTGTTGATCTTCAAACTCTTCAGACGTGCCCTGGCTGGATACAGGTATCGAATCTTCAATCAGTTACTCACAGATGTGCCCTGGCTAGATACATGTATCGAATCTTTAAACTCTTCAAACGTGCCCTGGCAGGATACATGAATCGAGTCTGATAATGTAGTCGTCAACAGATACACCCTGGAAAAATACAGGAATCGGATCTTCGAACTCTTCAAACGTGCCCTGGCAGGATATAGGAATCGAGTCTGGTAATGTAGTCGTCAACAGATACACCCTGGCAAGATACAGGAATCGGATCTTCGAACTCTTCAGACGTGCCCTGGCAGGATACAGGAATCGAGTCTGGTAATGTAGTCGTCAACAGATACACCCTGGCAAGATACAGGAATCGGATCTTCGAACTCTTCAGACGTGCCCTGGAAAGATACAGGAATCGAGTCTGGTACTGTAGTCGTCAACAGATACACCCTGGCAAGATACAGGAATCGGATCTTCGAACTCTTCAGACGTGCCCTAGCAAGATACAGGAATCGAGTCTGGTACTGTAGTCGTCAACAGATACACCCTGGCAAGATACAGGAATCGGATCTTCGAACTCTTCAGACGTGCCCTGGCAGGATACAGGAATCGAGTCTGGTATTGTAGTCGTCAACAGATACACCCTCGCAAGATACAGGAATCGGATCTTCGAACTCTTCAGACGTGCCCTGGCAAGATACAGGAATCGAGTCTGGTACTGTAGTCGTCAACAGATACACCCTGGCAAGATACAGGAATCGGATCTTCGAACTCTTCAGACGTTCCCTGGCAAGATACAGGAATCGAGTCTGGTACTGTAGTCGTCAACAGATACACCCTGGCAAGATACAACAATCGGATCTTCGAACTCTTCAGACGTGCCCTAGCAAGATACAGGAATCGAGTCTGGTACTGTAGTCGTCAACAGATACACCCTGGCAAGATACAGGAATCGGATCTTCGAACTCTTCAGACGTGCCCTGGAAAGATTCAAGAATCGAGTCTGGTATTGTAGTCGTCCACAGATACACCCTGGCAAGATACAGGAATGGGATCTTCGAACTCTTCAGACATGCCCTGGCAAGATACAGGAATCGAGTCTGGTACTGTAGTCGTCAACAGATACACCCTGGCAAGATACAGGAATCAGATCTTCGAACTCTTCAGACGTGCCCTGGAAGGATACAGGAATCGAGTCTGGTAATGTAGTCGTCAACAGATACACCCTGGCAAGATATAGGAATCGGATCTTCGAACTCTTCAGACGTGCCCTGGCAAGATACAGGAATCGAGTCTGGTACTGTAGTCGTCAACAAATACACCCTGGAAAGATACAGGAATCGGATCTTCGAACTCTTCAGACGTGCCCTGGCAAGATACAGGAATCGAGTCTAGTACTGTAGTCGTCAACAGATACACCCTGGCAAGATACAGGAATCGGATCTTCGAACTCTTCAGACATGCCCTGGCAGGATACAGGAATCGAGTCTGGTACTGTAGTCGTCAACAGATATACCCTGGCAAGATACAGGAATCGGCTCTTCGAACTCTTCAGACGTGCCCTGGCAAGATACAGGAATCGAGTCTGGTACTGTAGTCGTCAACAGATACACCCTGGCAAGATACAGGAATCGGATCTTCGAACTCTTCAGACGTGCCCTGGCAAGATACAGGAATCGAGTCTGGTACTGTAGTCGTCAACAGATACACCCTGGCAAGATACAGGAATCGGATCTTTAGTTGCGACCGTTGATGGTAATCATCTTGGTATTAACCTTTGTCCGGAAAAGACAAAATGTTAGTCGTATATGATGTCATGATGTATGACATGCGAGATGTTCTCAGAATGAATGAGATTGTATGTTCATGATGCGTATATGCATGCTATAATGTATGAAGATGTGTTGTTTATGAATGTATGTTTTCATCTTAGGAAACAAATCCTTGACGGGTGCCGGGAAGTCACATCCTGGGCTGATGTTGGAGAATAGTGCTTTGTTGTTTCCGCTGGGGATGATGGTTGCAAGAATACCGGTAGGAGAAGATAGTTCCGTTGGGGAATAAACTTGATGAAGAGATTACTCTGCGGGGAATAACTACTCTAGCGATCTTGCTGGGAAACAGTACTCTGTGGGGAGAGAGGTACTTTGATGGGATGTTGATGGTAACTCTGCTGAGGATACCGTTGTTATGTTGGAAGTGTTTACAGACTTCGCTGGGGATAGGAAGACTTCGCCGAGGACGATCTTTCCGCGGCTTTTGGTTGAGGATAACCCAGTTATATCTTGGTAGGGAAATAACCTTTGAGTAAAGCCGGGAGACGCGTTCGTGCTCTGTAGGGGATAAGCTTCCAGAATCTACTGGGGATAAGCTTCCTGCTGGGGAGATGAATTGAACTTTCCTGGGGAAACTTCTGGGCTGGACTCTCCTGGGGGAATTCTTGAGATATACCGGGGAAGTGGTTCCCTTGAATGTCTGTATACCGCCGGGGAACAATCTTAGACCAAGACTGCCGGGGATGCTTGTTAAGAATATCTGCATATTGTGCTGAGGAATGTTGAGATCTGCTGGAGGATACCCATCTTCCTTAAGGCTGATAGAGTAGGTTAACTCTGCTTGGGGAGAGTATATTGACTTGCTGGCTCACTCTCTGGGGATTTAAGACATACTGGTTACGTTCTTCAGCTGAACCTTACCTTGGTACCTTGGTGGATATATCAATTAGATCGCTTTAGACAACTCATTATTGCCCCTGTTTCTAATGTCACCTATAATTAATCCTTTGTTTTGTATGCAAATATTTATGAGTTAGCAGTTAGTGTCAAATGCATATATCACAAATTGAACCTTGTACGTTCTTCGCAAAACAAAACAGAAAAGGAAAAACAATTGGTAATTTTAACTGAAAAGTGATTTTTGTATTGATTTTTGAATTGCCTGTAAATAGGCGTTTTATGTACAAGAGGCTGACGTCCTAGTAAGAGAACGCCGCCGAACAAAAGATTTTATACAAATTTGTACAAGGGAAAACAAAACAGCTGTGTGAAAAGAATAATCCCGCTGGGTTCCAACTCAGCTATCACCTTTATATTTTTGAGCGTCTCATCACTTGATGACCTAGCTGAAGATGAAGCTGATTGATTGATGCCGTCTGAGCCTGATGTTGATACCGGATTCTGGATGCAAGGTGATCCAATGAGACATAGTATTATGCTTTATCCCTTACTTTTTCCTGGACCGCCCTTTCGGGTTTTCAATCCACCGGGATACCCATTTTTGCCCAAGCCGCCTTTTCAGGTTTTCGACTTGCCGGGTGTACATATTTTTTTTCATTTCATCCCTTCATTTTGCCCGAACCCTTTTGGTTCGCCGGGAAGCCCTAATTTTTGCCTAGGTATGTCAACCTAGCGGGTCTTTTTTCATGCGTAGTATCTTTTTACTATGTCTGCATTGGCGGGGTGAGGAAGGTCGTCAACATCCATGGTAGTCAGAATCATGGCTCCTCCTGAGAACACATGTTTAACCACAAATGGCCCTTCGTACGTAGGGGTCCATTTGCCCCTTGGATCACTTTGAGGAAGGATGATGCGCTTGATTACCAGATCCCCAACTTGATACTCTTGTGGTCTGACCTTTTTGTTAAATGCCCTGATCATCCGTTTTTGATACGTCTGACCATGACAAATAACAATAAGTCTCTTTTCGTCAATTAGATTTAGCTGATTAAGTCGTGTCTGGATCTAATCATCTTCACTCAGGTCTGCATCCTTCATTATCCGGAGAGAGGGTATTTGCACTTCGATCGGTAAGACTGCCTCCATACCATAGACCAAGGAGAAAGGAGTTGCCCCGGTTGACGTCCTTGCTGAGGTACGGTACCCATGTAGAGCAAACGGTAACATCTCGTGCCAATCTTTATAGGTCACTGTCATCTTCTGCACAATTTTCTTGATATTCTTATTCGCTGCTTCTACAGCCCCATTCATCTTCGGCCGGTAAGGAGAAGAGTTGTGGTGTTGTATCTTGAACTGCTCGCAGAGCTCAGTGATCATCTTGTTATTGAGATTGGTACCGTTGTCTGTAATGATTCTTTCTGGGACGCCGTATTGACAGATCAGATTGTGCCGAATGAACCGTGCCACGACGTTCTTGGTTACCGTAGCGTAGGAAGCTGCTTCAACCCACTTTGTAAAGTAATCAATCGCCACCAGGATGAAGCGATGCCCGTTGGATGCCGTAGGTTTAATCTCACCGATCATATCTATGCCCCACATTGCAAACGGCCAAGGTGCTGTCAAGACATTCAGAGGAACTGGAGGAACATGCACCTTGTCTGCATATATCTGGCATTTATGGCATGTCCGAGAGTGTTGGTAACAGTCGGCTTCCATGGTGGACCAGAAATACCCTGCCCGAAGGATCTTCTTTGCCATAGTGTGTCCACTGGCATGTGTTCCGAAGGTACCTTCATGTAGCTCTTCCATGATCCTTTCTGCTTCAGTCTTATCCACACAACGCAGTAAGGTCGAATCATGGTTTCGCTTGTACAGGATGCCGTTACTGAGGAAGAACTTTGCTGCGAACCTTCTCAGAAACTTCTTATCGTTGACAGATGCACCTTCAGGGTACTCCTGAGCTTCCAAGTATCTCTTCACCTCATGGTACCAAGGCTTCTCAGTCACCAACTCAGTCTCAAGGTCACAACAGTATGCCGGTTCATCCAGCTTCCAGATGATGACCCGGGGAGCCTCATTATCCCATTTGACTTTGAACATGGAAGACATCGTAGCTAACGCGTCTGCCAACTTATTCTCCTCTCTTGGGAAATGTTCAAAAGTTATCTCTGTGAAGTGGGGGATCATTGTCAACACACATTCTCTGTAAGGAATAAGATTCGGATGTTTCGTATCCCACTCGCCTTTGATCTGGTTGATCACGAGAGTGGAATCTCCGAAGACACTCAGAAACTTGATCCTTAAGTCAATTGCAGCTTTGAGTCCCATGATGCACGCCTCATACTCCGCCATGTTGTTGGTGCAGTTGAAACATAGCCGGGCAGTGAGGGGAGTATGAGTGCCTTGAGGGGATATGATCACAGCGCCAATACCGTTACCCAAAGCATTGGAGGCTCCGTCAAAGTGCATAGACCATCGGGATCCTTTCTCAGGTCCTTCATCCGGTCCAGGTACTTCACAATCAGTCACTATCATGATGCTCTCGTCTGGAAACTCGAAGTTCATTGACTGATAGTCGTCTACTGCCTGGTGTGCCAAGTGGTCTGCCAATACACTTCCCTTGATAGCTTTCTGAGTCGTGTACTGGATGTCGTATTCCGTCAAGATCATTTGCCATCTTGCTATTCTCCCAGACAGAGCAGGCTTTTCAAATATATACTTTATAGGATCCATCTTTGAAATCAACAAGGTAGTGTGAGTCAGCATATACTGTCTCAGCCGGCGAGCAGCCCATACCAAAGCGCAGCAATTTTTCTCAAGCAGTGAGTATCGGGTCTCACAGTCGGTAAACTTTTTGCTAAGGTAATAAATGGCATGCTCTTTTCGGCCAGACTCGTCATGCTGCCCCAACACACACCCCATTGAGTTGTCAAGTACTGTCAGGTATAGTATCAGAGGTCTCCCTTCCACCGGTGGCATAAAAATAGGTGGTTCTTGGAGATACTCTTTGATTCTGTCAAAAGCGGCCTGACATTCATCATTCCAACGTACTACCTAATCTTTCTTCAGCAGCTTGAAGATTGCTTCACAGGTAGCAGTTAGGTGCGAGATGAATCGGGCAATGTAATTCAGGCGTCCTAAAAAGCCTCTGACCTCTTTATCTGTCTTAGTAACTGGCATCTCTTGAATGGCTTTAACCTTGGCAGGGTCCACTTGAATACCCTTATCACTTACAACGAAGCCTAGCAGCTTTCCAGATCTAACCCCGAAGGTGCACTTGTTCGGGTTCAACCTCAGCTTGTACAGTTTCAGACGGTCAAACAGTTTCTGCAGATGGTCAAGGTGTTCCTCCTCAGTTTGGGACCTTGCAATCATGTCGTCAACATACACTTCAATCTCATGATGGATCATGTCATGAAATAAAGCAACCATGGCACGTTGGTAGGTTGCCCCAGCATTTTTCAACCCGAATGGCATGACCTTGTAGCAGAAGGTGCCCCATTGAGTAACAAAGGTAGTCTTCTGCATGTCTTCAGGAGCCATCTTGATCTGATTATACCCTGAAAAACCATCCATGAAGGAAAACACCTTATGCTAGGCAGTATTGTCAACAAGGACATCAATGTGAGGTAGAGGGAAGTCATCCTTGGGGCTGGCCCTGTTCAGATCCCTGTAATCGACACACATTCTGACTTTACCATCTTTCTTTGATACCGGCACCACATTAGCAACCCACTGAGGGTAAGAAGTTACTGCAAGAAACTCGGCATCGAATTTCTTCATAACCTCAACTTTGATCTTCTCAGACATCTCTGGACGCATACGGCGGACCTTTTGCTTAATCGGAGGGCAGTCTTCCTTAGTAGGCAAATGATGGACCACAATGTCGGTGTCCAAACCAGGCATGTCTTCGTAGGACCAGGCAAAGATTTCCATGTAGTCATGCAGCATCTGGATCAACCGTTGCTTCACGCTGAGCTCTAGGTTGGCACCAATCTTGACTTCCTTTCTATTTGTCTCAGTACCCAGATTCACCGTTTCCACTGGCTCTTCATGTGGTTGAATTGCCCTCTCTTCCTGGAGCAACAGTCTTGCAAGTTCGCCAGGCACTTCGCAATCATCTTCACCTTCGTCTTCGGCTAAGTTGATCGGATTTTCGAAGTCATAACTGGCAGTAGCAGAGTCGTTACCAGTGAGATCCAGAGTGGATTGAAACCTGTATGAGTGAGTGTGTGTAAATACATCTATTTTGCAATATATGTAAAGAAAGAAAGAAAAGGAGCGCAACAGTTGAAATGTGAAAAACGTCCAATGCTTTTATTCATGATATATGATAGTGACAAAAAAGCCCTCACAAATAAAACCACGGTGCCCCGGGTAAGACACCGGGCCATAAAGTTTCAAATCATTGTTTATTACAAATCCAAAACAAAGAAGTTCATTACTGGGTGACAAAAGTTATGGGTGTAAAGTCCTTTGCGGTCCAGTTGCTAGGTCCATCGTTAGTCGTTGGGTAGATCCAGCTGTCAAACTCGGATTCCTTCACTTCGTCTTCATCCCCCACAACATTCACTCCTGGATTGGTGATGAGCACAGGAGGTCTTCCAATCCTTGCCTTGCGCACAGCTTTCTGAGCCTCTGTAGTGAAACCCAGCCCAAACTTGTTAGTCTTAGGAGTAAAATCAGGGAGCTTGCCCCAGTTTGCACATTCACCTCTTTCAATCACAGCCCGGGCGTCCTTTAAGGAGGCCATCTTCAAAGGAGAACCCTCTTCAGTCACTGCTTCTTCCGCTTCCAATGTTTGTGGCACCTCTTCAAAATGTTGAAAGGGGGTCTCAATGAACTCCCCATCCATTTCCACGTACCTGAAGGAGTTGAGGTGGCTGACCATGTATTCCTCTTCCCCTTGCACTGTTACAATCTTCCCCCTGACCGGGTACTTGAGCTTCTGATGCAACGTGGAGGTCACAGCTCCAGCCTTGGTGATCCACGGGCGACCCAACAAACAAGAATAGGATGGACGGATGTCCATCACATAGAATTTTGAATCAAAGACCTGTGACCCAACCCTGATTGGGATGTCAACCTCACCATGTACCATTCTTTTGGACCCGTCAAAGGCCCTGACAACAATGTTACTTGGTTTGAGCTCTAGACCCTCACAGTCCAGCCTGTCCAGAGCCTTCTTGGGTAGCACGTTTAGTGAAGAACCAGTGTCAACCAGCACGTGAGCAAGAGTAGTGCCCCTGCATTCAATGGAGACATGCAGGGCATCATTATGGTTCTTCCCTTTGGCTGTCAGATCGGCATCAGAGAAACCCAGGCCATTATCAGCGGTTAAGTTGGCCACACAGTCGGTGAATTGATCCGCAGACGTCTCTTGGGGTACGTGAGCCATCTTTAAGAAAGCAATCAGGGCCTTTGCATGGGCCTCTGAACACAACAGCAGTGATAGCATGGAGATTTTGGAGGGGGTGTGCCCCAACTGTTCGACAACGTTGAAATCACTTTTCTTTATAATCTTGAGGATCTCTTCCATCTCCTGCTTGGAAGCCTCAACAATGGTCTTTGGTGCCTCCGTCTGGGCAGGCACATCAGAAGCAATCCCCTTGCCCCGAGCATCAGATGACTCGGCCGCAGGGGTAGAAACTTGGTCAGGGGGGGAAACAGGCACACTGGCAGGTGTGATGATCAAAGGCCTCTGAATTACCGGAGGAGCAATGTCTGGTGAGAACAGTCTTCCACTACGAGTGACCTTAGCAGGCCCAGTGATGTTAGTGACACCAGTATCAGAGTTGAACTCTTGCTTCACCCCCAGAACATAAACATCTGCCCCATAGTGCCATGGGACAACCTTAGCAGACTTGTAGGGGATGGGCCCCGGAACAGTAATGGTGATGGGAGCAATCTTGTGAACAGGCAAAATTTGGACAGGCTTCTTTGACGGAGCCTTGGAAGGGTTGTTGAAAATGGTAACAATTGAAACTTCTTCAACAGGGGCAACAGGAACGAAAGTCTTCTTGAACAAAATCTCTTTACTATCCATCAGGTTTTGGACGCCTGATTTCAGCAAAGAACAACCAGCAGGGGAATCAACACATAGAGGGCAACCTTTGCTACATCCCGGAAATAAACCGGCTAGCAACAGGTTCCTCTTGACGGTCAGCAGCGGAGTAGCAACATCATCCACAGAAGCTACATACAAATCCTCCTCAACAACATTCACTCCATGCTGGGGCATGGGAGCGGTCACAACATTTGGCCTCTCGGGCGCCTCAAACTGTATCTCCTTTGCATCAATAAGGTCCTGCACCTTATTCCTCAGGGCCCATCAGTCATCAGTAGAATGCCCCGGGCTATCAGAGTGATAAGCACAGCGGGCATTTGGATTAAACTTGGGGGAGGTAGTATTCACAACCTTCGGAGCCTCTCTGACAGTTACCAGGCTAGTTGACAGCAGTTGTGGCAGGATCTGAGAGAGAGTCATGCTGAGTCGAGTATACAGTCGTTTGGGCCTCTCAGCTCTGGGTTGGTTGTACTGTTGTGGAGCAGTAGCAGGCTTAGAAATAACCACCGCGTTGACAGCTTGGCGGCGTTCAGGTTTATCTTGCCTTCTTGGACCATACACAGCACTTGCCTCCTTCTTGAAGGGCTTCTTTTCAGCATTGGAGGAGGTACCCTTCTATATCTTTCCCGATTTTATACCAGCCTCGATCCTCTCACCAATCAGGATCAGAACAGTAAACCCAGCAGAGGAATTACCAATGAGATGATTGAAAAATGGACCAGATAGGGTCCCCAAGAACATATCCACCAACTCCCGGTCCGTCAATGGTGGCTGCACCCTGCCAGCCAGATCTCTCCATTTTTGTGCATACTCCTTAAAACCTTCACTCGATCCTAGCGACATACCCTGGAGTTGGGTACGCGTAGGAGCGAGGTCGGAATTATATTGATACTGCTTGTAAAAAGCAGTGGCCAGATCCTCCCAGTTACGAATGTTGGTTCCATCCAGCTGATAGAACCATTCGAGGTGAGTCCCTGAAAGACTCTCCTGGAAGAAGTGAATCCATAAGTTCCTGTTTGCTGTGTAAGGCTGGATCTTCCTTACATAAGAATGGAGGTGCATCTTGGGACAGGAGGCCCCGTCATATTTCACAAAGGCAGGTGCCTTGAACTTGTGTGGAATCACCACCCCAGTAGATAACCCCAAGTCTCCGAAATCTAGTCCAGGCACACGCTGAATTTCCATAGCATTTAACCTGTCCTCCAGCTGCTTGTACCGGTCCTCAGCAGGAGGGTACTGTTCGTCGTTGAAGTCTGTCTCAGTATCAGAGACCACAGGACTAGGGACCTCCCTTTCTTGGTGACTACCTTTTCCCACAGATGGAGTAGTCCTCTCAGCTTCATTTTGCAAAGTATTCCCGAGCCTGCGCCCAGTGTTGAATAGCACAGTCCTCTTCTTCTTCTTATTCTTCTTCAGGAGCATAGCCTTCAGCTCTTGTTGACCTTGAGCCAAACCCATGATCAGCTCCTGAAATTGTGCGTTCTGCGCCTGAAGGGCCTTGATAGACAGCTCGGTAGATGATTCAGGGTTCATGATGCTGAAATAAACAGCGAAGAACAGTAAGCAACCTGAAAAGAAGAGTACCTGTGATGCACATGATGAATGATATGTGTTTATGCAATGCATTCAAAAGGTTCGAAAATTCAAATTTGTTGTAGACAAAAAGGAACACACGTTATCATTAAGGAAATAATTGTTCGATACATCAAAGCCTCATGGGCAAACATTACAAAGCAGATCAATCCCAAAAGACACTACGCATCCTCTTCGGAGCAATATAGGTATTGAGATTCCTTTCCTCGTGCAGTAGGCGGGTGAGCTCCAGGACCTTCTTTTCACTAGCATGTAGAATGGTCTCCAGAGAATTCCGTTCTTCCTTAAGCTGGATCCAGCTCTTCTGCATCGCTTCCCAGGACGTGGGCATGTCAGGATGTTGAATGGTGTAGGACACCTCTCCTTCCAATTCTGGCTCTTTGATTACAGGGAGAACATGAGGATAAGGCATCTCTAACTTCTGGGAGCGGGCGCGTACCCACTTGAGATAAGGTTCCAACGGGATGGAGTTCCTGTGTCCCAGTGTCTTGTTGTCTATCTTACTGGGCATCCTCCAAGCTCTGATAAATCTCTGGCGAAGTCCTTGTGCATCGTTGTCGAAGTCAAAAACTATGTCAGGGATTAACATGTCATGAGGGCCATCCCTCTGAGCATAACCAAACTGTCTCCAAGCCAGGCACGGGTTGTAAGTGATACCTCCTCTGACTCCAAGTAAAGGGACATTAGGGTACTCCCCGCAACGATCAATGATAGTGACATCCTCTTTGGACCGAGAGCACCAATGTATATCAGCATGTGTAAGAGTCATCAGTCGTTGTGACCATCTCAAACCCCGCTCGTTCTTCAAAACTGATTGTGGAAGGTGAGAAATAAACCACCTTCCCAGGAGAGGAGTACAACACATAAGGACACCTCTTTTTCTCATGGTTCGAGTGTAACATGAGTGAAGGATGTCCCCCAGCAACGTAGGTATAGGATTTTTGGACATGAAGATCTGGACAACACTGATATCTATAAGCTGATCTGGGTTAGGGAACAACACCAAACCATAGACAAGGAGGGCCACAACTTCTTCAAAAGCTTGTAGGTCAAGGGAGTTCCAACATTCTTGGGCCTTTTCAAACAGAAACCTGGCTAAGAACCCTTTGATACCACTTCTAGCTTCCCAATGTCCCTTGAGGTCAGATGATGGTAGGTGTAAGGCCTTAGCAATCTCTTCAAGCTTGGGTTCCTTTTCCGTACCGTTGTAGGGTAGTTGATCAAGGATATGGATCTTCAGAAGCCGGGAGAACTCCTCCAATGTAGGTACCAGCTGATAATCCAGGAAAGTGAAACAGTGATGCAGAGGGTCAAAGAACTAGAACAGGACCTTTATCATGTCTTCCTCAATGTTGGTGTTGACCAGGCTAATGAGTCTTCCATGTCTCTCACTGAATGAAGAGCTCTCAGGAATCCTGGATATAAGCTCTTTAAGCTGAGGAGGGATCCTTACAAGGCTGATCTGAATTATCTTTCTGCGAACAGTTTCCATGTCCTACAAAACAAGAACAAAGATGAAGATTCGAACCCCTGAAATGGTTAGCCAATGCATATGATGCTGTATGATGTCATGATGCTATGATTAAACACACCACAAACATTTACAAAGGCAAACATGATAAGGCACACAAGTCACACAAGGCAAGCCCTTAGAGTTTAGGCCAGCATGGGGTCTGGGTATTACCCTCTTGAAGTTGGTGGGCTCAACCTGTCCTATTAGAAGTAACCGGGTTCTAAGGGTCCCAACATCACTAGATTGCTTTCATTGTTCATCGTTTCGATTTAGCCACTGAACTGGCGACCGAAATATCCCAGGAAAGCAACCCTCAATTGAGTGTAGTATCGAGTATCAACCAACCTTGGACTGCACCAAAGTCAGTTATCTCACTACCCTAAAGAAGCCAAGATAGTTCAATTAAGGTTCCTAAGGTCAGTTGATGCTTCACGACACCACATGGAGGCCACGTACTCTCCTTGACTGAACTCAAGGGTTACCGGTACATACCAAAGTGCCACATCAACGTAGCAGACTGTTTCAACCATGTCGGTATACCCCGCACAGTTCCCTCACAGCCTTGTTGCTACTTTCAAAGAAGGTATCCCCAGATCCGGGTTAGGATCTATAGAACTCCCAAGACAGTCCCACAATTTAAAGCAAACAAGTCAAAGCAATTGAAAACACAGTGATCTTAGTCCTAAGGTACACCTCACTTTAAAAGTGTCCCCAGCAGAGTCGCCAGTTCTGTGATCGGTGGATCTGGAACTGACTGTTTAACGCTGGTTCGCGAAATGTCGCGGAAGCAAGAGTCGCCACCGTCTTTTATTTTCTCCAAATGGAAAGGACAAAAGCACAGAAAAACTCCTGTTGAGATTAGTTCTCGGTTCGGGAGGTAGATTTATAGAAAGGGAAGGTGTTAGCACCCTTTCTATCCATGGTTATCCATGGGCTCTTAGATACTTGCTCATTTGTGTTTTCAAAGTGTTTGTTTCCTTTTTAAGGTGAGTGGGTTTGAAAAAGTTCTGTTTAAAATTTCAGTTCGACTCTTGTATCTGTCCTCAAGAGTGTTTGAAAAGTTGTTTTTGAAAGCCTTTTGCAAAGTGTCGGTGTGAAAATAAGTTTTTTGATTTGTTTTGAATTAGAGCAAGTATCTACGAGTCATCTACCTACCCTAAGGAATTAGTCTGTGTAAATGTCCTTGAGGTAGTGCCATCCCACCATTGAGAGGTAGGTAGCACCACCGTTGGAGGTGTTCGGGTCAACTCGAGGGTTCGGGACAGTGTGGTCACCGGGCAATAGTAAGATACCTTAGAAGCTACCCATATGCCATTGATCTTTTTATTCCGAGGCGACCGTTCCGAGACAACTTATTCGAGGCAACTAGATCAATGGAACATAAGGACTCACTAAGATGTCCTGTACTCGACGACCACGTTTCGAGGGGCAAGGCAACAGTGTGATCACCAGAGCAACAGTAGGACACCTTAGAAGCTACCCTTATGCCATGTTCATGGACATAAGGACTCACTAAGACGTCTTGTACTCGACGACCACGTTTCGAGGGGGCAAGGCAACAGTGAAGCGTACCCTAAGAGTGGTGTGTGAATTGTGTGTCATTTTCAGTTATTATTTGTCTTGTCATGCATTGGTGATCTACGCTTTGTTTTTATTTTTGGCATACATTCTTTCATGTGATAGTTAACAGTTAAAAGGTGTGGAATTTAAAGTGCGGAAAAATAAAGGTCCTACGCTATTACAAAGGCGCGGGTCTACATCGCCAAATTAAACCAAGACCCGATTTGAATAAAAGTACGGAAAGTAAATAAGTCTCTAATTATTATTACAAGGCTTTGGGGCAATTACATAAAATTCATAAAAGAAATAAAAAATAAATGCGCGAGAGGAAATAAGAATCGAGTGCGAGGGCGTTGGACCCTTTAAAGAAATTAAGTTGAAATTATTAAATTAATTAAATTAAATAAAGGAAAGGACTTATTTTTTTATGTTTTTTGTATTTATGAAATTAAATGAGGATAAAGGAAATTAATATTGAAAGAAATCCTAATTCTAAGTTGTTTTTAATTAAAAAAAAATGTTTAAGTTGTAACCTAATTTACCCTAATTAATTAAATGACATATTTATTTATAAAATTAATTAATGGTTAATAATAATTATAATAAAAAAAAATTATTTTATTGAGAAAAAAGAATAAAGATCTAAAACCTAATTTCTACCCTTTTTAGTTATTTAGAAAACAAGTTAAAATTTAAACCCTAAATTAAAACTAAATTGATTATTAAATTTATTTGCAAAAAAGAAAACTATTAATAAATTAAATTAAATAAACATATTTTTAATTTTGACTATTTCTGATTTTTCTGGTTTTATGAAAATTGTTTTTTGATGAATTAATTAAAATAAATAAAACAAAAAAAAATGAAAAGAAAGAAAACAAAATGCAAACCATGGGGGGTGTTGACCCCAATTGAGGAGGTGGCTTGATGAATTTTGGCCCAACAGGAGGAGGCCCTTTGCTGACTTTTTGAATCACGTGGGGAACGTTTGACTGATGCGTATGGTGGGACTCACATGATAGCCTTTGGATTGAACTTTCCAGGCGCGTGGCAGGCCAGATGATGTGGTTGTATGATGGTCCCCTGATGAAGCACTGCATAGGAATATATTGCAAGAAAAATTATGGAATAAAGTGAGGGACCTGGGAATCGAACCCAGGTCCCAATGTTTACCAAGTACATCCTTTGCCAAGTGAGCTGTGGAGCGCGCATTGTATGGAAATTGAAAATAAATAATATAAAATAAAATCAAAATCCATGTTATGAAAATAAAAAAAAGGCGCTGAAATTCAAAGCCTCCAATCACATCTTGCCACACACTCTTCTTCTCCAATTGTTCCTGTAACAAAAAGGATAGCGGGGGTTTTAAACCCCCCCAAAACGCAGGCTTATGAATAATAGCGAATAGCTCATGTTCACTCATAAATTGAGCGCGATGGGTGATTTGGAATCACTGGGATGTCACGAGTGCAATGGTAGTGGTCTCGTGGTCCAATTTTTTCAGAGGAAAGAAACCCCAATTCACAGCTCCTGCAACCCTAGAAAATTCCCATGGCATATTTCGCTACAGGCCTTGAAAACTCAATTAAATCATGCTATCAGCTTCAAAATATTCACATTAGTCCAAATCCATGATTAAAAATGAAAATGCTGTATGAATAATGAAATACGAATATCAAAATTTTCAAAGAAGGTCAGACTTGGGTATACCGATTCTTTGCGTATGGAGGGTTGAATTTGATTGGAATAGCTTCCCTGGGATGTCAGCAACGTGTTTGGATAGGAATGAGGACTTGAAACAAGCTCTAGGAGTGTTTTCAGTTTTGAAAATTTTGGCCAAAAATGCAAGTTTGCTTCTGAGTTTTGGGCGCAGCTTACGTCTTTTCTTTTGTTTGTGATATCTTCTATACCTCTTATGCAATGTGTTTGGATGAGAATTATGGCCAATAATGCCTTGCATTGATGCTTAGGATTTTGACATAAACCTCCATTAACACACCTTCCATTTTTGAGCAAATTTTGAATTCTTGCTTCAATTGGCCTTTTGCACGAATTTGGAATATGCATAATGGTGATTCAAAGTTAATCAAAGCCAAATATCCCTTCAAGATGAGCATTGGATGGGATTTTTCTGATGAACCATGAAAAAGTTATGGCTTGGTCAAGTTACAGTTGACTTTTCAGTTGTCCAAAAATAGAAACTTTTGACACCTTGATGATTTTTGAGCCATTCTTTGAGAATCATGATCAAGCATTGATCAAATGATGTTTGTGGCTTCAAAATAAGATGTTGACCAAAAATTTTGACTTTTGACTGCCAAATGACCATTTTGCCCCTACAGTTGACTGTTGAGCAATTAAGGTTTTTGACTGTGTAACTTGACCTTGTGAGCCTTGAAACTTGACATGTAGGTGCTTGACAATGTGTATGAGCATGGGAGACTTGATTGAGCTCTTGAAAACTTCAACTTCCCTGCAAGAACCAAAACCCTAGTTTGACTGGCTTAGGAGGATGGTTGACTGTGTAGCCTTTGAGGTGATGCTTGGCAAAACTTTGAAGATTATGGGAGGGAAAATTTTGGGGTACAACAGCTTGTAAAGAACGCCATTGCTGATGAAGAATTTTGCCGCAAACCTTCTTAGAAACTTCTTGTAATTAACATATGCACCCTCAGGGTACTCTTGAGCTTCAAGATACTTCTTTACCTCGTGAAACCAGGGCTTTTCTGTTACCTCTTCAGTCTCAATGTCACAGCAATGTGCAGGTTTGTCCAATCTTTCAATGATAATCCGGGGAGCTTCGTTATCCCAATTGACTTTGAACATAGAAGACATCGTAGCCAGCGCGTCCGCCAACTGATTCTCCTCTCTAGGGAAGTGTTCAAAGGTTATCTCCTCGAAATGGGGAAGTAAAGTCAACACATACTCCTTGTAAGGAATAAGGTTTGGGTGCTTCGTATCCCACTCGCCTTTGATCTGACTGATCACGAGAGCGGAATCTCCGAAAACACTTAGAAGCTTAATCCTTAGGTCAATTGCTGCTCGAAGACCCATAATGCATGCTTCATACTCCGCCATGTTATTGGTGCAGTTGAAACATAGTCGGGCGGTGAACGGAGTATGAGAGCCTTTAGGAGATATGATCACAGCGTCAATGCTGTTACCCAAAGCATTTGAAGCTCCATCAAAGTACATAGACCATCGGGATCCTTCCTTGGGTCCTTCATCTAGTCCAGGTGTCTCACAATCAGTTACCAACATGATATTCTCGTCCTGGAATTCAAAGTTCATAGACTGGTAATCATCCACTGCCTGATGTGCCAAATGGTCTGCCAGCACACTTCCCTTGATTTCCTTTTGGGTCGTATATTGGATGTCATACTCAGTCAAGATCATCTGCCATCTTGCTATTCTTCTGGACAAAGCAGGCTTTTCAAAGATATACTTGATTGGATCCATCTTCGATATCAATAGAGTAGTGAGTCAGCATATACTGTCTCAGCCGGCGAGCAGCCCATGCCAAAGCGCAGCAAGTTTTCTCGAGCAGTGAGTATCAGGTCTCACAGTCGGTAAACTTTTTGCTAAGGTAATAAATAGCATGCTCTTTTCGGCCAGACTCGTCATGCTGACCCAGCACACACCCCATTGAGTTGTCCAGTACTGTCAAGTATAAGATCAGAGGTCTCCTTTCAACTGGAGGCATCAGAATAGGTGGCTCTTGGAGATACTCTTTGATCCTTTTGAAAGTGGCCTGGCATTCATCGTTCCAACGTACTACTTGATCTTTCTTTAGTAACTTGAAGATTGGTTCACAAGTAGCGGTAAGGTGTGAGATGAATCGGGCAATGTAGTTTAGTCGTCCCAGAAAGCCTCTGACTTCTTTCTCTATTTGGGGAGCTGGCATCTCTTGTATGGCCTTCACCTTTGCCGGATCCACTTGAATACCTTTATCGCTTACGACGAAACCCAGCAACTTACCAGATCTCACCCCAAAGGTGCACTTGTTCGGGTTTAACCTCAGCTTGTACAACTTCAACCTGTCAAATAGCTTCTGAAGGTGGTCAAGATGTTCTTCCTCCGTATGGGATCTTGCAATCATGTCGTCGACGTATACCTCACTCTCGTGATGGATCATGTCATGAAACAAAGCAACCATGGCACGCTGATACGTTGCCCCAACATTCTTCAATCCAAAAGGCATGACCTTGTAGCAAAAGGTACCCCACTGAGTAACAAAAGTTGTCTTCTCCATATCTTCGGGAGCCAACTTAATCTGATTATAACCGGAGAAACCATCCATAAAAGAGAATACCTTGTGCCGAGCGGTGTTGTCAACCAGAACGTCGATATGAGGTAGAGGAAAATCATCCTTGGGACTCACCCTGTTCAGATCCCTATAGTCAACACACATTCGAAACTTACCATCCTTCTTCGGTACAGGAACCACGTTGGCCACCCACTGTGGGTAAGAAGTAACTGCTAGAAAACCGGCGTCGAACTATTTCATAACTTCAGCCTTGATTTTCTCAGACATCTCTAGGCGCATTCGACGGACCTTCTGCTTCAATGGAGGATAGTCTTCCTTGGTAGGCAGGCGGTGAACCACAATATCGGTATCCAACCCAGGCATATCTTTATAAGACCGGGCAAAGATCTCAACATAGTGACGCAGCATCTGAATTAACCGTTCTTTCACACTAAGCTCCAGATTTGCACCGATCCTGACCTCTCTCTTGTCTATCTTTGTACCCAGATTTACTGATTCCACCGGCTCTTCGTGCGGCTGTATAGCCCTCTCTTCTTGAAGTAACATTCTTGCAAGTTCACCAGACACTTCGCAATCATCTTCACCTTCGTCTTCGGCTAAGTTGATCGGACTTTCGAAGTCATAACTGGCTGTAGCAGAGTCGTTACCAGTGAGATCCATAGTGTATGTAGACCTGTATATGTGAGTGTGTGTGTGTAAAATAGCTGTTTTGCAATATGTAATAAAAGAAAAACAAGGAGCGCAAAATTTGAAATGCAAGAAACGTCCAATGCTTTTATTAATGATATATGTAAATGACACACATAAAGCCCTCACAAATGAAACCACAGTGCCCCGGGTAAGACACCGGGCCGTAAAGTTTAAAACATTGTCTGTTACAAATTCAAAGCAAAAGTCTCATTACTGGGTGATAACAGAAACGATCATAGAATCCTTCGATGTCCAGTTGCTTAATCCACCATCGATAGTAGGATAGATCCAACTGTCAATGTCAAACTCTTCATCATCGTCATCCCCAATAGCATTCACCCCTGCCTCTTGTTTAGGCTTTTCTGGTGCTCCGAACTCGATCTCCTTAGCATCAATCAGGTCTTGTACTTTGTTCTTCAAAGCCCAACAATCATCAATATCATGTCCCGGGCTATTAGAGTGAAAAGCACAGCGGGTATTAGGGTTGTACTTTGGTGATGCAGTGTTGGGATTCTGCGGGGCTTCCCTTGGAACCACTAGATTGGTTTTCAATAACTGCGGCAGAATCTGAGACAAAGTCATGTTGAGATGAGTGAACTGTCTTCAAGGTCTCTCGACCTTTGGTTGATTGTTGCGCTGAGTAGCACCAGCAGGTCTTGAAATAACAACCGCATTAACAGTTTGGCGGTGTTCAGGTATATTCTGGCTTTTCGAATTGTAGACAGCACTGGACTCTTTCTTAAAAGGCTTCTTCTCGGTGCTCGATGAAGCACCCTTCTGTATTTTACCAGACTTAATACCATCCTCAATCCTTTCACCGGTCATAATTAGCTCTGTAAACCTAGATGAAGAACTTCCGATCAGATGGTTGAAAAACGGACCAGACAAGGTCCCCAGAAACATATCAACTAGCTCCCTATCAGCCAAGGGTGGTTGCACTCTTCCAGCGAGATCCCTCCATTTCTGAGCATAATATTTGAAACCTTCGCCCGTTCCCATAGACATACCCTGGAGTTGGGTACGCGTAGGAGCGGGGTCTGTATTATATTGGTACTGCCTGTAAAAAGCAGCAGCCAAATCTTCCCAACTGTGGATACTGGCTCCTTCTAACTGGTAAAACCATTCAAGCTGAGTCCCTGAGAGACTGTCTTGAAAGAAGTGGATCCATAGGTTCTTATCAGCGGTGTACGGCTGAATCTTCCTTACATATGATCGGAGGTGCAGCTTCAGACAAGAAACTCTGTCATACTTAGCAAAGGTTGGTGCTTTGAATTTGTGGGGAATCACCACCCCAGATGATAGACCCAGATCACCAAAGTCCAGACCAGGCACCTTCTGAACTTCCATCACATTCAACCGGTCTTCCAGTTGCTTGTATCTATCCTCGACCGGAGGATACTGGTCTTCGTCGAAGTCTGTCTCGTTGTCTGAAACCACAGGGCTAGGAGCTCTCCTTTCTTCTTGACTATCTTTCCCTCCAGATGAGGTGGTCAAATCGACTTCATCTGGTAGCTTGTTTCTAAACCTGTGACCCGTGTTAAACAGGACTGTCCTCCTCCTCTTCTTCTTCTTCTTCTTCTTCTTCTCTTTTAGAATAAGGGTCTTCAGATCTTGCTGACCCTTAGCTAAGCTCATGAACAACTCTTGGAACTGGGCGTTCTGAACCTGTAGAGCCTTGATTGCTTGTTCAGTTGATGGTTTAGAAGACATGATGTTGAAATAAACAACAAAGAAGATAAGAGACCTGTAGGGGTACCTGTTATGAGGTGCATGGAATGAAATGCGTATGCTATGATTTCAAAGACATCAAGAGATTCAAATTCGTAAACCAAAAAGGAGACACGCTTTTATTAGATAAACTTAAAATTCAAATTGTTCAACAAATGCCTTTAAGGCGTTACAAGAAAGGAAATACTGAAAAGTAAATAAAAATTGGAAAGGAAATAATCAAAGGACAATCAGTGCTCCCATGGTCGCTTCTTGTCGGTGCGGACATAGTAATTGAGGACCCGCTCGTTCTCCAGCTGCCTAGTCAACTTCTGGATCTTCTGTTCTTTCTCGTTAAACTTTTCTCGGTAAGTATCCCGCTCTTCTATCAGCTGCATCCAAGACCTTTTCAGTGCCCCAATGTCAGTAGGCATATGAGGATGGAGGATGGTCGGAAGAACCCCTTCCTCATTGGCAACTTCAACAATGATAGGCAGGACGGCTTCATACGGCATACCCAGCTTTTGGGCATGGATGCGAATCCATCTGAGATATGGCTCCATCGGAAGAGAAGTCTTTGGACCCAACTCGTGTGGATCAGATCTATGAACTCTATCCCAAGCCCTTATGAATCTGCGGCGTTGCTCGTCCCTATCCCCTTGAAAATCAAAGATGATACTAGGCATCAGCAATTCATGAGGTCCTTCTCTTCTGGCTGCCCAAACTGACGTAAGGCCAAGCATGGATTGTAAGTAATTCCTCCATTGGTTCCTATCAATGGAACATTGGGGTATTCCCCACAGCGATCAATAATGGCCACCTTGTCCATACCCTTAATAGTCCAAATGATGTCATTGTGAGAGAGATACATAACCTTATAGGCCCAGCCCATGCCTTCTTTGTTCTTTAAAACTGATTTGGGAAGGTGAGAAATAAACCACCTTGCCAACAATGGAGCATAGCACATCAAGGTTCCCCGCTTCCGAGCAGTACGGGCATAAAGCTGATGAAGAATTTCACCCAAGAGAGTGGGTACGGGATTACGAGAGATGAAGATTTTCACCGCATTCACATCAACAAAGGAGTCAGAGTTCGGAAACAATACCAAGCCATATATCAGAAGAGCCATAATATCTTCGAATGCCTGGAAGTCTAGACTATCCTAGAAATAATTAGCCTTGCCAACCAAGAACTTAGCCAAAAAACCCTTTGCTCCGCTTCTAGTCTCCCAATTAGCCATTACATCAGCCTTTGTCAGATGGAGGGCTGAAGCAATCTCTTCTGGCCTAAGGATCTTCTCCCAACCTATGAATGGGGTCTGCTCCAGAATAGAGATACCAAGCAGATCATAGAACTCTTCTAATGTGGGGACCAACTGGTAGTCCTGAAAAGTAAAGCAATGGTATAATGGATCATAGAATTGGACCAATTTGGAAGTGACCAAACCCAAGAGGTGACCATGTCTCCTGATAAAGGAGGTAGTATCTGGCATCTTTGCAACCAATTCTTTAAGCATAGCGGGAACCTAGACAAAGTTGATCCGGATGGTGTTCCTACGCATGGGTATCATGACCTACAAAACAGAACAAAGATGAATCCCTCCCGTCTTTGAAATAGGTTAGTCCAATGCAAGATGTATGAAATGTTATGATGTCATGATGTCATGATAGAAAGCACACCACAAGTATCCACAAATAGCAAACATGGTAAAGGCACACAAGTCACACAAAGAGCCCTTAGATTTCAGGCTGGCAAGGAGTCTAGGTACTACCCTCTTTCAGTTCAGTTGGTTCAAACCTGTCCTAAAAATAGTAATCGAGTTCTAAAGGATCTCAATATCACTGACTACCCTCGATCGGCATAATTCTAGTTTAGCAACCTTTTCTTTCGACCGGAATCATTGCGAGAGTTTAGTCTCAATGAGTGTAGCATATTGCTACTGTTCTATGGCCAAGTTGGTCAATTTAAAGGTTCTAAGGTTGGTTGGTGCTTAATGACCCCTTAGAAGACCCATATTCTCCTTGTTCCAACACAAGGGATATCGGTACAAACTAAAGTGCCACACCAACGTAGCTACTGCTTCAACCGTATCAGTCTATACAATACAGTTCCCTCACAGTTTATTGCTACTTACCTAAAGGGTATCCCCAGATCCGAGTTAGGATCTATAGTAACTCTGATTCAAGCCCACAAATATAAAGCATACAAAGCAAACAATTGAAAACACAATGATCTAATCCTAAGGTACACCCCACTTATTAAGCGTCCCCAGCAGAGTCGCCAGTTCTGTGATACGGTGGGAAAGAACTGACTGTTTTTCGGAATGCTGGTTTGCATTTTGTGTTTGCGTTTGCAAAATGTCGCTGTAAGCAAGAGTCGCCACCGACTTTAATTTTATCCAACAAGGAAAGGAAAAAAGCACAGAAAAATTCCTTTTCGAGATATTTCTCGAGTTCGAGGGGTAGATTATAGAAAGGGAAGGTGTTAGCACCCTTTCTATCCGTGGTTATCCACGGGCTCTTAGGTACTTGCTCAATTGTTTTCAAAATTGTTTTCTTTGTGTTTGTGGGTTTGAAAAAAGTTTTTGTTTGAAAACTTCGATTTAACTCTTGCTTCTGTCCTCAAGAGCGTATGAAGTGTTTTTGAAAACTTTGTTCGAAAAGTGTAAGTGTGAAAAGTATTTTTGTTTTTGAAAGAGAAAGTATCTAAGAACCATCTACCTACTCGAAAAAGGAATCATTCTATGCTATCTTCCTTTAGAAAATGCTATCCCATTATTGATGAGTAGGTAGCATCGTCGTTGGAGATTAAGGGTCAATTCAAATAAGGGACTTACGGTCACTAAAGCAATGTTAGGATGCCTTAGCGGTAACCCTAATGTCTTAGATCAATTTATCCGAGGCAACCGTTTCGAGGCAACTGTGATCTTTAGACAAGAGGGCAACCTCTAAAGTGACCTATACTCAATGACCGCGTACGAAGGCAACCAAGTGGGGGTGTACCCTAAGAGTGCGCATGTGCGAGTGTGTCATTTTCAGTTAATTTTGTCTTTGTACATGTCAATGGTTATCTAAGTTGATTTTAGGTTAAACATCCATTCTTGTCATGCATACCTATTATCAAACATCTAACAGTTTATAAGTTGCAGAAATTAAATTGCGGAAATTAAACTAACTATTACAATGCGTCAGGTATTTACATCGCCAAAAGCAACCCTTTGAAATTTAAATGCGGAAAATAAATAAAGCGATAAAAATAGTCCTAATTATCTATTACATTCTGGGAACAAATACAATATTGAATAAAATGGATCGCGTGCGAGAAATTAAATCGAATGCGAGTTCTAGGGTTTTGACCCTTTGTTATTAAAGAAAAGATTTTTTTGGTTATTTTTGAATTAATAAATAAACTATCCTAAATTAATTATTAAATTAAATTAATTAAACTAATTAATAAAACCAAATATTTTTAGGTTTTTTGATATTTAAAGAAAGAAAATAAAATTGATCAAAGTTAATAAAAACCTAATTATGTCTAAATTAATTTTATTATTTACAAAAATATATTAAAGTTATCCTAATTAAAACTAAATTAATATAATTAGTATTTATTAATAAAAATTAAAATTTGGTTTTAATGAAGAAAACTATTTTTTGGTTTTATTTTTATAAAGAAAAAAATTTGATTGGTTAGTTAATAATAAAAATAATTAAACAAATAATTAAATAAAATAAAAAATGAAATAGGAAGAGTTAGAGGTTTGGGCCTGTTTGGGGGGTTCAGCATAGCAATTCCATGGCCCAATTGGCGCAGGCCTGGTTGACTTTGTGAATTCCATGTGCACCTTTTGACTTGGTCCCATGGTAGACCATCATCTTGGATCACCAGATTTGGCCTTGCGCCATCTGGCGCTTTGATATTTGAGGATGTATGATAGGCCATGTGCTTGGACTTGCACTGGATAACCTGTAGAAAAATAACAAATTCAATTTGGAGGACCTGGGATTCGAACCCAGGTCCTGTACATGACTGCCAATGCTTGCTTCCACTAGGCCAATGCGCTTCAATTGTTAATGTATTAAGCAATAATGATAATATGAGAAAATGTGCTAATATGCCAGAACAAAAAATAAAAACGCGCGAATATTTGAAAGGGGCAATCAGATGGGGGCACGTGGTCGTCCCTGTCCTCAGGTCTGCAAAGAAATTACCTGCGGATTTAAATCCGCAGCTAAAAGCGTAGGCCATTCCAAAAACTCATCTCAGGCCATATAAACTCCATCCAAGACCAGGGTTGCATTCGTCTTCCTCTCCCGGTCACGTCCATGGACATTAATAGGTCTAATTTTACCTGTAATAAAAACCCCTAAAAAAACCTAGAAAACACTACAATTGCGTTTTGCACCACAGAGCAGATAAACACAATCAAATAATATGGAAAGCTTGGAAATTATCTGTTGATTACAAATATACCATTGATTTCTTGTAATGATGCATGTATTTTGAAACACGAAATCAAATTCAGAGGGGGGGCCGCGTATCACTTACAATGCATTTGAGCGTGTATGGAGGCTTGCTAGGGATTGGTTCTGACTCAGTGGACCTCCAGCAATCAATTAGTGTTGAGTTTTGCTTCTGAAAACGCCTCCAAGTGGGATTTTGGTTTCACACATTTTTATGAATTTTGCAAGTTTTTCTTTCAGTGTTCTTGCAGCCTCTAGCCCTGTTTTCGTGTGCCTTGGCTTGTATATGTATCATGGAATATGTTAGGTTAACATTTGTGGATTGAATCTTTGCACATCAATGCCATGGGATTTGATTTGATCCACCATTGAAAACTTGCCTAATTTGTCAAAAATCCATCTTTTTGTACATGATATGGTGAGATACGAATTTGATGCTGATCATGATGATGATTAAGTCCTGAAAATAGCAAAAGATCTCATGTAATCAAGTTTTGGGACTTAATTTGATTTAATTTGATTTAAAATGGAATAATTCAATAAAAAATCAAATAAAATAATAAAATTGATAAATGGACACAAGGCTGAAGCTAAGACACGTGTGAAATGTGGCAAGTCCAAATCAAGTGGAAAAGAATGGACCCATTTGACAAAATTTGAAGTTTTGGGGATAGTTGACTTTTGGTAATTTTGCAAAAATGCCCAACTTCAACAATGCATAACTTCTTCAATTTTGAACTTTTGGAAGTGTTCTTGAACTTTTTAGAAAGCTTGAGATGTACTCTAACCAACCCGTTTGGTCTCATCTCATTTTTATATTCCACGCTCAAGTTATAAGCTTTGGCAAAAAAGGTGTTTTTGTTGACTTTCAAAAATGACCTATAATGTCCAAATTTATAACTTCTTGTGAGTGCATTTTATGATCTTGGGTTATGAAGATGGATTGTAGGAAATTACATCCTCTTCAAAAGGAGATTTGGATGGGTCATTTCTCCTAAAGTATGAGAAAGTTATGCTTGGTAAAAGGTGAGTTGACTTTTCCTACAAAACCCTAATTTAGCAACTTTTGAGTCTTGATGAATTTTGAGCAATCCTTGATGAATCATGATCAACCCTTGATAAAATGATGAAATATACTTCAAAATGAGAATGTTGACAAAAAATCTTGAAGTTTGACTATTTGTAGGTCACAGTTGACTTTTGCCCTAACACAATCGATTTTTGGACCCTTTGAGCAATTGGCTGAGCAAACTTCCTCTGCAAGGCTTGAAATTTGACATGGATGAGCTTGAGAACATATTATGACATTAGGGAGAATTTGAGGTCATTTGGACTCAAGGATCTTGATGCAACACAAAACCTAATTTGGGGTTGACTGCCTTAGGAGATGATTTGTCTGACCCACTCTTGAGCAATCTTGAGCCACTTGGAGATTTTTCTTGCAATGTTTTGAGAAATATGAGAGGGCAAATTTTGGGGTACAACACATGGTAGAGGCACACAAGTCACACAGAGAGCCCTTAGATTTCAGGCTGTCAAGGAGCTTAGGTACTACCCTCTTTCAGTTCAGTTGGTTCAAACCTGTCCTAAAAATAGTAACCGGGTTCTAGAGGATCTCAATATCACTGACTACCCTCGATCGGTCATAATTCCAGTTTAGCAACCTTTTCTTGCAGTCAGAATCATCGCGAGAGTTTAGTCTCAATGAGTGTAGCATACTGCTACTGTTCTATGGCCAAGTTGGTCAATTTAAAGGTTCTAACGTCAGTTGGTGCTTAATGACCCCTTAGATGATCCATATTCTCCTCGTTCCAACACAAGGGATATCGGTACAACCTAAAGTGCCACACCAACATAGCTACTGCTTCAACCGTGTCGGTCTATGCTGTACAGTTCCCTCAGAGTTTATTGCTACTTACCTAAAGGGTATCCCCCAGATCCGGGTTAGGATCTACAGTAACTCCGATACAAGCCCATAAATATAAAGCATACAAAGCAAACAATTGAAAACACAATGATCTAATCCTAAGGTATACCCCACTTTATTAAGCGTCCCCAGCAGAGTCGCCAGTTCTGTGATACGGTGGGAGAGAACTGACTATTTTTTGGAATGCTGGTTCGTGTTTTGCGTTTGTTTTTGCAAAATGTCGCGGTAAGCAAGAGTCGTCACCAACTTTTATTTTATCCAACAAGGAAAGGAAAAAAGCACATAAAGATTCCTTTTTCGAGATACTTCTCGGGTTCGGGGTGTAGATTATAGAAAGGGAAGGTGTTAGCACCCTTTCTATCCGTGGTTATCCACGGGCTCTTAGGTACTTGCTCATATTGTTTTCAAAATTTTCTTTCTTTGTGCTTGTGGGTTTGACAAAGTTTTTTTTTTGAAACTTCGTTTGAAAAGTGTAAGTGTGAAAAGTTTTTGTTTTTTGAAAGAGCAAGTACTTAAGAACCATCTACCTACTCGAAAAGGGAATCGTTCTATGCTAATTTCCTTTAGACAATGCTATCCCACTATGAACGAGTAGGTAGCACCGTTGTTGAAGTTTAAGGGTCAATTCGATTAAGGGACGTGCGGTCACTAAAGCAATGTTAGGACGCCTTAGCGGTAACCCTAATGTCTTAGGTCATTTTATTCGAGGCAACCGTTTTGAGGCAACTATGATCTTTGGACAAGAGGGCGACCTCTAAAACTTCCTATACTCAATGACCGCGTACGAAGGCAACCAAGTGGGGTGTACCCTAAGAGTGCGCATGTGCGAGTGTGTCATTTTCAGTTAATTTTATCTTTGTACATGTCAATGGTTATCTAAGTTGATTTTAGGTTAAACATCCATTCTTGTCATGCATACCTATTATCAAACATCTAACAATTATAAATTGCGGAAAATAAATTGCGGAAATTAAATTACAAGGTGTCGGGTATTTACATTGCCAAAAGCAACCCTTTTGAAATTTAAATGCGAAAAATAAATAAAGCGATAAAAATATTTAAAGTCCTATTAAGCTATTACATTACGGGAACAAATACAATATTGAATAAAATGGATCGCGTGCGAGAAATTACATCGGGCGCAAGTTTTAGGGTTTTGACCCTTTGTTATTTTAAAGAAAAGATTTTTTTGTTTGTTTTGAATTAAGAAAGAAATTATCTAAATTAATTATTAAATTAAATTAATTAAACTAATTAATAAAAATAAATATTTTTGGTTTTTGTGTGTTATTTAAAGAAAGAAAAATAAAATTGATCAATGTTAATAAAAACCTAATTATGTCTAAGTTAATTTTAATTATTGAAAAATATATGAAAGTTATTCCTAATTAAAACTAAATTAATATAATTAGTATTTGTTAATAAAATTAAAATAATGAAATTTAATTTAATAAAGAAAAAAATACTTTTTGGTTTTTGATTTTATTAAGAAAAAGATTTGATTGGTTAATGATTAAATAAAAATAATAAATAAATAATCAAAACAAAAATAAAATAGAAATATGGGCCTGGTTTTTGGAGGTCTGAACAACAATTCCAAGGCCTAATTGGCGCAGGCCTGGCTGACTTTTTGGATTCCCTATGCGCCTTTTGACTTGGTCCCATGGTGGACCATCATCCTGGATCACCAGATCTGGCCTTGGGCCATCTGGCGCTTGATTGAGTGAGGGAGTATGGTAGGCTATACACGCTTGGATTTGCACTGGATAACCTGTAGAAAAATAACAAATGCAATTTGGAGGACCTGGGATTCAAACCCAGGTCCTATAGGCGTTTGGATGCACACGTTCACCACTCAACCAATGCATTTCAATTGTTAATTAAACACAAACAAAATATAATATATTAAAACGCGTCATTATGCCAGAAAAATAAAAAAGGGCGCGCGTGTTTGAATCAGGCCAATCAGAGGGAGACACGTTTGTCGTCCCTGACCTTCCAACCCTGTAACTTTACCTGCGGATTTAGATCCGCAGCTAAATGCGTAGGCTCACTCTAAAATCCATTCCAGTCCATGAAAATCAATTCCAAGCATATGGTTGAGTTCGCCCTTCTCTTCTGGTCATGTCCATGGCCATTATTGGGGCTAATTTTACCTATAAAAGAAACACCCAAAAACCAACCACGAAACCCTAGATATGGCACTTGGCTTCACAGATCAGATAAATGAAATCGGATAATATAGAAAGCTCGGAAATTATCTGGTGATTACAATTATACCATTGATTTCTTGTAATGATGCATGGATTTTGAAACAGGAAATCAAATTCAGAGGGGGGCCGTGTATCACTTACAATGCGTTTGAGCGTGTATGGAGGCTTGCTAGGGATTGGTTCTGACTCAGTGGACCTCCAGCAATCGATTGGTGTTGGGTTTTGCTTCTGAAAACGCCTCCAAGTGGGATTTTGGTTTCACACTTTTTTGTGAATTTTGCAAGTTTTTCTTTCAGTGTTCTTGCAGCCTCTAGCCCTGTTTTCGTGTGCCTTGGCTTGTATATGTATCATGGAATGTGTTAGGTTAACATTTGTGGATTGAATCTTTGCACATCAATGCCATGGGATTTGATTTGATCCACCATTGAAAACTTTCCTAATTTGTCAAAAATCCATCTTTTTGTACATGATATGGTGAGATACGAATTTGATGCTGATCATGATGCTGATTAAGTCCTGAAAATAGCAAAAGATCTCATGTAATCAAGTTTTGGGATTTAATTTGATTTAATTTGATTTAAAATGAAATAATTCAATAAAAAATCAAATAAAATAATAAAATTGATAAATGGACACATGGCTGAATCTAAGACACGTGTTCAATGTGTCAAGTCCAAATCAAGTGGAAAAGAATGGGCCCATTTGACAAAATTTGAAGTTTTGGGGATAGTTAACTTTTGGCAATTTTGCAAAAATGCCCAACTTCAACAATGCATAACTTCTTCAATGTTGAACTTTTGGAAGTGTTCTTGAACTTTTTAGAAAGCTTGAGATGTCCTCTAACCAACCCTTTTGATATCATCTCATTTTGATTTTCCATGCTCAAGTTATAAGCTTTGGCAAAAAAGTTGTTTTTGTTGACTTTCAAAAATGACCTATAATGTCCAAATTTATAACTTCTTATGAGTGCATTTTATGATCTTGGGGGTATGAAGATGGATTGTAGGAAATTGCATCCTCTTCAAAATGATCTTTGGATGGGTCATTTCTCATAAAGTATGAGAAAGTTATGCTTGGTAAAAGTTGAGTTGACTTGACTTTTCCTACAAAACCCTAATTTAGCAACTTTTGAGTCTTGATGAATTTTGAGCAATCCTTGATGAATCATGATCAACCCTTGATCAAATGATGAAATATCCTTCAAAATGAGAATGTTGACAAAAAATCTTGAAGTTTGACTGTTTATAGGGTCACAGTTGACTTTGCCCTAACACCATTGATTTTTGGACCCTTTGAGCAATTGACTGAGCAAACTTCCTCTGCAAGGCTTGAAATTTGACATGGATGGCCTTGAGAACATATTAGGACATTGGGGAGCATTTGAGGTCATTTGGACTCAAGTATCTTGATGCAACACAAAACCCTAATTTGGGGTTGACTGCCTTAGGAGATAGCTTGACTGTCCAACTCTTAAGCAATCTTGAGCCACTTGGAGATTTTTCTTGCCATGTTTTGAGAAATATGGGAGGGAAAATTTTGGGATACAACACTTACCATCCTTCTTCGGCACCGGGACCACCTTGGCAACCCACTGTGAGTAAGAAGTAACAACTAGAAAACCGACATCAAACTGTTTCATGACCTCAGCTTTGATTTTCTCAGACATCTCTGGGCACATTCAGCGAACTTTCTGCTTCACTGGAGGACTGTCTTCTTTGGTTGGCAAGCGGTGTACCACAATATCAGTATCCAACCCAGGCATATCTTTATAAGACCAAGCGAAGATCTCAACATAGTCGCGTAACATTTGTATCAACCGTTGCTTGACACTAGGCTCCATATCTGCACCTATCTTGACCTCTTTCTTGTCTTCCTCGGTACCCAAATTCACTGATTCCATTGGCTCTTCATGCGGCTATATGACCCTCTCTTCCTGAAGTAACAATCTAGCAAGCTCTCCAGGCACCTCACAATCATCCTCACCTTCGTCTTCGGCTTGGTTGATTGGACTTTCGAAGTCATAATTAGCAGTAGTAGAGTCGTTATCAGTGGGATCCAGAGTGGATGTGGACCTGTATCATGATATGTGAGTGTGTGTAAGACAAATATCCGTTTTGATAAAGTGCAAGATAGAAAGGAAAAACAAGGAGCAAAAAATTTGTAATGCAAGAAAAACGTCCAATGCTTTATTGATGATATATGGAAATGACACATAATAAGCCCTCACAAACAAAGCCACGGTGTCTCGGGCAAGGCACCAGGCCGTAAAAGTTTCAAATTGTCTGTTACAAGTCTCAAAACAAAAGTCTATTACTGTGTAATAAAGAAACGAAAACGAAGTCCTTCACCGTCCAATTGTTCAAGCCATCATTGGTAGTCGGGTAAATCCAGCTGTCAAAATCTGACTCTTCATCATCATCTCCAATTGCATTGACTCCCGAGTCATATTTTGGCATAGGAGCAGTTATGACGTTGGGCTTTTCTGGTGCGTCAAACTCAATTTCTTTAGCTTCAATCAAATCTTGCACCTTATTCCTCAAGGCCCAGCAGTTGTTGGTATCATGACCTGGGCTATCAGAGTGATAGGCACAGCGGGCGTTCAGATTATACAGCGGAGATATGGTGTTGGGATTCTTTGGGGCTTCCCTCAGAGTTACCGGGTTGGTCTTCAACAATTGTGGCAGAATTTGAGACAAGGTCATACTGAGCCGAGTATACTGTCTTTGCGGCCTCTCTGTTCTTTGCTGATTATTGCGTTGTGGGGAAATAGTGGGTCTTGATATTACTACCGTATTCACTACTTGGTGGCGTTAAGGCCGGTTTTGGCTCCTCGAACTGTAAACGGAACTAGCTTCTTTCTTGAAAGGCTTCTTTTTTGTACTTGATGAAGCACCTTTCTGTATTTTTCCACTTTTGATACCAGCTTCTACCCTCTCCCCAGTCATAATGAATTCAGTGAACCCAGACGATGAACTACCGATCAAATGATTGAAATATGGACCAGACAAAGTCCCAAGAAACATATCCACCAACTCCCTATCAGACAGAGGGGGTTGGACTCTTCCAGCCAGATCTCTCCACTTTTGAGCATAGTCTTAAAAACCTTCGCTTGTACCCATATACATACCCTGAAGTTTAGCACGCGTGAGGGCAAGGTCAGCATTATACTGGTATTGCTTGTAAAAAACAGCAGCAAGGTCCAACCAGTTGCGGACATTAGCTCCCTCCAATTGATAGAACCATTCAAGCTGAGTCCTTGGCAGACTATCTTGAAAGAAATGAACCCATAGATTTCTATCAGCAGTGTAGGGTTGAATTTTTCTGACGTATGAGTGGAGATAGAGCTTTGGATAAGACACTCCATCATACTTATAAAAGACCAGAGCTTTAAACTTGTGAGGGATCACCACCCCTGATGCTAGTCTCAAATCTCTAAAGTCCAAGCCGAGAACCTTCTGAATCTCCAAAGCACTCAGACGGTCTTCAAGTTGTTTGTACCTATCCTCAGTAGGAGGGTACTGTTCGTCATTAAAATCAGTGTCATTATCAGAGACCACAGGGCTAGGACCCTTCCTTTCCTCTTGATTCTCTCCTCTTCCAGATGAATGAGACAGATCAGCTTCCTGCCGCAACCTATTCCCAAACCTGTGACCCATGTTCCGAAGAACCACCTTCTTCTTCTTCTTCTTCTTCTTCTTCTTCTTCTTCTTCTTCTTCTTCTTGTCCTTCAAGATGAGAGTCTTCAAATCCCGTTGTCCTTTAGCCAAGTTCAAGAACATCTTCTGGAATTGAGCATTCTGAACTCGAAGAGCTTTGATGGCTTGATCAGTAGGTGTTTTAGAATACATTTTATGCTGAAATAAACAACGAAGAAGATAATAAGCCTGTAATGGTACATGTAATGAGGTGCATGGTAATGGAATGCGTATGGAATGATTTCAAAGACTTAGGGAGATTCAAATTTGTAAAACAAAATAAAACACACTTTATTAGATTAAATTTGTACCAATGTTTAACAATGCCTTTAAGGCGTTACAAAAGAAACAAACTGAAAAGCAAATCTAAACTAGAAACAATAAAAGACATCAGAAATCCCATGGTCGTTTTCCCTTCGTGCTGACATAATCATTGATTGTCCTTTCATTCTCAAGCTGCCTTGTGAGTTTCAAAATCTTTCGTTCTTGCTCATGATACTTCTCCCGATAGGTATCCCTTTCTTCCTTTAACTGGATCCAAGATCTCTTCAATGGCCCAAGATCAGTAGGCATATAGGGATGAAGGACTGTATAAGGAACCCCTTCTTCATTAGTATGCTCTACAATCACCGACAAAACAGCTTCATAAGGCATCCCCAACTTTTGAGCACGGGTTCGAACCCACTGGAGATAAGGTTGCATAGGGAGAGAAGTCTTTAATCCTAGCTCATGTGGGTCAGACCTGTTCACCCTGCCCCAGGCTCGTATAAATCTTCGGCGATGCTCATTAACGTCCCCTTTGTAGTCAAATACAATGTTTGTAAGGAGTAGCTCATGAGGACCGTCTCTCTGAGCGCAACCAAACTGTCGTAAAGCCAAGCAAGGACTGTAGGTTAATCCCCCTCTAATTCCAAGCAACAGAACATTAGGGTATTCCCCACATCGATCAATGACAACTACTCTTTCCATATCCTTAGAGATCCAAAGGATGTCTGTATGAGCAAGGGACATGATTCTGTAAGCCCAGCCTACACCTTCCTTATTCTTCAATACAGACTTGGGGAGGTGCGATATAAACCACCTCGCCAGCAGTGGCGTGCAGCACATGAGGGTCCCCCTTCTTCGCACAGTATGAGTATAGAGGGCATGCAGGATATCACCCAGCAGAGTAGGCATCGGGTTACAATACATGAAGATCTTGACCGCGTTCACATCTATGAAAGAATCTGGATTTGGGAAGAGAACCAAGTCGTAGATGAGGAGAGCCAAGATGTCTTCAAATGCTTGAAAATCTAAGTTATCCCAGAATAGTTGAGCTTGATCGATCAAAAACTTAGCCAAGAAACCTTTAACCCCGCTCCGTATCTCCCAGTTAGATACTGTTGTACCCCTAAATTTTCCCTCCCATATTTCTCAAGACATTGCAAGAAAAATCTCCAAGTGGCTCAAGATTGCTCAAGAGTTGGACAATCAAGCTATCTCCTAAGGCAGTCAACCCCAAATTAGGGTTTTATGTTGCATCCATACCATTGAGTCCAAATGACCTCAAGTGTTCCCCAATGTGCTAATATGTTCTCAAGGTCATCCATGTCAAGTTTCAAGCCTTGCAGAGGAAGTTTGCTCAGTCAATTGCTCAAAGGGTCCAAAAATTGATTGTGCTAGGGCAAAAGTCAACTGTGACCCAAATACAGTCAAACCTCAATATTTTTTGTCAAAATTATCATTTTGAAGGATATTTCATCATTTGATCAAGGGTTTATCATGATTCATCAAGGATTTCTCAAAATTCATCAAGACTCAAAAGTTGCTAAATTATGGTTTTGTAGGAAAAGTCAACTCAACTTTGACCAAGCATAACTTTCTCATAATTTATGATAAATTAACCATCCAAAGCTCATCTTTAATAGGATGCAATTTCCTACAATCCATCTTCATACCCCTAGATCAACAAATGGACTCACAAGAAGTTACAAATTTGGACATTATAGGTCATTTTTGAAAGTCAACAAAAACACCTTTTTTGCCAAAGCTTATAACTTGAGCATGGAAAATCCAAATGATATGAGACCAAAATATTTGGTTAGAGGACATCTCAAGCTTTCTAAAAAGTCCAAGATCACTTCCAAAAGTTCAAAATTGAAGAAGTTATGCATTGTTGAAGTTGGGCATTTTTGCAAAATTGCCAAAAGTCAACTATCCCCAAAACTTCAAATTTTGTCAAATGGACCCATTCTTTTCCACTTGATTTAGACTTTCCATATTCCACACGTGTCCTAGATTCAGCCTTGTGTCCATTTATCAATTTTTCTATTTTATTTGATTTTTATTTGAATTATTTCATTTTTAATCAATTTAAATCAAATAAAATCACAAAACTTGATTACATGAGATCTTTTTCTATTTTCAGGACCTAATCATCATCAATATCATGATCAAATTCGTATCAAGCATTCCATGTGCAAAAAGATTGGATTTTGGACAAAATAGGCAAGCTTTCAATGGAGGATCAAATCCAATCTCAAGGCATTGATTTGGAAGGATTCAGCCCACAATTGTTGACCTAATGCATTGCATATTAGATATACAAGTGAAAGCACACGAATTCAAGGGCTAGAGGCTACATAATCATCAAAAGAAAAACTTGAAAAAAGGTGAAAAAGTGTGAAACTGAAATCATCTTTGGAGGCGTTTTCAAGGGAAAATCTCAACACCACTCCATTGCTGGACAATCACTGAACCTCCTGCAATCAAAAGCAAGCTCTCACACACTCTCAAACGCACTGTAAGCCTCACGTTTTACCGCCCTGTATTCAAAATCATAACTCCATATTCTTGCATTTTTTTGGCAAATCATTGACATATTCATGATGCTTAGGAAATTTCTGGACTTTTGGCATTGTTTGATTGCATTTATCTGGACTGTAGCCCTATAACCAAACCTAGGGTTTCGTAGCTTGTTTTTTGGGCATTTCTTTTAGCGGTAAAATTGGAGCCATTGATGGACATGGATGTAACCAGGGGAGAGAGACGAGCATGACCATGGTCTTGGGAAGAATTTCCATGGCCTAGAATAGATTTTAGGATAGACATACGAATTTAGCTGCGGATATAAATCCGCAGGTAAATTTACAGGGTTGAAGGAAGAAGATGATGACGCGTCTCTCCCTGGTTGGCCCATTCAAATACTTGGCGTGTTTTTGTTTATTTCTGGCATATTAATGTGATTTCCCTTATAATATTCATTGTCCAATATAATAACAACTAACACATAGTGATGCAGTGGTAGAGGCGCGTGTTCAATGATCAACAGGACCTGGGTTCGAATCCCAGGTCCCCCATGCATTTGTTATATTTTTCTACAGATATTCCAGTGCGTATGAGGAACAACAATGCATCATGTACCATCACTCCACCACTTGCCAGATGGCCCCAAGCCAGATCTGGTGGTCTAGATGGGACGTCCACCATGCTCCCTAGTCAGATGCACACGCTGGAATCAGGAAAGTCAACCAGGCCTGCACAATTGGGCCATGGATATTGCTGATCAAACCCCTTTTTCAGGCCCAAACCTCCTAAACTCTCTTTATTTTTATTTATTTCTTTTAATTATTTATTGTTATTATTTTTACTAATTAACTAACCAATTAAATCTTTTTTCATTAAAATTAAAAACCAAAAAATATTTTCTTATTTAAATTAAATTTCAGTATTTTATTTTTGTTAATAAAATTAATTTAATTAATTTAGTTTTAATTAGGAATAACTTTTAATATATTTTGCAATAATTAAAATTAACTTATACAATTAGGTTTTATTAACATTGACCAAATTTATTTTTATTTCCTTAAATACCAAAAAGCCAACAATATTATTTTCATTCATTAATTAATTAGCTTATTAATTTAGTAATTAACTTAGTTTAACTTCTTTTTTTTAATTCAAAAATAAACTAAAAAATCTTTTCTTTAATAAACAAAGGGTCAAAACCCTAGAACTCGCTCGATTTAATTTCTCGCACGCATGTCATTTTATTCAATATTGTATCTGTTTCCAGAATGTAATAGCTTAATAGGACTTTACTATTTTTATCGCTTTATTTATTTTCCGCATTTTAATTTCAAGGGTTGCTTTTGGCGATGTAAATACCCGACGCCTTGTAATAGTTAGTTTAATTTCCACAATTTAATTTCTGCAACTTATAAACTGTTAGGTATTTGATAATAGGGAATGCATGACAAGATCGAATGTTAAACCTAAAATCAACATAGATAACCATTGACATGTACAAAGACAAATAACTGAAAAAACAACACACTCGCACATGCGCACTCTTAGGGTACACCTCACTTGGTTGCCTTCAAACGCGGTCATTGAGTATAGGTCACTTTAGAGGTCGCCCTCTTGTCCAAAGATCATAATTTCCTCGAAACGGTTACCTCAAAAAAATGATCTAAGACATTATGGTTACCGCTAAGGCGCCCTAACATTGCTTTAGTGACCACACATCCCTTAATCGAATTGACCCTTAAAACTCCAACGACGATGCTACCTACTCATCAATAGTGGGATAGCATTGTCTAAAGGAAGATAGCATAGAACGATTCCCTTTTCGAGTAGGAAGATGGTTCTTAAGTACTTGCTCTTTCAAAAACAAAAACAAAACTTTTCGCACTTACACCTTTCAAACAAAAACTTCTTTCAAACCCACAAACACAAAGAAAAGCAATTTTTGAAAACATTTTGAGCAAGTACCGAAGAGCCTGTGGATAACCACAGATTGAAAGGGTGCTAATACCTTCCCTTTCTATAATCTACCCCCCGGACCCGAGAAACATCTCGAAAAATGAATTTTTCTGTGCTTTTTTCCTTTCCTTGTTGGATAAAATAAAAGACGGTGGCGACTCTTGCTTACCGTGACATTTTGCAAAAACAAACGCAAAAACGCGAACCAGCATTCCAAAAACAGTCAGTTCTTTCCCACCGTATCACAGAATTGGCGACTCTGCTGGGGATATCTTATAAGTGGGGTGTACCTTAGGATTAGATCATTGTGTTTTCAATTGTTTGCTTTGTATGCTTTATATTTGTGGGCTTGAATCGGAGTTACTATAGATCCTAACCCGGATCTGGGGGATACCCTTTAGGTAAGTATCGATAAACTGTGAGGGAACTGTACGGCGTAGACCGATACGGTTGAAGCAGTAGCTACATTGGTGTGACACTTTAGTATGTACCGATATCCCTTGTGTTGGAACGAGGAGAATATGGGTCTTCTAAGGGGTCATTAAGCACCAACTGACCTTAGAACCTTTAAATTGACCAACTTGGCCGTAGAACAGTAGCAGTATGCTACACTCATTGAGACTAAACTCTCGCGATGATTCTGGCTGCAAGTAAAGGTTGCTAAAATGGAATTATGACCGATTGAGGGTAGTCAGTGATATTGAGATTCTTTAGAACCCGGTAACTATTTTTAGGACAAGTTTGAACCAACTGAACTGAAAGAGGGTAGTACCTAAGCTCCTTGCCAGCCTGAAATCTAAGGGCTCTCTGTGTGACTTGTGTGCCCTTACCATGTTTACTATTTGTGGATACTTGTGATGTTCTTTCTATCATAACATCATGACATCATAACATTGCATATATCTTGCACTGGACTAACCTATTTCAAAGACAGGAGGGATTCATCTTTGTTCTGTTTTGTAGGTCATGATGCCTATGCGTAGGAATACCATCTGGATCAACTTTGTCCAGGTTCCCACCATGCTTAAAGAATTGATTGCCTGATACTACCTCCTTCATCAGAAGACATGGGTATCTTCTCAGTTTGGTTACCTCCAAATTGGACGAGCAGATTATGAGTGCCCTGGTCCAATTCTATGATCCGCTGTACCATTGCTTTACTTTTCAGGACTACCAGTTGGTTCCCACCTTAGAAGAGTTCTCTGATCTGCTCGGTATCTCAATTCTGGAGCAGACCCCATTTACTGGTTGGGAGAAGATCCTTAGGTCAGAAGAGATTGCTTCAGCCCTTCATATGACCAAGGATGAGGTAATGGCTAATTGGGAGACTAGAAGTGGAGCAAAGGGATTTCTGACTAAGTTCTTGGTTGGTAAGGCTAATTATTCCTGGGATAGTCTAGACTTCAAGGCATTCGAAGATATTCTGGCTCTTCTGATATATGGCTTGTGTTGTACCCCAAAATTTGCCCTCCCATATTCTTCAAAGTTTTGACAAGCATCATCTCAATTTGCTCAAGTCTACTCAAGGGTTGCACAGTTCAAACACCCTCCTAAGCCAGTCAAATTAGGGTTTTGGTTCTTGCAAGGAAGTTGAGGTTTTCAGTGGTCCAATCAAGTCCCATATGCCTATACACATTGTCAAGCATCCACATGCCAAGTTTCAAGGCTCACAAGGTCAAGTTGCACAGTCAAAAGCCCTAATTGCTTCACAATCAACTATAGGGGTAAAATGGTCATTTGGCAGTCAAAAGTCAAAAATTTTGGTCAAACATCTTATTTTGAAGCCACAATCATCATTTGATCAAGTCTTGATCATGATTCCACAAGCATGGCTCAAAAATCATCAAGATGCAAAAGTTTCCATTTTTGGACAGTTGAAAAGTCAACTGTAACTTGACCAAGGCATAACTTTTTCATGGTTCATTAGAAAAATCCCATCCAATTCTCACCTTGAAGGGGATGACATTTCCTACAACTCATCTTCACATTCCAAGTCCAAGAAATGCTCTCACAAAAAGTTATCAATTTCTACATTTATAGGTCATTTTCAAAAGTCAACAAAAATACACTTTAAGTCAAAGACCATAACTTGAGATTGGTAAATCCAAATGACATGGGACTAAAGGCATTGGTTAGAGGACTTCAAGATCTTTCCAAAATGTCCAAGAACATGTTCATATGATCAAAATTGAGCAAGATATGCATTGGAGAAGTTGGGAAATTTTTGTGAAATGGCAAAAGTCAACTATCCTTAAAACTTCAATTTTTGACAAAAGGGCCCACTTTCTTCCACTTGATTCAGCTTTGTCATGCCACCCACGTGTCCCATGATTAATTTCAAGACCAACTATTTATTTTTTCATTTTTATTTAATTTTTATGGATTTAATTCATTTTAAATCCATAATAATTCAAATAAATCTAAAAAATTAATTGAATGGCATATTTTTGGTTTGAATAGCTTTTATGTATGATATGCCAGTTCACAATTTCGTGCTAAGGCTTTTTGTGCACAAAATCTGTATTTTGAACCAAATATGGAAAGCTTTCAATGGTGGTTAAAGAAAAATCTCAAGACATCAATTCCATGGATCATTGGCCCAGCTGCTGACCTAATTCTATTCCCATACATATGCTGAACCAAAACCTAATACATTTCACGTGAAAAAACTGCTGTAAGGGCCATAACCAAAATTGAAAAAATCAAGAGAAAAGCCAAAACTGAATTCCACCTTCCAGGCCCTTTCAAGGAGATTTAAAGATTCAGACATATTGTTGGAAGCTTCAGGGGTGATTTGGAATCAAAACCACGTGCTAACACTCAAGGAGTCACCATTCACAGACCTTCGGTTTGTCTTTTTTTTTCCAGAATCATAGCTCTACATTTATGCATCATTAACATAATTTGTTGCTTGTTTTGTACTGTATGAGTCCACAGGAAACTAATGGTATGGTTTAATTGCTTTGAAACGGTCTAAATCATAAACCACCATGTTCAAATTCTAGGGTTCATAAACCTTCGAATTGGGGGTTTACACATCCAGTAAAATTAGACCTTCCCACGCATATGGTTGAACTCGTGACATAACACTACCCTCGCGAACAATTTCTGATCATCAGGGGCCTAATCGCTATTTTCTGTCATCTTGTTTTGTAGGGGTTAAAAACCCCCGTTATTTGATTTCTTTCTTACAGGCAAAACGAAGAAGACGGTGCACTGGCAAGGTACTAGTGGCCCATTCAAACAGCGCGCCATTTGTTTTTGTTTTTTAGCACATTAATTACTTTATTGCATATAATAATCATGTTTGGTTTTATCAACAGAAAAGCGCCACAGCTCAGTTGGTGGACGTGTCCTTGAATTATCCCTTGGGACCTGGGTTCGAATCCCAGGTCCCCCAAATGCTTATTTCTGTTTTTCCATAACATGTTCCTGTGCAGGTTTCACAAAGGCTTTCCACCATGTGCATAAAACGATCATGCGCCAAGTGGCCTCAAAGATCAATCCAGGGGCTATGAGATGTTGGATGCCATGCTCCAACTCATAGCACGTGCAGGCAATTCCCAAAGTCAACAAAGGCTTAAGCTTATTGGTCCAAATTGCTTCCACAAACCCTCAAATCTGGCCAACCACCCCCCCCCCTTTGGGTTTGCATTTATTTATTTATTTTTCTTTCTTTTAATTGCTTTATTTATTTCTATTGTTTTTTTAATTAATTACTCATCAGCAAATTATTTAACCTTTTCACAATAAAAATAAAAAAAAAAACTAATATTATTATTATTATTTATTAATTTCATATTATTTTTTGTAAATAAATTATAATTAATTAATTAGTTTAAATAGGCAACTTTAATCTTTTTCTTAATAACTAAAATAAATTTAGAACTAGGTTTTTTTTTCTTTTGACTATTAAATCCTTATTTTCATTTTCATTAAAAAACATAAAACATAAAAAAAACACAAAAACATTTTTCCTTTTAATTAATTAATTAGTTTAGGTTTAATATTTAATTTAATTGCAAAAAAAGGACAAATTCAATTCTTTCTCAAAAAAAGGGTCAAAACCCTAGGACGTCCCCGATTCAATCTTTCGCGCGTATTTTTTTTTTTTAATTCATTAGTTTGTATCTGCTCAGGAAATGTAATAATTAATTAGAACTTTATCGATTTCTTTTAAATTCTCGCATTTTTATTTTCCAAGCGGGTTGTTGTTTTTGGTGATGTATATACCCGCGCCTTGTAATTGCTAGATTTACCTTTCCGCACTTTATTTCATGCAAATCATTTAACTGTTAATATGCCTGCAAGAATGTATGACAAATAAAAAATCAATTTGTAGCTCACAAATGCATGATCAAAGATAAACATAAACTGAATTCAACACACATGCACATACCACTCTTAGGGTACGCCTCACTGGTTGCCTCTACGTGGTCATCAAGTATAGGGTATCTTAGAGGTCGCCCTCCTGTCTAAAGATCCTGTTGCCTCGAAACGGTTGCCTCGGATAAAAAAAGGATCTAGGAAATTAAGGTTACTTCTAAGGTGTCCTACTATTGCTTCGGTGACCACACATGTCCCTTATAATCGAATTGACCCGAATACCTCCAACGATGGTGCTACCTACCTCTCAATGGTGGGATAGCACTATCTAAAGGAATCTTACACAGCCTAATTCCTTAGAGTAGGTAGATTCTCCTGGGTACTAGCTCTCTCAAACAAACAAAATAAACTTTTCGCACTCACACTTTCTAAAAGTTTTCAAACAAATTTTTCATACACTCTTGAGGACAGATACAAGAGTTACTTAGAAATTTTTCAAATGAAACTTTTTCAAAACCCACACACACTTGAAAAGAAAACAAATTTTGAAAACATAAGAGCAAGTACCTAAGAGCCCATGGATAACCATGGATAGAAAGGGTGCTAACACCTTCCCTTTCTATAAATCTACCTCCCGAACCGAGAAACATTCTCAAAGAAGGAATTTTGCTGTGCTTTTGTCCTTTCCATGTTGGAGAATATAAAAGACGGTGGCGACTTTTGCTTACCGCGATATTTCGCGAACCAGCATTCCAAAACAGTCAGTTCTATTTCCACCGATCACAGAACTGGCGACTCTGCTGGGGATACTTAAAAGTGAGGTGTACCTTAGGATTAGACCACTCTTGTGTTTTCAATTGCTTGTTTTGTTTGCTTTAAAATTGTGGGCCTGTCTTGGAGTTTCATAGATCCTAACCCGGATCTGGGGGATACCTTCTAGAAAGTAGCAACAAACTGTGAGGGAACTGTGCGGGGTATACCAACATGGTTGAAGCAGTTTGCTACGTTGATGTGGCACTTTGGTGAGTACCGGTAACCCTTGAGTCAAGTCAAGGAGAGTACGGGGCCGCCGCGTGGTGTCGTGAAGCATCAACTGACCTTAGGAACCTTACTTGACCATCCTGGCCTCTTTAGGGGTAGTTAGATGACTGACTTTGGTACAGTCCGAAGTTGGTTGATACTCGATACTACACTCATTGAGGGTTGTTTTCTTGGAATATTTTGATCGCCAGTTCAGTGGCTAAATCAAAACAATGAACACAGAAAACAACCCAATGATATTGAGCTCCTTAGAACCCGGTTACTTTTGATAGGACAGGTTTTTTAGCCCACCAACTTCAAGAGGGTAGTACCTAGACCCCATACTGGCCTAAACTCTAAGGGCTGTCTGGTGTGACTTGTGTGCCTTATCATGTTTGCTTTTTGTGAATACTTGTGGTGTGCTCTTATCATAACATCATAGCATCATACAGCATCATATGCATCCACTAACCACTTCAGGGGTTCGAATCTTCATCTTTGTTCTTGTTTTGTAGGACATGGAAACTATCCGCAGAAAGACAATTCAGATCAACCTTGTAAGGGTCCCTCCTCAGCTTAAGGAGCTTACATCCAGGATTCCCGAGAGCTCTTCCTTCAGTGAAAGGCATGGTAGACTCGTTAGCTTGGTCAATACCAACATTGAAGAGGATATGGTGAAAGTGTTGTTCCAGTTCTTTGACCCCTTGCACCACTATTTTACTTTCTCGGATTATCAATTGGTGCCTACTTTGGAAGAGTTTTCTCATCTTCTGAAGATTCCTATCCTTAGTCAACTACCCTACAACGGTACGGAAAAGGAACCAAAACTTGAAGAGGTTGCTAAAGCATTATGCCTACAACCATCTGACATCAAGGGACATTGGGAAACCAGAAGTGGTATCAAAGGATTCTTGGCAAAGTTCCTGTTTGAGAAGGCCCAAGAATGTTGGAATTCCCTTGACCTACAAGCCTTTGAAGAAGTTGTGGCTCTCCTTGTCTATGGGTTGGTGTTGTTCCCGAATCCAGATCAGATTATAGATATCAATGCTGTCAAGATCTTCATGTCCAGGAATCCCATACCTATGTTGCTTGGGGACATCCTCCACTCATGTTACACTCAAACCATGAGAAAAAGAGGTGTTCTCATGTGCTGCACTCCTCTCCTGGCAAGGTGGTTTATTTCGCACCTTCCACAATCAGTTTTGAAGAACGAGCGGGGTTTGAGATGGTCACAACGATTAATGACTCTTACACATGCTGATATACATTGGTGTTCTCGGTCCAGAGAAAATGTCACTATTATTGATCGTTACGGAGAATTTCCTAATGTTCCTTTACTTGGAATTAGAGGGGGCATTACTTACAACCCATGTCTGGCTTTGAGACAGCTTGGATATGCTCGGAGGGATGGCCCTCATGACATGTTGATTCCTGACATAGTTTTTTACTTCGGCAACGATGCACAAGGACTTCGCCAGAGATTCATTAGAGCTTGGAGGATGCCCAACAGGGTAGATAGTAAGACACTGGGGCACAAGAACTCCATCCCCCTGGAGCCTTATCTCAAGTGGGTACGAGCCCGCTCCCAGAAGTTGGTAATGCCATTTCCTCATGTTCTCCCTGTGATCAAAGAGCCAGTTTTGGAAGGAGAGGTGCCCTACACCATTCAACATCCTGACATACCAACAACTTGGGAAGAAATGCAAAAGAGCTGGATCCAACTCAAGGAAGAACGAAATTCTTTTGAGACCAGTCTACATGCCAATGAGAAGAAGGTCTTGGAGCTCACCCGTCTACTGCACGAGGAAAAGACCCTCAACACCTACATTGCTCCAAAGAGGATGCGCAGTGTCTTTTGGGATTAATTATTTTGTAATGTTTTGCCCATGAGGCCCTGATGTACTGAACATATTATTTCTTAATACAACGTGTGTTCCTTTTTGTCTACAACGAATTTGAACTTTCGAACCCTTGAATGCATTGCATAAATAGCATATCATGCATCATGTGCATAACAAGTACTCTTTTTCTACAGGTTGCTTAATCTTCTTCGCTGTTTATTTCAGCAATCATCATGAATCCTGAACCTACTACTGAACAAGCTATCAAGGCCCTCCAGGACCAGAACGCCCAGTTTCAAGAGCTGGTCATGAGCTTAGCCCAAGGACAACAGGAGTTGAAGGCTTTGCTCCTGAAGAAGAAGAAGAAGAAGAAGAAGAAGAAGAGGATTGTGCTGTTCAACACTGGACGCAGACTCGGGAATACACTGCAGAATGAAGCTGAGCTGACTACTCCATCTGTTGGGGAAGGCAGTCACCAGGAGGGAAGGGTTCCTAGTCCCGTGGTCTCTGACACCGAGACAGACTTCAATGATGAACAGTACCCTCCTGCTTAGGACAGGTACAAACAGCTGGAGGACCGATTAAATGCTATGGAGATTCAACGTGTGCCTGGGTTGGATTTTGGAGATCTAGGCTTATCTTCTGGGGTGGTGATCCCTCACAAGTTCAAGGCACCTACCTTTGTGAAGTACGACGGGGCTTCCTGTCCTAAGCTGCACCTCCGTTCTTACGTAAGGAAGATCCAGCCTTACACTGCAGACAAGAACTTATGGATCCATTTCTTCCAGGAGAGTCTTTCAGGGACTCAACTCGAATGGTTCTATCAGCTGGATGGAACCAATATTCGTAACTGGGAGGACTTGGCTACTGCTTTTTATAAGCAGTATCAGTACAATTCCGACCTCGCTCCTACGCGTACCCAACTCTAGGGTATGTCACTAGGAACGGGTGAAGGTTTTAAAGAGTACGCGCAGAAGTGGAGAGACCTGGCTGGCAGGGTGTAGCCACCATTGACTGATCGTGAACTCGTGGACATGTTCTTGGGGACCCTGTCTGGTCCATTCTTTAATCACCTGATTGGTAATTCCTCTGCTGGGTTTACATACCTGATCTTGACTGGTGAGAGGATCGAAGCTGGTATCAAATCGGGGAAGATACAGAAAGGTGCCTCCTCGAGTACTGAAAAGAAGCCCTTCAAGAAGGAAGCTAGTGCTGTTTATGGTCTCAGGAGACAGAACAAACCGGAACGCCGCCAAGCTGTCAACGCGGTGGTAATTTTAAAGCCTGCTGCTGCTCCTCAGCAATACAACCAGCCAAGAGGTGAGAGGCCCAAAAGGCAGTACACTCGGCTCAGCATGACCCTCTCTCAGATCCTGCCGCAACTGCTGTCAACCAATCTGGTAACTGTCAAGGAAGCTCCGAAGGTAGTGAACACCACATCTCTGAAGTACAATCCCAACGCCCGCTGCGCTTATCACTCTGATAGCCCGGGGCATACTACCGACGATTGTTGGGCTCTGAGGAATAAGGTTCAGGACCTTATTGATTCTAAAGAGGTTCAGTTTGAGGCTCCCGAGAGGCCTAATGTGGTGACAGCTCCCATGCCCAATCATGGAGTAAATTCTATTAGGGATGAAGACGACGTGGAAGAATCCGAATTCGACAGCTGGATCTACCCAACAACCGACGATGGACCAAGCAACTGGACGGCGAAAGATTTCATACCTATTACTTTTGTCACTCAGTAATGAATTCCTTTGTTTTGAATTTGTAACAAATAATATTACTAAACTCTATGGCCCGGTGTCTTACCCGGGGCACCGTGGCTTCATTTGTGAGGGCTTTTGTGTGTTACTTTCATATATCATTAATAAAAGCATTGGACGTTTTCGCATTTCAAATCTTGCGCTCCTTTTCTTTCTTTATTATATACTGCAAAACAGCTATATTTACACACACTCACTTATACAGGTTCCAATCCTCTCTGGATCTCACTGGTAACGACTCTGCTACTGCCAGTTATGACTTCGAAAATCCGATCAACTTAGCCGAAGACGAAGGTGAAGATGATTGCGAAGTGCCTGGTTAGCATGCAAAGCTGCTACTCCAGGAAGAGAGGGCCATTCAGCCACATGAAGAGCCAGTGGAAACGGTAAATCTGGGTACTGAGACAGACAGAAAGGAAGTCAAGATTGGTGCCAATCTAGAGGCTAGTGTGAAACAACGTTTGATTCAGATGTTGCATGACTATGTGGAAATATTTGCCTGCTCTTACGAAGACATGCCTAGGTTGGATACTGACATTGTGGTTCATCACCTACCTACCTAGGAAGACTGCCCTCCGGTAAAACAGAAGGTCCGCCGTATGCGTCCAGAGATGTCCGAGAAGATCAAAGCTGAGGTTATGAAACAATTTGACGCCGGTTTTCTAGCAGTGACTTCTTACCCTCAATGGGTTGCCAACGTGGTTCCAGTACCGAAGAAAGATGGTAAGGTCAGAATGTGTGTTGATTACAAGGATTTGAACAGGGGGAGCCCTAAGGATGATTTCCCTCTGCTTCATATCGACGTTCTGGTTGACAACACTGCTCAGCATAAGGTATTCTCCTTCATGGACGGTTTCTCCGGTTATAATCAGATCAAGATGGCTCCTGAAGACATGGAGAAGACCACTTTCGTTACTCAGTGGGGCACGTTTTGCTACAAGGTCATGCCTTTTGGGTTGAAGAATGCTGGGGCAACCTACCAACGTGCCATGGTTTCTTTATTTCATGACATGATCCATCATGAGATTGAAGTATATGTCGACGATATGATTGCAAGGTCCCAAACTGAGGAGGAACACCTTGACCATCTACAGAAGCTGTTTGACCATCTGAAATTGTACAAGCTGAGGTTGAACCCAAACAAGTGCACCTTTGGGGTGAGATTTGGAAAACTGCTAGGTTTCGTCGTGAGCGACAAAGGTATTCAAGTGGACCCTGCCAAAGTGAAAGCCATACAAGAGATGCCAACTCCCAAGACAGAGAAAGAAGTCAAAGGCTTTCTAGGATGGCTGAACTACATTGCCCGATTCATCTCACATCTAACTGCTACCTGTGAACCAATCTTCAAGCTACTGAAGAAAGATCAAGTAGTATGTTGGAACGATGAATGTCAGGCGGCTTTCGAAAGAATCAAAGAGTATCTCCAAGAGCTACCCATTCTTATGCCACCGGTTGAAGGGAGACCTCTAATCTTATACTTGACAGTACTGGACAACTCAATGAGGTGTGTGCTGGGGCAGCATGACGAGTTTGGCCGAAAAGAGCATGCCATTTATTACCTTAGCAAAAAGTTTACCGACTGTGAGACCCGATACTCACTGCTCGAGAAAACTTGCTGCGCTTTGGTATGGGCTGCTCGCCGGCTGAGACAGTATATGTTGACTCACACTACTCTCTTGATTTCAAAAATGGATCCAATCAAGTACATATTCGAAAAGCCTACTCTGTCCGGAAGAATAGCAAGATGGCAGATGATCTTGACAGAATACGACATCCAGTACACGACTCAGAAGGAAATCAAGGGAAGTGTATTGGCAGACCATTTGGCACACCAAGCAGTGGATGACTACCAATCTATGAACTTTGAATTTCCAGACGAGGATATCATGGTAGTAACTGATTATGAAGTACCTGGACCGGATGAAGGACCTGAGGAAGGATCCTGATGGTCTATGCACTTTGACGGAGCCTCAAACGCTTTGGGTAACGGTATTGGCGCTGTGATCATATCCCATAAAGGCACTCATACTCCACTCACTGCCCGACTATGTTTCAACTGCACCAACAACATGGCAGAGTATGAAGCATGTATCATGGGTCTTCAAGCTGCAATTGACTTAAGGATCAAGTTTCTGAGTGTCTTTGGAGATTCCGCTCTCGTGATCAATCAGATCAGAGGCGAGTGGGATACGAAACACCCGAATCTTATTCCTTACAAAGAGTATGTGTTGACATTGATCCCCCATTTCGAGGAGATAACTTTTGAACACTTCCCAAGAGAGGAGAATCAGTTGGCAGACGCGCTGGCTACGATGTCTTCTATGTTCAAAGTCAAGTGGGACAACGAGGCTTCCCGGATCATTATCTGGAAGTTGGATGAACCGGCACATTGCTGTGATCTCGAGACCGAGGAGGTAACTGAAAAACCTTGGTATCATGAAGTGAAAAGGTACTTGGAAGCTCAAGAATATCTCGAGGGTGCATCCGTTAATGACAAGAAGTTTCTAAGAAGGTTCGCGGAAAAGTTCTTCCTCAGCAACGACATTCTATACAAGCGAAACCATGATTCAACCTTACTGCGTTGTGTGGATAAGACTGAAGCAGAAAGAATCATGGCAGAGCTACATGAAGGTACCTTCGGAACACATTCCAGTGGACATACCATGGCAAAGAAAATCCTTCGGGCAGGATATTTCTGGTCCACAATGGAAGCCGATTGTTATCAACATTCTCGGACATGTAACAAATGCCAGATCTATGCTGATAAGGTGCACATTCCTCCAGTTCCTCTGAACGTCTTGACAGCACCATGGCCTTTTGCAATGTGGGGCATTGATATGATCGGCGAGATCAGACCTACGGCATCCAACGGGCATCGCTTCATCCTGGTAGCGATCGATTACTTCACAAAGTGGGTTGAAGCAGCTTCCTACGCTACGGTAACCAAGAACGTCGTGGCACGGTTCATTCAGCATAACCTGATCTGTCGATACAGCATCCCGGAGAGGATCATTATGGACAATGGTACCAATCTCAACAACAAGATGATTACTGAGCTCTGCGAGCAATTCAAGATACAGCACCACAACTCTTCTCCTTACCGGCCGAAGATGAATGGGGCTGTAGAAGCAGCTAATAAGAATATCAAGAAGATTGTGCAGAAGATGACAGTGACCTATAAAGATTTGCACGAGATGTTCCCAGGGGCAAATGGACCCCTACGTACGAAGGGCCATTTGTGGTTAAACATATCTTCTCAGGAGGAGCTATGATTCTAACCACCATGGATGGTGACGACCTTCCTCACCCTGCCAATGCAGACATAGTAAAAAGATACTACGCATGAATTAAAGACCCGCTAGGTTGACACACCTAGGCAAAAATAAGGGCTTCCCGGCGAACCAAAAGGGTTCGGGCAAAAATAAGGGATGAAATGAAAAAAATCTGTACACCCGGCAAGTCGAAAACCTGAAAAGGCGGCTTGGGCAAAAATGGTTATCCCGGTGGACTGAAAACCCGAAAGGGCGGTCTAGGCAAAAGTTAGGGATTAAAGCGTCATACTATGTCTCATTGGATTACCTTGCATCCAGAATTCGGAATCAACTATCAGGCTTAGACGACATCGATCAATCATCTTCATCTTCAACTAAGCAGCAAAGTCATGAGACGCTTGAAGACATAAAGGCGATAGCAGAGTTGGAACCCAGTGGGATTTTTCACGTAGCTGTTTTGTTTTCCTTTTCACAAAATGTATAAACTTTTTTGTTCGGCGGCGTTCTCTTACTAGGACGTCAGCCTCTTGTACACAAAATGCCTATTTACAGGCAAATTCAAAAATCAATACAAATTCACTTTTCCATACAAATTGCCAACTGTTTTTCTTTTTCTGTTTTGTTTTGCAAAGAACGTTCAATGTTCATTTTTGATATATGCATTTGACATTAATCGCTAACTCATAAATATTTGCACGCGAAACAAAGGACTAATTACAGGTGACATTAGAAACAGGGGCAATAATGAGTTGTCTAAGCGATCTAGTTGCTCTATCCACCAAGGTACTAAGGTAGGTTCAGCTGAAGAATGTAACCAGGATACCTTCACTCCCCGCAGAGTAAGATAAGGATCAGCAATACTCTCCCCCGAGCAAAGTTGGTCTCCCGTCAGCCCTAAAAAGGCACAGTATCCCTAGCAAGTCAGCGACACTCTCCCCAAGCAGAGTTAGCCTACTGTCAGCCTCAAAGAAGTTGGGTATCCCTAGAAGATCTCAATATTCCCCAGCGGAGTACGCATATATTCCTTAACAAGCATCCCTGGCAGTCTTAATATAAGATTGTTCCCCGGTGGAATGCAGACACCCCAGTGGAGCCATTCCCCCAGTACAGTCTGAAAAGTTTCCCTAGGAGAGTTGAATCAATCTCCCCAGTAGATTCTGGAAGCTTATCCCCAGTAGATCCTTGAAGCTTGTTCCCTGCAGAGTACAAATATCTCTCCCAGCCATATTCAAGAGGTTATCCCCTACCAGAGTCTAACTGGGTTATCCTCAGCAGGTTACCACGGAAAGATCGTCCTCGGCAAAGTTCTTCCTATCCCCCAGCGGAGTTCATCAGATTCCCCAACAAAGCTTATCAACAGGAATCCCCAGCGGAGTCATCATTCAATTCTCAACGAAGTATCTCTTCCCACAGAGTAACTCCCCGCAGAGTAATCTCTCCAGCAAGTTTATTCCCCCAACAGAGTCATCTTCTCCTACCGGTTTATTCTTGCAAACCATAATCCCCAGCGGAAATGAAGAACTCTACTCTTCAGCATCAGCCCAGGATTCAACAAACTATCGGCATTCGTCAAGGATTTATTTTCCCAGACGAAGATACATTCATAGACATTTCACATTTCATACATCCTGTTTACATACATAATAAAGTGCATACTACACTATCTCTGAACATCATGACATCATGCATCTCATACATCATGACATTGCATACAACTGATGTTTTGCCTTTTCAGGAAAAAGGTCAATCCAAAGATAATTACTATCAAATGTCACAATTCCAGATTCGATTCCTGTACCTAGCCAGGGCATATCTGTTGATGACCAATTCCATATTCGATTCCTGTATCTAGCCAGGGCATATCTGTGAGTGATTGATTGTAGACTCGATACCTGTATCCCGCCAGGGCATGTCTGCATGAAGAGTTTAGAGATTCGATACTTGTATCCAGCCAGGGCATATCTGTAGACGACCAATTCCAGATTCGATTCCTGTATCTAGCCAGGGCATATCTGTGAGTGATTGATTGTAGATTCGATACCTGTATCCAGCCAGGGCATGTCTGCATGAAGAGTTTAGAGATTCGATACCTGTATCCAGCCAGGGCATATCTGTAGACGACTAATTCCAGATTTGATACATGTATCTGACCAGGGCATGTCTGTGAATGACTGATTGTAGATTCGATACCTGTATCTAGCCAGGGCATATCTGCATGAAGAGTTTAGAGATTCGACACCTGTATCTAGCCAGGGCATATCTGTAGACGACAAGATCCAGATTCGATACCTGTATCTAGCCAGGGCATATCTGTGAGTAATTGATTGTAGATTCAATACCTGTATCTAGCCAGGGCATATCTGCATGAAGAGTTTGAAGATCGACACCTGTAACAGGCCAGGAAACCATCTTTCTTTCTCAAGTACGCAAGTTCTCGCTAAGGAATCTCTTACGCGATCGACACCCCCGATGGCATCTTTAAGCCCATCTCCACCACTATCCATTACACTTCCAAATGGCATCTATAAGCCCATTCCCAACAAGGTTCTGTCACACTTCCCGATGGCATCTATAAGCCCATCCTCCTATCCATCATCTCTCCAAATGGCATCTGTAAGCCCATTCCCGACATCACATTGCTGATATTCTACTATGTGAGTGCAAATTTCTGGGCACTCTAGTGTTCAATCATCTTCCACCTTCAGATCATGAAAGGCACGCCAGCCAATCTACATCCTCAGGTCTAAGAAGATTGAACAGGGGCAACTGTTGTACCCCAAAATTTTCCCTCCTATATTCTTCAAAGTTTTGACAAGCGTCATCTCAATTTGCTCAAGTCTACTCAAGGGTTGCACAGTTCAAACACCCTCCTAAGCCAGTCAAATTAGGGTTTTGGTTCTTGCAAGGAAGTTGAGGTTTTCAGTGGTCCAATCAAGTCCCATATGCCTATACACATTGTCAACCATCCCCATGCCAGGTTTCAAGGCTCACAAGGTCAAGTTGCACAGTCAAAAGCCCTAATTGCTTCACAATCAACTGTAGGGGCAAAATGGTCATTTGGCAGTCAAAAGTCAAAAATTTTGGTCAAACATCTTATTTTGAAGCCACAATCATCATTTGATCAAGTCTTGATCATGATTCCACAAGCATGGCTCAAAAATCATCAAGATGCAAAAGTTTCTATTTTTGGATAGTTGAAAAGTCAACTGTAACTTGACCAAGGCATAACTTTTTCATGGTTCATCAGAAAAATCCCATCCAATTCTCACCTTGAAGGGGATGAAATTTCCTACAACTCATCTTCACATTCCAAGTCCAAGAAATGCTCTCACAAAAAGTTATCAATTTCTACATTATAGGTCATTTTCAAAAGTCAACAAAAATACACTTTAAGTCAAAGACCATAACTTGAGATTGGTAAATCCAAATGACATGGGACCAAAGGCATTGGTTATAGGACTTCAAGAACTTTCAAAAATGTCCAAGAACATGTTCATATGATCAAAATTGAGCAAGATATGCATTGGAGAAGTTGGGAAATTTTTGTGAAATGGCAAAAGTCAACTATCCTTAAAACTTCAATTTTTGACAAAAGGGCCCACTTTCTTCCACTTGTTCAGCTTTGTCATGCCACCCACGTGTCCCATGATTAATTTCAAGACCAAATATTTATTTTTTCATTTTTATTTAATTTTTATGGATTTAATTCATTTTAAATCCATAATAATTCAAATAAATCTAAAAAATTAATTGAATGGCATATTTTTGGTTTGAATGGCTTTTATGTATGATATGCCAGCTCACAATTTCGTGCTAAGGCTTTTTGTGCACAAAATCTTGATTTTGAACCAAATATGGAAAGCTTTCAATGGTGGTTAAAGAAAAATCTCAAGACATCAATTCCATGGATCATTGGCCCAGCTGCTGACCTAATTCTATTCCCATACATATGCTGAACCAAAACCTAATACATTTCACGTGAAAAAACTGCTGTAAGGGCCATAACCAAAATTGAAAAAATCAAGAAAAAAGCCAAAACTGAATTCCACCTTCCAGGCCCTTTCAAGGAGATTTAAAGATTCAGACATATTGCTGGAAGCTTCAGGGGTGATTTGGAATCAAAACCACGTGCTAACAGTCATGGAGTCACCATTCACAGACCTTCGGTTTGTCATTTTTTTTCAGAATCATAGCTCTACATTTATGCATCATTAACATAATTTGTTGCTTGTTTTGTGTTGTATGAGTCCACAGGAAACTAATGGTATGGTTCAATTGCTTTGAAACGGCCTAAATCATAAACCACCATGTTCAAATTCTAGGGTTCATAAACCTTCGAATTGGGGGTTTACACATCCAGTAAAATTAGACCTTCCCACGCATATGGTTGAACTCGTGACATAACACTACCCTCGCGAACAATTTCTGATCATCAGGGGCCTAATCGCTATTTTCTGTCATCTTGTTTTGTGGGGGTTAAAAACCCCCGTTATTTGATTTCTTTCTTACAGGCAAAATGAAGAAGACGGTGCACTGGAAAGGTACTAGTGGCCCATTCAAACAGCGCGCCATTTGTTTTTGTTTTTTAGCACATTAATTACTTTATTGCATATAATAATCAGGTTTGGTTTTATCAACAGAAAAGCGCCACAGCTCAGTTGGTGGACGTGTCCTTGAATTGTCCCTTGGGACCTGGGTTCGAATCCCAGGTCCCCCAAATGCTTATTTCTATTTTTCCATAACATGTTCCTGTGCAGGTTTCACAAAGGCTTTCCACCATGTGCATCAAACGATCATGCGCCAAGTGGCCTCAAAGATCAATCCAAGGGCTATGAGATGCTGGATACCATGCTCCAAGTCAAAGCACGTGCAGGCAATTCCCAAAGTCAACAAAGGCTTAAGCTTATTGGGCCAAATTGCTTCCACAAACCCTCAAATCTGGCCCAACCCCCCCGCCCCCCTTTGGGTTTGCATTTTTTTATTTATTTTTCTTTCTTTTAATTGCTTTATTTATTTCTATTGTTTTTTTAATTAATTACTCATCAGCAAATTATTTAACCTTTTCACAATAAAAATAAAAAAAAACTAATATTATTATTATTTATTAATTTCATATTATTTTTTGTAAATAAATTATAATTAATTAATTAGTTTAAATAGACAACTTTAATCTTTTTCTTAATAACTAAAATAAATTTAGAACTAGGTTTTTTTTTCTTTTGACTTTTAAATCCTTGTTTTCATTTTGATTAAAAAACATAAAACATAAAAAAAAACACAAAAACATTTTTCCTTTTAATAAATTAATTAGTTTAGGTTTAATATTTAATTTAATTGCAAAAAAAGGACAAATTCAATTCTTTCTCAAAAAAAGGGTCAAAACCCTAGGACGTCCCCGATTCAATCTTTTGCGCGTATTTTTTTTTAATTCATTAGTTTGTATCTGCTCAGGAAATGTAATAATTAATTAGAACTTTATCGCTTTATTTTAAATTCTCGCATTTTTATTTTCGAAACGGGTTGTTGTTTTTGGCGATGTATATACCCGCGCCTTGTAATAGCTAGATTTACCTTTCCGTACTTTATTTCATGCAAATCATTTAACTGTTAATATGCCTGCAAGAATGTATGACAAATAAAAAATTAATTTGTAGCTCACAAATGCATGATCAAAGATAAACATAAACTGAATTCAACACACATGCACATACCACTCTTAGGGTACGCCTCACTGGTTGCCTCTACGTGGTCATCAAGTATAGGGTATCTTAGAGGTCGCCCTCCTGTCTAAAGATCCTGTTGCCTCGAAACGGTTGCCTCAGATGAAAAAAGGATCGAGGACATTAGGGTTACTTCTAAAGTGTCCTACTATTGCTTCGGTGACCACACATGTCCCTTATAATCGAATTGACCCGAATACCTCCAACGATGGTGCTACCTACCTCTCAATGGTGGGATAGCACTATCTAAAGGAATCTTACACAGCCTAATTCCTTAGAGTAGGTAGATTCTCTTGGGTACTAGCTCTCTCAAACAAACAAAATAAACTTTTTGCACTCACACTTTCTAAAAGTTTTCAAACAAATTTTTCATACACTTTTGAGGACAGATACAAGAGTTACTTAGAAATTTTTCAAATGAAACTTTTTCAAAACCCACACATACTTGAAAAGCAAACAAATTTTGAAAACATAAGAGCAAGTACCTAAGAGCCCATGGATAACCATGGATAGAAAGGGTGCTAACACCTTCCCTTTCTATAAATCTACCTCCCGAACTGAGAAACATTCTCAAAGAAGGAATTTTGTTGTGCTTTTGTCCTTTCCATGTTGGAGAATATAAAAGACGGTGGCAACTCTTGCTTACCGCGACATTTCGCGAACCAGCATTCCAAAACAGTCAGTTCTATTTCCACCGATCACAGCTTGGTATTGTTTCCGAATCCTGACTCTTTTATTGATGTGAATGCGGTGAAAATCTTCATCTCTCATAATCCTGTACCCACTCTCTTGGGTGACATTCTTAATCAGCTTTATGCTCGTACTGCCCGAAAGCGGGGAACCTTGATGTGCTGTGCTCCATTATTGGCGAGGTGGTTTATTTCGCACCTCCCCAAATCAGTACTGAAGAACAAAGAAGGCATGGGATGGGCCTATAGGGTTATGTCTCTCTCTCATAATGACATCATCTGGACTCTCAAGGGTATGGATGAGGTGACTATTATTGATCGCTGTAGGGAATACCCCAATGATCCACTGATAGGAACCCATGGAGGAATTTCTTATAATCCGTGCTTAGCCTTACGTCAGTTTGGGCGTGCTAGAAGAGAAGGACCTCATGAGCTGCTAATGCCTAGTATCATCTTTGATTTTCAAGGGGATAGCGACGAGCAATGCCGCAGATTCATAAGGGCTTGGGATAGAGTTCACAGATCTGATCCACACGAGCTGGGCCCAAAGGCTTCACTTCCAATGGAGCCATATCTCAGATGGGTCCGTATCCGTGCCCAGAAGCTGGGAATGTCGTATGAAGCCGTCCTGCCTATCATTGTTGAAGTTGCTAATGAAGAGGGGGTTCTTCCGACTATCCTCTATCCTCATATGCCCACTGACATTGGGGCACTGAAAAGGTCTTGTATGCAGCTGAGAGAAGAGCGGGATGCTTACCGAGAAAAGTTCAACGAGCAAGAACAGAAGATCCAGAAGTTGACTAGACAGCTGGAGAACGAGCGGATCCTCAATGACTATGTCCGAACCGACAAGAAGAGATCATGGGAGCACTGATTGTCCTTTGATTATTTCCTTTCCTATTTTTATTTCCTTTTCAGTATTTCCATTCTTGTAATACCTTAAGGGCAATTTGTTGAACAATCTGAATTTCAAAGTTTATCTAATAAAAGCGTGTTTCATTTCTTGTTTACAAATTCGAATCCCTCGATTGTCTTTGAAATCATATCATACGCATTTCATCCCATGCACTTCATAACAGGTACCCATTACAGGTATCTTATCTTCTTCACTGTTTATTTCAGCACTCATCATGTCTGCTGAACCATCAACTGAGCAAGCAATCAAGGCCCTACAGGCCCAGAATGCCCAATTCCAAGAGTTGTTCATGAATCTAGCTAAGGGTCAGCAAGATCTGAAGACCCTGATTCTGAAAGAGAAGAAGAAGAAGAAGAGGACAGTCCTGTTTAACACAGGTCACAGGTTTGGAAACAGGCTACAGGATGAAGTTGATTTGACTACCTCATCTGGAGGGAAAGATAGTCAGGAAGAAAGGAGGACTCCTAGCCCTGTGGTCTCAGACAATGAGACGGACTTCGACGAAGACCAGTATCCTACGGCCGAGGATAGATACAAGCAACTGGAAGACCGGTTGAGTGCGATGGAAGTTCAGAAGATGCCTGGTCTGGACTTTGGTGATCTGGGTCTATCATCTGGGGTGGTGATTCCCCACAAATTCAAAGCACCAGCCTTTGCTAAGTATGACGAAGTTTCTTGTCCGAAGCTGCACCTCCGGTCATATGTAAGGAAGATTCAGCCGTACACTGCTGATAAGAACCTATGGATCCACTTCTTTCAAGACAGTCTCTCAGGGACTCATCTTGAATGGTTTTACCAGTTAGAAGGAGCCAGTATCCGCAGTTGGGAAGATTTGGCTACTGCTTTCTACAGGCAATACCAATACAATTCCGACCTCGCTCCCACGCGTACCCAACTCCAGGGTATGTCAATGGGAACGGGTGAAGGTTTCAAATATTATGCTCAGAAGTGGAGGGACCTCGCCGGAAGAGTGCAACCACCCTTGGCTGATCGGGAGCTTGTGGATATGTTTCTGGGGACCTTGTTTGGTCCATTTTTCAACCATCTGATTGGAAGCTCTTTGTCTGGGTTTACAGAGCTAATTATGATCAGTGAAAGGATTGAGGCTGGTATTAAGGCTGGTAAGATACAAAAGGGTGCCTCATCAAGCACCGAGAAGAAGCCTTTTAAGAAGGAGTCCAGTGCTGTCTACAGTTCGAAAAGCCAGAATAGACCTGAACGCCGCCAAGCTGTTAACGCGGTTGTTATTTCAAGACCTGCTGGTGCTCCTCAGCACAACAATCAACAAAAGGACGAGAGACCTCGAAGGAAATTCACCCGTCTCAGCATGACTTTGTCTCAGATTCTGCCGCAGTTATTAAAGACTAATCTAGTGATTCCGAGGGAGGCCCCGAAGAATCCCATCACTACGTCACCAAAGTACAACCCTAATGCCCGCTGTGCTTTTCACTCTGATAGCCCGGGACATAATACAGATGATTGTTGGGCTTTGAAGACCAAAATACAGGACTTAATTGATGCTAAGGAAATTGAGTTTGAGGCGCCCGAAAGACCTAATGTTATGACTGCTCCTATGCCCAAGCATGGAGTAAATGCTATAGAAGAAGACTCGTTTGTGGTTTCTGTGAATGACATTGTTACCCCTTTGATGACTGTGAAGAAGAACCTTTTGCTAGTCGGTTTATTTCCGGGCTGTGACGAAGGTTGCCGTATGTGTTCTGTTCTACCTACCGGTTGCCATCTTTTGAAATCAGGTATCCAACGCCTGATGGATAGTAAAGAAATTCTGTTTGAGAAGACTGTTGTTCCCTTAGTTTATACTGAAGAAGTTGCTATTATCACCATTTTCGACAATTCTTCCAAGGCTTCCTCAAGAAAGCCTGTTAGAATTACATTTGTTCCAAGAATCGCACCATTGATCATCACTGTTCCTGGGCCTATCCCCTACACCTCTGATAAAGTTATCCCTTGGCATTACGGGCTGATGTTTATTTTCATGGAGTTAAACAAGATTTGGATGCTGATATTGATGTCAGTAATATTGTTGGACCTGCTAAAGTCACCCGTAGCGGAAGACTTTTCTCTCCTGATATCTCTCTGCCGACTGCCCGAAAACCTGTTGTTATTACACCTGCCAGTGTACCTGCTACTATTCCTGTTCAAGTTCATATTCTTGCCCCTGTCGCCGAGTCATCTAACACTCGGGGCAAGGGGACCACCAGTGAGCTTGCCCAGACGGAGGTACCAAAGACGATTACTGTTGAAGCTTCTAGACAAGAGATGGAAGAGATTCTGAAAATCATCAAAAAGAGCGACTACAATGTAGTCGAGCAGCTGGGGCAAACCCCATCCAAAATCTCTATGCTGTCACTGTTTCTATGCTCAGAGGCCCATGCCAAGGCTCTGATTATATTTCTTAAGACTGCACACGTACCACAAGAGACATCAGCTGATCAGTTTAAAGATTGCATGGCCAATCTGACTGCTGATAATGGGTTGGGTTTCTCTGACGCCGACTTGACTGCTAAGGGGAAGAATCACAGTGATGCCCTGCATGTCTCCATTGAATGCAGGGGCACTACTCTTGCTCATGTATTAGTGGATACTGGTTCATCATTGAACGTCTTCCCTAAGAAAGCTCTATACCCGTTGGACTATGAAGGGTTGGAGCTGAAACCAAGCAACATTGTTGTTAGGGCCTTTGATGGGTCTAAGAGAATGGTGCATGGAGAGGTGGATATTCCTATTAAGGTTGGTTCTCAGGTTTTCAACTCTACGTTCTATGTGATGGAAATTCTCCCATCTTATTCTTGTTTGCTGGGTCGTCCATGGATCCACAAAGCTGGGGCAGTAACGTCAACGCTCCACCAGAAGCTGAAGTACCCCGTGAAAGGGAAGATTGTGACAGTACAAGGAGAGGAGGAGTACATGGTGAGCCACCTCAACTCTTTCCGATATGTAGATATGGATGGGGAGTTCATTGAGACCCCATTTCAGCATTTTGAAGAGGTTCCCCAGACACTGGCATCAACTGAGACTATTGTTAAAGATTCTCCTATGAAGATGGCTTCCTTCAAGGACGCCCGAGCTGTTGTTGAGAAAGATGGGTGTGCAAATTGGGGGCAACTCCCTGATTTTACACAGAAGACTAACAAGTTTGGTTTGGGTTTCACTGCAGAAGCTCAAAAGGCTGTTCGGAATGCACGGATCGAAAGACCTCCCCTGTTCATCAGCAATTCAGGAGTGAATGCCATTGAAGACGATGTTGAAGAATCTGAGTTTGACAGTTGGATCTATCCTACGACCGACGGTGGACCAAGCAACTGGACCGCAAAGGACTTCATCCCTATTTCTTTTGTTACCCAGTAATGAAACCTTTTGTTTTGAATTTGTAACAGACAATGTTTTAAACTTTACGGCCCGATGTCTTACCCGGGGCACCGTGGCTTCATTTGTGAGGGCTTTATGTGTGTCATCTACATATATCATTAATAAAAGCATTGGACGTTCTTGCATTTCAAATTTTGTGCTCCTTGTTTTTCTTTATTATATATTGCAAAATAGCTATTTTACACACACTCACATATACAAGTCTACATACACTATGGATCTCACTGGTAACGACTCTGCTACTGCTAGTTATGACTTCGAAAATTCGATCAACTTAGCCGAAGACGAAGGTGAAGACGATTGCGATGTGCCTGGTGAACTTGCGAGACTGCTACTCCAAGAAGAGAGGGCTATACAGCCACACGAAGAGCCAGTGGAATCAGTAAATCTGGGTAGATAGATAGACAAGAAAGAGGTCAAGATCGGGGTAAATATGGAGCTTAATGTGAAGCAACGGTTAATGTAGATGCTGCGTGACTACGTTGATATCTTTGTCTGGTCTTACAAAGATATGCCTGGTTTGGATACTGATATTGTGGTTCATCGCCTGCCTACCAATGAAGACTGTCCTCCAGTGAAACAGAAAGTCCGCCGAATGCGCCCAGAGATGTCTGAGAAAATCAAGGCTGAAGTTATGAAACAGTTTGACGCCGGTTTTCTAGCAGTTACTTCTTACCCTCAGTGGGTGGCCAATGTGGTTCCTGTACCGAAGAAGGATGGTAAGGTTCGAATGTGTGTTGACTATAGGGATCTGAATAGGGCAAGCCCCAAGGATGACTTCCCTCTACCTCATATCGACGTTCTGGTTGACAACACCGCACAACATAAGGTCTTCTCCTTTATGGATGGTTTCTCCGGTTATAATCAGATTAAAATGGCTCCCGAAGACATGGAGAAGACAACCTTTGTTACTCAGTGGGGTACCTTTTGCTACAAGGTCATGCCTTTTGGACTGAAGAATGCTGGGGCAACGTATCAACGTGCCATGGTTGCTTTGTTTCATGACATGATCCATCATGAGATAGAGGTATACGTCGATGATATGATTGCAAGATCCCAGACAGAGGAGGAACACATTAACCATCTGCAGAAGTTATTTGACAGGCTAAAGTTGTACAAGCTGAGGTTAAACCCGAACAAGTGCACCTTCGGGGTGAGATCTGGTAAGCTGCTGGGTTTCGTCGTAAGCGATAAAGTTATTCAAGTGGATCCGGCTAAAGTAAAAGCTATACAGGAAATGCCAGCTCCCAGAACAGAGAAAGAAGTCAGAGGCTTTCTAGGACGACTAAACTACATTGCCCGATTCATCTCGCACCTGACTGCTACTTGTGAGCCAATCTTCAAGCTGCTGAAGAAAGATCAAGTAGTACGTTGGAACGATGAATGCCAGGCCGCTTTCGAAAGGATCAAAGAGTATTTCCAAGAGCCACCTATTTTGATGCCTCCAGTTAAAGGGAGACCTCTGATCTTATACTTGACAGTACTCGATAACTCAATGGGGTGTGTGCTGGGTCAACATGACGAGTCTGGCCGAAAAGAGCATGCTATTTATTACCTTAGCAAAAAGTTTACCGACTGTGAGACCCGATACTCACTGCTCGAGAAAACTTGTTGCGCTTTGGCATGGGCTGCTCGCCGGCTGAGACAGTATATGTTGACTCACACTACTCTGTTGATATCAAAGATAGATCCAATCAAGTATATCTTCGAAAAGCCTGCCTTGTCCAAAAGAATAGCAAGATGGCAGATGATCTTGACTGAGTATGACATCTAGTACACGACCCAAAAGGCAATCAAGGGAAGTGTGTTGGCAGACCATTTGGCACATCAGGAAGTGGATGATTACCAGTCTATGAACTTCGAATTTCCGGACGAGAATATCATGATAGTGACTGATTGTGAGACACCTGGACCGGATGAAGGACCTGAGGAAGGATCCCGATGGTCTATGTACTTTGATGGAGCTTCAAACGCTTTGGGTAATGGCATTGGCGCTATGATCATATCTCCTAAAGGCTCTCATACTTCGTTCACCGCCCGACTATGTTTCAACTGCACCAACAATATGGTGGAGTATGAAGCGTGCATCATGGGTCTTCGAGCAGCAATTGACCTAAGGATTAAGTTCTTAAGTGTCTTCGGAGATTCCGCTCTCGTGATCAGTCAGATCAAATGCGAGTGGGATACGAAACACCCGAATCTTATTCCTTACAAGGAGTATGTATTGACGTTGCTTCCCCATTTCGAGGAGATAACCTTTGAACACTTCCCTAGAGAGGAGAATTAGTTGGCGGACGCGCTAGCTACGATGTCTTCTATGTTCAAGATCAATTGGGACAATGAGGCTCCCCAGATTATCATTGAAAGATTGGATGAACCTGCACATTGTTGTGATATTGAGACTGAAGAGGTAACAGAAAATCCCTGGTTTCAGAGGTGAAGAGGTATCTTGAGGCTCAGGAATACCCCGAGGGTGCATCTGTTAATGACAAGAAGTTTCTGAGGAGGTTCGCAGCAAAGTTCTTCATCAGTAATGGCATCCTTTACAAGAGAAACCATGATTCGACCTTACTACGTTGTGTGGATAAGAATGAAGCAGGAAGGATCATGGCGGAGTTACATGAAGGTACTTTCGGGACTCATTCCAGTGGACACACCATGGCAAAGAAAATCCTTCGGGCAGGATATTATTGGACCACAATGGAAGCCGACTGTTATCAGCATTCTCGGACATGTCACAAGTGCCAGGTCTATGCTGATAAGGTGCACATACCTCCAGTTCCTCTGAACATCTTGACGGCACCTTGACCTTTTGCAATGTGGGACATTGATATGATCGGCGAAATCAGACCTACAACGTCTAACGTGCATCGTTTCATCTTGGTAGCAATTGATTACTTTACGAAGTGGGTTGAAGCAGCTTCCTTCGCTACCATAACCAAGAACGTCGTGGCACGGTTTATTCGGCATAATTTGATCTGTCGATACAGTGTACCAGAGAGGATCATTACAGACAATGGTACGAATCTCAACAACAAGATGATCACTGAGCTCTACAAGCAATTCAAGATACAGCATCACAACTCTTCTCCCTACTGGCCGAAGATGAATGGGGCTGTTGAAGCGGCTAATAAGAACATTAAGAAGATTGTGCAGAAGATGACAGTGACATACAAGGACTGACACGAGATGTTACCATTTCCTCTTCATGGGTACCGTACCTCAGCGCGAATGTCAACAGGGGCAACACCCTATTCCTTGGTATATGCTATGGAGGCTGTCTTGCCCATCGAAGTTCAGATACCCTCTATCCGAATCATGAAGGATGCAGGTTTGACTGAAGATGACTGGATCCAGACCCGGCTTGATCAGCTGAACTTAATCGACAAAAAAAGACTTACTGCTATCTGTCATGGTCAGACGTATCAAAAACGGATGATCAATGCATTTAACAAGAAAGTTAGACGACAAGAGTATCAAGTTGGAGACCTGGTCATCAAGCGCATCATACTGCCACAAGGTGATCCCAAGGGCAAATGGACCCCTACTTACGAAGGGCCATTTGTGGTTAAGAACATTTTCTCAGGAGGAGCTATGATTCTAACCACCATGGATGGTGACGACCTTCCTCACCCCGTCAATGCAGACATAGTGAAAAAATACTACGCATAATCAAAGACCCGCTAGGTCGATTGGCCTAGGAAAAAATAAGGGCTTCCCGGCGAACCAAAAGGGTTCGAGCAAAAATAAGGGATGAAAATTGAAAAATATGTACACCCGGCAAGTCGAAAACCTGAAAAGGCGGCTTGGGAAAAAAAGGGTATCCCGGTGGACTGAAAACCCGAAAGGGCGGTCCAGGAAAAAATTAGGGATCAAAGCGTAACACTATGTCTCATTGGATCACCTTGCAACCAGACTTCAGTATCGACTATTAAGCTCGGACGGCACTAATCAATCTGATCTACCTTTAACCAAGTAGCAAAGTGATGAGATGCTCGAGGACATAAAGGCAATAGCAGAGTTGGAACCCAGTGGGATTATTCACATAGCTGTTTCGTTTAGTTTTTCAAAAATTGTATAAATTCTATTTGTTCGGCGATGTTCTCTTACTAGGACGTCAGCCTCTTGTACAAAAACGCCTATTTACAGGACAAACTTCAAAATTAATACAAATTCATTTTCAGACAAATTTCAAACTGTTTTTCCTTTATCTGTTTTATTTTGCAAAGAACGTCCAAGGTTCATTTTTGATATATGCATTTGACATTAATCACTGCTCATGAATATTTACATGCGAAATAAAAGACGATTGCTGGTAATATCAGAAACAGGGGCAGTAAGAATTGTTCAAACTGTACAGTTGCTCTGTCCACCAGGTACAAAGGTAGATTCAGCTGAATAATATGGCAAAGATACCTTCACTCCCCGCAGAGTAAGACAGTAATGGTAGCTCTCCCCCAGCTGAGACTTGCAACCGTGAATGTATCAGCAATGCTCTCCCCAAGTAGAGTTGATCTACCATCAGCACTGAAAAGCCTTAATATCCCCGACAATCTTAATATCCCCTAGCAGAGTATAAGAGTGTTCCCCGGCATAATACAAGATACCCCCAGTGGAGTTAAAATTTGCCCAGCGCAGTCTAAAAAAGCTTCCCCAAAGTAGTTGAAGCATCATCCCCAGTAGACTCTGGAAGCTTTTCCCCAGCGGAGTACAAAATAAATCTCCCCAGTCAAGTTCAAAGGATTATTCTCAGCAGAACTCAAAGGATTGTTCCCACAAGAGTCTATTAGGTTATCCCTAGTGAAGTCGCAACTGAAAGATCATCCCCAGCGAAGTTCTTTCCTTTCACAAACAGGAATTCAATCCCCGAACAGGATTCAATATCTCCAGCAACGATAATTCATCCCGACGGAATTTATCAGTGGAATCTTCAGTAGAACCTCTCTTCCCCACAGAGTAATCTCCTCATCAGTATATTCCCCCAACAGAGTCATCCTTTCCTGCAAGTTTACTCCCTTCGTTCACCATCCCCAGCAGAAGCGAAGAATTCAACTCTTGTCTCCAACAGCTATCCGGGATTTATTTTCCCCAGCTAAAACATCACATTTCCATATATCATGATACATGCATATACGCATCATATACAATCTCATTTATGTTGAGAGCATCATTGCTTGATAAATCATACATATCATGCATCATGACATTGCATATGACTAACTCTTTACCTTTTCAGGGAAAGACGAATCAATAAACACCGTCGACTACTCATATGACCTGGTAGTCCCCTCAAAAGAAAAAACTACATATATGGAAGACTTTTGTCTGGTCCAGTTAAATCGATCCTAAGATTTTTCTGATGTCGATCTAGTCAAAGTTAATCCAAGACCTTCTCTGGTTCAGTCAGATCGACCCTAAGATCTCCCGGATTCGTATTCCAGTTGAAGATATTCCAGCACTTTTGTCTGGTCCAGTTAAATCGATCCTAAGATTTTTCTGATGCCGATCCAGTCAAAGTTAACCCAAGACCTTTTCTGGTTCAGTCAGATCGACCCTAAGATCTCCCTGATTCGTATTCCAATTGAAGATATTCCAAGACTTTTGTCTGGTCCAGTTAAATTGATCCTAAGATTTTTCTGATGCCGATCCAGTCAAAGTTAATCTAAGACCTTCTCTGGTTCAGTCAAATCGCCCCTAAGATCTCCCTGATTCGTATTCCAATTGAAGATATTCCAAGACTTTTGTCTGGTCCAGTTAAATCGATCCTAAGATTTTTCTGATGCCGATCCAGTCAAAGTTAATCCAAGACCTTCTCTGGTTCAGTCAGATCAACCCTAAGATCTCCCTGATTCGTATTCCAGTTGAAGATATTCCAAGACTTTTGTCTGGTCCAGTTAAATCGATCCTAATATTTTTCTGATGCCGATCCAGTCAAAGTTAATCCAAGACCTTCTCTGGTTCAGTCAGATCGACCCGAAGATCTCCCTGATTCATATTCCAATTAAAGATATTCTAAGACTTTTGTCTGGTCCAGTTAAATCGATCCTAAGATTTTTCTGATGCCGATCCAGTCAAAGTTAATCCAAGACCTTCTCTGGTTCAGTCAGATCGACCCTAAGATCTCCCTGATTCATATTCCAGTTGAAGATATTCCAATACTTTTGTCTGGTCCAGTTAAATTAATCCTAAGATTTTTCTGATGCCGATCCAGTCAAAGTTAATCCAAGACCTTCTCTGGTTCAGTCAGATCGACCCTCAGATCTCCCTGATTCGTATTCCAGTCGAAGTTCAGACCACCTATCAACAGTCTCCAAATGGAATCTGTAAGCCCATTCCCGATATCACAAGGCTGATACCATTTCATGCGAGTGCAAATTTCTGGGCACTCTAGTGTTCACATTCCACCTTCGGATCACGAAAGGCCCGAAAGCCAATCCATATCCTCAGGATGCAATGTCACGATGTATGCATTGCGTAATGATGTTCTCAAAATAAATGAGATTTGTGTTATATGTATTTTGTATACGTGTGTTATGAATGTTGTTGAAATGTAATTTTGTCTTGGAAAATAAATCCTTGACAAGTGTTGGGGAGTTATTAAATCTCGGACTGTTGTTGAAGAGTAACTGTGTCTTCAAACTTTGCTTAGAATGTTTCCATATGGATTCTTATTTTGCTATTTGAGGAGAACTCCGCTGGGGAATGTTGAAAACTATGTGGAGAGTGTTGATTCCTGTTTGGGGAAAAGAGATCAGGAGTCTCGGTTGTCCGTTGCTCTACTAGGAGTTATCTCTTGATGGACGAAGTTAAACTGATATCTGGTCGGGTCTAGGCTTCACAGTAGCTTGCTGGGGATTGTAGAGTAGTCTACTGGGGAACAAGAGTTGTAGTCTTCTGATTTGTAGTAGTTGGAGAGGAAAACTCAAGCTGGGGGAAATCCTTGATGATTCTTGAGGTCGACTCAGCTTGTGAGAAGTTTTCAGAGATTGAAACTCTGGCTGAGAGTCATCCTATGAGAAGGATCTTGGGGAGATTTGTCACTGCCCCTAGTAGTAAGCATTATAGTAATACCAGAAAATGTTTGCTTGGTCGCACGTGACCCTTTATGTGGGAGCCTATTTGCCCTCAGAGTTAATCTAGTGCACCTTGACGCTTGAGATTTTGATCACATTTCTGGTAGCCCTGAACTTCCTAGGGATATTTTCTAAGACTGTTATGGAAGAAATCGAAGACCTGATACTGACACCATCTGATACTATTGGCCCAGACGAACAAATTGGTGGTACCCAAGATCTTTGGTCAAGTCTCAGATTTTTCTAAGAACTGACATGGGAGGATCCGTAGACATGATACTGACACCATCTGATACTGTTGGTACAGACAAACAATTGGTGGTACCAGAAGTCTTCATAGTGGATATTGTTCAAACCCCTGATCAACATGACATTGCCCCTTGAGTGATGCATATGGAGATTTGCTCCCGGTAATTCAGCATTTCTTGAGAGATTTCTTAGAATCTTGACTGGATTTCCCCAGGTGTGCTGGATAGTGACATGTCATACCACTTTGTTGATAGGAGATTTGTCATTGGAAGTCTCATCCCACCTGAAGTGATTTTGTTCACTAAGAGAGCTTTCATTCATCAGATATTCACTTTGTGAATTTCTCTGTTGTCAAACAAATAGCCATATGCTAACAGTGATATTCAAATAATGCAAAGTTTATGCTTATCCTGAAGTTTTGAAAATGCATTTTAGCAAGTAAAGAAATTTCGTAAGAAAAATTCAACTCAGGATTTAGAGTAATGCCTCACAGGAGTCAGGATACCTTTTTGTAACAGTACGCTTTCAAACTAACCCATGCTTCAATTAGGACTTTTGAAGGGTTGTAGCGTGGCTTGGTTCACAGTTTAAGAAACAAAGGATAAAGGCTCAAAGTGTGTTTGTATCCACCCGCTCTTCGTGATGTTCTTCAGTCCTAAACTCAGCTAATTGTAAGTTTGAATTCCAATTGAGTCTGGAATGACATTTTGGTGATGGTTCAGACAAGTTTATTTTATCGGAAGGCGGTCACTTTTTGCAACATTTTTCATGTTGTTGAGGATTTATAGTGTCCTCTTTATTTTTATTTGTTATCCTTAATTTTTGCCCGACAGTTCTTGTTTTGATATTACAGTCAGCGGGATGCCCCAGTTTTTCTTAAGCCTCCTTTGTAGTTTTTGACTTAGTGGGCTTTTCTTTTTTGAGAGATAATGACTGCCTATGTGATAGTGAACCATCATCGCCTTTTGATTCTAGAGGAATGTTTTTGATATCACTCGTTGAATACGAAGTGAACGCGCATTTGAATTAACTGAGAGACTACCCTGCCCCAGGTTTTGATTAAAGGTTTCAATTTGTTTAAAAAAGAAAACTTCTACTTCTTTGGCTCGAAGGGGTTGACTAGGGATTATCCTCCTTATAACTCCAGTGTTTGGGATTTGAAAAAACGCATGTACATCGTCAGCAAGGTCTGTTCAAAAGCATACTATATGAGCTTATGACATTGTTTTCGTCATCCTCCCTCTAAAGGCTTGTAACTTTTATCAAGAGTTGAATGTCATAAAGAGAGCAAAAAGCATAGTTTAAATATAGTGAAAACGAATGGACGAATTCAGGACAAACATGTGCAATGCATTAATGAAACGAAGTTTGAAATTAATAGATAATTGTTTAAATAACAAAGAGATTACAACTTGAAAATTCAAATGAACAGAAAATTTCCTCGCCCCGATCATCGCTTCATGTGGATGCCCTTGAGGGGTGATAGAAGAGTTACAATTGACCGTCTTGTGTAAACTCCAACACTCCTTCGTCAATTAGGTCTTAAATCCCATTCTTTAGAGCCCAACAATTGTTCGTGTTGTGCCCAGGATTGTCAGAATGGTATGCACACCTCTCATTGGGACGGTAACTAGGAGCAACAGTTTTAGGATTCCCGGGAGGAGCCTTTAATGTAATCAGCTCAACCTTCAACAAGTGTTGTAGCACCTGATCTAGCGACATGCCAATCCTGGTAAATTGTCTCTTAGGTGTGACCTCCTTCCACTGATTCCTTTGTTGTTGTTGGTGAGGTTATTGTTGGACTCGAGACGTGGATGCAATTTGGAACAGTCTCCAAACTTCTTGTCTCATGGGAGGCTGAGCGGTGACTTGATTTCCAATTTTGGCTATTTGCCCCATACGGTCGCCACCGTCTTGACGAAGTTGGTTGATAAGAACTTTCAGCTCTTCTTGTCCTTGAGCCAGATTTTGGATGAGAGCCATCTGGCCCACCAGTTGTCCCATCATTTGGACCTTCATTATGGCTATCTCGGTTTATAGCCGCTCCAGCTGGTTATCCTTGTTGTCCTCCGGATTTCCTATGATTATGCCCCTATTGAGGAACGCCTTGACCTCTTCTTTTCCCTTAGGTAGGTTCAAGAACATCTCTTGAAGTTGAGCGTTTTGAATCTGGATGTCCTTGATGGTTTGTTCTAGGGCCATCTCTACTGAAATAAACAGAAGGAAGATAATGAGGCCTGTATGGGAGAAACCTGTCATGATATGATGCCTAATGATGCATATGCAAATGATTTCAAGGAAATTAGAGATTTAAATTTTCTTTAGACAAAAAAGGAACACATGTTATATTAATAAATCAAAGTTTGAATACATCATGCCTCTTCGGGCTTTACAAAGAAATAAAAATACAAAACTTTAAGACAAAAAAGTTGAATGCATCCTCTTCGGTGCAATGTAGGCATTCAGACTCCGCTCTTCATGAAGCTGCTTGGTGAGTTCCAGAACTTTCTTCTCGTTGGCGTATAATTGGGATTCAAAAGTGTCTCGCTCTCCCTTAAGTTGTATCTAATCCCTTTGCAAGTCTTCGAGAGAGGTGGGCATGTCAGGATGAAGGATAGTGTATGGGACATCTCCTTCCACAATAGGCTCAATGATAACCGGGAGAATGGAGAGGTAAGGCATCATTAGACTTTGAGCACGGGCTCGTACCCATTTAAGATAAGGCTTAAGAGGGATGGAGTTCTTGTGCCCCAATGTCTTGCTATCTACCTTGTTCAACATCCTCCAAGCTCAGATAAACCTCTGGCCGTAACCTTGATCGTCATTCTCGTAGTCAAATACCAACCCTTGAATAAGCATCTCATGTGGACCATCCCTTCGAGCGTAACCAAACTGTCGTAAGGCCAAGTAGGGGTTGTAAGTGATACCTCCTCTAATGCCAAGTAAGGGGACATTAGAGAATTCTCTATAATGATCGACAATAGTAACACTCTCCAAAGATCGGGAACACCAATGGATATCTGAATGTCTAAGCGTCATCAACCTATGTGACCACCTTGAACCTTGCTCGTTCTTCAATACAGATTGGGGAAGATGCAAAATAAACTATCTTGCCAAAAGAGGAGTACAACACATGAGGATACCTCTTTTCCTAATAGTGCTAGAGTGAAAAGAATGTAGGATATCTCCTAACAAAGTAGGCATCGGGTTACGAGACATGAAGATTTTGACAACGTTCATCCATGAGTTATCAGGATTTGGAAATGCAAGTCAAAGGAGTTCCAACAGTCTTGAGCTTTCTCAAACAAGAACTTGGCTAAGAAACCTTTGACACCACTCCTTGTTTCCCAACTAGTTGTGATATCAGATTGTTGTAAGTGTAGGGCTTGAGCAATCTCTTCTGGTTTTGGATCTCTTTCTGTAGCGTCGAAGGGTAGTTGATTGAGAATGGGAATCCTCAAGAGTTGGGAGAATTCTTCTAAAGCTGGCACAAGTTGATAATCGGGAAATGTGAAGCAATGGTGTAGAGGATCAAAGAACTGGAAGAGCACCTTCATCATATCTTCATCCGTGTTGGAGGTAACCAAGTTTAGGAGGCGACCATGTCTTTCGGTAAATGGAGAATTCTCAGGAACCCTTGATGCTAACTCTTTAAGTTGAGGAGGGATCTTTACGAGATTGACTTGAATGGTTTTCCTGCGAATAGAATCCATGTCCTACAAAACAGAACAAAGATAAATCCCCATAATCCTTGAAATGGTTAGTGAGTATGAGTATGATGTTATGATGTTTATGCTGTTATGTACAAGTAAATATATACAAACAAAACAAACAAGTCCTTAGGTTTAGGCTTGCATGGAGTCTCATAGGTAAGTACCCTCTTGAAGTTTAGTTAGCTCAAACCTGTCATAGAAATAGTAACCGGGTTCTAAGGGAGCTCAATATCACTGGTTTGTTTCCTCGGGCATTGTTTCAGCGCAAGCCTCTTTAATGGCGATCAAAATATCCCAAAAAACCAAACCTCAATGAGTGTAGTATCGAGTATCTACCTACTTCGAACTGCACCAAAGCCGGTCATCTCACTATGTCCTAATGGCCAAGTTGGTCAAGTAAAGGTTCTAGAAGTTAGTTAGTGCTTCATGACATCACTCAGCAGCTCCGTATTCTCCTTGACTACTCAAGGGCTATCGGTACCCACAAATATGTCACACTAACGTAGCTATTGCTTAGACCATGTCGGTATACCCCGCACAGTTTCCACAATGTATTGCTACTTACCTATAAGCTATCCCAAATCCGGGTAGAGGATTTAAACCCAAACAAAGAACCAAAATGTAAAGCAAACAAATCAAACAATGAAAGCAAGTAAATGTGATTTAGCCCTAAGGTAACCCCACTTTTAAAATAATCCCCAGCAGAGTCGCCAGTTCTGTAACACGGTGGGAGAACTAACTTGGTTGTTTTGCGTTTGATCGCAAATGTGGAGGTTAGCAAGAGTTGCCACCGGCTTTTCTTTTATCCAAAAGAAAGGTTGAAAAGAACAGGAAAGACCTTTGAGATGATTTCTTGAGTTCGGGGGGTAGATTATGAAAAGGGAAGGCATTAGCACCCTTTTCATCCGTAGTTATCTATGGGCTCTTAGTTGCTTGCTATATCAGTTGCTTTTGTTTAAATATGTGCTTGTGGTGTAGGTTTTTGAAAGTATTTTGAAAATGTTACTTTGTAATGGCTCTCGTTTCTATAAGAACGCGTACAAAGTGTTGTTTTGAAAATAGTTCAAAGAAGTGTTTGTGGAATATGTTTTTTGAAAGTGATTTTAAAAAGGGGTGTCTTTGTAATGGCTCTCGTTTCTATAAGAACGTGTACAAAGTGTTGTTTTGAAAATAGTTCAAAGAAGTGTTTGTCGAATGTGTTTTTTGAAAGTGATTTTAAAAAGGGGTGTCTTTGTAATAAGAACGCGTACAAAGTGTTATTTTGAAAATGTTTCAAGTTTGTAAGATGTTTTGAAAGTGTTGGTGTGTGTTTTTGAAAATAGCAAGAATGTTTTGGTTTGAAAATGAGCAAGCAACTAGGAACATTCTACCTACTCAAAAGTCTTTCATGTTTATTTCCTCTTTCCTTTGACATTGTTATCTTACCATTGATTTGGTGAGAAACCCTATCTTTGGATGTAAAAGGGACGGGCAAGGGTCATCGTATAGTCATGAATAACAATGTTGTAAGATATCTTAGCATTTTCTTTGAGTGACTAGGATCATTCTTAAGGCAACATTTGTTAGCGTCATCGAGGGACTATGATCTTGTATTTTTGCTTGTTTTTGCTAAGACATCTTACATGCGTATTATGACCATTTATTTCTCAAGGCAACAAGTGGATTTACCCTAAGGGTGTAAGTGTGCAAGTGTGTCTTTTTCATGCTTGATTTGTCTTGATTAGCGTTTGCTAATTTGTTAATTTTTATCTTTCCATACAAACCCCAATTTACTAGCATTTATATATAAAGCATTAAATTGCGGAAAATAAAAATACTAAGCTATTACATCAATAGGGGAGGGGTGTACAAACTTAAAAATGGGGAAATTGCAAGAAAATTAAATCTAAATAATTATTACAACCATATTGAATATTGTACAAAAATATACAAGAATATAAATAGAGAAGGGAATGAATTTTGTTTTGGATTTTATTTGTTAAGAAAGATAGTTTTGACCTAATTAACTTAAAAGAAAAATAATTAGCTAGAATAAGAAAATTAAAGTTAACTTAATAAACAAAGAAATTAATTTAATTAAATAAAACAAGTTTTTTTAGGGTTTTGTTTGTGAAAAGTTTTAATTAAGTTAAACTAGTATATAAACTAATTAATTAAAAGAAAATCTAGGTTCTAAGTTAATTTTTAATAAAAAAAAGCAAACTTGGTTCTAATATTAATTTATTTTGAGGAAAAAGAAATTAATTTGTTTTAAGAAAATATTTTTAATGTGTGAAAATAATAATAAAAAATACTAAATTCTAATTAATTTACAAATTAATTATCAAAAATAAAAGGTGATTAAAATAAATTTATTTTTATGTTAAAAATTAATTTAATTATATAAAAACCTAAATCTATTTTTCAATGATTTTTTTATGATTTTTGGTATTAAGTAAAATAATTAAAAGGAAATAATGGTATAAAAAATAAAAAAAGAATGGGCCATGTGACAAAAGTGTGCAAGGGGGTGGAAGGTCAGCAAAAACAAAAAGCCCATCAAAGGAGGCCCAGGCGCTGGCTGAAACAAACAAAAATGAGAAAAATATGTGAAAATTGCAAAATGGCAGCGTTGGGGCTCGAACCCACGCCCTGTGTATAATACGCGCGCTGCCTTACCACTTACCACTGGGGTGGCTATACATCTGGTGTTTAATATAAAACCATTGTATTATATTTTAAGACACTTCCTGAAGACAACTTCATCTTCAACCTCACGCCTGCCTGAACTCCTGCATCTCATTCATCTCTCAACGAAATTGAAAAATGTGAACATGAAACTTGTGGCAAATTCCATCACGATTTCAAAAATGTAAAGCATTACAATTATGAATATAAGACAAGCATGAATATTGAACAGTACCAAATTTAACCTAAATTTTCTAGAAAGTCCAGGTCTAAAATTCTCTCTACTCAGGCCATATAAATTAAATCTAAAGATACGTACAGTTTCAGGACAATGATATCTACGCTTTGTCTTTGAAAATGCAAGCCTAACAATGCCTAAATAAAGAGATGAAAAGTAAGAAAACTCACCTTGCAGCTGGAGATCGTGTTTTGAGTTAAGGCTACTTTCAAAGTGTTTTGATGATTGGGTTAGCTTCCTTGAACCTCTAGGAAGCTATTGCAAAGCTTACTTTGTGTTGAGAGTTCTTGAATCAAGCTGAAGAAGTCAATGTGCAATGCCCTGTTTTTGAAAATGGAGGATGGTGCAAATGGTATTACAGTTTGAAAACAGGGGTTGGGATAGCTTCTATATGTGCATTAGAAGCTTTGTGGGTGGTTTGACCAAGAAACGCACGAGGGGATTTAGAGATTGGATTCAAAAATCAGAAATGATAAGTTTTTGTGCTTGTATGGCAATTTCTGGTTTTGGGGAATTTGAGGGAGTTTGGTAGCTTGTAAAATTGTGCGTTAAGTTGCATAAGAGTGTCCTAACATATAGGAAAAGGTTTGGAGACTTGTAGAAGTCAGAAGTACAAAATCACATGCTTGTGGATTTTGACTTGTTTTTGAAGCAACATGGACAAACATGGTTTCAAGGCAAGGTAGGGTGGTTGAGAACTTTAAACATACTTCTTCTGATCTTATAGACTTAGTGTGTGCAGAAGGAACAACTACAAAGCTCAAGAATTGATTTTGTGCATAAAAGCTACTTTTCCAAAATGACAATGTGCACTTTCTTCCCAAAATGGCATTAAGCATGGGCAATGCATTGAATGCTTGAGTTGAAGCCTCTAACAGCTGTGCAAACATTTAATTATGGAGTGCTAAACAAGTTTGAGGCCTGCAAAGCAAAGATTGTGCATCCTAGCATGGATTTGCATTCTTGTTCATCATGAAATTCTGCCTTGTAAAACAACTTGAAACCCTAACGTATGACCTTCGATTCTCCTTGCTCAAAAATGATCTCAACGAGTTCTTAGACATTTTAGAAAGCTTGTAATGTGCTCTACAACCCCTCTTTGAATCACTTTTGCAAAATCCAAATGGAACTATGTGAAACTTGGTCCAGAAGTTAGGTCAAAATCCTGACCAAAATGCTCAAAATTTCACTAAGTGTTTTAGTTTCATGACCATGATTTCATGGATTAATAACTTGAAATCCAAGCATTTCTAGGAGGATTTGTGTAAAGAAATGTTTTAGATCTCATTGAGATCTACAACTTTCATGTTGAAAGTTTCCCTTGAATCATCTTGCATCATGGTGAAAAAATGGCTCAAAATTGTGAAAAAATATGAAATCTTTACTTTTTGATTTCTTGATGAAATTTTTTCATATATTGACATGTTTTTATGAATTGTGATCTTTGATACTTGATTTTGACCAAAAAGTCAAAGTTTGACTTTTCAATGTACAGTTGACTTTTAATCAGTTGATTGAAAATCAACTATCAATCAATTGATCTTGAGCAATGTTTTGAGTCATGCCATTAGGTCAAAATGATTCAATTGAAACCTTGAGATCATGTCTCAAACCAATTAACCATTTGCTAGGTCAAAAATCATAAATTGCCCTTTCTCAGCCAAAACCCTAATTTTGACCATTTTGCCCTTTTGATGATCTGATCAAATTTCTTGAGGAATTATGGTCCAAACTTGATCAAATGACACATATGAGTTCACAATGTTGATATGAATAAAAAAATTATGAAGTTTGACTGTAAATTGGCCACAGTTGACTTTTTCCCAATACTACTAATTTTTAGGTCAACTGATCAATTGACTGAGCAAAAATGTGATCCAAGACTTAAAACTTGATATGAGAAATCTTGAGGGTCCATAATGATCTATGAAAGTTATATGAAGCATTAAAAGTTCAATTATCCTTGAGCAATCTTAAACCCTAATTTCAGTTATCAATGCTTAAGGATGTGTCTTGAGCTGATCAACCTTTGTGCAGTCTTGAACCAAAGGAGATCTTTTGAGAAAATACTTGATAAAGAAGAGGGAAAATTTTGGGGTACAACACCGTGCTTGGCATGAGGGCAGTTATAACATTAGGAGTCTCTGGAGTATCGAATTCAATCTCCTTTGCCTCGATCAGATCCTGCACCTTGTTCTTCAAAGCCCAACAGCCGTTTGTATCATGGCTTGGACTTTCAGAATGGTAGGCACACCGAGCCTTTAGATTATAGCAAGGAGATGCAGTGTTTGGATTTTTGGGAGCTTCCCTCAAAGTTACCAGATTGGATTTCAGTAAGTGTGGTAAAACTTGAGACAAGGTCATATTGATTTGGGTAAACTGTCCCATATGCCTTTCTGCTTTGGGCTGATTGTTTCGCTGTTGAGTAACTGCGGGCTTGGATATCATTACAGCCCCTACCGTTGGACGGCGTTCGGTTTTGCCCTGATTTCTTTGACTGTAAGCAGCACTAACCTCTTTCTTTCCCACGAAAGGTCTCTTTTCTGCACTTGAAGAGGTATCCTTTTGAATCTTGCCGCTCTTAATCCTAGCTTCCACTCATTTTGAAAAGTAGTTTTTGTGTAAGTGTAAAAATTGTTTGAGCAATCATCTAACAGCTATCTACCTACTCGAATAAGGTTGTTCTTTTCCTCCTTCCGTTTAGATAGTGTTATCCTACTATTAGTGAGTAGGTAGCCCTATCTTTGGATGTTGAGGGACTATCAAAGGGACGTTTTCGGTCACTAAGGCAAATGGGCAAGAACTTTTAGTAATTGTCCTAAAACTCCAAGATCACCTTTTTTACCGAGACAACGTGGAAAGGGTCATCGAGGGACTTGTGATCTTTTGAACTAAAGGACAACCACTAAAAATTCTCACGTTTTGAGAATAGTGAGCATTTTCGAAGGCAACCGAAGCGGGAGATACCCTAGGGGTGATCATGTGCAAGTGTATTGATTCATTTCATTTATCTTGTGCATTTAGGGTTATCTAACGTTTTAATTTCCAATCTTTCCATGCAATCCTATTAATCTAAGCAGTTCAAATATTAGTGCAAGAATTTAAAATGCAGAAATTAAACCTAGCTATTACAGGGTCTCGGGGAGGGGGATACACAATCAAAACTTTGTGGATGAAAAACAGTAAATAAACCCTAAGTTAAAAGCTATTACAAGCTATGTACATATACAATAATTGAAAAAAAGAATACATAAAGTAATAAGCACACGAAGAATGGAAAGAGCGTCTAAACCCTAACAAATATTTCTAAGTTAAAAGAAAATCCCTTTTTTTGGTTCTTATTTATTTATGAAAATATTAAATTATAATAATATCCTAATTAAATAAATTAAAAAGGAAAGAAAAAAATAATTACAATTAACTCTAATGAAACTAATATTTTTTGGTATTTTTAATAAGAAAAAGATTTGAAATTTAATCCTAATTTCTAATTAATTTTAATTTAAGGAAAACAAGTTAAAATAATTAAATTATAAAAATTAATTTTAATTATGAAAAACCTAATTCTATTTTTTGTAACTTTTTATTGATTTTATGATAAAAATAAAAATGAATTTAAAAGTATATAAAACAATTAAAATAAAGAAATTAAAATAAAGAAATTAAAACAAAAAGAAAAATGGGTCTGATATAGCGAAACATTGAGGGGGGTGTAATCTGGAAATTGTTAGGCCCAGATGTGCTGGCCCAATGACCTGCGCATGATCCAATGTTTTTGATTTTTTGGAGATCCATCCCGGGGAAACGCTCCAGGAGCGCTGGATATGGATTCACTAAGATCCAATGGCTGGGATCTGGAGATGTATCATGCATATTTGGCCATGCACCACAGGGAATCCGCCTGAAACACAATAGAAAAAATGCAAGAACGCTGGACCTGGGATTCGAACCCAGGTCCCTTCCCTCATATGCTTGCTTGCCTTACCAACTGCGCTGCTTGTTAATTCATTATCATAATAACACAAAAATATTATAAAGGGAAATCAATGTTATATCCTAGTCAACAAAACGCGTGCGTCCGCAATGCAAACGAGCTAATCAAATTATATTAAAATGCCACGCATGCTCCAAACAGAGTCAAACGAGTCAGCGACGCTGGAGTGGATCTCCGGTCATCCTCTCTGGGAGACTCAAATTCCCAAACCTGCAAAAGTGTGAGATTTGCGAAGAGTTAAAGGTCATATCCTACACAAAATCGAGCCCTGAATCCGATTTTGGCCTTAAATTGGCCTAAAAGTGTCTCTAACCCTGAAAATAAAACTCTCACGTTTCAAAACCCTAATAATGGTGGTTAGAGATCCTGCCCATGTACCTTACATGAAACACGTTAGAATGCTCACAAGCAATGATAATAACATGAATATGGAATGAAAACTAATTTATATCATGTATTTGAAAGGTTTCAAAGCCAAGCTTTACCAAAGTCCAGTGATGCGTGGGTCTGGCCTTCTAGAGTGTTGCACGCCTTGTGGATGATATGGATGACCTCCTGAGGGCCTCAGAGAGTGAATGATGCAGTTTGTTTAGCCTAGAAACCGTTGGATCGTATGGTACAAACTTCCACTTTTCTTTGGAATTTTTGAACTTTGTTAGGGTTCTTTTTGAGGCAGCTGCGTGTATCTTTGGCTTGGCATATTGTCATGTATATATAGTGAATCATATTAGGTTAAAACAAAAACCAAAAGAATCAACTATAATCATGTTTTTTAAGCATAAGGATTTGATTCAAAATTTGTTAAAACAAGAAGATCTCCTTCTCCTTTTCTCCCACGCGTTTTTCTACAGCAAAGAAGGCTTCTTGGACTTCTCATATTGATCAGCAACGCATGCAATATCTATATATCCCTTTTATTATTTAATTAATTTAAGTTGAATTTTTAATTACTAAAAATCAAAATAAATAAAACAAATGAGCCAATAAGGCATGGATGGGTTTAGAGGTCGTGGACCATGTTAGAACCAAGTTTCAAACATAAAAAGATAGGCCCATTTGGAAAAAATCCAAGTTTGTTCAATATTGGCTTCATCCACTTTTTCCAAAAATTGGTCAACTTTAGCAATGCATATCTCTCTCAATTTTAACCCTATGAGGGTGTTCTTGGACTTTTTAGAGAGCTTATGGTGTCCTATGAACAACCCTTTTGGTTTCATCTCAATTGGATCTTTAATGTTTATGTAAGGAGCTTTGACCCAAAAGGTGTTTTTGTTGACTTTTTGAAAGGATCCATAATGTTTGAGCTTGTATCTTTCAATTGATTTATTTCTTGAATTTGAGGGCTGAAGAGAAGTTGTAGGGAATTGGATTCTCTTCAAAATGAGCCTTGGTGGAAAAACTTCTGATAAAGTATGAGAAAGTTATGGCTGGTCAAAGTTCAGTTGGCTTTTCCTATAGGAACCCTGATTATCAATTTTCGACTTTTGATTAATTAAGAGCATTTCTTGAGGAATCATGATCAACCCTTAATCAAATGATTGATATTACTTCAAAATGTTGATGTTGACAAAAAAAATTAAAGTTTGACTGTATATGGGCCACAGTTGACTTTTGACCTAGTACAGTTGATTTTCAAGCATTTTAGTAGTTGACTGAGCAAACTTGTAGTGCAAAGCATGAAATTTGTCATGGACAATCTTGAAGACATATTAGGACCATGGAAAACATTTGAGACCATTGTATCTCACACATCTTGATGAAAATTGAAACCCTAGTTAGAGGTTCATTGCCTTAGGAGGAGAATTTGTCTGGTCAATTCTTAGTCATCCTTGAGCAATTTGAGGACCTCAATGGGCATGCCTTGAGTAAAATAAGAGGCCAAATTTTGGGGTACAACAATGTCCAAAACATTCTTAGATTTAAAGATATAGGCTCATGAAGTCATGAAATTTTTGTATAAACACTTAGAGAAATTTTCAACAGGTTTGGTCAGGTTTTTGCCTCTACTTCTTGGCCAATTTTCCTCAAGTTCCAATTTGATTTAGCCAAAGTGGTCAACATGAAAGTTGTAAAAAATGTTTCAAGCTTTCCAAAACATCCAAGAGCATGAATTTATCATACTCGAGCTTGGAAATTCAGAAGCATGAAGTTAGGCATCCATTCTTGAATTACAAGTCATTTTGATAAAGAACACATAATCCAATCTACATGCTATGCTGTATAATCTTGTTTTGTAGGCCCTCTAACTTGAAAATCTCACCATAATTTAATGTTTACACAAAATTTTGAGCTATGGTCCATTTGATTTAAGCATTATCCAAGTGATCTTTCCATTTATGGCACAAAGGCACCATTGCCATTCTTGAAAAGCATGCTTTAATCACAATGTCAACTCCTTGAGCCTCTCAATGGTTTCTTCTGCACATACACAATGTCAAAGCAAGAAGAAACCACCTACAACATGCAAAGCACTCCTAAAAATAGGCCATGCCCACATTGGAACTATGCAAAGTCATGAACTCTCACTTACAACCCAACCTAGCCACAACATGTGATCTTGCAAAATCTGATCAACATTTGTCTTAAAACCTGTTGTACCCCAAAATTTGCCCTCCCATATTTCTCAAAACATTGCAATAAAAATCTCCAAGTTGCTCAAAATAGCCCAAGAATTGGTCAGACAAGCTCTCTCCTAAGGCAATCTACCCCAAATTAGGGTTTTGTGTTGCATCAAGATCCTTGAGTCCAAATGACCTCAAGTGCTCCCCAATGTCCTAATATGTTCTCAAGATCATCCATGTCAAGTTTCAAGCCTTGCAGAGGAAGTTTGCTCAGTCAATTGCTCAAAGGTCCAAAAATCGACTTTACTAAGGCAAAAGTCAACTGTGACCTACATACAGTCAAACTTCAATATTTTTTGTCAACATTCTCATTTTGAAGTGTATTTCATCATTTGATCAAGGATCATGATTCATCAAGGATTGCTCACAATTCATCAAGATTCAAAAGTTGCTAAATTAGGGTTTTGTAGGAAAAGTCAACTCAACTTTGACCAATCATGACTTTCTCATACTTTATGAGAAATGACCCATCCAAAGCTCATTTTGAATATGATACAATTCCATACAATCCATCTTCATACCCCAAGATCAAAATATGCACTCAAAAGAAGTTATGAATTTGGACATTATAGGTCATTTTTGAAAGTCAACAAAAACACCTTTTTTGTCAAAGCTTATAACTTGAGAATGGAATGCCAAAATGAGATGAGACCAAAAGTTTTGGTTAGAGGACATCTCAAGATTTCTAAAACGTCAAATAACACCTCCAAAGAGTCAAAATTGAGGAAGTTATGCATTGTTGAAGTTGGACTTTTTTGCAAAATTGCCAACAATCAACTATCCCCAAAACTTCTAATTTTGCCAAATGGGCCCATTCTTTTTCACTTGTTTTGAGTTTGAATTATTTCCCACGTGCTCTAGCCTTGGCCATGTGTTCATATTATATTTTTATTATTTAATTTGATTTTTATTTGAATTAATTTATTTTAAATCAAATAAAATTACATAAAATCAAAAATATTGATAACCAAAGATCTTTTGATGATTATAGGTTTCAATGGACAGCTTGCACCATACCAAACTCGTATCAAAGCAATTGTACACATAAAGATTGAAATCAAGCCAATTTGGAAAGTTTGTAAAAGCAAATCAAATCCACATCAAGAGCATTGATAGAGGGAGATTTGAACAAGGAATTCAGACCTAATGTGTTGTGCATTACATAAGGAAGCGAGTCAGATAATTACAGGGGTTGGAGATCAAGCATAGGGTGAGAACAAAATTTGCAAAAACCAGAAAAAAAGTGTAAGGTCGAAACAGGGCATAGAGACGTCCTCAAGGCTTGGCAAGCATCTCAATCGTTTCCTGGCCATCTCCACAAGCGAAACCAATCCAAACCAGGCCTTCTCAGACCCTTATACGCGTTGTAAGTCATTCGTAACATGGCCCTGTTCTTGATTTCGTATTTCGCAATTTAAGCATGGTTGATATGAATTGATAGCATATTCTGAATCTACACATCATTTGCAAACTTTTTACATTAACCAATTTCATTTATCTAACCTATATCACATATCACCATTGTTAGGGTTTTTTGTTTGTTTTTAGGGCTTTCCGTTTCAAGAAAAATTAGCTTCAGTAATGGCCATGGTTGTGATCAGAAGAAGGAGACGAACTCAACCATGGTCTTAGGATGAATTTTCATGGCCTATGGAAGATTTTGGAATGGACATGGTTTGTAGTGACGGACAGGGTCCGTAGGTATAGCTATTGGAACTTTTAGCCACGGTTTGAGGACAGTGATGATGTGTTGTCACCCCCTTACTGGTTTGTTTGAAATTCGCACGAAAATCCATCAGTGCGTTTGCTTTGTTTATATTATTATTAACTTATATTATTTTGACAAAACAAGTTAAGTGGCGTGGTGGCAAGCATAGTATTGGATATCCCTTCAGGACCTGGGTTCGAATCCCAGGTCCCCATATTTTCTCCATATTATTTGTTTTCAGATAATCCAGTATGCGCTCAAGCCTAAGATCCATCATACTCCCTCACCAATCAACATGCCAGATGGCCAGATGGCCAGATCTGGTGGACAATCCTTGAAGGCACACCATAAGCAAGTCAACGCATGAGCACTGGATCAGAAAAAGTCACATGGATCAGCCTTAATGGGCCAGCGAAATTGCTATTCAAACACCCAAATCAGGCTCATCTTATCCTTTTCTTTATATTTTGTTTATTTTATTTTATTTTATTTTATTTAATTAATTTACTAACCAATAAAATTAATTTCTTTTTTTTATCAAAAAATCACAAAAATACTTTTTGGTCCCATTAAATTTTAGAACTTTTATTTTCTTTTATTAATAAATACTAATTAATTAATTAGGATGTTAATTAGGGAACTTTAATTTGTTTTTGTAAATAAAATTAATTAGAAATCATTAGGTTTTAACTATAATTTAATTACTTTAATTTATTTCTTAAATTAACAAAAATCCAAAAAATATGTCATTTATTATTTTTCATTTAATTAATTTAATAATTAATTTAGTACTTTAATTTAGGATTTAATTTCTTTTCTTAAAATAAAAACAACAAAAAAGCATTTTCTTTTAAAAAGGGTCAAAACCCTAATTCGCATTCGATTTAATTTTGCATCGCGCTTTATTTTTCTTTATCCAATTGATGTATCTGCTTCCGGTATGTAATAATTAATTAGGACGTTTACTTTTTACCGCTTTTATTTTATTTTCAAAAGGGTTGCTTTTGGCGATGTAAATACCCGACGCCTTGTAATTTAATTTCTGCATTTTAATTCCGCAAATTATACAACTGTTAGATGTTTGATAATAGGGTTTGCATGACAAGAATGAATGTTTAATCTTAAAATCAAATTAGATCACCCTTAACATGTGCAAAGATAAAAATAACTTAAATCAACACACTCGCACATGAGCACTCTTAGGGTACACCCCACTTGGTTGCCTTCGTACACGGTCATTGAGTATATGTTGTTTTAGAGGTCGTCCTCTTGTCTAAAAGATCATAGTTGCCTCGAAATGGTTGTGTGATATGGTGGGAGAACTGACTTGAGGTTTTTGCGTTTGTGTTCGCAATTGTGTGGTTTAGCAAGAGTCGCCACCGAATTTTTATTTTATCCTAAGGAAAGGTCAAAAAGCACAGGAAAGACCTTTGAGATGTTTTCTTGGGTTCGGGGGGTAGATTATGAAAAGGGAAGGTGCAAGCACCCTTTTCATCCATGGTTATCCATGGGCTCTTAGTTACTTGTTTTAGATCACTTGCTTTTGCTTTTCAATTGTTTGAAATTGTGCTTTGTGTGTGTGGTTTTAAAAATGCTTTGAAAAAGAGGCCTTGTCTAGGCAACCTTTGTAATGATTCTTATTTGAATATATACAAAGGTGTTTGTCTTTTGAAAAGATATTTCAATGTTTGAAAGTTTGTTTTGTGAAATGTTTTGAAATTGTGTTGTGAGGTGTGTTTGAAAATAGCAAGGATGTTTTGCAAGCTTTTGATCAAGTAACTAAGCGTTGTCTACCCTATTTTACTCAAAGATCTTTTCTATACGTTTTTAACCCTTTTGACAGTGTTATTTCACCATTGCATTTGGTGAACAACCTTGTGTTAGGATGTTAAACGGGATAGGCGTGGGTCATCGCATACAATCATTGAAAGCAACTTGTGAGACGCTCTAGCAATTTTGTAAAGGACGAGATCGTTTTATTGAAGGAAACATCGACGGTCATCGAGGGACTACGATCTTTGTATATCGAAGGGACATTTGCTAGAGTGTCTCATATTCGAGGGACATGATTGCATTTTCCGAAGCAACAAGCGAGGTTACCCTAGAGGTGCAAGTGTGCATTGTGTTTGTCATTTTCATGCATTTAGGTTTTGTATTTAGGTCATCTAGCGATTGATTTTAGATTTTCGCGTACAAACCCTAATCTCTAGTCATGGCATATTTGAAAGCATAAAGTGTGATAATTAAAATTCTAAGCTATTACAAAAGTATCCGGGGATGGGGGTACAATTATTTACAAATGGGGATGAATCTCACAAGGATGACAATGTCCAAATATCAAGTGTTACAACCAAATTGAATTGTCGCAATTCAATATAAAGCTATAACAAAACATAAAAATAAAGAGAATCAATTTATGAAATGCATGTATTTATTAACTTTAAAATAAATAAAAATCTATTCTAACAAAGAAATATTAAATATTATTATTATTTTCTTTTTGTATTTTCATTTATTATTTGGATAAAAAGTTTAAAGAAGAAAATTTAATTAAACAAAAAATTCTATTATTTTTTGTGTTTTCTTATTAAATGAAAAGAAAAAAAGATTAAAACTAATTAAGAAAAAAATCTAATTTTTAAATATTATTAGTGTTTTAAGAAAAGAAAACAAATTAATTTTAAATGAATTAATAAAAATAATAAAAACATTTGTTAAACAAGGAATGGGCTTAGGGTTGAATTTAGCCCAATAGCAAAGAGAAGGAAAAAGAGGTCAGAAGGCAAAGGGAGGGCGTGTGAGAAACATTTCGTATGGGCTTAAGGGATGGATGGCCCAATGTTTGGTTTGCAATGTTTTTAGGGTTTGAATCAATTAGGGTTCATGTGCTCCTTGAACAGCGGCGCCGCTCTCTCGTTCTTGCTATTCATCTTTCTCGCTCTATGGTTCTGATTTGACTCCCTCTACGCCCTAGCCACCGGAGCGCCACCCCCTCACTCTCTGTCCTCTCACAACGGTCAAAGGCTTTGTTGCAAAAGGGTATGTTTTGTTCTTCTCTGAGTTTTACAGATTTTTAGTTTCGTTTGCTTTGCATGTTTGGTTGCTTGACAGTTTAGCCTTTTAATCTATGATGTTTTATGCTTGAGACGCAGTAAGGGTTTGAGAAAAACTTACCTTGAGTTTCCTGGAAAGTGGAATGGAGAGGAGAAAAGGGTGAGACGGAGAGATGGAGGCGCTCCTTGGTGGCTTAGAGGCGGAGGGAAGATGTGATGGACGCGCTTTTGCTTCTGGTATCTCTTTTTTGTTGTTCGTTTGATTTGTTGATGTTTGATGATGAAACTTGTTCTGAAAACTGTCTTGTTGATGTTTGTTGCTTCTGAAATTCTCTTCCTTTCTCTTGAATATTGATGTTTGATGATGAAATGTTCTGAAAACTGTGTTGGTTTATATTTCGTTAATGAATTTGTTGGATAATGGTTTATGATGATGCTTCTGAAACTGCTTCTTGTTGCTTCTGAAACTTTTGATTTTTGAATGTTGATGATGATAAAAATTCTGAAACTTTGTTTGTAAGCTTCTGAAATTCTCTTCCTCTTTCTTGGCTTTGAAGGTTAATGATGATTTATTTCTGAAACTTGTTGTTCTTTTTTGTTGACAAAAGTTCTGAAACTGACTATGATGGATTTTGTTGATGATTGTTTTCTTTGAAACTCTTTTCCTCTCTCTTTGAGCTTGATGATGACAATAGTTCTGAAAACTTGTTGCGTCTGAAACTTATTTTCCTCTTTCTTCTTGGATGTTGATGATGAGTGCAACTCTAAAACTTGTTGGTTGGTATTTGTGATGATTGTTGCTAACTTGTTCAGTTTGGCAAGTTTTGGGCTAGGCAGTTTTTTCTATTTTGGCAGGTTGTAGAGTTTGCTGCAGTTTTTGTAGTTTAACTGTTGCAGGCTTGGGGTATTTTGTTTGATTGTTAACAAGTGTGTAGTTTTTTTCTGGTGTGGCAAACTTGGTACAGGTTATTGCAATTTGGCAGGCTTGATGCAGCTTGTTGGTTAGCTTGCTTCTTGGAAACTTGTTAACAGTTTTGTTAACAAGTTTGAAGTTTGGCTAGCTAGCAGTTTGGATTGTTACAGTTTGTGTTTTAGAACTGTTTGAAAGTTTTGCAGGGTTTTGGCTTGCAGGTATTCTGTAGGTTTTGATAGCAAGTTTGCTGGCTTGTTTACACAGGCCTGGGAGTTTTAATTGATATGCAGAGTTTGGCTGTTGTTGAGCTTGTGCAGGTTTTTGCAAGCTTGTGCAGGTTTGGAGATTTTGGCTAGGCCTTGTGGTTTGAGCAAGCTTGCAGCTTGTGCAGTTTTTGTGAGTTTTTTGACCAATTGTTTTTCTCCTTCTTCTAGACTGTTATGCAGTCTTGAGTTTTATATCTTTTTTTTTAGCTTTTGTTAACTTGTGACGGCATGCTTTAGCCAAACTGCAAACTTTCACCAAAGGTGATATCTTTCTCTCTTTCTCTCTCCATGAAACAAGCATTTTTGCTTTTTTTTTATTATATTCTGAAAAGTTGCCTCTGGAAAATGATGATGGCTTCTGACAAGTCTTTTGCTTGTCAACTTGTTTTCCTCTGCCTGCTATATGATTTGCCATGCTATCCTGCTACATTGTACTTTCTGCATTGTGTACTTTTTGCCTTTGTACAGTTTGCATCTAGTTGGCTTGTAACTAAGTTTTCCTTAGTTTCTATGCTTATGTTTGTATAACAGTTTGCCTTGCAACTTGCTGCAATGTTTAGTTGCTATGTTTGCATTTAGCTTGCCTATGTTTGACAGTTTTGGCGCCTTGCTTTGTAATGTTGTCATGTTTTGTACGCCATGCTTTGCAATGCAGTTTTGCCTTAGTATGCTTGCTTTTGTACAACATGTTTCAGTTTGGCCCATATTAGCATTTGAACCAATTGCTTTTGTATGCTTGCATTTGCATTTTTTACTTTTTTCTTTGTGAACCAAGAAGAGCAATCTTCTTGTGATTTGCAAAGAGAAAAATAAAAACATGATGAACGAAAAGCATTCTGATTCTGGACGACAAACTTTAATGATGACTTTTCCTTTCTTTTATCATTTGAAAATTCTTTTCAATTAACTGTGCTAATCTTCTTTTCCTTTGTTTTTTCATGTGAGCATCAATTGGATGATAGAGGAAGCTGAGGAAGCAAGAGACCTTGAGCATGGGAGCAATGGCAGCGTAGGAGGCTTAGGCTTAGATTAGATAGACTTTTTCCATTAATTGTAACATTTATTTTTTAAATACTATAAGTTGTAAAAGTTACAATAAATAAATAATAAATTATTTTTGTAACAACATTTGGAATGAATGAAGAAAATTTTTATGAGATCATCTGATAATCCACTAAAACCTTCTACTGTCAAATAAACCTTTCCATTCTTTCTTCAAGTCTTCACTGATTATTTAAGATTCTCAAATCAAAATAATTGAAACTGCATTTCAACAATTCTAATCCAGATAACTTAAATTCTAAGTAATCCAAAAACTTTGCAGTCTCGTAACCTTGCATCAGTATTCCAATCACAATACGCATTGTATAATAAACAAGCAAGCATCCCATTAACCGGCAAACCTTTCATTCCATTAACAAGCAGATGTCTTGATATTCCAAATAATAGTCTCAGCTCCTATTTCTTATCTCAGATAAACAAAACTTGAGAATAAACAACAATCTTTAAGTAGGCTTAAAAAGTGTGAAAGCAATGTAACAATAAACTGAATTTCTGAGGATTCAATTTCTTCTGAGAAATGCAAGAGAACCCTGATTCTTGGTCTGTTGCCAAAGAAAAGTCTGTTTGATCAATTCCTGAGCCAATCTTGAAAATTTGAGAAAACCCTGGGGTTGTGATTTCTTGTGAAAAAGGGAGGGCAAATTTTGGGGTACAACAGTTGCCCCTGTTCAATCTTCTTGAACCTGAAGAGTTAGATTGGTGAGTTTGCCTTTCGTGACTCGAAGGTAAAAGATGATTGGACACTAGAGTGCCCATAAATTTGCACTCGTTAAAGCATAGTTGAGGGAATGGGATTAAAGATACCATTTGGAGATGTGACAGAATCTTGTCGGAGATGGGCTTAAAGATGCCACCCAAGAATGTTTGTTGAACTGTATGTTGTAGGTGAAAGAATGAGTATCATAAAGGTATCCATGTTTGGAACGTCTCTGAGCTGGGGGTTTGAATAAGCAATAGATTAGCATCCGTGTTTGGAGTATCCGTAAACTGTTTTCAAAAGTTGAATCTGAACAAGCGATAGATTGACATCCATGTTTGGAAGCACCCGTAAACTATTTTCAAAATTCTCGAGTTGAAGTTTGCTAAACTTATCCTGAAAAGGGTAAAATATTAGCTGAAACACAAAGTTATGTTGCATGAAATGTATGATGCAATATATGTGTTATATCAATGTTTATGATATATGAATGCAATGTATGCGCATGTAAGCTGATGAGCTGTCTTGCTGGGGAAGATAAATCCTGGATAGCTGGAGATAATAAAATCTTTGACTGCCGTCGGGGAAAATAAATCCTGGACCACTATTGAAGAGTATATGTGTCTTCAATCTTTTTGACAACCTCTGTGGAGAGAAGCCATACTGCTGGAGAAATCAGGAGTTTGGGTTGTATGCCAATCTACTGGGGATTCCTGTTTTGTTGTTTGAGGAGAACTCCGCTGGGGAATATCTGAAAACTCTGTGGGGAATTGAGAATGAGAATCTTCATTCCGCCAGGGGAATTTGTGCTGAGGAGTCAAGAACGAGAATCTTCGATCTGCAGGGGATTAAAAAGCTCTGAAAAATTTATGCTGAGAGTATAGAAAGCTCTGGCAACTTCACAGGAGAATCAAGGATGAGACTCTTGATTTTGTTGGGGAGTAAAAACTCTGTGGGGAATAGCTATACTGCTGGAGAGTAGCTATCCTGCTGGAGAATAAGCTCAGGATTCTGGGAAAAGCTTATTCCTGTTTGGAAGAAGTTCAAAAGTTAAGTCGTATGCCACTTTGAGAATGAAAATCTCCATCCTGTCGGGAATATCAGGAATTCAGGTTGTATGCCACTTTGAGAATGAGAATCTTCATTCTGTCGGGAATATTAGGAATTCAGGTTGTATACCACTTTGAGAATGAGAATCTTCATTCTGTCGGGAATATCAGGAATTCAGGTTATATACCACTTTGAGAATGAAAATCTTCATTTTGTCGGGAATATCAGAAGCTTGGGTGTATGCCAATCTTATGGGGAAGCAAGAATGAGAATCTTCATTCAGGCGTTTGGGTCAGGAGGTTTGGTGTATGCCAATCTACTAGGGTTTCAAGGATAAGAATCTTCATTCTGTTAACGGTATCAGGAGCTTGGGAGTATACCAATCTTCTGAGGTTTTAAGGATGAGAATCTTCATTCTTGAGAGAAACAGAATTTTAGGAGCTTCAGTTGTCCGTTATTCTGCCGGTGGGTCGTTTCTGCTGAGATTTAGGAACTTGCCCATAATTCAACTGAAATAAAAGTTTTGTCGAGATTTAGGAACTTGTCCGTAATTCGACTGAGGAAACATCTATGCTGAGATTTAAGAACTTGTCCGTAATTCAACTGAAGAAAACATCCCTACTGAGATTTAGGAACTTGCCCGTAATTCAACCGAGGAAACATCTATGTTGAGATTTAGGAACTTGTCCATAATTCGACCGAGGAAACATCTATGTTGAGATTTAGGAACTTGTCCGTCATTCAACTGGAAAAAAAACTTTGTCGAGATTTAGGAACTCATTCGTAATTCGACTGAAGAAAACATCCCTGCTGAGATTTAGGAACTCGCCCGTAATTCAACCAAGAAAAAAGCTTTGTCGAGATTTAGGAACTCGTCCGTAATTCGACTGAAGAAAGGCTTTGTCGCTTGAATTTTATTGTACCTTTCCTGAAAGGTAAAAGTTAGTGTCATATATCAAACAATGACGTTCTCAAAATAAATGAGATTGTGTTGCATGATGTCCTGATGCACGGAGGTGTAATGTTTTTCAAGACGACCTTTTGCTGGGGAAAATAAATCCCGAACTGGTGATGGAGACAAGAGTTGGATTCTTCGTCTCCGATAGTAAAAAAAAACTGGAAGTGGATCAGAATAAATCATTGAGAGATTTATCTGAAACAACAAAACCCGGAATATCTTCCACTAGAATAACAATCAGGGAGATCTTAGTGTCGATCTGACCGAAACAGAGAAGGTCTTGGATTAACTTTGACTCAACCGGTTGATGAAGGAATCTTTGACGAACGTAACTCCAAAAGGTGATGAAGGAATCTTTGACGACCGTAACTCCAACAGGTGATGAAGGAATCTTTGATGACCGTAACTCCAACAGGTGATGAAGGAATCTTTACCTTCCGATTAATCTGCATATGTTATGAATATCGTTGAAATGTAATTTGGTTTTGGAGAATAAATCCGTGACAAGTGTTAGGGAAATAAACCCATGACCGCTGGTCTGCTAGAGAGGTGATGAACTTCTCGAGGATCTTGAATTTCTTTTCAGAAGGATTTTGGAGAGATTCATCATTGCCCCTAATTTCAAATGTTTGTGGCACTTCCAGAAAATTTGGACTGTCCGTAACCCCTTTGACGAGATTGACGTTTAATGCCCCAAGTGATGGTGACAGAGACTTGCCCCTGGTTACTCTGCAATTGAGAGATTTCTTAAAATCTTGACTGGACTGCCTCAGGTTTACTGGACAATGCTATGCCAGTCCCCTTTTGTTGATAGGAGATTTTTGCAACTGAAGTGTCATCCCACTTGAAGTGATTTTGTTCACCGAGAGAGCTTTCGTTCATCGGAACATTCACTGCGTGAATCTCTTTGCTGTCAAACAAATAGCCATATGCAAACAACGATATTCAAATAATGCAAAGTTTATGCTTGTCTTGAAGTTTTGAAAAATACGTTTTTTAGCAGAAACTTTTTATAAGACAAATTCAACACAAGATTTAGAGCAAAGCCTTACAGGAGTCAGGATACCTTTTGTAACAGTATGCTTTCGAACTAACCCATGCTTCAATTAGGACTTTTGAAGGGTTGTAACGTGGCTTGGTTCACGGTTTAAGAAACAAAGGATAAAGGCTCAAAGTATATTTGTACCCACCCGCTCTTCGTGATGTTCTTCAATCCTAAACTCAATTAATTGTGCATTTGAACTCCAAATGAGTCTGGGACGATATTTTTGGTGATGGTTCACACAAGTTGAATTTTGTTGGAAGGCAGTCATTTTTGCAACATTTTTCATGTTGTTGAGGATTTGTAGTGACCTCTTTCTTTATTATCCCTAATTTTTGCCTGACTGTTCCTGTTTTTTGAGATTATAGTCAGCGGGATGCCCTAGCTTTCTTAAGCCTCCTTCGTAGGTTTTGACTCAGTGGGCTTTTTCTTTTTGAGATAATGACTGCCTATGAGATAAGGAACCATCACTGTCTTTTGATTCCAAAGGAATGTTTTTTTGATGTCATTCGTTGTTTTACGAAATGAGAGTTTGCGGCTAAACGCACATTTTGAATTAACTGAGAGACTACCCTGCCCCAGGTTTGATTAAAAGGTTTCAATTTGTGTTTAAAACAGAAAACTTCTACTTCTTTGGCTCGAAGGGGTTGACTAGGGATTATCTTCCTTATAACTCCAGTGTTTAGGATTTGAAAGAAACGCTTGTACATCATCAGCAAGGTCTGTCCAAGAGCATACTGTATGAGATTATGGCATTGTTTTCATCATCCTCCCTCTAAAGGCTTGTAACTTTTAGCAAGAGTTAAATGTCATAAATAAAGTAGAAAGCATAATTCAAGAATAGTGAAAACGAATGGATGAATTCATGACAAACATATGCAATGCATTAATGAAACAGTGTTTGACATCAACAGATAATTGTTTGAATAACAAAAGAAATTACAACTTGAAAATTCAAATGAAACAAAAGCCTCTTAGTTCGAACTTTGTCATTTCAGGTGGAGAATCCTCAGCGGAAGATTTTCATCTGGCCATCCTGTGTGAATTCTAGCACTCCTCTGTCAATCAAGTCTTGGGTCTTGTTTTTCAAAGCCCAACAGTCTTCGGTGTCATGTCCAGGACTATAGGAGTGGTATGCACAAAATGCATTGGGGTGATATCCAGGAGCAGAGGTATTGGGATTCCGAAGAGGATCCCTTAAAATAGTCAGATTGACCTCCAACAAGCGTTCCAGTACTTGAGATAATGGTATGTTAATCTCAGTGAAGCGCCTTCCAGATGTATTTTGCTTACGCCGATTACCCCGTTGATGTTGACGAGGTTGTTGTTGGGCTTGTGACCCTGAAGCAAGCTGGGGAGACTTTCCCTTGTCTTCTTGTCTCAAAGGAGGCTGAATGGTGACTTGATCCTCAACCCTAGTTGTTTGCCCCAATGGGTTACATCCATCTTGAAGCAGTTTGTTGATGAGGACCCTTAGCTCCTCTTGTCCTTGAGCCAGGTTTTGAATGAGAGCCATCTGGCCCACCAGTTGTCCCATCATTTGGATTTTGATTGTTGCCAACTCAATCTGTAGCCCTTCCAACTGATCATTCCTGATGCCGCCTGGATTCCCTAGGACCATGCCCCTTGTGAGGAGAGCTTTCACCTCTTCCTGCCCCTGGGACAAGTTCAAGAACATTTCTTGAAGTTGAGCGTTTTGAGCCTAGATCTCTTTGATAGTCCTCTCTAGAGCCATCTCTATTGAAATAAACAGTAGGAAAATAAGGAGACCTGAAAAGGGGAAAACCTGTCATGATACAATGCATGATATGTGGATGCATGTTTTCGAGGATCTCGCAGGTTAAACACAAGAAAATGTTAGAGGTTGAACTTCGATAAACATCTTTGATTGGAGAACTTTGCATTGGTAGATGTCTTTCCACGAGAATCAAGCTCACCATGTCGAGTGGGTTATAGCCCTCGATTCAAGTTGTTGTACTTGACCTTTGACGGTGTTTGTTTAGAGGAAAATGCATCCTCTTGCCCTTTGGTAGATGTCTGGTTCAACATGACCCTGCATCAAAGACCCTCGAGATCCTTGAAATGGTTATTGAAAATGCTATGGTATGATGTTATGATGTTATGTACAAGTATGCAAAAGTAAGCAAGTGTATATACAGATAATCACATTCAAACAAAGCAGACAAGTCATTAGGTTTAGGCTTGCATGGGGTTCATAGGTAAGTACCCTCTTGAAGTTAGTTGGCTCAACCTATCCTAGAAATAGTAACCGGGTTCTAAGGAGCTCAATATCACTGGATTATTTTCTGTGTTCATTGTTTTGGTTTAGCCACTTAACTGGCGACCAAAATATTCCAAGAAAACAACCCTCAATGAGTGTAGTATCGAGTATCTACCAACTTCGGATTGCACCAAAGCCGGTCATCTCACTACCCCTAAAAAGGCCAAGATGGTCAAGTAAGGTTCTAAGAGTTCATTAGTGCTTCATGACATCACTCAACGGCCCCGTATTCTCTTTGATTGACTCAAAGGCTACCGGTACCCACAAATATGTCGCACTAACGTAGCCACTACTTCAACCATGTCGATATACCCCGCACAGTTCCCTCGCAGTTTATTCCTACTTACCTAAAAGGTGCCCCCAAATCTTGGTGTAGGATTTTAAAACAAACCCAAACAAGGAAACCAAAAAGTAAAGCATACAAATCAAGCAAGATAAGCATTAAAAGGTGATCTAAAACCCTAAGGTAACCCCACTTTTAAATTTCTCCCCAACAGAGTCGCCAGTTCTGTGATACGGTGGGAGAACTGACTTGAGGTTTTTGCGTTTGTGTTCGCAATTGTGCAGTTTAGCAAGAGTCGCCACCGACTTTTTATTTTATCCTAAGGAAAGGTCAAAAAGCACAGGAAAGACCTTTGAGATGTTTTCTTGTGTTCGGGGGGTAGATTATGAAAAGGGAAGGTGCAAGCACCCTTTTCATCCATGGTTATCCATGGGCTCTTAGTTACTTGTTTTAGATCACTTGCTTTTGCTTTTCAATTGTTTGAAATGGTGCTTTGTGTGTGTGGTTTTGAAAATGCTTTGAAAAAGAGGCCTTGTCTAGGCAACCTTTGTAATGATTCTTGTTTGAATATATACAAAGGTATTTGTCTTTTGAAAAGATATTTCAATGTTTGAAAGTTTGTTTTGTGAAATGTTTTGAAATTGTGTTGTGAGGTGTGTTTGAAAATAACAAGGATGTTTTGCAAGCTTTTGATCAAGTAACTAAGAGTTGTCTACCCTATTTTACTCAAAGATCTTTTCTATACGTTTTTAACCCTTTTGACAGTGTTATTTCACCATTGCATTTGGTGAACAACCTTGTGTTAGGATGTTAAACGGGACAGGCGTGGCTCATCGCATACAATCATTGAAAGAAACTTGTGAGACGCTCTAGCAATTTTGTAAGGGACGAGATCGTTTTATTGAAGGCAACATCGAGGGTCATCGAGGGACTACGATCTTTGTTTATCGAAGGGACATTTGCTAGAGTGTCTCATATTCGAGGGACATGATTGCATTTTCCGAAGCAACAAGCGAGGTTACCCTAGAGGTGCAAGTGTGCATTGTGTTTGTCATTTTCATGCATTTAGGTTTTGTATTTAGGTCATCTAGCGATTGATTTTGGATTTTCGCATACAAACCCTAATCTCTAGTCATGGCATATTTGAAAGCATAAAGTGTGAGAATTAAAAGTCTAAGCTATTACAAAAGTATCCGGGGGTGGGGGTACAATTATTTACAAATGGGGATGAATCTCACAAGGATGACAATGTCCAAATATCAAGTGTTACAACCAAATCGAATTGTCGCAATTCAATATAAAGCTATAACAAAACATAAAAATAAAGAGAATCAATTTATGAAATGCATGTATTTATTAACTTGAAAATAAATAAAAATCTATTCTAACAAAGAAATATTAAATATTATTATTATTTTCTTTTTGTATTTTCATTGATTATATGGATAAAAAGTTTAAAGAAGAAAATTTAATTAAACAAAAAATTCTATTATTTTTTGTGTTTTCTTATTAAATGAAAAGAAAAAAAAGATTAAAAGTAATTAAGAAAAAAAAATCTAATTTTTAAATATTATTAGTGTTTTAAGAAAAGAAAACAAATTAATTTTAAATGAATTAATAAAAATAATAAAAACATTTGTTAAAAAAGGAATGGGCTTAGGGTTGAATTTGGCCTAATAGCAAAGAGAAGGAAAAAGAGGTCAGAAGGCAAAGGGAGGGGGTGTGAGAAACATTTCGTATGGGCTTAAGGGATGGATGGCCCAATGTTTGGTTTGCAATGTTTTTAGGGTTTGAATCAATTAGGGTTCATGTGCTCCTTGTACAGCGGCGCCGCTCTCTCATTCTTGCTCTTCATCTTTCTCGCTCTATGGTTCTGATTTGATACTCCCTCTACGCCCTAGCCACCGGAGCGCCACCCCCTCACTCTCTGTCCTCTCACAACACTCAAAGGCTTTGTTGCAAAAGGTTATGTTTTGTTCTTCTCTGAGTTTTACAGATTTTCAGTTTCGTTTGCTTTGCATGTTTGGTTGCTTGACAGTTTAGCCTTTTAATCTATGATGTTTTATGCTTGAGACGCAGTAAGGGTTTGAGAAAAACTTACCTTGAGTTTTCTGGAAAGTGGAATGGAGAGGAGAAAAGGGTGAGACGGAGAGATGGAGGCGCTCCTTGGTGGCTTAGAGGCGGAGGGAAGATATGATGGACGCACTTTCGCTTATGGTATCTCTTTTTTGTTGTTCTTTTGATTTGTTGATGTTTGATGATGAAACTTGTTCTAAAAACTGTCTTGTTGATGTTTGTTGCTTCTGAAATTCTCTTCCTTTCTTTGAATATTGATGTTTGATGATGAAATGTTCTGAAAACTGTGTTGGTTTGTATTTCGTTAATGAATTTGTTGGATAATGGTTTATGATGATGCTTCTGAAACTGCTTCTTGTTGCTTCTGAAACTTTTGATTTTTGAATGTTGATGATGATAAAAATTCTGAAACTTTGTTTGTAAGCTTCTGAAATTCTCTTCCTCTTTCTTGTCTTTGAAGGTTAATGATGATTTATTTCTGAAACTTGTTGTTCTTTGTTGTTGACAAAAGTTCTGAAACTAACTTTGATGGATTTTGTTGATGATTGTTTTCTTTGAAACTCTTTTCCTCTCTCTTTGAGCTTGATGATGACAATAGTTCTGAAAACTTGTTGCCTCTGAAACTTCTTTTCCTCTTTCTTCTTGGATGTTGATGATGAGTGCAGCTCTGAAACTTGTTGGTTGGTATTTATGATGGTTGTTGCTAACTTGTTCAGTTTGGCAAGTTTTAGGCTAGGCAGTTTTCGCTATTTCGGTAGGTTAGAGAGTTTGCTACAGTTTTTGTAGTTTAACTGTTGCAGGCTTGGGGTATTTTGTTTGATTGTTAACAAGTCTGTAGTTTTTTTCTGGTGTGGCAAACTTGGTACAGGTTATTGCAATTTGGCAGGCTTGATGCAGCTTGTTGGTTAGCTTGCTTCTTGGAAACTTGTTAACAGTTTTGTTAACAGGTTTGCAGTTTGGCTAGCTAGCAGTTTGGATTGTTACAGTTTGTGTTTTAGAACTGTTTGAAAGTTTTGTAGGGTTTTGGCTTGCAGGTATTCTGCAGGTTTTGATAGCATGTTTGCTGGCTTGTTTACACAGGCCTGGGAGTTTTAATTGATATGCAGGGTTTGGCTATGCAGGCTTGGCAAGTTTGCAAGTTTGGCTGTTGTTGAGCTTGTGCAGGTTTTTGCAAGCTTGTGCAGGTTTGGAGATTTTGGCTAGGCCTTGTGGTTTGAGCAAGCTTGCAGCTTGTGCAGTTTTTGTGAGTTTTTTGACCAAGTGTTTTTCTCCTTCTTCTAGACTGTTATGCAGTCTTGAGTTTTATATCTTTTTTTTTAGCTTTTGTTAACTTGTGACGGCCTGCTTTAGCCAAACTGCAAACTTTCACCAAAGGTGATATCTTTCTCTCTTTCTCTCTCCATGAAACAAGCATTTTTGCTTTTTTTTATTATATTCAGAAAAGTTGCCTCTGGAAAATGATGATGGCTTCTGACAAGTCTTTTTCTTTTCAACTGGTTTTCCTCTGCTTGCTATTTGATTTGCCATGCTATCCTGCTGCATTGTACTTTCTGCATTGTGTACTTTTTGCCTTTGTACAGTTTGCATCTAGTTGGCTTGTAACTCAGTTTGCCTTAGTTGCTATGCTTATGTTTGTATAACAGTTTGCCTTGCAACTTGCTGCAATGTTTGCAATGTTTAGTTGCTATGTTTGCATTCAGCTTGCCTATGTTTGACAGTTTTGGCGCCTTGCTTTGTAATGTTGTCATGTTTTGTACGCCATGCTTTGCAATGCAGTTTTGCCTTAGTATGCTTGCTTTTGTACAGCATGTTTCAGTTTGGCCCATATTAGCATTTGAACCAATTGCTTTTGTATGCTTGCATTTGCATTTTTTACTTTTCTCTTTGTGAACCAAGAAGAGCAATCTTCTTGTGATTTGCAAAGAGAAAAATAAAAACATGATGAACGAAAAGCATTTTGATTCTGGACGACAAACTTTAATGATGACTTTTCCTTTCTTTTTTCATTTGAAATTTCTTTTCAATTAACTGTGCTAATCTTCTTTTCCTTTGTTTTTTCATGTGAGCATCAATTGGATGATAGAGGAAGCTGAGGAAGCAAGAGACCTTGAGCATGGGAGCAATGGCAACTTAGGAGGCTTAGGCTTAGATTAGATAGACTTTTTCCATTAATTGTAACATTTATTTTTTAAATACTATAAGTTGTAAAACTTACAATATATAAATAATAAATTATTTTTGTAACAACATTTGGAATGAATGAAGAAATTTTTTATGAGATCATCTGATAATCCAATAAAACCTTCTACTGTCAAATAAACCTTGCCATTCTTTCTTCAAGTCTTCACTAATTATTTAAGATTCTCAAATCAAACTAATTGAAACTGCATTTCAACAATTCTAATCCAGATAACTTAAATTCTAAGTAATCCAAAAACTTTGTAGTCTCGTAACCTTGCATCAGTATTCCAATCATAATACGCATTGTATAATAAACAAGCAAGCATTCCATTAACCGGCAAACCTTTCATTCCATTAACAAGCATATGTCTTGATATTCCAAATAACAGTCTCAGCTCCTATTTCTTATCCCAGATAAACAAAACTTGAGAACAAACAACAATCTTTCAGTAGGCTTAAAAAGTGTGAAAGCAATGTAACAGTAAACTGAATTTCTGAGGATTCAATTTCTTCTGGGAAATGCGAGAGAACCCTGACTCTTGGTCTGTTGCCAAAGAAAAGTCTGTTTGATCAATTCCTAAGCCAATCTTGAAAGTCTGAGAAAACCCTGGGGTTGTGATTTCTTGTGAAAAGGGAGGGAAAATTTCGGGGTACAACAGGTTGCCTCGGATATTGTTGCCTAAAACGAATGATCTAAGACATTAGGGTTACCGCTAAGGCATCCTAACATTGCTTTAGTGACCGTATGTCCCTCATTCAAATTGACCCCCAAACTCCAACGACGGTGCTACCTACTCACTAATAGTGGGATAGCATTGTCTAAAGGAAATTAGCATAGAACGATTCCTTTTTCGAGTAGGTAGATTAGTTCTTAGATACTTGCTCATCCAAAACAAAACTTTTTTCACACTTACACTCCTTTTCAAACAAAGTTTTCAAAAACACTTCATTACACTCTTGAGGATAGAAGCAAGAGTTAAATTGAAGTTAAAACAAAAACTTTTCAAACCCACAAGCACAAAGAAAACAATTTTGAAAACAATGAGCAAGTACCTAAGAGGATGTGGATAACTACGGATAGAAAGGGTGCTAATACCTTCCCTTTCTATAATCTACCCCTCCCCCCCCCCCCCCCCCCCCCCCCCCCCGTACTCAGAAATATCTCAAAAAAGGAATTTTTCTGTGCTTTTTTCCTTTCCTTATTGGATAAAATAAAAGTCGGTGGCGACTCTTGCTTACCGCAACATTTTGGGAAAACAAACGCAAAACGCAAACTAGCATTCCAAAAAAGAGTATATTCTTCCCACCGTATCACAGAACTGGCGACTCTGCTGGGGAATTAATAAGTGGGTGTACCTTAGGAATAGTTCATATTGTTTTCAATTGCTTGATTTGCATGCTTTATCTTTGTGGGTTTGAATCAGAGTTACTATAGATCCTAACCCGGATCTGGGGGATACTCTTTAGGTAAGTAGCAATAGACTGTGAGGGAACTGTACGGCGTAGACCGATACGGTTGAAGCAGTAGCTACATTGGTGTGGCACTTTAGTTTGTACCTATATCCCTTGTGGTGGAACAAGGAGAATATGGGTCTTCTAAGGGGTCATTAAGCACCAACTGACCTTAGAACCTATAATTGACCAAATTGGCCATAGAACAGTAGCAGTATGCTACACTCAATGAGACCAAACTCTCGTGATGATTCCGGCTGCAAGAAAAGGTTGTTAAACTGGAATTATGACCGATCGAGGGTGATCAGTGATATTGAGATCCTCTAGAACCCGATTACTATTTCTAGGACAGGTTGAACCAACTGAACTGAAAGAGGGTAGTGCCTAAACTCCTTGCCAGTCTAAAATCTAAGGGCTATCTGTTTGACTTGTTTGCCCTTACCATGTTTGCTATCTGTGAATACTTGTGGTGTGTCTCTATCATGACATCATGCATCATGACATTGCATGCATATTGCATTGGACTAACCATTTCAAAGACCAATGGGATTCATCTTTGTTCTGTTTTGTAGGTCATGGCATCTATGTGTAGAATCACTATTCAGATCAGCTTTGTATAGATTCCCACTCAACTTAGAGATTTGGTTGCAAAGGTTCCAGATACTTCCTCCTTTATCAGAAGACATGGGCACCTCCTCAGTCTAGTCACCTCCAAGATGGATGAACAAATGATGAGTGTCTTAGTCCAGTTCTTTGATCCATTGTACCACTGCTTTACTTTTCCGGACTACCAGTTGGTCCCCACCTTGGAAGAGTTCTCTGATCTGCTTGGCATCTCCATCCTAGAGCAGACCCCGTTTACAGGCTGGGAAGTACTCCTTAGGCCGGAAGAGATTTCTTCAGCCCTCCATCTGACAAAGGTTTAGGTAATGTCTAATTGGGAAACTCAGAGTGGGACAAAAGGCTTCTTGACTAAGTTCTTTGGTTGGTCGGGCTAATTAGTTCTAGGACAGTTTAGACTTTCAGGCGTTCGAGGACATCCTGGATCTTCTTATTTATGGTCTGGTTCTATTTCCCAACTCAGATTATTTTGTCGACGTGAATGCGGTGAAGATTTTCATATCCCGTAATCCAGTGCCCACTCTCTTGGGTGATATCCTGCACACTCTCTATACCCGTACTGCTCGGAAACGGGGAACCCTTATGTGCTGTGCACCATTGCTAGCGAGGTGGTTTATTTCTCACCTCCCCAAATCAGTTTTGAAGAACAAGGAAGGCATGGGTTAGGCCTATAGGATTATGTCCCTTGCTCACACTGACATTATCTGGACTACTAAAGACATGGAAGACGTAGCTATTATTAATTGCTGTGGGGAATACCCCAATGTTCCACTGCTAGGAATCAATAGAGGGATCACCTACAATCCTTGTTTGGCCTTACGCCAGTTTGGGCGAGCTAGGAGGGACGGACCTCATGAGTTACTACTTCCGAGCATTGTCTTTGACTTCCAAGGGGATAGTGAGGAACATCGTCGCAGGTTCATACGAGCTTGGAACAGGGTGCACAAGTCTGATCCGCACGAGCTAGGTGTGAAGATTGCTCTTCCAATGGAACCATATCTCTGGTGGGTTCGTGCACGTGCTCAGAAGCTAGGGATGCCCTACGAAGCTGTCTTGCCTGTAATTGTTAAGAGTGTTGATGAAGAAGGGGTTCCTCCTACCATCCTCCATCCATACATGCCTACTGACATTGGGGCATTAAAGAGGTCTTGGATCCAACTAAGGGAAGAGCGGGATACTTATAGAGAAAAGTATCACGAGCAAGACTGGAAGATCCTGAAGTTGACAAGACAACTGGAGAACGAGCAGATCCTCAACGACTATGTCAGCACCAAAGGGAAACGACCATGGGAGAGCTGATGCCTTTTGTTATTTCTAGTTTTGATTTACTTTTCAGTATTCCTTCTTGTAACGCCTTAAAGGTATTTGTTGAACTGTTGAATTCAAGTTTTTATCTAATAAAAGTGTTTTTTATTTTGGTTTACGAATTTGAATCTCCAAAGTCTTTGAAATCATAGCATACACATATCATTCCCATGCACCTCATTACAGGTACCCTTACAGGTTTCTCATCTTCTTCGCTGTTTATTTCAGCACATCATGTCTTCCGAAACATCAACTGATCAAGCTATCAAAGCTCTGCAAGCTCAAAACGCCCAGTTCCAGGAAATGTTCATGAACTTGGCCAAGAGTCAGCAAGATCTGAAGACTCTTATCTTGAAAGATAAGAAGAAGAAGAAGAAGAAGACGGTCCTACTGAATATGGGTCGCAGATTCAGAAACAATATGCGAGAAGAGGTTGATTTGACTCACTCATCTAGAGGGGGAGAGAATCAGGAAGAAAGGAGGGCTCCTAGCCCTGTGGTTTCTAACAATGAGACTAACTTTGAAGAAGACCAGTATCCTCCGGCTGAGGATAGATATAAGAAACTCGAAGACCGGTTGAGCGCAATGAAGGTCCAGAAAGTCCCTGGTCTGGACTTTGGAGATTTGGGTTTGTCATCTGGGGTGGTGATTCCCCACAAGTTTAAAGCACCAGTCTTTGCTAAATACGACGGGGTTTCTTGCCCAAAACTGCACCTACGCTCGTATGTTAGAAAGATCCAGCCATACACCGCTGATAAGAACCTCTGGATCCACTTATTTCAAGATAGTCTTTCAGGGACTCAACTTGAATGGTTTTACCAGCTGGAAGGAGCTAGTATCCGTAATTGGGAAGACCTTGCTGCTGCTTTTTACAAGCAGTAACAATACAATGCCGACCTTGCTCCCACGCGTACCCAACTTTAGGGTATGTCTATGAGTGCGGGCGAAGGTTTCAAAGACTACGCTCAGAAGTGGAGGGACCTTACTGAAAGAGTACAACCCCCGCTGGATGACAGGGAGTTATTAGATATGTTTCTAGGGACCTTGTCTGGTCCGTATTTCAACCATCTGATTGGAAGTTCATCGTCCGGGTTTACTGAGCTGATTATGATCGGGGAAAGAGTTGAAGCTGGTATCAAGAGCGGTAAAATACAGAAGGGTGCTTCATCAAACACCGAGAAGAAGCCTTTTAAGAAGAAATCCAGCGCTGTTTACAGCTCAAAGAGCCATAATAGACCGGAATGCCGCCAAGCATTCAATGCGGTTGTTATATCAAGACCTGATGTTGCCCCTCAGCGCAACAATCAGCCAAGAGCCGATAGGCAGCAAAGACAATTCACTCAGCTCCATATGACCTTGTCCTAGATTCTGCCACAGTTATTAAAGACCAACTTGGTGATTCTGAAGGAGGCCCCGAAGAATCCCAATACAACATCACCCATGCATAATCCGAACGCCCGCTGTGCTTTTCACTTTGATAGCCCGGGGCATGATACAAATGACTGCTGGGTTTTGAAGAATAAGGTACAGGACCTGATTGATGCTAAGGAGATTGAGTTCAAAGCACCTGAAAGCCCTAATGTTATGACTGCTCCTATGCCCAAGCATGGAGTGAATGCTAGAGATGAAGACTCGTTTGTGGTTTCTGTGAAAGACATTGTTACTCTATTAATGATTGTGAAGAAGAACCTTCTGTTAGCCGGTTTATTTTCGGGCCGTGGCGAAGGTTGCCATCTGTGTTCCATCCTACCTACTGGTTGCCATCTTTTGTAGTCAGGTGTCCAACGCCTAATGGATGATAAAGAAATTCTGTTTGAGAAGACTTTTGTTCCATTGGTTCCTTTTGAAGACATTTCTATAATCACCATTTTCGACAATTCTTCCAAGGCTTCCTCGAGAAAGCCTGTTAGAATTACATCTGTTCTGAGAATTGCATCGTTGATCATTACCATTCCTGGGCCTATCCCCTATACATCGGATAAAGCTGTCCCTTGGCACTACGGGGCTGACGTGTATTATCACGGGGTTAAACAAGACTTGAAAGCTGAAGAGGCTGATACTGACGTCAGCAATATTGTTGGATCTAGTAAAGTCACCCGCAACGGAAGACTTTTCTCCCCTGAGATCTCTCCACCAACTATTCAGAAGCCTATTGTTATTACACCTGCCAGTACACATGCTACTGTCCCTGTCCATGTTCCAATTCTTACCCCTGTCACCGAGTCATCTGACACTCGGGGCAAAGGAATCACCGATGAGCCTGCCCGGACAGAGGCACCGAAGAAGATTACTGTTGAAGCCTCTAGACAAGAGATGGAGGAAATTTTGAAGATCATCAAAAAGAGCGACTACAATTTAGTCGAGCAGCTGGGGCAAACCCCGTCAAAGATATCTATGTTGTCTTTGTTGCTATGCTCAGAAGCCCATGCCAAGGCTCTGATTGCTTCCCTGAAAACTGCGCACGTGCCATTAGAGACATCAACTGATCAGTTTAAAGATTGCGTGGCTAGTCTGACTGCTGATAATGGTCTAGGTTTCTCTGACGCTGACTTGACTGCCAAGGGAAAAAATCACAATGACGCTCTACATGTTTCAATTGAGTGCAGGGGAACTACCCTAGCTCACATGTTGGTGGATACTGGGTCTTTGCTGAATGTGTTACCCAAGAAAACGCTGGATCGGTTAGACTGTGAAGGGTTGGTGCTGAAGCCAAGAAACATTGTGGTTAGGGCCTTTGATGGGTCCAGGAGGATGGTACATGGAGAAGTGGATATTCCAGTTAAGGTTGGTTCTCAGATTTTCGCATCTACATTCTATGTGATGGACATTCGGCCATCTTATTCCTGTTTGCTGGGTCGCCTGTGGATCCACAAAGCTGGGGCAGTAACGTCTACACTCCACAAGATGCTGAAATACCCAGTGAAGGGGAAAATTGTTACAATGCGAGGAGAAGAGGAGTACATGGTGAGCCACCTCAACTCTTTTCGGTATGTGGAAATGGACAGGGAATTAATTGAAACCCTGTGTCAACATTTTGAAGAAGTTCCCCAAACGCTGGCGTCAACTGAAACTGTTACTGAAGATCCTCTAATGAAGATGGCTTCCCTCAAGGATGCCCGGGCTGTTGTTGAGAAAGGTGGGTGTGTAAATTGGGGCCAACTCCCTGATTTTGCGCATAAGACTAACAAGTTTGGTTTGGGTTTCACTGCAGAAGCTCAAAGGGTTGTTCGGCGTGCACAAATCGGAGGACCTCCCCTGTTTATCAGCAATTCAGGAGTGAATGCCATTGAAGACGATGTTGAAGAGTCAGACTTTGACAGTTGGATTTACCCAACTACCGACTGCGGATTAAGCAATTGGATGGCAAAGGACTTCGTCCCAGTTTCTTTTATTACCCAATAATGAGACTTTTGTTTTGAGTTTGTAATAGACAATTTTAAACTTTACGGCCCGGTGTCTTACCCGAGGCACCGCGGCTTTGTTTGTGAGGGCTTTATGTGTCATTTACATATATCATTAATAAAAGCATTGGATGTTTCTTGCATTTCAAATTTTGCGCTCCTTGTTTTTCTTTTTTTATCTTGCAAAATAGCTATTTTACACGCACTCACATATACAGGTCTACATCCACTCTGGATCTCACTGGTAACGACTCTGCTACTGCCAGTTATGACTTCGAAAGTCCGATCAACTTGGCCGAAGACGAAGGTGAAGATGATTGTGAAGTTCCTGGTGAACTTGCTAGACTGTTACTTCAAGAAGAGAGGGCCATACAGCCGCATGAAGAGCCCGTGGAATCAGTGAATCTGGGTACAAAGGTAGACAAAAAAGAGGTCAAGATCGGTGCAAATTTGGAACCTAGTGTCAAGAAATGGTTGATTCAGATGCTGCGTGACTACGTTGAGATCTTTGCCTGGTCTTATGAAGATATGCTTGGTTTGGATACCGATATTGTGGTTCACCGCCTACCTACCAAGGAAGACTGTCCTCCAGTGAAACAGAAGGTTCGCCGAATGCGCCCAGAGATGTCTGAGAAAATCAAGGCTAAAGTGATGAAACAGTTTGACGCCGGTTTTCTAGAAGTTACTTATTACCCACAGTGGGTGGCTAACGTGGTTCCAGTGCCGAAGAAGGATGGTAAGGTTCGTATGTGTGTTGACTATAGGGATCTGAACAGGGCGAGCCCCAAGGATGATTTTCCTCTACCTCATATCGATGTTCTGGTTGACAACACCGCACATCATAAGGTCTTCTCCTTTATGGATGGTTTCTCCGATTATAATCATATTAAGATGGCTCCCGAAGACATGGAGAAGACAACCTTTGTTACTCAATGGGGTACCTTTTGCTACAAAGTCATGCCTTTTGGATTGAAGAATGCTGGGGCAACGTATCAGCGTGCCATGGTCGCTCTGTTCCATGACATGATCCATCATGAGATTGAGGTATACGTCGACGACATGATTGCAAGATCCCAGATTGAAGAAGAACATCTTGACCACCTTCAGAAGTTATTTGACATGTTGAAGTTGTACAAGCTGAGGTTAAACCCGAACAAGTGCACCTTCGGGGTGAAGTCTGGTAAGCTGCTACGTTTCGTCGTAAGTGATAAAGGTATTCAGGTGGATCCTGCAAAGGTGAAGGCTATACAGGAAATGCCAGCTACCCGAACAAAAAAGGAAGTCAGAGGCTTTTTGGGACGGTTGAATTATATTGCCCGATTCATCTCCCACCTAACTGCTACTTGTGATCCAATCTTCAATTTACTGAAGAAAGATCAAGTGGTAAGATGGAACGATGAATGTCAGGCCGCTTTCGAAAGGATCAAAGAATATCTCCAAGAGCCACCCATTCTAATGCCTCCAGTTGAAGGGAGACCTTTGATCCTATACTTGACAATACTCGACAACTCAATGGGGTTTGTGCTGGGGCAGCATGACGAGTCTGGCTGAAAAGAGCATGCCATTTATTACCTTAGCAAAAAGTTTACCGACTGCGAGACCCGATACTCGTTGCTTGAAAAAACTTGTTGCGCTTTGGCATGGGCTGCTCGGCGGCTGAGACAGTATATGCTGACTCACACTACTCTATTGATATCAAAGATGGATCCAATCAAGTATATCTTCGAGAAGCCTGCCTTGTTCGGAAGAATAGCAAGATGGTAGATGATCTTGACTGAGTATGACATCCAATACACAACCCAAAAGGCAATTAAGGGAAGTGTGTTGGCAGATCATTTGGCACATCAAGCAGTGGATGATTACCAGTCTATGAACTTCGAGTTCCTGGATGAGAATATCATGATAGTAACCGACTGTGAAGAACCTGGACCAAATGAAGGACCTGAGGAAGGATCCCGATGGTCTATGTACTTTGATGAAGCTTCTAACGCTTTGGGTAATGGCATTGGTGCCGTAATCATATCTCCTGAAGGCTCTCATACTCCGTTCACGGCCCGACTATGTTTCAACTGCACCAACAACATGGCAGAGTATGAAGCGTGCATCACGGGTCTTCGAGCAACAATTGACCTAAGGATTAAGTTCTTGAGTGTATTCGGAGATTTCGCTCTTGTGATCAGTCAGATCAAAGGCGAGTGGGATACGAAACACCCAAATCTTATTCCTTACAAGGAGTATGTGTTGACGTTGCTTCCGCAATTAGAAGAGATAACCCTTGAACACTTCCCTAGAGAGGAGAATTAGTTGGCGGACGCCCTAGCTACGATGTCTTCTATGTTCAAAGTCAATTGGGACAACGAAGCTCCCCGGATTATCATTGAAAGGTTGGACGAACCTACACATTGTTGTGACATTGAGACTGAAGAGGTAGCGGATAAACCCTGGTTTCATGAGGTGAAGAGATACCTTGAGGCTCAGGAGTACCTCGAGGGTGCATCTGTTAATGATAAGAAGTTTCTGAGGAGGCTCATGGCAAAGTTCTTCATCAGTAATAACATCCTTTACAAGCGTAACCATGATTCGACCTTACTGCGATGTATGGATAAGAACGAGGCAGAAAGGATCATGGCAGAGTTACATGAAGGTACTTTCGAGACTCATTCTAGTGGACACACCATGGCAAAGAAAATCCTACGAGCAAGATATTTTAGGTCCACAATGGAAGCCGATTGTTATCAGCATTCTCGGACATGTCACAAGTGCCAAGTCTATGCTGATAAGGTGCACATACCTCCAGTTCCTCTAAACTTCTTAACAGCTCCGTGGCCTTTTGCAATGTGGGGCATCAACATGATCGGCGAGATCAGACCTACAGCGTCCAACGGACATCGTTTCATCCTGGTAGCTATTGATTACTTTACGAAGTGTGTTGAAGCAGCTTCCTTTGCTACTGTAACCAAGAACGTCGTGGCACGGTTCATTCAGCATAATCTGATCTGCCGATATGGTGTACCAGAGAGGATCATTACGGATAATGGTACAAATCTCAACAATAAGATGATCACTGAGCTCTGCAAGCAGTTCAAGATACAGCATCATAACTCTTCTCCCTACCGGCCGAAGATGAATGGGGCTGTTGAAGCGGCTAATAAGAACATTAAGAAGATTGTGCAAAAGATGACGGTGACATACAAAGACTGGCATGAAATGTTACCATTTGCTCTTCATGGGTACCGCACCTCAACGCGGATGTCAACAGGGGCAACCCCCTATTCCTTGGTATATGGGATAGAGGTCGTATTGCCCATTGAAGTTCAGATACCCTCTCTTCGGATTATGAAGGATGAAAGTTTGGGCGAAGATGACTGGATTCAGACCCGGCTTGATCAGCTGAACCTAATCGACGAAAAGAGACTTACTGTTATTTGTCATGGTCAGACGTATCAAAAATGGATGATCAAGGCATTTAACAAGAAATTTAGACGACAAGAGTATCAAGTTGGGGATCTGGTGATCAAGCGCATCATCTTACCTCAAGGTGATCCCAGGGGCAAATGGACCCCTACTTACGAAGGGCCATTTGTGGTTAAGAACATTTTCTCAGGAGGAGCTATGATTCTAACCACCATGGATGATGACGACCTTCCTCATCCCGTCAATGCAGACATAGTAAAAAAATACTACGCATAATCAAAGACCCACTAGGTTGACTGGGCTAGGCAAAAATAAGGGCTTCCCGATGAACCAAAAGGGTTCGGGCAAAAATAAGGGATGGAAATGAAAAAAAATGTACACCCGACAAGTCAAAAACCTGAAAAGGCGGCTTGGGCAAAAAAGGGTATCCCGGTGGACTGAAAATCTAAAAAGACAGTCCAGGCAAAAATTAGGGATCAAAGCGTAACACTATGTCCCATTGGATCACCTTGCAACCAGACTTCGGTGTCGACTATCAAGCTCGGACGGCACTAATCAATCTGGTCTACCTTCAACCAAGTAGCAAAGTGATGAGATGCTCGAGGACATAAAGGCAATAGCAGAGTTGGAACCCAGTGTGATTATTCACATAGCTGTTTTGTCTAGTTTTTCACAAATTGTATAAACTCTATTGTTCGGTGGCGTTCTCTTACTAGGACGTCAGCCTCTTGTACAAAAACGCCTATTTACAGGCCAAACTTCAAAATCAATACAATTCATCTTCAATGAAATTTCAAACTGTTTTTTCCTTTATCTGTTTTATTTTGCAAAGAACGTCCAATGTTCATTTTTGATATATGCAGTTGACATTAATTGTTGCTCATGAATATTTACATGCGAAACAAAAGACGATTACTTGTAATATCAGAAACAGGGGAAAATAAGATTTGTCTAAGCTTTACAGTTGCTCTATTCACCAGGTACAAGGGTAGATTTAGCTGAAAAGTATGACTGAGGTACATTCACTCCCCGCAGAGCAAAAAAAGGACAGTAATGTTAACTCTCCCAAGCTGAAACTCGCAACTGTGAATGAATCGGTAATATTCTCCCCAAGCAGAGTTTATCTACCATCGGCACTAAAAAGTCTTAATATCCCCGGCGGAGTATAAAATGTCCCCAGTGGAGTTTGAAAATTTTCCCCAGCGCAGTCTGAAAAAGCTTCCCCAGTAGAGTGTGGAGAATCATCCCCAGTAGACTTTGGAAGATTGTCCCCAGTAGAGTCTACAAGGTTATCCTCAGTGAAGTCGCAACTGAAAGATCATCCCCAGTGGAGTTCATTCCTTTCACAAACAAGAATTCAATCCCCAACAGGATTCAGTATCACCAGCAACGGTAATTCATCCCCAGCGGAATTTATCAGCGGAATCCTCTACAGAGCATCTCTTCCCCACAGAGTAATATCCTCATCAGTTTATTCCCCAGTGGAGTTATCCTCTCCTGTAGGTTTATTCTCACAATCATCTTCATTCGCTATCCCCAGCGGAAACGAAGGATTCAATTCTTTTCTCCAGCAGCAATCCGGGATTTATTTTCCCCAGCTAAAACATCACATTTCCATACATCATGACGCATTCATATACGCATCATACAATACAATATCATTTATTTTGAGAACATCATTTCCTGATACATATCATGCATTACATACAACTAACCTTTACCTTTCAGGAAGGATGCGGTTAAATTCTCACAAAATTCAAAGTTTTGAAGCTTTTACCCAAGTCGAATTACTGGCAAGTTCTTAAATCTCAGTAGAGATGTTTTTCTCAGTTGAATTACAGACAAGGTCCTAAATCTCGACAAAGTATTCCTTCGTTGAATTACAGACAAGTTCCTAAATCTCAGCAGAGAAGTTTTCTCAGTTGAATTACGGGCAAGTTCTTAAATCTCGATTAAGATGTTTCCCCAAGTCGAATTATTGACAAGTTCTTAAATCTCAGCAAAGATGTTTTTCTCAGTTGAATTACAGACAAGATCCTAAATCTCGACAAAGTTCCTCCGTTGAATTACAGACAGGTTCCTAAATCTCAGTAGAGAAGTTTTCTCAGTTGAATTACGGGCGAGTTCTTAAATCTCGACGAAGATGTTTCCCTAAGTCGAACTACTGACAAGTTCTTAAATCTCAGCAGAGATGTTTCTCTCAGTTGAATTACAGACAAGGTCCTAAATCTCGACAAAGTTCCTCCATTGAATTACAGACAAGTTCCTAAATCTCAACAGAGAAGTTTTCTCAGTTGAATTACGGGCAAGTTCTTAAATCTCGATGAAGATGTTTCCCCAAGTTGAATTATTGACAAGTTCTTAAATCTCAGCAGAGATGTTTTTTCAGTTGAATTAAAGACAAGGTCCTAAATCTCGACAAAGTTCCTCCGTTGAATTACATACAAGTTCCTAAATCTCAGCAGAGAAGTTTTCTCAGTTGAAATATGGGCGAGTTCTTAAATCTAGACGAAGATATTTCCCCTCAGTTGAATTATGGGCAAGTTCCTAAATATCGACACCTCAGTTGAATTACAGACAAGTTCCTAAATCTCAACAAAGATCATACTTCCCCAACGAAATCTTCCTCAAACAACAGGTATACAAGCTCTCGCTAAGGAATCTCTTATGCGATCGACACTCCTTCAGATGGCATCTTTAAGCCCATCCTCCCGTTAGCAATCTCCAAATGGCATCTGTAAGCCCATTCCCGACATCACAAAGCAACTACCAATTCATGCGAGTGCAAATTTCTGGGCCCTCTAGTGTTCAATACTCTTCCACCTTCGAATCACGAAAGGCATGAAAGCCAATCTACATCCTCAGGTTTAAGAAGATTGAATAGGGGAAGCTGTTGTACCCCAAAATTTTCCCTCCCATATTTCTCAAAACATTGCAAGAAAGATCTCCAAGTTGCTCAAGGTAGTCCAAGGATTGGTCAGACTAGCTCTCTCCTAAGGCAATCTACCCCAAATTAGGGTTTTGTGTTGCATCAAGATCCTTGAGTCCAAGTGACCCCAAGTGCTCACCAATCTCCTAATATGTTGTCAAGATCATTCATGTCAAGTTTCAATCCTTGCAGAGGAAGTTTGCTCAGTCAATGGTTCAAAGGTCCAAAAATCGACTATGCTAGGGCAAAAGTCAACCGTGACCTATATACAGTCAAACTTCAAGATTTTTTGTCAAAATTATCATTTTTAAGGATATTTCATCATTTGATAAAGGGTTGATCATGATTCATCAAGGATTGCTCACAATTCATCAAGATTCAAAAGTTGCTAAATTAGGGTTTTGTAGGAAAAGTCAACCCAACTTTGACCAAGCATAACTTTCTCATACTTTATGAGAAATGACCCATCCAAAGCTAATTTTTAGGAGGATGCAATTCACTAAAATCCATCTTCATATCCCAAGATCAAAATATGCACTCACAAGAAGTTATGAATTTGGACATTATAGGTCATTTTTGAAAGTCAACAAAAAACACCTTTTTTGTCAAAGCTTATAACTTGAGCATGTAACATCAAAATGATATGGGACCAAAAGGGTTGATTAGAGGACATATCAAGCTTTCTAAAACGTCCAAGAACACCTCCAAAAGTTCAAAATTGTGGAAGTTATGCATTGTTGAAGTTGGACATTTTTGCAAAATTGCCAAAAGTCAACTATCCCTAAAACTTCAAATTTTGCCAAATGGGCCCATTCTTTTTCACTTGTTTTGAGTTTGCATTATTTCCCACGTTCTCTAGCCTTGGCCATGTGTTCATATTATATTTTTATTATTTAATTTGATTTTTATTTGAATTAATTCATTTTAAATCAAATCAAATCACATAAAATCAAAAATATTGATAACCAAAGATCTTTTGATGATTATAGGTTTCAATGGACAGCTTGCACCATACCAAACTCGTATCAAAGCAATTGTACACATAAAGATTGAAATCAAGCCAATTTGGAAAGTTTGTAAAAGCAAATCAAATCCACATCAAGAGCATTGATAGAGGGAGATTTGAACAAGGAATTCAGACCTAATGTGTTGTGCATTACATAAGGAAGTGAGGCAGACAATTACAAGGGTTGGAGATCAATTCTAGAGGCAGAATGAAATTTGCAAAAAACAAGAAAAAGCTTGAGATCGAAATCAATCATAGAGGCATTTTTAGGGCTTGGCAAGGATCTCAATCTCTTCCTGGCCATCTCTAGAAGCAAAAACAATCAAGACAACGCGTTTTCAGACCCTCCCAAGCGTTGTAAGTTCCTCACGAGTCTGCCCTGTTCTTGATTTCATATTTCATAAATTAGGCATTGTTAATACAAAATAACTGCATATTTGTGATCACCATGCCATTTGCAAGCTTTTTGCATTAATCAATTTCATTTATCTAACATGTATCACAGATCACCATTGCTAGGGTTTTTCGTTCATTTTTAGGGCTTTTTGTTTCAGGAAAAATTAGCTTTATTAATGGCCATGGTTATGATCAGAAGAGGATGACGAGTCCAACCATGGTCCTAGTCCTCGTTTATATGGCCTGAGGAAGATTTTAGGATGAAGCTACTACTTTAGCTGCGGATAAAAATCCGCAGGTAAAAATTGCAGGATTTGGAGGGCAGGGACGATGTGTTGGCACTCCCTCACTCGTCCGTTCAAATAATCGCGCGTTTTATTTTATTTTTCTGGCAATTGATTTCGTTTTTATATAATATATTTTGTTTGTATTATAATAACAAGTAAACACAAGCGCTCTAGTGGTAACCATGTTGGCCTTAAGGCGTTCAGAAGCTGGAGGTCAGGGGTTCGATCCCTGCCTCCAGCAATTTGCATTTTCTTGTTATTTTTCAGGAGATCTAGTGTGCACACAAGTCCACAGTCCACCATGCGCCTCACTCCTCAGTATGCCAGATGGCCAGATCTGGTGGTCAAATATTGAAGGAGCACCACAAGGCCAATCAACGCGCGTGTATGGGTTCCCAAAAAGTCAATTAGGTCAGCTCCAAATGGGCCAACAAAATTGCTTTCAACACCTCCAGATCTCAGGCCCATTCTCTCTTCCTCTCATATTTTATTTAATTGTTTATTTTATTTAATTATTTTATTTTATTTTAATTAATTTCTAACCAATAACAAATTTTCTTTTTTATCAAAAAATCACAAAAATACTCTTTTTTATCCAATTAAAATTCAGAATTTTATTTTTTATTAATAAATACTAATTAATTAATTAGGATATTAATTAGGTTTTAATTCTAGAATAACTTTAATTTATTTTGTAAATAAATAAAATTAATTAGAAATCATTAGGTTTTAACATTCATTTAATTATTTTATTTTCTTTCTTAAATTAACAAAAATCCAAAAATATGTCATTAATTATTTTTCATTAATTAATTTATTTAATATTTAATTTAGTATTTAATTTAGGACTTAATTTCTTTTCTTAAATAAAAACAACAAAAAAGGCATTTTTTTTAAAAGGGTCAAAACCCTAATTTCACATTCGATTTAATTTCGCGTCGCGCTTTATTTTTCTTTATCCAATTGATGTATTTGCTCCCGGTTTGTAATAATTAATTAGGACCTTTATTTATTTTACCGCTTTATTTTATTTTCAAAGGGTTGCTTTTGGCGATATAAATACCCGACGCCTTGTAATTTAATTTCCGCATTTTAATTCTGCAAATTATACAACTGCTAGATGTTTGATAATAGGGTTTGCATGACAAGAATGAATGCTTAATCTTAAAATCAGATTAGATCACCCTTAACATGTGCAAAGATAAAAATAACTGAAATCAACACACTCGCACATGCGCACTCCTAGGGTACACCCCACTTGGTTGCCTTCGTACACGGTCATTGAGTATAGGTTGTTTTAGAGGTCGTCCTCTTGTCTAAAAGATCATAGTCGCCTCGAAATGGTTGCCTCGGATATTGTTGCCTCAAACAAATGATCTAAGACATTAGGGTTACCACTAAGGCATCCTAACATTACTTTAGTGGCCGTATGTCCCTCTCTCGAATTGACCCTCAAACTCCAACGACGTCGCTACCTACTCACTAATAGTGGGATAGCATTGTCTAAAGGAAATTAACATAGAATGATTCCTTTTTTGAGTAGGTAGATTAACTCTTAGATACTTGCTCATTCAAAACAAAACCTTTTCACACTTACACTTTTCAAACAAAGTTTTCAAAAACACTTCATTACACTCTTGAGGACAGAAGCAAGAGTTAAATCGAAGTTTCAAACAAAAACTTTTTCAAACCCACAAGCACAAAGAAAACAATTTTGAAAACACTTGAGCAAGTACCTAAGAGCTCGTAGATAACTACAGATAGAAAGGGTGCTAATACCTTCCCTTTCTATAAAATAAAAGACGGTGGCGACTCTTGCTTACCGCGACATTTTGTGAAAACAAACACAAAACGCAAACCAGCATTCCAAAAACAGTCAGTTCTTCCCACCGTATCACAAAACCTCTTGCCTATAAATAGAGAGATCATTTTGCAAGATAAGAGGGATAAACAAGCCCTCAAAACTCCTATACTCTAAAAAAACCAGAATTATCCACAAAACCTCCATTTTTGAGCTGTGAAGTCCAAATCTTTGAATCTCTCATACCTTGCAAGTTTTGCCTAAACAAACCATCCAAATACTTCACATACATCATATAGAAGTTATCCAAACACAAGAACAACTTATGTAACACCATTATCACCATCTTCCAAACTCAAAAACAATACTTTGCAACTTGACTTGGTTGGAGTGATTCAGTAACTTTCAGTACAAAGTGAGGATTAAAGCAACTTCAAGAAGGTCAAAAGGAGCTCGATTAATCACCACTTCGCACCCGGAAACTTCCATACATGTTCTAAAGATTTTGCTTCAAGAGGTAAATTTTCTCAAAACTGTAATATCTTTATCCATATACATCATTTGCTTTTGCTTTCAAAAGGATACAATTGGACAAATCAAAGAGAAAACTTAGCAAAAAGCCAGACCAGGGGCTGACACGGGTGCCCGTGTCACACAACACATTCGGTGTCACATGAAACAACCCGTGTCACACGACACAGCCCGTGTCAGCTCAGTTGGGTTGAAAACTTTACAAAAATACAGGGCATGTCCTGACACGAGTGCCCGTGTCACACGACACGGCCCGTGTCAACTCAACTGGTTCAGACACGTGCAAAAAATAGGCAGGCGAGGGCTGACACGGGTGCCCGTGTCACATGACACGGCCCGTGTCAATTTATCTGGAACAAAAGTCTGCAGAAAGCTTGAACAGGTCCTGACACGGGCGCCCGTGTCACACAACATAACCCATGTCAACTCAGGCATCAAAATTCCTAATTTTAAGATTTTTTTTAAGTTTACTTTGGACATATTGCATTGCTTGGAGATGACTTAACACCATAAAACTGTTTTTCTAAGTGAAACATCAAAAAAAAAATTCTAAACAATTAGTGTTGTTTTTAAGTTAACTTAGACCTAGGTTTTTCTTCAATTAAATGAACTACAAAACCTTTTCTATCAAAAAACCTAAAAAGCAATCATTTTCTTCTTCTTCTTTACATTTTCGCGCATTTTTTTATTTCGCATTAAATTATGTAATTGTCAAAGCCTTGTAATAGTAAATAGGGTTTATTTTTTACTTCTCATTCCCATTTGTAAATTTTTATCCCCCATCGCCTCAAGTATTGTAATAGCGTAGGACATTTAATTTCCGCAATTTATCGCTTTCCATATTATTGCTAATAATTAGGGTTTGTATGGCAAGATCTTAAAATCAATACTAGACAACCCTAACACAAGATAAATACATGAAAATAATACACTTTGCACACTTGCACCTCTAGAGTAACCCACACTTGTTGCCTCGGATAAAACAGTCATGTCCCTCGAACGTGAGATACTTTAGCAAAGACCCTCAATTACAAGATCGTAGCCCCCCGATGACCCTTAAATGTTGCCTTCGATAAACGATCTTAGTCCCTACGAAAATTGCTAAAGCATCCTTCAATGTTGCTTTCTATGACTATACGATGACCCACGCTTGTCCCTTTACATCCAATGATATGGATCTCTACCAATCAATGGTAAAATAACACTATCTAAAGGAGGAGGGTAAGAACAAAGAATTTTTGAGTAGATAGAACGCTCGTAGTTGCTTGCTCACAAACATTTCAAAATAAAACATCTTTCAAACACACCAACACTTTCTTGAAATATTTTCAAAGTCAACACTTTGTATGCATTCTTATAGAGACGAGAATCATTACAAAGTTTGCCCAATGACGACACTTTTTTTTCAAAATATTTTTAAACAAACACATTCATGTAAAGCATTTTCAAAGTGATCTAGCAACTAAGAGCCCGTAGATAACTACAGGTGAAAAGGGTGCTAACACCTTCCCTTTTCATAACCTACCCCCCGAACTTAAGAAAATTCTCAAAAGGTCTTTCCTGTTCTTTTCACCCTTTCCTGTATTGAATAAAAGAAAAGTCAGTGGCGACTCTTGCTATCCGCAACAATTGCGACAAAATGCAAAACACCAAGTCAGTTCTCCCACCATATTACAATAATCATGCAACATCTGGATTAATCTCTTCTTGATATTGTCTTCTAGGTTGGAACCTATCTCGATTTCTTTCTTGCCTTCTTCAGTACCCAAGTTCATAACCTCGACTGGCTCTTCATATGGTCGTATGGTTCTTTCTTCTTGCATTAGCAGCCTAGCAAGCTCTCCAGGTATTTCACAATCTTCCTCACCTTCTTCCTCGACTCGATAGATCGGGCTTTCAAAGTTATAATTAGAAATAGCAGAATTATTATCAATGTGATTCAGGGTGGATATAGATCTGCAATTTGTTGTGTGAGTGCGTGTAAGAACACATAGCTATTTTGACAACAATAGAGTAAAAGAAAGACAAAGAGCACAAAATTTGAATGCAAACGTCCAATGATTTAATAAATGAAAATATGCTAATGAATAATGACAACTCTAACAAATGGACCGTTGTGCCCCGGTAAGGCACAAGGCTTAAAGTTTATTGTTTAAATTATATAACCAAAACTTAAAAACAAGAAAGCAGAAAATATCATTTACTCCTGACTAAAGGAGATTGGTATAACATCTTAAGCCTTCCAATTGTTGAGCCCGTTGCCAGTAGTAGGGAAGATCCAACTGTCAATGTCGCAGTCACTATCAACATCTTCCATAGTGTTGACATGATTGTTTTAAACTCTGTTACTATTGATGTGGAATGGGGGTCTCCCAGAATTTGCACGAGCACGACGGACAACCCTCTGAGCCTGAGCAGTGAAGCCTTAACCAAACTTGTCAGATTAGTAAGGAGTATTGGGAAGCTGACCCCAAACAGTGCAACCACCTTCTTCAACTACAACCCTAGCGTCTTTTAGAGAAGCCATTTTTGATGGAGTCTTAGGAACAACAGAAGTAGCTTTATCAACTAAGGTTGTCTGAGAAACAACTTCAATGGTCTGGCAAGAAGTCTTGACGAATTCACCATCCATCTCAACATATTTGAAAGAATTCAAATGGCTCACCATATATTCTTCTTCGCTGTAAACTGTAACGGTCTTTCCCCTCATGGGATACTTCAACTTCTGGTGTAAGGTAGAAGTAACATCACATGCCCCATGAATCCAAGGGCGTCCAAAAAACAAGAATAGGCTGGATGAATATCCATCACATAGAAATTAGATTCGAAGACCTGAGAACCCACTTTGATCAACCTCTCCATGCACCACTCTCTTTGAACCATAGAAAGCTCTTACCACAATATCAATGGGTTTTAGAATAATCCATTCACAACCAAGTTTGTCTAGAGCAGCTTTTGGCAATACATTCAATGAGGAGCCTGTGTCTACCAACACATGAGATAAGGTAGTGCCCCTACACTCAATGGAGATGTGCAAGGCCTTATAATGATTCCTTCCTGTGGGAGTTAAGTCTGCGTTAGAAAAGCCTAGCCCATTATCAGTCATCAGGCTGATAATATGATTTTCGAACTGATCAATAGAGATTTCTCGTGGTACATAGGTAGATTTTAGAAATTTCACCAAAGCCTGAGCATGGGTGTTGTACCCCAAAATTTCCCCTCTCATGTTTTTCCAAGATTTCCTCTTGCATAGGTGGTTACAAACCTTTTCCTAAAGACAAGGAAATTTTTCAAATAATGGTTAAAGGTCCTTCGATTGGCACCTACAAAATGCCCTTCGATTGGCACCTCCAAAGTGCCTTTCGATTGACATCTCATAAATGCCTTTCGATTGGCATCTCCAAAATGCCTTTCGATTGGCATCTCCAAAATACCTTTCGATTGGCATCTACAAAATTCCTTTCGATTGGCATCTCCAAAATACTTTTTAATTGACATCAGCATAGCGTCCTTTGTGACATCTGCAAAAGGCCTTTCGATTGGCCTCATGACAAGCCTTTCGATGGGCATTGTGTTAAAGCCTTTCGATTAATGTAGCAAAGGAATCTTCGATTAACATTCCAATAAATACCCTTTCATTGGTATTTGGACAAGGGCCATTCGAAGAACTCCTTCCAGGCCATTCGAAAGAGGCCATCAAGAGGGCACTCGGAAAATATGTCCAAGCCATATTCTTGCCTTGTTTGTTCAAAATTCCACAAGAGCTGATTCGACCAAGGAATTCTCTTCAAAAGGACAGGAAATCGAAGCAAAGGGTGGTCTAATTGAAGGAGCCCTAGTATTGAAGCTGGCACAACTCTACCCAGAACCATTAAGGAGAACAAGGTTCTAATAAGGAAAGTCTTGATTGGTTTGAATTGGAGTTTAAGGCTGGCAAGGAAGGCAGATTCGAAGGAAGGAATAGGATTTGTTCCAATACAAGCCAGAAAGCTCACAATCGAAAGAATCCTCTCTCAATCAAATAAGGATTGAATATGCTTGCAAATCAAAGAGAAAACGCATTGGAATAAAAATAGCAAGATTTGGCCTAATTTAGAAACAAAAAATACAAGACCCAAATCAAATCTTTTCGCACTCAATCTTCAAGATTAAATTCAGTTTTGTTAACCTAATTCATTCTACTATATATGCATAACAAACCTTGATCATAAAAAAGAGGATTTGGCCGTGTAGAACACCCCCAAGACTGCTCATAATTTTGATAAACAAATTAAAGGTTGCAATCCATTCCTGGGTGTATTTGGAAGCTATCTGGACCACTCTCATGCATCAACACATCCAAAAACAGCCCATACAAGTATCACGGTTTGCTCCTGTTCTTGAATTTGATTTTGACTACACATGCATGATAAACAAATTTCAAGTATGTATTTATGTTTGTGTGGCCATTTAGAAAATGTTTGCATGATTAATTGTGTGTTTTGATGTATATTTAACTGACTGCCATTGCTAGGGTTTAAAGCTTCGTTTTAGGTTTTTTTTTTATTTAAGGCAAAATCAGGACAAAATAAGAGTATCATTGTACTCACGAGATCAAACCCAGTTGATCTGTATTCTTGGATTAAATTTTTGTTGCGTGATTATGATTTTTGAGATAAGCAGGTAAAAACCCCTTGCCTAAAACGACAGCCTAGTGAAGAAGATGATTGCGTGTCAAAATCGGATTAGGTAGTTTGAATAGCACACATTCTATTTATTAAACTGACCTCTCATTACATATAGTATATATTGTTTGATTATATTAACGATTGAACAATTGGCTCAGTGGTACAAGTGAAGGTTTTTCAGCGCGCGTAAGTAGGAGGTCAGGGGTTCGATCCCTGCCTCCTTCACGTTATTTTTCTTAACAATCCTTTGCAGATCCCATACTATCCTTCCAAGCACGCACACCGTAGGCCTCAAGATCATCACCCTTGGACCAGTCAGTGCCCGAATCTAATGCTTCCAATGAAGCTCCCCATGGTGGACACTCCTTGCACGATCACACTAGATCTCACGTTGCCTTGGGCCAACAGTTTTGGGCTTGGGTAGAATTTCAGCAACACAACCCCCAATTTGGGTTCATACCCCCTCAGGCCTATTTATTTTCTCTTTGGTTTTACTATTTATTTTATTTAATTAGTCTAATTGATTTTTATTTCAAATCATTTTTTAATCAGAAAATAATCACAAAAAAAATAGGATTTAGTTTTTTTTAATAAATTAATTTTTGCAAATTAATTGTTTTAATCAATTCTAATATTTTTCATTAATTAAAATTAAGTAGAATTAGGTCAAAATCAAACCTCTTTTTTCATAAAATCCCAAAAATAATTTTCAATGATCAAATTATATTTTTAGGGTTTTGAACCTTTTTTTCCAGTTAATTTTCGCGCGTTATTATTTTGTCGTACGATTATTTTTATTATTGATGTAACTGCGCCCGATTTGTAATAGCTAATTAGGGTTTTTATTTCCACACTTTATTTTTTTAGTCATTCCTTATGTATCTACACCAAAGCCTTGTAATAGCGTAGGACCTCTATTTCTTGCTTTTATGTTTTATATGCTTGTATATAAACTGCTAGCAACCTAGGCATGTATGATTAATCAATCAATCTTAGATCACTAAACTTCAAGATAAAATATTTGAAATAAAACACTATTGCACACTTGCACCCCTAGGGTATACCTCACTTGGTTGCCTCGGAAACAATGGTCATGTCCCTCAAACATAGGGATACTCTTAACAAAGATCCTCAATTTAAAGTCATCATAAACATCATAGTCCCTAAATGTCCCTCGAGTTGCCTACGAGAAATGATCTTATGATGATAGTCCCTTCGAAATGCTAAGGTATCCTTACATGTTGCCTTCCATGACCATTACGTCCCTTTCGATAGTCCCTCAACATCCAACGACTAGGGTTAACTACTCATTAATAGTAGGATAACATGGTCTAAAGGATAGGAGGAAAAGAACAGTCTTTTTCGAGTAGGTAGATAATTGTTAGGTACTTGCTCAAACAAATTTTCACACCACACTTTCAAACACTTTTCAAACAAAGTTTTCAAAAACACTTTATCACAATCTTGAGGACTAATACAAGAATTACCATAAAGTGTATCTCCGCACTAAAGCATTTTCAAAGCTTTTTAAAACACGCAAACACAAGCAATTTTAAAAAATGAGCAAGTATCTAAGAGCCCATGGAAAACCATGGATGGAAAGGGTGCTAACACCTTCCCTTTCCATAATCTACCCCTTACTCATAAACTCTTGAAAAAGGTCTTTTTCTATTATTTTCACCCTTTCCTTGTTGGATAAAAGAAAAGTCAGCGACGACTCTTGCTTATCGCGACATTTGCTAACAAAAAACACAAACCAGTATTAACAGTCGGTTCTGCCACCGTATCACAGAACTGGCGACTCTGCTGGGGAACAAATAATAAAGTGGAGTTTACCTTAGGGTCTAGATCATTTTAAATTGCTTGCTTTGATGTCTTTACTTTTAAAGGTTTGTTGGGGTATTCTTATATAGATCCTATACCCGGATCTGGGGACACTTTTTAGGTAAAAAACAATAGATCGTGGAGACTGTATGGCGTAGATCGATATGGTTGAAGTGATGGTTGTGTTAGTGTGAAACTTTGGTTGGTACTGGCACCCCTTGTGTCGAATCGAGGAGAATACAGAGCCGCTGTGTGGTGTCGTGAAGCACTAACGAACCTTAGAACCTTAGTTAAACAAGCTTGGCCATTAGAAAGTAGTGAGATAGCCGGCCTCAGTGTAAAGCTCGAAATCGGTTGATACTCGATACTACACTCATTGAGATCGGACTTTTGAGATGTTTCGGTCGCAAGAAAAGATTGCTAAGCTGAAATAATAACGATAAAGAAAGATCAGTGATATTGAGACTCCTTAGAACCTGGTTACTATTTCTAGGACAGGTTTGAAACTAACTAAACTTCAAGAGGGTATTTACCTATAAACCCCATGCAAGTTTAAACCTAAGGTCTTGTGTGTTTTGCTTGTGTGTGATTAATTTGCTTAAACATGACATCATGCATCATAAACATTCATTCTTCATTACACTAACCATTTCAAGGATTAGGGGAATTTATCTTTGTTCTGTTTTGCAGATCATGGCTTTCGCTCGTAGAAATACCATCCGAATCAGCTTTGTGAGAATACCTCTTCAACTTAAAGAGCTAGTATCCAGGGTTTCTGAGACTTCTTCATTCACTAAGAAATACGGTCGACTCCTCAATCTGGTTACCTCAGGTTTTGATGAGAAGATGATGAGTGTGCTCTTTCAGTTCTTTGACCCTAAGCACCATTGCTTCACCTTTCCAGACTATCAGTTGGCACCCACCATGGAAGAGTTCTCTCAAATATTGGGTTTACCTATTTTGGATCAGTTTCCTTTCACTGGCTTGGAAGAAGCTCCGAAGCCAGAGATCATTGCAGTAGCTTTACACCTGAAACGGTCCGATGTTATATCCAACTGGGAAATAAGAAGCAGAGTTGGGGGTTTTCTAGCCAAGTTCCTAATAGAGAAGACTCAACTTTTTCGGGATGATTTGGACTTCCAGGATTTCGAGGAGGTCTTGGCCCTTCTCATCTATGGGTTAGTATTGTTCCCTAATCCGGACTTACTCATAGATGTGAATGCTATCAAGGTCTTCCTTTCTTGCAACCCTGTGCCCACTTTACTCAGAGATATCTTGCATACCTTCCACACTCATACCACAAAGAAAAGATGGATTCTTATATGTTGTGTGCCATTGCTTTCGAGGTGGTTTATTTATCACCTCCCCAAAACAATACTGAAGAATGAAGAAGGTTTGGGCTGGTCGCAAAGGATAATGTCACTTTCTTACACAGATATTCTCTAGTATTCCCGATCTATGGGAGATATTTCTATTATTAACCACTGTGGGGAATTTCCTAATGTCGCACTACTTGGAACTAGGGGAGGCATAACCTATGATCCTTCTCGGGCTCTGCTACAATTTGGTTACGCTCGAAGGGATGGTCCTCACGAGATGCATATCCAGGGCATTATGTTTAACTATGAAGATGATGTTCAAGGGTATCGCCAGAGGTTCATACGAGCTTAGGGCATGGTAAATAGATTTGATGTCAAGACTTTGGGGCCGAAGACTTCCATTCCTATGGAACCTTATCTCCAATGGGTACGAGCTCGTGCTCAGAATCTTATGATGTCGTATGTAGCCATCTTACCAGTGATTGTGGAGCCCATTACTGAAGGGGATATTCCTTATACGTTTCTTCATCCTGATATGCCCACTGATCTTGAGGAATTACAGAGATCCTGGATTCAGCTGAAGAAAGAGCGGGATACCTATAGAGACCATTTCTATGCCCATGAGAAGAAATTTTTAGAGCTCACGAAGCAACTTCATGAGGAAAGAAGCCTTAATGTCTATCTCGGCGCGAAGAGAAAGCGCCCATGGGAAACCTGATTTTTTTTAGTTTTGTGAACTTTCAATTGAAATGCCTAAAAGGAAATTGTATTTTGAATTCTACTAATAAAATCTTTGTTTCTTTTTAGTTCACAAATTTAAATTTCCCGAAATCCTTGAAATCATTGGATACACATGTTATACATATCATTGCATAAACAGGTTTCATAGCAGGTTTCTCATCCTCTTCGCTGTTTATTTCAGCCGTAAAGAAATGGCTCTCGAACAGATAGTGAAGGATCTACAAACTTAAAATGCCCAGTTTCAACAGATGATCATGGCTCTAGCCAAAGGGCAGGAGGAACTGAAAGCCCTGATTGTTAAAGATAAGACTAAGAAGCCAAGGAGGACAGTAGGTGTGGTAAATTTGGGAAGGAGATTCAAGGGACCGTTAAAGCAAGTGGTTAATCTGACATCTTCATCCAAAGAAGGAGATAACCAAGAGGGTGAGACAAGAGAGGAAGACCCTAGTCCGGGGGAATCTGATAATGAGACTGATTACAATGAAGAGCAGTATCCTCCGGCCGACGAAAAGTACAAACAACTGGAAGAGCGTCTGGGTGTAATGGAGATTTAGAAAGTGCCTGGACTAGACTTTGAAGAGATGGGTTTGGTGTCTGGGATTGTCATTCCGCCAAAGTTCAAGGTGCCAGTGTTTGCCAAGTACGATGAGGTTTCATGTCCCAAGATGCACCTCCGATCTTATGTGAGGAAGATACAGCCTCACACTACTGACATAGACTTATGGGTCCACTTCTTTCAGGAAATGTCTATCTAGAACTCAGTTAGATTAGTTCTATCAACTGGAGAGGACCAACATCCATAATTAGGAAGACCTGGATGCTGCTTTCTATGAGCAGTATCAGTATAATGCAGACCTTGCTCCCACCCGTACTCAACTCCAAAGTATGGTTATGGGTTCGAGCGAGGGCTTCAAAGACTACGCTCAGAAGTTGAGGGACTTAGTAGGAAGAGCCCAACCTCCCCTGTTTGATAGGGAGCTAGTGGATATGTTTCTGGGTACCCTGTCTAGTCCATTCTTTAATCACCTGATTGGAAGTTCCTCGACTGACTTTACTGAATTAATCTTGACAGGAGAAAGGGTGGAAGTTAGAATTAAGAGTGGTAAGATCCAAAAGAGTGCATCCTCCAGTGCAGTAAGGAAGCCATTTGTCGGGAAGAAAAAGGATATTACTGTGTACAATCAAAGGAGTCAGGATAGAAATGAACGCCATCCAATGGTAGAGGATGTCATGATCCCTAAACCTGCACCCACTCAACAGAGAAATAATCAACAGAGAATAGAAAGGCCAGTAAGACAGTTCACCCGGATAAATATGACTTTATCCCAAGTTTTGCCTCATTTGTTGAAATCTAATTTGGTAACCTTGCGGGAAGCGCCAAAGAATTCCAACACTACCTCTCCCCGCTATAATCCAAATGCCCGATATGCTTATCATTCGGAAAGTCCAGGTCATGATACAAACGACTGTTGGGCTTTGAACAACAGGGTACAAGACCTTATCGAGGCAAAGGAAATTGAGTTTGACGCCCCTGAAATTCCAAATGTTATCACCGCTCCTATGCCCAAGCACGACCGTGTGTTAACGCTATTGAAGATGATATGTTTGTTACTACTGTTGAAGAGCTTGTTACTCCTCTCTTGACCGTTAAGTGGAACTTATTGAAGGATGGTTTATTTCCAGGCCGTGGCAAAGGTTGCCACTTCTGTTTATCTCTATCGGCTGGTTATCATTTGTTGAAGGCAGGTGTTCAGCGCTTGATGCATGATAAAGAGATTTTGATTGAGAAGAATCCCGTCCCGACCATTGCTTGCAAAGATGTTTCGATAATAACCATTTCCGCCAATCCTCTTAGGGTCTCAAACAAAAGACCCGTCAGGATTACATCTATTCCGAAGGTTACTCCGTTGATAATTACTATGCCATGGCCAATCCCATACTCCTCATATAAAACTATTCCTTGGAACTATGGGGGTGACATCTACTACCATAGCGTCAAGTAAGATTGGTTGGCTGATGAAGACCAGGTCTCTGAGAACGCTGATCCCGACATTGTCAACATTGTGGGAACCAACAAAGTAACCAAAAGTGGAAGAGTGTTCTCCCTTGAGATTTCTCCTCCGAAAGCTGTTACTTGTCCTGTGATCATTCCTACTTTCATTCCTGCTGATACTACTACTACAATCCCTGTGATTACCCCTGCTAACACCCCTATCACCGAGTCGACCGAGACTCGGGGAAAAGACATATTGGTTGAGCCTGTCCAGACAATGGTGCATTCGGTATCTATTCCAGAGGCTTCCAAGTAAGAAATGGAAGAAATTTTGAAAATTATCAAGAAGAGCGACTACAATGTGGTCGAATAGCTAGGGCAGACCCCTTCAAAGATTTATATGCTAACCTTATTGTTGAGCTCCGAAGCTCATGCAAAGGCTTTGGTGAAGTTCCTGAAAACTGCCCATGTGCCCCTGGAAACCTCTACTGACCAATTCAAAGATTGTGTGGCTAGTTTGACGGTTGATAATGGTTTAGGCTTTTCTGATGTTGATTTGACTCCTAGAGGAAGGAAGCACAATGATGCGTTGCATGTCTCTGTCGAATGTAAGGACACTACTTTGGCCCATGTCCTAGTAGATACTAGTTCATCACTAAATGTGCTTCCTAAGAATGCTCTGGATAGACTAGACTATGAAGGTTTGACTTTGAAGCCCAGCAATACTGTAGTGAGGGCTTTTGACGGTTCAAAGAGTATGGTGCACAGGGAGGTGGACGTCCCTATCAAGGTTGGTTCTCAGGCTTTCGACTCTACCTTCTATGTGATGATTATCAGGCCATCTTATTCTTGTTTGTTGGTCCGCCCTTGGATACCTGGGGCTAGAGCTGTTACGTCCATTCTACATCAGATGATGAAATACCCGGTCAAAGGGAAAATTGCCATTGTACACGGCGAGGAAGAATACATGGTCAGTCACCTGAATTCCTTCAGATATGTGGAAATGAATGGTGAGTTCATCGAGACTCCGTGCCAGAATTTCGAAGAGGCACCTCAGACTATGGATGCAACTGAAACTGTTACCAATATGCCGAAGATCACCATACCTCCCTTGAAGATGGCTTCTCTCAAGGATGCAAAAGCAGTTGTCGAAGAAGGTGGGTCTACCATCTGGGGTCAACTCCCCGATATTCCATACAAGTCTGATAAGTTTGGTTTGGGTTTCTCTTCAGGGGCTCAAAGGGTTGTTCGACGTGCTCGTGCTGGAAGACCTCCCCTACGCATCAGCAATCATGCGGTCAACGCTTTAGAAGATGGAGACGGTGACAATGACATGGATAGCTGGATCTTCCCTACTACCAACGGTGGACCAAGTAACTAGAAGGAAAAAGATTTTATACCAATTACCTTTGTTCAAAAGTTATTTTCTTTTTTGTTTTTGGATATGTAATAAACAATATAACTTTATGGCCATGTGTCTTACCGGGGCACATCGGTTTATCTGTGAGGGTTATCATGTTTCACTTTCATATGGCATTAATAAAGCATTGGACGTTTATGCATACAAATTTTGCGCTCTCTGTTTTTCTTTTCTATTTTTACTTTGTCTATACAAATATGCTCTTACACACACTCACGTATCAAACTGCAGATCCATATCCACTCAGGATCCCATTGATAAAAATTCTGCTATTGCCAGTTATGACTTTGAAAATCCGATCAACCAAGCCGAGGACGAAGGTGAGAAAGATTGTGAGGTACCTGGAGAACTTGCTAGGCTGTTACAGCAGGAAGAGAAGGCTATACAACCTCATGAAGAGCCAGTTGAGACAATAAACTTGGGCACAGAGGAAGACAAAAAAAAGTCAAGATCGGTGCAAATTAGGGGTTTAATGTTAAACAGCGGTTAATACAGATGTTGCATGATTATGTCGAGATCTTTGCCTAGTCATATGAAGACATGCCAGGACTGGATACAGATATTATGGTTCACCGTTTTCCAACTAAAGAAGATTTCCCTCCGATAAAGCAGAAGGTCTGTTGCATGCGTCCTGAAATGTCAGAGAAGATCAAAGTAGAGGTTATGAAGCAGTTCAACGCTGGTTTCTTAGTCATCACCTCTTATCCCCATTGGATTGCCAACGTTGTTCCGGTGCCTAAAAAGGACGGTAAGGTACAAATGTGTATGGACTACAGAGATATGAACAAGGCAAGCCCCAAAGACGACTTTCCTCTCCCCCACATTGACGTTCTGGTTGACAACACCGCGCAACACAAGATCTTTTCCTTCATGGATGGTTTCTATGGTTACAATCAGATCAAGATGGCACCCGAAGATATGGAGAAGATAACCTTCGTCACGCAATGGGGCACTTTCTTTTACAAGGTAATGTCATTTGGATTAAAGAATGTCGGGGCAACCTATCAGCGAGCCATGGTAGCCTTGTTTCATGACATGATTCACCATGAGGTAGAGGTATATATGGATGACATGATAGCCAGGTCTCAAACAGAGGAAGAGCACATTGATCATTTATAAAATATGTTTGATAGGTTGAAGACGTACAAGCTGAGGTTGAATCCAAACAAGTGCACTTTCGGGGTAAGGTCTGGTAAACTGCTAGGTTTCATTATCAGTGACAAGGGAATTAGAGTAGACCCTACAAAGGTAAAATCTATACAAGAGATGTCGGCTCCTCGCACTAAGGAGGAGGTTAGAGGTTTCTTGGGACGCCTAAATTACATTGCCAGGTTCATTTCCCATTTAACTGCTACTTGTGAGCCGATCTTCAAACTCTTGAAGAAAGATCAAGTGGTAAAGTGGAATGACGAATGCCAGACCGCCTTCGAGAGAATCAAGGAATACCTTCAATAGCCTCCAATTCTAATTCCTCCGATTGAAGGGAGACCTTTGATAATGTACTTAAAAGTGTTATATAACTCAATGTGGTGTGTGTTGGGGCAGCATGATGAGTCTGGTCGAAAAGAGCACGCAATATACTACCTTAGAAAAACGTTTACCGACTGTGAAACAAGATACTCACTGCTGGAGAAAACTTGTTGCGCTTTGGCATGGGCTGCTCACTGATTGAGACAGTATATGTTGACCCGCACTACTTTGTTGATATCTAAGATGGATCCGATCAAGTACATCTTTGAGAAGCTCTCTCTCTCCAGAAGAATAGAAAGATGGCAAATGATCTTGACTGAATATGATATCCAATACACAACCCGGAAAGCAATCAAGGGAAGTGTACTAGCTGATCATTTGGCTCATCAGGCCGTGGATGACTACCAGTCCATGAATTTTGAGTTTTCGGACGAGAATATTATACTAGTGACTGACTATGAAGAACCTGGACTGGATAAAGGACCTGAAGAAGGATCCCGATGGATTATGGTTTTTGACGGAGCCTCGAATGCACTCGGCAATGGCATTGGTGCCGTAATTATATCTCCAGAAGACTGACATACTCCTTTCACCGCCAGATTATGTTTTAACTGTACCAACAACATGGCGGAGTATGAAGCATGCATCATGGGTCTCAAAGCTGCTATTGTCCCGAGGATCAAGTTTTTGAGCATTTTCGGAGATTCAGCCTTGGTAATAAGTCAAATCAAAGGCTAGTGGGACACGAAGCACCCAAATCTCATCGCGTCGAAGAGCACGTGCTGACATTGCTTCCACACTTTGAAGAGGTCACCTTTGAACATTTTCCACGAGAAGAGAATCAGTTAGCGGATGCACTAGCTACCATGTCATCTATGTTCAAGGTCAAGTGGGACAATGAGGCTCCCCGAATTACCTTCGAGAGGTTGGATGAACCAGCATACTACTACGAAATCGACACTAAAGGAGTAGCAGACAAACCTTGGTTTCATGAAGTGAAAAGGTACCTCGAGGTTCAAGAATATCCCGAGGGGGCATCTGTCAATGATAAGAAGTTTCTGAGAAGGTTCGTCACAAAGTTCTTCCTCAGTAATGGAATCCTCTACAAGTGCAACCATGACTCTACTTTACTTTGGTGCATAGACAAGAGCGAAGCAGAAAGGATTATGGCGGATTTACACGAAGGTACCTTTGGAACCCATTCTAGTGGACATACCATGCCTAAAAAGATCCTATGGGAAAAATACTATTGGTCCACTATGGAAGCAGACTGCTATCAGCATTCTCGAACTTGTCACAAATTCCATATCTATGCTGATAAGGTGCATGTACCTCTGGTTCCTTTGAACGTCTTGATGACTCCTTGGCCCTTTGCAATGTGGGGCATTGACATGATCGGAGAGATTAGACCTACCGCTTCCAACGGGAATCGCTTCATCCTGGTGGCCATTGATTATTTCATGAAGTGGGTTGAAGCTGCCTCTTTTGCTACTATTACCAAGAACATTGTGGCACGGTTTATCAAGCATAACCTGATTTGTCAGTACGGTGTGCCAGATAGAATCATCATTGAAAATGGTACAAATCTCAACAACACGATGATCACTGAACTCTATAAACAATTCAAGATCCAACATCATAATTCTTCCCCTTACCGGCCGAAGATAAATGGCGCTGTGGAGGCTTCTAACAAGAACATTAAGAAAATCATATAGAAGATGACGGTGACATACAAAGACTAGCCCGAGATATTACCATTTGCTTTGAAGAAGTAAACAACACAAGAAGGGGAGGGGGGTTGAATTGAAACTTAAAAATCAAAAGCAATAGACTCAAGATTTTTATCCTGGTTCGCTTGATCTCAAACTACTCCAGTCCACCTGCCAAGGTGATTTCGTCTCTCTCCAACGAGGACTTAATTCACTAATCAAACAGATTACAAATCTACTTTGACAACTGCCAAAGTCTTCTTGAGTATAACCACAACCCGATTTATCTCAAGGAAAATATCTTAATCAAAGAAACATTTACTGTGTACTGTTTGTTTTTCATTACAAAAACCGTATAACTACTGCGATGTATTACACAATTCGAATATAGAATGAATATGAATATTTGCAGCTTTTTGAGATTGTATATAGCAGTCGTAAGAAAATTGTGAATGATTTACCCTTTGAGCTTGTTTATATAGGCGTGGAAATCTGTCCAAATTGAAACGTGATAATGGACACTTAATGCACTTTTCATACTGAGAAGATTCTTGTCTGAATGAAGTCGTTGCATATGATATTGCCTTAATTGAAAAGTAACGCTTCAAAACTTAGGAATCTTGCATGTTGCTTTACTTCAGAACTTTGATAACTCAGAGACATGAGGATCTGTTGGCGCATTAGACTTCTGCTTAGAATCAGAATATCTTTCACTTTAGTGCAAATTCTGATCATCATTCTTCAGAACATTCTATTACTCAGGTTGAAAGCTTCTGTGGCTTAACTTCTGATGTCGTTTCAGTCAAAACTTCTGTACAACATAAAACACAAATTTAGAGTGCATATTTATTCTTTGTGTTTGTTATCATCAAAACTCTTATAAGGATTGTAGAATCAAACTATGTTCTAACAATCTCCCCCTTTTTGAAGATGACAAAAACTAGGATTTTCAATAAAAGATACACAGAACAAAAAGCTTAAGAGAGTCTCCCCCTGAGTTGAGTACTCAGATAAAGATGAATTACTTCCCTGAAGTTCCTTCTCATCAGATCTTTTGATGCATCTCCTTTTTTCTTTATCAGAATATGTTCCTGTTCATGCTTTCAGAGAAAAATAGAAGTTAAGATATTCAGAATATTTGAGACTTTGTCCCGGTATACTGTTATTGAAAATATCTTACGTTCTCCCCCTTTTTGTCAGGTATCAAAAAGCAATATAATCAGAGTAAAAAAGATGATGATTTGTATTGAAAATAGATTGCAATGACATTTTCCAGAAACAAAGAAGATAAGATGAAGAATAAATAATATAAATTAAAGAAAATCGAAGATGGAGGAGGAAGTCGTGTGAACAACACTTCCAGCAAGCTCTTAATCTGAGTGCTTGATTCTTCCTGCTTTCCCAGAATATCCTTGATTTCTTTTGTTGTATCTTCTTGCTTGTCCAATATATCCCTTATCTCTTTGTTTGCGTCTTCTTACTTATACAACCTTGCGTGGATTAAAGCATTCTCCTTCTTCAACTCTTCTAGAGTTTACATGACTAGAGACGTACCTGGTGTATCCTTAGAGGTTGCATGTTGTTCAGAACACTCTACAACCTCTTCTGATTCAACTACTTCCTCTGTTGCAATTTCCTTTTCTGGAGCAGCAGTCAGAGGGTGACTATCAGAACCTGGTTCAGTGGCTTGATGAGGTTGCCATTGTTCACACGGATTCGTTGAAGAAAACTGAGAAAAGGGGTTTTTGAAAAACTAGAGCGAGAGAGAATAGTGAAAGCAGTAAGAAGTGAATGAAATAGTAAATTTTGAGTTTATAAACACTTTTGAAAACTTAATCAGTAAGAAAGAGAAACTAAGTAATGATTATATTGAATTAATGAAACCTGAAATTAGGGGATTTCGTGTAGATACTGAACATTTACCATTGACAAGTGTCTCAATGTATCCAATCAGAGCCTTGGGCGCTTCAAAATTTGAACGTGTGTTCAGCCTCAAAAGGTAGCTTGTGAGAGAATGACCGATGTTTCTTGGTGTGAACTTCACGCCTCTATATTTGAAATGAAAAGTTCAGATCTTCATAGATAGATTCTGAGGCAACTATACTCCTAACTTCTGAATACAAGTTGATCAGATGTTCACAGAAAACAATAAAATTATGAGGGTTAGAATATGCAAATAAAACATCTTATTCTGGACATAACTTCATGCTGAGATGTTTCATAATGAAATTAAATCTATCTTCAGAAAGGGGTTTTGTAGACACATCAGCCCATTGATGGTCTGTGTCAATAAATTTTAAAGAGAGAATTCCTTTCTGAATGTAGTCCTTAATAAAATGATGTTTTATTTCTATATGCTTAGCCCTGTAATGCAGAATGGGATTTCTATATAAACAGATAACAAAAGTATTATCACAGAAAATGCAGATGTTACTCTCAAATATGTTGAAGTCTTCAAGCTTACTTTTCATCTAGAGCATATGTGTGCTACATCCATCAGCTGCTATGTATTCAACTTCTACTGTTGACAACACAATTATGGACTGTCTCTTGCTGGGCCATGAGATCAGATTGTCTCCCAGAAACTGGCAGCTTCCAGAAGTACTTTTATGCTCTACTCGGTCTCTAGCAAAATCAGCATCACAGTATCCTACTAAGCTGTATTCATTGGATTTTCTATAAAAAAAACCCAGGTTAGTAGTACCTTTCAGACACTTGAAAATTCTCTTAACTGCTGTTAAGTGAGATTCTCTAGGATCTGATTGGAATCTAGCACATAAACAAATGCTGAATAAAATATTAGGCCTTGAAGCTGTCAGATAAAGGAGAGAACCAACCATACCTCTGTAGATCTTCTGCTCTACCTTTTTACTTACCTCTTCCTTTTCCAGAATGCACGTGGGATGCATTGGAGGCTTTGAGGGCTTACATTCTGAGAGGTCAAATTTCTTCAGAAGTTCTCTGACGTATTTACTCTGGTGAATGTAAGTTCCTTCTGGAGTCTGATTGCCCAAAAAGAATTTAAGTTCCCCCATTAAGCTCATGTCAAACTCTGCCTGCATGCACTTAGCAAATTCTCTTCCTAGAGAAGGTTTAGTAGATCCAAATATAATGTCATCTACGTAAATTTGACAAACTAAAATGTCATTCTTAGATGTCTTACAGAACAGGGTTGTGTCCACTTTCCCTCTAGTGAATTCCTTTTCTAACATAAAGTTGCTTAGCCTTTCATACCAAGCTCTGGGAGCTTGTTTCAGACCATAAAGTGACTTATTTAGTTTGAAAACATATTATGGGTGTTTGGAATTTTCAAACCCAGGGGGTTGGTGCACATATACCTCTACATCAATGTAACCATTTAAGAATGCACTTTTGACATCCATCTGATACAGAGTGATGCCATTATTTACAGCAAAAGAGATTAAGAGTCTGGTAGATTCTAACCTGGCGATTGGAGCAAAGGTTTCTGTATAGTTTATCCCCTCTTGCTGACTATAACCTTGTGCCACCAGTCGTGCCTTGTTTCTGATGACTTCTCCTTGCTCATTCAGTTTGTTTCAGAACACCCACTTTGTTCCAATGCCGTTGAATCCTTTTGGTTTGGGAACCAGATCCCATACGTTATTTCTGGTGAATTGGTTTAACTCCTCCTGCATTGCCAGAATCCAGTCATTGTCCAGAAGAGCTTCATCAATTTTTGTTGGTTCAATCAGAGATACCAATCCCATGAGGGATTCTTCAGAGTTTCTGAATGTTGATCTTGTTTTGATTGGATCATCCTTCTTTCCTAGAATCTTATCTTCAGGTTGAGCTATGCTGCTTCTGGATAACTTTTTCTGGAGTTGATCAACAGAAGGTACTGGAATGCTTGTGACATTTCCTTCTGACGTTGTTGGAGCGTCTCTGTTGGGAACTTCTGATGAGTTCTCTTCAGCACCTGTGAATTCAACTTCTATATCTGCAAAGGATTCATTTTGCTTTGACTTTTAAGGGTCAAGCTTATCATCAAATCTAACACTGATTGACTCTTCAACAATCTGTGTTTCTGTATTGTATACTATTTACCCTCTTGAGCGTTCAGAGTATCCTAACATAATACACTTCTGTGCTTTAGAGTCAAACTTGTTTAGATGATCTTTAGTATTCAGAATAAAACATGTACATCCAAAAGGATGGAAATAAGAAATGTTGGGCTCTGTTCTTCCACAATTCATATGGAGTCTTTTCCAGAATAGGTCTTATAGAGATTCTATTCTGAATATAACACGCTGTGTTAATTTCTTCTGCCTAGAAGATCTTGGCAATGTTAGTCTCATTGATCATGGTTTTGGCCATTTCTTGCAATGTTCTGTTCTTTCGTTCTACAACTCCATTTTTTTGGGGAATTCTAGGACAAGAGAAGTAACGTGAAATGCCTTTTTCATTGAAAAATGTTTCAAATTTTTTGTTTTCAAACTCTTCACCATGATCACTTCTGACTTTGACAATTCTAAGATCCTTTTTATTCTGAACTTGGTTACAGAAAGAAACAAACACAAAATGTGACTCGTCCTTGTGTCTTAAGAACTTTACCCATGTTTATCTTCTATATTCATCTACGATCACTAACCCATACTTCTTGCCACTAACAGACGCAATTTTCACTGGTCTAAATAAGTCTATGTGCAGAAGTTCTAATGACCTAGAGGTGGAAACAACATTTTTAGCTTTAAAAGCAGGTTTTGCAAATTTGCCTTTCTGACATGCTTCATACAGAGCATCTGAGATGAACTTCAGATTAGGAAGTCCTATGACTAGATTGAGTTTGTTAATCTGAGATATTCTTCTCATACTAACATGCCCCAATTTTCTGTGCCAGACCCATTGCTCATTGTTAACAGAAAGAAGACATTTTACATTCTGACTTTTTAGTTCAGAAAGTTTTATCTTATAATTGTTGTTTTTCCTCTTTCCATTAAACATGATGGTTCCATCTTTCTGACTAACAGCTTTGCGTGAATTTTGATTAAAGATTATATCATAACCGTTATCACTTAATTGACTTATGGATAACATGTTATGCATCAATCCATCAACTAACAATACATTATTAATAGAAGGAAGGTTACCATTACCTACTATTCCAGAGCCAATGATCTTCCCTCTTTGGTTTCCTCTAAAGCCTACGTAGCCTCCAGGTTTAAGTTCCAGGCTTTAGAATATATGCTTTCTTCCCGTTATGTGTCGAGAGCATCCAGAGTCCAAGTACCATGACTGGTGTTTTAGCATTGCTGCTAAAGATATCTGCTACATATATAATTTTGTCCTTAGGTACCTGTTGTACCCCAAAATTTTCCCTCCCATATTTCTCAAGACATGTCAAGAATAATCTCTAAGTGTTCAAGATGGCTCAAGAGTTGGACAGTCAAATCACCTCCTAAGGCAGTCAATTCAAAATTAGGGTTTTGTGTTGCATCAAGGTCCTTACATCCAAATGACCTCAAGTGCTTCCCAATGTCCTAATATGTTCTTAAGTTCATCCATGTCAAATTTCAAGCCTTGCAGAGGAAGTTTGGTCAGTTAATTGCTCAAGAGGCCCAAAAATCGACTATGCTAGGGCAAAAGTCAATGTGACCTACAAATAGTCATACCTCAAGATTTTTGTCAACATTCTTATTTTGAAGGATAATTCATCATTTGATCAAGGGTTGATCATGATTCATCAAGGATTGCTCAAGATTCATCAAGATTCAAAAGTTGCTAAATTAGGGTTTTGTAGGAAAAGTCAACTCAACTTTGACCAAGCATAACTTTCTCATACTTTATGAGAAATGACCCATCCAAAACTCATTTTGAAGAGGATGCAATTTCCTGCAATCCATATTCACACCCCAAGATCAAGAAATGCACTCACAAGAAGTTACAAATTTGGACATTATTGGTCATTTTTGAAAGTCAACAAAAACACCTTTTTTCCAAAGCTTATAACTTGAGCATGAAATATCAAAATGAGATTAGACCAAAAGGTTTGGTTAGGGGACATCTCAAGGTTTCTAAAAAGTCCAAGAACACTTCCAAAAGTTCAAAATTGAAGAAGTTATGCATTGTTGAAGTTGGGCATTTTTCCAAAAGTGCCAAAAGTCAACTATCCTCAAAACTCCAATTTCTGACAAAAGGGGCCACTTTTTTCCACTTGATTTGATCTTGTCACACCACACACGTGTCCTATCTTCAGTTTCATGTCCATTCATTTATTTTTCTATTTTATTTAATTTTTATTGAATTAATTCATTTTAAATCAATATTAATTCAAATAAAATCCAAAAATTGATGGAATGAGATCTTTGTGATCATTACAGCTTTCAAATATCATGAAACACTCAATCAAATTTGTACCAAGCATTGTTGTGCACAAAATATTTGATTTGAGGCATTTTTGGAAACTTGTTAATGGAAGATCATATCATATCTCAATTCTTCAATATACATGGATTCAAGCCCAAACTTTTAACCTAATGCATTCCTTATTACTCACACAAGCTAGGCATATCAAGAACACGACCTGAAGCTGCCCAAAACGGCCAAACAAAAGTTGAAAAAAGCTTGGAAAAAGTGATAACTGAAATCATACTTAGAGCACAATTCAATCCAAAATCTCCACATAGCCTTCTTGCCTGAGATCCAACAAAGCTATTGGGATCAAAATCAAGCCTTGAAGCAGCCCCAAACTCGCTGTAAGTGTTCTTGAACATAGCCCTGCACATGAAATCGTGAATCCATGTTCTTGCATCTTTTGCCATTTTTTTTGTACAATCATGCTTAACGTCCAATTTCCAACATTTCTGCATTATTTAATTTTGTTTTCATGGCCTATAACCTTAGATCTGAAGCTAGGGTTTGTGTTCTTGTTTTTTAGGCATTTTTTATGCAGGTAAAATTAGGACAACTAATTGGTACAAGGATGCTCAAGGAAGAGAGACGAACACGTTAGTGTTTTTAGTTTGTATTTATATGGCCTGGAATCCATTCTAGAATCGAGCCATGGATTTTGATGCGGAATCAAATCCGCAGGAAAAAATACAGTTTTCATGAAGAAGATGAAGACGTGGCTTGTCTTTATTGGCCGGTTCAAACAGCGCGCCACTTTTTTTTTTATTTTCAGCATATTAATTGATTTTCCAATATAATGTTTGTTTTGTATTCCATTAACAAAAGAATGTGTTGGTTGAGTTGGCAAGCAGGTCAGTGTGTTGTCTAATGGGACCTGGGTTCGAATCCCAGGTCCCCCAATACATTTGTATATTTTTTCTCCAGGCAATTGAGTGTGCTCTGCAAAGCGTTGGTCCACCATATCCCTCATCCCATCAGGCGCCAGATGGCTTCAGATCAAATCCAATGGCCATAATTGAGTACTCACCATACTCTCAAGTCAAAGGCGTACAGGGAATTGGAAAAAGTAAACGCAAGCTTGCATTGTTAGGCTTAGAAATTGTGCTCTTCACACCCTGATTCAGGCCCACACCCCCTGGGTTATTTCTTTTACTCTTTATATTTTCATTTATTTATTTTGTTCTAATTTTTATTTTATGGTTAATTAACTAATTAATAATTTTCTTAATAAAATCAGAAAACATAAAAAATATTATTTTTATTTATTAAATCTAATTTCATCACTTTATTTTTGTAAATAAACATTAATCAATTAATTTAGTTTTTAATTAGGCACAATTTTAATATTTTTTGCAATAAATTAAAATTAATGTAGAATTAGGTTTTTTTAATAATTTTAATCATTTTTTATTTTATTTCCTTAAATATAAAAAAAAACAAAAATATATTATTTATTTAATTAATTAATTAACTTAGGTTTAATTTAATTTAATTCAAAAATAAGCAAAAAAATTTTCTTTAATAAAAAGAGGGTCAAAACCCTAAAAAATACGCCGATTTAATTTTCTCGCACGCGATCCATATTTCCAATATTGTAATTGCTTCTAGTATGTAATAGCTTTTAAATAGGACTTTAATTTATTTATCGCTTTATTTTATTTTTCGCAATTTAATTTTCAAGGGTTGTTTTTAGCGATGTAAATACCCGACGCCTTGTAATAGCTTAGATTTAATTTCCGCAATTTAAATTCCGCAACTATAGATGTTTGATAATAGGGAATCATGACAAGATCCAATGTATGAACTTAAAATCAACATAGCTCGCCCATGACATGTACAAAGATAAAATTAACCAAACTAACACACTCGCACATGCCACTCTTAGGGTACACCTCACTTGGTTGCCTTCAAATGTGGTCATTGAGTATAGGAAGTTTTAGAGGTCGCCCTCTTGTCCAAAGATCACAAGTTGCCTCGAAACGGTTGCCTCGGAAAAAATGATCTAAGACATTAGGGTTACTGCTAAGGCGTCCTAACGTTGCTTTAGTGACCACACGTCCCTTAATCGAATTGACCTGAAAACTCCAACGACGATGCTACCTACTCATCAATAGTGGGATAGAATTATCTAAAGGACATGTGTACAGACTAATTCCTTTTTCGAGTAGGTAGATGGTTCTTAAGTACTTGCTCATTCTAAAACAAAACAAAACTTTTCGCACTTACACTCCTTTCAAACAAAAACTTCTTTCAAACCCACAAACACAAAGAAAAGCAAATTTTGAAAACACTTTGAGCAAGTACCTAAGAGCCCGTGGATAACCACAGATAAAAAGGGTGGTAACACCTTCCCTTTCCATAATCTACCTCCCGAACCCGAGAAACATCTCAAAAAGGAATTTTTCTGTGCTTTTGTCCTTTCCTTGTTGGATAAAATAAAAGACGGTGGCGACTCTTGCTTACCGCGACATTTTGCAAAAACAAACGCAAAACGCGAACCAGCATTCCAAAACAGTCAGTTCTCATTCTCACCGATCACAGAACTGGCGACTCTGCTGGGGAATATAAGTGAGGTGTACCTTAGGATTAGATCATTATGTTTTCAATTGTATGCTTTGTATGATTTATATTTATGGGCTTGTATCAGAGTTCTATAGATCCTAACCCGGATCTGGGGGTACCCTTTAGGTAAGTAGAAATAAACTGTGAGGGAACTGTCCGGCGTAGACCGACACGGTTGAAGCAGTAGCTACGTTGGTGTGGCACTTTAGTCTGTACCGATATCCCTTGTGTTGGAACGAGGAGAATATGGGTCTTCTAAGGGGTCATTAAGCACCAACTGACCTTAGAACCTTAAATTGACCAACTTGGCCATAGAACAGTAGCAGTATGCTACACTCATTGAGACTAAACTCTCGCGATGATTCCGGCTGCAAGAAAAGGTTGCTAAACTGGAATTATGACGGATTGAGGGTAGTCAGTGATATTGAGATCCTCTAGAACCCGGTTAATATTTTTAGGACAGGTTTAAACCAACTGAACTGAAAGAGGTTAGTACCTAAGCTCCTTGCCAGCCTGAAATCTAAGGGCTCTTTTGTGTGACTTGTGTGCCTTTACCATGTTTGCTGTTTTGTGGATACTTGTGGTGTGCTTCCTACCATGACATCATGACATCATAACGTTGCATACATCTTGCATAAGGACTAACCTATTTCAAATACAGGAGGGATTCATCTTTGTTCTGTTTTGTAGGTCATCATGATGCCCATGCGTAAGAATACCATCCGGATCAACTTTGTCCAAGTACCTACCTTGCTTAGAGAGCTGGTTGCCAAGATGCCTGACACTACTTCCTTCATCAGGAGGCATGGTTCTCTTCTTAGTTTGGCCACCTCCAAATTGGACAAGCAGATGATGAGTGTTCTAGTCTAATTCTATGATTCGTTGTACCATTGTTTTACTTTTCAAGACTATCAGCTGGTTCCCACCCTAGAAGAATTCTCTGAGCTGCTCGGTATTTCTGTTCTGGAGCAGACCCCGTTTACTAGTTGGGAGAAGACTCTTAGGCCCGAAGAGATTGCTGCAGCCCTTCATTTGACTAAATAGGAGGTAATGGCTAATTGGGAGACTAAAAGTGGAGCAAAGGGCTTTCTGACTAAGTTTTTGGTTGGTAAGGCTAACTATTTTTGGGATGGTCTAGACTTCAAAGCCTTCGAGGATATTCTGGCTCTTTTGATGGCTTGGTATTGTTTCCGAATCCTGACACTTTTGTTGATGTGAAAGCGATAAAGATCTTCATCTCTCAGAATCCTGTACCCACTCTCTTGGGTGACATTCTCCATTAGCTCTATGCTCGTACTGCCCGAAAGCGGGGACCCTTGATGTGTTGTGCTCCTTTATTGTCGAGGTGGTTTATTTTGCACCTCCCTAAGTCAGTGCTGAAGAACAAAGAAGGAATGGGCTGGGCTTATAGAGTGATGTCTCTCTCTCATAATGACATCATTTGGATTCTCAAAGGTATGGATGAGGTGACTATCATTGATCGCTATGGAGAGTATCCTAATGTTCCATTGATAGGAACCCATGGAGGAATTTCTTACAACCCATGCTTAGCTCTCCGTCAATTTGGATGAGCCAGAAGAGAAGGACCTCATGAGATGCTAATGCCTCATATCATCTTTGATTTTCAAGGGTATAGCGACGAGCAACATCGTAGATTCATAAGGGCTTGGGACAGAGTTCACCAATCTAATCCACATGAGTTGGGTCCAAAGACTTCTCTGCCAATGGAGCCATATCTCAGATGGGTCCGTATCCGTGCCCAAAAGCTAGGTATGCCATATGAAGTTGTCTGGCCTGTCACTCTTGAAGTTGCTAATGAAGAAGGGGTTCTTCCAACCATCCTTCATCCTTATATGCCCACTGACATTGGGGCACTGAAAAGGTCTTGGATGCAACTGAGGGATGAACGGGATTCTTACAGAGAGAAGTTCAACGAGCAAGAGCAAAAGATCTAGAAGATGACTAGGCAGTTAGAGAACGAGCAGATTCTTAATGACTATGTCCGCACTGATAAGAAGAGACCATGGGAGCATTGATGGGCCTTTGATGATTTCCTCTCCAGTTTTGTTTACTTTCTAGTATTTCCATTCTTGTAACGCCTTAAGGGCAATTTGTTGAACAATTTAAATTTTGAAGTTTAAATCTAATAAAGTGTGTTTCCTTTCTTGTTTACAAATTTGAATCTCGATTGTCTTTGAAATCATAAATCATACGCATTTCATCCCATGCACTTCATAAACAGGTACCCTTTACAGGTCTCTTACCTTCTTCGCTGTTTATTTCAGCATCATGTCTGCTGAACCTTCAACTGAGCAAGCCATAAAGGCCCTCCAGGCCCATAATGCCCAATTTCAAGAGCTGTTCATGAGTCTAGCTAAGGGTCAGCAAGACCTGAAGACCCTGATTCTGAAGGAGAAGAAGAAGAAGAAGAAGACAGTCATGTTCAACACTGGTCCTAGGTTTGGAAACAGGCTACGGGATGAAGTTGATCTGACCACCTCATCTGGAGGGAAAGATAGTCCATAAGAAAGGAGGGCTCCTAGCCCTGTGGTCTCCGACAACGAGACGGACTATGATGAAGAACAATATCCTCCTACTGAGGACAAATATAAGTAACTGGAAGACCGGTTGAGTGCTATGGAGGTTCAAAAGGTGCCTGGTATGGACTTCGGTGATCTAGGTCTATCATCTGGGGTAGTGATTCCCCACAAATTCAAGGCGCCAGCCTTTGCTAAGTATGACAGAGTTTCTTGTCCGAAGTTGCACCTCCGGTCATATGTGAGGAAGATTCAGCCGTATACCGCTGATAAGAACCTATGGATCCACTTCTTCCAAGACAGTCTCTCAGGGACTCAGCTTGAGTGGTTCTATCAGTTGGACAGAGCCAGTATCCGCAATTGGGAAGATTTGGCTACTGCATTCTACAGGCAGTATCAGTACAACTCCGACCTCGCTCCTACGCGTACCCAACTCTACGGTATGTCAATGGGAACAGGTGAAAGATTTAAAGATTATGCTCAAAAGTGGAGAGACCTCGCCGGAAGGGTGCAACCACCCTTAGCTGATCCGGAACTTGTTGACATGTTTTTGGGGACCCTGTCTGGTCCATTTTTAAACCACTTGATTGGAAGCTCTTCATGTGGGTTTACCGATCTTATTTTGACTGGTGAGAGGATTGAGGCTGGTATTAAGGCTGGGAAGATACAAAAGGATGCCTCATCAAGCACCAAAAAGAAGCCGTTTAAGAAAGAGTCCAGTGTTGTCTACAGTGCAAGAAGACATGATAGATCTGAACACCGCCAAGCTGTCAATGCGGTTGTTATTTCAAAACCTGTTGGTGCTCCTCAGCACAATAATCAACAGAAGGATGGGAGACCTAAGAGGCAATTCACTCGTCTCAGCATGACCTTATCTCAGTTTCTGCCACAGTTGCTGAAGACTAATCTAGTGACTCTAAGGGAAGCCCCAAAGAATTCAAATACAATGTCACCAAGGTATAACCCTAACGCCCGCTGTGCTTATCACTCCGATAGCCCGGGGAATAATACAGATGATTGTTGGAGTCTGAAAAACAAGATACAAGACTTAATTGATGCGAAGGAGATTGAGTTCGAGGAGCCCGAGAGGCCTAATGTTGTGACTGCTCACATGCCCAAGCATGGAGTGAATGCTCTAGAAGAAGACTTGTTTGTAGTTTCTGTGGATGACATTGTTACCCCTCTGATGACTGTCAAGAAGAACCTTTTGCTAGCCGGTTTATTTCCGGGTTGTGACGAAGGTTACTGTATGTGTTCTGCCCGTCCAAATGGTTGTCCGCTTTTGAAATCAGGTGTCCAGCGCCTAATGGATAGTAAGGAGATTCTGTTTGAGAAGTCTGTTGTTCCCTCAGTTCCTTCTGAAGAAGTTGCCATCATTACCATTTTCGACAATTCTTCCAAGGCTCCCTCGAGAAAGCCTGTTAGAATTACATCTGTTCTGAAGATCACACCTGTAATCATCACTATCCCGGGGCCCATCCCCTACACCTCTGATAAAGCTGTCCCTTGGGATTACGGGGCTGATGTTTATTTTCATGGAGTTAAGCAAGAGTTGGATGCTGATACTGACATCAATAACATTACTGGACCTGCTAAAGTCACCCGCAGCAGAAGACTTTTCTCACCTGATATTGCTCCACCAACAGCCCGAAGACTTGTTGTTATTACACCTGCCAGTGTACCTGCTACTATTCCTGATCAAGTTCCTATTCTTACCCCTGTCGCTGAGTCATCCAATGCTCGGGGCAAAGGGATCACCACTGATGTGCCTGCCCAGACGGAGGCACCAAAGACAATTACTGTTGAAGCTTCTAAGCAAGAGATGGAAGAAATTTTGAAGATTATTAAGAAGAGTGATTATAATGTAGTTGAACAGCTGGGGCAAACCCCGTCTAAGATTTCTATGTTGTCACTATTGCTGTGCTCAGAGGCCCATGCCAAGGCTCTGATTACCTTTCTGAAGACTGCCCACGTACCACAAGAAACGTCAGCTGATCAGTTTACAGATTGTGTGGCCAATTTGACGGCTGATAATGGGTTGGATTTCTCGGATGCCGACTTGACTGCTAAAGGGAAGAATCACAACGATGCCCTGCATGTCTCCATTGAATGCAGGGGCACTACTCTTGCACATGTATTGGTGGATACTGGTTCTTCGTTGAATGTCTTGCCTAAAAAATCTCTAGACCGGTTGGATTGTAAAGGGTTAGAGCTGAAAGCAAGTAACATTATTGTCAGGGCCTTTGATGGGTCTAAGAGGATGGTGCATGGAGAGGTTGATATCCCGATCAAGGTTGGTTCTCAGGTCTTTAATTCTACTTTCTATGTGATGGACATTCGGACATCTTATTCTTGTTTGCTGGGTCGTCCATGGATCCATAAAGTCGGGGCCGTAACCTCAACGCTCCACCGGAAGTTGAAGTACCCGATCAAAGGGAAGATTGTGACAGTACAGGGAGAGGAAGAGTATATGGTTAGCCACATCAACTCTTTCTGATACATAGAGATGCATGGGGAGTTCATTGAGACCCCATTTCAGCACTTTGAAGAGGTACCCCAGACATTGGCGTTAGCTGAGACTATTGTTGAAGATTCTCCTGTGAAGATGGCTTCCTTGAAGGATGTCCAGGCTGTTATTGAGAAGGGTGAGTGTGCAAATTGGGGCCGACTCCCTGATTTTACACAGAAGACTAACAAGTTTGGTTTGGGTTTCACTGCAGAAGCTCAAAGGGCTGTTTGGAGTGCACGAATCGGAAGACCTCCCGTGTTCATCAGCAACTCGGGAGTGAATGCCATTGAAGATGATGTAGAAGAGTCTGAATTCGACAGCTGGATCTATCCTACGACCGACGGTGGACCAAGCAACTGGACAACAAAGGACTTCATCCCTATTACTTTTGTTACCCAGTAATGAAACTTTTTGAATTTGTAATAGACAATGTTCTAAACTTTATGGCCCGGTGTCTTACCCGGGGCATCGTGGCTTCATTTGTGAGGGCTTTTGTGTGTCATTTTCATATATCATTAATAAAAGCATTGGACGTTCTTGCATTTCAAATTTTACGCTCCTTGTTTTTCTTTATTATATATTGCAAAACAACTATTTTACACACACTCACGTATCATGAGCTACATCCACTATGGATCCCACTGATAACGACTCTGCTACTGCCAGTTATGACTTCGAAAGTCCGATCAACTTAGCCGAAGACGAAGGTGAAGATGATTGCGAAGTGTCTGCTGAGCTTATTAGATTGCTGCTTCAAGAAGAGAGGGCCATACTACCTCCAAGCCATCAATTCTGATGCCTCCAATTGCAGGAACACCGTTGATCTCATACTTAAAAATGCTGGATAATACAAAGAGGTGTGCTGGGGCAGCATGACTAGTCTGGCCGAAAAGAGCATGCTATTTACTGCTTTAGCAAAAAGTTTACCGATTGTGAGACCCAATACTCACTGCTCGAGAGAACTTGCTATGCTTTGGCATGGGCTGCTCGCCGGCTGAGACAGTACATACTAGCTCATACTACTCTTCTGATACCAAAAGCTCTGGACGTCTTGACGACACCTTGGCCTTTTGCAATGTGGGGCATTGATATGATCGGCAAGATCAGACCTACAGCATCTAACGGACATCGTTTCATCCTGGTAGCTATTGATTACAAAGTGGGTTGAAGCAGCTTCCTTTGCTACTGTAACCAAGAACGTCGTGGCACGGTGTATTCGGCACAATCTGATATGTCGATGCGGTGTACCAGAGAGGATCATTATGGACAATGGTACCAATCTCAACAACAAGATGATCACCGAGCTCTACGAGCAATTCAAGATACAGCATCACAACTCTTCTCCCTACCGGCCGAAGATGAATGGGGATGTAGAAGCGGCTAATAAGAACATTAAGAAGATTGTGCAGAAGGTGACAGTGACATACAAAGACTGGCACGAGATGTTACCGTTTGCTCTTCATGGGTACCGTACCTCAGCGCGGACGTCAACAGGGGCAACACCCTATTCCTTGGTGTATGGCATGGAGGCAGTCTTGCCTATTGAAGTTCAGATACCCTCTCTTCGGATCATGAAGGATGCAGGTTTGAGTGAAGATGACTGGATTCAGACCCGGCTTGATCAACTGAACCTAATCGACGAAAAGAGACTCACTGCTATTTGTCATGGTCAGACGTACCAAAAACGGATGATCAAGGCATTTAACAAGAAAGTCAAACGACAAGAGTATCAAGTTGGGGATCTGGTAATCAAGCGCATTATTCTACCTCAAGGTGATCCCAGGGGCAAATAGACCCCTACTTACGAAGGGCCATTCGTGGTTAAGAACATTTTCTCAGGAGGAGCTATGATTCTAACCACCATGGATGGTGACGACCTTCTTCACCCTGTCAATGCAGACATAGTGAAAAGATACTACGCATAATCAAAGACCCGCTAGGTTGACTGGCCTAGGCAAAAATAAGGGCTTCCCGGCGAACCAAAAAGGGTTCGGGCAAAAATAAGGGATGAAAATGAAAAATCTGTACACCCGGCAAGTCGAAAACCTAAAAAGGCGGCTTGGGCAAAAAAGGGTATCCCGGTGGATTGAAAACCCGAAAGGGTGGTCCAGGCAAAAATTAGGGATTAAAGCGTAATACTATGTCTCATTGGACCACCCTGCATCCAGACTTCGGTATCAACTATCAAACTCGGAAGGCACTGATCAATCTGATTCATCTTCAACCAACGGCAAAGCGATGAGATGCTCGAAGACATAAGGGCAATAGCGGAGTTGGAACCCAGTGGGATTATTCACATAGCTGTTTTTTTTTCTTTCCACAAATTGTATAAATTCTTTTTGTTCGGCGGCGTTCTCTTACTAGGACGTCAGCCTCTTGTACAAAAATGCCTATTTACAAGCAAACTTCAAAATCAATATAAATTCATTTTCAGACAAATTTCAAATTGTTTTTCCTTTACCTATTTTGTTTTGCAAAGAACGTCCAAAGTTTCATTTTTGATATATGCATTTGACATTAATTGCTGCTCATAAATATTTACATGTGAAACAAAGGATGAATTACTGGTAATATCAGAAACAAGGGCATAAGAAATGTCCAAGCTGTGTAGTTGCTTCATCCACCAGGTACAAGGTAGATCCAGCTGAAGAATATGGCTAAGATGCTTTCACTCCCTGCAGAGCAAGATAGTAATGGTAGCTCTCCCAGCTGAGACTTACAGTTAGGTACAAATCATCAATACTCTCCCCCAAGCAGAGTTAGCCTACCATCAGCCCTAAAAAGGTTGGGTATCCCTAGAAGGTCTTAATATTCCTCAGCGGAGTATAAGAATATTCTCCAGCAAGTATAAAAGCATCCCCGACAGTCTTAATATTCCTCAGCGGAGTATAAGAATGTTCCCCGGTGGAATACAAGATACCCCCAGTGGAGCCATTTCCCCAGCGCAATCTAAAAAAGCTTTCCCAACAGAGTTGAATCATCTTCCCCAGTAGACTTTGGAAGTTTATCCCCAGCGGAGTATAATAAACCTCCCCAGCCAGGTTCAAAGGAGAATTCCTAGTAGAACTTAGAGGTTTATCCCCATAAGAGTCTAACAGGATTAGCCCCAGCAAGTTGCAATTGAAAGATCATCCCCCAGCAAAGTTTTTCTTTCCCCCCAACAGGAAATTCAATCCTCAACAGATTCAATATCACCAGCAACGGTAACCCATCCCCAGCGGAGTTTATCAGAGGAATTCCCAACGGAGTTTATCGTTAAAATCCTCAACAGATTCAATATCACCAGCAACGGTAACCCATCCCCAGCGGAGTTTATCAACGGAATTCCCAGCAGAGTTTATCGTTAAAATCCTCAGCAGAGCATCTCTTCCCCACAAAGTAATTCCCCTCGGAGTAATCTCTTCATCAGTTTATTCCCCAACAGAGTCATCTCCTCCTGCAGGTTTATCTTCACAGTCATCTTCGTTCATCATCCCCAGCGGAAACGAAGAACTCAACTCTATTCTCCAGCAGTTCCGGGATTTATTTTCCCCAGCTAAAGCATTACATGTCCATACATCATAATACATGCATATACGCATCATACCATACAATCTCATTTATGTTGAGAACATCATTGCTTGATCCATATCATGCATTGCATATGACTGACATTTACCTTTCAAGAAGGATGCAGTTAAACTCTCAACCATGTCAATGGAGACAAAATCAGTTAAATCGATTCCTAAAGATTTTTCTGAGGCCAAGCCAGTCAATGGAGACAAAATCAGTTAAATCGATTCCTAAAGATTTTTCTGAGGCCAAGCCAGTCAATGGAGACAACTCGTCAATGGAGACAACTCGTCAATGGAGACAACCTGTCAATAGAGACAACTCGTCAATGGAGACAACCTGTCAATAGAGACAACCCATCAATGGATACAATCCGTCAATGGAGACAACCCGTCAATAGAGACAACCCGTCAATGGAGACAACCTGTCAATGGAGACAACCCGTCAATGGAGACAACCCGTCAATAGAGACAACCCGTCAATGGAGACAACCTGTCAATAGAGACAACCCGTCAATGGAGACAACCTGTCAATAGAGACAACCCGTCAATGGAGACAACCTGTCAATGGAGACAACTTGTCAATGGAGACAACCCGTCAATGGAGACAACCCATCAATAGAGACAACCCGTCAATGGAGACAACCCGTCAATGGAGACAACCTGTCAATAGAGACAACCCGTCAATGGAGACAACCTGTCAATGGAGACAACTTGTCAATGGAGACAACCCGTCAATGGAGACAACCCGTCAATGGAGACAACCCGTCAATAGAGACAACCCGTCAATGGAGACAACCTGTCAATGGAGACAACCCGTCAATGGAGACAACCCGTCAATAGAAACAACCCATCAATGGAGACAACCTGTCAATAGAAACAACCCGTCAATGGTGACAACCTGTCAATAGAGATAACCCGTCAATGGAGACAACCTGTCAATAGAGACAACCCGTCAATGGAGACAACCCGTTAATAAAGACAACTCGTCAAAAGAGACAACCCGTCAAAAGAGACAACCCGTCAAAAGAGACAACCCGTCAACGAATACAAAACCACCTACCAACAATCTCCAAATGGCATCTGTAAGCCCATTCACGAAATCACAATGCTGATACTACTTCATGCGAGTGCAAATTTCTGGGCACTCTAGTGTTCAATCACCTTCCACCTTCGGATCACGAAAGGCCCGAACGCCAATCTATATCCTCAGGTTTAAGAAGATTGAACAGGGGAAACTGTTGTACCCCAAAATTTTCCCTCCCATATTTCTCAAGACATGTCAAGAATAATCTCCAAGTGTTCAAGATGGCTCAAGAGTTGGACAGTCAAATCACCTCCTAAGGCAGTCAATTCAAAATTAGGGTTTTGTGTTGCATCAAGGTCCTTACATAAAAACGACCTCAAGTGCTTCCCAATGTCCTAATATGTTCTTAAGTTCATCCATGTCAAATTTCAAGCCTTGCAGAGGAAGTTTGGTCAGTCAATTGCTTAAGAGGCCCAAAAATCGATTGAGCTAGAGCAAAAGTCAACTGTGACCTACAAATAGTCAAACCTCAATATTTTTGTCAACATTATCATTTTGAAGGATAATTCATCATTTTATCAAGGTTTGATCATGATTCATCAAGGATTGCTCAAGATTCATCAAGATTAAAAAGTTGCTAAATTAGGGTTTTGTAGGAAAAGTCAACTCAAATTTGACCAAGCATAACTTTCTCATACTTTATGATAAATGACCCATACAAATCTCATTTTCAAGAGGATGCAATTTCCTACAATCCATCTTCACACCCCAAGAGCAATAAATGCACTCACAAGAAGTTACAAATTTGGACATTATAGGTAATTTTTGAAAGTCAACAAAAACACCTTTTTTGCCAAAGCTTATAACTTGAGCATGGAATATCAAAATGAGATGATACCAAAAGGGTTGGTTATAGTACATCTCAAGGTTTCTAAAAAGTCCAAGAACACTTCCAAAATTTCAAAATTGAAGAAGTTATGCATTGTTGAAGTTGGGCATTTTTCCAAAAGTGCCAAAAGTCAACTATCCTCAAAACTCCAATTTTTGACAAAAGGGCCCACTTTTTTCCACTTGATTTGATCTTGTCACACCACACACGTGTCCTATCTTCAGTTTCATGTCCATTCATTTATTTTTCTATTTTATTTAATTTTTATTGAATTAATTCATTTTAAATCAATATTAATTCAAATAAAATCCAAAAATTGATGGAATGAGATCTTTGTGACCATTACAGCTTTCAAATATCATGAAACACTCAATCAAATTCATATCAAGCATTGTTGTTCACAAAATATTTGATTTGAGGCATTTTTGGAAACTTGTTAATGGAAGATCATATCATATCTCAATTCTTCAATATACATGGATTCAAGCCCAAACTTTTAACCTAATGCATTCCTTATTACTCACACAAGCTAGGCATATCAAGAACACGACCTGAAGCTGCCCAAAACGGCCAAACAAAAGTTGAAAAAAGCTTGGAAAAAGTGAAAACTGAAATCATACTTAGAGCACGATTCAATCCAAAATCTCCACATAGCCTTCTTGCCTGAGATCCAACGAAGCTATTGGGATTGAAATCAAGCCTTGAAGCAGCCCCAAACACGCTGTAAGTGTTCTTGAACATAGCCCTGCATATGAAATCGTGAATCCATGTTCTTGCATCTTTTTGCCATTTTTTTTGTACAATCATGCTTAACGTCCAATTTCCAACATTTCTGCATTATTTAATTTTGTTTTCATGGCCTATAACCTTAGATCTGAAGCTAGGGTTTGTGTTCTTTTTTTTAGGCATTTTTGATACAGGTAAAATTAGGACAAATAATTGGTACAAGGATGCTCAGGGAAGAGAGACGAACACGTTGGTGTTTTTAGTTTGTATTTATATAGCCTGGAATCCATTCTAGAATCGAGCCATGGATTTTGATGCGGAATCAAATCCGCAGGAAAAAATACAGTTTTTGTGAAGAAGATGAAGACGTGGCTTGTCTTCATTGGCCGGTTCAAACAGCGCGCCACTTTTTTTTTATTTTCAGCATATTAATTGATTTTCCAATATAATATTTGTTTTGTATTCCATTAACAAAAGAACGCGTTGGTTGAGTTGGCAAGCAGGTCAGTGTGTTGTCTAATGGGACCTGGGTTCGAATCCCAGGTCCCCCAATACATTTGTATATTTTTTCTCCAGGCAATTGAGTGTGGTTACCAAAGTGTTGGTCCACCATATCCCTCATCCCATCAGGCGCCAGATGGCTTCATATCAAATCCAATGGCCAGAATTGAGTACTCACCATACTCTCAAGTCAAAGGCGTATGGGGAATTGGAAAAAGTAAACGCAGGCTTGCATTGTTGGGCTTAGAAATTGTGCTCTTCACACCCTGATTTAGGCCCACACCCCCTGGGTTATTTCTTTTACTCTTTATATTTTCATTTATTTATTTTGTTCTAATTTTTATTTTATGGTTAATTAACTAATTAATAATTTTATTAATAAAATCAGAAAACATAAAAAATATTATTTTTATTTATTAAATATAATTTCATCACTTTATTTTTGTAAATAAACATTAATCAATTAATTTAGTTTTTAATTAGGCACAATTTTAATATTTTTTGCAATAAATTAAAATTAATGTAGAATTAGGTTTTTTTAATAATTTTAATCATTTTTTATTTTATTTCCTTAAATATAAAAAAAACAAAAATATATTTTTTATTTAATTAATTAACTAACTTAGGTTTAATTTAATTTAATTCAAAAATAAGCAAAAATCTTTTCTTTAATAAAAAGAGGGTCAAAACCCTAAAAAATACGCCGATTTAATTTTCTCGCACGCGATCCATATTTCCAATATTGTAATTGCTTCCAGTATGTAATAGCTTTTAAATAGGACTTTAATTTATTTATCGCTTTATTTTATTTTTCGCAATTTAATTTTCAAGGGATGTTTTTGGCGATGTAAATACCCGACGCCTTGTAATAGCTTAGATTTAATTTCCGCAATTTAAATTCCGCAACTATAGATGTTTGATAATAGGGAATGCATGACAAGATCCAATGTATGAACTTAAAATCAACATAGCTCGCCCATGACATGTACAAAGATAAAATTAACCGAACTAACACACTCGCACATGCCACTCTTAGGGTACACCTCACTTGGTTGCCTTCAAATGTGGTCATTGAGTATAGGAATTTTTAGAGGTCGCCCTCTTGTCCAAAGATCACAAGTTGCCTCGAAACGGTTGCCTCGGAAAAAATGATCTAAGACATTAGGGTTATCGCTAAGGCGTCCTAACGTTGCTTTAGTGACCACACGTCCCTTAATCGAATTTACCCGAAAACTCCAACGACGGTGCTACCTACTCATCAATAGTGGGATAGCATTATCTAAAGGACATGTGTACATACTAATTCCTTTTTCGAGTAGGTAGATGGTTCTTAAGTACTTGCTCATTCTAAAACAAAACAAAACTTTTTGCACTTACACTCCTTTCAAACAAAAACTTCTTTCAAACCCACAAACACAAAGAAAAGAAAATTTTGAAAACACTTTGAGCAAGTACCTAAGAGCCCGTGGATAACCACGGATAGAAAGGGTGCTAACACTTTCCCTTTCTGTAATCTACCTCCCGAACCCGAGAAACGTCTCAAAAAGGAATTTTTCTGTGCTTTTGTCCTTTCCTTGTTGGATAAAATAAAAGACGGTGGCGACTCTTGCTTACCGCGACATTTTGCAAAAAAAAACGCAAAACGCGAACCAGCATTCCAAAACAGTCAGTTCTCATTCCCACCGATCACAGTACCCATATCTTTTTGGGTCCTGGTTTGTTAGTTTTACCAAAATTCTGTTTGAATTTTGGTTTGGCAGAATAATCATTGCTAGTGTATTTCAGATCATGTGTGTGCCCATATGTGAAGTGAGATTCTAGTGGTGTGCGCTTAATTACTAGGTCCATGACTTTCTTAGATGGAGATACCTTACCTTGGTATCCTATTCCTTTTCTGCCATTTCTAGTAACTCCATAGATCATTGAAGCCATCTTGCTTCTATCTATGTTTTTAGCTAGAAACTTCTGAAAGTTGTGATCATATTCTTTTATTATTTTATCAGCACTACTGAGAGCCTCTGAGATTATTTCTTTCTAAGAGTTTTGTAAATCATTTTCTAGTTTTGAAATCTTTTCTTTTAGCTCAGAATTTTCTAATCTAAGACTCACAGTTTCTTCAGAGTCGGAGACAAGATCCCTTTTCAGGTTCTTGAATTTGACTCTGATCTGCTGATACCTTTCCAGAATCTCATTCAGGCTTTCTGCTAGTTCAGCTTTAGTGAAATTAACAGTAAAATTAGGAAATACCTCTTCTTTGTTTGACTCTGAGCCTGACTGAGATGCTTCACTGTCTTCTGTCACATTAGCCATAAGAGCAATGTTGGCTCTTTCATCATCTGATTTTGAGTCTGCGTCAGAGGTATCTAAATCATCCCATGTTGCCATGAGACTTTTCTTCTTCTCCTTGAAGAACTTATTTTTGGGCTTCTCCTTCTGAAGCCTTGGACAATCACTTTTGTAGTGCCCCTGTTCATTGCACTCATAGCAGATGTTGTCTCTGTTGTTTGACTTTCTGTGACCAGACGAAGCTTCAGATCTTCTGTGTCTAGAGGAGGGCTCAGACTTTCTGTATCTGGAGGAGGATTCATTCTGATTCCCTGATCTTCTAGAATTTCTGAGTTTTCTTTGCCTCTGCTTCCACCGCTGATTGACCCTTCTAGAGAGAAGAGACAATTCATCTTCTTCTGATGAGGATCCATCAGAGGTTTCTTCCATAGCCTGCAAAACCTTAGAATCAAGTTTCCTGTTAGATTTTAATGCTAAAGGCATACCTTGCTTCCGAGGCTCGTCATCTTCTAGCTCTATCTCATGGCTTCTGAGGGAGCTAACAAGTTACTCCATAGATATCTTGTTGAGATCTTTAGCCAGCCTAAGAGCAGTGACCATTGGCCTCTATTGCTTTGGTAAACTTTTGATGATCTTCTTTACGTGATCATCAGTAGAATACCCTTTGTCAAGAACTCTCAGCCCAACAACTAGAATCTAGAATCTTGAGAACATCGCTTCTATGGATTCACTGTCTTCCATCTTGAAGGCTTCGTATTTCTAAATGAGTGCAAGGGCCTTGGTTTCTTTAACTTGTATGTTGCCTTCATGCGTCATTCTCAGAGAGTCAAACATGTTTTTGGCTGTCTCTCTGTTTGAGATCTTCTCATACTTCGAGTATGAGATGGCACTGAGAAGAATTGTTCTGGCCTTATGATGGTTTCTAAAATCACATTTTTGTTGGTCAGACATTCTTTTCCTATCTATCTTCTGACCACTTTCATCCACTGGATATATGTATCCATCAATTACCATGTCCCATAGGTCAGCATCATAATCCAGAAAGAAACTCAGAACCAGGCGCTCTGATGCCAATTGAAGAAGTGAAAAACACAATAAGGGGGGGTTGAATTGAAACTTAAAAATCAAAAGCAATAGACTCAAGATTTTTATCCTGGTTCGCTTGATCTCAAACTACTCCAGTACACCCGCCAAGGTGATTTCACCTCTCTCTAACGAGGACTTAATTCACTAATAAAACAAATTACAAATCTACTTTGACAACTGCCAAAGTCTTCTTGAGTATAACCACAACCCGGTTTATCTCAAGGAAAATATCTTAATCAAAGAAAAATTTACTGTGTACTATTTTTTTTCGTTATAAAAACTGTATCACTATTGTGATGTATTACACAATTTGAATATAGAATGAATATGAATATTTGCAGCTTTTTGAGATTGTATATAGCAGTCGTAAGAAAATTGTGAACAATTTACCCTTTGAGCTTGTTTATATAGGCGTGGAAATCTGTCCAAATTGAAACGTGATAATGGACACTTAATGCACTTTCCATACTGAGAAGATTCTTGTCTGAATGAAGCCGTTGCATATGATACTGCCTTAATTGAAAAGTAACTCTTCAGAACTTAGGAATCTTGTATGTTGCTTTACTTCAGAACTTTGATAACTCAGAGACATGAGGATCTGTTGGCGCATTAGACTTCTGTTCAAAATCATAATATCTTTTACTTTAGCGTAAATTCTGATCATCATTCTTCAGAACATTCTGATTACTCAGGTTGAAAGCTTTTGTGGCTTAACTTCTGATTCTGTTTCAGTCAGAACTTCTGTACAACATAAAACACGAATTTAGAGTGAATATTTGTTCTTTGTGTTTGTTATCATCAAAACTCTTATAAGGGTTGTAGAATCAAACTATGTTCTAATAAGCTCTTCATGGGTACCGCACCTCCACGCGAACGTCGACAGGGGCAACACGCTACTCTCTGGTCTATGGTATGAAGGTTGTCCTGCCTATTGAGGTCCAGATCCCTTCTATGAGAATCATGAAGGATGCGGGTCTGAATGAAGACGATTGGATCCAGACTCGACTTGATCAACTGAATTTGATTAATGAGAAAAAGGCTTACTGCTATCTGTCATGGTGAAATGTATCATAAACGGATGATCAAGGCTTTTAACAAAAAGGTCAGATGCCAAGTATATCAAGTCGGAGATCTAGTGATCAAGCGCATCATACTATCGCAAGGTGATCCTAGGGGAAAAAGGACTCCCACATACGAAGGGTCATTTGTGATCAAAAGCATATTTTCAGGAGGAGCCGTGATTTTGACCACCATGGATGGTGATGACCTTCCTCACCATGTTAATGCGGACATAGTGAAAAGATACTATGCATGAATAAATACCCGCTAGGTTGAGTGTCCTAGGAAAAAATAAGGGCATCCTGGCGAACCAAAAGGGTTCAGGAAAAAATTAGGGATAAAAACAAAAAAATATCTGTACCGGGCAAGCCGAAAACCTAAAAAGGCGGCTTGGGCAAAAAAGGGTATCCCGGTGGACTGAAAACCCAAAAGGGCGGTCCAGGAAAAAGTTAGAGATTTGAAGCATATCATTATGTCCCATTGGATCAAGCTCAAACAACACCGATCAATCCAGTCAGCTTCGGACAAGTAACAAAGTGATGAGACGCTCGAAGACATAAGGGCAATAGCAGAATTGAAACCGAATGGGATTATTACACATAAATGTTTTATTCTCTTTGTACACTATTTTGTATAGTTTTCACTCTTACGGAGGCGTTCTCTTACTAGAACATCAGTCTCTTTGTACATAACGCCTGTTATAGGCAAACTTTAGAAATCAATACAAATCGTTTCTTTGGAAGTACAAAATTGGTTATTTTTTCTTTTTCCTGTTTTGTTATGCAAAAACGTCCAATGACTTATTCTTGACATATGCATTTGAAAATTATTTCTATTCACAAATATTTGCATATGAAACGGAAAGACAGTTGCTCATGACTTAAGGAACGGGGCAAAGTCTATAAAACCATTTCAATCCCGACAAGTTACTTTATCTAGCATGGTACAAGGACAGAGACAGTTTGAGGAGAAGTCACCATTACAGGTAACCCCATGACGTATATGTTCCCCACAGAGTAGAGGCAACTAAAAGTTTTGATCTCAGCTTCCCCAAACAGGAGTTACTTTCCCCAGCAAAGTTCCCTTAGAGAGCCGATATCTATATTCCCCAGCCGAGTTTTATAATCGCAAACGGTTTATAAAGCTTTCTCCCGAGCAGATTTTATTTCTCTGACTGCGGAACCTCCTCTCCTACAGAGTTAATCTCTCCAGCTATGGAAGTTCATCCTCCAGCGGAGTTTATTCCTCCGAATCAGCAAAATCTTCCAGCAAAGCATCTCCTCTCTCAAACAGAGTTATTCCCCTGCAGAGTTATTCTCAGGCAGAGTCTCTCCCTGGTAGAATATTCACAAACAGAAGGGAGTAAACCCCCAACATAGTTATTAACCATCCCTAGAGGAAATGAAGAATTCAGCTTTCCAATGCTCTTCAGCAGCAGTCGGGGATTTATTTTCCCCGACTAGGAAGTACCGCAATAGCATCCCATATGCATACATCATGGCATGCGTATACATATTGCATACAACATAATCTCATTTATTTTGAGAACATCATCACAATGCATTTAATACATCATGACATTGCATACGACTAACTCTTTACCTTTCAGGGAAAAGATCAAATCAACAAGCTACGTCTAACAAAGGGCTATTCCAGGATTTTCCTCAGAAAGATATCCTCACAAGATTTTCCCTGGGTCAGACAGGTCGACACTAAGATCTCTCTGATTACCATTCTAGTGGAAGATATTCCAAGACTTTCATCTGGGTCAGTTGAATCGATACTAAGATTCTCCTGATTATTATGCCAGTCAAGGTTAACCCAAGATTTTCTCTGGATCAGCCAGATCGACACTAAGATTTCACTGATTACTATGCCAGTTGAAGATGTTCCAAGACTTTCGTCTGGGTCAGTGGAATCGATGCTAAGATTCTCCTGATTACTATACCCGACAAAGTTAATCCGATACCTTTCTCTGGTGTAGTCAAATCGATACTAAGATTTCTATCCCAGTTGAAGACAACTCGAGACCTTTCTCTGGTCCAGTCAAATCGATACTAAGATTTCTATTCCAATTAAAGAAGATATGAAGCCCGGAAACTGACCGGATAATAGCCAGTCAGCAATTCAAGACACTATAAAGCTTGGATCCTGACCAGATAACAATTTAATATCATCTCCCCAGTAAGTCGTTGTGAAGCCTGGAGCACGACCATATAACAGTTAGTCTTATTATCTCAACAAGCCACTGTAAAGCCTGGATTCTGACTAGATAGAAGTTCATTTCTGTCTCTTCAATCAAGTGATGACCCCCAGTAGAGTAACGGACAACTGAAGCTCCTAAAACTCTATGTACCAAGACAGAGACCAATATTCCTCAACGGAGTCCGCTCTAACAGCAAGAGTAGGAATTCCCACAAAGGGATATCTCATGAAATCATCATTGTTCTGGATGGCATCTTTAAGCCCATCTCTGACGACTCTCCGTCACATTCTAATGGCATCTTTAAGCCCATCTCCGATGATCTTCCGTCATCTTTTCCAAATGGCATCTATAAGCCCATTCATAATACTATTTACACAGTCAAGTATCATCTCAGACGAGTGTAAATTTCTGGGTACTTTAGTGTTCAATCATCTTCCACCTTCCGATCACGAAAGGCAGACCAGCCAATCTACATCCTCAGGTTTAAGAAGATTGAACATGGGCAGCTGTTATACCCCAAAATTTCCCCTCTCATGTTTTTCCAAGATTTCCTCTTGCATAGGTGGTTACAAACCTTTGCCTAAAGACAAGGAAATTTTTCAAATAATGGTTAAAGGTCCTTCGATTGGCACCTACAAAATGCCCTTCGATTGGCATCTCCTAAGTTCCTTTCGATTGGCATCTCCAAAATTCCTTTTGATTGGCATCTCCAAAATGCCTTTCGATTGGCATCTACAAAATGCCTTTCGATTGGCATCTCCAAAATACTTTTCGATTGATATCTACATAGCCTCCTTCGATTGACATCTGTAAAAGTCCTTTCGATTGGCCTCATGACAAGCCTTTCGATGGGCATTGTGTCAAAGCCTTTCGATTGGCGTAGCAAAGGACTCTTCGGTTGACATTCCAATAAATACCCTTAAATTGGTATTTGGACAAGGGCCATTCGAAGAACTCCTTCCAGGCCATTCAAAAGAGGCCATCAAGAGGGCACTCGAAAAATATGTCCAGGCTAGATTCTTGCCTTGTTTGTTCACAATTCCACAAGAGCTGATTCGACCAAGGAATTCTATTCAAAAGGATAGGAAATCGAAGCAAAAGGGTGGTCCAATCAAAGGAGCCCTAATATTGAAGCTGGCACAATTCTACTCAACCATTAAGGAGAACAAGGTTTTAATAAGGAAAGTCTTGATTGGTTCGAATTGGAGTTTAAGTCTGGCAAGGAAGGCAGATTCGATGGAAGGAAATGGATTTGTTCCAAAACAATCCAGAAATCTCACAATCGAAAGAATCCTCTCTCAATCAAATAAGGAATTAATATGCTGGCAAATCAAAGGGAAAACACGTTGGAATAAAAATAGCAAGATTTGGCCTATTTTAGAAACAAAAAATACAAGACCCAAATCAAATATTTTCTCACTCAATCTTCAAGATTCAGTTCAGTTTTGTTAACCTAATTCATTCTACTATATATGCATAACAAACCTTGATCATAAAAAGAGGATTTGGCCGTGTAGAACACCCCCAAAATTTTGCTTTAGAGGGAGATTCAAGGAGTTTCAAAGGTTGAAAACCATTCATGGGCGTATTTGGAAGCTATCTGGACCACTCTCACGCATCAACACATCTAGAAACAGCCCATACAAGTATCACAATTTGCTTTTGTTCTTGAATTTGATTTTGACTACACATGCACGATAAACAAATTCAAGTATGTATTTATGTTTGCGTGACTATTTAGAACATGTTTGCATGATTAATTGTGTGTTTTGATGTATATTTAACTGACTGCCATTGCTAGGGTTTAAAGCTTCGTTGTAGGTTTTTTATTTCAGGCAAAATCAAGACAAAAGAAGAGTATCATTGTACTCACGAGATCAAACCTAGTTGATCTGTATTCTTGGATTAAATTTTTGTTGCGTGATTATGATTTTTGAGATATGCAGGTTTATAGTTACAGCGCATGTCCGTGGGTAAAAACCCCTTGCCTAAAACGACAGTCCAGCAAAGAAGATGACCGTGTGTCAAAATCGGGTTGGGTAGTTTGAATGGCACACGTTCTATTTATTACACTGACCTCTCATTACATATAGTATATATTGTTTGATTATATTAACGATTAAACAATTGGCTCAGCGGTACAAAGGAAGGCTTTTCAGCGCGCGTATGTAGGAGGTCAGGGGTTCGATCCATGTCTCCTACATGTTATTTTTCTTAACAATCCTTTGCAGATCCCATACTATCCTTCCAAGCGCGCACACCGTAGGCCTCAAGATCATCACCCTTGGACCAGTCAGTGCCCAGATCTAATGCTTCCAATGAAGCTCCCCATGGTGGACACTCCTGGCACGGTCACACTGGATCTCACGTTGTCTTGGGCCAACAGGATTGGGCTTGGGCAAAATTTCAGCAACACAACCCCCAATTTGGGTTCATACCCCCTCAGGCCTATTTCTTTTCTCTTTGATTTTACTATTTATTTTATTTACTTAATCTAATTGATTTTTATTTCAAATCATTTTTTAATCTGAAAATAATCACAAAAAAAAATAGGATTTAGTTTTTTTTTAATAAATTAATTTTTGAAAATTAATTGTTTTAATTAATTCTAATATTTTTCATTAATTAAAATTAAGTAGAATTAGGTCAAAATCATACCTCTTTTTTCATAAAATCCCAAAAATATTTTTCAATGATCAAATTAGATTTTTAGGGTTTTGAACCTCTTTTTTCATACCTCTTTTTTCGTACGATTATTTTTATTATTGATGTAACTGCACCCAATTTGTAATATCTAATTAGGGTTTTTTATTTCCGCACTTTATTTTTTCAGTCATTCCTGATGTATCTACACCAAAGCCTTGTAATAGCGTAGAACCTATATTTCTTGCTTTTATGTTTTATATGCCTGTATATAAATTGCTAGCAACCTAGTCATGTGTGATTAATCAATCAATCTTAGATTACTAAACTTTAAGATAAAATATTTGAAATAGCACACTATTGCACACTTGCACCCCTAGGGTATACCTCGCTTGGTTTCCTCAGAAATAATGGCCATGTCCCTCGAACGTAGGGATACTCTTAGCAAAGACCCTCAATTTAAAGTCATCATAAAGATCATAGTCCCTAAATGTCCCTCGAGTTTCCTACGAGAACTGATCTTATGATGATAGTCCCTTCGAAATGCTAAGGTATCCTTACATATTGCCTTCAATGACCATTACGTCTGTTTCGATAGTCCCTTAACATCCAACGACTAGGGTTACCTACTCACTAATAGTAGGATAGCACGGTCTAAAGGATAGGAGGAAAAGAACAGTCTTTTTTGAGTAGGTAGATAATTGTTAGGTACTTGCTCAAACAAATTTTCACACCACACTTTCAAACACTTTTCAAACAAAGTTTTCAAAAACACTTTATCACACTCTTGAGGACTGATACAAGAGTTACCATAAAGTGAATCGTCGCACTAAGGTATTTTCAAAGCTTTTCAAAACACGCAAACACAAGAAATTTTAATAAAATGAGCAAGTATCTAAGAGCCCATAGAAAACCATGGATGGAAAGGGTGCTAACACCTTCCCTTTCCATAATCTACCCCTTTACTCAGAAACTCTCGAAAAAGGTCTTTTTCTGTTCTTTTCACCCTTTCCTTGTTGGATAAAAGAAAAGTCGGTGGCGACTCTTGCTTACCGCGACATTTGCAAACAAAAAATGCAAACCAGTATTAATAGTCAGTTTTACCACCGTATCACAATGGGCTTCAGAGCATAACAACAGAGATAACATATATTTTGGAGGGGGTCTGCCCCAGATGATCAACAATCTTGTAGTCACTCTTCTGGATAATCTTTAATATTTCCTCCATCTATTATTTGGAAGGGTCTTCAATAGCAGACGGAGGCACCAAAAGAAGTTACTATTGCACAGTCAAAAGCCCTATTTGGTTCATAATCAACTGCAGGGGTAAAATGGTTATTTGGCAGTCAAAAGTCAAACTTTTTGGTCAACATCTTATTTTGAGGCCACAATCATCATTTGATCAATTCTTGATCATGATTCCACAAGCATGGCTCAAAAATCATCAAGATGCAAAAGTTTCCATTTTTGATAGTTGAAAAGTCAACTGTAACTTGACCAGGGCATAACTTTTTCATGGTTCATCAGAAAAATCCCATCCAATGCTCATTTTAAAGGGGATGACATTTACTACAACTCATCTTCACATTCCAAGTCCAAGAAATGCTCTCACAAAAAGTTATCAATTTCTACATTATAGGTCAATTTCAAAAGTCAACAAAAAGGCATTTTAAGTCAAAGACCATAACTTGAGATTGGTAAATCCAAATGACATGGGTCCAAAGGCATTGGTTAGAGGACTTCAAGACCTTTCCAAAATGTCCAAGAACATCTTCATATGATTAAAATTGAGCAAGATATGCATTGGAGAAGTTGGGAAATTTTTGTGAAATGGCAAAAGTCAACTATCCTTAAAACTTCATTTTTTGACAAAAGGGCCCACTTTCTTCCACTTGATTCAGCCTTGTCATGCCACCCACGTGTCCCTTGATTAATTTCAAGATCAAACATTTATTTTTCCATTTTATTTAATTTTTATTTTTTTTAATTCATTTTAAATCCATAATAATTCAAATAAAATCTAAAAATTAATGGAAGGGCATCTTTTTGATTTGAACAACTTTCATATACCACATGCCAGCTACCAAATTCGTGCTAGGCTATTTCGTGCATGAAATCTTGGTTTTGCTTCAAATATGGAAAGGTCCTTTAATGGTGGTCAACAAGAATCCCAAACTTAATTACACAAGGCTAAGGCTCAGTTGCTGACCTAATTTCATTCACACATACATAAGCAAGCGTGCCAAACCTAATTCAGAACCTAGAGAGTGCACAAACGGCCAGAGCAAAAGTGGAAAAATTGTCAAAAAGTGTGAGATCGAAAACAGTATTGCAAGCACTTTCAGACCAAAAGGAGAACGTGACATCCTTCCTTGCCATCCCCTGAAGCCAAAGCGACCACAAACGCATCCTAAGACTACCTATCAAGCACTATAAGTACTTACAAAGTCACCTCTGAACATGGAATCGTGTTTCTCTATTCTTGCATGATTTCTCAAAAATATTAGCATATTCATACTCCTTGTTTGATTTCTAACCTAATGGCATCATTCAATTTCATTTTTAGGCCTTATATGACAATTCCCGTGCCTAGGGTTTGTTTGTATGGTTTTTAGGGATTTTATTTTCAGGTGAAATCAGAACAAATAAGGAGCAGGGATGAACTCAGGAGAAATGGACGAGACCAACCATGGTCTTGGAATGTTTTTTTGAGGCCTAAGGACGATTCTAAGCATAGCCTACGAAACTACCTGCGGATAAAAATCCGCAGGTAAATAACCAGCATTTTGGTGAAGAAGATGATGATGCGTCACAGCGTGATTAGCCATTTCAAACGATCGCGCGCTTTTATTTTTATTTTTTTGGCATATGCGTTGATTTACTAATATATTGACCACTTATTATTATTATTGCAATTGAATCAATTGGCTCAGTGGCTAAGGCGTGCAGGCATGGAACGTTGGGACCTGGATTCGAATCCCAGGTCCCCCAAAATATTTATTTGTTCTTTTCTTCACATGATCTCATGCAGCGCTATACAAGGCATTCCACCATAGGTCTCAATCATCCAGGCGCCAGGTGTTTACAAGCAGCGATCCAATGGCTTAGAGTGGACGACCACCATGTATCCAGTCAACACGTGCTACAGAGAATTCAGAAGGTCAACGCAGGCTTGGGGTTAATGGGCTTGGAATCTGCTAGCAAACCTCCATTCTGGGCCTAGAACCCCCCTTTGGTTCATCCTTTTTTCTTTTATTTTATATTTTCCATTTTTATTTATTAACTTTTTTCTTCTAATTATTATTATTATCACTAAAACTAATTAATTAACATTTTCACAATAAAAATTCAGAAAACGAAAAAATGTAAATATTTTATTTTTATTAATTTCACTTAGGTAATTATTTTGTAAATAAACACTAATTTAAATTAATCTAGTTTAATTAGGTTTAATTTTAATTTTCTTTTACAATAAATAAAAACGAATTAGACTTAGGATTTTCTGACACTTTTAATTTCTTTTTTTATTTTATTTCATTAAAAACATAAAAAACACAAAAACATTTTTTTTCTTTTAATAAGTTAATTAAAAATTAGGCTTAATTTCATTAATTGCAAAAAAAGGATAAATCTCATTTTCTTTTCTCAAAAAGGGTCAAAACCCTAAGGACATCCTGATTCATTCTTTCGCGCGCGTATTTATTTTCTTTAATTCATTATTTTGTATCTGCTCCGGAAATGTAATAGTTAATTAGGTTTTATCGCTTTATTTACTTTTCTCGCATTTTTATTTTCCAAACGGGTTTTGTTTTTGGCGATGTATATACCCGCGCCTTGTAATAGCTAGATTTACCTTTTTCGCACTTTATTTTCCGCACTCTTAACTGTTAAAAAATGCATGAAAGACTTGTATGAAAAATAAAATCAAAGCGTAGCTCACCAATAACATGTACAAGATAAGCTTAACTGAAAAACAACACACATGCACATGCCACTCTTAGGGTACGCCTCACTGGTTGCCTCGACGTGGTCATCAAGTATAGGGTGTCTTAGAGGTTGCCCTCCTGTCTAAGATCCAGTTGCCTCGAAACGGTTGCCTCGGATAAAAAGGATCTAGGACATTAGGGTTACCACTAAGGCGTCTTACCATTGCTTTGGTGACCACATTGTCCCTATAATCGAATTGACCCGAATACCTCCAACGACGGTGCTACCTACCTCTCAGTGGTGGGATAGCACTATCTAAAGGACTCTTACACAGCCTAATTCCTTAGAGTAGGTAGATTCTCCTGGGTACTTGCTCTTTCAAACAAACAAAACAACTTTTCGCACCTACACTTTCAAAAAGTTTTCAAACAAATATTTCATACACTCTTGAGGACAGATACAAGAGTTACCTAGAAATTTTTCAAACGAAACTTTTTCAAAACCCACATACACTTGAAAAGCAAACAATTTTTGAAAACGTAAGAGCAAGTACCTAAGAGCCCGTGGATAACCACGGATAGAAAGGGTGCTAACACCTTCCCTTTCTATAAATCTACCTCCCGAACCGAGAGGCATCTCGAAAAAGGAATTTTGTTGTGCTATTGTCCTTTCCATGTTGGAGAACATAAAAGACGGTGGCGACTCTTGCTTACCGCGACATTTCACGAACCAGCTTAAAAAATAGTCAGTTCTATTTCCACCGATCACAGAACTGGCGACTCTGCTGGGGAAGCTTATAAAGTGAGGTGTACCTTAGGATTAGACCACTCTTATGTTTTCAATTGCTTGCTTTGATTGCTTTAATATTGTGGGCCTGTTTTGGGAGTTTCATAGATCCTAACCCGGATCTGGGGGATACCTTTTCGAAAGTAGCAACAAAATATGAGGGAACTGTGTGGGGTATACCGACACGGTTGAAGCAGTTTGCTAAGTTGATGTGGCACTTTGGTGAGTATCGGTAACCCTTGAGTCAAGTCAATGAGAGTACGGGGCCGCCGCATGGTGTCGTGAAGCATCAGCTGACCTTAGGAACCTTACTTGACCATCCTGGCCTCTTTAGGGGTAGTGAGATGACCGACTTTGGTGCAGTCCGAAGTTGGTAGATACTCGATACTACACTCATTGAGGGTTGTTTTCTTGGAATATTTTGATCGCCAGTTCAGTGGCTAAATCAAAACAATGAACACAGAAAACAACCCAATGATATTGAGCTCCTTAGAACCCGGTTACTTTTGATAGGACAGGTTTTGAACCCACCAACTTCAAGAGGGTAGTACCTAAACTTCATGTTGGCCTAAACTCTAAGGGTTGTCTGGTGTGACTTGTGTGCCTTATCATGTTTGCTTTTTGTGAATACTTGTGGTGTGTCCTTATCATAACATCATAGCATCATACAGCATCATATGCATTTACTAATCACTTCAAGGGTTCGAATCTTCATCTTTGTTCTTGTTTTGTAGGACATGGAAACTACCCGCAGAAAGACAATTCAGGTCAACCTTGTAAGGATCCCTCCTCAGCTTAAGGAGCTTACATCCAGGATTCCCGAGAACTCTTCCTTCAGTGAAAGGCATGGTAGACTCATCAGCTTGGTTAACACCAACATTGAAGAAGATATGATAAAAGTTCTCTTCCAGTTCTTTGACCCTTTGCACCACTGTTTTACGTTCCCGGATTATCAATTGGTGCCTACTTTGGAAGAGTTTTCTCAGCTTCTGAAGGTTTCTATTCTTAGTCAACTACCCTACAACGGTACGGAAAGGGAACCAAAACTTGAAGAGGTTGCTAAAGCATTATGCCTACAACCATCCGACATCAAGGAGCACTGGGAAATCAGAAGTGGTATCAAAGGATTCTTGGCAAAGTTCCTGTTTGAGAAGGCCCAAGAATGTTGGAATTCCCTTGACCTACAAGCCTTTGAAGAAGTTGTGGCACTCCTTGTCTATGGGTTGGTATTGTTCCCGAATCCAGATCAGCTTATAGATATCAATGCTGTCAAGATCTTCATGTCCATGAATCATATACCTACGTTGCTTGGGGACATCCTTCACTCATGTTACACTCGAACCATGAGAAAAAGAGGTGTTCTCATGTGCTGCACTCCTCTCCTGGCAAGGTGGTTTATTTCGCACCTTCCGCAATCAGTTTTGAGGAACGAGCGGGGTTTGAGGTGGTCGCAACGAATGATGACCCTTACACATGCTGATATACATTGGTGTTCTCGGTCAAGAGAAAATGTCACTATTATTGATCGTTGCGGAGAGTTTCCTAATGTTCCTTTACTTGGAATTAGGGGGGGAATTACTTACAACCCATGTCTGGCTTTGAGACAGTTTGGATATGCTCGGAGGGATGGCCCTCATGACATGTTGATTCCTGACATAGTTTTTAACTTCGACAATGATACGCAAGGACTTTGCCAGAGGTTTATAAGAGCTTGGAGGATGCCAAACAAGGTGGATAGCAAGACACTGGGGCACAAGAACTCCATCCCCCTTAAACCTTATCTCAAATGGGTACGATCCCGCTCCCAGAAGCTGGTGATGCCATATCCTCATGTTCTCCCCGTGATCAAAGAGCCAGTTTTGGAAGGAGAGGTGCCCTACACCATTCAACATCCTGACATGCCAACGTCTTGGGAAGAAATGCAAAAAAGCTGGATCCAACTCAAGGAAGAACGAAATTCTCTTGAAACCAGTCTACATGCCAGTGAGAAGAAGGTCTTGGAGCTCACCCGCCTACTGCACGAGGAAAAGACTCTCAACACTTACATCGCTCCAAAGAGGATGCATAGTGTCTTTTGGGATTAATTATTTTGTAATGTTTTGCCCATGAGGCCTTGATGTACTGAACAAATTATTTCTTAATACAACGTGTGTTCCTTTTTTGTCTACAACGAATTTGAACTTTCGAACCCTTGAAGGCATTGCATAAATAGCATATCATGCATCATGTGCATAACAGGTACTCTTTTTCTACAGGTTGCTTAATCTTCTTCGCTGTTTATTTCAGCAGTCATCATGAATCCTGAACCTACTACTGAACAAGCTATCAAGGCCCTCCAGGCCCAGAACGCCCAATTCCAGGAGCTGGTTATGAGCTTAGCCCAAGGGAAACAGGAGTTGAAGACTCTGCTCTTGAAGGAGAAGAAGAAGAAGAAGAAGAGGACTGTGCTGTTTAACACTGGACGGAGGTTTGGGAATACACTGCAGAATGAGGCTGATCAGGCTACTTCCTCTGCAGGGAAGGACAACCCACAAGGGAGAGAGGTTCCTAGTCCTGTGGTCTCCGACAGCGAGACAAATTTCAATGATGAACAGTACCCTCCTGCTGAGGACAGGTACAAACAACTGGAGGACCGATTAAATGCTATGGAGATTCAACGTGTGTCTGGGTTGGACTTTGGAGACCTAGGTTTATCTTCTAGGGTGGTGATCCCACACAAGTTCAAGGCACCTGCCTTTGCGAAGTACGACGGGGCTTCCTGTCCTAAATTGCACCTCCGTTCTTATGTAAGGAAGATCCAACCTTACACTGCAGACAAGAACCTATGGATCCATTTCTTCCAGGATAGCCTTTCAGGGGCTCAACTCGAATGGTTCTATCAGCTGGATGGAGCCAGTATTCGAAACTGGGAGGACTTGGCTACTGCATTTTATAAGCAGTATCAGTATAATTCCGACCTCGCTCCTACGCGTACCCAACTCCAGGTATGTCACTTGGGACAGGTGAAGGTTTTAAGGAGTACGCGCAAAAGTGGAGAGACCTGGCTGGCAGGGTGCAGCCACCATTGACTGACTGTGAACTCGTGGACATGTTTTTGGGGACCCTGTCTGGTCCATTCTTCAACCACCTGATTGGTAATTCCTCTGTTGGGTTTACAGACCTGATCCTGACTGGTGAGAGGATCGAAGCTGGTATAAAGTCGGGGAAGATACAGAAAGGTGCCTCCTCGAGTACTGAAAAGAAGCCCTTCAAGAAGGAAGCTAGTGTTGTGTATGGTCCAAGGAGACAGAACAAACCGGAACGCCGCCAAGCTGTCAATGCGGTGGTAATCTCAAAGCCTGTTGCTGCTCCTCAGCAATATAATCAACCAAGGGGTGAGAGACCTAAAAAACAGTATACTCGGCTCAGCATGACCCTGTCTCAGATATTGCCGCAACTGTTGTCAACCAATCTGGTAACTATCAAGGAAGCTCTGAAGGTAGTGAACACAACCTCTCCAAAGTACAACCCCAACTCCCGTTACGCTTATCACTCTGATAACCCGGGGCATTCTACTGATGATTGTTGGGCTCTGAGGAATAAGGTTTAGGACCTTATTGATGCTAAAGAAATACAGTTCGAGGCGCCCGAAAGGCCCAATGTTGTGACTGCTCCCATGCCCCAGCATGGAGTGAATGTTGTGGAAGAAGACCGGTATGTAGCCTCTGTGGATGAGATTGTTACTCCGTTATTGACCGTCAAAAGGAACCTGTTGCTAGCCGGTTTATTTCCGGGATGTAGTAAAGGTTGCCTTCTATGTTCTGTTTCACCTGCTGGTTGTCCTTTGCTGAAGTCAGGCGTCCAAAACCTGATGGATAGCAAAGAGATCTTGTTCGAGAAGATTGTTGTTCCTGCTACCCCTACCGAAGAAGTGTCCATTGTCACTATTTTCAACAACCCTCCTAAGGCTCCTTCAAAGAAGCCTGTCAAAATCATGTCTACATAGAAGATTGCTCCTATCATCATCACTGTTCCGGGGCCCATCCCCTATAAATCTGACAAAGCTGTCACGTGGCACTATGGGGCAAATGTTTATGTTCTGGGAGTAAAACAAGAGTTTGATACTAGTACCGGTGTCAGCAACATCACCGGGCCTGCCAAGGTTACTCGTAGTGGTAGGCTGTTCTCACCAGATATTGCGCCACCAACAATTCAGAGACCTCTTGTCATCACACCTGCAAGTGTGCCCGCTTCCCTGCCTGACCAAGTTCCTGTTTCTACCCCTGCTGCCGAGTCAACTGATGCTCGGGGCAAAGGGATTGCTACTGATGTGCCTGCCCAGACGGAGGCACCAAAGACAACCACTGTTGAGGCTTCCAAGCAAGAGATGGAAGAGATCCTCAAGATTATCAAGAAGAGTGATTTCAACATCGTTGAGCAGCTGGGGCACACCCCATCTAAGATTTCCATGCTATCACTATTGTTGTGTTCAGAGGCCCATGCCAAGGCCCTGATTGCCTTCCTGAAGACGGCCTACGTGCCACAAGAAACGTCTGCTGATCAATTTACCGATTGTGTGGCCAACCTGACTGCTGATAATGGGTTGGGTTTCTCTGACCCCGATCTGACTGCCAAGGGAAAGAACCATAACGACGCCCTGCATGTCTCCATTGAATGCAGGGGCACTACTCTCGCCCATGTGTTGGTAGACACCGGTTCTTCGTTGAATGTATTACCCAAGAAGGCCCTAGACAGGTTGGATTGTGAGGGTTTAGAGCTCAAGCCTAGTAACATTGTTGTCTGGGCCTTTGACGGTTCGAAGAGGATGGTACATGGTGAAGTTGACATTCCAATCAGGGTTGGTTCTCAAGTTTTTGATTCAACTTTCTATGTGATGGACATTTGTCCATCCTATTCTTGTTTGATGGGTCGTCCATGGATCCACAAGGCTGGAGCGGTGACCTCCACACTACATCAGAAGCTTAAGTACCCGGTCAGAGGGAAGATCGTAACAGTTCAAGGGGAAGAGGAATATATGGTCAGCCACCTCAACTCGTTCCGGTACGTAGAGATGGATGGGGAGTTCATTGAGACCCCCTTTCAACACTTTGAAGAGGTGCCTCAGACATTGGCAGCAGCAGAAACTGTGACTGAAGAGAGTTCTCCTTTGAAGATGGCTTCGTTAAAGGATGCCCGAGTTGTGATTGAGAAGGAAGCTCAAAAGGCTGTTCGCAAGGCAAGAATTGGAAGACCTCCTGTATTCATCACCAACCCGGGAGTAAATGTTATTGAAGACGAAGCGGAAGAATCTGAGTTCGACAGCTAGATCTACCCAACGACTAACAGTGGACCAAGCAACTGGACGGCAAAAGATTTCATACCTATTACTTTTGTCACTCAGTAATGAACTCCTTTGTTTTAAAGTTGTAACGAACAATAAGTTGAAACTTTATGGCCTGGTGTCTTACCCGGGGCACCGTGGTTTCATTTGTGAGGGCTTTTGTGTGTCAATTTCATATATCATTAATAAAAGCATTGGACGTTTTTCACATTTCAAATCTTGCGCTCCTTTTCTTTCTTTATTATATATTGCAAAACATCTATATTTACACACACTCACTCATACAGGTTCCAATCCACTCTGGATCTCACTGGTAACGACTCTGCTACCGCCAGTTATGACTTCGAAAATTCGATCAACTTAGCCGAAGACGAAGGTGAAGATGATTGTGAAGTGCCTGGTGAACTTGCAAGACTGCTGCTCCAGGAAGAGAGGGTCATTCAGCCACATGAAGAACCAGTGGAAACGGTAAATCTGGGTACTGAGACAGACAGAAAAGAGGTCAAGATTGGTGCCAATCTAGAGCTCAGTGTGAAACAACGGTTGATTCAGATGTTGCGTGATTATGTGGAAATCTTTGCCTGGACTTACGAAGACATGCCTGGGTTGGATACCGACATTGTGGTTCATCACCTGCCTACCAAGGAAGAATGCCCTCCGGTAAAGCAGAAAATCCGCTGTATGCGCCCAGAGATGTCCGAGAAAATCAAAGCTGAGGTTATGAAACAATTTGATGTCGGGTTTCTAGCAGTGACTTCTTACCCTCAGTGGGTTGCCAACGTGGTTCCAATGCCGAAGAAAGATGGTAAGGTCTGAATGTGTGTTGATTACAGGGATTTGAACAGGGCGAGCCCTAAGGATGATTTCCCTCTGCCTCATATCGACGTTTTGGTTGACAACACCGCTCAGCATAAAGTATTCTCCTTCATGGACGGCTTCTCAGGTTATAATCAGATCAAGATAGCTCCTGAAGACATGGAGAAGACCACTTTTGTTACTTAGTGGGGCACCTTCTGCTACAAGGTCATGCCTTTTGGGATGAAAAATGCTGGGGCAACCTACCAACGTGCCATGGTTGCTTTGTTTCATGACATGATCCATCATGAGATAGAAGTATATGTCGACGATATGATTGCAAGGTCCCAAACTGAGGAGGAACACCTTGACCATCTGCAGAAACTGTTTGACCGTCTGAAGTTATACAAGCTGAGGTTGAACCCAAACAAGTGCACCTTTGGGGTGAGATCTGGAAAATTGCTAGGTTTCGTCGTGAGTGACAAAGGTATTCAAGTGGACCCTGCCAAAGTGAAAGCCATACAAGAGATGCCAGTTCCTAAGACAGAAAAAGAAGTCAGAGGCTTTCTAGGAAGGCTGAACTACATTGCCTGATTCATCTCGCACCTAACTGCTACCTGTGAACCAATCTTCAAGCTGTTGAAGAAAGATCAAGTGGTACGTTGGAATGATGAATGTCATACCGCTTTCGAAAGAATCAAAGAGTATCTCCAAGAGCCACCCATTCTTATGCCACCGGTTGAAGGGAGACCTCTAATCTTATACTTGACAGTACTTGACAGCTCAATGGGGTATGTGCTGGGGAAGCATGACGAGTCTGGCCGAAAAGAGCAAGCCATTTATTACCTTAGCAAAAAGTTTACCAACTGTGAGACCCGATACTTACTGCTCGAGAAAACTTGTTGCGCTTTGGTATGGGCTGCTCGCCGGCTGAGACAGTATATGCTGACTCACACTACTCTGTTGATTTCAAAAATGGATCCAATCAAGTATATCTTCGAAAAGCCCGCCTTGTCCGGAAGAATAGCAAGATGGCATATGATCTTGACGGAATATGACATCCAGTACATGACTCAGAAAGCAATCAAGGGAAGTGTATTGGCAGACCATTTGGCACACCAGGCAGTGGACGACTACCAATCTATGAACTTTGAATTTCCAGACGAGGATATCATGGTAGTAACTGATTGTGAAGTACCTGGACCGGATGAAGGACCTGAGGAAGGATCCCGATGGTCTATGCACTTTGATGGAGCCTCAAATGCTTTGGGTAACGGTATTGGCGCTGTGATCATATCCCCTAAAGGCACCCATACTCCACTCATTGCCCGACTATGTTTCAACTGCACCAATAACATGGCGGAGTATGAGGCATGCATCATGGGTCTTCAAGCTGCAATTGACTTAAGGATCAAGTTTCTGAGTGTCTTCGGAGATTCCGCTCTCGTGATCAATCAGATCAAAGGCGAGTGGGATATGAAACACCCAAATCTTATTCCTTACAAAGAGTATGTGTTGACATTGATCCCCCACTTCGAAGAGATAACTTTTGAACACTTCCCAAGAGAGGAGAATCAGTTGGCAGACGCGCTGGCTACGATGTCTTCTATGTTCAAAGTCAAATGGGACAACGAGGCTCCCCAGATCATTATTTGGAAGTTGGATGAACCTGAACATTGCTGTGATCTTGAGGCTAAAGAGGTAACTGAAAAGCCTTGGTATCATGAAGTGAAGAGGTACCTTTAAGCTCAAGAATATCCCGAAGTCGCATCTGTTAACGACAAGAAGTTTCTGAGAAGGTTCGCAGCGAAGTTCTTCCTCAGCAACAACATTCTTTACAAGCGAAACCATGATTCGACCTTACTGCGTTGTGTGGATAAGACTGAAGCAGAAAGGATCATGGCAGAGCTGCATGAGGGTACCTTCGGAACATATTCCAGTGGACATACCATGGCAAAGAAGATCCTTCGGGCAGGATATTTTTGGTCCACAATGGAGGCCGACTGTTACCAACATTCTTGGACGTGTCACAAATGCCAGATCTATGCTGATAAGGTGCACGTTCCTCCAGTTCCTCTGAACATCTTGACATCACCTTGGCCTTTTGCAATGTGGGGCATTGATATGATCGGCGAGATCAGACCTACGGCATCCAATGGGCATCGCTTCATCCTGGTGGCAATTGATTACTTCACGAAGTGGGTTGAAGCAGCTTCCTACGCCATGGTAACCAAGAACGTCGTGGCACAGTTCATTCGGCATAACCTGATCTGTCGATACAGCGTCCCGGAAAGGATCATTACGGACAATGGTACCAATCTCAACAACAAGATGATCACTGAGCTCTGCGAGCAATTCAAGATAAAGCACCACAACTCTTCTCCCTACCGGCCAAAGATGAATGGGGTTGTAGAAGCAACTAATAAGAATATTAAAAAGATTGTGCAGAAGATGACAGTGACCTATAAAGATTGGCACGAGATGTTACCGTTCGCTCTTCATGGGTACCGCACCTCAGCACGGACGTCAACAGGGGCAACTCCCTTTTCCTTGGTCTATGGCATGGAGGCAGTCTTGCCTATTGAAGTCCAGATACCCTCTCTCCGGATAATGAAGGATGCAGGTTTGAGCGAAGATGACTGGATCCAGACTCGACTTGATCAACTGAACCTAATTGACGAGAAGAGACTCACCGTTATTTGTCATGGTCAGACGTACCAAAAACGGATGATCAAGGCATTTAACAAGAAAGTCAGACGACAAGAGTATCAAGTCGGAGACCTGGTAATCAAGCACATCATTCCTCCTCAAAGTGATCCCAGGGGCAAATGGACCCCTACGTACGAAGGGCCATTTGTGGTTAAACATATCTTCTCAGGAGGAGCTATGATTCTAACCACCATGGATGGTGACGACCTTCCTCACCCCGCCAATGCAGACATAGTAAAAAGATACTACGCATAATAAAAGACCCGCTAGGTTGACACACCTAGGCAAAAATAAGGGCTTCCCGGCGAACCAAAAGGGTTCGGACAAAAATAAGGGATGAAATGAAAAAAATCTGTACACCCGACAAGTCGAAAACCTGAAAAGGCGGTTTGGGTAAAAATGGGTATCCCGGTGGACTGAAAACCCGAAAGGGCGGTCCAGGCAAAAGTTAGGGATAAAGCGTACTATGTCTCATTGGATCACCTTGCATCCAGAATTCGGTATCAACTATCAGGTTCAGACGGCATCAATCAATCAGCTTCATCTTCAACTAAGCAACCAAGTGATGAGACACTTGAAGACATAAAGGCGATAGCAGAGTTGGAACCCAATGGGATTGTTCACATAGCTGTTTTGTTTTCCTTTTCAAAATTGTATAAACTCTATGTTGTTGGGCGACGTTCTCTTACTAGGATGTCAGCCTCCTGTACAAAAACGCCTATTTACAGGCAAATTCAAAAATCAATACAAATCCACTTTTCCAGAAAAATTGCCAATTGTTTTTCCTTTATCTGTTTTGTTTTGCAAAGAACGTCCAATGTTCATTTTGATATATGCATTTGACACTAATTGCTAATCATAAATATTTGCATGCGAAACAAAGGACTAATTACAGGTGACATCAGAAACAGGGGCAATAAGAATTGTCTAAGCAATCTAGTTGCTATGTCCACCAAGATACCAAGGTAGGTTCGGTTGAAGAACATGACCAAGATACCTCCACTCCCCACAGAGTAAGGCAAGATTCAACAACACTCCATCCAAGCATAATTGGTCTCCCGTCAACCCAAAAAGGCACAGTATCTCTGGCAAGTCAGTGATACTCTCCCCAAGCAGAGTTAGTCTACTGTCAGCCTTAAGGAAGTTGGGTATCCCCAGAAAATCTCAATATTCCCCAGCGGAGTATATAGATGTTCCTAAGCAAGCATCCCCGGCAGTCTTAGTATAAGATTGTTCCCCGGCGGAATCCAGACACCCCAGTGGAGCTATTCCCCAGCACAGTCCAAAGATTCCCCAGGAGAGTTGAATCAATCTCCCCAGTAGATTCTGGAAGCTTATCCCCAGTAGATTCTGGAAGCTTATCCCCTGCAGAGTACGAACGCATCTCCCCGGCTTTATTCAAAGGTTATTCCCCACCAGAGCTTATAACTGGGTTATCCTCAGCTAATTACCACGGAAAGATCGTCCTCGGCGAGGTTCTTCCCATTCCCCAGCGGAGTTCATCAAATCCTCAACAAAACTTATCAACAGGAATCCCCAGCGGAGTTACCATCAAAACCTCATCGAAGTATCTCTTCCCACAGAGTAATTACCCGCAGAGTAATCTCTTCACCAAGTTTATTCCCCAACAGAGTCAACTTCCCCTACCGGTATTCTTGCAATCTTCATCCCCAGCGGAAACGAAGAACTCTATTCTTCAAACATCATCCCAGGATTCAACAAGCTCCTGGCATTCGTCAAGGATTTATTTTCCTAGACGAAAGTACATTCATAAAACATCACATCTTCGTACATTATAGCATGCATACACATCATACGACACAATCTCATCTATTTTTGAGAACATCATGACATCAGGCATTTCATACATCATGACATTGCATACAACTGATGTTTTGCCTTTTCAGGAGAAAGGACAATTCAAAGATGATTACTATCAACTATCGCAATTCCAGATCCGATTCCTGTATCTAGCCAGGGCATATCTATGAGTAATTGATTGTAGATTCGATACCTGTATCTAGCCAGGGCATATCTGCATGAAGAGTTTAGAGATTCGATTCCTGTATCCAGCCAGGGCATATCTGTAGACGAGTAATTCCAGATTCGATTCCTGTATCTAGCTAGGGCATATCTGTGAGTAACTGATTGTAGATTCGACACCTGTATCTAGCCAGGGCATGTCTGCATGAAGAGTTTAGAGATTTGATTCCTGTATCCAGCCAGGGCATATCTGTAGACGACCAATTCCAGATTCGATACCTGTATCCAGCCAGGGCATATCTGTGAGTAATTGATTGTAGATTCGACACCTGTATCTAGCCAGGGCATGTCTGCATGAGGAGTTTAGAGATTCGATTCCTGTATCCAGCCAAGGCATATCTGTAGATGACCAATTCCAGATTCGATTCCTGTATCTAGCCAGGGCATATCTGTGAGTAACTGATTGTAGATTCGACACCTGTATCTAGCCAGGGCATATCTGCATGAAGAGTTTAGAGATTCGACACCTGTATCCAGCCAGGGAATATCTGTAGACGACCAATTCCAGATTCGATTCCTGTATCTAGCCAGGGCATATCTGTGAGTAACTGATTGTAGATTCGATACCTGTATCCAGCCAAGGCATGTCTGCATGAAGAGTTTAGAGATTCGATTCCTGTATCCAGCCAGGGCATATCTGTAGACGACTAATTCCAAATTCGATACCTGTATCAAGCCAGGGCATATCTGTGAGTGATTGATTGTAGATTCGACACCTGTATCCAGCCAGGGCATATCTGCATGAAGAGTTTAGAGATTCGATACCTGTATGCAGCCAGGGCATATATGTAGACGAGTAATTCCAGATTCGATACCTGTATCCAGCCAGGGCATATCTGTGAATGATTGATTGTAGATTCGACACCTGTATCTAGCCAGGGCATGTCTGCATGAAGAGTTTAGAAATTTGATTCCTGTATCCAGGCAGGGCACATCTGTAGACGACTAATTCCAGATTCGATACCTGTATCTAGCCAGGGCATATCTATGAGTGATTGATTATAGATTCGATACCTGTATCTAGCCAGGGCATATCTGCATGAGGAGTTTGAAGATCAACCCCTGTAACAGGCCAGGTAATTATCTTTCTTTCTCAGGTACGCAAGTTCTCGCTAAGGAATCTCTTACGCGATCGACACACAACTCCAAATGGCATCTATAAGCCCATTCCCGACAAGATTCTGTCATATCTCCAGATGGCATCTATAAGCCCATCCTCCTATCCACCATCTCTCCAAATGGCATCTATAAGCCCATTCCTGACATCACATTGCTGATACCACACTATGCGAGTGCAAATTTCTGGGCACTTTAGTGTTCAATCATCTTCCACCTTTGGATCACAAAAGGCACGCAAGCCAATCTACATCCTCAGGTCCAAGAAGATTGAACAGGGGCAACTGTTGTACCCCAAAATTTGCCCTCCCATATTCTTCAAGATTTGTCAAGATCAATCTTCAAAAGGTTCAAGATCTCTCAGAAGGTTGCCCAGTCAAACATCCTCCTAAGCCAGTCAAAATTAGGTTTTTGGTTCTTGCAAGGAAGTTGAGGTTTTCAAGGGCTCAATCAAGTCCCATAGGCCCATATACATTGTCAAGCATCTACATGTCAAGTTTCAAGACTCACAGCATCAAGTTGCACAGTCAAAAGCCCTATTTGGTTCATAATCAACTGCAGGGGTAAAATGGTCATTTGGCAGTCAAAAGTCAAAATTTTTGGTCAACATATTATTTTGAGGCCACAATCATCATTTGATCAATTCTTGATCATGATTCCACAAGCATGGCTCAAAAATTATCAAGATGCAAAAGTTTCCATTTTTGGACAGCTGAAAAGTCAACTGTAACTTGACCAGGGCATAACTTTTTCATGGTTCATCAGAAAAATCCCATCCAATGCTCATTTTAAAGGGGATGACATTTCCTACAACTCATCTTCACATTCCAAGTCCAAGAAATGCTCTCACAAAAAGTTATCAATTTCTACATTATAGGTCAATTTCAAAAGTCAACAAAAAGGCATTTTAAGTAAAAGACCATAACTTGATATTGGTAAATCCAAATGACATGGGACCAAATGCATTGGTTAGAGGACTCCAAGACCTTTCCAAAATGTCCAAGAACATGTTCATATGATTAAAATTGAGCAAGATATGCATTGGAGAAGTTGGGAAATTTTTGTGAAATGGCAAAAGTCAACTATCCTTAAAACTTCAATTTTTGACAAAAGGGCCCACTTTCTTCCACTTGATTCAGCCTTGTCATGCCACCCACGTGTCCCATGATTAATTTCAAGATCAAACATTTATTTTTCCATTTTATTAAATTTTTATTGATTTAATTCATTTTAAATCCATAATAATTCAAATAAAATCTAAAAATTAATGGAAGGGCATCTTTTTGATTTGAACAACTTTCATATACCACATGCCAGCTACCAAATTCGTGCTAGGCTATTTTGTGCATGAAATCTTGGTTTTGCTTCAAATATGGAAAGGTCCTTTAATGGTGGTCAACAAAATCCCAAACTTAATTACACAAGGTTAAGGCTCAGCTGCTGACCTAATTTCATTCACACATACATAAGCAAGCGTGCCAAACCTAATTCAGAACCTAGAGAGTGCACAAACGGCCAGAGCAAAAGTGGAAAAATTGTCAAAAAGTGTGAGATCGAAAACAATATTGCAAGCACTTTCAGACCAAAAGGAGAACGTGACATCCTTCCTTGCCATCCCGTAAAGCCAAAGCGACCACAAACGCATCCTAAGACCACCTATCAAGCACTGTAAGTACTCATAAAGTCACCTCTGAACATGGAATCGTGTTTCTCTATTCTTGCATGATTTCTCAAAAATATTAGCATATTCATACTCCTTGTTTGATTTCTAACCTAATGGCATCATTCAATTTCATTTTTAGGCCTTATATGACAATTCCCGTGCCTAGGGTTTGTTTGTATGGTTTTTAGGGATTTTATTTTCAGGTGAAATCAGAACAAATAAGGAGCAGGGATGAACTCAGGAGACATGGACGAGACCAACCATGGTCTTGGAATGTTTTTTTGAGGCCTAAGGACGATTCTAAGCATAGCCTACGAAACTACCTGCGGATAAAAATCCACAGGTAAATAACCAGCATTTTGTTGAAGAAGATGATGATGCGTCACAGCGTGATTGGCCATTTCAAACAATCGCACGCTTTTTTATTTTATTTTTTTGGCATATGCGTTGATTTACTAATATATTGACCACTTATTATTATTATTACAATTGAATCAATTGGCTCAGTGGCTAAGGCGTGCAGGCATGGAACGTTGGGACCTAGGTTCGAATCCCAGGTCCCCCAAAATATTTATTTGTTCTTTTCTTCACATGATCTCATGCAGCGCTATACAAGGCATTCCACCATAGGTCTCAATCATCCAGGCGCCATGTGTTTACAAGCAGCGATCCAATGGCTTAGAGTGGACGACCACCATGTATCCAGTCAACACGTGCTACAAAGAATTCAGAAGGTCAACGCAGGCTTGGGGTTAATGGGCTTGGAATCTGCTAGCAAACCTCCATTCTGGGCCCAGAACCCCTATTTGGTTCATCCTTTTTTCTTTTATTTTATATTTTCCATTTTTATTTATTAACTTTTTTCTTCTAATTATTATTATTATCACTAAAACTAATTAATTAACATTTTCACTATAAAAATTCAGAAAACGAAAAAATGTAAATATTTTATTTTTATTAATTTCACTTAGGTAATTATTTTGTAAATAAACACTAATTTAAATTAATCTAGTTTAATTAGGTTTAATTTTAATTTTCTTTTACAATAAATAAAAACGAATTAGACTTAGGATTTTCTGACACTTTTAATTTCTTTTTTTATTTTATTTCATTAAAAACATAAAAAACACAAAAACATTTTTTTTCTTTTAATAAGTTAATTAAAAATTAGGCTTAATTTCATTAATTGAAAAAAAAGGATAAATCTCATTTTCTTTTCTAAAAAAGGGTCAAAACCCTAAGGACATCCCGATTCATTCTTTCGCGCGTGTATTTATTTTCTTTAATTCATTATTTTGTATCTGCTCCGGAAATGTAATAGTTAATTAGGTTTTATCGCTTTATTTACTTTTCTCGCATTTTTATTTTCCAAACGGGTTTTGTTTTTGGCGATGTATATACCCGCGCCTTGTAATAGCTAGATTTACCTTTTCCGCACTTTATTTTCCGCACTCTTAACTGTTAAAAAATGCATGAAAGACTTGTATGAAAAATAAAATCAAAGCGTAGCTCACCAATAACATGTACAAGATAAGCTTACCTGAAAAACAACACACATGCACATGCCACTCTTAAGGTACGCCTCACTGGTTGCCTCGACGTGGTCATCAAGTATAGGGTGTCTTAGAGGTCGCCCTCCTGTCTAAGATCCAGTACCCTCGAAACGGTTGCCTCGGATAAAAAGGATCTAGGACATTAGGGTTACCACTAAGCGTCCTACCATTGCTTTGGTGACCACATTGTCCCTATAATCGAATTGACCTGAATACCTCCAACGACGGTGCCACCTACCTCTCAGTGGTGGGATAGCACTATCTAAAGGACTCTTACACAGCCTAATTCCTTAGAGTAGGTAGATTCTCCTGGGTACTTGCTCTTTCAAACAAACAAAACAACTTTTCGCACCTATACTTTCAAAAAGTTTTCAAACAAATATTTCATACACTCTTGAGGACAAATACAAGAGTTACCTAGAAATTTTTCAAACGAAACTTTTTCAAAACCCACATACACTTGAAAAGCAAACAATTTTTGAAAACGTAAGAGCAAGTACCTAAGAGCCCGTGGATAACCACGGATAGAAAGGGTGCTAACACCTTCCCTTTCTATAAATCTACCTCCCGAACCGAGAGACATCTCGAAAAAGGAATTTTGTTGTGCTTTTGTCCTTTCCATGTTGGAGAACATAAAAGACGGTGGCGACTCTTGGTTACCGCGACATTTCGCGAACCAGCTTAAAAAACAGTCAGTTCTATTTCCACCGATCACACGTAGTAATAATCAGGGGAGCAACTTTAGGTTCGGTAGTAATCTTCATAGGAACCTTAGAAGTGATCCTTATAGGGGTACTGAAAATTGTAGACACGTCTTCAAGATTCAGGTCTTGGGATATACTCTCCACAGAAGGAGTCTTCTCAAAAGGAAACTTCTCAAATAGGATCTCACGGTCATCCATCAAACACTGGATACGTTTCTTCAACAGTGCACAACCATTGGATTAGGATGCACACTAGTAGCAGTCTTCAGCACAACTCGAAAATAAACAAGTGTGATACGGTGGCCAGAACCGGACTGTTTGAAATGCTGGTTTGCATTTTGCGTTTGTGTTTGCAAAATGTCGCGGTAAGCAAGAGTCGCACCGACTTTTATTTTATCCAACAAGGAAAGGAAAAAATCACAGAAAAATTCCTTTTTCGAGATATTTCTGAGTACGGGGGTAGATTATAGAAAGGGAATGTATTAGAACCCTTTCTATCCGTAGTTATCTACTGGCTCTTAGGTATTTGCTCATCATTTTCAAAATTGTTTTCTTTGTGTTTGTGGGTGTGATCGGTGGAAATAGAACTGACTGTTTTTTAAGCTGGTTCGCGAAATGTCGCGGTAAGCAAGAGTCGCCACCGTCTTTTATGTTCTCCAACAAGGAAAGGACAAAAGCACAACAAAATTCCTTTTCGAGAATGTTTCTCGGTTCGGGAGGTAGATTTATAGAAAGGGAAGGTGTTAGCACCCTTTCTATCCATGGTTATCCATGGGCTCTTAGGTACTTGCTCACTATGTTTTCAAAAATTATTTGCTTTTCAAGTGTTTGTGGGTTTTGAAAAAGTTTAATTTGAAAAAAACTTCTAGGTAACTCTTGTATCAGTCCTCAAGAGTGTATGAAGTATTTGTTTGAAAACTTTTTGAAAGTGTAGGTGCGAAAAAGTTGTTTTTGTTTTTGAAAGAGCAAGTACCCAGGAGAAATCTACCTACTCTAAGGAATTAGGCTGTGTAAGAGTCCTTTAGACAGTACTATCCCACTATTGAGAAGTAGGTAGCACCGTCGTTGGAGGTATTCGGGTCAATTCGATTATAGGGACATGTGTGGTCACCAAAGCAATAGTAGGACGCCTTAGCGGTAACCCTAATGTCCTAGATCCTTTTTATCCGAGGAAACCGTTTCGAGGCAACTGGATCTTTTGACAGGAGGGCGACCTCTAAAACACCCTATACTTGACGACCACGTCGAGGCAACCAGTGAGGCGTACCCTAGGAGTGGCATGTGCATGTGTGTTGAGTTCAGTTAAGATTATCTTGTACATGTTATTTGTGAGCTACGCTTTGATTTTATTTTTTCAGACAAGTCTTGCATGCATATTAACAGTTAAAAGTGCGGAAAATAAATTGCGGAAAGTTGAATCTATGCTATTACAAGGCGCGGGTATATACATCGCCAAAAACAAAACCCGTTTGGAAAATAAATGCGAGAAAAGTAAAGAAAGCGGTAAAAGACCTAATTACTATTACATCCTCGGAAACAGTTACATCAAATATAATCAAATAAATAATGAATTAAAGCGCGAAAGAAATTAAATCGGGACGTCCTTAGGGTGTTGACCCTTTTTGAGAAAAGAATGCAATTTGGTCCTTTGTATTTAATTGAAATTAAACCTAATAACGAATTAATTAATTAATTATTTACAAGAAAAAGTATTTTTGTGTTTTTAATGAAATAAAATAAAAAAGAAATTAAAAGTGTCAAAAGAAAAACCCTAAGTCTAATTCATTTTTATTTATTGTAAAGGAAAATTAAAATTAAACCTAATTAAACTAAATTAATTTAAGTTAGTGTTTATTTACAAAATAATTAAACTAAAGTGAAATAAATAAAATATTTACATTTTTTAGTTTTTTTTGAATTTTTATGGAAAATATTAATTAATTTGCTGGTTAGTAATTAATTAAAAAAACAATAAAAATAAATAAAGCAATTTAATGAAAGAAAATAAAAAAATAAAATGCAAACCTAGGGGGGGGGGGGTTGGGCCAGATTTGAAGGTGTATGGGCAATTTTCAAGCCCACTAAGAGCTTAGTCCATTGACTTTTTGCCATTGTCCACAGCGTGCTTTGACTTGGAGTATGGTGGCCAGCATCTTGTGACCACTGGATTTGTGGCTGTGGCCACTTGGCATGCATCTGGGTGAGGCATATGGTGAGATGCTTTGTATAGCGCTGCATGAGATCACGTTAAACAAAATATGAAATAATTATTTGGGGGACCTGGGATTCAAACCCAGGTCCCAACGCTCAATGCCTGTTCGCTCTGCCACTACGCCAACTGCTTCAATTGATATAATAATAAGAAGTTAATATTATATGTAATAAAAGCAATATCCTGGAAATAAAAATAAATGCGCGCGTTTTAGTTTGAATGGGCCAGTGATAGGAAGACACATCATCGTCTTCTTCACCAACACTGCTGGTTATTTACCTGCGGATTTTTATCCGCAGGTAGTTTCGTAGGCTTTTCTCAAAATCATCCCTAGGCTTCAAAAACTTATTCCAAGACCATGGTTGGTCTCGTCTCCACCTCCTGAGTCCATCCATGCTCATGATTTGTTCTGATTTCACCTGAAAATAAAATGCCTAAAAACCACACAAACAAACCCTAGGTACGGGTATCATCATATGAGGCCTAAAAACCAAATCGGCTATTACAGTTACGTTGGAAATCAAGCAAGGAGTATGAATATGCTAACGTTTTCGAGAAAAAGTGCAAGAATGAAGAATTGAGGTTTCATGTTCAGGGGCCTATTTCTGAAAACTTACAGCGCTGTATGGTGAATCTTAGGACGTGTTAATGGTCGTCTTAGCTTCAGGGGATGGCAAGGAAGAGGGTCACGTGCTCCTTTTTGTCTTAAAATGCTTGCAACATTGTTTTTGGTCTCACACTTTTTCAACAATTTTTCACTTTTGCTTTGGCCGTTTGTGCAATGTCTGGGTCGTGAATTAGGTCTAGCCTCCTTGCATATGTATATGGCAATCAGTTTTGGTCTTTATTTGGGCTTGTATCCTTGTGTAATTAAGTTTGGAGATTTGGTTGACCACCATTGAAGAACTTTCCAAATTTGAAGCAAATCCAAGATTTTATGCACAAAAAACCCCTAACACGAATTTGTGAGTTGGCACATGACATATAAAAGCTATTCACGTCACAAAGATGCCATTCCATTAATTTTTAGATTTTATTTGAATTATTATGGATTTAAAATGAATTAAATCAATAAAAATTAAATAAAATGGAAAAATAAATGTTTGATCTAGAAATTAATCATGGGACACGTGTGTGGCATGACAAGGCTGAATCAAGTGGAAGAAAGTGGGCCCTTTTGTCAAAAATTGAAGTTTTAAGGATGGTTGACTTTTGCAAATTCACAAAAATTCCCCAACTTCTCCAATGCATATCTTGCTCAATTTTGATCATATGAACATGTTATTGGACATTTTGGAAAGGTCTTGAAGTCCTCTAACCAATGCCTTTGGTCCCATGTCATTTTTATTTACCAATCTCAAGTTATGGTCTTTGACTTAAAATGCCTTTTTGTTGACTTTTGAAATTGACCTATAATGTAGAAATTGATAACTTTTTGTGAGAGCATTTCTTGGACTTGGAATGTGAAGATGAGTTGTAGGAAATGTCATCCCCTTCAAAATGAGCATTGGATGGGATTTTTCTGATGAACCATGAAAAAGTTATGCCTTGGTCAAGATACAGTTGACTTTTCTACTGTCCAAAAATAGAAACTTTTGCATCTTGATGATTTTTGAGCCATGCTTGTGGAATCATGATCAAGACTTGATCAAATGATGATTATGAGCTCAAAATAAGATGTTGACCAAAAATTCTGACTTTTGACTGCAAAATGACCATTTTACCCCTGCAGTTGACTGTTGAGCAAATAGGGCTTTTGACTGTGCAATTTGACCCTGTGAACCTTGAAACTTGACATGTAGATGCTTGACAATGCATATGGGCTTATAGGACTTGACTGAGCCACTGAAAACCTCAACTTCTTTGCAAGAACCAAAACCCTAATCTTGACTAGCTTAGGAGATGGTTTGACTGTGCAATCCCTTGAGTGGTCTTGAACCATTTGAGGATTGATCTTGACAAATCTTGAAGAATATGGGAGAGAAAATTTTGGGGTACAACAGTTGCCCCTGTTCAATCTTCTTAGACCTGAGGATGTAGATTGGCTTGCGTGCCTTTCGTGATCCGAAGGTGGAAGATGATTGAACACTAGAGTGCCCAGAAATTTTCACTCGCATAGTAGAGTATCAACAGTGTGATGGCGGGAATGGGCTTATGGATGCCATTTGGAGATAGGATGGATAGGAGGATGGGCTTATAGATGCCATCTGGAGATTGTTTGTTAGGAGGATGGGCTTATAGATGCCATCTGAAGGTGTGACAGAACCTTGTCGGGAATGGGCTTATATATGCCATTTGGAAGTGTAATGGATAGTTGTGGAGATGGGCTTATAGATGCCATCTGAAGGTGTCGATCGCGTAAGAGATTCCTTAGCGAGAACTTGCATACTTGAGAAAGAAAGATAATTTCCTGGCCTGTTACAGGGGTTGATCTTCAAACTCTTCATGCAGATATGCCCTGGCTAGATAAAGGTATCGAATCTACAATCAATCGCTCACAGACATGCCCTGGCTAGATACAGGTATCGAATCTGGAACTTCAAACTCTTCATGCAGATATGCCCTAGCTAGATACAGGTATCGAATCTTCAATCAATTGTTCACAAATATGCCCTGGCTAGATACAGTTATCGAATCTGGAACTGGTCGTCCACAGATATGCCCTGGCTGGATACAGGTGTGGAATCTCTAAACTCTTCATGCAGATATGCCCTGGATAGATACAGGTATCGAATCCACAATCAATCGCTCACAGTTATGCCCTGGGTAGATACAGGAATCGAATATGGAATTGGTCGTCTACAGATATGCCCTGGCTGGATACAGGTTTCGAATCTCTAAACTCTTCATGCAGACATGCCCTGGCTAGATACAGGTATCGAATCCACAATCAATCGCTCACAGATATGCCCTGGCTAGATACAGGTATCGAATCTGGAATTGGTCGTCTACAGATATGCCCTGGCTGGATACAGGAATCGAATCTCTAAACTCTTCATGCAGATAAGCCCTAGCTAGATACAGGTATCGAATCTACAATCAATCACTCATAGATATTCCCTGGCTGGATACAGGAATCGAATCTGGAATTGGTCGTCTACAGATATGCCCTGGCTGGATACAGGAATCTAATCTCTAAACTCTTCATGCAGATATGCCCTGGCTGGATACAGGTGTCGAATCCACAATCAATTACTCACATATATGCCCTGGCTAGATACAGGTATCGAATCTGGAATTAGTCGTCTACAGATATGCCCTGGCTGGATACAGGTGTCGAATATCTAAACTCTTCATGCAAATATGCCCTGGCTAGATACAGGTGTCGAATCCACAATCAATTACTCACAGATATGCCCTGGCTAGATGCAGGTATCGAATTTGGAACTGGTCGTCTACAGATATGCCCTGGCTGGATACAGGTATCGAATCTCTAAACTCTTCATGCAGACATGCCCTGGCTAGATACAGGTATCAAATCCACAATCAAACGCTCACAGATATGCCCTAGCTAGATACAGGTATCGAATCTGGAATTGGTCGTCTACAGATATGCCCTGGCTGGATACAGGAATCGAATCTCTAAACTCTTCATGCAGATATGCCCTGGCTAGATACAGGTATTGAATCTACAATTAATCACTCACAGATATGCCCTGGATGGATACAGGAATCGAATCTGGAATTGGTCGTCTACAGATATGCCCTGGCTGGATACAGGAATCGAATCTCTAAACTCTTCATGCAGATATGCCCTGGCTGGATACAGGTGTCGAATCCATAATCAATTACTCACAGATATGCCCTGGCTAGATACAGGTATCGAATCTGGAATTAGTCGTCTACAGATATGCCCTAGCTGGATACAGGTGTCGAATCTCTAAACTATTCATGCAGATATTCCCTTGCTAGATACAGGTGTCGAATCCACAATCAATTACTCACAGATATGCCCTGGCTAGATGCAGGTATCGAATCTGGAACTGGTCATCTACAGATATGCCCTGGCTGGATACAGGTATCGAATCTCTAAACTCTTCATGCAGATATTCCCTGGCTGGATACATGTATCGAATCTACAATCAAATCACTCACAGATATGCCCTGGCTAGATACAGGTATCGAATCTAGAATTAGTCGTCTACAGATATGCCCTGGCTGGATACAGGTATCGAATATCTAAACTCTTCATGCAGATATGCCCTGGCTGGATACAGGTATCGAATCTACAATCAATCACTCACAGATATGCCCTGGCTAGATACAGGTATCGAATCTGGAATTAGTCGTCTACAGATATGCCCTGGCTGGATACAAGTGTCGAATCTCTAAACTCTTCATGCAGATATGCCCTGGCTGGATACAGGTATCGAATCTACAATCAATCGCTCACAGATATGCCCTGGCTAGATACAGGTATCGAATCTGGAATTAGTCGTCTACAAATATGCCCTGGCTGGATACAGGTATCGAATCTCTAAACTCTTCATGCATATATGCCCTGGCTGGATACAGGTATCGAATCCACAATCAAATCACTCACAGATATGCCCTGGCTAGATACAGGTATCGAATCTGGAATTAGTCGTCTACAGATATGCCCTGGCTGCATACAGGTGTCGAATCTCTAAACTCTTCATACAGATATGCCCTGGCTGGATACAGGCATCGAATCCATGATCAAATCACTCACAGATATGCCTTGGCTAGATACAGGTATCGAATCTGGAATTAGTCGTCTACAGATATGCCCTGGCTGGATACAGGTGTCGAATCTCTAAACTCTTCATGCAGATATGCCCTGGCTGGATACAGGTATCGAATCCACAATCAAATCACTCACAGATATGCCCTGGCTAGATACAGGTATCGAATCTGGAATTAGTCGTCCACAGATATGCCCTGGCTGGATACAGGTGTCGAATCTCTAAACTCTTCATGCAGATATGCCCTGGCAAGATACAGGTGTCAAATCCACAATCAATCACTCACAGATATGCCCTGGCTAGATACAGGTATCGAATCCAAAATTGGTCGTACAGATATGCCCTGGCTGGATACAGGTATCGAATCTCTAAACTCTTCATGCAGACATGCTCTGGCTGGATACATGTATCGAATCTACAATCAATCACTCACAGATATGCCCTGGCTAGATACAGGTATCGAATCTAGAACTGGTCGTCTACAGATATGCCCTGGCTGGATACAGGTATCGAATCTCTAAACTCTTCATGCAGACATGCCCTGGCTGGATACAGATATCGAATCTATAATTAATCGCTCACAGATATGCCTTGGCTAGATACAGGTGTCGAATCTGGAATTGCGACAGTTGATAGTAATCATCTTTGGATGGACCTTTTTCCTGAAAAGGCAAAACATTAGTGGTATGCAATGTCATGATGTATGAAATGCATGATGTCATGATGTTCTCAAGAATAAATGAGATTGTGTGGTATGCGCTTTATCATGTATGTAAGCAGGATGTATGAAATGTGATATGTTTATGAGTGTGTTTTCGTTTGGGAAAATAAATCCTTGAGGAACGCCGGGAAGTTAACTCCTGGGCTGACGTTTGAAGAGTAGAGTTCTTCGTTTCCGCTGGGGATGATGGTTGCAAGAATAAACCGGTAGGAGAAGATGACTCCGTTGGGGAATAAACTTGTTGGAGAGATTACTCTACGGGGAATTACTTTGTGGGAAGAGATACTTCGCTGAGATTTTGATGATAACTCCGCTGGGGATTCCATTGATAAGTTATGTTGGGGAATTTGATGAACTCCGCTGGGGATAGGAAGAACTTCGCCGAGGACGATCTTTCCGTGGCAATTAGCTGAGGATAACCCAGTTATAAGCTCTGGTGGGGAATAATATTCTGAATAAAGTCGGGGAGAGATATGTACTCAGCAGGGGAACCAGCTTCCAGAATCTACTGGGGATAAGCTTCCGGAATCTACTGGGGATAAGCTTCCAGCATCTATTGGGGAGGATGATTCAACTCTCCTGGGGAAACTTTGGACTGTACTGGGGAAGTGGTTCCACTGGGGTGTCTGGTATTCCGCCGGAGAACAATCTTATATTAAGGCTGCCGGGGATGCTTGTTAAGGAATATCTGTATACTCCGCTGGGGAATGTTGAGATTTTCTGGGGATGTCCAACTTCCTTGGGGCTGACAGTAGACTAACTCTGCTTGGGGAGAGTGTTGCTGACTTGTTAGGGATACTGTGCCTTTTTAGGGCTAATGGGAGACCAACTCTGCTTGGGGAGAGTATTGTCGACTCTTGTCTTACTCTGCAGGGAGCGAAGGTATCCTAGTTACGTTCTTCAGCCGAACTTACCTTGTACCTGGTGGACAGAGCAGCTTGTATAGTTCGGACAATTCTTATTGCCCCAGTTTCTGTGGGAGAAGGTACCTGTGGAGGTCTTTGATAACTGCCGATCGACAAATCTTCTTCTGGTAGGCAAGTGACGAGATGACGGGACATAGTCGTACGCTTTGATCCCTAATTTTTCCTGGACCGCCCTTTCGGGTTTTCAGTCCATCGGGATACCCTTTTTTGCCCAAGCCGCCTTTTCAGGTTTTCGACTTGCCGGGTGTACAGATTTTTTCATTTTCATCCCTTATTTTTGCCCGAACCCTTTTGGTTCGCCGGGAAGCCCTTATTTTTGCCTAGGTGTGTCAGCCTAGCGGGTTTTTGATTGTGCGTAGTATTTTTTCGACTATGTCCATGCTCTCAGAGTGCAGGGAGTTGTCACTGTTGTTGTGTTTGTCATGTGACCAGAAGATGTTTGATCGTACCAGATTCGTTCCTAGAGTTCATGTCTAATGCCCCAGGTGACTCAGGCGGAGATTGGCCCCAGGCTGTTTGGCTTTTTGAGAGATTCTTCGAATCTTGACTGGACTACCCCAGATGATAGACCATGATCATGCCGTGCCCCTTGGTTGGAAGTGTTCCTTGTTGAGAAGACTTTTGTTCACTGGATACTCGTCGTGCGAATTTCTCTGCTGTTCGAACAAATAGTCACATGCAAACAGTTATTTAAAAATGCAAAGCTTATGTCTGTCTTGAATTTTTTGAAAATGCAGTTTTTTAAGAAAATTTTGTAAAATGTGATGTCAACTCAAGATTTTACAGCGAGCCTTAAGGAGTCAGGATACCTTTTGTAACAGTATGCTTTCGAACTAACCCATGCTTCATCTAGGACTTTTAAAGGTTATAACGTGGCCTGGTTCACGGTTTAAGAAACAAAGGATAAAGGCTCAAATTTTATTTGTACCCACCCGCTCTTCGTGATGTTCTTCAATCCTAAACTCAACTAATCGTGTGTCAGACCTTGTTTGAATCCTTGCTCTGATATTCCAGTGATGGTTCGAATATTGACATTTTATTTTGAATAGGCAGTCATTTTTTTGTTGAGGGTTTGTAGGACCTCTTTCTTTTTGATTTTGTTATCCCTGTTTCTTGCCTGAACTGTTTCTTTTGTATTTACAGCCAGCGGGATGCCCCAGTTTTTGTAAGTCTCCTTCATAGGTTTTGACTTATTGGGCTTTTATTTCTGAGAGATAATGATTGCCTGCTTTTATGATTATTTGGAACCATCACTGTCTTTGCTTTGGAAGGACTTCTTTGGTGCCATTCGTTGTGCACTTGGATCAACTGAGAGAACTACCCCGCCCCAGGTTATGATTAAGGGTTTTAATTTTTGTGAAAATAAAAAAAAACTCCTACTTCTTTGGCTCGAAGGGGTTGACGAGGGATTATCTTCCTTATAACTCCAGTGTTTAGGAATTGAAACAATGCATGTACCTCATCGGCGGGGTCTGTTCAAAAGCATATTGTAGATTGTGGTATCGTTTTCGTCATCCTCCCTCAAACGGCTTAGAATTATTAATTAAGAGTTTGAACATCACAAAAAAAAATGAAAGCAGTTTGAATATAGAGAATGCGAATATATTGATTCAAAACAGACATATGCGATGCATTGATAAAGTAAAAGAGTTTGACATGAACAAATGTTTGAACAAGCAAAGAAAAATACAACTTGAAACTTCCAATGAACAAAAGGTCTTCTCGTCTAGGGATAGTAGAAGAACTCGATCTGACCATCTGGGGTGAATTCCACTGCTCCTTCATCAATCAGCTCCTGGATCTTGTTCTGCAGAGTCCAACAATCGTTGGTGTCGTGTCCAGGACTGTCAGAATGTTAGGCACATCTCACACTCGGGTTATACCGGGAAGAGGAAGTGTTGGGATTCTTAGGAGGGTCCCTTAATGTGATCAAATTCAATCTCAACAGGCGTTGTAAGGCTTGAAACAACGACATGTTGAGCTGGGTGAATTTCCTCCTAGGCTTGTCTGGCTTGCTCTGATCAACCCGTTGTTCTTGGCGAGGTCGTTGTTGGACCTGTGAAGTAGCAGCAGCTTGGAGAGGCCTATGCATTGAACCAAACCTTTGACTTCTTGGAGGCTGATTACCGGTTTGGTCCCCAGCCCTGACTACTTGCTTCATACTGTCTTGCCGAAGCTGGTGAGGTTGATGCTGAATTTGTGACCCTGAAGCAAGTTGAGGAGCTTTTCCCTTGTCTTCTTGTCTCAAAGGGGATTTAATGATGACTGGCTCTTCAACCTTAGATGTTTGCCCCAGTTGGTTATCCCGAAGCAGTTGGTTGACGATAACCCTGAGCTCTTCTTGTCTTTGAGCTAAGTCTTGAATGAGAGCTATCTGCCCCAGCATCTGGGTTCTCATTGTATCTACCTCAGCTTGCAGACGTTTCAGCCGTTCGTCTTTATCGTCTTCTGGACTGTTCCTAACCAAAGTCCCCATGAGGAGTGTTCTCAGCTCTTCCTGCCCCTTGGATAGATTTAGGAGGATCTCCCCGAACCGAGTCTCTTGAGCATGAAGATCCTGGTTGTCTGACTGGAAAGCCATTGCTGAAATAAACAGCGAAGAAGGTAAGTGACCTGTAACAAGGGTACCTGTAATGCAATGATATGTATGTATGCATGCAATGTTTTCAAGGATCTCACGGGGTAAACAAGAAAGTTGTTAGAATCTGGTAACTTGATTGAAGGAACTTCATGTTTGAGAGTCCTTCTTCAAGAGTCAAAGCTCACCATATCGAGTGGGTCATAGCCCCTGACTCAAGTTATCAACCTTGGCTAGAGGAAAATAAATCCCATTTGCCCCTTGCTAGACAGTTGGTTCTTCATGATCTGCATCATAAACCCTTGAGATCCTTGAAATGGGTTAGTCCTTATGCAGGATGTATGCAATGGTATGATGTTATGCTATGCGTGGAGTGATGTAAGTGAACCTTGTTATGAGTCCAGATTAAGGACTGTAAACAAAACCCTGCAAGAAACTCATGTGTCAGGTAACAAGAATTTGCAAGTAGTCAGGTTTGAAGGCACACAAGTCACACAAAAGAGCCCTTAGATTTCAGGCCAGCATGGAGTTTAGGTACTACCCTCTTTCAGTTTCGTTGGTTAAGACCTATCCTATCAAAAGTAACCGGGTTCTAGAGGATCTCAATATCATCGACTACCCTCAATCGGTCATAACTCCAACATCGCAATCTTTTCTTGTGGCCAGAACCATCGCGAGAGTTTAGCCTCAATGAGTGTAGCATACTGCTACTGTTCTATGGCCAAGTTCGGTCAATTTAGGGTTCTAAGGTCGGTTGGTGCTTAATGACTCCTCAGAAGACCCATATTCTCCTCGTTGCAACACAAGGGATATCAGTACAGACCAAGGTGTCACACCAATGTAGCCACTGCTTCACCCGTGTCGGTCTACGCCGGACAGGTCCCTCACAGCTTATGCTACCTAAAAAGGGTATTCCCCAGATCCGGGTTAGGATCTATGAAGCTCCAAGACAAGCCCACAATTTTAAAGCAATCAAAGCAAGCAATTGAAAACATAAGTAATCTAATCCTAAGGTACAGCTCACTTATTAAATTTCCCTAGCAGAGTCGCCAGTTCTGTGATCGGTGGAAATAGAACTGACTGTTTTTTAAGCTGGTTCACGAAATGTCGCGGTAAGCAAGAGTCGCCACCGTCTTTTATGTTCTCCAACAAGGAAAGGACAAAAGCACAGAAAAATTCATTTTCGAGAATGTTTCTCGGTTCGGGAGGTAGATTTATAGAAAGGGAAGGTGTTATCACCCTTTCTATCCATGGTTATCCATGGGCTCTTAGGTACTTGCTCACTATGTTTTCAAAAATTGTTTGCTTTTCAAGTGTTTGTGGGTTTTGAAAAAGTTTAATTTGAAAAAAAACTTCTAGGTAACTCTTGTATCAGTCCTCAAGAGTGTATGAAGTATTTGTTTGAAAACTTTTTGAAAGTGTAGGTGCGAAAAAGTTGTTTTTGTTTTTGAAAGAGCAAGTACCCAGGAGAAATCTACCTACTCTAAGGAATTAGGCTGTGTAAGAGTCCTTTAGACAGTACTATCCCACTATTGAGAAGTAGGTAGCACCGTCGTTGGAGGTATTCGGGTCAATTCGATTATAGGGACATGTGTGGTCACCAAAGCAATAGTAGGACGCCTTAGCGGTAACCCTAATGTCCTAGATCCTTTTTATCCGAGGAAACCGTTTCGAGGCAACTGGATCTTTTGACAGGAGGGCGACCTCTAAAACACCCTATACTTGACGACCACGTCGAGGCAACCAGTGAGGCGTACCCTAGGAGTGGCATGTGCATGTGTGTTGAATTCAGTTAAGATTATCTTGTACATGTTATTTGTGAGCTACACTTTGATTTTATTTTTTCAGACAAGTCTTGCATGCATATTAACAGTTAAGAGTGCAGAAAATAAATTGCGGAAAGTTGAATCTACGCTATTACAAGGCGCGGGTATATACATCGCCAAAAACAAAACCCGTTTGGAAAATAAATGCGAGAAAAGTAAAGAAAGCGGTAAAAGACCTAATTACTATTACATCCTCGGAAATAGTTACATAAAATATAATCAAATAAATAATGAATTAAAGCGCGAAAGAAATTAAATCGGGACGTCCTTAGGGTGTTGACCCTTTTTGAGAAAAGAATGCAATTTGGTCCTTTGTATTTAATTGAAATTAAACCTAATAACGAATTAATTAATTAATTATTTACAAGAAAAAGTATTTTTGTGTTTTTAATGAAATAAAATAAAAAAGAAATTAAAAGTGTCAAAAGAAAAAACCTAAGTCTAATTCATTTTTATTTATTGTAAAGGAAAATTAAAATTAAACCTAATTAAACTAAATTAATTTAAGTTAGTGTTTATTTACAAAATAATTAAACTAAAGTGAAATAAATAAAATATTTACATTTTTTAGTTTTTTTTTGAATTTTTATGGAAAATATTAATTAATTTTCTGGTTAGTAATTAATTAAAAAAATAATATAAATAAATAAAGCAATTGAATGAAAGAAAATAAAAAAATAAAATGCAAACCCATGGGGGGGGGGGGGGGGGGGGGGGTTGGGCCAGATTTGAATGTGTATGGGCAATTTTCAAGCCCACTAAGAGCTCAGTCCATTGACTTTTTGCCATTGTCCACAACGTGCTTTGACTTGGAGTGTGGTGGCCAGCATCTTGTGACCACTGGATTTGTGGCTGTGGCTACTTGGCGTGCATCTGGGTGAGGCATATGGTGAGATGCTTTGTATAGCGCTGCATGAGATCACGTTAAACAAAATATGAAATAATTATTTGGGGGACCTGGGATTCAAACCCAGGTCCCAACGCTCAATGCCTGTTCGCTCTGCCACTACGCCAACTGCTTCAATTGATATAATAATAAGAAGTTAATATTATATGTAATAAAAGCAATATCCTGGAAATAAAAATAAATGCGCGCGTTTTAGTTTGAATGGGCCAGTGATAGGAAGACACATCATCGTCTTCTTCACCAACACTGCTGGTTATTTACCTGCGGATTTTTATCCGCAGGTAGTTTCGTAGGCTTTTCTCAAAATCATCCCTAGGCTTCAAAAACTTATTCCAAGACCATGGTTGGTCTTGTCTCCACCTCCTGAGTCCATCCATGCTCATGATTTGTTCTGATTTCACCTGAAAATAAAATGCCTAAAAACCACACAAACAAACCCTAGGTACGGGTATCATCATATGAGGCCTAAAAACCAAATCGGCTATTACAGTTACGTTGGAAATCAAGCAAGGAGTATGAATATGCTAAAGTTTTCGAGAAAAAGTGCAAGAATGAAGAATTGAGGTTTCATGTTCAGGGGCCTGTTTCTGAAAACTTACAGCGCTGTATGGTGAATCTTAGGACGTGTTAATGGTCGTATTAGCTTCAGGGGATGGCAAGGAAGAGGGTCACGTGCTCCTTTTTGTCTTAAAATGCTTGCAACACTGTTTTTGGTCTCACACTTTTTCAACAATTTTTCACTTTTGCTTTGGCCGTTTGTGCAATGTCTGGGTCGTGAATTAGGTCTAGCCTCCTTGCATATGTATATGGCAATCAGTTTTGGTCTTTATTTGGGCTTGTATCCTTGTGTAATTAAGTTTGGAGATTTGGTTGACCACCATTGAAGAACTTTCCAAATTTGAAGCAAATCCAAGATTTTATGCACAAAAAACCCCTAGCACGAATTTGTGAGTTGGCACATGACATATAAAAGCTATTCAAGTCACAAAGATGCCATTCCATTAATTTTTAGATTTTATTTGAATTATTATGGATTTAAAATGAATTAAATCAATAAAAATTAAATAAAATGGAAAAATAAATGTTTGATCTAGAAATTAATCATGGGACACGTGTGTGGCATGACAAGGCTGAATCAAGTGGAAGAAAGTGGGCCCTTTTGTCAAAAATTGAAGTTTTAAGGATGGTTGACTTTTGCAAATTCACAAAAATTCCCCAACTTCTCCAATGCATATCTTGCTCAATTTTGATCATATGAACATGTTCTTGGACATTTTGGAAAGGTCTTGAAGTCCTCTAACCAACGTGTTTGGTCCCATGTCATTTTGATTTACCAATCTCAAGTTATGGTCTTTGACTTAAAATGCCTTTTTGTTGACTTTTGAAATTAACCTATAATGTAGAAATTGATAACTTTTTGTGAGAGCATTTCTTGGACTTGGAATGTGAAGATGAGTTGTAGGAAATGTACTCCCCTTAAAAATGAGCATTGGATGGGATTTTTCTGATGAACCATGAAAAAGTTATGACTTGGTCAAGATACAATTGACTTTTCTACTGTCCAAAAATAGAAACTTTTGCATCTTGATGATTTTTGAGCCATGCTTGTGGAATCATGATCAAGACTTGATCAAATGATGATTATGAGATCAAAATAAGATGTTGACCAAAAATTCTGACTTTTGACTGCAAAATGACCATTTTACCCCTGCAGTTGGCTGTTGAGCAAATAGGGCTTTTGACTGTGCAATTTGACCCTGTGAACCTTGAAACTTGACATGTAGATGCTTGACAATGTATATGGGCCTATGGGACTTGATTGAGCCACTGAAAACCTCAACTTCTTTGCAAGAACCAAAACCCTAATCTTGACTGGCTTAGGAGATGGTTTGACTGTGCAATCCCTTGAGTGGTCTTGAACCATTTGAGGATTGATCTTGACAAATCTTGAAGAATATGGGAGGGAAAATTTTGGGGTACAACAGTGGGCTTTGAAAAGTTTTTGTTTTAACTTTGATTTAACTCTTGCTTCTGTCTTCAAGAGTGTAATGAAGTGTTTTGAAAACTTGTTTGTAGAAGAGTGTAAGTGTGAAAAAAGTTTGTTTTGATTGAGCAAGTACTTAAGAACTAATCTACCTACTCAAAAAAAGAATCGTTCTATGTTTGTTTCCTTTAGACAATGCTATCCCACTATTAGTGAGTAGGTAGCACAGTCGTTGGAGTTTGAGGGTCAATTCGAAAAGGGGCGTACGATCACTAAAGCAATGTTAGGACATCTTAATAGTAACCCTAATGTCTTAGGTCATTTATCCGAGGCAATAATATTCGAGGCAAACTTTCCGAGGCAACTATGATCTTTAGACAAAAGGACGACCACTAAAGCATCATATACTCAATGATTGTTTACCGAAGGCAACCAAGTGGGAGTGTACCCTAGGAGTGCGCATGTGCGAGTGATTCAATTTCAGATTATTTATCTTTGCACATTTAGGGTGATCTAACTGTTTTAAAGTTAGTCATACATTCTTGTCATGCATCCTATTATCATACATCTAACAGTTAAATATTTGCGGAATTTAAAGTGCAAAAATTAAACTAAGCTATTACAAGGCTTCGGGTATTTACATAGCCAAAAACAAACCCTTGAAAAGTAAAGCGGTAAATGTAAATAAACGTCCTAATTAAACTATTACCAACTGTAGGTAGTTACATCAATATGATAAATAATTAAAAAAAAACGCGCGAGGAAAATTAAAATCGGAAAGAAAATATGGTTTTGACCCTTCTAACCTAATTAAAAGAAAACTTGTTTTTGTTGTTTTTAATATTTTTTAAAGAAAAGAATTTAGGTTTTAAAAAATTAATGCTAAATTAATTAGTTATTAAATTAATTAATAAAAATAATTACAAGACCTATTTTTGGGTTTTTGGTTATTTTAGGAAAAAATAAAATATAATTAAGTTAGTAATAAAACCTATTTATTCTAATTAATTTTAATTATGTACAAAAAGAAATTAAAGTTATCTAAATTAGTCAAACCTAATTAAATTAATTAATTTTTTTAATAAAAATAAATATCTTAAATTTAATTTATGAAAAGTATATTTTTGTGATTTTTTTGATAAAAAGAAAATAATTTGATTGGTTAGTAAATAAATAAATAAAATAATTAAATGAAATAAAATAAAATATGAAAGAAGATAGAGATGTTGGGCCTGAAATTAGGGGGTGCAAGAAGTGATTTTGGGCCCAATACTGGTGAGGTCCGTTTGACTTTTGAGATCATGTACTGCGTGCTTGACTTGGCTCATGATGCACCTTCCTGGATGGCCATCAGATTTGGCCATCCAGCCACTTGGCGTACTGGATTTTGAAGGCGTATGATACTCCTTGGCCTGGAATGCACATGAGATTACCTGAAAGAAATTGAGAAAAATGCATTTTGGTGGAGGCAGGGGTCGAACCCCTGACATCAAGCTTCCAGCGCCTTAAAGCGTGCCTGGCTACCACTGGGCCATTTGTTCTTACTGTACATAAATCGAATAATAACAATAATATGTAAAACAAAGAATTAGTGGAAAATTGAAAAAAATGCGCGCTGCTAGTTTGAATAGGCCAATGGAACGGTGATGTTGTACCCCAAAATTTGCCCTCCCATATTCTTCAAGGTTTATCAAAGATCATATTCAAATGGCTCAAGATTTCTCAAAAGGTTGCACAGTCAAACCATCTCCTAAACCAATCAAAATTAGGGTTTTGGCTCTTGCAAGGAATTTGGGGTTTTCAATGGTCCAATCAAGTCCCATATGCCTATATACATTGTCAAGCACCTACATGCCAAGTTTCAAGACTCACAGCATCGCAGTCAAAAGTCAAAAATTTTGGTCAACATCTTATTTTGAGGCCACAATCATCATTTGATCAATTCTTGATCATGATTCTACAAGCATGGCTCAAAAATCATCAAGATGCAAAAGTTTCCATTTTTGGACAGTTGAAAAGTCAACTGTAACTTGACCAAGGCATAACTTTTTCATGGTTCATCAGAAAAATCCCATCCAATGCTCATTTTGAAGGGGATGACATTTCATACAACTCATATTCACATTCCAAATCCAAGAAATGCTCTCACAAAAAGTTATCAATTTCTACATTATAGGTCAATTTCAAAAGTCAATAAAAAGGCATTTTAAGTCAAAGACCATAACTTTAGATTGGTAAATCCAAATGTCATGGGACCAAAGGCATTGGTTAGAGGACTTCAATACCTTTCCAAAATGTCCAAGAACATGTTCATAATATCAAAATTGAGCAAGATATGCATTGGAGAAGTTGGGAAATTTTTGTGAAATGGCAAAAGTCAACTATCCTTAAAACTTCAATTTTTGATAAAAGGGCCCACTTTCTTCCACCTGATTTAGCCTTGTCATGCCACCCACGTGTCCCATGATTAATTTCAAGATCAAATATTTATTTTTCCATTTTATTTAATTTTTATTGATTTAATTCACTTTAAATCCATAATAATTCAAATAAAATCTAAAAATTAATGGAATGACATCTTTTTGATTTGAATAACTTTTATATGTCATGTGCCAACTCACAAATTCGTGCTAGGGGCTTTTTGTGCATAAAATCCAAGATTTGCTTCAAATTAGGAAATTTCTTCAATGGTGGTCAACCAAATCTCCAAAACTTAATTCCATGGATCATTGGCCCAAACTCTGACCTAATTCTATTTCATTATATGCACACAACCTAACCCTAATGCAATTCACGTGGAAAAGCTGTTGTAAGAGCCATAACCAATATTGGAAAATCAAGAAAAAAGCCAAAACTGAATTCCACCTTCCAGGCCCTTTCAAGGAGATTTAAAGATTCAAACACATTGCTGGGACACTGAGGAACACATTGCAATCAAAATCACACGTCAAAGCCTAAGAAACTACTCCACAAGAACTCACAGTTTGCATACTTTTGCCATAATCGAAACTCGTTATTCATGTGCATTTAACACGATTTGTGGTTTGTTTTATATTGCTTGCATCCATACAAAGCTATTGGTATCAATTAATTGGCTTATAATGCACAGGATCGTGAATTGCCATTAACAATTTTTAGGGTTTCGAAGCTTTCAATTTAGGGATTCCCAGCACAGGAAAAATTAGGCTATCTCACGCACATGGTTGAAACCGCCTGGACAAGACGAATTGAACCCAACCCTCGCGATGAATTTATATTAACCATGGAGTTATTCGCTATTTTTGGCATTTGCAGGTTGTGGGGGTTAAAAACCCCCGCTATCCATTTGTTCTTTTTGCAAGCATAAGGAAGAAGACAATAGTTGTCAGCACATGATTGGATAATTCAAATAAAACGCGCGTTTTCATGATTTCCAGCATGTTGATTAATTGTTAATGATATATTTGTTTAAGCATTACACATACAAACGCGTGCAGGTTGGCTCAGTGGAAAGTGAGGTGGACGTTCACCATTGGGACCTGGGTTCGATTCCCAGGTCCCCCAAACGCTTGTTCATATTTTTTCTTACATGTTCACATGCAGATTCCCAAAGGCCGGTCCACCATACATCCCAGACATCAGCTTGCCAAGTGGCCACAAGGCTCAATCCAATGGTCAGGATGGAAGCACAACATGCTCCAAGTCAAAGCACACCCTAGTCAATTCCTAAAAGTCAACAAAGGCTTTAAGCTTAATGGGCTGGGACTTGCAACTTTTACCTCCCATGGGTCCAACACACCCCCTGGTTTTCTTTCTATTTCTTTTTTCTTTCTTTTTATTTTCTTTTTTTAATTATTATAACTATTATTATCATTTAGTTTAACTCATAAATTAATTTTCATAATAAAATCAGGAACTTAAAATGTTATTTATTTTTATTAATTATTAATTTCACTTTAAACATTATTTTGTAAATAAATTGTAATTAATTAGTTTATTTGTTTAATTAGGGCAATTTTAATCCTTTTTCATAAATAAATAAAAATCATGTAGAATTAGGGTTGACAATTTTCAATCATATTTTCTTCTTATTATTATTTATTAATTATTATTATTTTTGTAAATAAAATGTAAATTAATTAATTTAGTTAATTAGGTTAACTTTGACATTATTTATAATAAGTAAAATAATCTAGAATTAGGGTTTTCTTGACTTTTAATTTCCTTATTTTTATTTCCATAAAAAACAAAAAAAACATTTTTCTTATAATTATTTAATTAATTAGTAATTAGTTTTAATTTTAATTAATTGCAAAAAAGGACAAGTTACTATTCTTTTCTCAAAAAGGGTCAAAACCCTAAGGACGTCCCGATTAAATTTCTATTCGCGTATTATTATTCCTTTTGATCATATTGATGTACCTGTTTCCAAGGATGTAATAGTTAATTAGGTTTTACCGCTTTCTTTTACTTTCCGCATTTATTTTCCAAACGGGTTATGTTTTTGGCGATGTATAGACCCGCGCCTTGTAATAGCGTAGATTCATATTTCCGCACTTTATTTTCCGCACTCTTAACTGTTAAAATACATGAAAGACTTGTATGACAAATAAAACCAATCCGTAGCTAACAAATGACATGTTCAAAGATAAATATAAACTGAAACAACACACATGCACATGCCACTCCTAGGGTACGCCTCACTGGTTGCCTCGAACGTGGTCGTCAAGTATAGGGTGTCTTAGAGGTCGCCCTCTTGTCTAAAGATCCAGTTTCCTCGAAACGGTTGCCTCGGATAAAAAGGATCTAGGACATTAGGGTTACCGCTAAGGCGTCCTACTATTGCTTCGGTGACCACACATGTCCCTATAATCGAATTGACCCGAACAACTCCAACGACGGTGCTACCTACCTCTCAATGGTGGGATAGCACTATCTAAAGGACTCTTACACAGCCTAATTCCTTAGAGTAGGTAGATTCTCCTGGGTACCTGCTCTTTCAAACAAAAAAAACCAATTTTCGCACCTACACTTTCAAAAAGTTTTCAAACAAACACTTCATACACTCTTGAGGACAGATACAAGAGTTACCTAGAAGTTTTCAAACGGAACTTTTTCAAAACCCACATACACTTGAAAAGCAAACAATTTTTGAAAACATAAGAGCAAGTACCTAAGAGCCCATGGATAACCACGGATATAAAGGGTGTTAACACCTTCCCTTTCTATAATCTACCTCCCGAACCAAGAAACATCTCGAAAAGGAATTTTGCTGTGCTTTTGTCCTTTCCTTGTTGGAGAACATAAAAGACGGTGGCGACTCTTGCTTACCACGACATTTCACGAACCAGCTTTAAAACAGTCAGTTCTATTTCCACCGATCGCAGAACTGGCGACTCTGCTGGGGAATCTTATAAAATTGAGGTGTACCTTAGGATTAGACCACTCTTATGTTTTGAATTTCCTGTTTTGATTGCTTTAATATTGTGGGCCTGTTTTGGGAGTTTCATAGATCCTAACCCGGATCTGGGGGATACCTTTTAGGTAGCAACAAACTGTGAGGGAACTGTGCGGGGTATACCGACACGGTTGAAGCAGTTGCTACGTTGATGTGGCACCTTGGTGAGTACCGGTAACCCTTGAGTCAAGTCAAGGAGAGTACGGGGCCGCCGCGTGGTGTCGTGAAGCATCAACTGACCTTAGGAACCTTACTTGACCATCTTGGCCTCTTTAGGGTAGTGAGATAACCGACTTTGGTGCAGTCCGAAGTTGGTAGATACTCGATACTACACTAATTGAGGGTTGTTTTCTTGGAATATTTTGATCGCCAGTTCAGTGGCTAAATCAAAACAATGAACACAGAAAACAACCCAATGATATTGAGATCCTTAGAACCCGGTTACTTTTGATAGGACAGGTTTTGAGCCCACCAACTTCAAGAGGGTAATACCTAGACTTCATGCTGGCCTAAACTCTAAGGGCTCTCTGTGTGACTTGTGTGCCTTCAAACTTGAATTACTTGCATACTTGTTATCTGACACATGAGTTTCTTGCAGGGTTTGTTTATAGTCCTTAATCTGGGCTCATAACAGGGTTTACTTACATCACCCCATGCATAGCATAACATCATACCATCATACCATTGCATACATCCTGCATAAGGACTAACCCATTTCAAGGATCTCAAGGGTCTGTGATGCAGGTCATGATGAACCAACTGTCTAGCAAGGGGCAAAGGGGATTTATTTTCCTCTAGCCAAGGTTAATAACTTGAGTCAGGGGCTATGACCCACTCGATATGGTGAGCCTTGACTCTTGAAGAAGGACTCTCATCAACATGAAGTTCCGTCCATCAAGCTACAAAATTCAAATTCTAACAATTTTCTTGTTTACCCCGCGAGATCCTTGAAAACATCGCATGCATACATACATATCATTGCATTACAGGTATTCCTTTTACAGGCCACTTACCTTCTTTGCTGTTTATTTCAGCAATCATCATGAATCCTGAATCATCCAATGAACAAGCTATCAAGGCCCTCCAGGCCCAGAACGCCCAATTCCAAGAGTTGGTGATGAGCCTAGCCCAGGGTCAATAGGATTTGAAGACTCTGCTTCTGAAAGAGAAGAAGAAGAAGAGGACTGTTTTGTTCAACCCTAGACGCAGATCGGGGAATGGATTACCGAATGAGGCTGAGCTGACTACTTCATCTGTGGGGAAAGACAGTCCCCAAGAGAGAAGGGTTCCTAGTCCCGTGGTCTCCGACGACGAGACAGATTTCAATGATGAACAGTACCCTCCAGCTGAGGACAGGTACAAACAGCTAGAAGACCGGCTAAGTGCTATGGAGATACAGAAAGTGCCCGGCCTGGACTTCGAATATCTAGGTCTATCCTCTGGGGTGGTGATCCCACATAAGTTCAAGGCACCTGCCTTTGCAAAGTACGACGGAGCTTCCTGTCCTAAGCTACACCTCCGTTCATACTCAAGGAAGATCCAGCCCTACACAGCTGACAAGAATCTATGGATCCATTTCTTCCAGGAAAGTCTTTCAGGGACTCAACTTGAATGGTTCTATCAACTAGATGGAGCCAGTATTCGTAACTGGGAGGACTTGGCTACTGCATTCTACAAGCAGTATCAGTACAATTCCGACCTCGCTCCTACGCGTACCCAACTCCAGGGCATGTCACTAGGGACGGGTGAAGGATTCAAGGAATATGCGCAAAGGTGGAGAGACCTTGCTGGAAGGGTGCAACCACCTCTGACCGACCGTGAGCTCGTTGATATGTTCTTGGGGACCCTGTCTGGTCCTTTCTTCAACCATCTGATTGGGAATTCTTCTGCTGGGTTTACAGATTTGATCTTGACTGGGGAGAGAATTGAAGCTGGCATCAAGGCTGGGAAAATTCAAGAAGCGACCCCTTATGATACTCATAAAAAGCCTTACCATGGGAAAAAGGAGTCCAATGATGTGCATGGTAAAAAGAGTCGTCATGATCAACATGTAGGGGCAACCCAGATCTCTAATCCTATGCCTGCTCAGCAAAGACAGGGGCAGCAACGTAAGGAGGTCGCACCCAAACGAAAGTTCACTAAGATCAACATGTCACTGGATCAAGCACTACAACAAATGTTGAAGGCATGGCTGATTACCTTAAGGGCTCCTCTCCGGAATCCAAACACTTATGCTCCTAACTATCATCCCAATGAGAGGTGTGCATACCACTCTGATAGCCCAGGGCATACTACGGACAACTATTGGCCCCTGAAGAACAAGGTCCAAGACATGATTGATGCCAAGGAAGTCCAGTTTGAAGCACCAGAGACTCCAAACATAATCACTGCTCCTTTGCCAAATCATTGAAGGCTTTTGTTTATTTGAATTTCCGAGTTGTATTTTTCTTTGCTTATACAAACAATTAATGTCATAGCAAACTTGTTTATTCCATTAATACATCACATATGTCTGTTTGAATTAATCTATTCGTATTCATTATATTCAAAATTGCTTTAATTTTTCTGTGATGATCAACTCTCGGTTAATAATTCTAAGCCTCTTGAGGGAGGATGACGAAAACGATACCACGATCTTTACAGTATGCTTTTGAACAGACCCCGCTGATGAGGTACAAGCATTGTTTCCATTCCTAAACACTGGAGTTATAAGGAAGATAATCCCTCGTCAACCCCTTTGAGCCAAAGAAGTAGGAGTTTTTCTTTTTGAAAATTAAAACCCTTAATCATAACCTGGGGCAGGGTAGTTCTCTCAGTTGATCCCGGCGCACAAATAACGGTATCAAAGAGGTCCTTCCGAAACAAAAGACAGTGATGGTTCTGTATAATCGTAAGGACAGGCAGTCATTGTCTCGCAAAATAAAAGCCCAATAAGTCAAAACTTATGAAGGAGATTTATAAAACTGGGGCATCCCGCTGACTGTAATTACAAAAGAAACAGTTCAGGAAAAAAACAGGGATAATAAAATAAAAAAAGAAAGAGGTCCTACAAACCCTCAACAAAAAAGAAATGACTTCCTGTTCAAAATTAATTGTCAATATCCGAACCATCACTGGAATATCAGAGCAAAGACTCAAACAAGGTCTAACGCACGATTAGCTGAGTTTAGGTTTGAAGAACATCACGAAGAACGGGTGGGTACAAATAAATTTTGAGCCTTTATCCTTTGTTTCTTAAACCGTGAACTAGGCCACGCTACAACCTTTAAAAGTCCTAGCTGAAGCATGGGTTAGTTCGAAAGCATATTGTTACGAAAGGTATCCTGACTCCTTAAGGCTTGCGGTAAAATAACGAGTTGACATCGCATTTTACAAAATTCACCGGTTTTACTGAAAACAATGCATTTTCAAAAAACTTCAAGACAAACATAAGCTTTGCATTCTTAAAATAACATTGTTTGCATATGACTATTTGTTTGAACAACATAGAAATTCGCACGAAGAATACCTAGTGAACAAAAGCACTTCCAATCCAGGGGCACGGCATGATCATGGTCTATCCTCTAGGGAAGTTAAGTCAAGATTCGGAGAATCTCTCAAATGCCAAACAGTCAGGGGTAAATCTCCATCTGGATCACTTGGGGCATTGGACGATCAAACGAAGATCTTCTGGTAGTATGGAAACACAACACTACCAACATGGGGCACCTCCCTACATCCTGAGCGTGGACATAGTCGAAAAAATACTACGCGTAATCAAAGACCCGCTAGGTTGACACACCTAGGCAAAAATAAGGGCTTCCCGGCGAACCAAAAAGGTTCGGGCAAAATAAGGGATGAAAATGAAAAATTTGTACACCTGGCAAGTCGAAAACCTGAAAAGGCGGCTTGGGCAAAAATGGGTATCCCGGTGGACTGAAAACCCGAAAGGGCGGTCCATGCAAAAATTAGGGATCAAAGCATACGACTATGTCCCGTCATCTTGTCTACCAGAAGAAAATCTGTCAACCGGCAGTCATCAAGCACCTTCACAGGTACCTTCTCCCGCAGAAACTGGGGCAATCAGAATTGTCTAAGCAATCTAGTTGCTCTGTCCACCAAGGTACCAAGGTATGTTCGGATGAAGAATATGACCAAGATACCTTCACTCCCTGCAGAGAAAGACAAGGTTCAGCAATACTCTCCCCTAGTAGAGTTGGTCTCCCATCAGCCCCAAAAAGGCACAGTATCTCCAGCAAGTCAGTGATACTCTCCCCAAGCAGAGTTAGTCTACTATCAGCCTTAAGGAAGTTGGGTATCCCCATAAAATCTCAATATTCCCCAGTGGAGTATACAGATGTTCCTAAGCAAGCGTCCCTGACAGTCTTAATATAAGATTGTTCCCCGGTGGAATACAAGACACCCCAGTGGAGCCACTTCCAGGGTACAGTTCAAAAGTTTCCCCAGGAGAGTTGAACCATCTCCCCAGTAGATTCTGGAAGCTTATCCCCAGTAGATTCTGGAAGCTGGTCCCCTGCAGAGTACACATCTCTCCCCGACATGTTCAAAGGTTATTCCCCACCAGGGCCTATAATTGGGTTATCCTCAGCTAAATACAACAGAAAGATCGTCCTCGGCGAAGTTCTTCCTATCCCCCAGCGGAGTTCATCAAATCCTCCAACAAAGCTTATCAATGGTATCCCCAGCGGAGTTATCATCAAAACCTCAGCGAAGCATCTCTTCCCCACAGAGTAATTCCCCGCAGAGTAATCTCTTCGCCAAGTTTACTCCCCAACAGAGTCATCTTCTCCTACCGGTTTATTCTTGCAATCATCATCCCCAGCGGAAACGAAGAACTCTACTCTTCAAACATCAGCCCAGGATTCAACAAGTTCCCGGCATTCGTCAAGGATTTATTTTCCTAGAGGAAAATACATTTATAAACATCACATCTTCATGCATTATAGCATGCATATGCATCATAACATACAATCTCATTTATTTTTGAGAACATCTTAAAATCATGCAGTTCATGCATCATGACATTGCATACAACTGATGTTTTGCCTTTTCAGGAAAAAGGTCAATCCAAAGATGCTTACTATCAACTGTCGCAATTCCAGATTCGATTCTTGTATCTAGCCAGGGCATATCTGTGAGTAATTGATTGTAGATTCGACACCTGTATCCAGCCAGGGCATGTCTGCATGAAGAGTTTAGAGATTCTATACATGTATCCAGCCAGGGCATATCTGTAGACGACAAGTTCCAGATTCGATACCTGTATCTAGCCAGGGCATATCTGTGAGTGATTGATTGTATATTCGATACCTGTATCTAGCCAGGGCATATCTACATTAAAGACATTAAAGAGATAGCTGGGAAATGCTCCAGATATGGATGTTGTTCTTTTGCTTATTCAGATTTTCTCTTCAGAGATAGCTTGGAAATGCTCCAGATATCGACGCTATTCTTTTGCTTATTCAGAGATAGCTTAGAGATGCTCCTGACCCGGATGCTATTCTTTTGCTTATTCAAGAGTTTCCTCTCCAGAGATAGCTTGGAAATGCTCCTGATATGGATGTTATTCTTTTGCTTATTCAAGAGTTTCCTTTCAGATATAGCTGGGAAATGCTCCAGATATGGATGCTATTCTTTTGCTTATTCAAAGTTTCTGCTCAGAGATGGTTCAGATATGCTCCAGATCCGGATGTTATTCTTTTGCTTATTCAGAGTTTCTTCCCAGAAATGGCTTAGAGATTCTCCAGATATGGATGTTGTTCTTTTGCTTATTCGAACTTCCTTCTAGAGATAGCTTAGAGATGCTCCGGACACGGATGCTATTCTATTGCTTATTCCAGATTCCCTTCTAGAGATGGTTCAGATGCGACCCAGATATGGCTACATTCTGATACTTATTCCAGATTCCCTTCTAGAGATGGTTCAGATGCGACCCAGATATGGCTACATTCTGATACTTATTCCAGATTCCCTTATAGAGATGGTTCAGATGCGACCCAGATATGGCTACATTCTGATACTTATTCCAGATTCCCCTTCAGAGATAGCTGGGAAATGCTCCAGATATGGATGCTGTTCTCTTGCTTATTCAGTTTTTCTCTTCAGAGATAGCTTGGAAATGCTCCATATATGGACGCTATTCTTTTGCTTATTCAGAGATAGCTTAGAGATGCTCCAGATCCGGATGCTATTCTATTGCTTATTCAGAGATGTCCTTCTAGATATAGTTCAGATGCGATCCAGACATGGCTACATTCTGATACTTATTCCAGACTCCCTTCTAGAGATGGTTCAGATGCGACCCTGATATGGCGACTTTCTGATACTTATTCCAGAGTTCCTTTCAGATATAGCTTAGAGATGCTCCTGACCCGGATGTTATTCTACTGATTATTCAGATTCAAACTTCTAAAGACAACTTAGAGATGCTCCAGACCCGAAGGCTATTCAATTGTTTAGTCCAGATTCATTCAAAAGACATTCTAGATATGATCCAGATTCAGATGACATTCTGTCACTCACTCAGATACAATATGGATATACCCCAGATGCGGCGGTCATTCTACTGTTTATTCAGACGTCAGCAATTAGATATATACTAGATATGCTCCAGACACGGAAGCTATTCTATTTCTTATTCAGATTCAACTATCTATTACACTTCCAAATGGCATCTATAAGCCCATTCCCGACAAGATTCTGTTACATCTCCTGATGGCATCTATAAGCCCATCCTCCTATCCATCCTATCTCCAAATGGCATCTGTAAGCCCATTCCCGACATCACATTGCTGATACTCCACTATGTGAGTGCAAATTTCGGGGCACTTTAGTGTTCAATCATCTTCCACCTTCGGATCACGAAAGGCACGCAAGTCAATCTACATCCTCAGGTTTAAGAAGATTGAACAGGGGCAACTGTTGTACCCCAAAATTTGCCCTCCCATATTCTTCAAGGTTTATCAAAGATCATATTCAAATGGCTCAAGATTTCTCAAAAGGTTGCACAGTCAAACCATCTCCTAAACCAGTCAAAATTAGGGTTTTGGCTCTTGCAAGGAATTTGGGGTTTTCAATGGTCCAATCAAGTCCCATATGCCTATATACATTGTCAAGCACCTACATGCCAAGTTTCAAGACTCACAGCATCAAAGTCCACAGTCAAAAGCCCTATTTGGTTCACAATCAACTGTAGGGGCAAAATGGTCATTTGGCAGTTAAAAGTCAAAAATTTTGGTCAACATCTTATTTTGAGGCCACAATCATCATTTGATCAATTCTTGATCATGATTCTACAAGCATGGCTCAAAAATCATCAAGATGCAAAAGTTTCCATTTTTGTACAGTTGAAAAGTCAACTGTAACTTGACCAAGGCATAACTTTTTCATGGTTCATCAGAAAAATCCCATCCAATGCTCATTTTGAAGGGGATGACATTTCCTACAACACATCTTCACATTCCAAATCCAAGAAATTCTCTCACAAAAAGTTATCAATTTCTACATTATAGGTCAATTTCAAAAGTCAACAAAAAGGCATTTTAAGTCAAAGACCATAACTTGAGATTGGTAAACCCAAATGACATGGGACCAAAGGCAATAGTTAGAGGACTTCAAGACCTTTCCAAAATGTCCAAGAACATGTTCAAATGATCAAAATTGAGCAAGATATGTATTGGAGAAGTTGGGAAATTTTTGTGAAATGGCAAAAGTCAACTATCCTTAAAACTTCAATTTTTGACAAAAGGGCCCACTTTCTTCCACCTGATTCAGCCTTGTCATGCCACCCACGTGTCCCATGATTAATTTCAAGATCAAACATTTATTTTTCCATTTTATTTAATTTTTATTGATTTAATTCACTTTAAATCCATAATAATTCAAATAAAATCTAAAAATTAATGGAATGGCATCTTTTTTATTTGAATAACTTTTATATGTCATGTGCCAACTCACAAATTCGTGCTAGGGGCTTTATGTGCATAAAATCCAAGATTTGCTTCAAATTAGGAAAGTTCTTCATTGGTGGTCAACCAAATCTCCAAAACTTAATTCCATGGATCATTGGCCCAAACTCTGACCTAATTCTATTTCATTATATGCACACAACCTAACCCTAATGCAATTCACGTGGAAAAGCTGCTGTAAGAGCCATAACCAATATTGGAAAATCAAGAAAAAAGCCAAAACTGAATTCCACCTTCCAGGCCCTTTCAAGGAGATTTAAAGATTCAAACACATTGCTGGGACACTGAGGAACACATTGCAATCAAAATCACACGTCAAAGCCTAAGAAACTGCTCCACAAGAACTCACGGTTTGCATACTTTTGCCATAATCGAAACTCGTTATTCATGTGCATTTAACACGATTTGTGGTTTGTTTTATATTGCTTGCATCCATACAAAGCTATTGGTATCAATTAATTGGCTTATAATGCACAGGATCGTGAATTGCCATTAACAATTTTTAGGGTTTCGAAGCTTTCAATTTAGGGATTCCCAGCACAGGAAAAATTAGGCTATCTCACGCACATGGTTGAAACCGCCTGGACAAGACGAATTGAACCCAACCCTCGCGATGAATTTATATTAACCATGGAGCTATTTGCTGTTTTTGGCATTTGCAGGTTGTGGGGGTTAAAAACCCCCGCTATCCATTTGTTCTTTTTGCAAGCATAAGGAAGAAGACAATAGTTGTCAGCACGTGATTGGATAATTCAAATAAAACGCGCGTTTTCATGATTTCCGACATGTTGATTAATTGTTAATGATATATTTGTTTAAGCATTACACATACAAACGCGTGCAGGTTGGCTCAGTGGAAAGTGAGGTGGACGTTCACCATTGGGACCTGGGTTCGATTCCCAGGTCCCCTAAACGCTTGTTCATATTTTTTCTTACATGTTTACATGCAAATTCCCAAAGGCCGGTCCACCATACATCCCAGACATCAGCTTGCCAAGTGGCCACAAGGCTCAATCCAATGGTCAGGATGGAAGCACACCATGCTCCAAGTCAAAGCACGCCCTAGTCAATTCCCAGAAGTCAACAAAGGCTTTAAGCTTAATGGGCTGGGACTTGCAACTTTTACCTCCCATGGGTCCAACACACCCCCTGGTTTTCTTTCTATTTCTTTTTTCTTTCTTTTTATTTTCTTTTTTTAATTATTATAACTATTATTATCATTTAGTTTAACTCATAAATTAATTTTCATAATAAAATCAGGAACTTAAAATGTTATTTATTTTTATTAATTATTAATTTCACTTTAAACATTATTTTGTAAATAAATTGTAATTAATTAGTTTATTTGTTTAATTAGGGCAATTTTAATCCTTTTTCATAAATAAATAAAAATCATGTAGAATTAGGGTTGACAATTTTCAATCATATTTTCTTATTATTATTATTTTTGTAAATAAAATGTAAATTAATTAATTTAGTTAATTAGGTTAACTTTGACATTTTTTATAATAAGTAAAATAATCTAGAATTAGGGTTTTCTTGACTTTTAATTTCCTTATTTTTATTTCCATAAAAAACAAAAAAAAAACATTTTTCTTATAATTATTTAATTAATTAGTAATTAGTTTTAATTTTAATTAATTGCAAAAAAGGACAAGTTACTATTCTTTTCTCAAAAAGGGTCAAAACCCTAAGGACGTCCTGATTAAATTTCTATTCGCGTATTATTATTCCTTTTGATCATATTGATGTACCTATTTCCAAGGATGTAATAGTTAATTAGGTTTTACTGCTTTCTTTTACTTTCTGCATTTATTTTCCAAACGGGTTATGTTTTTGGCGATGTATAGACCCGCGCCTTGTAATAGCGTAGATTCATATTTCTGCACTTTATTTTCCACACTCTTAACTGTTAAAATACATGAAAGACTTGTATGACAAATAAAACCAATCCGTAGCTCACAAATGACATGTTCAAAGATAAATATAAACTGAAACAACACACATGCACATGCCACTCCTAGGGTACGCCTCACTGGTTGCCTCGAACGTGGTCGTCAAGTATAGGGTGTCTTAGAGGTCGCCCTCTTGTCTAAAGATCCAGTTGCCTCGAAACGGTTGCCTCGGATAAAAAGGATCTAGGACATTAGGGTTACCGCTAAGGCGTCCTACTATTGCTTCGGTGACCATACATGCCCCTATAATCGAATTGACCCGAACAACTGCAACGACGGTGCTACCTACCTCTCAATGGTGGGATAGCACTATCTAAAGGACTCTTACACAGCCTAATTCCTTAGAGTAGGTAGATTCTCCTGGGTACTTGCTCTTTCAAACAAACAAAACCACTTTTCGCACCTACACTTTCAAAAAGTTTTCAAACAAACACTTCATACACTCTTGAGGACAGATACAAGAGTTACCTAGAAGTTTTCAAACGGAACTTTTTCAAAACCCACATACACTTGAAAAGCAAACAATTTTTGAAAACATAAGAGTAAGTACCTAAGAGCCCGTGGATAACCACGGATAGAAAGGGTGCTAACACCTTCCCTTTCTATAATCTACCTCCCGAACCGAGAAACATCTCGAAAAGGAATTTTGCTGTGCTTTTGTCCTTTCCTTGTTGGAGAACATAAAAGAAGGTGGCGACTCTTGCTTACCGCGACATTTCGCGAACCAGCTTTAAAACAGTCAATTCTATTTCCACCGATCACAAGTGACAAATGGTCATCTTCTTCCCCTCTCTGTGGGTAAAAGTCCCAGACTTTTACCTACGGACGCTTGTCCGTAGCTATAAGCAGAGCTTGCTCCAAAATCTTCCATGGGCCAAATAAATGATACCTAACGCCATGGTTGAGTTCCTCTCGTCCTCTTGAACATGATGGAACCACTTATGAAGGCTAATTTTTCCTGTAAACAAAAACCCTAAAACAGACTCCAAAAGCCTAACAATGGCAGTTTACAATTCAGTCCATGAAAATGCAATTGGGTATTATAGAAAGCTTGCAAACATGATGGTGATCAAGAATGTACAATTATTTTATGCTATAAGTGCAAGAATAATGCTATTCGAATTCAAGAAAAGAGCTATATCGTGAGCGACTTACAGTGCGATTTGGGGCTTGAAAATGCTTGGTTTCGATGGCTTTTGCTTGCTGGGGACCTCAGGAAGTGATTGATATGGATAAAGAGTCTTGAGGATGCTTCTAAGTGCAAATTCGATCTACCACTTTTCTTGATTTTTTTCCAGTTTTTGTTCTGCCTATTGCGCCTATTTCCAACCTTATTTTTGAGTCAGCCTCGCCTCTATAAGTATCAAGCAATGTATTAGGGTTGAAAGAATGCATCCAATCTTCCTCCATCAATGATTTTTGATTTGATTTGATTCACTTTGAAAACTTTTCAAAATTGGCTTTTTTCAATCTTTTTGTTCACACCATGCCTTGATACGAATTTGAATGTTTGCTAGCTGTATAATAAAACCTGAATCAAGCATAAAATCTTTAGTTTTCAATACTTTGGATTTTATATGATTTATTTTGATTAAAATTGATTTAAATCAAATCAAAATCAAAATATAATAAAAACATGATAAGGACAAGTGGCAAAGGCTAGAGCTTGTGGACTATGTTGCCAACTCAAAGCAAGTGAAAAAGATTAGGCCCTGTGATACGGTGGGAGAGAACTGACTATTTTTGGAATGCTGGTTCGTGTTTTGCTTTTGTTTTTGCAAAATGTCGCGGTAAGCAAGAGTCGCCACCGTCTTTTATTTTATCCAACAAGGAAAGGAAAAAATCACAGAAAAATTCCTTTTTCGAGATGTTTCTCGGGTCCGGGGGTAGATTATAGAAAGGGAAGGTGTTAGCACCCTTTCTATCCGTGGTTATCCACGGGCTCTTAGGTACTTGCTCAAAGTGTTTTCAAAATTTGCTTTTCTTTGTGTTTGTGGGTTTGAAAAGATTTTTTGTTTGAAGAGGAGTGTAAGTGTGAAAAGTTTTTGTTTTGTTTTGAAAGAGCAAGTACTTAAGAACCATCTACCTACTCGAAAAAAAGAATCGTTCCATGCTATCTTCCTTTAGGCAATGCTATCCCACTATTGATGAGTAGGTAGCATCGTCGTTGGAGTTTTAAGGGTCAATTCGATTAAGGGACGTATGGTCACTAAAGCAATGTTAGGATGCCTTAGCGGTAACCCTAATGTCTTAGATCATTTTTCTGAGGCAACCGTTTCGAGGAAACTATGATCTTTGGACAAGAGGGCGACCTCTAAAACTTCCTATACTTAATGACCACGTTCGAAGGCAACCAAGTGAGGTGTACCCTAAGAGTGCGCATGTGCGAGTGTGTTGTTTTCAGTTAATTTGTCTTTGTACATGTCATGGGTGATCTATGTTGATTTTAGGTTCAAATGTTCGATCTTGTCATGCATTCCCTATTATCAAACATCTAACAGTTTATAAGCTGCGGAATTTAAATTATGGAAATTAAACTAACTATTACAAGGCGTCGGGTATTTACATCGCCAAAAGCAACCCTTGAAATTAAAATGCGGAAAATAAATAAAGCGATAAAATAATTAAAGTCCTATTAAACTATTACATTCTGGGAAACAGATACAATATTGAACAAAAAATGGAACGCGTGCGGGAAATTAAATCGGGTGAGTTCTAGGGTTTTGACCCTTTGATTATTAAAGAAAAGGATATTTTTTTGTTATTTTGAATTAAAAGAAAATAGACTAAGTTAATTATTAAATTAATAAACAAATTAATTAATTAATAAAAATGATATTTTCGGATTTTGATATTTAAAGAAATAAAAATAATTTGATCAATGTTAATAAAACCTAATTATCTAAGTTAATTTTAATTATTGCAAAAATATTAAAGTTATTCCTAATTAAAACTAAATTAATTAAATTAATAATTATTAACAAAAGTTAGGGTTTGGGCCTATTTTTGGGAGGTTTTGATAGCAATTTCCAAGGCCCATTTGTGTTGGCCTGGCTGACTTTCGTGCATCCCATGTGGCACTTTGACTAGGGAGTATGGTGGACGTCCCATCTGGACCACCAGATCTAGCCTGGGGCCATCTGGCTGGTGATTGAATGAGGGCATATAATAGGTCTTAAGCCTTGGTTTGTACTGGATAACCTGTGAAAAAAATAATACAAAGCATATGGGGGACCTGGGATTCGAACCCAGGTCCTGTAAGTCATTGCGTACACTCCACTACCACTCAACCAACGCGCTTTTATTGTTAGTGTATTTATTAGGAATAAAATATAATATGAAAAAAAAACAATAATATGCCAGAAATAAAAAAAAGCGCGAATCATTTAAATTGGCCAACCAGGGGGAGACATGTCTTCGTCTTCTTCGTTCAACCCTGTAAATTTACCTGCGGATTTACATCCGCAGCTAAATTCGTATGTGCATCCTAAAATCCATTCTAGGCCATGGAAATTGATTCCAAGCACATGGTCATGCTCGTCTACCTCCCCTGGTTACATCCATGTCAATCAATAGGGCTGATTTTGCCTGAAAAAGAAACGCCCAAAAAAACAATCCACAAACCCTAGATTCAGCTATGGGGTTACAGGTCATATTAATGCAATCAAATAATGCAGAAAGCTTGTAAATTGAACAAGGATTATGAATATGCCCATAATTTGTGCCAAAGATGCAAGAAATAGGAGTTACGAATTTGAATACAGGGGTATGAAACAGGATGCTTACAGTGCGACTTGTTGCGTATGAAAGCTTGCTTTGGATTGCAGAAAGTTCATTGATTGTCCAGCAAGCAATTGGCATTGAGTTTTGCCTTTGAAAACACCTCCAAAGATGATTTCAGTTTCACACTTTTTCACCTTTTTTCAAGTTTTGCTTTTGATGATTATATAGCCTCTCTCGCTTGAATTCGTGTGCTTTGGCTTGTATAAGTAATAAACAATGCATTAGGTCAACAAATGTGGGCTGAATCCTTGTACATCAATGCTTTGAGATTGGATTTGATCCTCCATTGAAAGCTTGCTTAATTTGCCAAAAATCCAATATTTTTGCACATGGAATGATTGATACGAATTTGATCCACTTGATGATGATTAGGTCCTGAAAATAGAAAAAGATCTCATGTAATCAAGTTTTGTGATTTTATTTGATTTAAATTGATTAAAGATGGAATAATTCAAATAAAAATCAAATAAAATAGAAAAATTGATAAATGGACACAAGGCTGAAGCTAGGACACATGTGTAGTGTGACAAGATCAAATCAAGTGGAAAAGAATGGGCCCATTTGACAAAATTTGAAGTTTTGGGGATAGTTGACTTTTGGCAATTTTGTAAAAATTTCCAACTTCAACAAGGCATAACTTCTTCAATTTTGAACTTTTGGAAGTGTTCTTGGACTTTTTAGAAATCTTGAGATGTCATATATCCAACCCTTTTGGTCTCATATCAATTTTATATTACATGCTCAAGTTATAGTCTTTGGAAAAAATGGTGTTTTTGTTGACTTTCAAAAATGACCTATAATGTCCAAATTTGTAACTTCTTGTGAGTGCATTTCTTGAGCTTGGGGTATGAATATGGATTGTAGGAAATTGCATCCTATTCAAAATGAGCTTTGGATGGGTCATTTCTCATGAAGTATGAGAAAGTTATGCTTGGTCAAAGTTGAGTTGACTTTTCCTACAAAACCCTAATTTAGCAACTTTTGAGTCTTGATGAATTTTGAGCAATCCTTGATGAATCATGATCAACCCTTGATAAAATGATGAAATATCCTTAAAAATGAGAATGTTGACAAAAAATCTTGAAGTTTGACTGTATTTGGGCCACAATTGACTTTTGCCCTAGCACAATTGATTTTTGGACCCTTTGAGCAATTGACTGAGCAAACTTCCTCTGCAAGGCTTGAAATTTGACATGGATGAACTTGAGAACATATTAGGACATTGGGAAGCACTTGAGGTCATTTGGATGCAAGAAGCTTGATGCAACACAAAACCCTAATTTGAGGTTGACTGCCTTAGGAGATAGCTTGACTGTCCAACTCTTGAGCAATCTTGAACCACTTGGAGATTTTTCTTGCAATGTATTTGAGAGATGAGAGGGAAAATTTTGGGGTGCAACAGCTGCCCCTATTCAATCTTCTTAAACCTGAGGATATAGATTGGCTTTCGGGCCTTTCGTGATCCGAAGGTGGAAGGTGATTGAACACTAGAGTGCCCAGAAATTTGCACTCGCATGAAATGGTATCAGCCTGGTGATGTCGGGAATGGGCTTACAGATTCCATTTGGAGACTGCTTATAGGTGGTCTGAACTTCGACTAGAATACGAATCAGGGAGATCTTATCGTCGATCTGACTGAACCAGAGAAGGTCTTGGATTAACTTTGGCTGGATAAGAATCAGAAAAATCTTCGAATCGATTTAACTGAACCAGACGAAAGTCTTGGAATAACTTCAACTGGAATAAAAATCAGGGAGATCTTCGCGTCGATCTGACTGAACCAGAGGAGGTCTTGGATTAACTTTGACTGGATCGGCATCAGAAAAATCTTCGAATCGATTTAATTGGACCAGATGAAAGTCTTGGAATAACTTCAACTGTAATACGAATCAGGGAGATCTTCGCGTCGATATGACTGAACCAGAGGAGGTCTTGGATTAACTTTGACTGGATCGAAATCAGAAAAGTCTTCTAATCGATTTAACTGGACCAGACGAAAGTCTTGGAATAACTTCAACTGGAATACGAATCAAGGAGATCTTCGCGTCGATCTGACTGAACCAGAGGAGGTCTTGGATTAACTTTGACTGGATCGACATCAGAAAAATCTTCGAATCAATTTAACTGGACCAGACGAAAGTCTTGGAATAACTTCAATTAGAATAAGAATCAGGGAGATCTTCGCGTCGATCTGACTGAACCAGAGAAGGTTTTTTGATATAGTTGAGAATTTAAATGCATCTTTCCTGAAAGGTAAAGGTCAGTCATATGCAATGCATGATATGGATCAAGCAATGATGTTCTCAAAATAAGTGAGATTGTGTTATATGATGCGTATATGTATGCATCATGATGTATGAAGATGTAATGTTTTAGCTAGGGAAAATAAATCCCGGATAGCTGCTGGAGAATAGAGCTGGATTCTTCGTTTCCACTGGGGATGGTGAACGAAGGTGATTGCAAGAATAAACCTGCAGGAGAAGATAACTCCGTTGGGGAATAAATTGACGAGGAGATTACTCTGTGGGAAAGAGATGCTCTGCTGAAGATTCCATTGATAAGTTCCATTGGGGACGAACTACCGTTGTCGGTGGTATTGAATCTGTTGAGGATTGAATTCCTGTTTGTGAAAGGAAAGGACTCCACTGGGGATGATTTTTTCAGTTGTGACTTGCTGGGGATAACCCTGTTAGACTTTTGTGGGGGTAATCCTTTGAATTTGGCTGGGGAGATTTATTTTGTACTCCGCTGGGGATAAACTTCCAGAGCCTACTGGGGATGATGCTTCAACTTTGTTGGGGAAGCTTTTTCAGACTGCATTGGGACAATCTTAACTCCACTGGGGGTATCTTGTATTCTACCGGGGAACATTCTTATACTCCGTTGGGGAATACTAAGACTGCCGGGGATATCAAACCTTTTTAAGGCTGATGATAGATTAACTCTGCTTGGGGAGAGCGTTGCTGATTCGTTCATAGTTACCAATCCCAGCTGGGGGAGAGCTGCCACTATTGTCTTACTTTGTGGGGAGTGAAGGCGTCTTAGCCATATTCTTCAGCTGAATCTATCTTTGTACCTTGGTGGACAGAGCAACTATACAGCTTGGACAATTCTATTGCCCCTATTTCTGATATTACCAGTAATTCATCTTTTGTTTTGCATGTAAATATTTATGAGCAGCAATTAATGTCAAATGCATATATCAAAAATGAACATTAGACGTTCTTTGCAAAACAAAACAGGTAAAGAAGACAGTTTGGAATTTCTTTGGAAATGAATTGTATTGATTTTGAAGTTTGGCCTGTAAATAGGCGTTTTTGTACAAGAGCTGACATCCTAGTAAGAGAACGCCGCCGAATAATAGAATTTACACAATTTGTGAAAAACTAAACAAAACAGCTATGTGAATAATCCCACTGGGTTCCAACTCTGCTACCGCCTTTATGTCCTCAAGCATCTCATCACTTTGCTGCTTGGTTGAAGATGAATCAGATTGATTAGAGCCGTCCGAGCTTAATAGTCGATACCGAAGTCTGGATGCAAGGTGATCCAATGAGACATAGTGTTACGCTTTGATCCCTAATATTTTCTTGGACCGCCCTTTCGGGTTTTCAGTCCATCAGGATACCCTTTTTTTCCCAAGCCGCCTTTTCAGGTTTTCGACTTGCCAGGTGTACAAATTTTTTCATTTTCATCCCTTATTTTTTCCCGAACCCTTTTGGTTCGTCAGGAAGCCCTTATTTTTTCCTAGGCCAGTCAACCTAGCGGGTCTTTGATTATGCGTAGTATCTTTTCACTATGTCTGCATTGACGGGGTGAGGAAGTTCGTCACCATCCATGGTGGTTAGAATCATAACTCCTCCTGAGAAAATGTTCTTAACCACAAATGGCCCTTCGTAAGTAGGGGTCCATTTGCCCCTGGGATCACCTTGAGGTAGAATAATGCGCTTGATTACCAGATCCCCAACTTGATACTCTTGTCGTCTAACTTTCTTATTAAATGCCTTGATCATCCGTTTTTGGTACGTCTGACCATGACAAATAGCAGTAAGTCTCTTTTTGTCGATTAGGTTCAGCTGATCAAGCTGGGTCTGAATCCAGTCATCTTCACTCAAACCTGCATCCTTCATGATCCGAAGAGAGGGTATCTGAACTTCAATGGGCAAGGCTGCCTCCATACCATATACCAGGGAGTAGGGTGTTGCCCCTGTTGATGTCCGCGCTGAGGTACAGTACCCGTGAAGAGCAAATGGTAACATCTCGTGCCAGTCTTTGTATGTCACTGTCATCTTCTCCATGATCTTCTTAATGTTCTTATTAGCCGCTTCGACAACCCCGTTTATCTTCGGCCGATAGGGAGAAGAGTTATGATGCTGTATCTTGAATTGCTTGCAGAGCTCAGTGATCATCTTGTTATTGAGATTGGTACCATTATCTGTAATGATCCTCTCTTATACACCATATCGACAGATCAGATTATGCCGAATGAACCGTGCCACGACGTTCTTGGTTACAGTAGCAAAGGAAGATGCTTCAACCCACTTCGTAAAGTAATCAATCGCTACCAGGATGAAACGATGCCCGTTGGATGCTGTAGGTCTGATCTCGCCGATCATATCAATGCCCCACATTGCAAAAGGCCAAGGTGCCATCAAGACGTTTAGAGGCACTGGAGGTATGTGCACCTTATCAGCATAGACTTGGCACTTGTGACATGTCCGAGAATGCTGATAACAGTCGACTTCCATTGTGGACCAGAAATATCCTGCCCGAAGGATTTTCTTTGCCATGGTGTGTCCATTGGAATGGGTTCCGAAAGTCCCTTCATGTAACTCTGCCATGATCCTTTCTGCTTCATTCTTATCCACACATCACAATAAGGTTGAATCATGGTTACGCTTGTAAAGAATGCCATTGATGATGAAGAACTTTGTCGCGAACCTTCTCAAAAACTTCTTGTCATTAACAGATGCACCCTCGGGGTACTCTTGAGCCTCAAGGTACCTTTTTACTTCATGAAACCAGGGCTTATCCGCTACCTGCTCAGTCTCAATATCACAGCAATGTGCAGGTTCGTCCAGTCTTTCAATGATAATCCGGGGAGCTTCGTTGTCCCAATTGACTTTGAACATAGAAGACATCGTAGCTAGCGCGTCTGCCAACTGATTCTCCTCTCTAGGGAAGTGTTCAAAGGTTATCTCCTCGAAATGGGGATGCAACGTCAATACATACTCCTTGTAAGGAATAAGGTTCGGGTGTTTCGTATCCCACTCGCCTTTGATCTGACTGATCACAAGAGAAGAATCTCCGAAGACACTTAGAAACTTAATCCTTAGGTTAATTGTTGCTCGAAGACCCATGATGCATGCTTCATACTCCGCCATATTGTTGGTGCAGTTGAAACATAGTCGGGCGGTAAACGGAGTATGAGAGCCTTTAAGAGATATGATCACGGCGCCAATGTCACTACCCAAAGCATTTGAAGCTCCATCAAAATACATAGACCATCGGGATCCTTCCTCAGGTCCTTCATCCGGTCCAGGTGTCTCACAATCAGTTACCAACATGATATTCTCATCCGGAAATTCAAAGTTTATAGACTGGTAATCATCCATTGCTTGATGTGCCAAATGGTCTGCCAACACACTTCCCTTGATTGCCTTTTGGGTTGTATATTGGATGTCATACTCAGTCAAGATCATCTGCCATCTTGCTATTCTTCCGGACAAGGCAGGCTTTTCGAAGATATACTTGATTGGATCCATTTTCGATATCAATAAAGTAGTGTGAGTCAGCATATACTGTCTCAGCCGGTGAGCAGCCCATGCCAAACCGCATCAAGTTTTCTCGAGCAGTGAGTATCAGGTCTCACAGTCGGTAAACTTTTTGCTAAGGTAATAAATAGCATGCTCTTTTCGTCCAGACTCGTCATGCTGCCCCAGCACACACCCCATTGAGTTGTCGAGTACTGTCAAGTATAGGATCAAAGGTCTCCCTTCAACTGGTGGCATCAGAATAGGTGGCTCTTGGAGATACTCTTTGATCCTTTCGAACGCGGCCTGGCATTCATCGTTCCAACGTACTACTTGATCTTTCTTCAGTAACTTGAAGATTGGATCACAAGTAGCAGTCAGGTGCGAGATGAATCAGGCAATGTAGTTCAGACGTCCCAGAAAACCTCTGACCTTTTTCTCTGTTCTGGGAGTTGGCATTTCCTGTATGGCGTTCACTTTTGCAGAATCCACTTGAATACCTTTATCGCTTACGACGAAACCCAGCAGCTTACCAGATCTCACCCCGAAGGTGCACTTGTTCGGGTTTAACCTCATCTTGAAAACTTCAGCCTGTCAAACAGCTTCTGAAGGTGGTCAAGGTGTTCTTCTTCTGTTTTGGATCTTGCAATCATGTCGTGAAACAAAGCAACCATGGCACGCTGATACGTTGCCCCAACATTCTTCAATCCAAAAGGCATGACCTTGTAGCAAAAGGTACCCCATTGAGTAACAAAGGTTGTCTTCTCCATGTCTTCGGGAGCCATTTTAATCTGATTATAACTGGAGAAACCATCCATAAAGGAGAAAACCTTATGCTGAGAGGTGTTGTCAACCAGAACGTCGATATGAGGTAGAGGGAAATCATCTTTGGGACTCGCTCTGTTCAGATCCCTATAGTCAACACAAATTCGAACCTTACCATCCTTCTTCGGCACAGGAACCACATTGGCCACCCACTGAGGGTAAGAAGTAACTGCTAGAAAACCGGCGTCAAACTGTTTCATAACTTCAGCCTTGATTTTCTCAGACATCTCTGGGCGTATTCGGAGAACCTTCTGTTTCACTGGAGGACAGTCTTCCTTGGTAGGCAAGCGGTGAACCACAATATCAGTATCCAACCCAGGCATATCTTCGAAAGACCAGGAAAAGATTTCAACATAGTCACGCAGCATCTGAATCAACCGTTGTTTCATACTAAGCTTCAGGTTGGCACCGATCTTAACTTCTTTCTTGTCCTCTTCTGTGCCCAGATTTACCGATTCCACTGGCTCTTCATGTGGTCGTATAGCCCTCTCTTCTTGAAGTAGCAGTCTAGCAAGTTCACCAGGCACTTCGCAATCATCTTCACCTTCATCTTCTGCTAAGTTGATCGGACTTTCAAAGTCATAACTGACAGTAGCAGAGTCGTTACCAGTGAGATCCGGAGTGGATGTAGACCTGTATATATGAGTGTGTGTAAAATAGCTGTTTTGCAATATATAATAAAAGAAAAACAAGGAGCGTAAGATTTGAAATGCAAGAAACGTCAAATGCTTTTATTAATGATATATGAAAATGACACACATAAAGCCCTCACAAATGAAGCCACGGTTCCCCGGGTAAGACACCGGGCCGTAAAGTTTAAAACATTGTCTGTTACAAACACAAAACAAAAGTCTCATTACTGGGTGATAACAGAAACGGGAATAGAATCCTTCGCTGTCCAGTTGCTTAATCCTCCATTAGCAGTTGGGTATATCCAGCTGTCAATATCAAATTCTTCATCATTGTCATCCCCGATAGCATTCACCCCTGCATCTTGTTTAGGCTTTTTTGGTGCTCCGAACTCGATCTCTTTTGCATCAATCAAATCATGTACCTTGTTCTTCAAAGCCAAACAATCATCTATATCATGCCCCGGGCTATCAGAGTGGAAAGCACAGCGGGCGTTAGGGTTGTACTTTGGTGATGTAGTGTTGGGATTCTTCGGGGCCTCCCTTGGCAACACTAGATTGGTCTTTAATAACTGCGGCAGAATCTTAGACAAAGTCATGCTGAGACGGGTGAATTTCCTTCGAGGTCTCTCGTCCTTTTGTTGATTGTTGCGCTGAGGAGCACCAGCAGGTCTTGAAATAACAACCGCATTAACAGCTTAGCAGCGTTCAGGTCTATTCTGGCTTTTCGAACTGTAGACAGCACTGAACTCTTTCTTAAAAGGCTTTTTCTTGGTGCTTGATGAAGCACCTTTCTATATTTTACCAGCCTTAATACCAGCCTCAATCCTTTCCCCAGTCATAATAAGTTCTGTAAACCCAAACGAAGAGCTTCCAATTAGATGGCTGAAAAATGGACCAGACAAGGTCCCTAGAAACATATCCACGAGCTCCCGATCAGCCAAGGGTGGTTGCACTCTTCCGGCGAGGTCCCTCCACTTTTGAGCATAATCTTTGAAACCTTCACCCGTTCCCATTGACATACCCTGGAGTTGGGTACGCGTGGGAGCGAGGTCGGAATTGTATTGGTACTTCCTGTAGAAAGCAGTAGCCAAATCTTCCCAACTGCGGATACTGGCTCCGTCCAACTGGTAAAACCATTCAAGCTGAGTCCCTGAGAGACTGTCTTGAAAGAAATGGATCCATAGGTTCTTATCAGCGGTGTACGGCTGAATCTTCCTTACATATGACCGGAGGTGCAGCTTCGGACAAGAAACTCCGTCATACTTAGAAAAGGCTGGTGCTTTGAACTTGTGGGGAATTACCACCCCAGATGATAGACCCAGATCACCAAAGTCCAGACCAGGCACTTTCTGAACTTCCATAGCACTCAACCGGTCTTCCAGTTATTTGTATTTATCCTCGGCAGGAGGATATTGGTCTTCGTCGAAGTCTGTCTCGTTGTCTGAGACCACAGGGCTAGGAGCCCTCCTTTCTTCCTGACTATCTTTCCCTCCAGATGAGGTGGTCAAATAAACTTCATCCTGTAGCCTGTTTCCAAACCTGTGACCTGTGTTAAACAGGATTGTCCTCTTCTTCTTCTTCTTCTTCTTCTCTTTCAGAATCAGGGTCTTCAGATCTTGTTGACCCTTAGCTAGATTCATGAACAACTCTTGGAATTGGGTATTCTGAGCCTGTAGGGCCTTGATTGCTTGCTCAATTGATGGTTCAACAGACATGATGAATGCTGAAATAAACAGCGAAGAAGATAAGAGACCTGTAATGGGTACCTGTTATGAAGTGCATGGGATGAAATGCGTATGATATGATTTCAAAGACAATCAAGAGATTCAAATTCGTAAACAAGAAATGAAACACACTTTTATTAGATAAACTTTGAAATTCAAATTGTTCAACAAATTTTCCCTTAAGGCGTTACAAGAAAGGAAATACTGAAAAGGATATAAAAACTGAAAAGGAAAATAATCAAAGGACATTCAGTGTTCCCATGGTCTCTTCTTGTCGGTGCGGACATAGTCATTGAGAATCCGCTCGTTCTCCAGCTGCCTAGTCAACTTTTGGATCTTCTGCTCTTGCTCGTTAAACTTTTCTCGGTAAGCATCCCGCTCTTCTCTCAGCTACATCCAAGACCTTTTCAGTGCCCCAATGTCAGTGGGCATGTAAGGATGGAGGATGGTCGGAAGAACCCCTTCTTCATTAGCAACTTCAACAATGATAGGCAGGACGGCTTCATACGGCATACCCAGCTTATGGGCACGGATACGGACCCATATGAGATATGGCTCCATTGGAAGAGAAGTCTTTGGACCCAGCTCATGTGGATCAGATCTGTGAACTCTATCCCAAGCCCTTATGAATCTGCGACATTGCTCGTCGCTATCCCCTTGAAAATCAAAGATGATACTAGGCATTAACAGCTCATGAGGTCCTTCTCTTTTGGCTCGCCCAAACTGACGTAATGCCAAGCATGGGTTATAAGAAATTCCTCCATGGGTTCCTATCAGTGGAACATTGGGGTATTCCCCACAGCGATCAATGATAGCCACCTCATCCATACCCTTGATAGTCCAGATGATGTCATTATGAGAGAGAGACATAACCCTATAGGCCCAGCCCATGCCTTCTTTGTTCTTCAGCACTGATTTGGGGAGGTGCAAAATAAACCACCTCGCCAATAATGGAGCACATCACATCAGGGTTCCCCGTTTCCGAGGAGTACGAGCATAGAGCTGATGAAGAATGTCACCCAAGAGAGTGGGTACAGGATTACGAGAGATGAAGATTTTCACCGCATTCACATCAACAAAGGAGTCAGGATTCAGAAACAAAACCAAGCCATATATCAAAAGAGCTAGAATATCTTTGAATTCCTTGAAGTCTAGACTATCCTAGGAATAGTTAGCCTTACCAACCAAGAACCAAGAACCTAAAGAAATGGTACAGCGGATCATAGAATTGGACCAAAACACTCATCATCTGCTCGTCCAATTTGGAGGTGACCAAACTGAGAAGATACCCATGTCTTATGATGAAGGAGGTAGTGTCAGGCATCTTTGCAACCAATTCTTTAAGCATAGTGGGAACCTGGACAAAGTTGACCCGGATGGTGTTCCTACACATGGGCATCATGACCTACAAAATAGAACAAAGATGAATCCCTCCTGTCTTTGAAATAGGTTAGTCCAATGCAAGATGTATGAAATGTTATGATGTCATGATGTCATGATAGAAAGCATACCACAAGTATCCACAAATAGCAAACATGGTAAAGGCACACAAGTCACACAGAGAGCCCTTAGATTTCAGGCTGGCAAGGAGCTTAGGTACTACCCTCTTTCAGTTCAGTTGGTTTAAACCTGTCCTAAAAATAGTAATCGGGTTCTAGAGGATCTCAATATCACTGACTACCCTCGATCGATCATAATTCCAGGTTAGCAACCTTTTCTTGCGGCCGGAATCATCGCGATAGTTTAGTCTCAATGAGTGTAGCATATTGCTACTGTTCTATGGCCAAGTTGGTCAATTTAAAGGTTCTAAGGTCAGTTGGTGCTTAATGACCCCTTAGATGACCCATATTCTCCTCATTCCAACACAAGGGATATCGGTACAATCTAAAGTGCCACACTAATGTAGCTACTGCTTCAACCGTATCGGTCTACACCGTACAGTTCCCTCACAGTTTATTGCTACTTACCTAAAGGGTATCCCCCAGATCCGGGTTAGGATCTATAGTAACTCCGATACAAGCCGACAAATATAAAGCATACAAGTCAAGCAATTGAAAACATAATGATCTAATCCTAAGGTACACCCCACTTATTAAGAGTCCCCAGCAGAGTCGCCAGTTCTGTGATACGGTGGGAGAGAACTGACTGTTTTTGGAATGCTGGTTCGCGTTTTGCGTTTGTTTTCGCAAAATGTCGCGGTAAGCAAGAGTCGCCACTGTCTTTTATTTTATCCAACAAGGAAAGGAAAAAAGCACAGAAAAATTCCTTTTTCGAGATGTTTCTCGGGTCTGGGGGTAGATTATAGAAAGGGAAGGTGTTAGCACCCTTTCTATCAGTGGTTATCCACGGGCTCTTAGGTACTTGCTCAAAGTGTTTTCAAAATTTTCTTTTCTTTGTGTTTGTGGGTTTGAAAAGAGTTTTTGTTTGAAGAGGAGTGTAAGTGTGAAAAGTTTTTGTTTTGTTTTGAAAGAGCAAGTACTTAAGAACCATCTACCTACTCGAAAAAAAGAATCGTTCCATGCTATCTTCCTTTAGGCAATGCTATCCCACTATTGATGAGTAGGTAGCATCGTCGTTGGAGTTTTAAGGGTCAATTCGATTAAGGGACGTGTGGTCACTAAAGCAATGTTAGGATGCCTTAGCGGTAACCCTAATGTCTTAGATCATTTTTCCGAGGCAACCGTTTCGAGGCAACTATGATCTTTGGACAAGAGGGCGACCTCTAAAACTTCCTATACTTAATGACCACGTTCGAAGGCAACCAAGTGAGGTGTACCCTAAGAGTGCGCATGTGCGAGTGTGTTGTTTTCAGTTAATTTGTCTTTGTACATGTCATGGGTGATCTATCTTGATTTTAGGTTCAAATGTTCGATCTTGTCATGCATTCCCTATTATCAAACATCTAACAGTTTATAAGTTGCGGAATTTAAATTGCGGAAATTAAACTAACTATTACAAGGCGTCGGGTATTTACATCGCCAAAAGCAACCCTTGAAATTAAAATGCGGAAAATAAATAAAGCGATAAAATAATTAAAGTCCTATTAAACTATTACATTCCGGGAAATAGATACAATATTGAACAAAAAATGGAACGCGTGCGGGAAATTAAATTGGGCGAGTTCTAGGGTTTTGACCCTTTGATTATTAAAGAAAAGGATTTTTTTTTGTTATTTTGAATTAAAAGAAAATAGACTAAGTTAATTATTAAATTAATAAACAAATTAATTAATTAATAAAAATGATATTTTTGGATTTTGATATTTAAAGAAATAAAAATAATTTGATCAATGTTAATAAAACCTAATTATCTAAGTTAATTTTAATTATTGCAAAAATATTAAAGTTATTCCTAATTAAAACTAAATTAATTAAATTAATATTTATTAACAAAAATAAAATACTGAAAATTAATTTAATAAACAAAATATTTTTTGGTTTTAATTTTATTAAGAAAAAGTTTTAATTGGTTAGTGGTTAAATAATGAAATAATAACAATAATTAATTAAAAGAAATAATAAAAGAAAAGAGAAAAAAGTTAGGGTTTGGGCCTTTTTTGGGGAGGTTTTGATAGCAATTTCCAAGGCCCATTTGTGTTGGCCTGGCTGACTTTCGTGCATCCCATGTGGCACTTTGACTAGGGAGTATGGTGGACGTCCCATTTGGACCACCAGATCTGGCCTGGGGCTATCTGGCAGGTGATTGAATGAGGGCATATGATAGGTCTTAAGCCTTGGTTTATACTGGATAACCTGTGAAAAAATAATACAAAGCATATGGGGGACCCGAGATTCGAACCCAGGTCCTGTAAGTCATTGCGTACACTCCACTACCACTCAACCAACGCGCTTTTATTGTTAGTGTATTAGGAATAAAATATAATATGGAAAAAAACAATAATATGCCAGAAATAAAAAAAAAGTGCGAATCGTTTGAATTGGCCAACCAGTGGGAAACACGTCTTCGTCTTCTTCGTTCAACCCTATAAATTTACCTGCGGATTTACATCCGCAACTAAATTCGTATGTGCATCCTAAAATCCATTATAGGCCATGGAAATTGATTCCAAGCACATGGTCATGCTCGTCTACCTCCCCTGGTTATATCCATGCCCATCAATAAGGCTGATTTTGCCTAAAAAAGAAACGCCCAAGAAAACAATCCACGAACCCTAGATTCGTCTATGGGGTTACAGGTCATATTAATGCAATCAAATAATGCAGAAAGCTTGTAAATTGAACAAGGATTATGAGTATGCCCATAATTTGTGCCAAAGATGCAAGAAATAGGAGTTACGAATTTGAATACATGGGTATGAAACGGGATGCTTACAGTGCGACTTGTTGCGTATGAAAGCTTGCTTTGGATTGCAGAAGGTTCAATGATTGTCCAGCAAGCAATTGGCGTTGAGTTTTGCCTTTGAAAACGCCTCCAAAGATGATTTCAGTTTCACACTTTTTCACCTTTTTTCAAGTTTTGCTTTTGATGATTCTGCAGCCTCTCTCGCTTGAATTCGCGTGCTTTGGCTTGTATAAGTAATAAGCAATGCATTAGGTCAGCAAATGTGGGTTGAATCCTTGTACATCAATGCGTTGAGATTGGATTTGATCCTCCATTGAAAGCTTGCTTAATTTGCCAAAAATCCAATCTTTTTGCACATGGAATGATTGATACGAATTTGATCCACTTGATGATGATGATTAGGTCCTGAAAATAGAAAAAGATCTCATGTAATCAAGTTTTGTGATTTTATTTGATTTAAATTTATTAAAGATGGAATAATTCAAATAAAAATCAAATAAAATAGAAAAATTGATAAATGGACACAAGGCTGAAGCTAGGACAGGTGTGTAGTGTGACAAGATCAAATCAAGTGGAAAAGAATGGGCCCATTTGACAAAATTTGAAGTTTTGGGGATAGTTGATTTTTGGCAATTTTGCAAAAATGCCCAACTTCAACAAGGCATAACTACTTCGATTTTGAACTTTTGGAAGTATTCTTGGACTTTTTAGAAATCTTGATATGTCCCCTAACCAACCCTTTTGGTCTCATATCAATTTGATATTCCATGCTCAAGTTATAGGCTTTGGCAAAACATGTGTTTTTGTTGACTTTCAAAAATGACCTATAATGTCCAAATTTGTAACTTCTTGTGAGTTCATTTCTTGAGCTTGGGGTATGTAGATGGATTGTAGGAAATTGCATCCTATTCAAAATGAGCTTTATATGGGTCATTTATCATGAACTATGAGAAAGTTATGCTTGGTCAAAGTTGAGTTGACTTTTCCTACAAAACCCTAATTTAGCAACTTTTGAGTCTTAATGAATTTTGAGCAATCCTTGATGAATCATGATCAACCCTTGATCAAATGATGAAATATCCTTAAAAATGAGAATGTTGACAAAAAAACTTGAAGTTTGACTGTATTTGGGTCACAGTTGACTTTTGCCCTAGCACAATCGATTTTTGGACCCTTTGAGCAATTGACTGAGCAAACTTCCTCTGCAAGGCTTGAAATTTGACATGGATGAACTTGAGAACATATTAGGACATTGGGGAGCACTTGAGGTCATTTGGATGCAAGGACCTTGATGCAACACAAAACCCTAATTTGAGGTTGACTGCCTTAGGAGATAGCTTGACTGTCTAACTCTTGAGCAATCTTGAACCACTTAGAGATTTTTCTTGCAATGTTTTTGAGAGATATGAGGGGGGAAATTTTGGGGTGCAACAGGCCCATTTGGCAAAAATTGAAGTTTTAGGGGTAGTTGACTTTTGGCAATTTTGCAAAAAAGGTCAACTTCACCAATGTATAACTTCCTCAATTTTGACTCTTTGGAGGTGTTCTTGGACTTTTTAGAAATCTTGAGATGTCCTCTAAGAAACCCTTTTGGTCAATCTCATTTTGATATTCCATGCTCATGTATGAAGCTTTTACAAAAAAGGTGTTTTTGTTGACTTTTCAAAATGACCTATAATGTCCAAATTCATAACTTCTTGTGAGTGCATATTTTGAACTCGGGAGATGAAGATGGATTGTAGGGAATTTAATCCTCTTCAAAATGAGCTTTGGATGGATCATTTCTCATAAAGTATGATAAAGTTATGCTTGGTCAAAGTTGGGTTGACTTTTCCTACAAAACCCTAATTTAGCAACTTTTGAATCTTGATGAATTATGAGCAATGCTTGATGAATCATGATCAACCCTTGATCAAATGATTAAATATACTTTAAAATGAGGATGTTGACCAAAAATATTGAAGTTTGACTGTATGTGGGCCACAGTTGACTTTTGCCCTAGCACAATCGATTTTCATGCCTTTGAGCAATTGACTGAGCAAACTTCCTCTGCAAGGCTTGAAACTTGACATGGGTGATCTTGATAACATTTTAAGACATTTGTGAGAATTTGGGATCACTTGGACTCAAGTATCTTGTTGCGACATGAAACCCTAATTTGAGGTAGACTGCCTTAGGAGAGAGCTTGTCTTGCCAACCCTTGGACTACTTTGAGCAACTTGAGGATCTTTCTTGAAATGTTTTAAGAAATATGGGAGGGAAAATTTTGGGGTACAACAACAAGCTTGCAGCAGCTTCTCCTTAACAATCATTAGAGGAGTAGTCAAATCATTCACAGTAGAAACATTAGAAACATCTTCAACAGCATTAACGCCCTTGTCATGATTGGGCATATGTGCAGTAATCAAATTAGGAGTCTCAGGAGGGTTAAATTCAATCTCCTTTGCGTCAATCATGTCTTAGATCTTATTCTTCAGAGCCCAACAATTTCTAGTATCATGCCCGGGTTGGCAGAGTGATACACACACCTTGCATTGGGATTATAGCAGGGAGAAGAAGTGTTAAGATTCTGTGGAGGCTCTCTCAATGTAAACCAGCCATGCCTTCAACATGTGTTGTAATGCTTAAGCCAACAACATGTTGATCTTTGTGAACTACCTCCTAGGTGCTTCCTGCCTACGTTGGTTATTCTATTATTGTTGCACTAGCGCATGATTGGAGATCAGTACTGCCCCCACATATTGGTTTCAATCGCTCTTATTACGGCCCTTCTAGCCGTACACAACATTGGATTCCCTCTTACCATTATAAGGCTTTTTTACAACATTTGAAGATGTAGCCACCTGGATTTTACCGCTTCTGATTTCATTTTCCACATGTTCCACTATCAAGATCAGTTCGGTGAACCCAACCGAAGAACTTCCTAGCAGATGATAAAAGGGACCTGTCAGTGTGCTCATGAACATGTCAACCAACTTTCTATCAGCCAAAGGAGGTTGGACTCTGCCTGCAAGATCTCTCCACTTCTCTGCATATTCTTTAAAGCCTTCATTAGAGCCCATGGTCATACTCTATAGTTGCATATGGGTTGGTGCAAGATCAACATTATATTGGTATTGCTTATAGAAAGCAGCAGCCAAATCTTTCCAGGTGTGAATATTGGTTCCTTCTAATTAATAGAACCATTCCAACTGTGTTCCAGACAGACACTTGAAAGAAATGAACCACAATTTCTTATCAGCAATATATGGTTGAATTTTCCGAACATAAGATCTCAAATGCAACTTTGGACAAGAAATGCCATCATACTTGGTAAAGGTAGGAGTCTTAAACTTGGGAGGAATAACAACTCTTGAAACCAGACCCAAATCATCAAAGTTCAATCCAGGCACCTTCTGGATCTCCATAGCTCTCATACGCTCTTCCAGCAGCTTATACTTTTCGTCAGCAGGGGGATATTGTTCATCCAAGTAATCATCTTCCTCTTCATCAGGACATTTGTTAGAACTAGGATTTCTTCTCTCAGTCTTCACACTCTTATTGTCTTCATCCTACTTGTCATTTTAATCAGATGGGATGTTAATATCTCGAGCTTGCTTGGAAGGACCTCTGAACCTTCTTCCCATGTTAAGAATTTCGATTGGTTTCTTTACTTTCTTCTTTTTGTCGTTGGTGACAAGTACCTTAAATTCTTCCTGCCCCTTGCCCAAGTTCATGAACATTTGTTGGAATTGGGCATTCTGAGCTTGGAGATCTTTGACTGTTTGTTTGAGATCCATTTTTCTATTGAAATAAACAACAAGAAGATGAGAAAAATTATCTTGGGAATACCTGTTATAATATGCATGACATGTAGATGCATATGCAATGTTTTCAAGGATATTATGGGATTAAAATATTAGAAAAAAGAATCTGGTTGCAGCTTTGTCTTGAAGAACTTTGAGCTTTCATCTTTGAATGTCCTTCTACCAAGCTCACCATATCAAGTGGGTCCTAGCCTCTAACTCAAGAGAACGACATCTGGTCAGAGGAAAATAAATCCTCTTGCCCCTTGCTTGCAATCTGGCTTATAATAATCCTACACCAAAGATCCCTAAGATCCTTGAAATGGTTAGTAAAAATGTCTTGTCATATGTTATAATGTCATGATGTTACGTTTATGTTTAAACAAGCAGCAAACACAAATAAACCACACAAGAGCCTTAGGTTTAAAGGCTTGCATGAGGTCCATAGGTAAGTACCCTTCTCTATTAAAGTTAAGGTGGCTCAACCTGTCCTAAAATAGTAACTGGGTTCTAAGTATCTCATATCACAGATCTTTCTCGAAGGTTTTATTTTAGTATAACAACTGACTTTCCACCAAAATATCCTTCGAGTCGAATCTCAATGAGTGTAACATCGAGTATCAACCAATCTTGGATTGCACCAAAGTCGACCATCTCACTACCTTCTAATGGCCAAGATGGGTTAATTAAGGTTCTAAAAGTTAGTTAGTGCTAATGACACCACACATAAGCCTAATTTTATCCTCGACTGACTCAAGGAACATTAATACAATCCAAAGTGTCGCACTAACCGCAGCCATCACTTCAACCATATCGGTCTATGTCGTACAATTTAAATGATCTATTTCTACTTACCTAAGGCATACCTAGATCCAAGTGTTGGATCTTACAAGTAAATAAACCCAAGCAAACCTTTAATTTTAAAGCAAACAAAGCAAACAGTGAAAGCAAGTAAAAATGATCTAGACTCTAAGGTAACCCTCTTTTTTAAGTACATCCCCGATAGAGTTGCCAGTTCTGTAATACGGTGGGAGAATTGAATTTTTTTTTGGTTTTATCCAAATGTGCGGAGAGCAAGAGCCGCCACCGACTTTTCTTTTATCTAATGTAAGGAAAGACTGAAAAGAACAGGAAAGACCTTGATAGATTTTGAGTTCGGGAGGTAAGTTTTGAAAAGGGAAGGTGTTAGCACCCTTTTCATCTGTAGTTATCTATGGGTTCTTAATCGCTAGCTCACTTTTGAAAATTTGCTTTGTGTGTGTGATTTGTTTGAAAATATTTTAAAAAGCCAAAGTACTGCCAACTTTGTAATGATTCTTGTATCAGTCTTTAAAAATGCATACTAAGTGTTTTAGAAAATATTTGAAAGTGTGATGTGTACAAATGTTTCTTAGAAAAGATCGTGAGCGAGCGATTAATAGTTCTTACCCATTCAAGGTCATTCTTGTTATTTTCCTTCTCCATTAGAGATAATGCTCTCCATACCATTAGTTGATAGGTAGCCCCATCTATTGGATGTGAAGGGACATGCGTGGGGTCATCGAATGGTCATTGAAGGCAACATGTAGAGAGACTTTAGCAATTGTATCAGTGGGACTAGATCATTTTTCGTAGGCAACATCAAAGGGTCATCGAGGGACTATGATCTTTACTGGAAGGCACTTTGCTAAAGTATCCCCACTTTTGAGGGACATGACCATGTTTCCGAAGGCAACAAAAAGAGATTATCCTAGAGGTGCAAAGTGTGAATAGTGTGTTCAATTCAGTTATTTATCTTGTATTAGAGTTATCTATCGATTGTTTTTAGATCTTGCCATACATGCCCTAATTACTAACAGTTGAATATATACAAAATTAAAGGTGCAGAAAGTAAATCCTACGCTATTATGAGGCTTTGGGGAAGTCACATAAAGAATGCGGGAAAGTAAAGTGTGAAATTTAGACCCTAGACTATTATATCATGTGAGCAGTTACATAATAGAAAAGAATGCGGAAAGATGAATCTAAACTATTACAAGGAAAAGTCGTGTGACCTATACAATTTCTCTAAGAAGTTAAATGCAAAATAAATAAAAAATGTTGAAAAATGTTTGAATGTGATTTATTATGAAATTAATTTGATGTTAATTAAATAATTAAAACCCTAAGTCTAATTAATTTTAATTAATAAAATCCTAAGTCTAATTAATTTTAATTTTAAGAAAATATTTATTAACCTAATTAATTAGTAAATAAAAAAAATCAAAATTAATTATTGATTAAAAACCTAAACCTAATTTATTATGGTTTTGAAAAAATGATTAAAATTGATTGATAGTTAATTAAGGAAAATAATTAGGGTTAGTAAAAAAAATTAGGGTTAGTGATAAAAAAAAGAGAAGAAAATAGGTTAGTAAAACAAGAAAAAAAAGATTGTATGGGGTGGGTGTTGAACCCACGACCTCCAGCATTCACAATTTTATAGCTTGCCATCAAGCCAAGTGCTTGTTGGTGATGGGAAATAAGCGCAACATATTATATTGGAAACTTGCGTAAATTGGGAAAAATACAAAAAAAAGTTGCAAAAGGCAGGGATCGAACCCACGTCCTTGTATACCAAAGCCTTAGCGCGCACGTTCTTGCCACTGGGGTGACTGTTTCATCCGGTAATCTAATGAAACAAAATAAATATATTATCAAACAAAATTAATGCACCAGAGAAGCACCGGAGCCCTAACTCCGGTCGTCTTCTCCGATTAAGTGATGTTTATAACCTACAAAATAAAAAATGTTAGTGATCTAGAAAGACCCTGCCCCCTTAATTTGAGGGCTGCGAACTCATTGGTGGCCTTAGATTTGACTAAAATGTCCTACACAGTGAGATATAATCAAAATAATCCAAAATGGCATAAACATGGTGATGCATGATTCATCATGGGACTCATGTGATGGTTCAGACATGTTCTATTACATCTCAAGAACACATTAGCGTAGTTAGTTTCAATCAAAACAACATAAAATTTAAAACACGAAACTCATAAAAATATGTCAATCGGCCATGCTTGGAATGCTTGTTTCATGCACTTTTTATCATCAAGAACAATCAAGTATTACCCTATAACACCTCAGGGATTGATTGGAATGGTTGGTTTGCTTTGAGAAGGGCTGGAAATAGGGTTTCAAGTTGGCCCTAGTTTGACAAAAATTTGAGATTTGGAGGGTGTGCTCTTGCAAGGTTTTTTTCACTGTCCTTTGTCTGAAGATAATGAGCATATATATAGGAAGAGATTAGGTCAAGAAGAATGGGTTTGGACCTCTTGTAATTATATCTTTTATTTTTGTTAAAAAATAAGTTTAAATCTTTCCAACCATGAAGATTTGCTCTACCAATGAATTCACACGATTTATAGCGTGTTCTTGGGCCTCCAAAATATCTGAAACAAAAGCCTTCTAAGTCTTATACCTCCACTTACTATTTATTTGATTTAATTTGCATTTAAATGAATAAAAATTCAAATAAAAGAAATAAATATTATAAAAAATATATTAATGGTTTTGCGGATTTCCTAACATGTCATGTGCACGTTTGAACTTCAAAAATTGGACCCACTAGTCCAAAAGCCCAAATTTGTTCAATTGAGGTTTCATGCAATTTCACAAAGTTACCTAACTTGTGCAACTCATAACTTGCTCAATTTTTATCATATGAAGGTGATTTTGAACTTTTTAGAAACCTAAAGATGTCCCTTACAATCTCCATGTTGGTCATTTTTCCATTTGAAGACATTATCTTGATGTGAACTACTTTGACAAAAAGTGTCTTTTTGTTGACTTTTAAAATGACCTGTAATGTGTTTGCCCATATCTCCCAAATGAAGCATTTTTGGACTTGAGCTTAGAGAGACAAAGATGTAGAGAATTGAATTTATTTCAAAATGAGCTTTAGTTGAGAAAAATTTGATGAAGTATGTGAAAGTTATGCTTGGTCAAAGTTCAGTTAAAACCCCAATTTAGCAACTTTTGACTTTTGATGAATCTTGAGTTTTCTTGAGGAGTTATGATCAACCCTTGATCAAATGATGAATCTAACTTAAAAATATTGATGTTGACCAAAAATATTGAAGTTTGACTGTATGTTAACCATAATTGACTTTTTACCCAATACAGTTGATTCTCAATCATCTGACTAATTGACTGAGCAAACTTGTGTTACAGGGCTTGAAACTTGACATGAGGATTCTTTGAAGCATATGAGAAACCATGAAACTCATTTGAGACATTAGAAGCTCAATTTTCTATGAGAAAACGAAAACCCTAGTTATAGGCAACTATTTAGGAGGAGGACTCATTTGATCATTCTTGAGTAGTCTTGAATACTTGATAACCTTAGGGGAATGAGAAATTATTTTAAGAATGAGAGGGAAAATTTGGGGGTACAATAGAACCCTATGCGGAAAAACAAGCTGCTAATGCACTTCTTTCAAGATAGCCTCAGTGGAGCATCTCTTGAATGGTATACTCGGCTTGAACGGACCCACGTCCGAACTTGGAAGGAATTAGCATAAGCCTTTTTCAAACAGTATAATTATAACAATAACATGGCTTCTACCAGAATTCAACTCTAGGGTTTGACTAAGAAGACTGACGAGTCTTTCAAAGAGTATGCTCAGAGATGGAGAGAACTAGCTGCCAGAATCCAACGTCCTCTATTGGAACAAGAGCGTGTGGACATGTTCACAGATACTCTGCAAGGTCCCTATCTGATGATTGGATATACTACTTCTAATTTTCAGACTTGGTTGTCGTAGGTGAACAAATTGAAAATGGTATCAAGATTGGTAAGATTCATGGTGTCACTACTTATGAAGGAGAAGCAAGTGCAGTTTATGAAGATGAAGAGGAAACCCCTGTGTAACACCCCAATTTTCTTTATTAATTATTATTATTAAATTTCCATGTTAATTATTATTTGTTTTGAAATTATTTAATTAATTTTTGTGTGACTATGTGAATAATTGATTTAATTAGAACAAATGTGTATTATATATTATTTGGTTATTGAGTGTGAGAATAGCAAAATACAAATTTTGGTATTATGTTTCATTATAGTGGGTGAGCGAAGTTAAGCTCATTAGAGTTAGTAAGAGTTGAACAAAATAAGGAAAAAATAGAATTAGAAAGAGAAAGTGAAGAAAACAAGAGAATAGAAGAAAAAGGAGACAAGGGAGAAAAGGAGAAGAGAATAGGATATAACCCTAGAGTATCTACATCCAAGGTAAGGGTGGGTATTTATTTTTTTATGGATGTAATGGTATGTGATGGATAGTAAGCATGAATTAGGGATTTGTTCTTCAATTTCTAGGTTTTGACATGATAAGATTTGAATGTAGAATCATGAAATTGATGTTGGAAATCATGTTTTGATGTTTGTATTTGATTCTATATGTTAGATATAGGTCATAATACATTTAATTGGTGAAATATATGTGTCTGAATGGGATTTGGATGGACAAATTCGTAGCAAGGCAGAAGCTGTCCGTAACAGATTTTTCTAGTTTTTCGCGAGGCTGCTTAGTGCCCTAGGTGCCGCTTAGCACGGTCTGGAATATAAAAATTATTATTTTTTGAAACCGTTCTGGATTATGGATGCCTATGATTTATCACTAATTTATATGAATTTTAATAATTTATTCGATATGTTTTGGATTGATTTTAGATGACTTTTGATGAGAAAGATGATACTTGATTTTGTGTATGAGAATGATGTGAAATGATGATGAATGTGAGTAACATGATTAGAATATGTTTGTTATATGTTATAATGATTTATTTAGATGATTAATGCTATGAGAATACATTATGTGTGATTGATGACATGAAATATGTATGTTGTGCAATTTGGTGAAGATAATTCAAATGTGTTGAATTATGTGAAATATGCTTGTATGATTAAGATATGGAGATAGTCTTAATTGCATATTATGTTGAGATTTCACATGCATCATTTATGTCAAGAGGAATTTTTTGGTAATTTTGTGGGAATTATTGATTTGTCCCAAACGTGTAGATGAGAGTTTGAAAGCTTAGAGAACGGGGTTTTTGGGGGCTATCTATCTTGGAGATATTGACCCGGTAGGACCGGTAAGAATAACATTGGGTACCACATGCATATAACATTGAGTTGCATTAGAGTCACATGTGTCGATGTGAAATATTGAATTGGTGTGCATTGCGTGATAATGGTTTGAATGTTACTTATGTGGTATATGTGATTGCTCTTATCTTTGAATCATGAATTGTTGAGTAATGTCGTATATGTAATCATGTGAATTGTGTTAGAATATGTTGAATACATGATTATGTGAAGTGTGATTAATTCAATTGATGTATGTATGTTATGCAATTACTTATTATTATATATTTCTATAATGATATGGATTCTCACGCTTCTGTTGGAATGATATTTTATACAACAATGCTCAGGTACCGAGGATAGTGATGGTGCTTCTAGAAATGAGTAGTTGGAGGAGCTAGTCCTTTATTTATCAATTTTACTAGGTAGTGAGTCATGCTCCGGTCTATGTAACACGAGGAACATTTGGATTCATGTTATTTTTATTATGTTCATGTTTATTTGAGAGATTTTGTTATACTCTCTGGTTATTTATGTTGGATTGATATGTATGTCATGATGGCCTTTAGTGCCTAATACTTTATGTTATGATTGTCAGTATGGGATTTCAATCATTAGTATTATTATTTTGAGTTGAGAATTATTTTGTTGCGAGATGCATATGTGTTATTGTATGGAACATGATTCTAAATGTGTGTTATAAATATGACTAGTGTATTTGTGTTGTTGTTGTGAAGTAAATGTGGTGCCCTCTTTGATATGCATGCTAATTTACTGCGATTATGCTATATTATTTGTGCAGAGTTTATGGGTGTTACATTTAGTGGTACCATAGCATGGTCGGTCAGTTGGCCAAGTTATTAATATGTTTATCTCCTTTTATATTTGATATGTGTCATATACACAATAAGTACTGTTTGTATGATGAGTGTTGTTGGTTGTTTGGTTGTTTGGAATCTCGAGATGATGCTTGCAGGAAGACTGACGATGTTATTCCTAAAGAGTTGGCAATGTTGGCTGGTGCAATTGTGCAACAACTGCACGTCAATGCTGGTAACAGAGATGATGATGAATTTCGTGCTTTGGGGAAGTTCCAGAGTAACAATACACCAATATTTGAAGGAGCTCATGAACCTGACAAGGCACAAATTTAGCTGAAAGCGATTGAGAAGATCTTTCGGGTTATGAATTGTTCGGATGCATATAAGGTGAAGTTTGGCACCCATATGCTTGAGAAGGAAGCTGAGGATTGGTGGAAGAACACTATTCAAAGATTTGATGAAGATGAGATTGAGGTTACTTGGGCACTTTTCAGATATGCATTTCTGGAGAAGTATTTTCCAGAGGATGTGCTTGGGAAAAAGGAGATTGAATTTCTTGAGTTGAAGCATGGTAATGGAACCGTGGTTGAGTATGCTATAAATTTTGAGGAGTTGATTAAGTTTTGTCCTTATTACAATACTACTAATGCTAAGAGATCTAAGTGTCTTAAGTTTGTGAATGGTTTGAGGCTCGAGATCAAGAAGGCTATGGGTTATCAGCAGATTACTCGATTTTCTGAGCTGGTTAACAAGCGTAGGATCTATGATAAGGATAGTCGAGATAGTGCTCCTTACTATAAGGCTTTGCATGATAAGAAGGGAAAGGGGCAATTCAGAGGGAATCCATATGTGTCTCCTGCTGGTAAAGGGAATCAGAAAGTTGGTGATAACAAGAAGACGAGTGGGGGAGGAGCTTCTACTCTGTTTAGGTGCTTCAAGTGTGGTGTTGAAGGACATCATGTTTCTGATTGAATAAGTCCTTATGTGAAGTGTTTCAAGTGTCGCAAGCTAGGTCATAAGTCTAATGATTGCATAGGAGGTACGGGTGTGACTTGATACAACTGTGGTGAGCAAGTTCACATTAGTTCCAAGTGTGATAAGTCAAAGAATGAACAAGCTAGATGGAAAGTGTTTGCTCTATGGTTCTGAGACTGCTGCTGATGAAAGACTAATTTGAGGTACGTGCTTTATTAATAATCTAGATTTTATTGTTATTATTGATACTGGCGCAACACATTCTTTCATTTCTTTGGATTGTGTTAAGAGATTGAATCTTGAGTTATCTGATATGAATGGAAGTATGGTTATTGAAACTTCTGCTATGAGTTCAGTGACTACTTCATATGTGTGTTTGAATTATCTGTTGAGTATTTTAGGTAAAGACTTTGGAGTTGATTTAGTGTGTCTTCCGTTAGATAAACTTGATGTTATTCTTAGGATGAACTGATTGGAATTCAATCATGTTTATATCAACTGTTTTTATAAGACAATTATCTTTCTCGATTCTAGTTTTGAGAGAGATTTGTTTATGTCCGCCAAGCAAGTGAATGAGTTTGTACAAGATGGTGTTGTGTTATTGGATTTGAGGGCAACCTTGAATGTTGATGGGAAATGAAAAATTGGTGAATTAGCAATAGCTCGTGATTTTCCTGAGGTATTTCCTGAACATGTAAGTGATTTTCCGCCAGAGTGTAAGGTGGAGTTTATGATCAATTTAATTCCAGGAACTAGTCCGGTATCGATGGCTCCATATTGGATGTCAGCATCTGAATTGAAAGAGTTAAAGAGTCGGCTTGAGGATTTGCTTGAAAAGAGATTCATTCGCCCTAGTGTGTCACCGTGGGGTGCACCCGTTTTGTTGGTTAAGAAGAAAGAAGTTACTATGAGATTATGTGTGGATTATAGACAACTGAATAAGGTGACTATCAAGAATAAATATCCACTTTTAGGATTGATGATTTTATGGATCATTTGGTTGGTGCAAGTGGGTTTAGCAAGATAGATTTGATGTCTGCGTATCATCAGATTTGTGTGAAGGCTGAAGATATTCAGAAGACTACTTTTAGAACAAGGTATGGTCATTATAAGTATTTTGTAATGATGTTAGGAGTGACCAATGCACCTGGTGTATTTATGGAATACATGAACAAGATTTTCGATCAGTATTTGGATAAGTTTGTGGTTATTTTCATTGATGATATTTTGATATATCCAAAGAGTGAAGAAGATCATGTTGAACATCTGAAGATTATGTTATCCATGTTGAAAGAGAAGCATATGTATGCTAAGTTTTTTAAATGTGAGTTTTGGTTGAAGGAAGTGAGTTTCCTTGGTCATGTGATATCAAGTGGTGGTATTTCTGTTGATCTGTCGAAGATTGAGGTTGTGTCTCAATGGGGAGCTCCAAAATCTATTTATGAGATTAGAAATTTTCTTGGTTTAGCAGGTTATTATCAGAAGTTTATTGAAGGATTTTCCAAGTTAGCTTTATCGTTGATGCAATTGACTAGGAAGGGTCAAGCTTTTATTTGGACTACACAATGTGAAGCTGGTTTTCAAGAGCATAAGAGACGGTTCACAATCACTCCTATTTTAATTTTTCCTAATACGACATAATCATTTGTTGTGTATTGTGATGCTTCATTGATGGGTTTGGGAGGTGTGTTGATGCTGAATCGACAAGTTGTAGCTTATGATTTAAGGCAACTGAAAGTGCATGAAAGGAATTATCTGACTCATGATTTGGAGTTAGTCGTTGTTGTGTTTGTATTGAAACTCTGGAGGAATTATTTGTTTGGGTCGAGATTTGATGTATTTAATGATCACAAGAGTTTGAAATATTTGTTTGATCATAAAGAGTTGAATACGAGGCAAAGAAGATGGTTGGAATTCTTGAAGGATTATGATTTTCTTTTGAATTATCATCCTGGTAAAGTGAATGTTGTGGCTGATGCATTGAGTAGGAAGTCTTTGCATATGTCGATGTTCATAGTGCGAGAGTTGGAATTTCTTGAGCAATTTCGAGATATGAGTTTGGTTTGTGAAGAGACTTCTTCTAGAGTTAAGCTTGGTACGTTGAAGCTTACTAGTGACATTCTTGATGAGATTCAAGAAGGTTAAAAATTTGATTTGAGTTTGGTGGATATATTGACGTTGATCAATCAAGGTCGAGGTGGCAATTTTCAGATTGGTGAGATTGGTATCAAGAGATGTCGTGATAGAGTTTGTGTTCTGGGTATAGCTGATTTGATGAAGAGAATTCTCGAGGAAGGGCATCGTAGTGGATTTAGTATTCATCCTAGAGCTACTAAGATGTATCAAGATTTAAGGAAATTATTTTGGTGGCCAGGTATGAATAAAGAGATTGTAGAATTTGTGTATTCTTGTTTGATTTGTCAGAAGTCGAAACTTGAACGTCAGAAATTGTCTGATTTGATGCAACCGTTATCTATTCCTTAATGGAAATGGGATAGTATCTCTATGTATTTTGTTCCCAGTTTATCCAGAACACCGAGTAATTTTGAGGCTATTTGGGTTATTTTGGACAAGTTGACTAAATCTACTTACTTTATTCCAATGAGAATAGATTATCCAATGGAGAAGATTGCATAGTTGTACATTGAGAAGATTGTCAGTTTGAATGGTATTCTATCTAGCATTGTATCAAATAGGGATACGAGGTTTACTTCGAGATTTTGGGAAGTTTTGCAAAATGCTTTGGGTAATAAGTTGCATTCAAGTTCTGCTTATCATCCGTAAACAGATGGTCAGACTGAGAGGATGATTCAGGCACTTGAGGATCTTTTGAGAGCTTGTGTATTGGAATAAAGAGGTAGTTAGGATAATTACTTTCCTTTGATTTAGTTTACTTATAACAACATTTTCCATTCGAGTATTGGAATGACACCAATTGAGGCTTTGTATGGTAGAAGGTGTAGGATGCCTTTGTGTTGGTATGAATCTAGAGAGAGTGTTGTGGTTGGAACTGAGATAGTCCAGCAGACTAATGATAAGATTAAGATGATTTAGGAGAATATTAAGGCTTCTCATTTTCGTAAGAAGATTTATCATGATAAGACGAGGAAAGCACTTAAGTTTGAGAAGGGAGATCGTGTGTTTCTTTGAGTTACTCTGGTAATGGGTATTGGTCGAGCTTTGAAGTTGCGTAAGTTGATGCCACATTTTATTGGTCCTTATCAGATTCTAGAGAAAGTGGGTGAAGTGGCTTATCAAATTACTTTGCCACTGTCACTTGCTAACCTCCATGCCGTGTTTCATGTGTCACAGTTGAGGAGATACATTGTGGATCCGTCTTATGTGGTCCAATTAGATGATGTTCAGGTAAGAGAAAACCTAAATGTGGAGACATCATCTATGTGGATAGAGGATCATAGTTGAAAAAACTTCATGGTAAAAAATTGCCTGGGTGAAGGTAGCTTGGAGAGGACCGGCGGTGGAAACATGACTTGGGAACTTGAGAGTCAGATGAAAGAGTCTTATCCTGAGTTGTTTGTTTGAAGTAATTTTTGATGACGAAAATATTTTAAGTGGGGGACAGTTGTAACACCCCGATTTTATTTATTAATTATTTTATTATTTAATTACCATGTTAATTATTATTTGGTTTGATAATTATTTAATTAATTGATTTTTGTGTGACTGTGAATAATTGATTTAATTGGAACAAGTGTGTATTATATGTTATTGAGTTATTGAGTGTGAGAATAGAAAAATATACATTTGGGCCTTATGTTTCATTAGAGTGGGTGAGTGGAGTTAGGCCCATTTATAGTTAGTAAGAGTTAAGCAAAATAAGGAAAATATAGAATTAGAAAGAGAAAGTGAAGAAAACAAGAGAAGAGAAGAAAAAGGAGGCAAGAGAGGAAAGGAGAAGAGAAGAGGATAGAACCCTAGAGTATCTAAATCCAAGGTAAGGGGGTATTCATTAATTTATGAGTGTATATAATGGTATGTGATGGGTAGTAAGCATGAATTAAGGATTTGTTCTTTAATTTCTAGGTTTTGACATGTTAGGGTTATAATGTAGAATCAAGAAATTGATGTTGGAAATCATGTTTTGATGTTTGTTTTTAATGTTATATGTTAGATATATGTTATAATACATTTAATTGGTAATACATATGTGTTTGAATGAGATTTGGATGGACAAATTCATAGCAAGGCAGAAGCTGTCCGTAACAGATTTTTCTGGTTTTTCGCAAGGTCGTTTAGCGCCCTAGGTGCCGCTTAGCACGGTCTGGAATACAAAAATTATTATTTTCTGAAACTGATTTGGATTATGGATGCTTATGATTTATCATTGATTTACATGAATTTCAATAATTTATTTGATGTGTTTTGAATTGGTTTTGGATGACTTTTGATGAGAAACATGATACTTGATTTTATGTATGAGAATGATATGAAATGATGATGAATGTGAATAACATGATTAGAGTATGTTTTCTACATGTTATAATGATGTGTTGAGCTGATTAATGCTATGATAATGCATTGTATGTGATTGATGACTTGAAATATGTATGTTGTGCAATTTGGTGAAGATAATTCAAATGAGTTGAATAGTGTGAAATATGCTTGTATGATTAAGATATGGAGATAGTCTTAATTGCATATTATGTTTAGATTGCACATGCATCATTTGTGTCCAGAGGCAATGCTTGGTAATTCCGTGGAGATTATTGACTTGTCCCAAACCTGAAGATGGGGGGTTTGAAAGCTTAGAGAACAGGCTTTTTGGTGGTTATCTATCTTGGAGATGTGGACCCGGTAGGACAGGTAAGGATAATAGTCGGTACCACATGCAAATTGCATTGAGATGCATTGGAGTCACATGTGTCGATGTGAAATGTTGAATTGATGTATGTTGTACCCCAAAATTTTCCCTCCCATTTTTCTCAAGACATGCTTTCAAAGGTTCTCAAATACTCAAGATACTCATGGTTTGACCAGTCAATGCTCCTCCTAAGCCAAAGGTCTACAACTAGGGTTTTGGGTTTCTCAAGGAAATTTGGGTTGCAAAGGTATCAAGTGGTTTCCATGGTTCTCCATAGGTTCTCAAAAAGGTTCATATCAAGTTTCAAGTCTTGCATCACAAGTTTGCCCAGTCAATGGCTCAGATGATTGAAAATCAACTATATTGGGAAAAAAGTAAACTATGGTCAACATATAGTCAAACTTCAAGATTTTTTGTCAACATCAACACCTTGAGGTGATATTCATAATTTGATCAAGGGTTGGTCATGATTCCCCAAGGAAAGCTCTCAAATCATCAAAAGTTAACAATTGTCAAATTAGGGTTTCCTTAGGAGAAGTCAATTGAACTTTGACCAAGCATAACTTTCACATACTTCGTCAACTTTTCCCCAGCCAAAACTCATTTTGAAGAGAATTAAATTCTCTACAACTTTTAATTTATGCTCAAGTCCATAAAATGCTTCATTTGAAAGATATGAGCTAATACATTATAAGCCATTTTTAAAAGTCAACAAAAGACACTTTTTGTCAAGGCAACTTACATCAAGATAATGTCTCCAAATGCAAAAATGATTAAAAGATAAAGTGTATATGACATCTTGAGCTTTTGAAAAAGTCCAATATCATCTTCAAAAGATGAAAATTGAGCAAGTTATGAGTTGTACAAGTTGGGAAATTTTGAGGAAATTCTTGAAATGCAAGATGAGCAAAATTGAAAAATTTTTATGGCCTAACTTTTTGAGCTTCATACCTGCTCATGACCTTATAAGAGACTTTTTGAGCTCACTCACACCTTGCTCTACTTTTTCTCATTATTTTATTTATATTTTGTTTTGTTTTATTCAAGTAAACTCAAAATAAATAAATTAAATAGAAAGTAAATGGGCCAGGGGCATGAATTAATTTTTTAAGGTCCATGCTGCATATTATAGCCTGTCAACCTTGCCAATTTCGTGAACAAGCCAAAATGGCAAGAGATATCTCAAGTTTGGCAAGTTTTAAAGTTGTTTTATCTTGTTTTATTAAGGCCATCATGGCTTGGGTTTATGCCATATTTGTCAGCCCAAGACATTCCTCTATATAAAACAAACAGAAGCAGATCAAATGACACGAAAAAAATCATTTGCACCAAAGCTCTCCAAAAAATTCTCAAAAATCCAAAAAAGTTGTGAAAATTATATCTCACATTCCAGCAAGTTTCTATCCAAACTAAGGTTTGCATTCACTTCCTGAGGGTCAAAAGTGTTGATCCAAGTCCATACTTGCAGCCCTAAAGCGCCAGAACAAGATTTGTGCATCACATCGGTTTTTGAAATTGGTAAAATATCAAAATTAAGTTTTCGTGCATTTTTAATCCTTGCTAACATGTTTGATTTCCTCATATGCATCATTAGATCAGGTTAGGCGTGTTACATGTAAAGATTGACGTAGAAAGGGTGTTTTACCATTGTTAGGGCACCAAATCCATTGATCATTGAACTGGACATTGCAAGCACTCTTAGATCTTCTTAATCATTCCATTGAATTCATAGCATGCCACTTAATGGATTTAAGTTATTAGATCTTCTGTTTTGATGTGTTTTCACAGGTTTTGGTGAAGGAACAAGCCAGAGAAGACGACCAGAGCTAGAGCTCCGGCGCTTCTCCGGTCAATAGAATCTGTTTTAATATTTCTCTTTATTTTTTGATTTTATATATCAGATGTATAGACTTCCCCAACGGTAAGTGTGTGTGTGTGTGTGTGTTAGAGCGTTAGTGTGCCAGGGCGTGGGTTCAATTCCCGTCCTTGGCATATTATTTTTCCTTGTTTTTGTTTAAGATTTAGTATGAACCAGTCTACAACGCGCATGGTACACTTCACATTGGGGCCATTAGATCTCAAAGCTTCCAGATCCAACGCTCTAAAATCATCAGGACCATGATCCACTCCAAGGCACGTTTCTCACTGGATCCAAAATAGAGTCTTGGACTCATTTGTTTTGGGCCTAAGGATTTCAATTTTGACACCCTCTAATACGCTTTTACAGCATTGACCCATGTTTTTTTTATTATTTTTTAAAATTTATTTCTTTCCTTTTAATCATTTTTTGAAATCATAAAGAAAATCAAATAAAAAAGGATTAGATTTAGGTTGATTAATTAATTTAATTTTTACAAAATAAAACTTAATTAATTTAATCCCTTTAAGTTTATTTTATTACTTAATTAATTAGAATTAGGTTTAAATTTTTTAATCATTTAATTATTTTTCTAAACAATAAAAACACCAAAAATATTTTTCTATACTTAGGATATTTTATGGTTTTTCTTAGATACTTATTCCCTCTTCAATCTCCGCGCACTCGTTTATTTTTTTCAAATTTTTTATAATTATTGTAACTGCTCAAGTATGTAATAGATGAACTAGAACTCTTTACCTTTTTATCCCCCAATTTTTTGGTCTGTACTCCCCCATTCTCGAAGTGATGTAATAACGTAGTTTACTTCCCTCACTTGTATGTATATATCTAATTGCTATATTAAATAGGCGTGCATGGCAAGATCTAAAAAGCAAACGGTAGAAAACCTAACATCTAAGATAAGCATAACTAAAACACAACACACTTCACACACGCGCACCTCTAAGGTACCCACACTTGTTGCCTTCGGAAAACAACAGCCACGTTTCTCGAACGTGGGATGTTTTAGCAGAAACCCTTTGGTTAAAAGATCAGTTCCTTGATGACCCTTCGATGCTGCCTCGGTAAATGATCTTGGTACCTTAGGGTAATTGCTAAAATATCTTACGAGTTGCCTTCGTGACTATATGATGACCCGCCCCTGTCCCTCAAAATATACAATGATAGGGTTACCTACCAACTAATGCTAGGATAGCACTATCTAAAGGAAAAGAGGAAAAGAACTAAGATCTTTTGAGTAGGTAGATAGCTTGTAGTTGCTTGCTCACAAAACAAAACAATCTCCCACACATACACTCTCTTTTCTAAATATTTTCAAAGGAAAAACACTTTGTATGCATTCTTTACGATACGAGAATCATTATAAAGTGTTGTCTCACTAAGGTGTGATACGATGGCAGAACTGACTGTTTTTTTAGTTACTACTGGTTTTGCGTTTTTTGTTTGCAAATGTACGGTAAGCAAGAGTCGCCACCGTCTTTTATTTTATCCAACAAAGGAAAAGTGAAAAAGAACAGAATAAACCTTTTTCGAGATGTTTCTGAGTACGGGAGGTTGATTAAAGAAAGGGAAGATGTTAGCACCCTTTATATAAGTGGTTTTCCATGGGCTCTTAGGTACTTGCTCATTTTTAAATTGCTTTTGTGTGTTTGCGTGCTTTTAAAAAAGTTTTGAAATTGCCTTAGTGTGACTGTGATACGGTGGCCAGAACCGGGACTGTTTTAGGAATGCTGGTTTGCGTTTTGCGTTTGTATTCGCAAAATGTCACGATAAGCAAGAGTCGCCACCGAATTTTATTTTAACCAACAAGGAAAGAAAAAAAGCACAGAAAAATTCCTTTTTTCGAGATATTCTGAGTACGGGGGTAGATTATAGAAAGGGAAGGTATTATCACCATTTATATCGGTAGTTATCTACGGGCTCTTAGGTATTTGCTCATCATTTTCAAAATTGCTTCTTTGTGTGCTTGTGTGTTTTGAAAAGTTTTTGTTTTGACTTTGATTTAACTCTTGCTTTTGTCTTCAAGAGTGTTACGAAGTGTTTTTGAAAACTTTGTTTGAAAAGGAGTGTAAGTGTGAAAAAGTTTGTTTGGATTGAACAAGTACTTCAGAGCTAATCTACCTACTCGAAAAAAGAATTGTTCTATGTTCGTTTCCTTTAGACAATGCCATCCCACTATTAGTGAGTGGGTAGCACTGTCGTTGGAGATTTAAGGGTTAATTCGAAAGGGACGTATGGTCAATAAAGCAATGTTAGGACGTCTTAGTAGTAACTCTAATGTCTTAAGATCGATTATTCGAGGCAACAATATCCGAGGTAACCTTTCTGAGGCAACTTTGATCTTTTAGACAAGAGAGCGACCACTAAAATATCCTATACTCAATGACCGTTTACCGAAGGCAACCGAAGTGGGAGTATACCCTAGGAGTGCGCATGTGCGAGTGATTCAATTTCAAGTTATTATCTTGCATATTTAGGGTTTGCTAATTGTCTTAAAGTTAATCATACATTCTTGTCATGCATCCCTATTATTCATATATCTAACAATTTAATATTTGCGGAATTTAAAGTGCTTAAAGTAAAGCTACGCTATTACAAGGCTTCGGGTATTTACATAGCCAAAACAAACCCTTAAAAATAAAGAGATAAATGAAAGTAAAAACCCTAATTAATCTATTACAACTTGTGAGCAATTACATTAATATGGTAAAAACAAATGAATAAAGTGCGCGCGGTGAAATTAGAACGAGAGAGAATTAGGGTTTTGACCCCTTCTAACCTAATTGAAAGAAAAAATGTTTTTGTTGTTTTTAATTATTTTTAAGAAAAAAGAATTAGGTTTTTAAAATAAATACAAAATTAATTAGCTATTTAAATAATTAAAGAAAATAATTTTCATGACCTATTTTTATGTTTTGGTTATTTTTTAAGAAAAAAAGAAAATAGAATTAAATTATAAACAAAACCCTAATTGTTCTAATTATTTTTAAATTTATTTACAAAAAGAAATTAAAGTTATCTAAAATTAAATAACCTAATTAAATTAATATTTGTATAAAAAATAAATATCCTAAATCTAATTGGATGAAAAACATTTTTTTGATAAAAGAAAAATTAAGTTGTTAGTAAAAACAAATAAATAAATTAAATAAAACAAAATATAAAAAGAAAAGATTAAAGAGAACTGGGCCTGGAAAGCAGTTTGGGGGGGTGTATATAGCAAATCTTGGGCCCAAAAGGGATTGACCCACGTTGACCTGTTGGTTCCCATGCATTGCATTGACCATGGCCTATGATGCTCCTTCATTGATGGCCTTCAGATCTGGCCTCCTGGACACTTGGCAGATTGGATGATGAGGTCACATGGTGTGCTTCAAACCTGCGTGCGCGCCTAATTACATGAAAGAAAATAATATGAAGAAATTGGGGGACCTGGGATTCGAACCCAGGCCCTGATGCCTTTTCCACACATTCCACTACCAATTGCGCTGGCTGCTTTGTTTGTACATAGAATGAATAATAATGACAATATAAAATAACGTAAAAAAAGGGCGCCAGATTTCAAATGGGCCAATACAGTAGCGCCACGCCAGTCATCTTCTTCCTTTCTCCGTTGGTAAAAGTCATAGACTTTTACCTACGGACGTGTGTCTGTTACTACAAACCTGCATACTCTTAAAATCAACCATGAGCAAGATAAATAAAAACTAGGGCCACCAATCAACTCGTTTGGACCTTCTGAGTGTGATGGTGCCCCTTTCATGGCCCAATTTCACCTGTATGCAAAGATCCCAAATCGAACAAAAAAATCCTAGCAATGGTGAAATCTCATACAATCCATGAAAACGCAATTAAATGTTACGAAAGCTTGCAAATATGTTAAGGGACAAGAATATGTGATTATCTCATGCTATAAGTGCCAGAATTATGCAAATCAATTTCAAAAATTCATCAAAGTCGTGGCTAACTTACAGTGGGTTTCAAGGCCTGAAAGTGCTTGCTCTTGATTGGTTTTGCTTGCTTGTGATCCCAGGAAGTGATTGGGATGGCTAGAAGGTCTTGAGAATGCCTGGAAGTATGAATTCGTGTCTGCACTTTTTTGGTGTTTTTTCAAGTTTTGTTCTGGTTCTTGCGCCTCTCTCTAGCCTTGATTTAGGTCTGCCAATGTTCCTTATGTATTGAGGAGTGAATTAGGGTTGAAAAAGTGTGCTCAATCTTTATCAATCATGGCTTTTGATTTTGATTTGATTCCTTTGAATATCTTTCCAAAAATAGGCCAAAACCAATATTTTTATGCTCACAAAAGCTTTGCACAAATTCAATCACTTGCCAACTGGATATGAGACCTGAAACATGCATAATATCTTGAGATTTCAATGATTTGAATTTTCTATGATTTGTTTTGATTTAAATTGATTTAATTAAAATAAAAATCAAAATAAATAATAAAAATAAGATGATGACAAATGGAAAGGGCTAGGACTCGTGGACCATGCTACCAACTCAAAACAAGTGCAAAAATTTAGGCCCATTTAGCAAAAATTGCAACTTGAGGCATAGTTGACTTTTGGCAATTTTGCAAAAAGTGTCAACTTCACCAATGCATAACTTCCTCAATTTTGACTCTTTGAAGGTGTTCTTCGAATTTTTAGAAATCTTGAGATGTCCTATAAGCAACCCTTTTGGTCTCATCTCAATTTGGTATTCCATGTTCATTTATGAAGCTTTAACAAAAAAAGGTGTTTTTGTTGATTTTTCAAAATGACCTATAATGTCAAAATTCATAACTTCTTGTGAGTGCATATTTTGAACTTGGGATATGAATATGGATTGTAGATAATTGAATCCTCTTCAAAGTGAGCTTTGTATGGGTTATTTCTCATAAAGTATGAGAAAGTTATGCTTGGTCAAAGTTGAGTTGACTTTTCCTACAAAACCCTAACTTAGCAACTTTTGGTTCTTGATGAATTATGAGCAACCCTTGATGAATAATGATCAACCCTTTATCAAATGAGGATGTTGACCAAAAATCTTGAAGTTTGACTGTATGTGGGCCACAGTTTACTTTTGCCCTAGCATCGGCGATTTTCAGGCCTTTGAGCAATTGCCTGAGTAAACTTCCTCTACAAGGCTTGAAACTTGACATTGATGATCTTGAGAACATATTAGGACAATGTTGAGCATTTGGGATCCCTTGGACTCAAGTATCTTGATGCAACATGAAACCCTAATTTGAGGTAGACTGCCTTAGGAGAGAGCTTGTCTGGTCAACCCTTGAACTTCCTTGAGCAACTTGAGAATTTTTCTTGAAATGTATTGAGAAATATGAGAGGGCAAATTTTGGGGTACAACAACGGCAATTCACTTTATGGTAACCCTTGTATCAGTCCTCAAGAGTGTGATAAAGTGTTTTTAAAAACTTTGTTCGAAAAGTGTAAGTATGAAAAAAAACTGGTTGTTTTGAGCAAGTACTTAAGAGTTTCTACCTACTCGAAAAAGACTATTCGTTTTTTTTATTTTCTTTAGATAGTGATATCCTACTATTAAGGAGTAGGTAGCTCCATAGTTGGAGTTTGAGGGACAATCGAAAGGGACGATTACGATCACTTTAAGACAACAGGGCAAGATCTCTTAGTAACTATCCTAAAGTTCTAAGATCGCATTTTGTTTTATCGAGGAAACCTTTGAAAGGGACTTGCGATCTCTGAATTAGAGGACAATCACTAAGAATTATCACGTTCGAGAATAGTTATCATATTTTTCTGAGGCAACCGAAGTGGGAGATACCCAAGAGGTGAGCATGTGCAAGTGTTTGATTTCAGTTTGTTTATCTTTGCACAGTTAGGGTTTTCTACGGTTTTAAATTATTGATCTTTTGCATACAATCCTAAACATACATCTAACAGTTTATAATTGCATAAATTAAAAGCGGAAAAGAAAACCTAATTATTACAGGGCTTCGGGGGATGGGGATTACATAACCAAAAACTTTGGGGATTTGAACAGTAAAACAGGAAAGGACAGTAAATAACCTAATTAACTATTACAAACCTCGGAGCAATTACATTAATTGGAAAAAATAATGAAAGGAATACGCACGATGAAATTAAATATGAGGAATTAAAGTTTAACGAATCTAATTGATTTAGAAGAAAAATATTTTTGCATTTTTTATTTGAGAAAATAATTAATTTTTGCAAATTAAAACTAATCTCTAATTTATTTTAATTATGAAAAGGGAATTAAATTATCCTAATTTAAACTAATCTAATCAATTAATGAAATTAATTATTTTAAGAGAAAAAAAAAACCAATTCTAATGTTTTGTGATTTAAAAAAACAATGATTTTTGTAAAGTAATTAAAAAACCAATAATTAAATAAAGAAATTAAAAAGAATTAAAATCGGCCTTGTATGAAATAGCAAACTGGGGGGGGGGGTGCCTTGCTGAATTTTGCAAAGCCCATAATAGTTGGCCCATCTGCCTTACGCGTGATTCAGTGAGGCTCTCATCTGGGGGTTCACCATGGGGATTGGTTGATTGGGCGCTGGATCTAATCTTGTAAAGATCCAATGGTTAGATCTTGAGAACGCAAGGTATACACACTGGATATCACACACTGGAACCTACAAGCAATATTGGGAAAATGCAAAATTGTTGGTTTCTGGGATCGAACCCAGGTCTTTGGTTTCACATGCTTGCTCCTTTGCCATCTGCGCTGTTAACTCATTCATGTATATAATGAAAAGATTATAATATAATGAAAAAAAACAATCCAAATGTCAAACATTCAAAACGCGCCCAATCAGCCTTGACATGGACCAGTGATGTGATGACAAACAGGCCAACATAATTCAAACCAGTCAACGGTGTCGGAGCTCAGCTCCGATCACCTTCTCCGGTAGCCTCAAAATGCCAAAACCTGCCAAACACGATGGATCAAAGTGCAAATGATACCCTACCCCCCTATTTCGAGGGTTGCGATCACGATGGTGGCCTCCGTTTGACCTAAAAATGCTTGTAAACACATATATGAGAAAACAAAACCTTTGTGCCCTAACAATGGCACCTTGTTGTTTCTGCATGCATGCTTGCATCTAATGATTCAAAACACCTTAGAATGACATTATGAACATATTCTAATGCAAAGATTTGATTTATATCACCTGAATCACAAGTTTAAGTTTGAGAATTTTACCAAATCGTGTGGATCGGGCTAGGATGATTCTGGGTGTTTTAACCTTCAAAGATGGATTAGATGATATGCTGGGAGTCCCAGGAGGATGATGGAATGCCTGGCTTTGACTGAAACTCGCCGGATCGTGGGTTACAAGATTGCACCTCTATTGATTTTTTTTTAAAACTTTGGTTGGCTTCTTAAGGCAGGTTGTGCGTTACTGTCTGTCCTTAGGGTTGGAATGGCTTGGCATATATATGTGAATCACATTAGGTTAACTAGTATGGCAAGAATCCAAAGATATCAATGCCTTTCAATTTTGCTTCAAATCTTTCCAATTTTGAATATCCTTGCCCATTCATAGCTTTCATGATTTCTTTGGCTATTGATAACACATGAGATCTCTATTCAATGCAAAAATCATTCCTAAAACAAATTATGTGATTTATTTGGATTTATTTGATTTTATTTGAGTTTTAAATGAATAAAATTCAAAATAAATTAAATAAACAAATAAATAAGGCATGGAGGGTCCCATAGGTCATGGACCATGCTAGGACTGAGATTCAGTCTTGAAAAGATTGGCCCATGTGGAAAAAAAAAGCAATTTTGGGCATTGTTAACTTTATGCAAATTTCCAAAAATGGCTAACTTTGACAATGCATATCTCTCTCAATTTTGACCCTAAGAGGGTGTTCTTGGACCTTTTAGAAAGATTAGAATGTCCCCTAAGCAACCTCTTTGGTTTCATCTCAATTGGATCTTCCATGTTTACGTAATAAGCTTTGACCCAAAAGGTGTTTTTGTTGACTTTTGAAAAGGACCTATAATGTGTAAATTTATATCTTTTCACGAGTGCATTTCTTGAACTTGAGGGATGAAGATGAGTTGTAGGGAATTGGTTTGTCTTCAAAATGAGCCTTGGATGAGAAATTTCTGATAAAGTATGAGAAAGTTATGCCTGGTCAAAGTTTGGTTGACTTTTCCTATAGAAACCCTAATTTCTTACGAGTTGCCTTCGTGACTATATGATGACCCGCCCCTGTCCCTCAAAATATACAATGATAGGGTTACCTACCAACTAATGCTAGGATAGCACTATCTAAAGGAAAAGAGGAAAAGAACTAAGATCTTTTGAGTAGGTAGATAGCTTGTAGTTGCTTGCTCACAAAACAAAACAATCTCCCACACATAACTCTCTTTTCTAAATATTTTCAAAGGAAAAACACTTTGTATGCATTCTTTACGATACGAGAATCATTATAAAGTGTTGTCTCACTAAGGTGTGATACGATGGCAGAACTGACTGTTTTTTTAGTTACTACTGGTTTTGCGTTTTTTTTTTGCAAATGTACGGTAAGCAAGAGTCGCCACCGTCTTTTATTTTATCCAACAAAGGAAAAGTGAAAAAGAACAGAATAAACCTTTTTCGAGATGTTTCTGAGTACGGGAGGTTGATTAAAGAAAGGGAAGATGTTAGCACCCTTTATATAAGTGGTTTTCCATGGGCTCTTAGGTACTTGCTCATTTTTAAATTGCTTTTGTGTGTTTGCGTGCTTTTAAAAAAGTTTTGAAATTGCCTTAGTGTGACTGTGATACGGTGGCCAGAACCGGGACTGTTTTAGGAATGCTGGTTTGCGTTTTGCGTTTGTATTCGCAAAATGTCACGATAAGCAAGAGTCGCCACCGAATTTTATTTTAACCAACAAGGAAAGAAAAAAAAGCACAGAAAAATTCCTTTTTTCGAGATATTCTGAGTACGGGGGTAGATTATAGAAAGGGAAGGTATTATCACCATTTATATCGGTAGTTATCTACGGGCTCTTAGGTATTTGCTCATCATTTTCAAAATTGCTTCTTTGTGTGCTTGTGTGTTTTGAAAAGTTTTTGTTTTGACTTTGATTTAACTCTTGCTTTTGTCTTCAAGAGTGTTACGAAGTGTTTTTGAAAACTTTGTTTGAAAAGGAGTGTAAGTGTGAAAAAGTTTGTTTGGATTGAACAAGTACTTCAGAGCTAATCTACCTACTCGAAAAAAGAATTGTTCTATGTTCGTTTCCTTTAGACAATGCCATCCCACTATTAGTGAGTGGGTAGCACTGTCGTTGGAGATTTAAGGGTTAATTCGAAAGGGACGTATGGTCAATAAAGCAATGTTAGGACGTCTTAGTAGTAACTCTAATGTCTTAAGATCGATTATTCGAGGCAACAATATCCGAGGTAACCTTTCTGAGGCAACTTTGATCTTTTAGACAAGAGAGCGACCACTAAAATATCCTATACTCAATGACCGTTTACCGAAGGCAACCGAAGTGGGAGTATACCCTAGGAGTGCGCATGTGCGAGTGATTCAATTTCAAGTTATTATCTTGCATATTTAGGGTTTGCTAATTGTCTTAAAGTTAATCATACATTCTTGTCATGCATCCCTATTATTCATATATCTAACAATTTAATATTTGCAGAATTTAAAGTGCTTAAAGTAAAGCTACGCTATTACAAGGCTTCGGGTATTTACATAGCCAAAACAAACCCTTAAAAATAAAGAGATAAATGAAAGTAAAAACCCTAATTAATCTATTACAACTTGTGAGCAATTACATTAATATGGTAAAAACAAATGAATAAAGTGCGCGCGGTGAAATTAGAACGAGAGAGAATTAGGGTTTTGACCCCTTCTAACCTAATTGAAAGAAAAAATGTTTTTGTTGTTTTTAATTATTTTTAAGAAAAAAGAATTAGGTTTTTAAAATAAATACAAAATTAATTAGCTATTTAAATAATTAAAGAAAATAATTTTCATGACCTATTTTTATGTTTTGGTTATTTTTTAAGAAAAAAAGAAAATAGAATTAAATTATAAACAAAACCCTAATTGTTCTAATTATTTTTAAATTTATTTACAAAAAGAAATTAAAGTTATCTAAAATTAAATAACCTAATTAAATTAATATTTGTATAAAAAATAAATATCCTAAATCTAATTGGATGAAAAACATTTTTTTGATAAAAGAAAAATTAAGTTGTTAGTAAAAACAAATAAATAAATTAAATAAAACAAAATATAAAAAGAAAAGATTAAAGAGAACTGGGCCTGGAAAGCAGTTTGGGGGGGTGTATATAGCAAATCTTGGGCCCAAAAGGGATTGACCCACGTTGACCTGTTGGTTCCCATGCATTGCATTGACCATGGCCTATGATGCTCCTTCATTGATGGCCTTCAGATCTGGCCTCCTGGACACTTGGCAGATTGGATGATGAGGTCACATGGTGTGCTTCAAACCTGCGTGCGCGCCTAATTACATGAAAGAAAATAATATGAAGAAATTGGGGGACCTGGGATTCGAACCCAGGCCCTGATGCCTTTTCCACACATTCCACTACCAATTGCGCTGGCTGCTTTGTTTGTACATAGAATGAATAATAATGACAATATAAAATAACATAAAAAAAGGGCGCCAGATTTCAAATGGGCCAATACAGTAGCGCCACGCAAGTCATCTTCTTCCTTTCTCCGTTGGTAAAAGTCATAGACTTTTACCTACGGACGTGTGTCTGTTACTACAAACCTGCATACTCTTAAAATCAACCATGAGCAAGATAAATAAAAACTAGGGCCACCAATCAACTCGTTTGGACCTTCTGAGTGTGATGGTGCCCCTTTCATGGCCCAATTTCACCTGTATGCAAAGATCCCAAATCGAACCAAAAAATCCTAGCAATGGTGAAATCTCATACAATCCATGAAAACGCAATTAAATGTTACGAAAGCTTGCAAATATGTTAAGGGACAAGAATATGTGATTATCTCATGCTATAAGTGCCAGAATTATGCAAATCGATTTCAAAAATTCATCAAAGTCGTGGCTAACTTACAGTGGGTTTCAAGGCCTGAAAGTGCTTGCTCTTGATTGGTTTTGCTTGCTTGTGATCCCAGGAAGTGATTGGGATGGCTAGAAGGTCTTGAGAATGCCTGGAAGTATGAATTCGTGTCTGCACTTTTTTGGTGTTTTTTCAAGTTTTGTTCTGGTTCTTGCGCCTCTCTCTAGCCTTGATTTAGGTCTGCCAATGTTCCTTATGTATTGAGGAGTGAATTAGGGTTGAAAAAGTGTGCTCAATCTTTATCAATCATGGCTTTTGATTTTGATTTGATTCCTTTGAATATCTTTCCAAAAATAGGCCAAAACCAATATTTTTATGCTCACAAAAGCTTTGCACAAATTCAATCACTTGCCAACTGGATATGAGACCTGAAACATGCATAATATCTTGAGATTTCAATGATTTGAATTTTCTATGATTTGTTTTGATTTAAATTGATTTAATTAAAATAAAAATCAAAATAAATAATAAAAATAAGATGATGACAAATGGAAAGGGCTAGGACTCGTGGACCATGCTACCAACTCAAAACAAGTGCAAAAATTTAGGCCCATTTAGCAAAAATTGCAACTTGAGGCATAGTTGACTTTTGGCAATTTTGCAAAAAGTGTCAACTTCACCAATGCATAACTTCCTCAATTTTGACTCTTTGAAGGTGTTCTTCGAATTTTTAGAAATCTTGAGATGTCCTATAAGCAACCCTTTTGGTCTCATCTCAATTTGGTATTCCATGTTCATTTATGAAGCTTTAACAAAAAAAGGTGTTTTTGTTGATTTTTCAAAATGACCTATAATGTCAAAATTCATAACTTCTTGTGAGTGCATATTTTGAACTTGGGATATGAATATGGATTGTAGATAATTGAATCCTCTTCAAAGTGAGCTTTGTATGGGTTATTTCTCATAAAGTATGAGAAAGTTATGCTTGGTCAAAGTTGAGTTGACTTTTCCTACAAAACCCTAACTTAGCAACTTTTGGTTCTTGATGAATTATGAGCAACCCTTGATGAATAATGATCAACCCTTTATCAAATGAGGATGTTGACCAAAAATCTTGAAGTTTGACTGTATGTGGGCCACAGTTTACTTTTGCCCTAGCATCGGCGATTTTCAGGCCTTTGAGCAATTGCCTGAGTAAACTTCCTCTACAAGGCTTGAAACTTGACATTGATGATCTTGAGAACATATTAGGACAATGTTGAGCATTTGGGATCCCTTGGACTCAAGTATCTTGATGCAACATGAAACCCTAATTTGAGGTAGACTGCCTTAGGAGAGAGCTTGTCTGGTCAACCCTTGAACTTCCTTGAGCAACTTGAGAATTTTTCTTGAAATGTATTGAGAAATATGAGAGGGCAAATTTTGGGGTACAACAACGGCAATTCACTTTATGGTAACCCTTGTATCAGTCCTCAAGAGTGTGATAAAGTGTTTTTAAAAACTTTGTTCGAAAAGTGTAAGTATGAAAAAAAACTGGTTGTTTTGAGCAAGTACTTAAGAGTTTCTACCTACTCGAAAAAGACTATTCGTTTTTTTTATTTTCTTTAGATAGTGATATCCTACTATTAAGGAGTAGGTAGCTCCATAGTTGGAGTTTGAGGGACAATCGAAAGGGACGATTACGATCACTTTAAGACAACAGGGCAAGATCTCTTAGTAACTATCCTAAAGTTCTAAGATCGCATTTTGTTTTATCGAGGAAACCTTTGAAAGGGACTTGCGATCTCTGAATTAGAGGACAATCACTAAGAATTATCACGTTCGAGAATAGTTATCATATTTTTCTGAGGCAACCGAAGTGGGAGATACCCAAGAGGTGAGCATGTGCAAGTGTTTGATTTCAGTTTGTTTATCTTTGCACAGTTAGGGTTTTCTACGGTTTTAAATTATTGATCTTTTGCATACAATCCTAAACATACATCTAACAGTTTATAATTGCATAAATTAAAAGCGGAAAAGAAAACCTAATTATTACAGGGCTTCGGGGGATGGGGATTACATAACCAAAAACTTTGGGGATTTGAACAGTAAAACAGGAAAGGACAGTAAATAACCTAATTAACTATTACAAACCTCGGAGCAATTACATTAATTGGAAAAAATAATGAAAGGAATACGCACGCTGAAATTAAATATGAGGAATTAAAGTTTAACGAATCTAATTGATTTAGAAGAAAAATATTTTTGCATTTTTTATTTGAGAAAATAATTAATTTTTGCAAATTAAAACTAATCTCTAATTTATTTTAATTATGAAAAGGGAATTAAATTATCCTAATTTAAACTAATCTAATCAATTAATGAAATTAATTATTTTAAGAAAAAAAAACCAATTCTAATGTTTTGTGATTTAAAAAAAACAATGATTTTTGTAAAGTAATTAAAAAACCAATAATTAAATAAAGAAATTAAAAAGAATTAAAATCGGCCTTGTATGAAATAGCAAACTGGGGGGGGGGGTGCCTTGCTGAATTTTGCAAAGCCCATAATAGTTGGCCCATCTGCCTTACGCGTGATTCAGTGAGGCTCTCATCTGGGGGTTCACCATGGGGATTGGTTGATTGGGCGCTGGATCTAATCTTGCAAAGATCCAATGGTTAGATCTTGAGAACGCAAGGTATACACACTGGATATCACACACTGGAACCTACAAGCAATATTGGGAAAATGCAAAATTGTTGGTTTCTGGGATCGAACCCAGGTCTTTGGTTTCACATGCTTGCTCCTTTGCCATCTGCGCTGTTAACTCATTCATGTATATAATGAAAAGATTATAATATAATGAAAAAAAACAATCCAAATGTCAAACATTCAAAACGCGCCCAATCAGCCTTGACATGGACCAGTGATGTGATGACAAACAGGCCAACATAATTCAAACCAGTCAACGGTGTCGGAGCTCAGCTCCGATCACCTTCTCCGGTAGCCTCAAAATGCCAAAACCTGCCAAACACGATGGATCAAAGTGCAAATGATACCCTACCCCCCTATTTCGAGGGTTGCGATCACGATGGTGGCCTCCGTTTGACCTAAAAATGCTTGTAAACACATATATGAGAAAACAAAACCTTTGTGCCCTAACAATGGCACCTTGTTGTTTCTGCATGCATGCTTGCATCTAATGATTCAAAACACCTTAGAATGACATTATGAACATATTCTAATGCAAAGATTTGATTTATATCACCTGAATCACAAGTTTAAGTTTGAGAATTTTACCAAATCGTGTGGATCGGGCTAGGATGATTCTGGGTGTTTTAACCTTCAAAGATGGATTAGATGATATGCTGGGAGTCCCAGGAGGATGATGGAATGCCTGGCTTTGACTGAAACTCGCCGGATCGTGGGTTACAAGATTGCACCTCTATTGATTTTTTTTTAAAACTTTGGTTGGCTTCTTAAGGCAGGTTGTGCGTTACTGTCTGTCCTTAGGGTTGGAATGGCTTGGCATATATATGTGAATCACATTAGGTTAACTAGTATGGCAAGAATCCAAAGATATCAATGCCTTTCAATTTTGCTTCAAATCTTTCCAATTTTGAATATCCTTGCCCATTCATAGCTTTCATGATTTCTTTGGCTATTGATAACACATGAGATCTCTATTCAATGCAAAAATCATTCCTAAAACAAATTATGTGATTTATTTGGATTTATTTGATTTTATTTGAGTTTTAAATGAATAAAATTCAAAATAAATTAAATAAACAAATAAATAAGGCATGGAGGGTCCCATAGGTCATGGACCATGCTAGGACTGAGATTCAGTCTTGAAAAGATTGGCCCATGTGGAAAAAAAAAGCAATTTTGGGCATTGTTAACTTTATGCAAATTTCCAAAAATGGCTAACTTTGACAATGCATATCTCTCTCAATTTTGACCCTAAGAGGGTGTTCTTGGACCTTTTAGAAAGATTAGAATGTCCCCTAAGCAACCTCTTTGGTTTCATCTCAATTGGATCTTCCATGTTTACGTAATAAGCTTTGACCCAAAAGGTGTTTTTGTTGACTTTTGAAAAGGACCTATAATGTGTAAATTTATATCTTTTCACGAGTGCATTTCTTGAACTTGAGGGATGAAGATGAGTTGTAGGGAATTGGTTTGTCTTCAAAATGAGCCTTGGATGAGAAATTTCTGATAAAGTATGAGAAAGTTATGTCTGGTCAAAGTTTGGTTGACTTTTCCTATAGAAACCCTAATTTAGCAACTTTTGAGTTTTGATGAATTAGGAGCATTCCTTGAGGAATCATGATAAAACCTTGATCAAATGATGGATATCACTTCAAAGTCTTGATGTTGACCAAAAATCTTGAAGTTTAACTGTATGTGGGTCATAATTGACTTTTGACCTAGTATAGTTGATTCTCAGGCATTTGAGCAGTTGACTGAGCAAACTTCTTGTGCAAGGCATGAAACTTGGCATGGATATTCTTGGAGGCATAATAGGACCATGGAAAGAAATTGAAGTCTTTGAATCTCATACGTCTTGATGAAAAGTGAAACCCTAGTTGGAGGTTCATTGCCTTAGGAAGAGAACTTGTCTGGTCAATTCTTGGGCATCCTTAGGCAAGTTGGGGACCTCAATGGACATGTGTTGAATAAATTGAGAGGGAAAATTTTGGGGTACAACAGATGCCCCTGTTCAATCTTCTTAAACCCGAGGATTTAGATTAGCTTGTCTTTCTTTCGTGATCTGAGGGTGGAAGATGATTGAACACTAGAGTGCCCAAAAACTTTCACTCGCATGAAGTGAATGTCGATCGATAATATCGGGAATGGGCTTACAGATTCCATTTGGAAGGCAACTAAGAATCATCAGGAATGGGCTTAAAGATGCCATCCAGAAAAGATATCAGTTGCATAAAAGAATCCTTTGCGAGAATTCCTGTACCTGCCGTTGAGGAGGACTTCGCTGGGGAATGTTGATTTATGTCCTGGGAAATAGAGTCTAGGAGCTTCGATTATCCATTACTCTACTGGGGAATTCACTCTTGATTGATGAGACAAAAGTGAGCTGTCATCTAGTCGAATCCAGGCTTCACAGTGACTGGTTGAGGATGATAAGGCTAACTGCTATCTGGTCGTATTCCAGGCTTCACAGCGACTTACTGGGGAAATGTGAGATCGACCGTATCTGGTTGGGTCCAGGTTTTACGGTGTTGTAAACTGTTGTCTGGATATAAAAGGGAAGGAGCTTGTATAGGGCTTTCTCGGGGAAAGTCCATGTAAAACTGCGTCAGGTAATTCATAAAAAGGAGCCTGGATAGTAGGGCTATGAGAAGGAACCTGGGTAGTAGGGTTACTTCAAAATAAAAGCCTGGATAGTAGGGCTATGAGAAGGAACCTGGGTAGTAGGGTTACTTCGAAATAAAGCCTGGGTAGTAGGGCTATGAGAAGGAACCTGGGTAGTAGGGTTACTTCGAAATAAAAGCCTGGGGTAGTAGGGCTATGAGAAGGAACCTGGGTAGTATGGTTACTTCGAAATAAATTCCTGGGTAGTAGGGCTGCTTCAGAATAAAAGTCTGGGTAGTAGGGCTATGAGAAGGAACCTGGGTAGTAGGGTTACTTCGAAATAAAAGCCTGGGTAGTAGGGCTACTTCGAAATGAAGCCTGGATAGTAGGGCTGATTTGGAATAAAAGCCTAGGCAGTAGGGCTATGAGAAGGAATCTGGGTAGTAGGGTTACTTCATTTGATCACGTAGATTAGTTGACCCGTTTGATTTCGGGAACTGATTTTCCATTAGTTGTCTGCAGATATGACATGTATAGCTTCACGGATTTAATCTTGAACTGTTGGAATTGTTGATGATAACCATCTTTCCTAAAAAGGTACATGATTAATTATATGCGATGAATGAAATGCATTGTGTGATGATGTTCTCAAAATAAATGAGATTATGTTGTATGAAATATGTATGCGTACGTCATGATGTATGAATATGGAATGCTATTGTGACATATCCGAGTCTGGGGATATAAATCCCTGACTGCTGCTGGAGAGTACTGGAAATTGAATTCCTGACCGTTGTAGAAAAAATGGTTCTTCTACTTCCGCTGGGGATAGTGAGCGGAGATGATTATGCCATGGATTTACTCCTTTCTGTTTGTGAATATTCTGCCGGGGAGAGAATCTACTTGAGAATAACTCTGCGGGGGGAATAACTCTGTTTGAGAGAGGAGATGCTTTGCTGGAATATTTTGCCGATTCAGAGAGATAAACTCCGCTGGGGGATGAACTTTCATAGCTGGAGGAATAAAACCTATGGAGGATTGAGCTTCTGTATTAAGAGAAATAAACTCTACTCGGGAGAAAACTTTATGAACCGCTTGCGATTATAAAATTCGGCTGGGGAAATAGATGTCGGCTCTCTGAAGGAACTTTGCTGGGGAAAGTAGCTCCTGTTTGGGGAAGCCGATGTCAAAGCTTCGGTTGCCTCTACTCTGTGGGGAGCATAGACGTTACAGGTTCGCATGTAATGGTGACCTTGTTTCAAAACTGTACCTACCCCTATAACTGCCGTAAGGAGTAATTGTCGGGATTGACATGTTTTTTTAGTTTTCGCCCTTGTTTCTTAAGTTATAAGCAACTGTTTTTCCGTTTCTTATGCAAATATTTGTGAATAGCAATAATATTCAAATGCACATGTCAAGAATAAATCATTTGACGTTTTTGCAAAACAAAACAGAAAAAGAAAGACAAATGGTTTTGTAAAACTGACTTGTATTAATTTCTGAAGTTAGCCTATAACAGGCGTTTTTGTACAAGGAAGCTGACGCTCTAGTAAGAGAACGCCGTCGTGAAAATGAAAGCTATACAATATTGTGTACAAAGAAGAGAAAACAATTATGTGTAATAATCCCATTGAGTTTCAATTGTTCTATTGCCGTTGTTGTACCCAAAAATTTGCCCTCCCATTTCTCAAAGGATCAACCTGGACCCTCAGGTTTGCTTCCATCCAATTTCAAGCCTTGAATTACAAATTTTCTAAGAAAGTCATTCATAAGGGCAAAATGGTCATTTGCACACTAAAAAGTCAAACTTTGACTTTTGTATCAAAATCAAGCTTCAAGAATCATATTTCATCAAGACAAATTGAAATATGAAGTTTGTTTCATCAAGAAATTCAAAAGTCAAAATTCTAAATACTTAGAATTTTTCTAAGTGTTTAAGAAATATGATAAGCTCAGAACGTCTGATCAGATTATCACCATGATGCAAGCTGATTCTGGAAGAACTTTTGGCACAAAAGTTATAGATTTCAATAAGATCTAAAAAATTGCAGAACAGAACTTCTCCTGGAAATGCTGGAATTTCAAGTTATAAATGTTCAAAGACACATCCATGAAACTAAAGCACTCAACAAATTCTGGACACTTTCAAGACAGAGTTGGGTCAGAACTTCTGGGCCAGTTTTCATAAAGGTTCAGACAGATTTTTCAAGGGTAATTCAAAGAAGGTTACAAAGCATGCTACAAGCTTCCTGGAAAGTCTGAGAGTTCCTTCATAACATGCTGGAGCAAAGAGATACAAGGATCAAAAGTTGGATGTTTATTCTAAATTATGCTGAAGCTGAACCTCTGACCCAGAATTAAGCAATGATGCAAAATATCACATTGCAGGATTTCTGGTTTGATAAATCTCATCATCATTTAATATTCACAACTACTTTTGAGTCTTTATACAAAGGATTTCCCCAGGTGTGGCATAGAAGTACCATTACTGTCTTGGAAAAGCAAACTCTTGTACAAGAGTGTGTTGGGCCCATGTGTTGCTTTTTCTTTTGAAGCTACCTTTCCTTAAATCCGGCTTACATTTCCATCTTAGGCGCTGCTAAGGCTATGAACCACCATACTTGCTCCAAGAACAAGGCAACTTCCCTAGCATGTGATGGTTGTACTCTCCAAGCTACAAGATTTTTGCCTATAAATTGAGAGCCATTGCCAATGGTAAAAGGGTCGAAAAAATTGAGAAAGAAAAAGCCTTGAACCCCTGCTAAAATTCCAAGAGTCCAAAGTTGCGAACACAAAAATACAAAACCTGTTAACTTTTGATTTCTTGCATTCAAACTCCATTTGTTCTCAAGTGTTTCTTGACTAAAACCATCCACACAGTTTCTGATTCACATATTAGAAGCTATCTTAACTTCTGTGTTCATACTGTAATACACTCTCCATCCACCTCCACTTCAAAGAAGTCAGAACATTACCCCTTGGATGTTCCAGATGTTGAAAACTTCCAGCCTGCTGAGTACGTGAAGAAGCTGCTCAGAACATAACCGGAGTTCAAGACCAAACTCCATGTCACAGAGTTTTTTTTCCAGCTGCAAGGTAAGCTTCTGCTGACTCTCATCATATTACTTAGGCATTATCAGATTTGCATGTTCAAAAAAATACAATGTAGACATCATGTTTCTAAGGTTGTACGTATTCTGAGGTTTCACGTATTTGTATGCCTAAGTAGGGAGTAAATTAGTTCAGAACTTCTTAAGGAAATTAGAATTAGCAGATTCATGCTTGTCTCTGATTTATACTTATGATACCTTTTGTTTCTGAAACACTGCGAAACCAGCCATAACTGTTATATGCGCATCTTCTGTTCTGTTGAGAAATGACTAAGTTGCAGATGTTGTTACTAACATGGAGAGGGAGACTAAGTTCTTCCAGTGGTATCCGAACTTCTGAAATCTTCTTTGTTCCCAGTGGACCCAGAACTTCTGACTTTACCTATTTTTACTAATATGATCTCTATTTTGCAGCACGCCAGAGTCAGAACTTCTGATCTCCTTTAGTCAGCAATACGCTGATTCTATTTTCTTTTTCCTCACTACTTTTTCTATCACTTCTTATTTCATTAATCAAAAAACACCAAAAGCATTTTTCATTTTTACATGCTTTATTTTATTTCTTAAAACAAAAAGATCAAAAATATTTTCTTAAACAAAACTTATCCTTTTCTAAAACAAAACAAGTTCATTTCACATTTTCTTGTACATTCTTATTCATTCAATATGGTTGTAATAGTAACTTAAGATTTAATTTTATTTGCAATCTTCATTTGTAAGTATGTACCTCCATCCCCCTAATGCTTGTAATAATGTAGAATATCTATTTTCTGCACTTTTTATTGCTTCCATATATTGTTAGTAATTAGGGTGTGTATGGCAAGACATGAAATAGACAAGTAGATAACCCTAATCAAGACTAAAAATGCATGCAATCAAACACACTTGCACACTAGCACCCTTAGGGTAATCCCACCTTGTTGCCTATCAGAAATATAGTCACGTCCCTCGAACATGGGAGTTTTAGCAAAGACCCTAGATAAAAGATCATAGTCCCTCGATGACCCTCGATGTTGCTTTAGGTAAACAATCTAGTCCCTAAACAACATTGCTAAAATGTCCCATAGGTTGCCTTCTATGACTATACAAACGTCCCACACTCGTCCTTTCACATCCAACGGTGGGGCTTCTCACCAAAACAATGGTAAGATAGTAACATCTAAAGGAGGAGGAAAAGAACAAATAAAACCTTTTGAGTAGGTAGATTCGCTCCTAGTTGCCCGTTAGCTCACAACAAAACATTTTTACACCAACACTCTCATTTGAAATATTTTCAAAAGACAAACACTTTGTACGCGTTCTTATAGAAACGAGAGCCATTACAAAGAAAACCCTTTTCAAAATAACTTTCAAAAACACATTCCACAAACACCTCTTTGAACTATTTTCAAAACAACACTTTGTACGCATTCTTATAGAGACGAGAATCATTACAAAGTCACATTTTCAAAATACTTTCAAAACCCACATCACAAGTACACATTCAAACAAAAGCAAGTGATCTAGCAAGTAACTAAGAGCCCATGGAAAACCATGGATGAAAAGGGTGCTAACACCTTCCCTTTTCATAATCTACCCCCCAAAATCAAGAAAACATCTCTAAAGGTCTTTCCTGTGCTTTTTTCACCTTTCCTTATTGGATAAAAGAAAAGTCAGTGGCGACTCTTGCTATCCGCAACATTTATGATCAAACGCAAAATAACCAAGTAAGTTCTCCCACCGTATCACAGAATTGGCGACTCTACTGGGGTCTTTTTAAAGTGGGGTTACCTTAGGGCGAGATCGCATCTACTTGATTTCATTGTTTGACTTGTATGATTTACGTTTTGGGTCCTTGTTTGGGTTACTGTTAAAAATCCTACACCCGGATTTGGGGAACACGTTTTAGGTAAGTAGCAATAAATTGTGAGGGAACTGTGCGGGGTATACCGACACGGTTGAAGTAGTAGCTACATTGATGTGGCACTTTGGTTGGTATCAGTAACCCTTGAGTCAATCAAGGAGAGTATGGGGCCGCCGTGTGGTGTTGTGAAGCATCAACTGACCTTAGAACCTTTAATTGCACAACTTGGCTAGTAGGACGTAGCGAGGTGGCCGGCCTTGGTGTATTCCCAAGGTCAACAGATACTCGATGCTACACTCATTGAGGTTTGACTCTTGAGCTTTGTTTGGTTGCGAGTCAATCGCCTATTGAACGAAGCTGGGGGAAAGATCGGTGATATTGAGATCCCTTAGAACCCGATTACTATTTATAGGACATGTTGAACCAATCCAACATCAAGAGGGTATGACCTTGAAACTCATGCAGGCCTTAAACCTAAGGACTTGGTGGGACTTGTTGGTTTTTTGCTATACTTGTGATTTTCTAACATAATCATGACATCATAAAGCATGGCATATCATGACTAACCATTTCAAGGGTTTCCTAGGACTCATTTTTGCTCTATTTTGTAGGACATGGCATCCGCCCGTAGAAACACTATACAGATTAACCTTGTGAAAGTGTCTCTCCAACTAAAGGATCTGGCATTAAGGGTTCTTGAAAGTTCTCATTTCACTAAAAAGCATGTTGCTCATTTTGGTCACTGCAAAACCTGACGAAGAATTATTAAAAGTGTTGTTCCAGTTCTTCGATATTATGCACCATTGTTTCACCTTCCCGGATTACCAGCTAGTACCTACTATGGAGGACTTTTCTCAGTTGTTGGGGGTACCTATTCTTGACCAGTTACCTTTAATGGTACGGAAGAACGATCAAAGCCTGAAGAGATTGCTAGAGCTCTATCCTTATAACGATCCAACATAGTGACAAATTGGGAGACTAGAGGGAGTGTCCAAGGAATTCCGGTTAAGTTTCTATTCGAGAAGGCTTACCATTTTTGGGATACTCTAGATTTACAAGCTTTCAAAGAGAAACTTGTAGATGTGAACACTATTAAGGTTTTTCTGTCTCATAATCCGGTGCCTACATTACTCGGGGATATTCTACACTCTCTACATGCTCGCACTCTAAAGAGAAGGGGGACCCTCCTGTGTTGCACTTCTCTATTGGCTAGGTGGTTTATTTCGCACCTACCTAGGTCTGTTTTGAAGAATGAACAGGGTTTGAAATGGTCTCGTAGGTTGATGTCCCTTAAGCATTCAGACATTCATTGGTGTTTGCGGTTCTCGGAAGATGTTACCATCATCGATCACTATGGTGAATTCCCTAATGTCCCTCTCTTAGGCATTAGGGGAGGAATCACTTACAACCCTTGTTTGGCCTTGCGTTAGTTTGGTTATGCAAGGAGAGATGGTCCTCATGATACGCTTATCCAAGGAATTGTCTTCAACTATGAGATTGATGCTCAGGGATACCGTAAAATGTTCATAAAAGCTTGGGGCATGGTGCATAAAATTGATAGCAAGACACTGGGGCACAAGAATTCCATCCTTCTTGAGCCCTATCTTCGATGGGTACGAGCCCGCACTCAAAATCTTATGATGCCTTACCCTGCTATCCTACCAATAATTATGGAACCAGTTGCTGAGGGAGATATAACTTCCCTTGTTCATCATCCTGACATGCCAACCGATCACGAGGAGTTGCAGAAGTCCTGGGTTCAACTTAAAGAGGAGCGGGACACGTTTGAAGCTCAGTTCTATGCCATCAAGAAGAAGGTCCTGGAGCTCACTAGGCTACTTCATGAAGAAAGGAACATAAACGCCTAAATTGCACCAAAGAGGATGCGCTCCTGGGAGACCTAGTTTCTTTTTGCTTTGAGTCTTGTTTAAACTGTAAGCCTAAAAGGAATTCTTTGTAATAAATCGAACTCATTAAATACAATTAACGTGTGTTTCTTTTTGGTTAAGCAAATTTGAGTTGTTAAGAATCCTTGAAATCATTGCATACGCATATCATCCATAGCATTGCATAAGCATGTACCATTACAGGTTTCTCATCTTCTTCGCTGTTTATTTCAGCAAAGATGTCTTCTGAACAAAGCATCAAAGATCTTCAGGCACAAAATGCCCAATTTCAACAAATGTTCATAAGTCTGGCGAAAGGGCAGGAGGATCTGAAGGCCCTCATCATGAAAGAGAAAAAGAAGAAGAAGAAGAAGAAGTCCGCCGGTATCCTTAATATGGGCAGAAGATTCGGGGGGCCGCTAAAGCAATTAGTTGATCTGACCTCCTCATCCAAAGAAGGGGAGAATCAAGGGAGGCAGATAAGGGAAGATAACCCCAGTCCTGAAGTTTCTGACAATGATACAGACTATATTAATGAGCAATATCCTCCCATTAAGGATAGATACAAGCAGTTAGAGGATCGGCTGAGTGCCATGGAAGTATAGAGAATACCTGGGTTGGATTTCGAAGAACTGGGATTGGTGTCAGGAGTGGTCATCCTGCAGAAATTTAAAGCTCCAATTTTCGCAAAATATGATGGGGTGTCTTGCCCAAAGCTTTATATTCGTTCCTACGTAAGGAAGATCCAGCCCCACACCGCTGATAGAAACTTGTGGGTTCACTTCTTTCAAGACAGCCTGTCAGGGACTCAGCTCGAATGGTTCTACCAATTGGAGGGGACCAATGTCCGAAACTGGGAGGATTTGGCTGCTGCTTTTAACAAGCAGTATCAATACAATGCCGACCTGGACCCTACTCGTACTCAACTCCAGAGTATGTCCATGGGTGCAGGTGAAGGCTTTAAGAACTATGTGCAGAAGTGGAGAGATTTGGCCGGGAGAGTCCAACCCCCTTTGTCTGATAGGGAGTTAGTCGACATGTTTCTTGGGACGCTGCCTAGTCCATTCTTCAACACTTTAATCGGTAGCTCATCGGCCGGTTTTACGGAGCTGATATTAACTGGAGAAAGGGTAGAAGCTGGAATCCGGAGCAGTAAAATACAGAAAGACACCTCTTCGAGCTCAGTAAAGAGGTCCTTCACCGGTAAAAAGGAGGCCAGTTCCGTTTATAGTCTGAGAGGTCAGAGCAAAATGGAATACCGTCCAACGGCTAGTGCTGTAATGATACCTATGCCTGCGGCTGCCCCACAATGCAACAATCAGCAAAGGGTAGAAAGACCACAAAGGCAGTTTACCCGGATTAACATGACATTGACAGAGGTTCTACCCCATCTGCTGAGATCCAACTTGACAACTTTGAATGAGGCTCCCAAAAATCCTAATACCACGTCTCCTCGGTACAATCCAAATGCTCAGTGTGCCTACCATTCTAAGAGTCCTGGTCACGATACAAATGATTGCTGGGCTCTAAGAAATAAAGTACAAGATCTGATTGAAGCCAACGAGATTGAGTTCGACGCTCCGGAGAAGCCCAATGTCATAATTGCTCCCATGCCTAGGCACAAGCGTGGAGTTAACGCAGATGATATCGATCTGTTTGTGACCTCAGTTGATGAAGTTTTTACTCCCCTTATGACTGTTAAGAAGAATTTGTTGCTGGCCGGTTTATTTCTGGGTTATGGTGAAGGTTGCCACATATGTTCATTTCTGCCTTCTGGTTGTTATCTGCTAAAAACAGGTGTCCAGCGCCTGATGGATGGCAGAGAAATTTTGTTCGAGAAAATCTTGACTCCTGTTGTTCCATTCGAAGACGTTGCTATTATAACCATTTCCTCCGATCCTTCCCAGGCCTCCTCAAGAAGACCTGTTAGGATTACACCCGCTCCGAGAGTTGCTCCCTTAATAATCACTTGTCCTGGTCCTGTCCCATACACCTCAGACAAAGCTGTCCTTTGGCATTATGGCGTTGATATCTACGATCATGGCGTTAAACAATACCTGAAGAATGAAGAGGCTGATCCCGATGTCAGTAACATTGTCGGGACCAGTAGGATTACTAGAAGTTGAAGGGTTTTTTTCTCCTAAGGTCTCCCCAAAGACTGTCACTAAGCCTGTCGTTATTTCATCTGTTGTTCCACCAGCACTTCCGTCGCTACTCCTGTTCTTACTCCAATTGCTACTCCTGCCGTAGAGTCATCTGTGACTCAAGGCAAAGAAGCAATAGGTGAGCCTTCCCGGACGGAGGCACCTAGAAAGATTGTCGCGGAAACCTCGAGGCAAGAGATAGAGGAAATTTTAAAAATAATTAAAAAAAAGCGACTACAATATGGTCGAGCAGTTGGGGAAGACCCCCTCGAAGATATCGATGTTGTCTTTGCTTTTATGTTCTAAGGCCCATGCGAAGGCTTTGATTGCATTCCTCAAGACCGCACATGTGCCGCAAGAAACCTCAGCCGATCAATTCAAAGACTGTGTGGCCAGCTTGACTGCTGACAATGGGCTAGGTTTTTTAGATGTCGACTTGACACCAAAAGGGAGGAAGCATAATGATGCTCTGCATGTCTCGATCGAATGCAGGGGCACTACCATGGCTCATGTGCTGGTGGATACTGGGTCTTCCCTGAATGTGCTGCCTAAGAAGGCTCTTGATTGTTTGGATTGTGAAGGATTGACCCTAAAGCCCAGTAACATTGTGGTAAGGGCTTTTGACGGGTCGAAGAGAATCGTGCCTGGGGAGGTGGACATCCCTGTCAAGGTAGGATCTCAAACTTTTAAGTCCACCTTCTATGTGATGGACATCAGGCCATCGTACTCTTGTTTGTTGGGTCGTCCTTGGATCCATGAAGCTGGGGCTGTTACTTCTACACTACACCAAATGTTGAAATATCCGGTGAAAGGGAAGATAGTCACTTGCATGGCGAATGGGAGTACATGGTGAGCCACCTGAACTCCTTCAGGTATGTGGAGATGGACGGGGAATTCATAGAGACCCCTTGTCAAAACTTTGAAGAGGTTCCCCAGATTTTGGCATCGACCGAGACTACCACTAGAAACAAACCTCCTCTGAAGATGGCTTCTCTCAAGGACGCCAGAGTAGTAGTTGAAAAAGGTAGGAGTACCAATTGGGGACAGCTTCCTGAGTTTTTTCACAAAACTGACAAGTTTGGCTTAGACTTTACTTCAGGGGCTCAGAGGGTTGTTCGACGCGCTCGAGTTGGAGGACCTCCCCTACGCATCAGCAATCAAGGGGTCAATGCTATTGAAGACAATGAGGAAGACTTTGATATTGATAGCTGGATTTACCTAGGGGTGTTCGTGGTGCGGTTTGGGCGGTTTTGAAGCAAAAAATCACCCGAACCGCAAGAGAAAAAAACATGCGGTTCGGTTTGGTTCGGTTGGCTTTTAAAAATAAATCCAAACCAAACCAAACCAAACTAATGCGGTTTGGATTGGTTCGGTTTTTTACAAAAAAAATTATTAAGTCATACAAACAAATATAGAGGAAAATATAATTTTGTATTTAATTGTTCGTACATTACCATAAAAAAATTTATAATTGTCAAAATAAGTTTATAATTTGATACATAAAATTGCGTATTATAATTTTATCTAAATATAAAGAATGATATAAACAAGATTGCATTCTTAAATAAATATTATACAAAGAATACGATAAAATATATTTTGTAAAAATAGTATTTATAAATGAATAATATTTTATTTTTTTATGATTTGTAAATTAAAATGAATATAATACAAAGTATGATAAAATATACACATAATACATGTTTATTACTCTAAAGAATTAAAGAAACATATATTGGTTAGTAAGATTTTATAACATAATGCGGTTTTGTTTGGTTTGGTTCGGTTTGTAAAATACAAACCGCAAACCGAAACGAACCGTGCGGTTCCGCGAGAAAATAACCCAAACACATCCGAACCAAATGCGGTTTTTTGCGGTTTCGGTTTGGTTCGGTTCAGTTTTGCGGTTTTCTATTGGGCCGGTTTGGTTTTGAACACCCCTAGATTTACCTAACTACCAATGGTGGGCCGAGTAATTGGATGGCCAGAGATTTTATACCAGTTTCTTTTATTCTGCAGTAATTGTCTCACTTGTTTTTATGAGTTTATAATGAATAATTTAAACTTTTTGGCCTTGTGTCTTACCCGAGGCACGATGGTTCTATCTGTGAGGGTTATTATATGTCATATCATATATCATCAATGAAGCATTGGACGTTCTTTACATACAAATTTTTCACTCTCTGTTTTTCTTTTTTGCCTTTACTTTATCAATATAGCTATGCTCTTACACACACTCACGTATCAAACTGCATATCCATATCCACTCTGGATCCCATTGATAACAATCATGCTATTGCCAATTATGACTTCGAAAATCTGATCAACCAAGCCGAGGACGAAGGTGAAGACGATTGTGAGGTACTTGGAGAACTTGCTAGACTACTACAACAGGAAGAAAGGGCCATACAGCCTCATGAAGTGTCGATTGAGACAATGAATTTGGGTATTGAGGAAGACAGAAAAGAGGTTAAAATAGGTGCAAATATGGAGCTTAGTGTCAAACAGAGGTTGATACAGATGCTGCACGACTATGTTGAGATCTTCGCCTGGTCCTATGAAGACATGCCTGGTTTAGACATTGATATTGTGGTACATCGCCTGCCGACTAAAAAAGATTATCCTCCAATTAAACAGAAGGTTCGCCGTATGCATCCCGAAATGTCAAAGAAGATCAAGGCAGAGGTCATGAAATAGTTCGGTGCAGGATTCTTGGCTGTCACTTCTTATCCACAGTGGGTTGCCAACGTCGTTCCGGTACCTAAGAAGGAAGGTAAGGTACAGATGTATGTAGATTACAGAGATCTGAACAGGGAAATCCCCAAGGATGACTTACCACTTCCTCACATTGACGTTCTGGTCGACAACACCGCGCATCATAAAATCTTATCCTTCATGGATGGTTTCTCTTGCTACAACCAGATCAAGATGGCTCCTGAAGACATGGAGAAGACAACCTTCGTCACACAGTGGGGCACCTTCTGTTACAAATTGATGCCTTTTGGGTTGAAAAATGCTAGGGCAACTTATCAGCGCGCCATGGTCGTTCTGTTCCATGATATGATTCACCATGAGATCGAAGTTTATGTTGATGACATGATAGCTAGGTCTCAGACTGAGGAAGAGCACCTTGATCATCTCCAAAAGTTGTTCGACAGGTTGAAGATATATAAGCTGAGGTTGAATCCAAACAAATGCACCTTCGGGGTAAGGTCTGGCAAGCTTCTGGGTTTCATTGTCAGCGACAAAGGCATCCAGGTAGACCCTGCAAAGGTAAAGGCTATACAAGAAATTCAAGCTCCCCGTACAGAGAAGGAAGTTAGAGGTTTCTTGGGACGTATGAATTATATCGCCAGGTTCATTTCACATATGACTGCTACTTGTGAGCCCATCTTCAAGCTTCTGAAGAAAGATCAAGTGGTAAAGTGGAATGATGAATGCCAGACCGATTTCGAAAGAATAAAGGAATATTTTCAAGAACCACCAATTCTGATGCCTCTGGTTGAAGGAAGACCTTTGATATTATACTTGACAGTGCTAGAAAATTCAACGGGGTGTGTGTTGGGGCAGCATGACGAGTCTGGTCGAAAAGAGCATGCAATATACTACCTTAGCAAAAAGTTTACTGACTGTGAGACACGGTACTCATTGCTCGAGAAAACTTGTTGCGCTTTGGCATGGGCTGCTGGCCGACTGAGATAGTATATGCTGACTCACACTACCTTGTTGATATCAAAGATAGATCCAATCGAGTACATTTTTGAGAAGCCCGCACTCTCCGGAAGAATAGCAAGGTGGAAAATGATCTTAACTGAGTACGACATACAATATACAACCCAAAAAGCAATAAAGGGGAGTGTATTGGCTGATCATTTGGCTCATCAGGCCGTGGATGACTACCAGTCCATGAATTTTGAGTTCCCGGATGAGGATATTATGTTGGTGACTGACTACGAAGAACCTGGACCGGATGAAGGACCTGAGGAGGGATCCCGTTGGTCTATGTATTTTAATGGAGCCTCAAACGCACTGGGTAATAGCATTGGCGCTGTAATCATATCTCCTGAGGGCTGTCATACTCCATTCACTTCCTGATTATGTTTCAATTGCACCAATAACATGGTGGAGTATGAAGCATGCATCATAAGCCTTTGAGCTGCTATTGACCTAAGGATCAAGTTTTTGAATGTATTTGGGGATTCCGCTTTGGTGATAAGTCAAATCAAAGGCGAGTGGGATATGAAACACCTGAATCTCATTCCTTACAAAGAGTATGTATTGACATTGCTCCCACACTTTGAGGAGGTAACCTTCGAACATTTCCCACGAGAGGAGAACTAGTTAACGGACGCGCTAGCTACCGTGTCTTCTATGTTCAAGGTTAAATGGGACAATGAAGCTCCCCAAATTACCATTGAGAGGTTGGATGAACCAACACACTGCTGTGAAATTGATACCAAAGAGGTGGCAGACAAACCCTGGTTTCACGAAGTCAAAAGGTATCTCGAGGCTCAAGAGTATCCCGAAGGGGCATCTGTCAACGATAAGAAGTTTCTGAGAAGGTTCGCTGCAAAGTTCTTCCTCAGTAATGGAATCCTCTATAAACGCAACCATGACTCCACACTATTACGGTGTGTAGATAAGAATGAAGCAGAGAGAATCATGACAGATCTACATGAAAGCACCTTCGGAACCCATTCCAGTGGACATACTATGGCTAAGAAGATCCTACGAGCAGGATATTACCGGTCCACTATGGAAGCCAATTGTTATCAGCACTCTCGAACTTGTCATAAATGCCAAATCTATGCTGATAAGGTGCATGTGCCTCCGATCCCCTTAAACATCTTGACATCCCCGTGGCCCTTTGCAATGTGGGGCATCGACATGATCGGAGAAATCAGGCCCACCGCCTCCAATGGGCATCGCTTCATCCTAGTGGCCATCGATTACTTCACGAAATGGGTTAAGGCGGCCTCCTTTGCTACTATTACCAAGAATGTTGTGGCGCGGTTTATCAAGCAAAATTTGATCTGTCGGTATGGTGTGCCAGAGAGAATTATCACTGATAATGGTAAGAACCTCAATAACATGATGATCACCGAACTCTGTAAGAAGTTCAAGATATAACATCATAACTCTTCTCCCTACCGGCCGAAGATGAATGGCGTTGTTGAAGCAGCTAACAAGAACATCAAGAAGATTGTCCAAAAGATGACAGTGACATATAAAGACTAGCATGAGATGTTACCATTCACTCTTCATGGGTACCGTACCTCAGCACGCACGTCGACAGGGGAAACACCCTACTCTCTGGTATATGGCATGGAGGCAGTCCTACCCATCAAAGTCCAGATACCTTCTCTCAGGATTATGAAGGATGCAGGTTTGAACGAAGACGACTGGATCCGAACCCAACTTGATCAGTTAAATCTAATCGATGAAAAGAGACTCACTGCTATCTGCCATGGTCAGACGTATCAAAAGCGAATGACCAAGGCTTTCAACAAGAAAGTCAGGCGTCAAGATTATCAAGTCGGGGATCTAGTAATCAAACGCATCATATTGCCGCAAGGTGATCCCAGGGGAAAATGGACCCCCACATACGAAGGGCCATTTGTGGTTAAGAACATTTTTTCAGGTGGAGCCATGATTCTGACCACCATGGACGGTGACGATCTTCCTCACCCTGTCAATGTGGACATAGTGAAAAGGTACTACGCATGATAAAAGACCCTCTAGATCGACTGGCCTAGGCAAAAAAAAAAGGGCTTCCCGACGAACCAAAAGGGTTCGGGCAAAAATAACGGATGAAAATGAAAAATCTGTACACCCGGCAAGTCGAAAACCTAAAAAGGCGACTTGGGCAAAAAAGGATATTCCGGTGGACTGAAAACCCGAAAGGGCTGTCCAGGAAAAAGTTAGGGATGAAAAGCGTATCACTATGTCCCATTGGATCACCCATGCGATCCGACCTCAGTATCAATTGACAAGCTCAAACAACATCGATCAACCCAATCAGCTTTGGACAAGTAGCAAAGTGATAAGATGCTCGAAGACATAGCGGCAATAGCAGAATTGGAACCCAATGGGATTATTGTACATAGCTGTTTTATTTTTACACAATATTGTATAACTTTTATTCTTACGACGGTGTTCTCTTACTAGAGCGTCAGCCTCCTTGTACAAAAACGCCTATTACAGGCCAACTTCAAAAATCAATACAAAATCATTTTCATAAGAAACTTTGAGTTTTTTCTTTTTCTGTTTTATTTTGCAAGAACGTCCAATGATTTATTTTTGACACATGCATTTAAATATGATCGCTGCTCATAAATATTTACATCAAGAAACAAAAGACAATTCCAAAAACAGGGGCAAAAATAAGAAATGTCAAACCCGACAGTTATTCTATCCAGCAGGTACTAGGGCAGGGACAGCTTTGGAGCACAGTCATCAATACATGCGACCTTGTAACATCTGTATTCCCCATAGAGTAAAGGTAATCGAAGCATTGATATCAGTTCTCTCGAAACGGGAAATAATCTCCCTAGCCGGGGTCGTCCAGAAACCTGACATCTATATCCCCCAGCCAAATTGCATGATCGCGAGCGGATCATCATAAATTATTATCTCCCCAAGCAGATTTTGTTTCTCTAGATACAAAATCTCAATCCCCAACAAAGTTTAACAAGAGTCATTCCCCCGCGGAGCTATTCTTGAACAAAGTCTCTCCCTGGTGGAATATTCACAAACAACAAAGAAAAAATCTTCGGCACTGTCATTTTTGTCCACCATCTCCAACGGAAGTAGAAGAACAACAATTCTCTACAACAGTCAGGAATGCTATATTCTCCAGCAGCAGTCAGGGATCTATTTTCCTAGACTCGGATATGTCACAACTAACATCTCATGTTCATACATCATGACATGCACATACATATCACATACAGCATAATCTCATTTATTTTGAGAACATCATCTCACAACGCATTTCATGCTTCGCATATAATTAACCCTGTTATCTTTTCAGGAAAGACAGTTATCACCAACAATTCCAACAGTTACACATGTCGTATCTGCAGAAAACTAAGGGAAAATCAGTTCCCGAAACCAAACGGGTCAACTAATCTACATGATCAAATGAAGTAACCCTACTATCCAGGTTCCTTCCCATAAGCCCTACTATTCAGGCTTTCATCTTGAAGTAACCCTACTATCCAGGTTCCTTCCCATAAGCCCTACTATCCAGGCTTTCATCTTGAAGTAACCCTACTATCTAGGTTCCTTCCCATAAGCCCTACTATCCATGCTTTCGTCTTAAAGTAACCCTACTATCCAGGTTCCTTCCCATAAGCCCTACTATCCAGGCTTTCATCTTGAAGTAACCCTACTATCCAGGTTCCTTCCCATAAGCCCTACTATCCAGGCTTTCGTCTAAAAATAACCCTACTATCCAGGTTCCTTCCCATAAGCCCTATTATCCAGGCTTTCATCTTGAAGTAACCCAACTATCCAGGTTCCTTCCTATAAGCCCTACTATCCAGGCTTTCATATTGAAGTAACCCTACTATCCAGGTTCCTTCCCGTAAGCCCTATTATCCAGGCTTTCATCACGAAGTAACCCTATTATCTAGGTTCCTTCCCATAAGCCCTACTATCCAGACTTTCATCTCGAAGTAACCCTACTATCCAGGTCCCTTCCCATAAGCCCTACTATCCAGGCTTTCATCTTGAAGTAACCCTACTATCCAGGTTCCTTCCTATATGCCCTACTATCCAGGCTTTCATCTCGAAGTAACCCTACTATCTAGTTCCTTCTCATATCCCTACAATCCAGGCTTTCATCTCAAGGTAACCCTACTATCCAGGTTCCTTCTCCCTTATCTCCAGACAACGGTTTACAACACTGAAAGGCCTAGACCAGACCAGATACGGTCGGTTTCACATTTCCCCAGTAAGTCGCTGTACAACCTAGACCCTGACTAGGTATACCTTCTACTTTCACTCCCTCAATCAAGAGTTAATTCCCCAGTAGAGTAATGGATAACCTAAGCTCCTAGATCTTACTTCACATGGCATAAATCAACATTCCTTAGCAAAGTCCTCCTCAACAGCAGGTACATGAATTCTCCCTAAGGAATCTCTTATGCAACCGATCTTTTCTGGATTGCATCTTTAAGCCCATCTCCGATGATTCCCCGTCGCTTTCCAAATGGCATCTGCAAGCCCATTCCTGACATCACCAATAAACATTACTCCATGCGAGTGCAAATTTCGGGGTACTCTAGTGTTCAATCATCTTCCACCTTCAGATCACGAAAGGCAGACCAGCCAATCTACATCCTCAAGCTTAAGAAGATTGAACAGGGGCAACTGTTGTACCCCAAAATGTTCCCTCCCATTTCTCAATGGATTAACCTGGACACTCAGGTTTGCTTCCATCCAATTTCAAGCCTTGAATTACAAATTTTCCAAAAAAGTCATTCACAAGGGCAAAATGGTCATTTGCATACTAAAAAGTCAAACTTTGACTTTTAGATCAAAATCAAGCTTCAAGAATCATATTTCATCAAGACACGTTGAAATATGAAGTTTGTTTCATCAAGAAATTCAAAAGTCAAAATTCTAAATACTTAGAATTTTTTTAAGTGTTTAAGAAATATGACAAGCTCAGAACTTCTGATCAGATTATCACCATGATGCAAGCTGATTCTAGAAGAACTTCTGGCACAAAAGTTATAGATTTCAATAAGATCTAAAACATTGTAGAACAGAACTTCTCCTGGAAATGCTAGAATTTCAAGTTATAAATGTTCAAAGACACGTCCATGAAACTAAAGCACTCAATAAATTCTGGACACTTTCAAGACAGAGTTGGGTCAAAACTTCTGGGCCAGTTTTCATAAAGGTTCAGTCAGATTCTGCAAGGGTAATTCAAAGAAGGTTACAAAGCATGCTACAAGCTTCCTGGAAAGTCTGAGAGTTCCTTCATAACATGCTGGAGCAAAGAGATACAAGGATCATAAGTTGGATGTTTATTCTAAATTATGCTGAAGCTGAACCTCTGACCCAAAATTAAGCAATGATGCAAAATCTCACATTGTAGGATTTCTGGTTTGATAAATCTCATCATCATTTAATACTCACAACTACTTTTGAGTCTTTATCCAAAGGATTTCCCCACGTGTGGCATAGAAGTACCATTACTGTCTTGGAAAAGCAAACTCTTGTACAAAAGTGTGTTGGGCCCATGTGTTGCTTTTTCTTTTGAAGCTACCTTTCCTTAAATCCGGCTTACATTTCCAACTTAGGCGCTGCTAAGGCTACGAACCACCATACTTGCTCCAAGAACAAGGCAACTTCCCTAGCATGTGATGGTTGTACTCTCCAAGCTACAAGATTTTTGCCTATAAATTGAGAGCCATTGCCAACGGTAAAAGGGTCGAAAAAATTGAGAAAGAAAAAGCCTTGAACCTCTGCTAAAATTCCAAGAGTCCAAAGTTGCGAACACAAAAATACAAAACCTGTTAACTTTTGATTTCTTGCATTCAAACTCAATTTTTTCTCAAGTGTTTCTTGACTAAAACCATCCACACAGTTTCTGATTCACATATTAGAAGCTATCCTAACTTCTGTGTTCATACTGTAATACACTCTCCATCCACCTCCACCTCAAAGAAGTTAGAACATTACCCCTTGGTTGTTCCAGAAGTTGAAAACTTCCAAACTGCTGAGTACATGAAGAAGCTGCTCAAAACATCACCGGAGTTCAGGACCAAACTCCAGGTCAGAGTTTTTTTTCCAGCTGCAAGGTAAGCTTCTGTTGACTCTCATCATATTACTTAGGCATTATCAAATTTGCATGTTCAAAAAAATACAATGTAGACATCATGTTTTTGAGGCTGTACATATTCTGAGGTTTCACGTATTTGTATGCCTAAGTAGGGAGTAAATTAGTTCAGAACTTCTTAAGGAAATTAGAATTAGAAAATTCATGCTTGTCTCTGATTTATAGTTCTGATAACTTTTGTTTCTGAAACACTGCGAAACCAACCATAACTGTTATATGCGCATCTTCTGTTCTGTTGAGAAATGACTAAGTTGCAGATGTTCTGACTAGCATGGAGAGGGAGACTAAGTTCTGCCAGTGGTATCAGAACTTCTGAAAACTTCTTTGTTCCCAGTGGACCCCAAACTTCTGACTTTACCTATTTTTACTAATATGATCTCTGTTTTGCAGCACAGCAGAGTCAGAAATTTTGATCTCCTTTAGTCAGCAATACACTAATTCTATTTTCTTTTTCCTCACTATTTTTGCTATCACTTCTTATTTCATTAATCAAAAAACACCAAAAACATTTTTCATTTTTACATGCTTTATTTTATTTCTTAAAACAAAAAGATCAAAAATATTTTCTTAAACAAAACTTATCTCTTTTCTGAAATAAAACAAGTTCATTTCACATTTTCTTGTACATTCTTATTCATTCAATATGGTTGTAATAGTAACTTAAGATTTAATTTTATTTGCAATCCCCATTTGTAAATATGTACCCCCATCCCCCTAATGCTTGTAATAATGTAGAATATCTATTTTCTGCACTTTTTATTGCTTTCATATATTGTTAGTAATTAGGGTGTGTATGGCAAGACATGAAATTGACAAGTAGATAACCCTAATCAAGACTAAAAATGCATGCAATCAAACACACTAGCACCCTTAGGGTAATCCCACCTTGTTGCCTATCAGAAATATAGTCACGTCCCTCGAACATTGGCGTTTTAGCAAAGACCCTTGATAAAAGATCATAGTTCCTCGATGAACCTCGATGTTGCCTTTGGTAAACAATCTAGTCCCTAAACGAAATTGCTAAAATGTTCCATAGGTTGCCTTCTATGACTATACAAACGTCCCACACTCGTCCTTTCACATCCAACGATGGTGTTGTACCCCAAAATTCACCCTCCCATATCCTTCAAGATTTGTCAAGATCAATCTCCAGATGGCTCAAAATCTCTCAAGGGTTGCACAGTCCAATTGCCTCCTAACACAGTCAAAATTAGGGTTTTGGTTCTTGCAAAGAAATTAAGGTTTTCAAGGGTCCAATCAAGTCCCATATGCCTATATACATTGTCAAGCATCCATATGTCAAGTTTCAAGACTCACAGCATCAAGTGGCACATTCAAAAGCCCTAATTGCTTCACACTCAACTGTAGGGGTAAAATGGTCATTTGACAGTCAAAAGTCAAAATTTTTGGTCAACATCTTATTTTGAAGCCACAATCATCATTTGATCAACTCTTGATCATGATTCCACAAGCATGGCTCAAAAAGTCTCAAGAATCAAAAGTTTCTATTTTTGGACAGCTGAAAATTCAACTGCAAATTGACCAAGGCATAAATATTTCATGGTTCATCAGAAAAATCCCATCCAAAGCTCATTTTGAAGGGGATGACATTTCCTACAACTCATCTTCACACTCCAAGTCCAATAAATGCTCCCACAAAAAGTTATCAATTTCTACATTATAGGTCATTTTCAAAAGTCAACAAAAAGGCACTTTAAGTCAAAGACCATAACTTGAGATTGGTAAATCCAAATGACATGGGACCAAACTCATTGGTTAGAGGACTTCAAGACCTTTCCAAAATGTCGAAGAACATGTTCATAGCTTCAAAATTGAGCAAGATATGCATTGGAGAAGTTGGGAAATTTTTGGGAACTTTCAAAAGTCAACTTTGCCTAAAACACTTCATTTTTGCTAATGGGCCTCAAAATCTTTCTTGAATCTTTACCCAAAGCCTATGCACGACCCATTGAACTTAAAATGATTTATTTTCTTATTTTTAATTAATTAATTGAATTTTTATTAATATTAATTCATTTAATTGATTTTAATTATAGGAAAATTAAAAAAGATATGTTTTGGATCTTTTGGTGAAGCAAATCAGATCAGGGCAAGCTGGCAACTCGTTTCTCAATCAAAAATGGAAAATCATCCATATTTGGCAAGGTTTTCATTCAAAAAAGATTGGAAATTATATGATTGAAAATCAAGGATTGAAAACATAAATTCATGGACTTTTGGGCCAAGGTTTTAACCTAATTCGCAGCACATACATATGCTGAAGGAAACCCTGAATCCCTACACGCACAATTGCTGCTGAAACCATATTACCAAATTGCAAAAAACTCAAGAAAATTGTGAAACTGAAATCATTATTGCAGCATGATTCAAAGCCTGAAAAGGATTCCAACACCTTGCCTAAGTCCCCAGGAGTCTATTCCCATCAAGAACAAGCTCTAATACGCAAAGAAACGGTAAAACAGAGTCACGGTTTGAACAAACATTGCCATAATCGAAATCCTTTTTTTATGCATCATTGATATGTTTTGATTATTGATTTGTGTTGCTGACATCTTCCTGGAGCTTTTGGTGTGGATTAATTGTGTTGAAACATCCTGTATCAAAATCTGCCATGGACAAACGCTAGGGTTTCAGAGCTTCCATATTAGGGGTTTTCATATGCTGTAAAATTAGGCATCAAGACCTATATAGATAAATTCTTCAGGACAAGACGAAACCATTAAGACCCTCGCACTCTTTTTATGTGACCCATAGCTCTAATCGCTATTATTGGGACTTTTGTTTTGTGGGGGTTTAAAACCCCCGCTATCTGTTTCATATTATTGCAGGTAAACGAAGAAGAAGGGTGAGCTGTCCAAACGCTAGTGGATCATTCAAACTCAGCGCGCGCTTTTTTGTGTCCAGGCATAATTGTTGCTTTTCACATATTATTTTCGTTGGTTATTATTATTACAAATACAGCGCGATGGTTGAGTGGCTAGTGACGTGTTTGTTCACCACTGGGACCTGGGTTCGATTCCCAGGTCCCCCATATATTTCTTCATATTTTTCTTAACCAATTCCAGTGCAGCATATGATTCAATAGTCCACCATGAGCCTCACGTCTAAGCTTGCCAAGTGCCCAGGATCAACAATCTGAAGGCCAGGAGATATGGAGCATGGTACACCCTAGTCAGCCAGCAAGCGCATGATCAGGAAAAGTCAACGAGGCTTTGTGCTTCTTGGGCCTGAATTCCAGCATTTCACCTCCACTTGGGCCAACACACCCCATTGGTTTGCATAATTAATTTTATTTCCTTTTCTTTTCTTTTAATTTCTTTCAATTGTTTTTTTAATAATTATTATTAATTCACCATAAAATAGTTTTGCCTAATAAAAATCAGAAAACTCAAAAATGTAAATATTTTTAATTATTTATTAATTTCATCATTAACCTATTTTTGTAAATAAATATTAACAATTAATTTAGCCTAATTTAGGTTTTAATTCTAATCCTTTTTCTTTAATAAATAAAAATTGCATAGAATTAGGTTTTGACTTTTTTTTATTATTAATTAATTATTATTTTTTTGTAAATAACATGAAAATTAATTAATTAGCTTAAATTAGTTTAACTTTAACATTTTTCTTAATAATTAAAATAAACTTAGAACTAGGGTTTTCTTTTAATTTCAATTGCTTTATTTCCATAAATACAGAAAAACATAAAAAACACCTTTCTTGTAAATAATTAATTAAATAATTAGGTTTTAATTTAACTTCAAGCAAAGGACAAAAACTCTTAATTTCTCCAAAGGGTCCAACACTCTCGGACGTCCAGTTTAATTTATTCGCGCACTATTTTCTTATTTGATTATTATGTAACTATTCAAGGATGTAATAGTAATTAGGTTTATTGTTTTTACCTTCCGCATTTTTATCAAAAATGGGTCTTTGTATTTTGGGCGATGCATAGACCCGCGCCTTGTAATAGCGTAGCTTTTACCTTTATGTATTTTATTTTCCGCACTCCTAAATTCTAAATTGCATGAAAGAATGTATGGTAATTAAAAACAACTCGTAGCTCACAATGCCATGATCAAAGATAAATGTTAACATGAAAACAACACACAATGCACATGCCACTTCTAGGGTACGCCTCACTCGTTGCCTCGAAACGTGGTCATTAAGTATAGGGTGTTTTAGAGGTCGCCCTCCTGTCTAAAGATCCAGTTGCCTCGAAACGGTTGCCTCGGATAAAAAAGGATCTAGGACACTAGGGTTACCGCTAAGACGTCCTACTATTGCTTTGGTGACCACAATGTCCCTACAATCGAATTGACCCGAACACCTCCAACGGTGGTGCTACCTACCTCTCAATGGTGGGATGGCACTACATTAAGGACTCTTACACAGCCTAATTCCTTATGGTAGGTAGATGACTCAAGGGTACTTGCTCTAAAAAAATAAACAAAACAATCTTTTCACACTGACATTTTCAAAAAGCTTTCAAAACAAATTTTTCAAACACTCTTGAGGACAGATACAAGAGTCACTCAGAAATCTTTCAAAAAATGAAACTTTTTCTAAACTCACTCACATTTGAAAAGCAAACATCATTTTGAAAACATAAGAGCAAGTACCTAAGAGCCCATGGATAACCATGGATAGAAAGGGTGCTAACACCTTCCCTTTCTATAAATCTACCTCCCGAACCGAGAGACATTCTCAATAAGGAATTTTGCTGTGCTTTTGTCCTTTCCATGTTGGAGAACATAAAAGACGGTGGCGACTCTTGCTTACCGCGACATACGCGAACCAGCTTTAAAACAGTCAGTTCTATTTCCACCGATCACAGAACTGGCGACTCTGCTGGGGACCACTCTTAAAGTGAGGTGTACCTTAGGATAGATTATACTTATGTTTTCAATTTCCTGTTTTGATTGATTTAATGTTGTAGGCCTGTTTTGGGAGTTCTATAGATCCTAACCCGGATCTGGGGGATACCTCTTAGAAAGTAGCAACAAAACTGTGAGGGAACTATGCGGGGTATACCGACACGGTTGAAGCAGTTTGCTACGTTAATGTGGCACTTTGGTGAGTACCGGTAACCCTTGAGTCAAGTCAAGGAGAGTACGGGGCCACCGCGTGGTGTCGTGAAGCATCAACTGACCTTAGGAACCTTACTTGACCATCCTGGCCTCTTTAGGGTAGTGAGATGACTGACTTTGGTGCAGTCCGAAGTTGGTTGATACTCGATACTACACTCATTGAGGGTTGTTTTCTTGGAATATTTTGATCTCCAGTTCAGTGGCTAAATCGAAACAATGAACATAGAAAACAACCCAATGATATTGAGATCCTTAGAACCCGGTTACTTTTGATAGGACATGTCTTAACCAACGAAACTGAAAGAGGGTAGTACCTAAACTTCATGCTGGCCTAAACTCTAAGGGCTGTCTTGCGTGACTTGTGTGCCTTCAAACTTGACTACTTGCATGCTTGTTATCTGACACATGAGTTCCTTGCAGGTTTTGTTTACAGTCCTTAATCTGGGCTCATAACAGGGTTTACTTACATTACTCCACGCGTAGCATAACATCATACCATCGCATACATCCTGCATAAGGACTAATCCATTTCAAGGATCTCAAGGGTTTATGATGCAGGTCATGATGAATCAAAATGTCTAGCAAGGGGCAAAAGGGGATCTATTTTCCTCTAACTAAGGTTGTCCAGAGATCAAAACATGATAACTCGAGTCAGGGGCTATGACCCACTCAATATGGTGAGCCTTGACTCTTGAAGAAGGACTCTCAACAACATGAAGCTCCTTCAATCAAGCTACAAAATTCAAATTCTGACAATTTTCTTGTTTACCCCGCGAGATCCTTGAAAACATTGCATGCATACATACACATCATTGCATTACAGGTACCCTTTTGACATGTCACTTATTTTCTTCGCTGTTTATTTCAGCAATCATCATGAATCCTGAATCATCCAATGAACAAGCTATCAAGGCCCTCCATGTAACACCCTCTAAAACCCCGCATAAAATTTTTGCAAATATCAAAATCATAATTTCAGAGTACATGTATAATCGAGGATGCTACAATTCTCTTTTAATAAAACAAATTCCTGTCATGCATAATGTAGTAGTAACTCATACATGTTTACACAGCAGAATAATTTAATTAATAAAATCAATGTTATAATATTTTCAAAATCATCAGGGATTAACACCTGGAAAATGCCAACATCATATTATAACAAAACATAAGGAATTAAACGAGTCTGACTAAAATAGCTCGACAAACAAACGTTCCCGGAGTTACAACTATCAGAGCATGACCCGGACAATACTAAAACGAAAATAAACTAGAACGACAAGCCTTCGCCAAGCACCTGAACGAAGCTCCTCAATCTGAAATATTCAACAGTAAGGGTGAGCATCTCAATTATACATTTGATTATACGTTCATAACAATCAATTCAGGAAATCATAAGCATCACCCAGTAATTAGCATATTTCATAGTTCACAAAAACCTTTACAATTCATATACCCATGATATATTACTTTTCATATTTGCAAATAATCATCAAACATCGTCAACCATTTAGCAATCATACATGCATACAAACAATCAAATACAACATTGGAAAAATCATCCATTCATGTTATATTCAAGGTAATGCAACACACCCATGCATGTGGTACCACTTCACCGCCCCATTAAATCTCGGGTCACGGATAACTCACCGTTCCATTATATCGCGGACACGGCTACCACCTCAACGTTCCATTAAATCGCGGACACGTATATTGGCCCCCATGTTAATTCCACACAATGGGAATTAACAAATGCAACATGATATGTAAAGTATGTAACACTCAGCATACTATGAACATCAATCAACATATCATGCAACATCAACAACATCAATCATAACAAGATACGGATAGCATGTAATCACTCAGCATACTATTTAAACATCAATCATATCAAGTCATATCATAATTCATGCTCGATAACATTATCCAAAAGCATGGCAATAAAATCCAAAATCAAGCACTGAAAACAAAGTTCAGAAAATTAACACAGTAGCCTCAACACGGGTGCCCGTGTTGTGAAACACGGCCCGTGTTGTAACATATCCAGAAAAAAAACACATTATCCTTATCAGTACAGGGGGATCAACACGGGTGCCCGTGTTGTGCAACACGGCCCGTGTTGTGCAACACAGAAGAGCAACACGGGTGCCCGTGTTGTGCAACACGGCCCGTGTTGCTGAGCGCGTACAGAATTTTCCTGTACCTGCAGCAGCTCAGAACAGCAGCCAAACGCGGGAAAATGCCGGCTAAACGCGCATTTCGGTACCTAACGACATCGAGTTTGTACAATTCAAAACAACACCTCAATTTCCTAAATTCCAACAATCATTATAGTAACCTTAACCGGGATTAATCGTCCTTTTTAGGGAATTTCTGACAACATTAAGGTTATCCCTAAACCTCTAAGGTAAATTCATGATCATGCAGATATACTCCCAATCCACCATTTGGAACCTAAAATTCCTAATCGATTCATAAAATTTGGGAACCTAACCCTTTTCTAACAAGGTTCAATCCTAAGGGTATCGATTCCTAGTAACATCTAACAATTGGGGTTTTTCCCTACGATTACCCAAATCAACCGTACATAAACCCATAAACAAAGGTAAATCGAGTAATAGCCCCCCTTACCTTATCAATTAGCAGCTTTGAACTTTTTGAGCGATGGTCTTCGTTCTTCGTACCTTCAGAGCTCTGCTTCCCAAAATCCCAACTTCTGTTTATCGTGAAAAATGAGAAAATAACTTGAGTTCCAAAACATATCCTTACTTCTTTTTCACCCCCACTCTTTACTAACAACATCCAAGCCCAATAACTTAAAAACTCAGCATTTTCTTATTTCTTTTATTTTCCTCCATATTTCAAAATAAATAATTCCTTTTTATTTTATTAATTCTAATAAAATAATTTTCCAATTAAATAAATCAAATAATTGAAACTGGGGTGTTACAACTCTCCCCCACTAAAAGAGTTTTCGTCCTCGAAAACATACCTTAGACGAACAGTTCCGGATAAGCCTCTTTCATCTGGCTCTCCAGCTCCCAAGTGATATTTCCATCTGCTGGACCTCCCCAAGCAACCTTCACTAATGCTATCTCTTTACCTCTTAATTGTTTCACTTCCCGATCTTCTATCCTCATAGGCAATGTTTCTACTGTCAGGTTATCTCTCACCTGTACATCATATATTTGGATTACATGAGATGGGTCTGGAATGTATCTCCTCAACTGAGAAACATGAAAAACATCGTGCAAATTCGCAAGTCTCGGAGGTAAAGCAATACGATAAGCAACTTCTCCAACTCTTTCCGTAATCTGAAACGAACCAATAAAACGCGGAGTCAACTTCTTAGATTTCAACGCTCGACCAATACCCGTCATCGGAGTAACTCTCATAAACACATGATCTCCAGCACTGAATTCTAAATTCTTTCTCCTCTTATCATGATAACTTTTCTGACGACTCTGAGAAGCTCTCATCTTCTCTTGAATCAATTTGATCTTTTCAGTAGTCTGCTGAACAATTTCTGGCCCAATCACCGAACTCTCTCCAGATTCATACCAACACAAAGGCGTTCTACACCGTCTACCATACAATGCCTCAAACGGAGCCATACCAATACTCGAATGGTAACTATTGTTATAAGTAAATTCAATCAATGGCAAATAGCTATCCCAAGCTCCACCCTTCTCTAAAACACAAGCACGCAATAAATCTTCTAACGATTGAATCGTCCTCTCCGTCTGTCCATCAGTCTGAGGATGGTAAGCTGAACTCAACCTCAATTTAGTACCCAAAGCCTTCTGCAATCCTTCCCAAAATTTCGAAGTGAACCTCGGATCTCTATCTGACACAATACTAGAAGGAACTCCATGCAAACTCACTATTTTCTCAATATATAACTGTGCCAATCTCTCCATTGAGTAATCCATTCGCACCGGTATAAAATGAGCAGACTTAGTCAACCTATCCACAACGACCCATATCGCTTCACAATTCGTAGGAGTCTTCGGCAACCCAGATACAAAATCCATAGAAATACTATCCCACTTCCATTCTGGAATAAACATTGGTTGCATAAATCCAGACGGCTTCTGATGCTCAATCTTCGATTTCTGACAGATTAAACATGCATACACAAATTCAGCTATTTCCTTTTTCATTCCCGGCCACCAAAACAATTTCTTCAAATCATGATACATTTTCGTGGCACCCGGATGAATACTCATCCCACTGCGATGTCCTTCCTCTAATATACTCTTCTTGATTTCTGCAACATCCGGAACACAAACTCTATCGCCAAATCTCATAACATTATTTTCATCAATTCTAAACTCACCACCTTGACCTTGGTTGATCAATGTCAATTTATCAACTAAATTAACATCAGATTTTTGCCCGATCCTGATCTCTTCTAGAATACCACTAGTAAGTTTCAACATACCCAAACGAACACACTTCGGAGTACTTTCACAAATTAAACTCAAATCTCGGAATTGTTCAATTAAATCCAATTCACGAACCATCATCATAGACATATGCAAGGATTTCCTGCTCAAAGCATCTGCAACCACATTTGCCTTACCAGGATGGTAATTCAAACCAAAATCATAATCTTTGAGAAATTCCAACCACCTTCTTTGCCTCATATTGAGCTCTTTCTGATCGAAAAGATACTTCAAACTCTTATGATCACTATACACTTCAAATCTCGAACCATACAGATAATGTCTCCACAATTTCAAGACAAACACAACTGCTGCCAACTCTAAGTCATGAGTAGGATAGTTCCTTTCATGAACCTTCAACTGTCTCGAAGCATACGCCACTACCTGTTGATTCTGCATTAAAACACCACCTAAACCCAACAGAGATGCATCACAATAGACCACAAAAGATTCCACCGGATTCGGCAAAATCAGAATAGGAGCACTAGTCAATCTCCACTTCAATTCTTGGAAACCTTTCTTGCAATCAGAATCCCAAATAAACGCTTGTCCTTTACGAGTCAATCTCGTCAACGGCAAAGCTAACTTTGAGAATCCTTCGATAAACTTTCTGTAATAACCTGCAAGACCAAGAAAACTTCTGATTTCAGAAACAGTCTTCGGTGCTTCCCACTGAGATACTGCTTCTACCTTTGTAGGATCCACTGCAATCCCATTCTTAGAAATCACATGTCCAAGAAAACTAACTTCATTCAGCCAGAACTCACATTTGGACAACTTTGCATACAACTTCCTATCTCTCAACAACTCTAACACAATTCTGAGATGTTCCGCATGCTCTTTGTCATTCTTGGAATAAATCAGAATGTCATCAATAAAAACTACAACAAACTTATCCAGATACGGATGAAAAATCCTGTTCATATATTCCATGAAAACACCAGGCGCATTAGTAACTCCAAACGGCATAACAGAATATTCATAATGCCCATACCTCGTTCGAAAAGCAGTCTTTTGAATATCTTCCACTTTCACACGAATCTGATGATATCCCGATCTCAAGTCAATCTTACTGAATACACTGGCTCCAATTAGTTGATCCATTAAATCATCAATCCTCGGTAACGGATACCGATTCTTAATGGTTACCTTGTTCAATTGCCTGTAATCAACACACAGTCTCATAGAACCTTCTTTCTTCTTAACCAACAATACCGGAGCACCCCAAGGCGAAACACTTGGACGAATAAACTTCTTCTCCAGTAAATCTTCCAACTGACTCTTCAATTCAGCCATTCAGACGCAGACATACGATATGGCGCCATCGACACCGGTCTCGTACCAGGAATCAAATCTATAGAGAATTCCACTTCTCTCTCTGGAGGTAACTCACCAACATCATCCGGAAAGACTTCTGGAAAATCACACACCACTGGCAATTCGTCACTCCTGACCTTTCCTGTTGCATCTAACGAAGCAAGTAACATAAACACATTAGCTCCGCCTTCCATTGCTTCTTGTACCTGCCTAGCAGTCATAGTCAAATTCTCGACGCCAACTGCCTCTGGGAAAATCACCGTCTTAGCAAAACAGTTCAGATGAACCCGGTTGAATTCCAACCAGTTCATCCCAAGGATGATATCAATTTGTTCAAGCGGTAGGCACACTAAATCCATACCGAACCCTCTACCAAAAATCTCAATAGGACAATTCCTACATACAAGTGAAGTTGTCACTGAACCCGATGCAGGAGTATCAACAACCATGCTACCTCGCATACCAGATATGTCCAGTTTCAACCTCTCAGCACAATCCAAAGAAATGAAAGAATGAGTTGCACCAGTATCAATAATTGCAACTAAAGGTGTGCCATGAATAAAACACGTACCTTTAATCAATCGATCCTCTGGAGTAGTCTCAGATCCAGACAGAGCAAACACTTTTCCACCTGACTGATCCTTCCTAGGCTTAGGACACTGCGGACGAATGTGACCTTCTTCGCCACAATTGTAACAAGTAACAGACTTCCCTTTGCAATCAATAGACAAATGACCAGCCTTTCCACATTTATAGCACTTCTTCTCATCACTCTTGCAATCTCGAATGTGGTGACCAGACTCACCACACCTGTAGCATCTGATAGGAGCCTTAGAATCTCCCCCACTAGGCCTTTTCCAACCGCCTGATCTCTGGTTATCTCTACCATATGACTTGCCACGGTCTATATGTTGCTTTCCTCTTTTATCAACAGCCCCACGCGAGTGAGACGACCTATTCTTGGTAATATCTTCTTCCAAGATCCTGCTACAATCCATCAGATCAGAAAATCTACGAATACGCTGGTACCTGATTCCCTGCTTAATCTCATCTCGGAGACCATTCTCAAATTTGATACATTTAGAGAATTCTCCAGCCTCATCATTGTTGTAGTGTGCATAATACTTTGCCAGCTCAGTGAACTTAGTAGCATACTCACTAACCGTCAGATTGCCCTGCTTAAGCTCCAAAAATTCAATTTCCTTTCTTCCCCGAACATCTTCAGGAAAGTACCTCCTCAGAAAAGCCCTTCTGAAGTTAGCCCAAGTCATTGCCTCTCCATCCTGAACCATTTCAGTCCTTGTGGCAACCCACCAGTCGTCGGCCTCTTCTGCCAACATATGCGTACCATATCTGACTTTCAGATCTTCAGCACAATCGATCACACGGAAAATCCTTTCGATTTCCTTCAGCCACTTCTGAGCACCTTCAGGGTCATGTGTACCTTTGAACAACGGAGGATTGTTCCTTTGGAAATTTCCCAATTTCCTATCAGCACCAATCACGCCTCCAGTTGGGTTTCCAGCAAGTACACCAGCTAACATCCCCAAAGCCTCAGCTAGTGCAGCATCATTTCGTCCGTTACCTCTTCCAGCCATATTCCTGAGAATTAAAACATATTCCACATTAGAATACAGTATCGACAGTGTTACCTTACACTAATCGCATACAAAAGGGATGACTGACTCAAGACCTTGGTCGCAACGACCGACTATGCTCTGATACCACTATTGTAACACCCTCTAAAACCCCGCATAAAATTTTCGCAAATATCAAAATCATAATTTCAGAGTACATGTATAATCGAGGATGCTACAATTCTCTTTTAATAAAACAAATTCCTGTCATGCATAATGTAGTAGTAACTCATACATGTTTACACAGCGGAATAATTTAATTAATAAAATCAATGTTATAATATTTTCAAAATCATCAGGGATTAACACCTGGAAATGCCAACATCATATTATAACAAAACATAAGGAATTAAACGAGTCTGACTAAAACAGCTCAACAAACAAATGTTCCCGGAGTTACAACTATCAGAGCATGACCCGGACAATACTAAAACGAAAATAAACTAGAACGACAAGCCTTCGCCAAGCACCTGAACGAAGCTCCTCAATCTGAAATATTCAACAGTAAGGGTGAGCATCTCAATTATACATTTGATTATACGTTCATAACAATCAATTCAGGAAATCATAAGCATCACCCAGTAATTAGCATATTTCATAGTTCACAAAAACCTTTACAATTAATATACCCATGATATATTACTTTTCATATTTGCAAATAATCATCAAACATCGTCAACCATTTAGCAATCATACGTGCATACAAACAATCAAATACAACATTGGAAAAATCATCCATTCATGTTATATTCAAGGTAATGCAACACACCCATGCATGTGGTACCACTTCACCGCCCCATTAAATCTCGGGTCACGGATAACTCACCGTTCCATTATATCGCGGACACGGCTACCACCTCAACGTTCCATTAAATCGCGGACACGTATATTGGCCACCATGTTAATTCCACACAATGGGAATTAACAAATGCAACATGATATGTAAAGTATGTAACACTCAGCATACTATGAACATCAATCAACATATCATGCAACATCAACAACATCAATCATAACAAGATACGGATAGCATGTAATCACTCAGCATACTATTTAAACATCAATCATATCAAGTCATATCATAATTCATGCTCGATAACATTATCCAAAAGCATGGCAATAAAATCCAAAATCAAGCACTGAAAACAAAGTTCAGAAAATTAACACAGTAGCCTCAACACGGGTGCCCGTGTTGTGCAACACGGCCCGTGTTGTGCAACACAGAAGAGCAACACGGGTGCCCGTGTTGTGCAACACGGCCCGTGTTGTAACATATCCAGAAAAAAAACACATTATCCTTATCAGTACAGGGGGATCAACACGGGTGCCTGTGTTGTGCAACACGGCCCGTGTTGTGCAACACAGAAGAGCAACACGGGTGCCCGTGTTGTGCAACACGGCCCGTGTTGCTGAGCGCGTACAGAATTTTCCTGTACCTGCAGCAGCTCAGAACAGCAGCCAAACGCGGGAAAATGCCGGCTAAACGCGCATTTCGGTACCTAACGACATCGAGTTTGTACAATTCAAAACAACACCTCAATTTCCTAAATTCCAACAATCATTATAGTAACCTTAACCGGGATTAATCGTCCTTTTTAGGGAATTTCTGACAACATTAAGGTTATCCCTAAACCTCTAAGGTAAATTCATGATCATGCAGATATACTCCCAATCCACCATTTGGAACCTAAAATTCCTAATCGATTCATAAAATTTGGGAACCTAACCCTTTTCTAACAAGGTTCAATCCTAAGGGTATCGATTCCTAGTAACATCTAACAATTGGGGTTTTTCCCTACGATTACCCAAATCAACCGTACATAAACCCATAAACAAAGGTAAATCGAGTAATAGCCCCCCTTACCTTATCAATTAGCAGCTTTGAACTTTTTGAGCGATGGTCTTCGTTCTTCGTACCTTCAGAGCTCTGCTTCCCAAAATCCCAACTTCTGTTTATCGTGAAAAATGAGAAAATAACTTGAGTTCCAAAAAATATCCTTACTTCTTTTTCACCCCCACTCTTTACTAACAACATCCAAGCCCAATAACTTAAAAACTCAGCATTTTCTTATTTCTTTTATTTTCCTCCATATTTCAAAATAAATAATTCCTTTTTATTTTATTAATTCTAATAAAATAATTTTCCAATTAAATAAATCAAATAATTGAAACTGGGGTGTTACACTCCAGGCCCAGAACGCCCAGTTCCAAGAGTTGGTCATGAGCTTAGCCCAAGGTCAACAGGAATTGAAGACTCTGCTCTTGAAGAAGAAGAAGAAGAAGAGGACGGTGCTGTTCAACCCTAGACGCAAATCTGGGAATGGATCACGAAACGAGGTTGAGCTGACTATCCCATCTGTTGAAAAAGACAGTCCCCATGAGAGAGAGGTTCCTAGTCCAGTGGTCTCCGACAACGAGACGGAGTTCAATGATGAACAGTACCCTCCAGCTGAGGACAAATACAAACAGCTCGAAGACCGGTTAAGTGCTATGGAGATACAAAAAGTGCCCGGCCTGGACTTCGAAGATCTAGGTCTATCCTATGGGGTGGTGATCCCACATAAATTCAAGGCACCGGCTTTCGCAAAGTACGACGGGGCTTCCTGTCCTAAGCTGCATCTCAGGTCATACATAAGGAGGATCCAGCCCTACACGACTGACAAGAATTTGTGGATTCACTTCTTTCAGGATAGTCTGTTAGGGACCCAACTCGAGTGGTTCTATCAACTGGATGGAGCCAACGTCCGCAGCTGGGAGGACTTGGCCACATCGTTCTACAAGCAATACCAGTATAATGCCGACCTTTCCCCCACGCACACTCAGCTTCAGTGGATGTCTATGGGTACAGGCGAAGGATTCAAAGAATATGCTCAAAAATGGAGGGACCTTGCTGGAAGGGTACAGCCACCTCTAACTGACCGTGAGCTCGTCGACATGTTCTTGGGGACCCTGTCTGGTCCATTCTTCAACCACCTGATTGGGAATTCTTCTGCTGGATTTACAGATTTGATCTTGACTAGGGAAAGAATAGAAGCTGGCATCAAGTCGGGGAAAATACAGAATGGCGATTCCTCGAGCACCGAGAAGAAACCATCCAAGAAGGAATCTGGTGTTGTCTATAGTTCCAGAGGGCAGAACAAATCTGAACACCGCCAAGATGTCAACGCGGTAGTTATTGCAAAATCGGTCGGTGCTCCTCAGCGTCACAATCAGCAAAGGGAAGAGAGACCTAAAAGGCAATTCACTCCCCTCGGCGTGACCTTGTCCCAAATATTGCCGCAGTTGCTGGAGACCAAGTTGGTAACTCTAAGGGACCCTCCAAAGAATCCCAACAGGATACCTTCAAGGTATAACCCCAATGTTCGCTGCGCTTACCATTCCGACAGCCCGGGGCATGCTACAGATGATTGTTGGACTTTGAGAAACAAGGTTCAGGACCTGATCGATGCAAAGGAAGTCCAGTTCGACTCTCCAGAGGCTCCCAATGTGATCACTGCTCCCTTGCCAAAACATGGCTAGGATTGGAAATTTTTTGTTCATTCGAATGTTCAAGTTGTATTTCTTTGATTGTTCAAACATTTTATGTCAAACGTTGTTATTTCATTAATGCACTATACATGTCTGTTTTGAAGTTATTATTTCGTATTCACTATATGCAAACTGTTTTCATATTTTTTGTGATGATCAACTCTTGATTGAAAAATTCTAATCCTCTTGAGGGAGGATAACAAAAATGATACCACAATCTACAATATGCTTTTGAACAGACCCCGCTGATGAGGTACAAGCATTGTTTCAATTCCTAAACACTGGAGTTATAAGGATGATAATCCCTCGTCAACCCCTTTGAGCCAAAGAAGTAGGAGTTTTCTTTTCGAAACTTAAAACCCTTAATCATAACCTGGGGCAGGGTAGTTCTCTCAGCTGATCCAAGTGCACAACGAATGGCACCCAAAGGAATCCTTACAAAACAAAAGACAGTGATGGCTCCGAATAATCATAAAGACAGACAGTCATTATCTCCCAAAAATAAAAACCCATTAAGTCAAAACCTATGAAGGAGACTTACAAAACTGGGGCATCCCGCTGACTGTAATCACAAAAGAAACAGTTCAGGCAAAAAACAGGGATAACAAAATCAAAAAGAAAGAGGTCCTACAAAACCTCGACAAAAAAAAAGACTGCCTATTCAAGATAAATTGTCAACATCCGAACCATCACCAGAATATCAGAGCAAAGACTCAAACAAGGTCTAATGCACGATTAGCTGAGTTTAGGTTTGAAGAACATCACGAAGAGCGGGTGGGTACAAATAATTTGAGCCTTTATCCTTTGTTTCTTAAACCATGAACCAGGCCACGCTACAACCCTTAAAAGTCCTAGCTGAAGCATGGGTTAGTTCGAAAGCATACTGTTACGAAAGGTATCCTGACTCCTTAAGGCTTGCGGTAAAATGACGAGTTGACATCACAGTTTATAAAAAATTCACTTGTTTTATGAAAAAAAAATGCATTTTCACAAAAAAACTTCAAGACAGACATAAGCTTTGCATTTTTAATATAACATTGCTTGCATATGACTATTTGTTTGAACAACATAGAAGTTCGCACGACGAATGTCTAATGAACAAAAGCACCTCTAAGCAAGGGGCATGGCATGATCATTGTCCATCATCTGGGGCAGTTAAGTCAAGATTCGCAGAATCTCTCAAAAGGCCAACCAGCTTGGGGCAAATCTCCATCCGGATCATTTGGGGCATTGGACGATCAAACGAAGATCTTCTGGTGGTATGGTAACACTGCACTACTAACAGTGACAACTTCCTGTATCCTAAGAGCACGGACATAGTCGAAAAAATACTACGCATAATCAAAGACCCGCTAGGTTGACACACCTAGGCAAAAATAAGGGCTTCCCGGTGAACCAAAAGGGTTCGGGCAAAAGTAAGGGATGAAAAATGGAAAAAAATCTGTACACCCGGCAAGTCGAAAACCTGAAAAGGCGGCTTGGGCAAAAAAGGGTATCCCGATGGACTAAAAACCCGAAGGGGCGGTCCAGGCAAAAGTTAGGGATCAAAGCGTACGACTATGTTCCGACATATCGTCACTTGCCTACCAGAAGAAGATTTGTCAATCGGCAGTCATCAAGCACCTCCACAGGTACCTTCTCCCACAGAACCTGGGGCAATAAGAGTTGTCCGAACTATACAAGCTGCTCTGTCCTCCAGGTACCAAGATAAGTTCAGCCGAAGAACACGACCAAGATACCTTCACTCCCTGCAGAGTACGAACGCGCCTCCCCGGCTTTATTCGGAGTTATTCCCTTCAAAGCTTATAACTGGGTTATCCTCAGCTAATTACCACGAAAAGATCGTCCTCGGCAAAGTTCCTCCTATCCCCCAGCGGGGTTCATCAAATCTTCCAACAAAGATTATCAACGGTATCCCCAGCGGAGTTATCATCAATCTCAGCGAAGTATCTCTTCCCACAGAGTAATTCCCCACAGGGTAATCTCTCCAACAAGGTTATTCCCCAACGAAGTCATCTTCTCCTACCGGTTTATTCTTGCAATCATCATCCCCAGCGGAAACGAAGAACTCTACTCTTCAAACATCAGCCCAGGATTCAACTTCCCGGTATTCGTCAAGGATTTATTTTCTCAGACGAAGATATATTCATAAACGTCACATTGTCATACATCATGATACATGCATATATGCATCATATCATACAATCTCATTTATGTTGAGAACATCATTGCTTGATCCATATCATGCATTACATATGACTGACCTTTACCTTTCAGGAAGGATACAGTTAAATGATCAGCTATGTCAAAGTAGACAAATGCAGTCAAAAGAGACCAATCCAGTCAAAAAAGACAAGTCCAGTTAAATCCCAAAGGTTTTTCTGATGCTCATCCAATCAAAGAAGACAAGTCCAGTTGAAATTAATTCCTAAAGTCATTAAAGACAACCCGTCGTTATAGACACCCGTTGTTATAGACACTCGTCGTCATAGACACCCGTCGTTATAGACACCCGTCGTTATAGACACTCGTCGTTATAGACACTCGTCGTTATAGACACTCGTCGTTATAGACACTCGTCGTCATAGACACCCGTCGTTATAGACACCAGTCGTTATAGACACTCGTCGTTATAGACACCTGTCGTTATAGACACTCGTCGTTATAGACACTCATCGTTATAGACACCCGTCGTGATAGACACTCGTCGTCATAGACACTCGTCGTCATAGACACTCGTCGTTATAGACACTCGTCGTCATAGACACTCGTCGTCATAGACACTCGTCGTTATAGACACTCGTCGTCATAGACACTCGTCGTTATAGACACTCGTCGTTATAGACACTCGTCGTTATAGACACTCGTCGTCATAGAAACTCGTCGTTATAGACACTCGTCGTTATAGACACTCGTCGTTATAGACACTCGTCGTTATAGACACTCGTCGTCATAGACACTCGTCGTCATAGACACTCGTCGTTATAGACACTCGTCGTTATAGACACTCGTCGTCATAGACACTCGTCGTTATAGACACTCGTCGTTATAGACACTCGTCGTTATAGACACTCCTCGTTATAGACACCCGTCGTTATAGACACTCGTCGTTATAGACACTCGTCGTTATAGACACTCGTCGTTATAGACACTCGTCGTCATAGAAACTCGTCGTTATAGACACGCGTCGTTGTAGACCCTCGTCGTTATAGACACTCGTCGTTAAAGACCACCCGTCCATGAAGATGACCCGTCCTTGAAGAGACAACTCGTTAGAGAAGACAATACCCCTCGATTCAGTTAAATCAATCCCTAAAGGTTTTCTGAGATAACCTGTCAGTAGAGACAACTCACCAACCTTTCTGAATTTCGGACTCGATTCCTGTATCCAGCCAGGGCACGTCTGAAGAGTTTGAAGATTCGATTCCTGTATCCAGCCAGGGCATATTTGTTGACGACTAATTCCAGATTCGATTCCTGTATCTAGCCAGGGCACATCTGTGAGTAACTGATTGTAGACTCGATACCTGTATCCAGCCAGGGCATATCTACATACAGAGTTTGAAGATCAACCCCTGTAACAGGCCAGGAAATTATCTTTCTTTCTCAAGTATACAAGTTCTCGCTAAGGAATCTCTTACGCGAGCGACACCTTGATGGCATCTATAAGCCCATCCACATACCAACAGTCTCCAAATGGCATCCATAAGCCCATTCCTGACAAGATTCTGTTACAGCTCCAGATGGAATCTATAAGCCCATCCTCCTATCCACCATCTTTCCAAATGGCATCTGTAAGCCCATTCTTGCCATCACACTGCTAACATTCTACTATGTGAGTGCAAATTTCTGGGCACTCTAGTGTTCAATCATCTTCCACCTTCGGATTACGAAAGGCACGCCAGCCAATCTACATCCTCAGGTCTAAGAAGATTGAACAGGGGCAACTGTTGTACCCCAAAATTTTCCCTCCCATATCCTTCAAGATTTGTCAAGATCAATCTCCAGATGGCTCAAAATCTCTCAAGGGTTGCACAATCCAATTGCCTCCTAACACAATCAAAATTAGGGTTTTGGTTCTTGCAAAGAAATTGAGGTTTTCAAGGGTCCAATCAAGTCCCATATGCCTATATACATTGTCAAGCATCCATATGTCAAGTTTCAAGACTCACAGCATCAAGTGGCACAGTCAAAAGCCCTAATTGCTTCACAGTCAACTGCAGGGGTAAAATGGTCATTTGACAGTCAAAAGTCAAAAATTTTGGTCAACATCTTATTTTGAAGCCACAATCATCATTTGATCAACTCTTGATCATGATTCCACAAGCATGGCTCAAAAAGTCTCAAGAATCAAAAGTTTCTATTTTTGGACAGCTGAAAAGTCAACTGCAAATTGACCAAGGCATAACGTTTTCATGGTTCATCAGAAAAATCCCATCCAAATCTCATTTTGAAGGGGATGACATTTCCTACAACTAATATTCACACTCCAAGTCCAAGAAATGCTCCCACAAAAAGTTATCAATTTCTACATTATAGGTCATTTTCAAAAGTCAACAAAAAGGCACTTTAAGTCAAAGACCATAACTTGATATTGGTAAATCAAAATTACATGGGACAAAAGGCATTGGTTAGAGGACTTCAAGACCTTTCTAAAATGTCCAAGAACATGTTCATAGCTTCAAAATTGAGTAAGATATGCATTGGAGAAGTTGGGAAATTTTTGGGAACTTTCAAAAGTCAACTTTGCCTAAAACACTTCATTTTTGCTAATGGGCCTCAAATTCTATTCACGACCCATTGAACTTAAAATGATTTATTTTCTTATTTTTAATTAATTAATTGAATTTTTATTAATATTAATTCATTTAATTGATTTTAATTATAGGAAAATTAAAAAAGATATGTTTTGGATCTTTTGGTGAAGCAAATCAGATCAGGGCAAGCTGGCAACTCGTTTCTCAATCAAAAGGGGAAAATCATCCATATTTGGCAAGGTTTTCATTCAAAAAAGATTGGAAATTATATGATTGAAAATCAAGGATTGAAAACATAAATTCATGGACTTTTGGGCCAAGGTTTTAACCTAATTCGCATCACATACATATGCTGAAGGAAACCCTGAATCCCTACACGCACAATTGCTGCTGAAACCATATAACCAAATTGCAAAAAACTCAAGAAAATTGTGAAACTGAAATCATTATTGGAGCATGATTCAAAGCCTGAAAAGGATTCCAACACCTTTCCTAAGTCCCCAGGAGTCTATTGCCATCAAGAACAAGCTCTAATACGCAAAGAAATGGTAAAACAGAGTCACGGTTTGAACAAACATTGCCATAATCGAAATCCATTTTTTATGCATCATTGATATGTTTTGATTATTGATTTGTGTTGCTGACATCTTCCTGAAGCTTTTGGTGTGGATTAATTGTGTTAAAACATCATGTATCAAAATCTGCCATGGACAAACGCTAGGGTTTCAGAGCTTCGATATTGGGGGTTTTCATATGCTGTAAAATTAGGCATCAAGACCTATATAGATAAATTCTTCAGGACAAGACGAAACCATTAAGACCCTCGCGCTCTTTTTATGTGACCCATAGCTCTAATCACTATTATTGGGAATTTTGTTTTGTAGGGGTTTAAAACCCCCGCTATCTGTTTCATATTATTGCAGGTAAACGAAGAAGAAGGGTGAGTTGTCCAAACCCTAGTGGATCATTCAAACTCAGCGCACGCTTTTTTGTGTCCAGGCATAATTGTTGCTTTTCACATATTATTTTCGTTGGTTATTATTATTACAAATACAGCGTGATGGTTGAGTGGCTAGTGACGTGTTTGTTCACCACTGGGACCTGGGTTCGATTCCCAGGTCCCCCATATATTTCTTCATATTTTTCTTAACCAATTCCAGTGCAGCATATGATTCAATAGTCCACCATGAGCCTCACGTCTAAGCTTGCCAAGTGCCCAGGATCAACAATCTGAAGGCCAGGAGATATGGAGCATGGTACACCCTAGTCAGCCAGCAAGCGCATGATCAGGAAAAGTCAAGGAGGCTTTGTGCTTCCTGGGCCGGAATTCCAGCATTTCACCTCCACTTGGGCCAACACACCCCCTTGGTTTGCATAATTAATTTTATTTCCTTTTCTTTTCTTTTAATTTCTTTTAATTGTTTTTTTAATAATTATTATTAATTCACCATAAAATAGTTTTTCCTAATAAAAATCAGAAAACTCAAAAATGTAAATATTTTTAATTATTTATTAATTTCATCATTAACCTATTTTTGTAAATAAATATTAACAATTAACTTAGCCTAATTTAGGTTTTAATTCTAATCCTTTTTCTTTAATAAATAAAAATTGCATAGAATTAGGTTTTGACTTTTTTTTATTATTAATTAATTATTATTTTTTTGTAAATAACATGAAAATTAATTAATTAGCTTAAATTAGTTTAACTTTAACATTTTTCTTAATAATTAAAATAAACTTAGAACTAGGGTTTTCTTTTAATTTCAATTGCTTTATTTCCATAAATACAGAAAAACATAAAAAACACCTTTCTTGTAAATAATTAATTAAATAATTAGGTTTTAATTTAACTTCAAGCAAAGGACAAAAACTCTTAATTTCTCCAAAGGGTCCAACACTCTCGGACGTCCAGTTTAATTTATTCGCGCACTATTTTCTTATTTGATTATTATGTAACTGTTCAAGGATGTAATAGTAATTAGGTTTATTGTTTTTACCTTCCGCATTTTTATCAAAAACGGGTCTTTGTATTTTGGGCGATGTATAGACCCGCGCCTTGTAATAGCGTAGCTTTTACCTTTATGTATTTTATTTTTCGCACTCCTAAATTCTAAATTGCATGAAAGAATGTATGGTAATTAAAAACAACTCGTAGCTCACAATGCCATGATTAAAGATAAATGTTAACATGAAAACAACACACAATGCACATGCCACTTCTAGGGTACGCCTGACTTGTTGCCTCAAAACGTGGTCATTAAGTATAGGGTGTTTTAGAGGTCGCCCTCCTGTCTAAAGATCCAGTTGCCTTGAAACGGTTGCCTCAGATAAAAAAGGATCTAGGTCACTAGGGTTACCGCTAAGACGTCCTACTATTGCTTTGGTGACCACAATGTCCCTACAATCGAATTAACCCGAACACCTCCAATGGTGGTGCTACCTACCTCTCAATGGTGGGATGGCACTACCTTAAGGACTCTTACACAGCCTAATTCCTTAGGGTAGGTAGATGACTCATGGGTACTTGCTCTAAAAAAACAAACAAAACAATCTTTTCACACTGACACTTTCAAAAAGCTTTCAAAACAAATTTTTCAAACACTCTTGAGGACAGATACAAGAGTCACTCAGAAATCTTTCAAAAAATGAAACTTTTTCTAAACTCACTCACATTTGAAAAGCAAACATCATTTTGAAAACATAAGAGCAAGTACCTAAGAGCCCATGGATAACCATGGATAGAAAGGGTGCTAACACCTTCCCTTTCTATAAATCTACCTCCCGAACCGAGAGACATTCTCAATAAGGAATTTTGTTGTGCTTTTATCCTTTCAATGTTGGAGAACATAAAAGACGGTGGCGACTCTTGCTTACCGCGACATACGCGAACCAGCTTTAAAACAGTCAGTTATATTTCCACCGATCACAGATGGGATTCTCACCAAAACAATGGTAAGATAGTAACATCTAAAGGAGGAAGAAAAGAACAAATAAAATGTTTTGAGTAGGTAGGTTCGCTCCTAGTTGCTCGCTAGTTCACAACAAAACATTTTTACACCAACACTCTCATTTGAAATATTTTCAAAAGACAAACACTTTGTACGCGTTCTTATAGAAACGAGAGCCATTACAAAGAAAACCCTTTTCAAAATCACTTTCAAAAACACATTCCACAAACACCTCTTTGAACTATTTTCAAAACAACACTTTGTACGCATTATGATAGAGATGAGAATCATTACAAAGTCACATTTTCAAAATACTTTCAAAACCTACATCACAAGTACACATTCAAAAAAAAGCAAGTGATCTAGCAAGTAACTAAGAGCCCATGGAAAACCATGGATGAAAAGGGTGCTAACACCTTCCCTTTTCATAATCTACCCCCCGAACTCAAGAAAACATCTCTAAAGGTCTTTCCTGTGCTTTTTTCACCTTTCCTTATTGGATAAAAGAAAAGTCAGTGGCAACTCTTGTTATCCGTAACATTTGCGATCAAACACAAAATAATCAAGTCAGTTCTCCCACTGTATCGAGCGTCTCATCACTTTGTTGCTAGTCCGTAGCTGACTGGATTGATCGGTGTTGTTTGAACTTGATAGTTGATACTGATGTCTGATCGCAAGGTGATCCAATGGGACATAATGATACACTTTAAATCCGTAACTTTTGCCTGGACTACACTTTCAGGTTTTCAGTCCACCGGGATACCCTTTTTTGCCCAAGCCACCTTTTCAGGTTTTCGACTTGCTGGGTGTACATATTTTTTGTTTTCATCCTTAATTTGTGCTCGAACCCTTTTGGTTTGTAGGGAAGCCTTTATTTTTGCCTTGGCCAGTCAACCTAGCAGGTCTTTAATCATGCGTAGTATCTTTTCACTATGTCCGCATTGACAAGGTGAGGAAGGTCGTCACCGTCCATGGTGGTCAGAATCATGGCTCCACCAGAAAAAATGCTTTTGATCACAAATGGCCCTTCATATGTGGGAGTCCATTTGCCCATGGGATCACCTTGCAGCAATATGATGCGCTTGATCACTAGATCCCCGACTTGATATGCTTGGTGCTAGGCCTTTTTGTTGAAAGCCTTGATCATCGGTTTTTGATACATTTGATCATGACAGACAGTAGTAAGTCTCTTCTTATCGATCAGATTCAGTTGATCAAGTTGATTCTGGATCCAATCATCTTCATTCAGACCTGCATCCTTCATGATTCTCAAAGAAGGGATCTGGACCTTAATAGGCAGGACAACCTTCATGCCATATACCAGAGAGTAGGGTGTTGCCCCTATCGATGTTCGTGCGGAGGTGCGATACCCATGAAGAGCAAATGGTAACATCTCATGCCAATCTTTGTATGTCATCGTCATCTTCTGTATGATCTTTTTGATGTTCTTATTAGCAGCTTCAACAACGCCGTTCATCTTCGGCCGGTAAGGGGAATAATTATGGTACTGGATTTTGAACTGTTCACAGAGTTCAGTGATCATTATGTTGTTGAGATTTGTACCATTGTCAGTGATGATTCTCTCTGGCACATTGTACCAACAAATCAGGTTATGCTTGATAAACCGCGCCACAACATTCTTGGCAACAGTAGTAAAAGAGGCAGCTTCAACCCAATTCGTGAAGTAATCAATGGCCACTAGGATGAAGCGATGCCCATTGGAAGCAGTAGGTCTAATCTCTCCGATCATGTCAATGCCCCACATTACAAAGGGCAAAGGAATCGTCAAGACATTCAAAGGAACCGGAGGTACATGCACCTTATTAACATAGATCTGGCATTTGTGACAAGTTTGTGAATGCTGATAGCAGTCTGCTTCCATAGTGGACCAATAGTATCCTTCCCGTAGGATCTTTTTAGACATGGTATGTCCACTCGAATGGGTTTCGAAGGTACCTTCATGTAACTCTTCCATAATCCTCTCTGCTTCGCTCTTGTCTATGCACCAAAGTAAAGTAGAGTCATGGTTGTGCTTGTAGAGGATTCCATTACTGAGGAAGAATTTCGCAGCGAACCTTCTCAAAAACTTCTTATCATTGACAGATGCCCCCTCGGGATACTCTTGAGCCTCGAGATATCTCTTCACCTTATAGAACCAAGGTTTGTATGCTACTCCTTCCGTGTCGATCTCGTAGTAGTATGCTAGTTCATCCAATCTCTCAATAGTGATTCGAGGAGGCTCATTGTCCCACCTGACCTTGAACATAGAGGACAAGGTAGCTAGCGCGTCCGCTAACTGATTCTCTTCTCGTGGGAAATGTTCAAAGGTGACCTCTTCAAAGTGTGGAAGCAATGTCAGCACGTGCTCTTTGTACGAGGTGAGATTCGGGTGCTTCATATCCCACTCTCCTTTGATCTGACTTATCACCAAGGCTGAATCCCCAAAAATATTTAGGAACTCGATCCTTAAGTCGATAGCATCCTTGAGACCCATGATGCATGCTTCATACTCCGCCATGTTGTTGGTACAATTGAAGCATAGTCGGGCGGTGAAAGGAGTATGACAACCTTCAGGAGATATAATTATAGCACCAACGCTATTACCGAGTGCGTTCGAGGCTCCATCAAAAACCATAGTCCATCGGGATCCTTCTTCAGGTCCTTTATCTGGTCCAGGTTCTTCATAGTCAGGCACTAACATAATATTCTCGTCCGAGAACTCAAAGTTCATGGACTGGTAGTCATCCATGGCCTGATGAGCCAAATGATCAGCTAATACACTTCTCTTGATTGCTTTCCGGGTTGTATATTGAATATCGTATTCGGTTAAGATCATCTGCCAACTTGCTATTCTTTTGGAGAGAGCGGGCTTCTCGAAGATGTACTTGATCAGATCCATCTTAGATATCTGCAAAGTTTTGTGGGTCAACATATATTGTCTTAGTCGGCGAGCAGCCCATGCCAAAGTGTAGCAAGTTTTCTCGAGAAGTGAGTATCTTGTCTCACGGTCGGTAAACTTTTTGCTAAGGTAGTATATTATGTGCTCTTTTCGACCAAACTCGTCATACTCTCCCAACACACACCCCATTGAATTGTCTAACACTGTTAAGTACATTATCAAAGGTTTTCCTTCAATCGGAGGCATCAGAATGGGAGGATCTTGGAGGTATTCCTTGATTCTGTCAAAGGTGACCTAGCATTCGTCATTCCACTTTACCACTTGATCCTTCTTTAGGAGTTTGAAGATCGACTCACAAGTAGCAGTCATATGTGAAATGAACCTGGCGATATAATTTAGGTGTCCCAAGAAACCTCTAACTTCCTTCTCAGTACAGGGAGCTGACATCTCTTGTATGGCCTTTACCTTTGTAGGGTCTACCTGAATACCTTTGTCACCAATGATAAACCCAGGAAGTTTACCAGACCTTACCCCGAAGGTGCACTTATTCAGATATAACCTTAAATTGTATGTCTTCAACCTGTCAAACAACTTTTGTAGATGATCAAGGTGTTCTTCCTTAGTTTGAGACCTGGCTATCATGTCATCAACATAAACCTCTATCTCATGGTGAATCATATCATGGAACAAAGCTACCATGGCTCGCTGATAAGTTGCCCCAGCATTCTTCAACCCAAATGGAATCACTTTATAACAGAAAGTCCCCCACTGTGTGACGAAGGTTATCTTCTCCATGTCTTCGGGTTCCATCTTGATCTGGTTGTAGCCAGAGAAACCATCCATGAAGGAAATATTTTGTGTTGTGCGGTGTTGTCAACCAGAACATCGATGTGGGGAAGCGGAAAGTCATCCTTGGGGCTTGCTGTGTTCAGGTCTCTGTAGTCCACACACATTCGTACTTTACCGTCTTTTTTAGGCACTGGCACCATGTTGGCAACCCATTGGGGATAAGAGGTGACAACTAGGAATCCAACGTTGAACTGCTTCATAACCTCTACTTTGATCTTCTCCGACATTTCAGGGCGCACGCGACAGACCTTCTGCTTTACCGGAGGGAAATCTTCTTTAGTTGGTAGTCGGTGGACCACAATATTTGTGTCTAGTCCCAGCTTGTCTTCATATGACCAGGCGAAGATCTCAACATAATCGTGCAACATCTGTACCAACCGCTGTTTGACACCAAGCTCCAGATTTGCGCCAATCTTGACTTCTTTTATGTCTACCTTTGTGCCCAAGTTTATTGTCTCAACTGGCTCTTCATGAGGTTGTATAGCCCTCTCTTCTTGCCATAACAGTCTAGCAAGTTCTCCAGGTACCTCAAAATCTTCCTCACCTTCGTCCTCGACTTGGTTGATCGGATTTTCAAAGTTATAACTGGAAATAGCAGAACTGTTATCAATGGGATCCAGAGTGGAAATGGATCTGCAGTTTGATATGTGAGTGTGTAAGAGCATAACTGTATTGATAAAGTGAAAAGCAGAAAAGAAAAACAGAGAGCGCAAAATTTGTATGCAAGAACGTCCAATGTTTTATTGATGACATATGATAATGACATATAATAACCCTCACAAATAAACCATTGTGCCTCGGGTAAGACACAAGGCCATAAAGTTTATATGTTTATTACAAATTCAAAAAACAAGTAAGACAATTACTGCTGAACAAAAGTAATCGGCACAAAATCTTTGGCCGTTCAATTACTAGGTCCACCGTTGGTACTAGGGTAGATCCAGCTGTCAATATCAGAATCCTCATCATTGTCTTCTATAGATTTGACCCCATGATTGCTAATGCGTAAGGGAGGTCCTCCAGCCCGAGCACGTCAAACAGCACTTTGAGCTCCTGAAATAAAGCCCAAACCAAATTCATCAGTTTTGTAAGGAAAATCAGGGAGCTGTCCTCAAATGGTACACCCACCTTCTTCAACTACTGCTCTGGCGTCCTTGAGAGAAGCCATCTTCAAAGGAGGTCTGGTGATCTTTGGCATACTGGTAATAGTCTCGGTTGATGCCATAGTCTGGGGAACCTCTTCAAAATTTTGACAAGGCGTCTCTATGAACTCACCGTCCATCTCCACATACTTGAAAGAGTTCAGACGACTTACCATGTACTCCTCTTCACCATGCACGGCGACAATATTTCTCTTCACTGGATACTTCAGCATTTGGTGCAGCGTAGAAGTAACGGCTCCAACTTCATGGATCCAAGGACGATCCAACAAACAAGAATAAGATAGCCTGATATCCATTACATAGAAGGTGGATTCAAAGGTCTAGGAACCCACTTTGACAGGGATGTCCACCTCCTCGTGCACCATTCTTTTTGAACCATCAAAAGCCCTCACCACAATGTTACTGGGCTTTAAGGTCAAACCTTCACAATCTAGCCTATCAAGAGCCTTCTTGGGCAGAACATTCAGTGATGATCCAATATATCCACTCACACATGGGCCATAGTAGTGCCCCTACATTTGATCGAGACATGCAGAGCATCATTATGCTTTCTCCCCTTGGGTGTCAAATCAGCATCTGAAAAACCTAACTCATTATCAGCAGTCAAATTGGCCACACAGTCCTCGAATTGGTTAGTGGAAGTTTCTTGCGGCACATGCGCAGTCTTGAGAAATGTAACCAAAGACTTTGCATGGGCCTCGGAACACAATAGCAGCGCCATCATTGAGAGAATCCATCTTCGAAGGGGTCTGCCCCAGCTGTTCGACCATATTGTAGTCGCTCTTCTTGATTATCTTTAAAATCTCCTCCATTTCTTGTTTAGTAGATTCCAAATTAACTTTTCTAGGTGCCTCCGTCCAGGAAGGCTCACCTACAACTTCTTTTCCCCGAGTCCCAGATGACTCATCAATAGGAGTAACAACTAGAGTAAGGATGGAAGTAATAGCAGGAGTACTAGCCGGAACAACAGATGGAATAACAACAGGCTTAGCAACAGTCTTCGGGGAGATCTCGGGAGAGAAAACCCTTCCACTTCGAGTAATTTTGCTGGTCCCGACAATGTTACTGATATCGGGATTCGCCTCTTCAATTTTTTCGTCTTTAATGGTTAACAAATCCTGCTTGACGCCATGGTAGTAAACGTCAGCACCATAATTCCAAGGAACAACTATGTCCGAGGAGTATGGTACAGAGCCATGGAAAGTGATTATTAATGGAGCAATTCTTGGAGCAGATGTAATCCTAACAGGTCTTTTGGAGGAGACCTTGGAAGGATTGGCGGAAATGGTCATGATAGCAACATCTTCATGTAGAACAGTTGGAACCAGAGTCTTTTCAAACAAAATCTCTTTGTTATCTATCAGGCGTTGAACACCTACTTTCAGCAAATAACAACCAGAAGTCAGAGATAAACACATGTGGTAACCTTCACCACAACCCAGAAATAAACCAGCTAGCAATAAATTCCTCTTGACGGTCATGAGAGGAGTAGAAACTTCATCAATAGAAGTAACGTATAGATCAGTATCAACGGTATTAACACTGCGGTTGTGCTTGGGCATGGGAGCAGTTATGACATTAGGCATCTCAGGAGCATCAAAGTCAATCTCCTTTTCTTCGATCAGATCCTGTATCTTATTCTTCAGAGCCCAAAAGTCGTTTGTATCGTGGCCTGGACTCTCAGAATGGTAAGCACACCGAGCGTTTGGATTGTAACGAGGAGATGTGATGTTGGGGTTCTTGGGAGCCTTCTTTAAGGTTTCCAAGTTAGATTTTAACAGATGGGGTAAAACCTCAGACAATGTCATATTGATTTGGGTGAACTGCCTTTGAGGTCTTTCTATCCTTGGGTGATTGTTTCGTTGTTGAGTAGCCACATGCTTAGGTATCATCACAGCCCCTACCGTTGGACGGTGCTCGGTTCTACTCTGACTTCTTGTATTGTAAATAGAATTGACCTCCTTCTTACCCATGAATGGCTTTTTCACTGTACTTGAAGAGGTGTCTTTTTGGATCTTGCCACTTCGGATCCCAGCTTCTACCCTTTCTCCAATCAATATCAACTCAGTAAAACCAGATGAAGAGCTACCAATAAAGTGATTAAAGAATGGACCAGACAGCGTACCAAGAAACATGTCTACCAACTCCGTATCAGACAAAGGGGGTTGGACTATCCCTGCCAAATCTCTCCACTTATGAGCGTAGTCCTTAAAACCTTCGCTTGCACCCATATGCATACTCTGGAGTTGAGTACGGGTAGGAGCAAGGTCAGCGTTATATTGATACTTCTTATAAAAATCAGCAGCCATATCTTCCCAGTTGCGGACATTGATCCCTTCTAGCTGATAGAACCACTCAAGTTGAGTCTCAGACAGACTGTCTTGAAAGAAATGGACCCACAAGTTCCTATTAGCAGAGTGAGGCTGAATCTTCCTCACATAAAAACGGAGATGAAGCTTGGGACAAGAAACCCCATCATACTTTGCAAATATCGTAATCTTGAACTTTGGTGGGATGACAACCCCAGATACCAGACCCAACTCTTCAAAATCCAGCCCCGGTACTCTTTGGATCTCCATTGCATTCAAACGATCTTCTAACTGTTTGTACCTATCGTTAGCTGAAGGATAATGCTCTTCGTTGTAATCAGTGTCATTATTAGATTCCCCGGGACTAGGGTCTTCCCCCATGGTCTCACCCTCTTGATTCTCTCCTTCCTTGGATGAAGAGGTCAGATCAACCATTTGTTTCAACGGTCCCTTGAATCTTCTTCCCAAGTTTACCGCACCAGCGGTCTTCTTCGTCTTCTTCTTTCTATCTTTCAAAATAAGGGCCTTCAGATCTTCCTGCCCTTTAGCCAAAGCTATGAACATTTGCTGAAATTGGGCATTTTGTGCCTGGAGATCCTTGATACTTTGTTCAGAACTCATTATTGCTGAAATAAACAACGAAGAAGATGAGAGACCTGTTATGAAACCTGTTTATGCATTGATATGTATGGCATGTGTATGCAATGATTTCAAGGATTTTTGGAAATTTAAATTTGCGAACCAAAATGAAACAAAGATTTTATTAGTAGAATTTAAAATGCAATTTCCTTTTAGGTGTTTCAATTGAAAATTCTAAAAACTTAAAACATGATCAGGTTTCCCATGGGCGCTTTCTTTTCACGCCGAGATAAACATTAAGGCTTCTTTCCTCATGAAGTTGCTTGGTGAGCTCTAAAACTTTCTTCTCCTAGGCATAGAACTGGTCCCTATAAGTATCATGCTCCTTCTTCAATTGAATCCAGGACCTCTGTAATTCTACAAGATCAGTGGGCATATCAGGATGAAGAATCGTGTAGGGAATATCCCCTTCAGTAATGGGCTCCACAATCACTGGTAAGACGGCTATGTATGACATCATAAGTTTCTGAGCACGAGCTCGTACCCATTGAAGATAAGGTTCCATAGGAATGGAAGTCTTCGGCCCCAAAGTCTTGACGTCATATCTGTTTACCATGCCCCAAGCTCGTATGAACCTCTGGCGATACCCTTGAACACCATCCTCATAGTTAAACACAATTCTCTAGATAAGCATCTCATGAGGACCATCCCTTCGAGCATAACCAAATTGTCGCAGAGCCAAAGAAGGATTATAAGTTATGCCTCCCCTAATGCCAAGTAGTGGGACATTAGGGAACTCCCTGCAGCGGTCAATAATAGAAATATCTCCCATAGATCGGGAATACCAGAGAATATCTGCGTGAGAAAGTGACATTATCCTTTGCGACCAACCCAAATCTTCTTCATTCTTCAGCACTGACTTAGGGATATTAGAATTAAACCACCTCGACAATAATGGCATGCAGAACATAAGAACCCCTCTTTTCTTCATGGTACGAGTGTGGAGAGCATGCAAGATATCTCCGAGCAAAGTAGGCACAGGGTTGCGAGAGAGGAAGATCTTGATAGCATTCACATCTATGAGTAAGTTTGAATTAGGGAACAGTACTAACCCATAAATTAGAAGAGCCAAGACCTCCTCAAAATCCTGAAAGTCCAAATCATCCCAAAACAACTAGACCTTCTCTATTAGGAACTTGGCTAGAAAACCCTAACTCCACTTCTTATTTCCCAATTGGATACCACGTCGGCCCGTTTCAGATGCAAAGCTGAGGCAATAACCTCTAGCTTGGGAACCTCTTCTAAACCTGTGAAAGGCATCTGGTCAAGAATAGGTATATCCAATAACTGAGAGAACTCTTCCATGGTAGGCACCAGTTGATAGTTTGGAAAGGTGAAGCAGTGGTGCTTGGGATCAAAGAAGTGAAAGAGTACACCCATCATCTTTTCATCAAAGCTCGAAGTAACCAGGTTGATAAGTCGACCATATCTCTTAGTGAACAAAGAAGTTTCAGGAACCCTTGATACTAGCTCCTTGAGTTGGAGAGGTATTCTCACAAAGCTGATTCGGATAGTGTTTCTACGAGCAGAAGCCATGATCTGCAAAACAGAACAAAGATAAATTCCCTCGGCCCTTGAAATGGTTAGTGTAATAAGAATGGATGCTATGTTATGATGCATGATGTTATGTTCAAACAGAGTAAATCACACACAAGCAAAGCACACAATAGACCTTAGGTTTAAAGGCTTGCATGAGGTTAAAGGTAAGTACCCTCTTGAAGTTTAGTTGGTTTCAAACTTGTCTTAGAAAAGTAACCGGGTTCTAAGGATTCTCAATATCACTGATCATCCTTTATCGGGCATTCTTTTAGCTCAAGCAATCTTTTCTTGCGGCCGAAATATCTCGAAAGTCTGATCTCAATGATTGTAGTATCGAGTATCAACCAATCCTCAGCTTTATACCGGGTCCGGCTATCTCACTACTTTCTAATGGACAAGTTTGTTCAACTAAGGTTCTAAGGTCCGTTAGTGCTTCACGACATCACGCGGCGGCCCCGTATTCTCCTCGTTTCAACACAAAGGATACCGGTACTAACCAAAGTGTCACACTAACATAGCCATCTCTTAAACCATATCGGTCTATGCCGTACATTCTCCATGATCTATTTCTGTTTACCTAAAACGTGTCCCCAGATCCGGGTGTAGGATCTTCAATAATACCCAAGCAAAAACCCTTAAAGATAAAGTAGGCAAAAACAAGAAAGTGATTTAAAATTACCTAGGTCCTAAGGTATACCCCACTTTATTTCACTCCCCAGCAGAGTCGCCAGTTCTGTGATACGGTGGCAGAACTGACTGTTTTTTTAGTTACTAAAGGTTTTGCATTTTTTGTTCGCAAATGTACGGTAAGCAAGAGTCTCCATCATATTTTATTTTATCCAACAAAGGAAAAGGGAAAAAGAACAGAAAAAACCTTCTTCGAGATGTTTATGAGTACGGGGGGTAGATTATAGAAAGGGAGGGTGTTAGCACCCTTTCTATTCGTGGTTTTCCACGGGCTCTTAGGTACTTGCTCATTTTTAAATTGCTTTTGTGTGTTTGCGTGCTTTTAAAAAAGTTTTGAAATTGCCTTAGTGCGGAGATTCACTTTATGGTAACCCTTGTATTAGTCCTCAAGAGTGTGATAAAGTGTTTTTGAAAACTTTGTTCAAAAAGTGTAAGTATGAAAAAAAACTGGTTATTTTGAGCAAGTACTTAAGAGTTTCTACCTACTCGAAAAAGACTGTTCATTTTCTTTTTTCCTTTAGATAGTGTTATCCTACTATTAAGGAGTAGGTAGCTTCATTGTTGGAGTTTGAGGGACAATCGAAAGGGGCGATTACGATCACTTTAAGGCAACATGGCAAAATCTCTTAGTAACTTTCCTAAAGTTCTAAGATCGCATTTTATTTTATCGAGGAAACCTTCGAAAGGGACTTGCGATCTCTGAATTAGAGGACAGTCACTAAGAATTTTCACGTTCGAGAATAGTGATCGTATTTTTCCAAGGCAACCGAAGTGGGAGATACCCTAGGGGTGAGCATGTGCAAGTGTTTGATTTCAGTTTGTTTATCTTTGCACAGTTAGGGTTTTCTACTGTTTTAAATTATTTATATTTTGCATACAATCCTACACATACATCTAACAGTTTATAATTGCAGAAATTAAAAGCGGAAAAGAAAACCTAATTATTACAGGGCTTCGGGGGATGGGGATTACATAACCAAAAACTTTGGGGATTTGAACAGTAAAACAGGAAAGGACAGTAAATAACCTAATTAACTATTACAAACCTCAGAGCAATTACGTTAATTGGAAAAAATAATGAAAGGAATACGCACGATGAAATTAAATACGAGGAATTAAAGTTTTATGAATCTAATTGATTTAGAAGAAAAATATTTTTGCATTTTTTAGTTGAGAAAATAATTAACTTTTGCAAATTAAAACTAATCTCTAATTGATTTTAATTATGAAAAGGGAATTAAATTATCCTAATTTAAACTAATCTAATCAATTAATGAAATTAATTATTTTAAGAAAAAAAACTAATTCTAATGTTTTGTGATTTTTTGTGATTTAAAAAAAACAATGATTTTTGTAAAGTAATTAAAAAACCAATAATTAAATAAAGAAATTAAAAAGAATTAAAATGGGCCTAGTATGAAATAACAAACTGGGGGGGTGCCTTACTGAATTTTGCAAAGCCCGGAATAGTTGGCCCATCTTCCTTACGCGTGATTCAGTGAGGCTCTCATCTAGGGGTTCACCATGGGGATTGGTTGATTGGGCGCTGGATCTGATCTTGGGAAGATCCAATGGTTAGATCTTGAGAATGCAAGGTATACGCACTGGATGTCACACATTGAACCTGCAAGCAATATTGGGAAAATGCAAAATTGATGGTTTCTGTGATCGAACCCAGGTCTTTGGTTTCACATGCTTGCTCCTTTGCCATCTGCATTGTTAACTCATTCATGTATATAATGAAAAGATTATAATATAATGAAAAAAACAATCCAAATGTCAAACATTCAAAACGCGCCTAATCAGCCTTGGCATGGACCAGTGATGTGATGACAAACAGGCCAACAGAATTAAAACCAGTCAACGGTGTCGGAGCTCAGCCTCGGTCACCTTCTCCAGTAGCCTCAAAATGCCAAAACCTGCCAAACACGATAGATCAAAGTGGAAACGATACCCTACCCCCCTAATTCAAGGGTTGCAATCATGATGGTGGCCTCTGTTTGACCTAAAAATGCCTGTAAACACAGATACGAGAAACCAAAACCTTTGTGCCCTAACAATGGAACCTTGTTGTTTTTGCCTGTATGCTTGCAACTAATGATTCAAAACACCTTAGAATGACATTATGAACATATAATAATGTAAAGATTTGATTTATATCACCTGAATCACAAGTTTAAGTTTGAGAATTTAACCAAATCGTGTGGATTGGGCTAGGATGATTCTGGGTGTTTTAACCTTCAAAGATGGATTAGATGAGATGCTGGGAGTCCCAGAAGGATGATAGAATGCTTAGCTTTGACTGAAACTCGTCGGATCGTGGGTTACAAGATTGCACCTCTCTTGAATTTTTTTGAAAACTTTGGCTAGCTTCTTGAGGCAAGTTGTGCGTTACTGTCTGTCCTTAGGGTTGGAATGGCTTGGCATATATATGTGAATCACATTAGGTCAACTAGTATGGCAAGAATCCAAAGATATCAATGCCTTTCATTTTTGCTTCAAATCTTTCCAATTTTGAATATCCTTGCCCATTCATAGCTTGCACGATTTCTTTGGCTATTGACGGCACATGAGATCTCTATTTAATCCAAAAATCATTCCTAAAACAAATTATGTGATTTATTTGAGTTTTAAATGAATAAAAATCAAAATAAATTAAATAAACAAATAAATAAGGCATGGAGGGTCCCATAGGTCATAGACCATGCTAGGACTGAGATTCAATCTTGAAAAGATGGGTCCATGAGGAAAAAATGCAATTTTGGGCATTGTTAACTTTGTGCAAATTTCCAAAAATGACCAACTTTGACAATGCATATCTCTCTCAATTTTGACCCTAAGAGGGTGTTCTTGGACTTTTTAGAAATATTATGATGTCCCCTAAGCAACCTATTTGGTTTCATCTCAATTGGATCTTCCATGTTTATGTAAGAAGCTTTGACCCAAAAGGTGTTTTTGTTGACTTTTGAAAAGGACCTATAATGTCTGAATTTATATCTTTTCATGAGTGAATTTCTTGAACTTTAGGGATGAATATGAGTTGTAGGGAATTGGATTCTCTTCAAAACGAGCCTTGGATGAGAAATTTCTGATAAAGTATGAGAAAGTTATTCCTGGTCAGAGTTTGGTTGACTTTTCCTATAGAAACCCTAATTTAGCAACTTTTGAGTTTTGATGAATTAAGAGAATTCCTTAAGGAATCATGATTAAACCTTGATCAAATGATGGATATCACTTCAAAATGTTGATGTTGACCAAAAGTATTGAAGTTTGACTATATGTGGGTCACAGTTGACTTTTGACCTAATATAGTTGATTCTCAGGCATTTGAGCAGTTGACTGAGCAAACTTCTTGTGCAAGGCATGAAACTTGGCATGGATATTCTTGGAGGCATAATAGGACCATGGAAAGAAATTGAAGTCTTTGAAGCTCATACATCTTAATGAAAAGTGAAACCCTAGTTGGAGGTTCATTGCCTTAGGAAGAGAACTTATTTGGTCAATTCTTGGGCATCCTTGGGTAAGTTAGGGACCTCAATGGGCATGTGTTGAATAAAATGAGAGGGAAAATTTTGGGGTACAACATAAGGCATCTAGTTTCAAAATATTTTCAAAATACACTTACACAAAAAAGCATTTTCAAAGTGAGCTAGCAACTTAGAGCCTGTAGATAACTACTGATGAAAAGGGTTCTAACACCTTTCCTTTTCATAACCTACCCCCCTTACTCATAAAAAAAATCTCAAAAGGTCTTTCCTATTATTTTCACCCTTTCCTTTATTAGATAAAAGAAAAGTTAATGGTGACTCTTGCTAACCGCAACATTTGCGATAAAATTCAAAACCAGTAAAGTCAGTTCTCCCACCGTATTACAGAACTGGTGACTCTGCTGGGGAACTTATTAAAGTGGGGTTACCTTAGAGATAGTTCATTTTTAAATGCTTTCATTGTTTGACTTGCCTGATTTATTCTTTAAAGGTTGTTTGGGTTTATTCTTGTAAAGATCCTATACCCGGATCTGGGGCATTTTAGGTAAGTAACAATAGATCATGAAAACTGTACAACATACATCGATACAGTTGAAGCGATAGCTACGCTAGTGCGACACATTTGTTTGTGCTGATGTCCCTTGAGTTAAGTCAAGGAGAATGTTGGGCTGTCGTGTGGTGTCATAAAGCACTATCTGAAATTAGAACCTTAGTTGACACAACTTAGCCATTAGAAGGAAGCGAGATAACCGACTTTGGTGCAGAATGAAGTTGGTTAATACTCGATGCTACACTCATTGAGGTCGGACTCTCGAGATATTTTGGTTGCAAATCAGATGCTTGAGCTGAAACAATTCCCGAGAGAAAGATCAGTGATCTTGAGACTCCTAGAACCCAATTATTTTCTTTAAGGACAGGTGAGCCAACTAAAACTTCAAGAGGATACTAACCTATAACACCATGCAAGCTTTAAACCTAAGGCCTTGTGCATTTTTCTTGTGTATGATTAAATTGTTCGAACATAACATCATGCATCATAACATTTATACCATTTCATTTCTACTAACCATTTCAAGGACCGGGGAATTTGTCTTTGTTCTGTTTTGCAGACTATGGCTTCCGCTCGAAGAAACACTATCCGAGTCAACTTTGTAAAAGTGCTTCCTCAACTTAAAGACTTAGTCTCAAGGGTTCACGAAAGTTCTTCATTTATTAGACGACGTGGTCAACTGCTCAATCTGGTTACTCCAGGTTTTAGTGAAGACATGACAAGTGTTTTCTTCCAGTACTTCGACCCTACACATCACTGCTTCACCTTTCCCAATTATCAGTTGGTACCCACTATGGAGGAGTTCTCTCAATTACTAGGATGCCTATTCTTGATCAGATTCCCTTCACGGGTTTAGGGGAAGCTCCGAAGCCAGAATTTATTGCAGCAGCCTTACATCTGAAGCGGTCTGACATTATATCCAACTGGGAAACAAGAAGCAGAGTCAAAGGTTTTGTGGCTAATTTTCTGTTGGAGAAAGCTCAACTATTACTAGATGCTATAAGTTTCCAGGTGTTGTACCCCAAAATGTGCCCTCCCATTTTCACTCAAGACATGCCTCTAGAGGTCCTCAATTGCTCAAGGATGACCAAGAATTGACCAGATAAATTCTCCTCCCAAGGCAATAAACCTCAAACTAGGGTTTCAATTTCAAGCAAGATGTATGAGTCTAAAGGATCCCAAATGTTCTCCATTTTCTTAATATGTCCTCAAGATCATCCATGCCAAATTTTATGCCTTGAGCAATAAGTTTTCTCAGTCAACTTCTCAAATGTCTGGAAATCAACTGTACTAGGTCAAAAGCCATATGTGGCCCAAATACAGTCAAACTTCAAGATTTTTGGTCAACGTCAATATTTTGAATTATTATCCATCATTTGATCAAGGGTTTATCATGATTCATCAAGAAATGCTCCTAGCTCATCAAAAGTCAAAACTGGCAAATTAGGGTTTCTATAGGAAAAGTCAACCAAACTTTGACCAGGCATAACTTTCTCATAATTTATCAGAAATTTTTTCTCCAAGGCTCATTTTGAAGAGAATCCAATTCCCTTCAACTTCTCTTCATCCCTCAAGTTCAAGATATTCCTCAATCAAAAGATACAAGCTCAGACATTATAGGTCCTTTCAAAAAGTCAACAAAAACACCTTTTGGGTCAAAGCTCCTTACATGAACATGGAATATCCAATTGAGGTTAAACCAAAAGGGTTGTCTAAAGGACATCCTAAGCTCTATAAAAAGTCCAAGAACATCCCCATAAGGTTAAAATTGAGAAAGATATACATTGCTAAAATTGACAAATTTTATGAAAATGCACAAAAGTCAATGTGAGCAAATTGGATCTTTTGGACTAATGGGCGTGGGTTTTGGATCTCAAGCATATCGATGAACATATTTAGGATATTTAAATCCATAATTTTATTTTTATGACACTTGTTTTTATTTATTTGAATTTTTATTCATTTAAATCAAAATAAATCAAATAAAATAGTGAAATAATGAAATAAAATCCAAAGATTTGTTTTAGGATCAAATCATAGGTCTAGAATCAGATGATCAAGTCAAGATTTCGTGAAAGGGTTGATTGGAAGAAAAAAGCATGTTTTGGCCAAGTTTAGAAACAAAAAATCCAAATTGCAAATCAAATCTTCCTTTCATAAATCTTCAAGATTCTATCCAATTTTGTTAACCTAATGCATTCTCATATATATGTACAACATTGCCAGACCAAAAAAGAGAGGTTTTTCCGCATAGAATACACACACCAAGTTCAATTTTTTCATAAAAAATTGGCAATCGGATTGACCTTTACAGAGAGATTCAAGGAGTTTTGACGCTTGCAATCCATTCCTAGGGACGTTCTGAAGCTAACAACATCATTCTCACGCATCAAAGCATCCAGAATCACCCCATACATCATCACGGTTTGCACATATTTTTCTAAATTCAATTTTGATCATACACGCATTATAAATAGGTTTTGATTATGCAGTACTTTTTGTACGAGCATTTAGAATGTATTTGAATACTTAATTTTTAGTTTTTATACATATATGACAAACTGCCATGGTTAGGGTTTTAACCTTCGTTTTAGGGTTTTAAGATGCAGGCAAAATTGGACCTAACAATGGATACCACCATGCTCAGGGGATCAAACCCAATTGATTCATGTATTTGAATTGAATTTATATAGCCTGGTGTGAATTTTTTGAAATGCACAAGTTTTTAGTGACGGATTTAGTCTGTAGGTAAAAACCCTTAAGCTAAAATGACGGATAGTTGAAGAAGATGAAGGCGTGACATGACCTGATTGGGCCATTTGAAATAGCACGCGTTTTTTTTATAAAAAAGAATTTGGGCATTTATTTGAGTTATATTATTTTATGTTTTTATCATATAATGAATGAATAGGCTGGTGTGATGGTAGAGGAAGAGCTTGACAAAGGGAAGGACCTGGGTTCGAGTCCTAGGTCCAACATTTTATATTTTCTAACTTGTTGCTTGTAGATCCAATAGGTCTCACTCCCCTGCATGCACCATACACCATCAATCCTCCAGCCATGAGATCCCAGGCATCCAGATCCAGCGCCCCAAACTTGCAGCCGCACCATGGACTTCCATACCATAACAACATGGGATCAAGCTAGCTAGCAGTGGGCCAACCAGACTAGGGCTTAGCCAAAATTCAGCAACACCCCCTCCAGATTGGGTTCACACCCCCTTCAGGCCCATTCTTCTTTTCTTTTTATTATTTTTATTTAATTCCTTTGTTATTTTTAACTATTTCAAAAACCATTTTTTTCTATTTAATCATAAAAATCATTAAAAAAATCATAAAATCATAAATTTGGATTAAGAGTTTTTTTAATAAAAATATTTTTGCAATTTAATTAATTTAATTAAATTTTAACCTTATTTCATTAATTAAAATTAATTAGAGAATTAGGTTAAAATTTAAATATTTTTTCATAAAATACAAAAATATTTTTAATGAGCAATTAGGTTTTTTAGGGTTTATAACTTTTTTCCGTCTTAATTTTGCGCGCTCTTATTTTTTCCATACGATTTATTTTTTTACCATTTATGTAACTGCACCCGGATTGTAATAGCTTAACTAGGTTTTTTATCTTCGCATTTTTACTTTTCAGTCCATTACTTATGTATTTACACCAAAGCCCTGTAATAGCGTAGGACTTTATTTCTTGCTTTTTCTTTACATGCTTGTATATAATTGTTAGAAATTTAGGCGTGCATGACAAGAATCAATTAATCAGTAGATCACTAATCATAAGATAAACATAACTGAAAAAACACACTATTGCACACTTGTACCCTTAGGGTATACCTCACTTGGTTGCCTCGGAAATAATGGTCATTTCCCTCGAACGTAGGGGCATCTTAGCAAAGACCCTCGGTATAAAAGTTATCATAAAAGATCATGGTCCCTAAACGTCCCTCGAGTTGCCTACGAGAAATGATCTTGTCCCTCGATGTTTCCTATATGATGACAGTCCCTTCGAACATTAAGATATCCTTACAAGTTGCCTTTAATGACCATAGCGTCTCTTTCGATAGTCCCTCAACATCCGACGATAGGGCTACCTACTCACTAATAGTAGGATAGCACTATCTAAAGGGTAGGAGGAAAATAACACCCTTTTTCGAGTAGGTAGACGACTCTTAAGTATTTGCTCAAACCTAAAATTTTCACACTTACACACTTTTAGAAAAATATTTTAAAAAACGCTTCATCACACTCTCGAGGACTGATACGAGAGTTAACATAAAGCAAACAAAATTTTTCAAAAACACAGAAACACAAACAGTTTTCAAAAATGAGCAAGTACCTAAGAGCCCGTGGAAAACCACAGATGGAAAGGGTGCTAACACCTTCCCTTTCCATAATCTACCCCCCTTACTCAGAAAATCTCAAAAAAGGTCTTTTTCTATTCTTTTCACCGTATCACAGAACCGGTGACTCTGCAAGCCTTAAACATAATGTCTTTGTGTGATTTGCTTGTGCTTGCTATGTCTGTGATTTCTTAGCATAATCATGACATCATAACATCATGCCATGACATTTCCTTAACCATTTCAAGGATCTCAAGGGTTTGTGATGCAGGTTTTAATAAATCAAACGTCTAGCAAAGGGCAAGGGGATTTATTTTCCTCTAGCCAATGTTGTCAAAAGACCAAAACACGACAACTTGAGTCAGGGGCTATGACCCAATCGATATGGTGAGCTTGACTCTCGTAGAAGGACGCTCAACAATGCGAAATTCTTCAATCAAGGCCGCAGTCAACTCCTAACGTCTCTTTGTGTTTACCCAGTGAGATCCTTGAAAGTATTGCATACATATATCATACATATCATTGCATAAGCAAGTTTTAAAGCAGGTTTCTCATCTTTTCGCTGTTTATTTCAGCAAAAGAATGGCCCTTGAACAAACCGTAAAAGACCTTCAAGCTCAAAACGCTCAGTTTCAACAAATGTTCATGGCTTTGGCCTAGGGGCAGGAAGAACTGAAAGCTCTCATCATCAAAGAGAAGAAGAAGAAGGCAAAGAAACCGGCTGGAATCCTTAATATGGGAAGAAGACTCAGAAGACTGGTTAAAGGAGCTCTAGATCTTTCAACTCCATCAAATAAGGGGGATAATCATGAAAAAGATAACAACTCGGGAACTGATGAAGATGAAGTTGATTATTTTGAGGAGCAGTATTCTCCTATTGATGATAAATACAAACAGCTGGTGGATCGTCTCAATGCTATGGAGATTCAGCATATACCTGGCTTGGACTTTGAAGAATTAGGCCTGGTTTCTGACGTGATCATCCCACCAAAATTCAAGGTCCCCGCGTTCTCTAAGTATGACGGTGTCTCATGCCCTAAGTTGCACTTAAGGTCCCATGTCAGGAAGATCCAGCCTCCCACTGCTGACCGGAATTTATGGGTCCATTCTTCCAAGAAAGTTTAGCTGGCACGCAATTGGAGTGGTTCTAGCAGCTAGGAAGAACAAACATTCATACCTAGGAAGACTTGGTTGCTGCTTTCTACAAGCAGTACCAATACAATGATGATCTCGCTCCAACTCGTACACAACTTCAAAGCATGTATATGGGTTCTAACGAAGGCTTTAAAGAATATGCCCAAAAATGGAGGGATCTAGCTGGCAGGGTACAACCTCCTATGAATGATCAGGAAATGGTAGATATGTTCATGGGCACTCTGACATGCCCGTTCTTTAATCTGCTAATTGGGAGTTCATCATCTGGATTCAGAGATGGTTCTGACTGGAGAAAGGATCGAAAGTGGTATCAAGAGTGGGAAGATCCCGATGGCTGCATCTTCTAATGCTGATAAGAATCCATTTGCTGGTAAGAGGGAAGCCAATATTGTGTATGTCTAGAAGGTTCGTAATAAGGCAGACGACCACAATCAATCTGTGGGGGCAATATTGGTCTCTAATCCTACGCCTATGCAAAGATACCAACAGGGGAACCAACATAAAGAGGTCATACCTAAGAGACAATTCACCAGAATCAACATGTCACTAGCTCAAGCGTTACAACACATGTTGAAGCAGAGTTAATTATGTTAAAGGCTCCTCTGCGAAATCCCAATACTTCTGCTCCTAGTTACCACTCCAACGAAAGGTGTGCATACCATTCTGATAGTCCTGGACATGATACAAATGACTGCTGGGCTCTAAAGAACAAAATTCAGGATATGATTAACGCCAAAGAGATTGAATTCGACCCTCCAGAGACTCACAAAGAGATCACTGCTCCTAGGACAAATCATTGAGAACGTCCAGTTCATTTTTTATTTTTCATTTGTAATTTCATTTGTTGTTCAAACAATTACTATTATGCCGAACTTTAGTTTTCCCATTAATGCATCGCATATGTTTGTCTTGAATGATTTCATTGTCATTTTATTTAAACTGTTTCTTGCTTCCTTTACGTGATATTCGACTCTCGATTAAAAAGCTAAAAGCCTTTAGAGGGAGGATGACGAAAACAATATCACAATCTCACACAGTGTGCTTTTGAACAGACCTTGTTGATGATGTACAGGCGTTGTTTCAAATCCCAAACAGAGGATATATAAGGAAGAAAATCCCTAGTCAACCCCTTTGAGCCAAAGAAGTAGGATTTTTTCTTTTCACACAAATTAAAACCCTTAATCATAACCTGGAGCAGGGTAGTTTCTCAGTTAATTTAGACGCGTATTCAGTCGCAATCTTCTACTTCGTACACAATGAATGGCATCGAAGTCGTCATTCCAAATCAAAAGACAATGATAGGCTCTGCGTAATCATCAAAATAAGCAGTCATTATCTCTCAAAATAAAAGCCCATTAAGTCAAAACCTATGAAGGAGACTTAAGAAAAATTGGGGCATCCCGCTGACTGTAATCACAAAAGAAACACTTCAGGAAAAAGTAGGGACAACAAAATAATAAAAAAGAGGTCCTACAAATCCTCAACAAAAGAAAAGGTTACAAAAATGACTGCCTTCTCAAACAAACGTTCAATTTCTGAACCATCACCAAATATCAGAGCAAAGATTCCAGACTCAATTGGGATCTAAACGCACAATTAACTAAGCATAAGACTGAAGAACATCACAAAGAGCGGGTTGGGTACTGTTGTACCCCAAAATTTGCCCTCCCATATTCTTCAAAGTTTTTACAAGCATCACCTCAAATGGTTCAAAGTCTACTCAAGGGCTACACATTCAACCACTCTCCTAAAGCCAGTCAAATTAGGGTTTTGGTTCTTGCAAGGAAGTTGAGGATTTCAAGGGCTCAATCAAGTCCCATATGCTCATACACATTGTCAAGCACCTACATGTCAAGTTTCAAGGCTCACAAGGTCAAGTTGCACAGTCAAAAACCCTAATTGCTCCATAGTCAACTGCAGGGGCAAAATGGTCATTTGGCAGTCAAAAGTCAAAAAATTTGGTCAACATCTTATTTTGAAGCCACAATCATCATTTGATCAAGTCTTGATCATGATTCCACAAGCATGGCACAAAAATCATCAAGGTGTCAAAAGTTTCTATTTTTGGACAGCTGAAAAGTCAACTGTAACTTGACCAAGGCATAACTTTTTCATGGTTCATCAGAAAAATCCCATCCAATGCTCATTTTGAAGGGGATGACATTTCCTACAACTCATATTCACATTCCAAGTCCAATAAATGCTCTCACAAAAAGTTATCAATTTCAACATTATAGGTCATTTTCAAAAGTCAACAAAATTGCACTTTAAGTCAAAGACCATAACTTGAGATTGGTAAATCAAAAAGACATGGGACCAAAGACATTGGTTAGAGGACTTCAAGACCTTTCCAAAATGTCCAAGAACATGTTCATAGCTTCAAAATTGAGCAAGATATGCATTGGAGAAGTTGGGAAATTTTTGTGAAATGGCCAAAGTCAATTATCCTTGAAACTTCATTTTTGACAAAAGGGGCCCACTTTTTCCACTTGTTTCAGCTTGGCCATGCCTCCCACGTGTCCCACAATTTATTTCAAGATTAAAAATTAATTTTCCCATTTTTATTTAATTTTATTTGATTCAATTCATTTTAAATCTTTAAAATTCAAATGAAAATCAAGAAAATTAATTAAGGGATATATTTTGTGTTGAATTGCTTTGATACACCATCATTCACCTTCCAAATCCGTGTACATCCTATTATGAGCACAAAATTCAAATTTGACACAAAAATGGCAAGTTGTTTAAATGGTGTTCATGGCAAAATCAAGAACATAATTGCAAGGCTTCAATGACCATAATTCTGATTGATACTCATTCAAAACCATATATGCAAGCATTCCTTATACTATTCACGACCTAGAAACACTCATACAGCATAAGCCATTTCAAAATTTTCAAGAGAAAAATCACAAACTGAAAACCACCTTGCAGCCCATTTCAAGCTCCCTTCTTAATCCAGACATACTCCTTGCATTGCCAGGAACCTTTGGCAATCAGAATTAAGCAAAAAACCTCAAGAATTAGTGCCACACAACTCACTCGATTTTCCTTATTTCTCAAATCTGTATATCTCATTTCATGAGCTTTTAATCCATTTTTTTGATTGGTTTGTATTGTTAGGGACCTTCTGAAGCTAGTGAAACAATTTAATTGAACTGAAATGCGTAGAATCACAATCCACCATTAGCGATTATTAGGGTTTCCAGAACTTTGAAATTGGGGTCTTTCTCATACTATAAAATTAAGACTCCAAATGTACATGGCCAAAATCAGTGTGACAAGAGGAACAAGATGGACCTATCGCGCCCTTTTTATGTTGTCCCATTTTCTAATCGCTATTTTTCATTGTTGAAATTAGTGGGGGTTTAAAACCCCCGCTATTTGCCTGTAATTTTTGTTTCAGAACGAAGATGGTGATGGCGTGGAAACCATGGAGTGGGCCATTCAAATTGGCGCGCGCTTTTCCAGCATATAACGCACTTATTCCATATATTCTTTTGTCTCTATTATGTTTACAACTAATGCGCTTGGTTCAGTTGGTTGGCTGTGTACTTTGCAATCTTTGGGGCCTGGGTTCGATCCCAGGTCCCCACCAAAATTCACATTATTTTTCTCTCTATGCTTGTGTGCAGCATCTCATCCAGGATCCACCATAGACCTCATCCAGGAGCGCTCCAGGTGTCCATCAGTGCAAATCCAATGGCCAAAGCATGAGGACCATGGTGCTCTGGAGTCAGCGCATGCGTAGGCTATCCAAAAAGTCAAACGAGCTGAAGCTTTAGTGGGCCTCAAATCTCAATCCAACACCCTCCATTTCAGCCCACACCCCCTTGGGTTTTACTCTTCTTTTTATTTTGTTTTGACATTTTCTTTTTTATTTACTTGCCTTATTTTATTTTTTTATTATTAACACAATTAACATAATTAACATATTTTCATAAAAATCAAAAAAATAGAACTAACATCATTATTATTATTATTATATTATTTTGTAAATAAATATTAACAAATAAATAGTTAATTAGGCAATTTTAATTTCTTTTTCCTAATAATTAAAATAATTTAGAATTAGGTTAACTTAATTTTGTTTCTTTTTTATTTTATTTCATAAAAAAACATAAAAAACACAAAAAAAATATATATTTTCTTTTAATTAAATTAATTAATTAGTCATTAGTTAGTTTTAATTTCATTTTAATTACAAAAAGACAAAAAAATCAATTTCTTTTCTAAAAAGGGTCTACACCCTTAGAACATTCCCGATTCTTTCTTTCACGCGCGTTTTAATTTTAATTCTTTATTTTGATTATTTTTGTAACTGCCTCCGGATGTAATAGTAATTAGGGTTTTACTGCTTTACTTTCCGTACTTATTTACTAAAAACGGGTCTTTGTATTTTTGGCGATGTATAGACCCGCGCCTTGTAATAGCGTAGGATTTATGTTTCCGCAATTTACTTTCTGCACCCCTTAACTGTTAAATGCATGAAAGAATGTATGTAAATAAAATCAATCCGTAGCTCACATATAACATGTATAAGATAACCTTAACTGAAAAACAACACACAAAGCACATGCCACTTCTAGGGTACGCTTCACTGGTTGCCTCGAACGTGGTCATCAAGTATAGGATGTCTTAGAGGTCGCCCTTCGTCTAAAGATCCAGTTGCCTCGAAACGGTTGCCTTGGATAAAAGGATCTAGGATGTTAGGGTTAATTCTAAGGTATCCTACCATTGCTTTGGTGACCACACTGTCCCTACAATCAAATTGACCCGAACACCTCCAACGATGGTGCTACCTATCTCTCAATGGTGGGATAGCACTATCTAAAGGACACTTACACAACTTAATTCCTTAGGGTAGGTAGATGACTCATGGGTACTTGCTCTTTTCAAAAACAAACAAAATACTTTTCACACCTTACACTTTCAAAAAGTTTTCAAATAATACTTCATACACTCTTGAGGACTGATACAAGAGTTACCTAGAAGTTTTCAAACGAATTTTTTCAAAACCCACACACACTTGAAAAGCAAACAATTTTTGAAAACATAAGAGCAAGTACCTAAGAGCCCGTGGATAACCACGGATAGAAAGGGTGCTAACACCTTCCCTTTCTATAAATCTACCTCCCGAACCGAGAAACATTCTCGAATAAGGAATTTTGCTGTGGTCCTTTCCATGTTGGAGAACATAAAAGACGGTGGCAACTCTTGCTTACCGCGACATTTCGCGAAACCAGCTTAAAAAACAGTCAGTTCTATTTCCACCGATCACAGAACTGGCGACTCTGCTGGGGAATATTGAAGTGAGGTGTACCTTAGGATAGCTCATACTTGTGTTTTCAATTGCTTTGTTTTGTTTACTTTATTATTGTGGGAACTGTCTTGGAGTTTCATAGATCCTAACCCGGATCTGGGGATACCCTGTTAGGTAGCATAAGCTGTGAGGGACCTGTCCGGCGTAGACCGACACGAGTGAAGCAGTGGCTACATTGGTGTGGCAGCTTAGTCTGTACCAATATCCCTTGTGTTGCAACAAGGAGAATATGGGTCTTCTGAGGAGTCATTAAGCACCAACCGACCTTAGAACCCTAATTTGACCCAACTTGGCCATAGAACAGTAGCAGTATGCTACACCCATTGAGGCTAAACTCTCGTGATGGTTCCGGCTGCAAGAAAAGATTGCGATGCTGGAGTTATGACCGATTGAGGGTAGTCAGTGATATTGGGATCCTCTAGAACCCGGTTACTTTTGATTAGGACAGGTCTTAACCAACAAACTGAAAGAGGGTAGTACCTGAACTCCATGCTGGCCTAAACTCTAAGGGATGTGGTGTGACTTGTGTGCCTTATCATGTTTGCCTTTGTGAATACTTGTGGTGTGCTTTACCATAACATCATGCCATCATAACATTGCATGCATCCTGCATAAGGACTGACCTATTTCAAAGACAAGAGGGCTTCATCTTTGCTCTGTTTTGTAGGACATCATGATGCCTGTGCGAAGGAACACTATCCGGCTCAACTTTGTTCACCCACCTGATTTTCTTAAAGAGTTGGTTGACAGAATTCCAAGCACTGCTTCCTTCATCCAGAGGCATGGTTCTCTTCTCGGTTTAGTCACTTCAAAGTGGGACCAACAACTGATGAGTGTCTTGACCCAGTTTTATGACCCTCTGTACCATTGCTTCACCTTTCAAGACTTCCAGCTGGTCCCTACCCTGGAAGAATTCTCTGATTTTCTTGGTATCCCTGTCTTGGACCAGACTCCCTTCACTGGCTGGGAAAAGGCTCTTAGACCTGAGGAGATTGCAACAGCCATTCCTTTGACCAACAAGGAGGTAATGGACAGCTGGGAGACTAGAAGCGGAGTTAAGGGCTTCTTGGCTAAGTTTCTGATGGGTAAAGCTAACAGTTTTTGGAATGACTTAGACTTCAGGGCGTACGAGGACATTCTGGCTCTCTTAATCTATGGGCTAGTATTGTTTCCAAATCCTGATAACTTTGTCAATATCAATGCCATAAGGATCTTCATGTCTCGGAACCCTGTACCCACTCTCTTGGGTGATGTCCTGCAACAACTCTATGCTCGTACTGCCCGAAGACGAGGAACTATGTGGTGTTGTACTCCTTTGTTAGTGAGGTGGTTTATTTCACACCTCCCCAAGTTCGTGCTGAAGAATCAAGAAGGAAAAGGCTGGGCTCATGGGTTAATGTCTCTCACTGATAGTGACATCATTTGGACTCTCAGAGGTTTAGATGAGGTGGTTGTTATTGATCGTTGCGGAGAGTATCCTAATGTTCCATTGATTGGTACTCAGGGCGGAATCTCTTATAATCCATGTTTAGCTTTCCATCAGTTTGGAAGAGCCAGAAGAGCAGGGCCTCATGAGATGTTGGTGCCTCACATCAGTTTTGAGTTTCAGGAAGATAGTGACGAACTGCGCCGTAGATTCATCAAAGATTGGGACAGAATTCACAAAGCTGACCCACATGAGTTGGGACTGAAGACTTCTCTACCAATGGAACCCTATTACAGATGGGTCCGCATCCGTGCTCAGAAGTTAGGTATGCCATATGAAGCTGTCAGGCCTATCATTCTTGAAAATCCTGATGGAAATGGGGTTCCTCCAACTGTTCTCCCTCTTCAGATACCCACTGATGTTGATACACTAAAGAGGTCTTGGGCGCAACTACAGGAAGAGCGGGATTATTATCGGGAAAAGTTCAACGAACAGGAACAGAAGATCCAGAAGCTGACCAAGCAATTGGAGAACGAGCGAACCCTGAATGACTATATCCGTACTGAGAAGAGGAGGCCATGGGAGCACTGATGGGCTTTGGATGTTTCTTTTACAGCTTTATTTCCTTTTCAGTATTTTCATTCTTGTAACGCCTAAGGGCAAATTGTCGAACAATTTAAAGTTTAAATCTAATAAAGTGTGTTCCTTTTGTTTACAAAGTTGATTCCTGATTGTCTTGAAAACATAATTCATATGCATTTCATTCATCATATGCATTACAGGTACCCTTTTTCTACAGGTTGCTTAATCTTCTTCGCTGTTTATTTCAGCACTCAAGCATCATGAATCCTGAACTCACTACCGAGCAAGCTATCAAGGCCCTCCAGGCCCAAAACGCCCAATTTCAGGAGATGGTCATGAACTTGGCCCAGGGACAACAAGAGCTGAAGGCTTTGCTCCTGAAGAAGAAGAAGAAGAAGAGGATTGTGTTGTTCAACACTGGGCGCAGACTCGGGAATACATTGCAGAATGAAGCTGAGAGGACTACTCCGTCTGTGGGGGAAGGAAATCACCAAGGGAGAGAGGTCCCTAGTCCTGTAGTCTCTGACACCGAGACAGACTTCAACGATGAACAGTACCCTCCTGCTGAGGACCGGTACAAACAACTGGAGGACAGGTTAAATGCTATGGAGATTCAACGTGTGCCTGGGTTGGATTTCAGAGACTTGGGGTTATCTTCTGGGGTGGTGATCCCACACAAGTTCAAGGCGCTTGCCTTTGTGAAGTATGATGGGGCTTCCTGCCCTAAGATGCACCTCCGTTCTTACGTAAGGAAGATCCAGCCTTACACAGCAGACAAGAACTTATGGATCCACTTCTTCCAGGAGAGTCTTTCAGGGACTCATCTCGAATGGTTCTATCAGCTGGATGGAACCAACATTCGTAACTGGGAGGATTTGGCCACTGCTTTTTACAAGCAGTATCAATATAATTCCGACCTCGCTCCCACGCATACCGAACTCCAGGGTATGTCACTGGGAACGGGTGAAGGTTTTAAGGAGTACGCACAGAAATGGAGAGATCTGGCTGGCAGGGTGCAGCCACCGTTGACAGATCGTGAGCTAGTGGACATGTTCTTGGGGACCCTATCCGGTCCATTCTTCAACCATCTCATTGGTAATTCCTCTACTGGGTTTACTGACCTGATCCTGACTGGTGAGAGGATCGAAGCTGGTATAAAATCAGGGAAGATACAGAAGGGTGCCTCCTCGAATTTTGAAAAGAAGCCCTTCAAGAAGGAGGCCAGTGCTGTGTACGGTCCCAGAAGACAGAACAAACCGGAACGCCGCCAAGCTGTCAACGCGGTGGTTATTTCCAAGCCTGCTGCTGCTCCTCAGCAATACAACCAGCCAAGAGCTGAGAGGCCCAAACGGCAGTATACTCGGCTCAGCATGACTCTCTCTCAGATCTTACCGCAACTGCTGTCAACTAGCCTGGTAACTGTCAAGGAAGCTCCGAAGATGGTGAACACAGCATCTCCGAAGTACAGCCCCAACGCCCGCTGCACTTATCACTCTGATAGCCCGGGACATTCTACTGATGATTGTTGGGCCCTGAGGAATAAGGTTCAGGACCTTATTGATGCCAAAGAAATACAGTTCGAGGCGCTCGAAAGGCCAAATGTTGTGACCGCTCCCATGCCCCAGCATGGAGTAAACGCTGTTGAGGAGGATCTGTATGTAGATTTTGTGGATGATGTTGCTACTCCGCTGCTGACCGTCAAGAGGAACCTGTTGCTAGCCGGTTTATTTCCGGGATGTAGCAAAGGTTGCCATCTGTGTACTGATTCCCCTGCTGGTTGTTCTTTGCTGAAATCAAGCGTCCAAAACCTGATAGATAGCAAAGAGATCTTGTTCAAGAAGATTGCTATTCCTGCTGTTCCTGCTGCCCCTGTTGAAGAAGTTTCAATTGTTACCATTTTCAACAACCCTTCCAAGGCTCCTTCAAAGAAGCCTATCAAAATTTTGCCTGTTCACAAGATTGCTCCTATAACCATTACTGTTCCGGGGCCCATCCCCTACAAGTCTGATAAAGCTGTCCCGTGGCACTATGGGGCATATGTGTATGTTCTGGGAGTGAAGCAAGAGTTCAATACTGGTACCGGTGTCACCAACATCACCGGGCCTGCTAAGGTCACTCGTAGTGGAAGACTGTTCTCACCAGACATTGTACCTCCAGCAATTCAGAGGCCTCTTATCATCACACCTGTCAGTGTGCTTGTTTCCCCCCCTGATCAAATTTCTACCCCTGCTGCCGAGTCATTTGACGCTCGGGGTAAGGGGATTGCTACTGACGTGCCTGCCCGGACGGAGGCACCAAAGACCACTGTTGAGGCTTCCAAGCAAGAGATGGAAGAGATCCTCAAGATTATAAAGAAAAGTGATTTCAACATCGTTGAACAACTGGGGCACACCCCCTCTAAAATCTACATGCTATCACTGTTGCTGTGTTCAGAGGCCCATTCCAATGCCCTGATTGCTTTCCTGAAGACGGCCCACGTTCCCCAAGAAACGTCTGCTGATCAATTCACCGACTGTGTGGCCAACTTAACCGTTGATAATGGTCTGGGTTTCTCTGACACTGATTTGACGGCCAAGGGGAAGAACCATAATGACGCCTTGCATGTCTCCATTGAATGCAGGGGCACTACTCTTGCTCATGTGCTGGTTGACACTGGTTCTTCACTGAACGTACTACCCAAGAAAGCTCTAGACAGGCTGGACTGTGAGGGTTTAGAACTCAAACCAAGTAACATCGTTGTCCAGGCCTTTGACGGGTCCAAAAGGATGGTACATGGTGAGGTTGACATCCCAATCAGGGTTGGTTCACAAGTCTTTGATTCAAAATTCTATGTGATGGACATTCGTCCATCCTATTCTTGTTTGCTGGGTCGTCCTTGGATCCACAAGGCAAGGGCTGTGACTTCAACTTTACATCAGAAGCTCAAATACCCGGTCAGGGGGAAGATTGTAACAGTGCAAGGGGAAGAGGAATACATGGTCAGCCACCTCAACTCCTTCAGGTACGTAGAAATGGATGGGGAGTTCATTGAGACCCCCTTTCAACACTTTGAAGAGGTGCCTCAAACATTGGCAGCAGCAGAGACAGTGACTGCAGAAGACTCTCCTTTGAAGATGGCTTCCTTGAAGGATGCCCGGGCTGTGATTGAGAAGGGTGAGTGTGCAAACTGGGGCAGGCTTCCTGATTTCACTCCAAAGACTGACAAATTTGGCTTGGGTTTCACTGTAGAAGCTCAGAAGGCTGTGCGCAAGGCAAGGATTGGAAGACCTCCTGTGCTCATCACCAACCCGGGAGTGAATGCTATTGAGGATGAAGTGGAGGAATCCGAATTTGACAGCTGGATCTACCCAACAACCAACGGTGGACCTAGCAACTGGACTGCAAAAGACTTTACACCTATTACTTTTGTCACCCAGTAATGAACTTCTTTGTTTTGAATTTGTAACAAACAATAATTTGAAACTTTATGGCCCGGTGTCTTACCCGAGGCACCGTGGTTTTATTTGTGAGGGCTTGTTGTGTGTCACTTTCATATATCATGAATAAAAGCATTGGACGTTTTTTTACATTTCAAATCTTGCGCTCCCTTTCTTTCTTTACATATTGCAAAACAGCTATATTTACACACACTCACTTATACAGGTTTCAATCCACTCTGGATCTCACTGGTAACGACTCTTCTACTGCCAGTTATGTCTTCGAAAATCCGATCAACTTAGCCGAAGACGAAGGTGAAGATGATTGTGAAGTGCCTGGTGAGCTTGCAAGACTACTACTATATGAAGAGAGGGCCATTCAGCCACATGAAGAGCCAGTGGAAACGGTAAATCTGGGTACTGAGACAGACAGAAAGGAAGTCAAGATTGGTGCCAATCTGGAGCTTAGTGTGAAACAGCGGTTGATTCAGATGTTGCATGATTATGTGGAAATCTTTGCCTGGTCCTATGAAGACATGCCTGGGTTGGATACCGACATTGTGGTTCACCACTTTCCTACCAAGGAAGAATGCCCCCCGGTTAAACAAAAGGTCCGCCGTATGCGTCCAGAGATGTCCGAGAAGATCAAAGCTGAGGTTATGAAACAATTTGATGTCGGGTTTCTAGCAGTGACTTCTTACCCTCAGTGGGTTGCCAATGTGGTTCCGGTACCGAAAAAAGATGGTAAGGTCCGAATGTGTGTTGACTACAGGGATCTGAATAGGGCGAGCCCCAAGGATGACTTCCCTCTGCCTCACATCGACGTTCTGGTTGACAATACTGCTCAGCACAAGGTGTTCTCCTTCATGGATGGGTTCTCAGGTTATAATCAGATCAAGATGGCTCCTGAAGATATGGAAAAGACTACCTTTGTTACTCAGTGGGGCACCTTCTGTTACAAGGTCATGCCCTTTGGACTGAAAAATGCTGGGGCAACCTACCAACGTGCCATGGTTGCTTTGTTTCATGACATGATCCATCATGAGATTAAAGTATACGTCGATGATATGATTGCAAGGTCTCAAACTGAGGAGGAACACCTTGACCATCTACAGAAGTTGTTTGACCGTCTGAAGTTGTACAAGCTGAGGTTGAACCCGAACAAGTGCACCTTCGGGGTAAGATCTGGAAAACTACTAGGTTTCATCGTGAGTGACAAAGGTATTCAAGTGGACCCTGCCAAAGTGAAAGCCATACAAGAGATGCCATCTCCCAGGACAGAGAAAGAAGTCAGAGGCTTTCTAGGACGTCTGAATTACATTACCCGATTCATCTCGCACCTAACTGCTACCTGTGAACCAATCTTCAAGCTGCTGAAGAAAGATCAAGTAGTACGTTGGAATGATGAATGTCAGGCCGCTTTCGACAGAATCAAAGAGTATCTCCAAGAACCACCCATTCTTATGCCACCAGTTGAAGGGAGACCTCTAATCTTATACTTGACAGTACTGGACAACTCAATGGGGTGTGTGATGGGGCAGCATGACGAGTCTGGCCGAAAAGAGCATGCCATTTATTACCTTAGCAAAAAGTTTACCGACTGTGAGACCCGATACTCATTGCTCGAGAAAACTTGCTGCGCTTTGGTATGGGCTGCTCGCCGGCTGATACAGTATATGTTGACTCACACCACTCTGTTGATTTCAAAAATGAATCCGATCAAGTACATATTCGAAAAGCCCGCCTTGTCCGGAAGAATAGCAAGATGGAAAATGATCTTGACAGAATATGACATCCAGTACACGACTCAGAAAGCTATCAAGGGAAGTGTGTTGGCAGACCATTTGGCACACCAGGCAGTGGACGACTACCAGTCAATGAACTTTGAATTTCCTGACGAGAGCATCATGGTAGTGATTGATTGTGAAACACCTGGATCGGATGAAGGACCTGAGGAAGGATCCCGATGGTCTATGCACTTTGACGGAGCCTCTAACACTTTGGGTAATGGCATCGCCGCTGTGATCATATCTCCAAAAGGAACTCATACTCCACTCACTGCCCGACTATGTTTCAACTGCACTAACAACATGGCGGAGTATGAGGCATGCATCATGGGTCTTCAAGCTGCAATTGACTTAAGGATCAAGTTTCTGAGTTTTTTCGGAGATTCCGCTCTCGTGATCAATCATATCAAAGGCGAGTGGGATACGAAACACCCAAACCTTATTCCTTATAAAGAATATGTGTTGACGTTGATCCCCCATTTCACGGAGATAACTTTTGAACACTTCCCAAGAGAGGAGAATCAGTTGGCGGACGCGTTGGCTACGATGTCTTCTATGTTCAGAGTCAAATGGGACAACGAGGCTCCCCGGATCATTATCTGGAAACTAGATGAACCCGCATACTGTTGTGATCTTGAGGCTGAGGTGGTGACTGAAAAACCTTGGTATCATGAAGTGAAGAGGTACTTGGAAGCTCAAGAATACCCTGAAGGTGCATCCATCAACAACAAAAAGTTTCTGAGAAGGTTCGCAGCGAAGTTCTTCCTCAGTAATGGCATTCTATACAAGAGAAACCATGATTCAACCTTACTGCGTTGTGTGGATAAAACTGAAGCAGAAAAGATCATGGCAGAGCTACATGAAGGTACCTTCGGAACACATTCCAGTGGGCATACCATGGCAAAGAAAATCCTCCGGGCAGGATATTTCTGGTCCACAATGGAAGCTGACTGTTACCAACATTCTCGGACTTGTCATAAGTGCCAGATCTATGTAGATAAAGTGCACGTTCCTCCAGTCCCTCTGAATGTCTTGACAGCACCTTGGCCTTTTGCAATGTGGGGCATTGATATGATCGGCGAGATTAAACCTACGGCGTCCAACGGGGATCGCTTCATCCTAGTGGCGATCGATTACTTTACAAAGTGGGTTGAAGCAGCTTCATACGCTACCGTAACCAAGAACGTCGTGGCACGGTTCATTCGACACAACCTGATCTGTCGATACGGCGTCCCGGAAAGGATCATTACGGACAATGGTACCAATCTTAACAACAAGATGATCACTGAGCTCTGCGAGCAATTCAAGATACAGCACCACAACTCTTCTCCTTACCGGCCGAAGATGAATGGAGATGTCGAAGCAGCAAATAAGAACATTAAGAAGATTGTGCAGAAGATGACAGTGACCTATAAAGATTGGCACAAGATGTTACCATTTGCTCTTCATGGGTATCGTACCTCAGCAAGAACGTCAACCGGGGCAACCCCCTTTTCCTTGGTCTATGGCATGGAGGCAGTCTTGCCGATTGAAGTCCAGATACCCTCTCTCCGGATAATGAAGGATGCAGGCTTGAGCAAAGATGACTGGATCCAGACTCGACTTGATCAATTAAACCTAATTGACAAAAAGAGGCTCACTGCTATTTGTCATGGTCAAACGTATCAAAAGCTGATGATCAGGGCATTTAACAAGAAAGTCAGACCACAAGAGTATCAAGTTGGGGACCTGGTAATCAAACGCATCATTCTTCCTCAAAGTGATCCCAGGGGAAAATGGACCCCCACGTACGAAGGGCCATTTATGGTTAAACATGTCTTCTCAAGAGGAGCCATGATTCTAACCACCATGGATGGTGACGACCTACCTCACCCCGCCAATGCAGACATAGTAAAAAGATACTACGCATGATAAAAGACCCGCTAGGTTGACACACCTAGGCAAAAATAAGGGCTTCCCGGTGAACCAAAAGGGTTCGGGCAAAAATAAGGGATGAAATGAAAAAAATCTGTACACCCGGCAAGTCGAAAACCTGAAAGGGCGGCTTGGGCAAAAATGGGTATCCCGGTGGACTGAAAACCCGAAAGGACGGTCCAGGCAAAAGTTAGGGATTAAAGCGTAATACTATGTCTCATTGGATCACCTTGCATCCATAATCCGGTATCAACATCAAGTTCAGACGGCATCGACCAATCAGCTTCATCTTCAACTAAGCAGCCAAGTGATGAGACGCTCGAAGATATAAAGGCGATAGCAGAGTTGGAACCCAGTGGGATTTTTCACATAGCTGTTTTGTTTTCCTTTATACAAATTGTATGAACTCTATGTTGTTCGGCGGCGTTCCCTTACTAGGACGTCAGCCTCTTGTACATAAACGCCTATTTACAGGAAAATTCAAAAATCAATACAAATTCACTTTTCAGACCAATTGCCAATTGTTTTTCCTTTTTCTGTTTTGTTTTGTAAAGAACGTCCAATGTTCAACTTTTTGATATATGCATTTGACACTAATTGCTAACTCATAAATATTTGAACACGAAACAAAGGATTAATTATAGGTGACATCAAAAACAGGGGAAATAATGAATGGTCTAAGTGATCTAGTTGCTCTGTCCACCAAGGTACCAAGGTAGATTCGGCTGAAGAATGAAACCAAGTTACCTCCACTCCCCATAGAGTAAGACCAGATTTCAGTAATATTCTCCTCAAGCAGAATTGGTCTCCAATCAGCCCTAAAAGGCACAGTATTCTCCAGCAAATCAGCAACACTCTCCCCAAGCAGAATTAGCCTACAGTCAGCCATAGATCCATCCATAAAATCTCCGCATGTACTTTCTCCAGCAGGTACAGGGGCAGAAATGTCCTGATGCGAAGTCATCTCCGTATCCTCAGCATACGTCCTAGTGACGTCTATGTTCCCCATGGAGTAGAAACAATCGAAGTTTTGATCTCTTCTTCCCCAAACAGGAGTTACTTCCTCCAGCAAAGTGCCTTTAGAGAGCTGAAATCTGTATTCCCCAGCCAAGCTTTATAATCTTAAACAGTTTATAAAACCTCCTCCCTAGTAGAGTTTATTTATCAAACTGCGAAAGATCATTCCCCAACAGAGTTTATTTCTCTACATCGAAAAAATATTCCAACAAAGCGTCCTCCCTCCATAGATTATTCTCAAGCAGAGTCAATCCCCAACAGAATATCCTCAAACAGAAAGAGGAAATCCCCGGAAAATCGTCCATTCGTCATTCTCAGTGGAAATGAAAGTATTCACTTCCCAATATTCTTCAGCAGCAGTCCAAAATTTACTTTCCCAGACTAAGAAATATCGCAATAGCATCCCATGTTCATACATCATGGCATGCGCATACACATCACATACAACATAATCTCATTTATTTTGAGAACATCATCACAATGCATTTCATACATCATGACATTGCATACGACTAACTCTTTACCTTTTTCAGGGAAAGATCAAATCAACAAACATTGTTGACTACTTATGTGACCTGGTAGTTTTCTCAAAAGCTACGCTTGATGAAAGTTTATTTCATCATCTTCCCCAGAACGACGTTCTCAGAAGACCTTCTCTGGTTCAGTTAAATCTCCACTAAGATTTCTCTGATTCCTATTCCAGTTGGAGATATTCCAAGACTTTTGTCTGGTTCAGTTGAAACGACCCTAAGATTCTTCTGATTTCCATTCTAGTCAAAGTTAATTAAATACCTTCTCTGTTTCAGTAAGATCTCCACTAAGATCTCCCTGATTCCTATTCCATTTGAATATTGACCCAAGACTTTTGTCTGGTTCAGTTGAATCGACCCTAAGATTCTTCTGATTTCCGTTCCAGTCAAAGTTAATTAAAGACCTTCTCTAGTTCAGTCAGATCGCCACTAAGATCTCTCTGATTCCTATTCCAATTGAAGATATTCCAAAACTTTTGTCTGGTTCAGTTGAATCGACCCTAAGATTCTTCTGATTTCCGTTCCAGTCAAAGTTAATTAAAGACCTTCTCTAGTTCAATCAGATCGCCACTAAGATCTCTTTGATTCCTATTCCAGTTGAATATTTTCCATGACTTTTGTCTGGTTCAGTTGAATCGATCCTAATATTCTTCTTATTTACGTTCCAGTCAAATTTAATTAAAGACCTTCTCTAGTTCAGTCAGATCGCCACTAAGACCTCTCTGATTCATATTTCCATTGAAGATGACCCAATACTTTTGTCTGGTTCAGTTGAATCGATCCTAAGATTCTTCTGATTTCCATTCCAGTCAAAGTTAAGTAAAGACCTTTCTCTGGTTCAGTTAAATCGACACTCATATTTTTCTGATTTCTATTCCAATTAAAGAAACTGCAAAGCCTGGAGCACGACCAGATAACAGTTTAATCTCATTCCCCCAGTAAGTCTCTATGAATACGACCGGATAACATTCAGCCTTATTATCCTCAGCAAGTCACTGTGAAGCCTGGATCCTGACCAGATGACATTTTAATCTCATTCCCCCAGTAAGTCGCTACGAATACGACCGGATAGCAGTCAGCCTTATTATCCTCAACAAGTCACCGTGAAGCCTTGATCCTGACCAGATAGCAATTCACTTTTGTCTCTTCAATCAAGAGATGACTCCCTAGTAGTGTAATGGACAACCGAAGCTCCTAAACTCTATTTCCCAATCGGAGACCAACGTTCCTCGGTGGAGTCCTCCTCAATAAGAGGCATAGGAATTCCCACAAAGGAATATCTCATGAAATCAACATTGTTCCGGATGGAATCTTCAAGCCCATCTTCGACAACTCTCCGTCATATTCTCTGGATGGAATCTTTAATCCCATCTCCGATGATCTCCCGTCACCTTCTCCAAATGGAATCTGTAAGCCCATTCCCGATATTACCTACACAGTCAAGTATCATTTCAGACGAGTGCAAATTTCTGGGCACTCTAGTGTTCAATCATCTTCCACCTTCAGATCACGAAAGATAGACCATCCAATCTACATCCTCAGGTTTAAGAAGATTGAACAGGGGAAGCTGTTGTACCCCAAAATTTTCCCTCCCATTTTCACTCAAGACATGCCTCTAGAGGTCCTCAATTGCTCAAGGATGACCAAGAATTGTCCAGACAAATTCTCCTCCCAAGGCAATAAACCTCAAATTAGGGTTTCAATTTCAAGAAAGATGTATGAGTCTAAAGGATCCCAAATGTTCTCCATTGTCTTAATATGTACTCAAGATCATCCATGCCAAATTTCATGCCTTGAGCAATAAGTTTGCTCAGTCAACTACTCAAATGCCTCAAAATCAACTACACTAGGTCAAAAGTCAATTGTGGCCAAATACAGTCAAACTTCAAAAAATTTGGTCAACATCAATATTTTGAAGTATTATCCATCATTTTATCAAGGGTTGATCATGATTCCTCAAGAAATTCCCCTAACTCATAAAAAGTCAAAAATGGCAAATTGGGGTTTTTATAGGAAAAGTCAACCAAACTTTGACCAGGCATAACTTTCTCATACTTAATCAGAAAGTTTTCTTCAAAGGCTCATTTTGAAGATAATCCAACTCCCTACAACTTCTCTTCAGCCCTCAAGTTCAAGAAATGCCTCAATCAAAAGATACAAGCTCAGACATTATAGGTCCTTTCAAAAAGTCAACAAAAAACCTTTTGGGTCAAAGCTCCTTACATGAACATGGAAGATCCAATTGAGGTGAAACCAAAAGGGTTTTTTATAGGACATCCTAAGCTCTCTAAAAAGTCAAATAAAACCCTCATAGGATTAAAATTGAGAAAGATATGCATTGCTAAAGTTGACCAATTTTATGAAAATGCACAAAAGTCAATGTGAGCAAATTGGATCTGTTGTACTAATGGGCGTGGGTTTTGGATCTCAAGCATATCCATGAACTTATTTAGGATATTTAAATCCATTATTTTATTTTTAAGAGATTTGTTTTTATTTATTTGAATTTTTATTCATTTAAATCAAAATAAATCAAATAAAATAGTGAAATAATGAAATAAAATCCAAAGATTTGTTTTAGGATTATATCATAGGTCTAGAATCAGATGATCAACTCAAGATTTCGTGAAAGGGTTGATTGGAAGAAAAAAAAGCATGTTTTGGCCAAGCTTAGAAACAAAAAATCCAAATTGCAAATCAAATCTTCCTTTCACAAATCTTCAAGATTCTATCCAATTTTGTTAACCTAATGCATTCTCATATATATGTACAACATTGCCAGACCAAAAAAGAGAGGTTTTACCGCATATAATACACACACCAAGTTTAATTTTTTCACAAAAAAGTGGCAATCAGATTGACCTTTACAGAGAGATTCAAGGAGTTTTGACGCTTGAAATCCATTCCCGGGGATGTTCTGAAGCTAACAACATCATTCTTACGCATCAAAGCATCCAGAATCACCCCATACATCACCATGATATGCACATATTTTCTAAATTCAATTTTGAACATACACGCATTATTAATAGGTTTTGATTATGCATTACTGTTTGTATGAGCATTTAGAATGTATTTGAATACTTAATTTCCAGTTTTGATACATATATGACAAACTGCCATGGTTAGGGTTTTAACCTTCATTTTAGGGTTTTAAGATGCAGGTAAAATTGGACCTAACAATGGATACCATCATGCTCAGGGGATCAAACCCAATTGATTCATGTATTTGAATTGAATTTATATTGCCTGGTGTGAATTTTTGAAATGCGTAAGTTTTTAGTGATGGATTTAGTCTGTAGGTAAAAACCCTTAAGCTAAAACGACGGATAGTTGAAGAAGATGAAGGCGTGGCATGACCTGATTGGGCCATTTGAAACAGCACGCGATTCTTTATAAAATAGAATTCTGGGTATTTATTTGAGTTATATTATTTTATGTTTATATCATATAATGAATGAACAGGCTGGTGTGATGGTAGAGGAAGCGCTTGGCAAAGGAAAGGACCTGGGTTTGAGTCCCAGGTCTAACATTTTATATTTTCTAACTTGTTGCTTGCCGATCCAATAGGTCTCACTCCCCTGCATGCACCATACACCATCAATCCTCCCGCCATGAGATCCCAGGCGTCCAGATCCAGCGCCCCAAACTTGCAGGCACACCATGGACTTCCATACCACAACAACATGGGATCAGGCGCTAGCAGTGGGCCAACCAGACTTGGGCTTGGCCAAAATTCAGCAACACCCCCTCCATATTGGGTTCAAACCCCGCTTCAGGCCCATTCTTCTTTTCTTTTTATTATTTTTATTTAATTCCTTTGTTATTTTTAATTATTTCAAAAACCATTTTTTTTTCTATTTAATCATAAAAATCATAAAAAATCAAAAAAATCATAAATTAGGATTTAGAGTTTTTTTAATAAAAATATTTTTGCAATTTAATTAAATTTTAGTCTTATTTCATCTATTAAAATTAATTAGAGAATTAGGTTAAAATTCAAATATTTTTTTATAAATAACAAAAATATTTTTAATGAGAAATTAGGTTTATTAGGGTTTAGAACTTTTTTCCGTCTTAATTTTGCGCGCTCTTATTTTTTCCATACGATTTATTTTTTTACCATTTATGTAACTGCGCCCGGATTGTAATAGCTTAACTAGGTTTTTTATCTTCGCATTTTTACTTTTCAGTCCATTACTTATGTATCTACACCAAAGCCCTGTAATAGCGTAAGACTTTATTTGTTACTTTTTCTTTACATGCTTGTATATAATTGTTAGAAATTTAGGCGTGCATGACAAGAATCAATTAATCAGTAGATCACTAATCGCAAGATAAAAATAAATGAAAAAACACATTGTTGCACATTTGCACCCTTAGGGTATACCTCACTTAGTTACCTCAAAAATAATGGTCATGTCCCTCGAACGTAGGGGTATCTTAGCAAAGACCCTCGGTATAAAAGTCATCATAAAAGATCATGGTCCCTAAACGTCCCTCGAGATGCCTACGAGAAATGATCTTGTCCCTCGATGTTGCCTATATGATGACAGTCCCTTCGAACGCTAAGATATCCTTACAAGTTGCCTTTAATGACCATATTGTCCCTTTCGATAGTCCCTCAACATCCGACGATAGGGCTACCTACTCACTAATAGTAGGATAGCACTATCTAAAGGGTAGGAGGAAAAGAACACCTTTTTTTAGTAGGTAGATGACTCTTAAGTACTTGCTCAAACCTAAAATTTTCACACTTACACACTTTCAGAAAAATCTTTTCAAAAACGCTTTATCACACTCTCGAGGACTGATACGAGAGTTACCATAAAGCAAACAAAATTTTTCAAAACACACAAACACAAACAGTTTTCAAAAATGAGCAAGTACCTAAGAGCCCGTGGAAAACCACGGATGGAAAAGGTGCTAACACCTTCCCTTTCCATAATCTACCCCCCTTACTCAGAAAATCTCGAAAAAGGTATTTTTCTATTCTTTTCACCCTTTCCTTTGTTGGATAAAAGAAAAGTCGGTGGAGACTCTTGCTTACCGCGACATTTGCGAACAAAAAATGTAAACCAGTATTAACAGTAGGTTCTACCACCGTATCACACCAGGCCTTTGAGGATATCTTCGCTCTTCTAATCTATGGGCTGGTACTATTCCCTAATCTAGACCAGCTCATTAATGTGAACGCCGTCAAGATTTTTCTCGCTCGTAATCTTGTGCCTACCTTGCTCGAAGACATTCTGCATTCTCTTTACACTCATACCATGAAGAGGCGAGGAACTCTCATGTGTTATATACCTCTGCTGTCCAGGTGGTTTATTTTGCACCTTCCCCACTCGGTAATGAAGAATGAACAAGGTTTGAGGTGGTCGCAAATAATAATGTCACTTTCTCATACATATATTTACTGGTGTTCCCGATCTCTTGAAGACATCACTATCATTGATCGTTATGGGGAATTCCCTAATGTTCCACTCCTTGGCATTAGGGCAGGTATTACTTATAACTCTTCCTTGGCTCTACGCCAATTTAGTTACGCTCGAAGAGATGGTCCTCATGATGCACTTATCCACGGTATTATGTTCGATTATGAAAGTGATATTCAAGGTTATGGTTGGAGGTTTGTACGTGCTTGGGACATGGTAAGCAAGATTGATAGTAAGGCTTTAGGGCAGAAAAATTCCATCCCTCTGGAGCCTTATCTCAAATGGGTACGAGCTCATGCTCAAGACCTTATGATGCCATATCCAGCTATCTTACCAATGATTATGGAGCCTGTTATCGAATGAGACATTTCTCGCACCATCCTCAATCCAGACATGTCTACTAACCTTGAAGAGTTACAGAAGTCATGGATTAAACTGAAGGAAGAACGGGACACCTTTGAGACTCAATTCTATGCAAGTGAGAAGAAAGTGTTGGAGCTCACAAGGAAAATTCATGAGGAGCAAAGTCTTAATGCATACATCAGCACAAAGAGGAAGCGTTCATGGGAGACTTGATTCTTAGATTTTAGGAGATCATTTTGTTGTCACTTTGAGACCTTATTGTAAGCCTAAAAGGCCATATGTAATTTGAATTCACTAATAAAAACTTGTTTTTGTTTCCTCTTGGTTAGAAAATTTAAATTTCATAAAGTCCTTGAAATCATTGCATTTATATATCATGCATCATTTCATAACAAGTTTTTCATACAGGTTTCTCATTTTCTCGCTGTTTATTTCAGTAGAAAAATGGCCCTCGAACAAACTGTTAAGGATCTTCAGGCTCAACATGACCAGTTCCAAGAGACTCTCATGAATCTAGCACAGGGGCAAAAAGAGCTGTTGGCGCTCGTCGCCAAGAAAAAGAAGACGAAGAAGCGTGCTGCTGTCCTCAATATGGGAGAAGGTTCAAAGGTCCTGCTCAACCAGTCTAGGTGGAAGATGTCTCCTCTGAAGAAGATGACAACCAGGATGAAGAGGGTAGAAGCATCAAGAATGAAGGCAGGAATAATCAGGGTTATTAGAATGCTCCTGAAGATGAAGACTTTTTTGACGAATAATATCCTTCTGCGGATGACAAATATAAGTAGTTGGAGGACAGACTCAAGGCTATCGAAATCCAGAGGGTACCCGGGTTGGATTTTGGTGAACTAGGTTTGGTCCTGGGGATGGTTATCCCATCTAAATTCAAGGTCTCTGTCTTTTCTAAGTACGATGGGGTCTCTTGTCCTAAACTCCATTTGAGGTTGTATGTTTGGAAGATACAACCTCACACTGCTGACCGGAAGTTATGGGTCCATTTCTTCCAAGAAAGTTTGGCTGGCACTCAATTGGAATGGTTCTATCAGCTGGAGGGAACCAACATTCATACTTGGGAAGACTTGGTTGCTGCTTTCTATAAGCAGTATCAGTATAACACTAACATGGAACCAACTCGAGTGCAATTGTAGAATATTTCTATAGGCTCTAATGAAGGGTTCAAGGAATATGCACAAAAATGGAGGGACTTGGATGAAAAAGTGCAACCTCCCTTGAATGATCGGGAAATGGTGGATATGTTCATGGCCACTCTGACAGGACCTTTATTTAATTTGTTGATTGGAAGCTCGTCTTCTGGTTTTACAGAGATGATTTTGACAGGGGAAAGAATTGAAAGCAGTGTCAAGAGAGGGAAGATCCCGATGGCTACATCTTCGAATGCTGTGAAGAAGCCATTTTGAGGTAAAAAGGAAGTCAATGTTGTCTATGGCCAGAAGAGCCATAATAAAGTTAATAGCCATCAATTTGTGGGAGCGATGTTGATTTCCAATCCGGCGCCTGCTCAACAACAACAACAAGGTAACCAACGAAGGCCAGATGCTCCACCAAGGCGGTTTACTAAAATTGGCATGCCTTTATCTTAGGCGTTACATCATTTGTTGAAGGTTGAACTCATTTCGCTATGGGATCCTCCCCAAAATCCCAACAACTTCTCTCCAAAGTATCCAAACGCGAGGTATGCTTATCATTCAAACAGTCCTGGTCATGACACAAACAATTGTTGGGCCCTAAAGAGCAAGATTCAAAACATGATCGATAATAAAGAAATTGAGTTCGATCCTCCGGAGACCCCAAATGTGATTACCACGCCTATGCCCAAGCACGACAAAGGCATAAGCGTTGTTGAAGATGTGTTGTATATTACCTCTGTCAATGATATGGTTATTCCCTCTCTACAATTAAGAAGAATTTGTTACAAGCTAGTTTATTTCCAGGTTGTGCGGAAGAATGCTATTGTTGTAAGGTTCAACCTAATGGTTATGGGTTATTGAAGGAAGGCATTCAGTGCCTGATGAACGAGCATGTTATTCTGTTAGAGAAGATTCCTAATTTGTGCGAAGATTTTTCTGTTATCTCTGGTACTTCTTTCAAGATCTCTTCCAAAGTTCCTATAAGGATTACCACCAATCTAAAAGTTGCTCCTTTGGTCTTTACAACACCCAGGCCTATCCCATATTCCTCGGAGAAAGCTATTCTGTGGCATTATGGGTTTGACGTCTATTACCATGGTGTCAAGCAAGAGTTGTCCAATAAAGAAGGTGAAGAGGTTGATCCCAACATTGTCAACATTGCGGGGACTAGCAAAATTACAAGAAGCAGAAGGATTTTCTCTCCAGAAATCTCTCCGCCTATTCAAGTCACAGCCACCAAGACAACTGCTGAGGCTCGGGGTAAAGAGCCAATAATAGAATCAGCCTGGACAGAGGCGCCAAAAGAAGCCACAATCAAGGATACCTTTGAGCAAGATTTGGAATAAGTTTTGAAGATCATTCGCAGAAGTGACTACAAAATTATGGAACAGCTGGGGCAAACCCCATTTGTGATCGGTGGAAATAGAACTGACTGTTTTGGAATGCTGGTTCGCGAAATGTCGCGGTAAGCAAGAGTCGCCACCGTCTTTTATTTTCTCCAACAAGGAAAGGACAAAAGCACAGCAAAATTCCTTTTCGAGATGTTTCTCGGGTTCGGGAGGTAGATTATAGAAAGGGAAGGTATTAGCACCCTTTCTATCCGTGGTTATCCACGGGCTCTTAGGTACTTGCTCATTATGTTTTCAAAAATTGTTTGCTTTTCTTGTGTTTGTGGGTCTTGAAAAAGTTTAGTTTGAAAACTTCTAGGTAACTCTTGTATCAGTCCTCAAGAGTGTATGAAGTATTTGTTTGAAAACTTTTTGAAAGTGTAGGTGCGAAAAGTTGTTTTTTGTATTTGAAAGAGCAAGTACCCAGGAGAAATCTACCTACTCTAAGGAATTAAGTTGTGTAAGAGTCCTTTAGACAGTACTATCCCACTATTGAGAAGTAGGTAGCGCCGTCGTTGGAGTTATTCGGGTCAATTCGATTATAGGGACATGTGTGGTCACCAAAGCAATAGTAGGACGCCTTAGAGGTAACCCTAATGTCCTAGATCCTTTTTATCCGAGGCAACCGTTTCGAGGCAACTGGATCTTTAGACAGAAGGGCGACCTCTAAAATACCCTATACTTGATGACCACCTCGAGGCAACCAAGTGAGGCGTACCCTAGGAGTGGCATGTGCGAGTGTATTGAGATTCAGTTTATTTATCTTGCACATGTATCATGGTGAGCTACGGATTGATTTTATTTGTTCAGACAAGTCTTGCATGCATAATTAACAGTTTATAATTTGCGGAAAGTGAATCTACGCTATTACAAGGCGTCGGGTATTTACATCGCCAAAAACATAACCCTTGAAAATAAATGCGAGAAAATTAAAGAAAGCGATAAAAAGCCTAATTATCTATTACATTCTCGGAGCAGATACATAAATATGATCAAAATAATAATAATGCGCGAAAGAAATTGAATCGGGACGTCCTTAGGGTTTTGACCCTTTTTGAGAAAAGAATAGAAATTTGGTCCTTTTTGCAATTAAATTAAATATTAAACCTAATTTACTAATTAATTAAATAATTAAAAGAAAAAGTATTTTATGTGTTTTTTATGTTTTCAATAAAAATAAAATAAAAGAAATTAAAACTTGTCAAAACCCTAATTCTAGATTGATTTTATTTATTATGAAAAAAATCAAGATTAAACCTAATTAAACTAAATTAATTAATTTACATTTATTTAAAAAATAATTAATAGTGAAATTACTAAATAATAATAATAATAAAAATATTAACATTTTTTAATTGTCTGAATTTATTATGAAAAATTAATTTATGAATTAATTAAATAGTAATAATAATAATTATAATCAAATAATTAAAAGAAAACAAAAATATAAAAGGAGAAAAGAAATAATTAAACCAGGGGGGTGATGGCCCAATAGGAGGTTTGTTTGGCAATTTGGCCCACTAAGCTCAAGCCTTTGTTGACTTTCTTGAATTGCCCAGAGCGTGCCTTGACTGGGAGTATGGTGTTCTTCATCTTTGGCCTTTAGATCTGTGCTTAAGGACACATGGCGTATTGCTGATTGAAGTGCATGGTGGGACGCTTTTGATAGCCTGCATAGGAACACGTTATGAAAAATATGAAACAATTATTGGGGTGGACCTGGGAATCGAACCCAGGTCCCAATGGTTGCCAGCCACCTCATTATCCACCGAGCCATGTGCCTGTATTTGTTAGTATAATGAACAACGAAATTAATATATAAAAACAACAATTATGCTGGAAACAAATAAAAGTGCGCGTTTTTGTTTGAATGGACCAGTGGTATATTAACACGTCTTCATCTTCCTCACTGAATACCTGCAAAACAAATCAAATAGCGGGGGTTTTTAACCCCCACAATATGGAACGAGGAATAATAGCGATTAGCTCCCTAGGCCATATAAATATTTCGCGACATGTCCTTTGAATTCGTATCGTTCTCACGAGTTCAGTCATGGGTCTTAGAGGTCCCAATTTTGCCTGGATAGTAAAGCCCTAATTCAAGAACTCAAGAACCCTAGAATTCTCCAATGGCAACTTTCGATTCAATGCATAATAATCCAATTAACCTATGCCAAAAGCTTCCTGTGGATTCAAGCAATGCAAAACAACCAATAAATCATGTTAAATGCGCATGGAATATGAGTTTCGATTATGAACAAAAGTGCCAAACCGTGAGTCTGTTTAAGGTGATTTCTGGAGCTATGAAGCTTGGTTTTGATTTCAAATCTTTCCTTACACTCCCAACAATGTATTTGAATCACTATAATACTTTGAATTGGCTTGGAATGTGGAAAACGATTTTCAAGTTTTCTTGAATTTTTTGGAATTGGTTATGGCTTTCTGCAGCAATTCTCACGTCTAATGCATTAGGGTTAGGTTCTATATATATAATGGACTGAATTTAGGTTAAATCTTTGACCAAAAATCCATTGCATTGATGTTTCAATATTTGATTGAAAATCAAATATTTTTCAATCTTTTTGATTGAAGAAAATTGCTAAATTTGGAGTTTTTGATATCCTTGATTGGCACACGAAATCTCCAGCATATATTGGTCATCTTTGCTTCACCAAAAGATTGAGAAATCATATCTTTGAATTTCCTACATTTTAAATTAATTAAATGAATTAAAAATCAATTAAAAATCCAATTAATTAATAAAAATAAGAAAATAATTCAATTTAATCTCAATGGGTCGTGCATAGGCCTTGTACAAAGTTTCAAGAAGGAATTTGAGGCCCATTAGCAAAAACAAGGTGTTTTGAGCAAAGTTGACTATTGCAAATTCACAAAAATTTCCCAACTTCTCCAATGCATATCTTGCTCAATGCGCCATGAAATGTCAGAAAATATCAAAGCCAAGGTTATGAAGCAATTCAATGCAGTGTTCTTAGCAGTGACGTCATATCCTCAATGGGTTTCTAATGTTGTTCCAGTGCCAAAGAAAGACGATAAGGTACATATGTGTGTAGACTACAGGGATCTAAACAGGGAAATCCCCAAGGATGACTTCCCACTACCACATATCGATGTTTTGGTCGACAACACCGCTCAACACAAGGTATTCTCCTTCATGGATGGCTTCTCAGGTTATAATCAGATCAAGATGGAGCCTAAAGACATGGAGAAAACTACCTTCGTCACACAGTGGGGCACTTTCTGTTACAAGGTTATGCCTTTTGGGTTGAAGAATGTCGGGGGAAACTTATAAGCATGCCATGGTGGCCTTATTTAATGACATGATTCACCATGAAATAGAAGTATACATTGATGGTATGATAACAAGGTCACAAACTGAAGAAGAGCACCTCAATCATCTGCATAAATTGTTTGAAAGATTGAGGAATTATAAGCTAAGGCTAAACCCGAACAAGTGCACCTTTGGGGTGAGATCTGGTAAACTCTTGGGTTTCGTTGTCAGTGGTAAGGGTATTGAGGTCGATCCTGCAAAAGTTAAGGCTATTCAAGAAATGTCGACTCCCTGTACCAAGAAGGAAGTCAAAGGTTTCTTAGGACGGCTGGATTACATTTCTCGTTTCATTTCTCATTTGACTGCTACTTGTGAACCAATCTTCAAGCTGCTGAAGAAAGATCAAGTAGTAAAATGGAACAACGACTGTCAAATGGCCTTCAATAAAATTAAGGAGTGCCTACAAGAACCTCTGATTCTGATGCCACCAGTTGAAGGACGACCTCTAATCATATACTTAACAGTCTAGAGAATTCAATGGGGTGTGTACCGGGCCAGCATGACGAGTCTGGTCGAAAAGAGCGTGCAATATACTACCTTAGCAAAAAGTTTATTGACTGTGAAACAAGATATTAAATTCTCGAGAAAACTTGTTGTGATTTGACATGAGCTGCTCGCCGACTAAGACAGTATATGCTGACCCATACTACCTTATTGATCTCCAAAATGGATCCCATCAAGTACATATTCGAGAAGCCAACTCTCGCCAGAAGAATTTCTCGATGGCATATGATCTTAACAGAATATGATATCCAGTACACCACTCAAGAGGAAATCAAAGGAAGTGTATTCGCCGACCATCTGGCGCATCAGGCTATAGATGACTATCAGTCTATGAACTTCGAATTTCTGGACGAGAACATTATGCTAGTAACAAATTATGAAGAACCTGGGCCGTATGAAGGACCTGAGCCAGGATCCCGATGGACTATTGTTTTTGATAGATCTTCCAATGCACTTGAAAATAGAATCGGTGTTCTGATCACCTCCCCTGTAGGTTACCATACTCCCTTTACTGCCAGATTATGCTTTGATTGCACCAACAATATGGCTGAATACGAAGCAAGCATCATGGGTCTTAGGGATGCTATTGACCTCAGAATCAAGTTCTTAAGTGTGATACAGTGGCAGAACCGACTGTTTTTACTGGTTTGCGTTTTGCGTTTTTTATTCGCAAAATGTCGCGGTAAGCAAGAGTCGCCACCGACTTTTATTTTATCCAGTCATGGAAAAGGAAAAAGAACAGAAAAAAAAACCTTTTTTCGAGATATTCTGAGTACGAGGGGTAGATTATAAAAAGGGAAGGTGTTAGCACCCTTTCTATCCATGGTTTTCCATGGGCTCTTAGGTACTTGCTCATGTTTTCAAATTGCTTGTGTGTGTGTTTGTCTTGAAAAAGTTTTACTTCATGATAATCCTTGTATCCGTCCTCAAGGACGTGACGAAGTTTGTTTTGAAAATTGTTTTGAAAGGTGTTTGTGTGAAAAGTTTTTATTGAGCAAGTACTTAAGATTCTACCTACTCGAAAAAAGATTGTTTTTGTTCTCGTTTCCTTTAGACAATGCTATCCTACTATTGAGGAGTAGGTAGCACCGTCGTTTGGAGTTGTAAGGGACATTCGAAAGGGACAAGTACAATCACCAAAGCAATAGTTAGAAAACTTTAGTAATAACCCTAGAGTCTTAAGATCTTTCCGAGGCAACATTCGAATGGGACAATTTGATCTCTTTAGACTGGAGGGCAACCACTAAAATCTCCTATGCTTAATGATTGTTTACTGAAGGCAACCAAAGTGAGGTAAACCCTAGGATTGAATATGTGCATATGATTTGTTTCAGTTATTTAATCTTTGCACATTAGGTGATCTACCATTTTAATTTTCTAGACATTCTTGACATACAATCCTATTAGCCATGCATCTAGACAGTTAAAGATTGCAGAAATTAAAAGTGTGAGGAAGTAAAACCTAGCTATTACAAGGCTTCGGGGAGGGGGATTAATTACATAACCAAAAATCGGGGATTTAAAGCAAGAAATAAAACCCTAATTAAACTATTACAAACCCTGAACAGTTACAAAATAATGGAAAAAATAATTAACAAGCGCGCGGAAAATTAAATATGAGGACAATAATTAATGACTTAAAACCCTAATTGAGAGAAAGAAATTTTTGTGGATTTTTATTTGAGAAAACAATTAAATCACAAATTAATTAAACCTAATTTCTAATTGTTTTTTAATTATGAAAGAAGTTAATTAACCTAATTCACTAATTAAATTTAAAAAGTATTTTATGAGAAAAATAATTTTTGTATATTTTTTTGAGAAAGATTAATTAAATAATGTACAAATGAAATCCTAAGTCTAATTATTTTTAAATTATGAAAGAAATCAAAATTGCCCTAAATTAATTAAACTAATTAATTCAAAAAAAATAAAAAATATTTATTAAGAAAATAAATCTTTTTGTGATTTTTGATTTGTTAATTTAATAAAATAATTTTTGTATTGATTGAAAAAACAAAATAATTAAAGAATAAATTAAAGAAAAATAGTAAATATAACCAAATGGGCCTGTTGTTAGCAAATCTGGGGGGTGTGGAACTGAAATTCTTTGGCCCATTAAGCTCCAGGCCCGGTCAACTTTGGGATCTAGTGTAGCATTGACCTGGAGGGAGTACCATGAACCTTCATTAGAGAAGCATGAGATCTGGCCAGCAGTGCATCTAATGGATAGACGTTGAGTGTGTATGGAAGTCATGTGAGGTAGCGAAGCATGGGATTTTTCCTGAAATAATTAGGAAAATAATAAAATGCACACGCCTGGGATTGAACCCAGGACGTGTGCATCAAAGGCGTTCCTTCCAACCATCTGTGATGTGTTGTTAACTTGTTAACATAATAGGTACAAAACATAATATAAGAAAAATAAAAGAAGCTGCTTCCAAACGCGCGAATTTCAAACGGGCGAATGGTTGGCTGACACGCATTGTCTTCTTCCCTTTCTCTGTCACCTTAGGTCTGTAACTTTTACCTACAGACATTTGTTTGTAGGTATAACCCTGATACATTCAAAAATCAAGTACACGTAACATAAATTCCAATGGAAACCATGGATCAATTGGGTGTGAAGCCCTGACCACCATGGTATCAATCATTAGGCCTAATTTTTCTTAAATCATACAACCCCAAATTGGAGCACGAAACCCTAGCAATGGCAAAAGCTTATTCATGCACTATAACTTAAATCAAACTATCCAGAAACATTGCAAACATGATGATGAACACAAATATATGGGCAAAATACATTTATAATGCGTAAATCATAGAAATCGAATTTGAGTTCTTAGTGCAAACCGTGGTGCTCTTGGGGACGATTTTTGGATGCTTTAAGGCTTGCAAATGATGCTGTTAGCTTCATGGCATATCCAGGAATCGATTGCTAGGCTTGAAACTCCTTGAGGATGGCTCTAAGATGGATTTTGATCTCCCACTTTTGTCCAAATTTTTGAGTTTCTTTCTTGATGTTTCACGCCTCCAATCCTTGTGTTTTTGATCTGGAATTCTTATGCACTTATAGTAGACTAAATTAGGTCAACAAAATTGTATCATATCTCTGAGAATTATGAAAATTGGATTTGATTTGCTTCATGTATGATATCTTTCTAAAAAAGCTTCAATCCAATATTTTTCAATCCAAATCCACTTTGCACAAATTGGTTGGCATGTTAGCTGTATATGGACTCAAAATATGCACAAAAATCCCAAGATTTGATTTGTTTTCATTATTTTACCATTTAATTTGATTTATTATGATTTAAATGAATAAAAAATCAAAATAAATAATAAAAATAATAAAATAAGGGGTGAATGAGCTCAGAGGTCGTGAGTCCTAGTAGAAACATGTTTCAAGCAAGAAAACATGGCCCCCTTTGGAAAAAATACAAATTTGATCAATGTTGACTTTTGACAAATTTCCAACTTTGACAATGCACAACTCTCTCAATTTTGACCCTAGGACAATGTTCTTGGACTTATTAGAAAGTTTAGGATGTACCCTGAGCAACCCTTTTAGTCTCATCTCAATTGAGTCTTCCATGTTCATGTATGAAGCTTTGACCCAGAAGGTGTTTTTGTTGACTTTTCAAAAGGATCTATAATGTCAAAATTCATATCTTTTTGTGAGTGAATATTTTGTTCTTATGAGATGAAGATGAGTTGTAGGAAATTGTATCCTATTCAAAATGAGCTTTGGATGGAAAATTTATAATAAAGTATGAAGAAGTTATGCCTGGTCAAAGTTGGGTTGACTTTTCCTACAAAACCTTAATTTAGCAACTTTTGGGTTTTGATGAATTTGGAGCATTCCTTGAGGAATCATGATCAAACCTTGATCAAATGATGGAATTCACTTCAAAATGTTTATGTTGACCCAAAATCTTGAGGTTTGACTATATGTGGGCCACAATTGACTTTTGACCTAATACAGTCGATTTCCCAAGCATCTGAGCAGTTGACTGAGCAAACTTCTTATGCAAGGAATGAAACTTGACATGTAGGTTCTTGAGAACATATTAATACCATGGAGAGCATATGATACCTTTGTGGTCCACCCATCTTGATGAAAATAGAAACCCTAATTTGGGGTATACTGCCTTAGGAGAGAGTTTGTTTGGTCAACTCTTGGGTAACCTTGAGCAAATTGGGGACCTCACTTGACATTTGTTGAGTAAAATGAGAGGGAAAATTTTTGGGTACAACAGCTGCCCCTGTTAAATCTTCTTAAACCTGCGGATGTAGATTGGCTTGTCTGCCTTTCGTAATCTGAAGGTGGAAGATGATTGAACACTAAAGTGCCCATAAAATTGCACTCGCATGAAGTGACACTTGATTTGTGATATCGGGAATGGGCTTACAGATGCCATTTGGGGGTTGATGATAGAAGATTGTCGGAGATGGGATTAAAGATACCATCCTGGATGTGATAGAGAATCGTCGGAGATGGGCTTAAAGAAGCCATTTAGATAATGTGGATTTCTTGAGATATTCCTTTGATGAGAATCCCTGCTCCTGTCATTGAGGAGGAATCTATTGAGGAATGTTGGTATCTGTCTTGGGAGAAATAGAAATTTAGGAGCTTCAGTTGTCCGTTACTCTACTGGGGAAATAACTTCGGAGGTGAACTGCATATCTTGGTCAGTGTATAGGATGCACCGCGACCTACTGGGGAAAGGTGAAACCGATCATGTTTGATCAGGTCCAAGTCTTACAGTGTTGTGGACTTCCGTCTAGAGATAAGAGAAAAGAAACCTGGATGGTAAGGTTATGAGAAGGAACCTGGATAGTAGGGCTTATGGGAAGGAACCTGGGTAAGGTTGTTTCGTGAGGAGTTTGGGTAAAATTGCATCTGAACCGAGAAGGAACCTAGGTAAGGTTGCTTTATGAGGAGTTAGGGTAAAACTGCATCTGAATTGGGAAGGAACCTGGGTAAGGTTGCTTTGTGAGGAGTCTGTGTAGGGCTTTAGGAGGAAACTGGGTAGGGTTACTTCAGGATAAGTCTGTGTAAAACTTCGGCAGGAACCTGGGTAAGGTTACTTTGGGCTAAGTTTATGTAAAACTTCAAGAGGAACCTGGGTAAGGTTACTTTGTGATAAGTTCGTGTAAATCTTCAGGATGAACCTGGGTAAGGTTACTTTGAGATAAGTTCGTGTAAAACTTCAGGAGGAACCATGGTAAGGTTACCTTGAGATAAGTTCGTGTAAAACTTCAGGAGGAACTGGGGTAAGGTTATAAGTTTGTGTAAAACTTCAGGATGAACCGGGATAAGGTTATAAGTTTGTGTAAAACATCAGAAAGAACCGGGGTAAGGTTATAAGTTTGTGTAAAACTTTATAAAGAACCGGGGTAAGGTTATAAGTTTGTGTAAAACTTCAAGATAAACCGGGGTAGGGTTATAAGTTTGTGTAAAACTTCAGAAAGAATCGGGGTAAGGTTATAAGTTTATGTAAAACTTCAGGATAAACCGGGGTAGGGTTATAAGTTTGTGTAAAATTTTAGGAGGAACCGGGGTAAGGTTACCTTGTTATGATAATGTAGATTAGTTGACCCGTTTGATTTTGGGAACTGAGTTTCCATTAGTTGTCGGTAGATGTGATCTGTATAATTGCTGGATTCATTGAAGCTAATCGTCTTTTCCTGAAAAATATCAGGGTTAGTTATACGTGATGCATGAAATGCAGGGCGAGATGATGTTCTCAAAATAAATGAGATTATGATGTATATGATATGTATGCGTATGTCATGATGTATATTCATGAAATGCTGTCGGGGTATGCTTACGCTTGGGAAAATAAATCCTTGACCGTTGCTGGAGATTCACGAATATTCTGTCTGGAAGAGGTGTTGGAGAAGTAACTCTGCGAGGACCAGACTTTGGGGGAAGAGATACTCTGTTGGTAGACCTGCTGATCTAGAGGAATAAACTCAGCTGGGGATGAAATTCCGTTGCTGGAAGTGATGAGCTCTGTTGGAGATTGAGCTTCTATATCTGTAGAAATAGACTCCGCTTAGGGAATGAAATTTATTTACTTGCCTGCGATTACGAACCTCGACTGGGGATAGTTATGTCCTGTTTCGGGAAAGATGACATCAATGCCTTTGGATTTTTTACTCTGTGGAGAGTGCGCATACCAATAATTATGTTCCCAAGCATGACTATATCCTGATACCTGCGGGGCAAAGTGACTGTAGGGTTCGGTACTTCTTATTTTCCCTGTTTCTGGAATTACGAGTAATTGTCTTTTGTTTCTTATGCAAATATTTATGAGCAGCAATCATTTTCAAATGCATATATAAAAAATAAATCATTGAACGTTCTTGCAAAACAAAATAGAAAAAGAAAAAGAAACAAACTGAAGTTTTGTAAAAATGACTTGTATTGATTATGAAATTGGCCCGTAATAGGCGTTTTGTACAAAGAGGCTGACGTCCTAGTAAGAGGACGCCGCCGAAAGAAATTACAATTTGTGCAAAAGAAAGAAAAACAGCTATGTGAAACAACCCCCTTGGGTTCCAACTCTGCTATTGTATTTATATCTTCAAGCGTCTCATCACTTTGCTACTTGGCCGAAGGTTGATCAGATTGATTGGCGCCATCTGAGCTTGATAGATGATACCGAAGTCTGGTCGTAAGATGATCCAATGAGACATAGTGATACGCTTTAATCCCTAACTTTTGCCTGGATTGCCCTTTCGGGTTTTCAATCCAACAGGATACCCTTTTTTTGCCCAAGCCTCCCTTTCGGCTTTTCAACTTGCCGGGTGTACATATTTTTTCATTTTCATCCCTAACTTTTGCCCGAACCCTTTTGGTTCTCCGGGAAGCCCTTATTTTTGCCTAGGCCAGTCAACCTAGCGAGTCTTCAATTATACGTAGTATCTTTTCACTATGTCTGCATTGACAGGGTGAGGAAGGTCGTCACCATCCATGTTGGTTAAAATCTTGGCTCCTCCCGAGAAAATGTTCTTAACCACAAATGGCCCTTTGTATGTGGGAGTCCATTTTCCCCTGGGATCACCTTGCGGCAGTATGATGCATTTGATCACCAGATCCCCGACTTGATATTCTTGACGCCTGGCTTTCTTGTTAAAAGCCTTGATCATTCTCTTTTGATACGTCTGACCATGACAGATAGCAGTAAGTCTCTTTTCATCGATTAGATTCAGTTGATTAAGTCGAGTCCGGATCCAGTCGTCTTCGTTCAAACCTGCATCCTTCATAATCCTGAGAGAAGGTATCTGGACTTTGATGGGTAGGACTGCATCCATGCCATATACCAGAGAGTAGGGGGTTTCCCCTGTCGACGTCCGTGCTGAGGTACGGTACCCATGAAGAGCAAATGGTAACATCTCATGCCAGTCTTTGTATGTCACTGTCATCTTCTATACAATCTTCTTGATGTTCTTGTTAACTGCTTCAAATTCGCCATTCATCTTCGGCCGGTAGGGAGAAGAGTTATGATGTTGTATTTTATATTTTTTGCAGAACTTGGTAATCATTGTGTTGTTTAGATTTGTACCATTGTCAGTAATAATTCTCTCTGGCACACCATATCGGCAGATCAGATTATGTCGGATAAATCGCGCCACGGTGTTCTTGGTTACTGTAGCAAAGGAAGCTGCCTCAACCCACTTCGTGAAGTAATCAATAGCCACTAAGATGAAGCGATGTCCATTGGAAGCGGTGGGTCTGATCTCTCCGATCATGTCGATGCCCCACATTGCAAAGGGCCACGGAGCTGTCAAGACATTCAGAGGAACTAGAGGTACATGCACCTTATCAGTGTAGTTTTGGCATTTATGACAAGTTCGAGAGTGCTGATAACAATCGGCTTCCATAGTGGACCAATAGTATCCTACCCGTAGGATCTTCTTAGCCATGGTATGTCCACTATAATGGGTTCCGAAAGTGCCTTCATGTAGATTTGTCATGATCCTCTCTGCTTCGCTCTTGTCTACACACCGTAGTAGTGTGGAGTCATGGTTGCGTTTATAGAGGATTCCATTACCGAGGAAGAACTTTGCAGCGAACCTCCTCAGGAACTTCTTATCTTTGATAGATGACCCTTTGGGATATTCCTGAGCCTCGAGATATCTTTTGACTTCGTGAAACCAGGGTTTGTCTGCCACTTCTTCGGTATCGATTTCACAGCAGTGTGCTAGTTCATCCAACCTCTCAATGGTGATTTGGGGAGCTTCATTGTCCCACCTAACCTTGAACATCGAAGATATGGTAGCTAGCGCGTCTGCTAACTGGTTCTCCTCTCGTGGAAAATGTTCAAAGGTTACCTCCTCAAAGTGCAGGAGCAATGTCAGTACATACTCTTTGTAAGGAATGAGATTCGGGTGCTTCGTATCTCACTCGCCTTTGACCTGACTTATCACCAAAGCGGAATCCCCGAATACATTCAAGAACTTAATCCTCAAGTCAATAGCAGCTCGAAGACCCATGATACATGCTCCATACTCCGCCATGTTGTTGGTGCAGTTGAAACATAGTCGAGCGGTGAACGGAGTATGACAGCCCTCAGGAGATATAATTACAGCGCCAATGCTATTACCCAGTGCGTTTGAGGCTCCATCAAAATACATAGACCATCGGGATCCCTCCTCAGGTCCTTTATCCGGTCCAGGTTCTTCGCAGTCAGTTACCAACATGATATTCTCATCCGGGAACTCAAAATTTATGGACTGGTAATCATCCACGGCCTGATGAGCCAAATGATCAGCCAATACACTTCCCTTAATTGCTTTTTGGGTTGTATATTGTATGTCGTATTCGGTTAAGATAATTTTCCACCTTGCTATCCTTCCGGAGAGAGCAGGCTTCTCGAAAATATACTTGATCGGATCCATCTTTGATATCAGCAAGGTTGTGTGAGTCAGCATATACTGTCTCAACCGGCGAGCAGCCCATGCCAAAGTGCATCAAGTTTTCTCGAGCAATGAGTATCGAGTCTCACAGTCGGTAAACTTTTTTCTAAGGTAGTAAATGGCGTGATCTTTTCGGCCAGACTCGTCATGCTGCCCCAGCACGCACCCCATTGAATTGTCTAGCACTGTCAAGTATAATATCAAAGGTCTTTCTTCAACTGGAGGCATCAGAATTGGTGGTTCCTGAAGGTATTCTTTGATTCTTTCGAAAGCGGTATGGCATTCATCATTCCACTTTAGCACTTGATCTTTCTTCAGAAGCTTGAAGATTGGCTCACAAGTAGCAGTCAGATGTGAAATGAACCTGGCGATGTAATTCAGACATCCCAGGAAACCTCTAACTTCCTTCTCTATGCAAGGAACCGGCATCTCTTGTATGGCTTTTACCTTCACAGGGTCTACCTGAATAACCTTATCACTGACGACAAAACCCATAAGCTTACCAGACCTTACCCCGAAGGTACACTTGTTCAGATTCAACCTCAGCTTATATGTCTTCAATCCCTCAAACAATTTCTGGAGATGATCAAGATGCTCTTCCTCAGTCTGAGACCTGGCTATCATATCATCAACATAAACTTTGATCTCATGGTGAATCATGTCATGGAACAAAGCGATCATAGCGCGCTGATATGTTGCCATAGCATTTTTCAACCCAAAAGGCATCACCTTGTAGCAGAAGGTGCCCCACTGTGTAACGAAGGTTGTCTTCTCCATGTCTTCAGGAGCCATCTTGATCTGGTTGTAGCCAGAGAAACCATCCATGAAGGAGAAGATTTTATGCTGCATGGTGTTGTCGACCAGAACATCAATATGAGGAAGTGGGAAGTCATCCTTCGGGCTTTCCCAGTTCAGATCTCTGTAATCAACATACATCTGTACCTTACCGTCCTTCTTAGGTACCGGAACAACGTTAGCAACCCACTGTGGATATGAAGTGACAGCTAAGAATCCTGCATCGAACTGTTTCATGACCTCTGCCTTGATTTTCTCTGACATTTCAGGGAGCATACGACGAACCTTCTTTTTAGCCAGAGTACAGTCTTCTTTAGTCGGCAGGCGATGTACCACAATATCAGTGTCTAAACCAGGCATGTCTTCATAGGACCAAGCGAAGATCTCAACATAGTCGTGCAACATTTGTATCAACCTCTGTTTGATGCTAAGCTCCAGATTTGTACCTATTTTAACCTCTTTTCTGTCTTCCTCAGTACCCAAATTCACTGTCTCAACCGGCTCTTCATGAGGTTGTATGGCCCTTTCTTCCTGCTGTAATAGTCTAGCAAGTTCTCCAGGCACCTCACAATCATCCTCACCTTCATCCTCGTCTTGGTTGATCGGATTTTTAAAGTCATAACTGGAAATAGCAGAGCTGTTATCAATGGGATCCAAAGTGAATATGGATCTGCGTTTATGATACGTGAGTGAGTGTAAGAGAATAGCTGTTTTGATAGACTGGAAAATAGAAAAGAAAAACAGAGAGCACAGAATTTGTATGCAAGAAACATTCAATGCTTTATTAATGATTATGAAATGACAAATAATAGCCCTCACAAGCAAAGCCAATATGCCTCGGGCAAGGCACAGGGCCATAAAGTTTTAAATTGTTTATTACAAATCTTAAAACAAAAAAAGTCAATTACTGCGGAATAAAAGAAACATGTATGAAGTCCCTAGCCGTCCAGTTATTCGGTCCACCATTGGTAGTTGGGTAGATCCAGTTGTCAATGTCCGAGTCCTCTTCACTATCTTCAATGGCATTAATTCTCCGATTACTGATGCGTAGGGGAGTTCCTCCAGTCCGAGCGCGTCTAACAGCCCTTTGAGCCCCTGTAGTAAAGCCCAAACTAAATTTGTCAGTTTTATGAGTGAAATCAGGAAGCTGACCCCAATTGGCACACCCACCTTCTTCAACCACGACCCTGGCGTCCTTGAGAGAAGCCATCTTCAAAGGAGGTTTGTTGCTGGTAGTTTCAGTCGAAGCCAAGATCTGAGGGACCTCTTCAAAATTCTGACAAGGAGTTTCGATGAATTCCCCGTCCATCTCTACGTAGCGGAAGGAGTTGAGGTGACTCACCATATATTCTTCTTCACCCCGCACTATGACGATTTTTCCTTTTACTGGGTACTTCAGCATTTGATGGAGTGTGGAGGTTACTTCCCCAGCCTCGTGGATCCAAGGACGACCCAACAAAAAAGAATACCACGGCCTGATATCCATCACACAGAAAGTGGACCCAAAAGTCTGAGTACCCACTTTGACAGGGATGTCCACCTCCCCGTGCACCATTCTCTTCGATCCGTCAAAATCCCTTACCATAATGTTACTAGGCTTTAGAGTTAAACCCTCACAATCCAAACGGTCCAACGCCTTCTTCGGCAGAACATTCAGTGAAGACCCAATATCTACCAGCACATGAGCCATAGTGGTGCCCCTGCATTCAATCGAGACATGCAGAGCATCATTATGCTTCCTTCCCTTTGGTGTCAAATCCGTATCTGAAAAGCCCAACCCATTATCAGCAGTCGGGCTGGCCACACAGTCTCTGAACTGATCAACGGAAGTCTCTTGTGGCACATGCGCAGTCTTGAGGAATGAAATTAAAGCCTTCGCATGGGCTTCGGAACACAACAGTAGAGACAACATGGATATCTTTGATGGGGTATGCCCCAGCTACTCAACCACATTGTAGTCGCTCTTCTTAATGATTTTCAGTATTTCCTCTATTTCTCGCTTAGAGGCTTCCACAATGATTTTCTTAGGCGCCTCCGTCCGGGCAAGCTCACCTGCAACCTCTTTGCCACAGGTATCAGATGATTTTCTGACTGGAGTAAGAACAGAAACAATAGTTGATGTACTAGCAGGAACAACATATGTAATGACAATAGGATGGTTGACAATCTTAGGGGAAATCTCGGGAGAGAATACCCTTCCACTTCGGGTGATTTTACTGGTTCCGACAATGTTATCAATATCAGGATCAGCTTCTTCATCTTTCAGTTCTTGTTTGATGCCATGATAGTACACATCGGCACCATAATGCCAGGGGACAGCTTTATCAGAGACATACGGGACAGGACCAGGAACAGTGATTATCAGCGGAGCAATTCTTGGAGCAGGTGTAATCCTAACAGGTCTTCTCGAGGAAACCTTGGAAGGATTGGCGGAAATGATTATAATGGAAACGTCTTCAACTGGAACAATAGGAACCATAGTTTTCTCAAACATAGTTTCTTTGCTATCTATCAGGCGTTGGACACCTAATTTTAGCAAATGGAAACCAGAAGGTAGAAGCGAACACATGTGGCAACCTTCACCATAACCCAGAAATAAACTGGCCAACAACAAATTCTTCTTGACAGTCATGAGAGAAGTAGAATCTTCGTCAACAGAGGTAACAAACAAATCAGTATCAATAGCATTAACTCCACGGCCACGTTTAGGCATGGGAGCAGTTATGACATTTGGCTTCTCCGGAGAATCAAAATCTATCTCCTTGGCTTCAATCAAGTCTTGTATTTTGTTTCTCATAGCCCAGCAGTCGTTTGTATCGTGGCCAGGACTCTCAGAATGATAGGCACACCGGGCATTTGGATTATATCGGGGAGATGTAATATTTGGATTCTTGGGAGCCTCTCTCAAGGTTGCCAAGTTGGATCTTAGCAGGTGAGGTAGAACTTCAGCCAATGTCATGTTGATGCGGGTAAACTGTCGTTGTGGTCTTTCCACCCTTTGTTGATTATTGCATTGTGGAGCAGCTGCAGGTCTAGGTATCATCACGACACTTACTGTCTGACGTTGTTCAGCGCTGTTCTGGCCCCTCGGGCTATAGACAGCACTGGCTTCCTTCTTACCAGCAAAAGGCTTCTTTACTAAACTTGACGAAGCATCCTTATGTATTTTTCCGCTTCGAATCCCAGCCTCTACTCTCTCTCCAGTTAAAATCAGCTCGGTGAAACCAGCTAACGAGTTGTCAATCAAATGGTTGAAAAATGGACAAGATAGAGTCCCCAAAAACATATCAACCAACTCCCTATCAGACAACAGGGGTTGAACTCTCCAGCCAAGTCTCTCCATTTTTAGGCATAATATTTAAAACCTTCACTTGCACCCATGAACATACTCTGGAGTTGAGTAGGAGTGGGAGCAAGGTCGGCATTGTATTGATACTGCTTGTAGAAATCAACAACTAGATCTTCCCAGTTTTGGACATTGGCTCCCTCCAGCTGGTAGAACCATTCAAGCTGAGTCCCTGACAGACTATCTTGAAAGAAATGCACCCACAGATTTCTATCAGCTGTGTGGGGCTGAATCTTCCTGACATAAGAGAGGAGATGGAGCTTTGGGCAGGACACCCCATCATACTTGGCAAAAACTGGAGCTTTGAACTTCTGCCGGAAGACCACTCCCGACACCAATCCCAATTCTTCGAAATCTAGTCCAGGTATCCTCTGAACTTCCATGGCACTCAGACGGTCTTCTAACTGCTTGTATTTATCCTCAACAGGAGGATATTGCTCATCATTATAGTCAGTATCATTGTTAGAGACTGTAGGACTAGGGTCCTTCTCACCTTCTTGGTTCTCCCCTTCCTTAGATGAAGAGGTCAGGTCGACTTGTCGCTTCAACCGCTCTCCAAACCTTCGGCCCATGTTCAGAATACCAGTAGCCTTCTTCTTTTTCTTCTTCTCTTTCAGGATGAGGGCTTTCAGATCCTCCTTCCCCTTTGCCAGACTGATGAACATTAGTTGGAATTGGGCGTTCTGTGCCTGCAGTTCCTTAATGCTTTGTTCGGAAGACATTTCTGCTGAAATAAACAGCGAAGGAGATGAGAAACCTGTAATGGTACCTGTAATGATGTGTATGATAATGGGATGCGTATGCAATGATTTCAAAGACTTCGGAAAATTTAAATTTGCAAACCAAAATAAATAAAAACTTTATTAGCTGAATTTGAAGTTCAAATGCCTTTTAGGCCTTACAATTAAAAATAAATCTAAAACTAGAAAGAAAAATCAAAAGTCCCATGGATGCTTCCTCTTTGCGCCGAGATAATCATTCAGTCCTTTTTCCTCATGGAGTTACTTTGTGAGCTCTAAAACCTTCTTCTCCTGAGCATGGAACTGATCCTTATAAGTATCCTGCTCTTTCATCAACTGAATCCAAGACCTCTGTAATTCCCCAAGATCAGTGGGCATGTAAGGATAGAGAAACGTGTAAGGAATGCCTTCTTCAGTAGTGGGTTCCACAATCACTGGCAAAACAACCACATAGGGCATCATAAGTTGCTGAGCACAAGCTCGTACCCATTGTAGATATGGTTCCATTGGAATGGAAGTCTTTGGCCCCAAAGCCCTGACGCTCGATCTATTTATCATGCCCCAAGCTCGTATGAACCTCCGGCGATACTCTTGAATATCATCCTTATAGTTGAATACAATACCCTCGATAAGTAACTCATGGGGACCATCCCTTCGAGCGTGACCAAATTGTCGCAGAGCTAAACAAGGATTGTAGGTTATACCCCCTCTGATACCAAGCAGTGGGACATTAGGGTACTCCCCGCATTAGTCAATGATAGCAATGTTTTCCATAGATCGAGAACACCAAAGAATATTCGTATGAGCGAGTGACATTATCCTTTGTGGCCAAACCAGACCTTCTTCATTCTTCAGTATGGACTTGGGGAGGTGAGAAATAAACCACCTCGACAGCAATGGCATGCAGCACACGAGAATCCCTCTTCTCCTCATGGTAAGAGTATGGAGAGTGTGCAAAATATCTTCGAGCAAAGTAGGCACCGGGTTGCGAGAAAGAAAGATCCTGATAGCATTCATATCTATGAATGAGTCCGGATCAAGAAAGAGAACTAAACCATAGATAAGAAGATCCAAGACCTCCTCAAAATCCTGAAAATCCATATTATCCCAAAACAGCTGGGCTTTGTCTATCAGAAACTTAGCTAGAAAACTCTTGACTCTGCTTCTAGTTTCCCAATTGGATACCATGTCTGCCCGTTTCACATGTAAAGCTGAGGCAATGACTTCTGGCTTAGGAACTTCTTCTAGACCTGTGAAGGGTACCTGTTCAAGAATAGGTATATCCAATAGCTGAGAGAATTCTTCCAAGGTAGGCACCAACTGATAGTCTGGAAAGGTGAAGCAGTGGTGCTTGGGATCAAAGAACTGAAAGAGTACACTCATAATCTTTTCATCAAAGCTTGAAGTAACCAGGTTGAGAAGTTGACCATGTCTCTTAGTGAACGTAGAAGTTTTAGAAACCCTCGATGCTAGCTCTTTGAGTTGGGAAGGTATCTTCACAAAGCTGATTCGGACGGTATTTCTACGAACGGAAGCCATGATCTGCAAAACAGGACAAAGATAAATTCCCTTGGTCTTTGAAATGCTTAGTGCAATAAGCATGAATGCCATGTTATGATGCATGATGTCATGATAAACCACAAGTATAGCAAACACAAGTATAACAAACACAGTCAAATCACACCAAGTCCTTAGGTTTAAGGCTTGCATGAGGTTAAAGGTAGTACCCTCTTGAAGTTTAGTTGGTTCAAACCTGTCTTAAAAAGTAACCGGGTTCTAGAGATTCTCAATATCACTGACCATCCTTTATCGGGCATTGTTTCAGCTCTCAATCTTTTCTTGCGGCCAAAATATCCCAAAAGTCTGGTCTTAATGAGTGTAGCATCGAGTATCAACCAGTTCTCAGCTCTACACCGAGGCCGGCTATCTCGCTGCTTTCTAATGGCCAAGTTGTTCAACTAAGGTTCTAAGGTCCGTTGGTGCTTCACGACACCACGCGGCGGCTCCGTATTCTCCTAGTTTCCCCACGAAGGATACCAGTACCAACCAAAGTGCCACACCAACACATCCATCGCTTAAACCATATAGGTCTATGTTGTACAGTCTCCACGATCTATTGTTGTTTACCTAATTAGTGCCCCTAGATCCGGGTGTAGGATCTATAGTAACCCCAGACAAAATTAGTGCCCCTAGATCCGGGTGTAGGATCTATAGTAACCCCCACAAAACCCTAATTTAGCAACTTTTGGGTTTTGATGAATTTGGAGCATTCCTTGAGGAATCATGATCAACCCTTGATCAAATGATGGAATTCACTTCAAAATGTTGACGTTGACCCAAAATCTTGAGGTTTGACTGTATGTGGGCCATAATTGACTTTTGACCTTATACAGTCGATTTCCCAAGCATCTGAGCAGTTGACTGAGCAAACTTCTTATGCAAGGCATGAAACTTGACATGTAGGGTCTTGAGAATATATTAAGACCATGGAGATCATATGAGACCTTTGTGGTCCCTCCATCTTGATGAAAATAGAAACCCTAATTTGGGGTATACTGTCTTAGGAGAGAGTTTGGCTGGTCAACTCTTGGGCAACCTTGAGAAAATTGGGGACCTCACTTGACATTTGTTGAGTAAAACGAGAGGGAAAATTTTGGTGTACAACATTAAGCGTATATGGAGACTCAGCCTTAGTGATCAGTCAGGTTAAGGGAGATTGGGATACAAAACACCTGAATCTCATTCCTTATAAAGAGAATGTGTTAACCTTGATCCCGTATTTCAAAGAGATTACATTTGAACACTAACTAAGAGAAGAGAATCATTTGGAAGATGCACTGGCTACCATGTCATCTATGTTCAAGGTCAGATGGGACAACAAAGCTCCAAAAGTTACCATTGAAAGATTCGATGAACCGGCACACTACTGTTAAATTAACATTGATGGAGTAGAGGAAAAACCTTGATTTCATGAGGTGAAAAGGTACCTTGAGGCTCAAGAATACCCAGAAGGGGCATCAATTATTGACAATAAGTTCCTACGGAGGTTCTCAACTAAGTTCTTCTTGAGCAATGGAATTCTATATAAACACAATCATGATTCAACTCTGCTCCGTTGTCTGGATAGGAAAGAAGCAGAAGAGATTATGTAAGATATGCACGAAGGCATCTTTGGTACTCACTCCAGTGGGAATACTATGGCTAAAATGATCTTAAGAGCTGATTACTATTGGTCAACTATGGAATCTGACTGTCACCACCACTCGAGAACTTGTCATAAGTGCCAAACTTATGCTGATAAAGTTAATGTCCCTCCAATACCTTTGAATGTCATGACTGCTCCTTGGCCATTCGTAATGTTAGGCATTGATATGATCGGAGAAATCAAGCTCACAACCTCTAACGGACATCGCTTCATCCTCGTCGCCATTGATTACTTTACAAAATGGGTTGAAGCAGCCTCATTTGCCTATGTTACCAAGAGTGTGGTAGCCCGGTTCATCAAACATAACCTTATATGTAGGTATCGTATCCCCGAGAGGATTATAGCAGACAACGGTACCAATCTCAATAACATAATGATCACTGAGCTTTGCACGTAGTTCAAGATCAAGCACCACAACTCTTCTATGTATCGACCTAAAATGAATGGCATGGTGGAAGCCGCCAATAAAAAAATAAAGAAGATTATACATAAGATGGCTGTGACATACAAAGATTGGCACGAGATGTTACCGTTTGCTTTCCATGGCTACCGCACTTCGGCCGAACATCAACTGGGGCAACCCCATTCTCTCTGGTCTATGGTATGGAAGTTGTCCTACCTGTTGAAGTTCAAATTCCTTCTATGAGGATCATGAAAGATGCGGACTTAAGTAAAGACGAGTGGATTCAAACCGGGTTGGATCAGTTGAATCTAATTGACGAGAAGAGGTTAGCGGTTGTTTGTCACAGTCAGATGTATCAGAAATGCATGATCAAGGCATTAAGCAAAAAGATCAAGAATTGGGTATATCAGGCTGGTGACTTGGTAATAAAGCGTATCATCCTACGAAGGGCCATTTGTGATCAAGAAAATATTTTTTGGCAGAGCTATGATACTGACCACTATGGACGGTGAAGATTTCCTGCACCCTGAGAATGCGGACATAGTCAAAAGATACTACGCATGAAAATGACCCGCTAGGTTGACTATCCTAGGAAAAATAAGGGCATCCCGGCGAACCAAAAGGGTTCGGGAAAAAATTAGGGATATATATGAAAAGAGTGTACACCCGGTAAGTCGAAAACCTGAAAAGGCGACTTGGGCAAAAAAAGGTATCCCGGTGGACTGAAAACCCGAAAGGGCGGTCCAGGAAAAAATTAGGGATTAAAGTGTATGACTATGTCCCCATTGGATCATTTAGAGCAATCTTTATTACCAAAGTCTAAGTTCAAACGGTACAGATCAATTCACTCACTTTATTCCAACAACAAGGGATAAGATGCTGAAGACATGAGGGCAATAACATAATTGAAATCCGACGAGATCATTCCCACATAGCTATTTATCTTGTTTATACTTTGTACTCTTTCCATTTCACGAAAATTCCCCCTTATTGGGATCTCTATCTCTTTGTACAAAATCGACCGTTTATGGGCAAACTATCAATGAAATACAAATTCAAAATTCAAACTTTTCCATTTTTTACTTTTTCTGTTTTGTTTGCAAGACGTCTGTGATACGGTGGCAGAACCGACTGTTAATACTGGTTTGCATTTTTGTTTGCAAATGTCGCGATAAGCAAGAGTCGCCACCGACTTTTCTTTTATCTAACAAAGGAAAGGGTGAAAAGAATAGAAAAAGACCTTTCTCAAGATTTTCTGAGTAAGGGGGGTAGATTATGGAAAGGGAAGGTGTTAGCATCCTTTCCATCCGTGGTTTTCCATGGGCTCTTAGGTACTTGCTCATTTTTTAAAACTGTTTGTGTTTGGGTATTTTGAAAGATTTTGGTTTGCTTTATGGTAACTCTCGTATCAGTCCTCGAGAGTGTGATAAAGCATTTTTGAAAAGATTTTTGAAAGTGTGTAAGTGTAAAAATTTCAGGTTTGAGCAAGTACTTAAGAGTCATCTACCTACTCGAAAAAGGTGTTATTTTCCTCCTATCCTTTAGATAGTGCTATCCTACTATTAGTGAGTAGGTAGCCCTATCATTGGATGTTGAGGGACTATCGAAAGGGACGCTATGGTCATTGAAGGTAACATGTAAGGATATCTTAGTGTTTGAAGGGACTGTCATCATATAGGTAACATCGAGGGACAAGATCATTTCTCATAGGCAACTCGAGGGACGTTAGGGACCATGATCTTTTTGATGAATTTAGAATTGAGGGTCTTTTCTAAGATATCCCTACGTTCGAGGACATGACCATTATTTTTCGAGGCAACCAAGTGAGGTATACCCTAAGGGTGCAAGTGTGGAACAATGTCTTTTTTCAGTTATGTTCATCTTGCAATTAGTGATCTACTGATTAACTGATTCTTATAATGCACGCCTAAGTTACTAACAATTATATACAAGCATGTAAAGAAAAAGAGAGAAATAAAGTTCTACGCTATTACAGGGCTTTGGTGTAGATACATGAGTAATAGACTGAAAAGTAAAAATGCGAAGATAAAAACCTAGTTAACTATTACAAACCGGGCGCAATTACATAAGTGGTAAAAAAATGAATCGTATGGAAAAAATAATAGCGCGCAAAATTAAGACGGGAAAGAGTTTTAAACCCTAAAAAATCTAATTGTTTATTAAAAAATATTTTTTTTATATTTTATTAAAACATATTTGAATTTTAACCTAATTCTCTAACTAATTTTAAATTAAGGAAAAAGGTTAAAATTTAATTTGATTAATTAATTTGCAAAAAATTAACTTTATTAAAAAAACTCTAAATCCTAATTTTTTTATGATTTTCTGATTTTTTCTGATTTTAAAAAAAGAATAAACAACAACAAATAAACTAAATAAAAAAAACATAGAGAAATTAAAAATGGGCCTGAGGGGGTGTGAAACCCAAACTGGAGGGGTGGCTATTGAATTTTTGCAAAGCCCAAAAACTGGTGGCCCACTTGTTGGTGTGTGATCTGGTGTTGTTGTGCAAGGAAGGTCCATCATGGGGAAGTGTTTCCAGGGGCGCTGGATCTGGGGATGATAGATCTGATGGTGATGATGTGGTTTGGCCCATGATGCGCGCCTGGGAGTGTAATGTATTGAATCTACAAGAAATAAATTAGAAAATATAAAACGTTGGACTCGGGACTCGAACCCAGGTCCTCTCCCTTCCAGCGCGCTTCTTTTACCATCTGAGCCAAGTGGTCATTCGCTTATACAAATAAACACAAAATAAAATAATCAAAACAAAATGCCCAGAATTTTATTTAAGAAAAAACGCGCGCTATTTTCAAATGGTCCAACCAGACTGTGCCACGCCTTCATCTTCCCCACCCCTCCGTCGTCTTAGCTTATGGACTTTTACCCACAGACAGTGTCCGTCACTAAATTACCTGCAAATTTCAAAAATCTTACACAAGCAATATAAATCAAATTCAAGGTCATGGGTAAACTGGGTTTGATCCTCTGAGCATGATGGTACCCTTCTTATGGCTTAATTGTACCTGTATCTGAAAACCCTAAAACGAACGCTTAAACCCTAACAATGACAGGTTATCATATATGCATAAAAACTGGAAATTAACCATTCAAACACGTTCTAAATGCTCATAAAAACAAGAATGCATACTCAAAACCTATTTCTAACGCATGTATGATCAAAATTGATTTCAAAAAACAAGGTGCAAACTGTGATGATGTAAGTGATGATTTTGGATGCTTTGATGCTTGGGAATGGTGTTGTTAGCTTCAGAAGGTCCCCAGGAAATTGCAACCGTCAAAACTCCTTCAATCCCTCTGCAACTATCAATCTGATTGCCACTTTTCTGTGAAAAAATTGGAACTTTTGTGTGTGTTCTATGCGGCCAATCCTATTTTTTTCGGTCTAGAAATGTTATGCATATATACTAGGATTCATTTGGGTAACAAAAGTGGACTGGATCTTGGAGCTTTATGTAGAAAAAATTTGATTTGGTCTATGAAATTTTAAGTTTCTAAACTTGGCCAAAACATGATCTTTTCTTTCCAATCAACCCTTGCACGAAATCACGATTTGCTCATCAGATCCTAGACTCATTATATGATCATAAAACAAATCTCTGGATTTTATTTCATTATTTCACTATTTTATTTGATTTATTATGATTTAAATGAATAAAAATTCAAATAAATAAAAGAAAATCTCATAAAAATAAAATAATGGATTTAAATATCTTAAATAATTCCATGGATATGTTTAAGATCCAAAACCCACGTCCATTAGTCCAAAAGATCTAATTTGCTCACATTGACTTTTGTGCATTTTCCTAAAATTGGTCAACTTTAACAATGCATATCTTTCTCAATTTTAACCCTATGAGTGTGTTTTTGGACTTTTTAGAGAGCTTAGGATGTCCTCTAAACCATCCTTTTGGTTTCATCTCAATTGGATCTTCCATGTTCATGTAAGGAGCTTTGACCCAAAAGGTGTTTTTATTGACTTTTTGAAAGAACCTGTAATGTCTGAGCTTATATCTTTTGATTGAGGAATTTCTTGAATTTGAGAGATGAAGAGAAGTTGTAGGGAATTGGATTCTCTTCAAAATGAGCCTTTGAGGAAAAAATTTTGATAAAGTATGAGAAAGTTATGCCTGGTCAAAGTTTAGTTGACTTTTCCTATGGAAACCCTAATTTGCCATTTTGACTTTTGATGAGTTAGGAGCATTTCTTGTGGAATCATGATAAACCCTTGATCAAATGATGGATATTACTTCAAAATATTGATGTTGACCAAAAATCTTGAAGTTTGACTGTACATGGGCCATAGTTGACTTTTGAACTAGCACAATTGATTTCCAAGCATTTGAGCAGCTGACTAAGCAAACTTGTTGTTCAAGGCATGAAATTTGGCATGGATGATATTGAGGACATGTTGGGACAATGGAGAACTTTTGCGATCCTTGGGACTCACACATCTTGCTTAAAATTGAAACCCTAGTTGAGGTTCATTGCCTTAAGAGGAGAATTTTTCTGGTCAATTATTGGTCATCCTAGAGCAATTGAGGACCTCTAGATGCATGCCTTGAGTGAAAATGGGAGGGAAAATTTTTTAGTACAACAGTTGCCCCTGTTCAATCTTCTTAAACCTGAGGATGTAGATTGGCTGGTCTGCCTTTCGTGATCTGAAGGTGGAAGATGATTGAACACTAGAGTGCCCAGAAATTTGTACTTGTCCGAAATGATACTTGACTGTGTAGGTAATATCGTGAATGGGCTTATAGATTCCATTTGGAGAATATGATGGAAGATCGTCAGAGATGGGCTTAAAGATGCCATCCAGAGAAGGTGATGGAAGATCGTCAGAGATGGGCTTAAAGATGCCATCCAGAACAATATTGATTTCATGAGATACTCCTTTGTGGGAATTCCTTATTCCTGTTATTGAGGAGGACTCCGCTGAGGAATGCTGGTCTCTGCTTGGGAAATAGAGTTTAGGAGCTTCGGTTGTCCATTAGTCTACTGGGGAGTCATCTCTTGATTGAAGAGACGGAAGTGAACTGCTATCTGGTCAGGATTCAGGCTTCACAGTGACTTGCTGAGGATAATAAGGTTGATTGCTATCTGGTCGTATTCCAGGCTTCACAACGACTTACTGGGGGGAATGAGATTAAACTATTATTTGGTCGTGCTCCAGGCTTTGCAGTTTCTTTAACTGGAATAGAAATTTGAAAAATCTTAGGGTCGATTCAACTGAACCAAAGAAAGGTCTTTAATTAACTTTGAATGGAATGGAAATCAGAAGAATCTTAGGGTCGTTTCAACTGAACCAGACAAAAGTCTTGGGTCATCTTCAACTGGAATAGAAATCAGAGAGATGTTAGTGGTGATCTGACTGAACCAGAGAAGATCTTTAATTAACTTTGACTAGAACGGAAATAAAAAGAATCTTAGGATTGATTCAACTGAACCAGACAAAAGTCTTGGGTCATCTTCAACTGGAATAGGAATCATAGAGATCTTTGTGGCGATCTGACTGAACCAGAGAAGGTCTTTAATTAACTTTGACTGGAATGGAAATCAAAATAATCTTAGGATCGATTCAACTAAACCAGACAAAAGTCTTGGAATATCTTCAACTAGAATAGGAATCAAAAGATCTTAGTGGCGATCTGACTAAACCAGAGAAGGTCTTTAATTAACTTTGACTGGAATGGAAATCAGAAGAATCTTAGGATCGATTCAACTGAACCAGACAAAAGCCTTGGAATATCTTCAGCTGGAATATGAATCAGAGAGATCTTAGTGGCGATCTGATTGAACCAGAGAAGGTCTTCTGAGAACGTCGTTATGAGGAAGATGCGAAAATGCCCTTTTGTTAGACGTAGTTTTGAAGAAGACTACCAAGTCTCATAGGTGGCCAAAAGTGTTTATTGATTTGATTTTTTTCCTGAAAATGGTAAAGAGTTAGTCGTATGCAATGTCGTGATGTATGAAATTCATTGTGATGATATTCTCAAAATAAATGAGATTATGTTGTATGCAATGTGCATGCACATGCCATGATGTATGAATATGGAACGCTATTGTGATGTTTCTTAACTGGGAAAGTAAATCCCAGACTGCTGCTGAAGAGTATAAGGAGGTTGAATCCTTCATTTCCGCTGGGGATGATGAATGGATAGGATTTTCCAGGGATTTCCTTTTTCTGTTTGAGAATACTCTTCCACGGATTGACTCTGCTTGAGAATAACTATGTGGAGAGAGATAGTGTTTTGCTGGAAGGTTTTGCCTATGTAGAGAAATAAACTCTGTGGAGGGAGATGCTTTGTTGGAAGATTTTGCCGTTGTAGAGAAATAAACTCTATTAGGGAATGAACTTCCGTAGTTAGAGAAATGAACTCTACTCGGGAGGAGGTTTTATAACTGTTTGAAATTATAAAACTTGGTTGGGGAATACAAATTGCAGCCGGAGAAGGAATTTTGCTGGAGGAGAAAATTCTTGCTTGGGGAAGGAGAGATTGAAACTTTGGATGTTTCTACTCCGTGGGGAACATAAACGTCACGGGGTCATATGTAATGGTGACTTCGTCTCAAAACTGTCTCTGCCCCTATACCTGCTGGAAGGGGTAACTGTCGGGAATAAAATGGTTTTTTAGACTTTTCCCCGTTCCTTAAAGTCACTAGCATTTGTCTTTCTGTTTTTTATGCAAGTATTTGTGAATAATGCTCATATTCAAATGCATATGTCAAGAATTTCATTGGACATTTTTGCGAAACAAAACAGAAGAAGAAAAACAAACAGTTTTGTACGTTCAAAGAAATGATTTGTATTGTTTTTTTTTGAAGTTTGCCTATAACAAGCATTTTGTACAAAGAGGCTGGAGTTCTAGTAGGAGAACACCGTCGTAAAGAATGAACTATACAAAATAGTGTACAACGAGAAGAAAACAGCTATGTGTAACAATCCCATTGGGTTTCAATTCTGCTATTGCCCCTATGTCCTTGAGTGTCTCATCACTTTGCTACTTGTCCGAAGCTGACTGGTTTGATCAGTACCGTTTGAGCTTGATAGTTGATACTGAAGTCTGATCACAAGGTGATCCAATGGGACATAGTGATATGCTTCAAATCCCTAACTTTTTCCTGGACCTCACTTTCGGGTTTTCAGTCCACCGGGATACCCATTTTTGCCCAAGCTGCCTTTGCAGGTTTTTGACTTGCCGGGTGTACATATTTTTGTTTTTATCCATAATTTTTGCTCGAACCCTTTTAGTTCGTCGGGATGCCCTTATTTTTTCCTAGGACAGTCAACCTAGCAGGTCTTTATTTATGCGTAGTATCTTTTCACTATGTCTGCATTAACAGGGTGAGGAAGGTCGTCACTAGATATGATGCGCTTGATCACTAGATCACCCACTTGATATACTTGACGTCTGACCTTTTTGTTGAAATTTGTGATCATCTGTTTTTGATGCATTTGACCATGACAGACAGCAGTAAGTCTTTTCTCATCAATCAGATTCAGTTGATCAAGTTGAGTCTGGATCCAATCATCTTCGTTTAAACCCGCATCCTTCATGATCCTCAAAGAAGGGATCTGGACCTTGATAGGCAAGACAACCTCCATACCATACACTAATGAATAAGGTGTTTCCCTGTTGACGTACATGCTGAGGTGCGGTAACCGTGAAGAGAAAATGGAAACATCTCGTGCCAGTCTTTGTATGTCACCGTCATCTTCTGTATGATTTTCTTAATATTCTTATTAGCAGCTTTCACAGTGCCATTCATCTTCGGCCGGTAAGGGGAAGAATTATGATGTTGGATCTTGAATTGTTTACAGAGTTTGGTGATCATCGTATTGTTGAGATTTGTATCATTGTCCGTGATGATTCTCTCTGGCACACCATACTGACAAATCCGGTTATGCTTGATAAATCGTGCCACAACATTCTTGGTAACAGTAGCAAAAGAGGCAGCCTCAACCCACTTCATGAAGTAATTAATGGCCACTAGGATGAAGCGATGCCCATTGGAAGCGGTAGGTCTAATCTCTCCGATCATGTTAATGCCCCACATTGCAAAAGGGTCAGGGAGCCGTCAAGACATTCAAAGGAACCGGAGGTACATGCACTTTATCAGCGTATATCTGGCATTTGTGACAAGTTTGAGAATGCTGATAATAATATGCTTACATAGTGGACCAATAGTATCTTACCCGTAGGATCTTTTTAGCCATGGTATATCCACTAGAATGGGTTCCAAAGGTATCTTCATGTAGATCTTCCATAATCCTCTCTGCTTTGCTCTTGTCTATGCACCAAAGTAAAGTAGAGTCATGGTTGCGCTTGTAGAGGATTCCATTACTGAGGAAGAACTTTGCGGCAAACCTTCTCGGAAACTTCTTATCATTGACAGATGCCCCCCAGGATATTCTTGAGCCTCGAGATACCTCTCACTTCATGAAACCAAGGTTTGTATGCTACTTCTTCAATGTCAATCTCATAGCAGTATGCCGGTTCATCCAACCTCTCAATAGTGATCTGAGGAGCCTCGTTGTCCCACTTGGCCTTGAACATAGATGACATAGTAGCTAGCGCGTCCGCTAACTGATTCTCTTCTCGTGGAAAATGTTCAAAGGTAACCTCTTCAAAGTGTGGAAGTAGTGTCAGCACATGATCTTTGTACGAGATGAGATTAGGGTGCTTCATGTCCCACTCTCCTTTGACCTGACTTATTACCAAGGCTGAATCCCCAAAAACGCTCAAGAATTTGATCCTCGGGTCAATAGCAGCTTTGAGACCCATAATGCATGCTTCATACTCTGCCATATTGTTGGTACAATTGAAACATAGTCTGACGGTGAAAGGAGTATGACAGTCCTCATGAGATATAATTACAGCACCAATGCCATTGCTGAGTGCGTTCGAGGCTCCGTCAAAAACCATAGTCCATCGGGATCCTTCCTCAGGTCCTTCATCTGGTCCAGGTCCTTCACAGTCCGTCACTAACATGATATTCTCATCCGGGAATTCAAAGTTCATAGACTGGTAGTCATCCACGGCCTGGTGAGCCAAATGATCAGCTAGCACACTTCCCTTGATTGCTTTCCGGGTCGTGTATTGGATATCGTATTCGGTCAGGATCATTTGCCATCTTTCTATTCTTCCGGAGAGAGCGGGCTTCTCGAAGATGTACTTAATCAGATGCATCTTAGATATCAACAAAGTAGTGTGGGTCAACATATACTGTCTTAGTCGGCGAGCAGCCCGTGCCAAAGCACAGCAAGTTTTCTCGAGCAGTGAGTATCTTGTTTCATAGTCGATAAACTTTTTGCCAAGGTAGTATATCGCGTGCTCTTTTCGACCGGCCTCGTCATGCTGCCCCAGCACACACCCTATTGAATTATCTAACATTGTTAAGTACATTATCAAAGGTCTTCCTTCAATCGGAGGCATCATAATTGGAGGCTCATGAAGGTATTTTTTGATTCTCTCGAAGGCGGTCTGTCATTCGTCATTCCACTTTACCTTTTGATCTTTCTTCAGGAGTTTGAAGATTGGCTCATAAGTAGCAGTTAAATGGGAAATGGACCTGGCAATGTAATTTAGGCGTCCCAAAAAGCCTCTGACCTCCTTCTCAGTGCGAGGAGTCGGCATCTCTTGTATAGCCTTTCCCTTTGCAGGGTCTACCTGAATACCCTTGTCACTAACAATGAAACCCAGAAGTTTACCAGACCTTACCCTGAAGGTGCACTTGTCCTGGTTTAGCCTCAACTTGTACGTTTTCAACCTATCAAACAGCTTTTGTAGATGATCAAGATGCTCTTCCTCAATTTGAGACTTGGATATCATGTTATCAACATAAACCTCTATCTCATGGTGAATCATGTCGTGAAACAAAGCTACCATGGCTCGCTGATAGGTTTCCCCAGCATTCTTCAATCAAAACGACATCACTTTGTAATAGAAAGTTCCCCATTGTGTGATGAAGGTTGTCTTCTCCATGTCTTCGGGTGCCATCTTGATCTGATTGTAACTAGAGAAATCGCCCATGAAGGAAAATATCTTATGCTGCACGATGTTGTGAACCAGAATGTCAATGTGGGGAAGCGGAAAGTCATCTTTGGGGATTGACCTGTTCAAATCTCTGTAGTCCACACACATCCGTACCTTGCCATCCTTTTTAGGAACCGGGACTACGTTAGCAACCCATTGGGGATAAGAGGTGATAGCTAAGAACCCAGCGTTGCATTGTTTCAATAACCTCTACTTTGATCTTCTCTGCCATTTCATGGCGCATACGGCGAACCTTTTGCTTTACCGGAGGGCAATCTTCTTTAGTTGGCAGACGGTGAACCATGATATCCATGTTCAATCCTGGCATGTCTTCATATGACCAGGCAAAGATCTCAACATAATCATGCAACATCTGTATCAACCGCTGTTTGACACTAAGCTCCAGATTTGCACTTATCTTGACTTCTTTTCTGTCTTCCTCTGTGCCCAAGTTTATCGTCTCAACTGGCTCTTCATGAGGCTGTATAGCCCTCTCTTCCTACTGTAACTGCCTAGCAAGTTCTCCAGGTACCTTACAATCTTCCCCACCTCTGTCCTCAGCTTGGTTGATCGGATTTTCAAAGTCATAACTAGAAATAGCAGAACTGTTATCAATGGGTTCCAGAGTGGATATGGATCTGCAGTTTGATATGTGAGTGTGTGTAAGAGCATATCTGTATAGACAAAGTAAAAGCAGAAAAGAAAAACAAAGAGCGCAACATTTGTATGCATAAACGTCCAATGCTTTATTAATGCCATATGTAATTGAAATATGATAACCCTCACAAATAAAACCATTGTGCCCCGGGTAAGACACATGGCCAAAGAGTTTATATTGTTTATTACATATCCAAAAAACAAGAAAGACAATTACTTCTGAATAAAATTAATTGGTACAAAGTCCTTTGCTAATCCAGTTACTGGGTCCACCATTGGTAGTAGGGAAGATCCAGCTATCCATGTCTTCGTCACCCTTACTGTCTTCTAGAGAGTTGACCCCATGATTGCTGATGTGTAGGGGAGGCCTTCTAGCACGAGCGCGTTGAACAACCCTTTGAGCCCCTGAAGAGAAACCCAAACCAAATTTATCAGACTTGTATGGAATATCAGGGAGTTGGCCCCTAATGGTAAACCCACCTTATTCAATAACTGATTTTTCATCCTTGAGAGAAGCCATATTCAAGGGAGGTCTGGTGATCTTTGGCAGATTGGTGACGGTTTCAGTTGCAGCCATAGTCTGAGGCACCTCTTCGAAGTTCTGACATGGAGTCTCGATGAACTCACCATCCATTTCTACATATCTGAAGGAATTCAGGTGACTGACCATGCATTCTTCTTCACCGTGTACAGTGACAATTCTTTCTTTGATCGGGTATTTCCTCATCTGATGCAGAGTGGACGTAATAGCTCCCGCCCCATGAATCCAAGGGCAACCCAACAAACAAGAATACGATGTTCTGATATCTATCACGTAGAAGGTGGAGTCAAAGGTCTGAGGACCAACTTTGATGGGGATGTCCATCTCCACGTGCACCATTCTATTCGAACCATCGAAAGCCCTCACTACTATGTTGCTGGGTTACAAGGTCAAACCTTCACAGTCTAGTCTGTCCAGAGCTTTCTTAGGCAACACGTTTAAAGATAAACCAGTATCTACTAGGACATGGGCTAAAGTAGTGTCCCTGCATTCGACAGAAACATGTAGCGCATCATTGTGTTTCCTCCCTCTGGGTGTTAGATCCGCATCAGAAAAACCCAAATCGTTATCAGCCGTCAAACTGTCCACACAATCTTCAAATTGGTCAGTGGATGTTTCTTGTGGCACATGGGCAGTTTTAAGAAATTTCACTAAAGCCTTCGCATGAGCTCAGAGCACAACAGTAAGGCTAGCATAGAAATCTTTAAAGGGGTCTGCCCAGCTGTTCGACTATGTTGTAGTCACTCTTCTTTATAATTTTCAAAATATCTTCCATTTCCTTCTTGGAAGCCTCTGGGATAGATACTGATTGCGCCTTCATTTAGACAGGCTCAATCAATATGTCTTTGCCCCGAGTCTCGGTCAACTCGGTGATAGGGGTGTCAGCAGGGGTAATCATAGGAATTATAGTAGTACTATCAGCAGGGACAAAAGTAGGAATGATCACAGGACCAATAACACCTTTCAGAGGAGAAATCTCAGGGGAGAACACTCTTCCACTTCTTGTTATTTTGCTGGTTCCAACAATGTTGCCAATGTCGGGATCAGCCTTTTCAGAAACCTGGTCTTCAACAGTCAACAGGTCTTGCTTGACGTCGTGGTAGTAGATGCCAGCCCCATAGTTCCAGGGAACAGCTTTGTCCGAGGAGTATGGGATTGGCCCTGGCATAGTGATTATCAGTTGAGCCACCTTCGGAGCAGATGTAACCCTGACGGGTCTTTTGGTGGAGACCCTGTGAGGATTGGCGGAAACAGTTATTATTGAAACATCCTTACAAGAAATGGTTGGGACGGGAGTCTTTTCAAACAAAATTTCTCTATCATCCATCAGGCACTGAACACCTACCTTCAATAAATGACAACCAGTCGGTAGAGATGAACAGAAGTGGCAACCTTCGCCACAGCCTGGAAATAAACCAGCCTTTAAAAAGTTCCATTTAACGGTCATAAGAGGAGTAACAAGCTCTTCAATAGTAGTAACAAACATATCATCTTCAATAGCATTAACACCGCAGCTGTGCTTGGGCATAGGAGCAGTGATAACATTGGGCATTTCAGGAGCGTCAAATTCAATTTCCTTCGCCTCGAGAAGGTCTTGCACCTTGTTTTTCAAAGCCCAACAGTCATTGGTATCATGACCTGGACTTTCTGAATGGTAAGCACAACGAGCATTAGGATTGTAACAGGGAGAGACGGTGTTGGCATTCTTCGGAGCTTCCCATAAAGTTACCATATTAGACTTCAGTAGATGTGGAAAGACTTGAGGCATCGTCATATTTATCCGGGTAAACTGTCTTGTCGGCCTTTCTGTTCTAGGCTGATTATTCCTTTGTTGAATAGGTGCAGGTTTAGAGATCATAACAGCCCTACCGCCAGACGGTGTTCAGTTCTGTCCTAATTCCTTTGATTGTACACATGACTAACCTCTTTCTTCCCAGCAAAGGGCTTCCTTACTGTACTAGAGGATGCATCCTTCTGGATCTTACCGCTCCTAATTCTAGTTTCCACTCTTTCCCTTGTCAAGATCAACTCAGTAAAGCCGGCTGAGGAGCTTCTAATCAGGTGATTGAAAAATGGACCAAACATGGTACCTAGAAACATATCCACTAGCTCCCTATCAGACAGGGGAGGCTGGACTCTTCCTACTAAGTCCCTCCACTTCTGAGCATAGTATTTAAAACCCTCGCTCAAACCCATAGCCATACTTTGGAGTTGAGTATGGGTGGGAGTAAGGTCTGCGTTATACTGATATTGCTTGTAAAAAGCAGCGGCCAGGTCTTCCCAATTATAGATGTTGGTCCTTTCCAGCTGGTAGAACCATTCTAGTTGAGTTCCGGAAAGAATATTTTGAAAGAAGTGGACCCATAAGTCTTTGTCAGCAGTGTGAGGCTGGATCTTCCTCACATAAGATCGGAGGTTCATTTTGGGATATGAAACCCCATCATATTTAGCGAACACCGACACCTTGAACTTTTGTGGGATGACAACCCCAGATACCAAACCCAACTCTTCAATGTCCAGCCCAGGCACTTTCTGGATTTCCATTGCACTCAGACGCTCTTCCAGCTATTTGTACTTTTCGTCGACCGGAGGATACTGCTCTTCATTGTAATCAGTCTCAATATCAGATTCCCTTGGACCGGGGTCTTCCTCTCTTGTCTCCCCTTCTTGGTTATCTCCTTCTTTGGAGGAAGATGTCAGCTCAAACACTTGCCTTAGCGTTCCTTTGAATCTCCTTCCCAGATTTACCACAACAACTGTCTTACTTGGCTTCTTAGTCTTGTCTTTAACAATCAGGGATTTTAGTTCCTCTTGCCCCTTGGCCAGTGCCATGATCATCTGTTGAAACTGTGAATTTTGAGTCTATAGATCCTTCACTGTTTGTTCTAGAGTCATTGCTGAAATAAACAGCGAAGAGGATGAGAAACCTGCTTATGCAATGATATGTATGATATATGTATGCAATGTTTTCAAGGATTTCTAAGACTCAAATTTGCTTAAACAGAAAGAGAAAAAATGGTAATTATATTAAGATATTTTATTGATCACAATAACGCCTCTTGGGCTCACAAAGTAACAAAGCCAAAACTAAAACTCTCTAAGCAAAAGAAGACTCAAGCTTCCCATAGACGCATCCTCTTTGGTGCAATGTAAGCATTTATACTCCTCTCCTCGTGAAGTAATCTGGTGAGCTCTAAAACCTTTTTCTCGCTGGCGTAGAATTGGGTTTCGAAAGTGTCCCGCTCTTCTTTGAGTTGGATCCAGGACCTCTAACTCCTCAAATCATTTGGCATATCAGGATGAAGAACATCATAAGGAGTGTCTCCCTTAGAAACTGGCTCCATAATTATAGGTAAAGTGGCAGGGTAAGGCATCATAAGACATTGAGCACGAACTCGCACCCATTTGAGGTAAGGCTCAAGAGGGATGGAATTCTTGTGCCCCGGTGTCTTGCTATCAACTCTGTTTATCATGCCCCAAGCTCGAATGAACCTCTTACGATAACCCTAAACATCATTCTCATAGTCAAATGTGATTCCTTGGACGAGGGTGTCATGAGGACCATCCCTTCTAGCATAACCAAACTGTCGTAACGCCAAACAAGGGTTATAAGTGATTCCTCCCTTAATGCCTAAGAGAGGGACATTAGGGAATTCCCCATAACAATCAATGATGGTAACATTCTTCGAGGATTATGAACACCAATGAATATCTGAATGTGTAAGAGACATCAACCTACGAGACCATCTCATACCCTGCTCATTCTTTAAGACAGACCGGGGTGGGTGCAAAATAAACCACCTAGCCAATAGAGGAGTGCAACACATAAGGGTCTCTCTTCTCTTTAGAGTGCGAGTATGCAGAGAGTGAAAAATATCCCCGAGCAAAGTAGGCACCAGATTATGCGACAAAAAAAACCTTAACCGCATTCACATCTATGAGTTAGTATGTGTTAAGGAATAGTACCATCCCATAGATGAGAAGGGCCAACACTTCTTCAAAAGCTTGTAAATCCAGATTATCCCAAAAATAGTGAGCTTTCTCAAATAGGAACTTAGCTAGAAATCCTTGGACACCTCCTCTGGTCTCCCAATTTGCCACTACATCAGAACATTATAAAGATAGAGCTTGAGCAATCTCTTCAGGCTTTGGGTTTCTTTCCATACCATTGAACAATAGGTGGTTAAGGATAGGTACCCCTAATAACTGAGAAAAATCCTCCATAGTAGGCACTAACTGGTAATCAGGAAAAGTGAAGCAGTGGTGCAACGGGTCAAAGAAATGAAAGAGCAGCTTTAACATTTCTTTGTTCGGGGTTGCAGTGACCAAGTTGAGAAGTCGACCATGCTTTTCAGTAAAGGGAGAGCTTTCAGGAATCCATGATGCTAACTCCTTGAGTTTAGGAGGTACTTTCACAAGGTTGATTTGGATAGTGTTCCTACAAGCGGATGTCATGTCCTACAAAACAAAACAAAGATAAGCCCTAGAAAATCCTTGAAATAGTTAGTATGATATGACATGTTATTATGTCATGATTATGCTAAGAAATCACATATATAGCAAGCACAAGCAAATCACACCAAGACCTTAGGTTTAAGGCTTGCATGGGTTTTAAGGTAATACCCTCTTGAAGTTGGATTGGTTCAAGATGTCCTATAAATAGTAACCGGGTTCTAAGGGATCTCAATATCACTGACCTTTTCCACAAGCTTCGCTCGATAGGCGACTGACTCGCAACCAAAAAAAATCAGGAGTCAAGTCTTAATTAGTGTAGCATCGAATATCTGCCGACTTTGGGAATACACCAAAGATGGACAATCTCACTACGTCCTAATGGCCAAGTTGTTCATTTAAAGATTCTAAGGTCAGTTGACGCTTCATGACACCACGCAGCGGCCCCGTATTCTCCTTGATTAACTCAAGGGCTACCGATACCAACCAAAGTGTCGCATCAATGTAGTTATCACTTCAACCGTGTTGGTATATCCCGCACAGTTTCCACGATCTATTGCTACTTACCTAAAAGGTTTTTCCCAGATCCGGGCATAGGATCTATAGTAACCCAAACAACACCCTTAAAAGTAAAGCAATCAAATAGAACAAAGAAGCAAGTTTAACATGATCTAGACCCTAAGGTAAACCCCACTTTATTATTTTCCAGCAGAGTCGCCAGTTCTGGTGATACGGTGGCAGAATCGACTGTTAATACTGGTTTGCGTTTTTTGTTCACAAATGTCGCGGTAAGCAAGAGTCGCTACCGAATTTTCTTTTATCCAACAAAGGAAAGGGTGAAAAGAACAGAAAAAGACCTTTTTCGAGATTTTCTGAGTAAGGGGGTAGATTATGGAAAGGGAAGGTGTTAGCACCCTTTCCATCCGTGGTTTTCCACGGGCTCTTAGGTACTTGCTCATTTTTGAAAATTGTTTGTGTTTGTGTGTTTTGAAAGATTTTTATTTGCTTTATGGTAACTCTCGTACTAGTCCTCAAGAGTGTGATAAAGCGTTTTTGAAAAGATTTTTGAAAGTGTGTAAGTGTTAATATTTCAAGTTTGAGCAAGTACTTAAGAGTCATCTACCTACTCAAAAAAGGTGTTCTTTTCCTCCTACCCTTTAGATAGTGCTATCTTACTATTAGTGAGTAGGTAGCCCTATCGTTGAATGTTGAGGAACTATCGAAAGGGACACTATGGTCATTGAAGGTAACATGTAAGGATATCTTAGCGTTCGAAGGGACTGTCATCATATAGGCAACATCGAGGGACAAGATCATTTCTCGTAGGAAACTCAAGGGACGTTAGGGACCATGATCTTTTTGATGACTTTAGAATTGAGGGTCTTTGCTAAGATATCCCTATGTTCGAGGGACATGACCATTACTTTCCAAGGCAACCGAGTGAGGTATACCCTAAGGGTGCAAGTGTGCAACAATGTGTTTTTTCAGTTATGTTCATCTTGCAATTAGTGATTTACTAATTAATTTATTCTTATCATGCACGCCTAAGTTACTAACAATTATATACAAGCATGTAAAGAAAAAGCGAGAAATAAAGTCCCACGCTATTACAGGGCATTGGTGTAGATACATGAGTAATGGACTGAAAAGTAAAAATGCAAAGATAAAAACCTAGTTAACTATTACAAACCGGGCGCAATTACATAAGTGGTAAAAAATAAATCGTATGGAAACAATAATAGCATGCAGAATTAAGACGGTAAAGTGTTTTAAACCCTAAAAAATCTAATTGTTCATTAAAAAAAATATTTTTTTTGGTATTTTATGAAAACATATTTGAATTTTAACCTAATTCTCTAACTAATTTTAAATTAAGGAAAAAGGTTAAAATTAAATTAAATTAATTAATTGGTGTTGTACCCCAAAATTTTCCCTCCCGTATTTCTCAAAACATTTCAAGAAAGATCCTCAAGTTGCTCAAGGTAGTCCAAGGGTTGGCCAGACAAGCTCCCTCATAAGGCAGTCTACCTCAAATTAGGGTTTCATGTTGCATCAAGATACTTGAGTCTAAGGGATACCAAATTCTCACCATTGTCCTAATATGTTCTCAAGATCATCCATGTCAAGTCAAGCCTTGTAGAGAAAGTTTGCTCAGTCAATTGCTCAAAGGCCTGAAAATCGACTGTGCTAGGGCAAAAGTCAACTATGGCCCACATACAGTCAAACTTCAAGATTTTTGGTAAACATCCTCATTTTGAAGTATATTTCATCATTTGATCAAGGGTTGATCATGATTCATCAAGGATTGTTCACAATTCATCAAGAACCAAAAGTTGCTAAATTAGGGTTTTGCAGGAAAAGTCAACTCAACTTTGACCAAGCATAACTTTCTCATACTTTATGATAAATGACCCATCCAAAGCTCATTTCTTTAATATTCAATTGTGTTTTCACGGCCTATATTGGATTTCACCATTATTAGGGTTTCTTGCTTCGATTTGGGGTCTTCGTTTATAGGCAAAATTAGGTCATGAAAGGGCCACCATTGAACTTAGCAGGTCCAGACAAAGCTGTTCATGGCTTTAGTTTTGATTTATCTTGCCTATAATTGATTTTGAGAATGTGCAGGCCTGTAGCTACGGACATATGTCTGTAGGTAAAAGTGTTCAACTTTTACCAACGGATCCTTGGAGAAGACGAAGACGTGGCGAATAACCATTCGCCTATTTGAAAAAACGCGCGCTGAATTGAGATACATTACCTTTTTAATATTTAATTATCGTTTTGTATTATTATAACAACTAACACAATTGGCCCAGTGGTAACCAGGCAAGCGTTAAGGTGTTGGGGAGCTTGAGGTCAGGGGTTCGACCCCTGCCTCAAATGTTTTCATTTTTCTTGATTTCTTTCTACAGATCTCATGCGCACACAAGCCAAAGGACCATCATGCGTCCTCATCATCCAGCCTGCCAAGTGGCCAGATGGCCAGATCCAAGGGCCATCATGAAGGAGCACCAAACGCCTAGTCAAACGCATGGCATGGGATTGCAAAGAGTCAACGTGGGGCTTCCCTTCTTGGGCCAGAAATGCTATCTGCACCCCCCTCCAAATCACTTTTCAGGCCCAAGTTTCTTTTTCTTTTTTCTTTTACATTTTGTTTTATCTAATTTACTTATTTGATTTACTAACAAATTTAATTTTCTTTTTATCAAAAAAATCACAAAAAATATTTTCCATCCAATTAAACTTAGGATCTTTATTTTTTATACAAAAAATTAATTAATTTAATTAGGTTGTTAATTTTAGATAACTTTAATTCTTTTTATAAATAAATTAAAAATAGTTAGAATAATTAGGGTTTTGTTTCTAACTTAATTATATTTTCTTTTTTCTTAAAAATCACAAAAACACAAAAATAGGCCATGTGATTATTTTTATTAATTAATTTAATTAGCTAATTAATTTTGTACTTAATTTAAAAACCTAATTCTTTTCTTAAAAAATAAATAAAAACAACAAAAAAACAATTTTTCTTTTAATTAGGTTAGAAAGGGTCGAAACCCTAGTTCTCTCCCGATCTAAATTTCATCGCGCGCGCTTTATTGTTTTATTATTCACCATATTAATGTAACTGCCTACAAGTTGTAATAGCTTAATTAGGACTTTTATTTTTCATTTATCGCTTTATTTTTAAGGTTTTATTTTTAGCTATGTAAATGCCCGAAGCCTTGTAATAGCTTAGTTTAATTTCCGCAAAATATTAAACTGTTAGATGTATGATATTAGGATGCATGACAAGAATGTATGTAAACTTTAAAGCAATTAGCTAACCCTAAAATGTGCAAAGATAAATAATCTGAAATTGAATCACTCGCACATGCGCACTCCTAGGGTACACTCCCACTTGGTTGCCTTCGGTAAACAGTCATTGAGTATAGGGTGCTTTAGTGGTCGTCCTTTTGTCCAAAGATCAAAGTTGCCTCGAAAAGGTTGCCTCAGATATTGTTGCCTCGGATAATTGATCTAAGATATTAGGGTTATTACTAAGACGTCCTAACATTGCTTTAGTGACTGTACGTCCCTTTTGAATTGATCCTTAAAACTCCAACGACAGTACTACCTACTCACTAATAGTGGGATAGCGCTGTCTAAAGGAAACAAACATAGAACGATTCTTTTTTCGAGTAGGTAGATTAGTTCTTAAGTACTTGCTCAATCAAAACAAACTTTTTCACACCTACACTCTTTTACAAACAAAGTTTTCAAAAATACTTCGAAACACTCTTGAAGACAGAAGCAAGGGTTAAATCAAAGTCACAACAAAAACTTTTCAAATCACACAAACACATGAAGAAGCAATTTTGAAAATGATGAGCAAGTACCTAAGAGCCCGTAGATAACTACGGATAGAAAGGGTGCTAATACCTTCCCTTTCTATAATCTACCCCTCGTACTCAGAAATATCTCGAAAAAGGAATTTTTCTATGCTTTTTTCTTTTCCTTGTTGGATAAAATAAAAGTCGGTGGCGACTCTTGCTTATCGCGACATTTTGCAAACATAAAACGCAAAATGCAAACCAGTATTAAACAGTCGGTTCTGCCATCGTATCACAGAACTGCGACTCTGCTGGGGAGTTAATAAGTGGGGTGTACCTTAGGATTAGTTCATCATATTGTTTTCTAATGTTTGATTTGATTGCTTTATCTTTGTGGGCTTTGTATCGGAGTTACTATAGATCCTAACCCGGATCTAGGGACACGTTTTAGGTAAGTAGCAATAGACTGTGAGGGAAATGTACGGCGTAGACCGATACGGTTGAAGCAGTAGCTACGTTGATGTGGCATATTAGTTGGTACTGATATCCCTTGTGGATCAACAAGGAGAATATGGGGCTGCTATATGGGTCATTAAGCATCAACTGACCTTAAAACCTATAATTGACCAACTTGGCCATAGGAAGTAGCAAGATGCTACACTCATTGAGACCATACTCTCGAGATGGTTTCGGCCGCAAGAAAAGATTGCGTGAGCTGAAACTATGACCGATGGAGGATGGTCAGTGATATTGAGAACCTCTAGAACCCGGTTACTATTATTAGGACAGGTTGAACCAACTAAACTGCAAGAGGGTAGTACCTAGACTCCATGCCAGCCTGAAATTTAAGGGCTATTGTGTGACTTGTTTTCCTTTCCCATGTTTGATACCTGCTATACCTATTGTGCGTTTTATCATGACATCATACATCATGACATATCATGCATATTTCATTAGACTAACCATTTCAAAGACCAAGGGGATTCATCTTTGTTCTGTTTTGCAGATCATGGCTTATATGCGCAGAAATACAATTTTAGTCAATTTCGTGCAAATCCCTGCTCAGCTCAGGGAGTTAGTTTCAAAGGTTCTTGATACTTGCTCCTTTGTTAGAAGACATGGTCATCTCCTTAGCCTGGTCACTTCAAAGTTGGATGAGAAAATGATGAGTGTGTTGTTCCAGTTCTTTGACCCGCTGCATCACTGTTTCACCTTCCCGGACTATCAACTAGTCCCTACTTTGGAGGAATTTTCTGATTTACTAGGAAGACACCCTTTACAGGTTTGGAGATAGCTCCTAGGCCAGAGGATGTTGCTTCAGCCCTACATCTAAAAATGGCTGATGTAGTATCTAACTGGGAGACTCAGAGTGGGGTTAAAGGTTTCTTGGCTAAGTTTTTGATCGATCAAGCTCAACAGTTCTGGGATAGTTTGGAATTTCAAGCATTCGAAGACATCTTGAATCTTCTCATCTACGGCTTGGTTCTGTTCCCGAATCCAGATTCTTTTGTTGATGTGAACACAGTCAAGATCTTCATGTCTCGTAACCTAGTGCCTACTCTTCTAGGTCATATTCTACATGCTCTTTATACCCGTACTGTTCGGAGAAGGGGAACTCTCATGTGTTGTACACCACTGCTGGCGAGGTGGTTTATTTCGCACCTCCCCAAATCTGTATTGAAGAATGAGGAAGGTGTAGGTTGGGCTTACAGAATCATGTCCCTTGCTCATACGGACATCCTTTGGAGTTCTAAAGACATGGAAAGGGTAGTTGTCATTGATCGATGTGGGGAATACCCTAATGTTCCATTGCTTGGAATTCAAGGGGGAATAACCTATAATCCTTGTTTGGCCTTACGACAGTTTGGAAGAGCTCGAAGGGATGATCCTCATGAGGAGCTGCTTACAGACATTGTCTTTGACTACAAGGGGGATGTTGAGGGACATCGCCACAGATTTATACGAGCCTGGGGCATGGTGAACAGGTCTGACCCACATGAGCTAGGATTGAAGACTTCTCTCTCGATGCAACCTTATCTTTAATGGGTTCGAGCCTGTGCTCAAAAGCTGGGAATGCCATATGAAGCTGTTTTGTCGGTGATTGTAGAGCATACTAATGAAGAAGGTGTTCCTTATACAGTCCTCTATCCCTACATGCCTACTGATCTGGGGGCATTGAAGAGATCTTGGATCCAGTTAAAGGAAGAAAGGGATACCTACAGAGAGAAGTATCATGAGCAGGAGCGGAAGATCTTGAAGCTTACAAGGCAACTTGAGAATGAAAGGACAATCAACGATTATGTCAGCACGAAAGGAAAACGACCATGGGATTTCTTATGTCTTTTATTGTTTCTAGTTTAGATTTGCTTTTCAGTATTTCTTTTGTAACGCCTTGAAGCCATTGTTAAACATTGTTACAAGTTTTAATCTAATAAAGTGTGTTTTATTTTGGTTTACAAATTTGAATCTCCCTAAGTATTTGAAATCATTTCATACGCATTCCATTACCATGCACCTCATCACAGGTACCCTTACAGGTTTCTTATCTTCTTTGCTGTTTATTTCAGCACAACATGTCTTCTGAAACACCTACTGATTAAGCAATTAAGGCTCTTCAAGCATAGAATGCTCAGTTCCAGGAGATGTTCCTGAACCTGGCCAAAGGGTCGCAAGATTTAAAGACTCTCGTCTTGAAGGACAAGAAGAAGAAGAAGAAGAAGAAGAAGAAGAAGAAGAAGAGGGTGGTTCTGCTGAATATGGGTCACAAATTCGGGAACAATTTGCGACAGGAAGATGATCTGTCTCATTCATCTAGAGGAGGAGAGAATCAAGAGGAAAGGAAGGGTCCTAGCCCTGTGGTTTCTGACAATGACACTGATTTTGATGAAGACCAGTACCCTCCTGTTGAGGATAGGTACAAGCAACTTGAAGACCGTCTGAGTGTCATAGAGATTCAGAAGGTTCCCGGTTTGGACTTCGGAGATTTGGGGCTGGCATCTGGGGTGGTGATCCCACACAAGTTTAAAGCACCTGTCTTTGCTAAGTATGACGGGGTATCTTGTCCAAAGCTCCACCTCCGCTCATACGTCAGAAAAATTCAACCATATACTGCTGATAGGAACCTCTGGGTTCATTTCTTTCAAGATAGTCTGTTAGGGACTCAACTTGAATGGTTCTATCAACTGGAAGGAGCTAATGTCCGCAACTAGGAGGACCTTGCTACTGCTTTTTACAAGCAATACCAGTATAATGCCGACCTTGCTCCCACGCGTACTCAACTTCAGGGTATGTCTATGGGTGCGAGCGAAGGTTTTAAGGACTACGCTCAGAAGTGGAGAGATCTGGCTGGAAGAGTACAACCCCCTCTGCCTGATAGGGAGTTGGTGGATATGTTTCTTGGGACTTTGTCGGGGCCGTATTTCAATCATTTGATCGGTAGTTCATCGTCTGGGTTCAGTGAATTGATTATGACTGGGGAGAGAGTGAAAGCTGGTATTAGAAGTGGAAAAATATAGAAAGGTGCTTCATCAAGTACAGAAAAGAAGCCTTTCAAGAAGTAATCTAGTGCAGTTTATAGCTCGAGGAACCAAAACCGACCTGAGCTCCGCCAAGCAGTGAATGCGGTGGTAATATCAAGATCTATTGTTGCCCCACAACGCAACAATCAGCAAAGAGTAGAGAGACCGCAAAGACAGTATACTCGGCTCAGTATGACCTTATCTCAAATTTTACCGCAATTGTTGAAGACTAACCTGGTAACTCTGAGGGAAGCTCCGAAGAATCCCAGTACCACCTCTCTGCTGTATAATCCAAACGCCCGTTGTGCTTATCACTCTGATAGCCCATGGCATGATACCAATAACTACTGGGCCTTGAGGAATAAGGTGCAAGATTTGATTGAAGCTAAAGAAATTGAGTTTGACGTACCAGAAAAGCCCAACGTCATAACGGCTCCTATGCCAAAACATGACGCGGGGGTGAATGCAATTGAAGATGATGATGAAGAGTCAGATTTCAACAGCTGGATTTACCCGACTACCAACGGTGGCTTGAGCAATTGGACGACAAAGGACTTCGTGCCCGTTTCTTTTATTACACAGTAATAGACTTTTATTTCGAGACTTGTAACAGACAATTTGAAACTTTTATGGCCCGGTGCCTTACCCGAGACACCGTGGCTCTGTTTGTGAGGGCTTACTATTTGTCATTTTCATATATCATCAATAAAGCATTGGACGTTTTTCTTGCATTACAAATTTTGCGCTCCTTGTTTTTTCTTTATATCTTGCACTTTATCAAAACAGCTATTTGTCTTACACACACTCACATATCATAATACAGGTCTATATCCACTCTGGGTCCCACTGATAACGACTCTACTACTGCCAGTTATGACTTCAAAATTCCGATCAACCAAGTCGAGGACGAAGGTAAGGATGATTTTGAAGTGCCTGGGGAACTTGCTAGACTGTTACTTCAGGAAGAGAGGGCCATACAGCCGCATGAAGAGCCAGTGGAAACAGTAAATCTGGGTATATAGGAAGACAAGAAAGAGGTCAAGATCGATGCAAATCTGGAATCTAGTGTTAAGCAACGGTTGATACAGATGTTGCGTGACTATGTTGAGATCTTTGCTTGGTCTTATGAAGATATGCCTGGGTTGGATACCGATATTGTGGTTCACCGCTTGCCAAACAAAGAAGACTGTCTTCCAGTGAAACAGAAGGTTCTCCGAATGCGGCCCGAGATGTCTGAGAAAATCAAGGCTGAGGTTATGAAATAGTTTGATGTCGGTTTTCTAGAAGTTACTTCTTACCCGCAGTGGGTTACCAACGTGGTTCCGGTGCCGAAGGAAGATGGTAAGGTTCATATGTGTGTGGACTATAGGGATCTGAACAGGGCGAGCCCCAAGGATGATTTCCCTCTGCCTCATATCGATGTTCTGGTTGACAACACTGCACAACATAAGATTTTCTCCTTTATGGATGGTTTTTCGGGTTACAATCAGATTAATATGGCTCCCGCAGATATGGAAAAGACAACTTTCGTTACGCAATGGGGTACCTTTTGCTACAAAGTCATGCCTTCCGGATTGAAAAATGTTGGGGCAACGTACCAGCGCGCCATGGTCGCTTTATTCCACGACATGATTCATCATTAGATTGAGGTATACGTTGACGACATGATTACAAGGTCCCAGACTGAAGGAGAACACCTTGACCATCTTCAAAAGCTATTTGACAGGTTGAAGTTGTAAAAGATGAGGTTAAACCCGAACAAGTGCACCTCCGGGGTGAGGTCTGGTAAGCTGCTGGATTTCGTCGTTAGTGATAAAGGTATTCAAGTGGATCCCACAAAGGTGAAGGCTATACATGAAATTCCAGCTCCCCGAACAGTAAAAGAAGGCAGAGGCTTTTTGGGACGTTTGAATTACATTACCCGGTTCATTTCGCACCTGACTACTACTTGTGAGCCGATCTTCAAGCTGCTGAAGAAAGATCAAGTGGTAAGATGGAATGATGAATGTCAAGCCACTTTCGAAAGGATCAAAGAATATCTCCAAGAGCCACCTATTCTGATGCCTCCAATTGAAGGGAGACCTTTGATCTTATACTTGACAGTACTCGACTATTCAATGGGATGCATGTTGGGGCAGCATGACGAGTCTGGCCGAAAAGAGCATGCTATCTATTACCTTAGCAAAAAGTTTACCGACAACGATACCCGATACTCGTTGCTTGGGAAAACTTGCTGCGCTTTGGCATGGGCTGCTCGCCGGCTGAGACAGTATATGCTGACTGATGTGTCTGTTGCGATTGACCTAATGTCTCTAACGGTATCTTAACTGCAAGTGCACAGTCTATCGTGGTAGTAATAAAAGATGTCGAACCCACAGGGACTTCGTAATCACTCTAGTGTTATAAAACAGGTTAGTTTAGCTAAGGCGGAAATTGTCACGTTTGGTTTTTTAGAAGTTTAAAACTAAAGGAGAAACTAAATTCAATTAAAAGGATTATGAAATTAAAGCTGTCGGAGTGTAATGTTTTGAACCTACGCGAGTTAAATTGTACCTAAGTGTTGTACCCCAAAATTTGCCCTCCCATAATCTTCAAAGTTTTGCCAAGCATCACCTCAAATGGTTCAAAATTTACTCAAGGGCTACACAGTCAAGCACCCTCCTAAGCCAGTCAAATTAGGGTTTTGGTTCTTGCAAGGAAGTTGAGGTTTTCAAAGGCTAAATCAAGTCCCACATGCCTATAAACATTGTCAAGCATCCACATGTCAAGTTTCAAGGCTCACAAGGTCAAGTTGCACAGTCAAAAACCCTAATTGCTTCATAATCAACTGTAGGGGCAAAATGGTCATTTGGCAGTCAAAAGTCAAAATTTTTGGTCAACATCTTATTTTGAAGCCACAATCATCATTTGGTCAAGTCTTGACCATGACTTCACAAGAATGGCTCAAAAATCATCAAGGTGTCAAAAGTTTCTATTTTTGGACAGTTGAAAAGTCAACTGTAACTTGACCAAGGCATAACTTTTTCATGGTTCATCATAAAAATCCCATCCAATGCTCATCTTGAAGGGGAAGACATTTCCTACAACTCAACTTCACATTACAAGTCCAAGGAATGCTCTCACAAAAAGTTATCAATTTCAATATTATAGGTCATTTTCAAAAGTCAACAAAAAGGCACTTTAAGTCAAAGACCATAACTTGAGATTGGTAAATCAAAATGACATGGGACCAAAGACATTGGTTAGAGGGCTTCAAGACCTTTCCAAAATGTCCAAGAACATGCTCATAGCTTTAAAATTGAGCAAGATATGCATTGGAGAAGTTGGGAAATTTTTGTGAAATGGCCAAAGTCAACTATCCTTGAAACTTCATTTTTGACAAAAGGGCCCCACTTTTTCCACTTGATTCAGCCTGGCCATGCCTCCCACGTGTCCCACAATTTATTTCAAGATTAAAAATTAAGTTTTCCATTTTTATTTAATTTTATTTGATTTAAATCATTTTAAATCTTTAAAATTCAAATAAAAATCAAGAAAATTAATGGAGGGATATCTTTGAGTTTGAATAGCTTTGATACACCATCATTCACCTTCCAAATTCGTGCAAGGCCTATTCCAAGCAATAAATTCAAATTTTGACAAGAATGGTAAGTTGCTTTAATGGAGGTTATGGCAAAATCTCAAGCATAATTGCAAGGCTTCAAGGCTCATTATATGGATTGATACTCATTCAAAACCATATATGCAAGCTTTCCCAACACAATTCACGACCTAGAAACACTCATACAGCATAAGCCATTTCAATTTTTTCAAGAGAAAAGTGACAAATCGAAAACCATCTTCCAGCATATTTCAAGCCTCCATTTTAATCCAGACACACTCCTTACATTGCCAGGGACGATTTGCAAGCACAAACAAGCCCTAACACCATCAGAATCGAAGCACACAACTCATACGGTTTGCATATATTTCCCAATTTACATATCACATTCCATGCGTTTTTAATACATTCTCTTGAGTGATTTGTGTTGCTGACATCCTTCCAAAGCTATTGGCATTGTCTAATTTCATTATCATGTACAGAATCACGATTTGCCATTAAAACACTTTAGGGTTTTCAAGGTTTAAAATTGGGGGTTTTGCTATACTGTAAAATCAAGACTCCAAACAGGCATGGACGAATTCAGCTGGACGAGACAAACAAAATGGGATCCTCGCGCCTTTTTTATGTTGTCCCAATTTCTAATCGCTATTTTTCACTATTGAAATTAGTGGGGGTTTAAAACCCCCGCTATTTGCTTGCTTTTTGTTTCAGGAAATGAAGAAGACGACATGCGTGGCAGTGCATGGTTGGAAGATTCAAATCCTACGCGCTCTTTTTTTGTTTTTCAGCATATGACGCTTTTGTTTTATATTATATTTCTTTTCCATTTTATTAACAAGCGCGCAGGTTTGGTTCAGTGGTTGGCTACGTGGTTTGCATTCACTGGGACCTGGGTTCGATTCCCAGGTCCCCCCATAATTCTCATGTTATTTTTCCAAGTGCTTTCCTGTGTAGATTCCAAACTGAGGCGCACCATAAACCTCACATCTCTGCCTGCCAAGTGTCCACAGATGCAGATCCAAGGGCCAAGCATGGGGACCATGGTGCTCTGGAGTCAGCGCATGCGTAGGCTATCCAAAAAGTCAAACGAGCTGAAGCTTTAGTGGGCCTTAAATCTCAATCTCACACCCTCCTTCCTGGCCCAATACCCCCCTTCCATTGGTTATTTCTTTTCTTTTCATTTTTATTTTCCAATTTAATTTCTAACCTTTTTTTATTTTATCACTTATTAACTTAACTAATATTTTCATAAAAAATCAAAAAAATAGAACTAACATCATTATTATTATTATTATTATTTTATTTTGTAAATGAAATATTAACAAATAAATAGTTTAAATAGGCAATTTTAACTTCTTTTCTTAAATAATTAAAATAGATTTAGAATTAGGTAAAATTAACTTTTAATTTCATTTCTTTTTATTTTATTTCATAAAAACATAAAAACAAAAAAATATATTTTCTTTTAATTAAATTAATTAATTAGTAATTAGTTAGTTTTAATTTAATTTTAATTACAAAAAGACAAAAAAATCAATTTCTTTTCTTAAAAGGGTCAACACCCTTAGGACATTCCCGATTCTTTCTTTCGCACGCATTTTAGTTTTAATTCCTTATTTTTGATTATTATGTAACTGCCTCCGGATGTAATAGTAATTAGGATTTTTACTGCTTTACTTTCCGTACTTATTTACCAAAAACGGGTCTTTGTATTTTTGGCGATGTATAGACCCGCGCCTTGTAATAGCGTAGGATTTATGTTTCCGCGATTTACTTTCTGCACCCCTTAACTGCTAAACTTGCATGAAAGAATGTATGGTGAATAAAAAACAACTCGTAGCTCACTAATTACCAAGACAAATATTAACTGAATACAACACACAATGCACACACCACTTCTAGGGTACGCCTCACTCGTTGCCTTCGAAACGTGGTCATCAAGTATAGGACATTTTAGAGGTCACCCTTAGTCTAAAGATCCAGTTGCCTCGAAACAGTTGCCTCGAAACGGTTGCCTCAGATATAAAGGATCTAGGACATTAGGGTTACTTCTAAGGTGTCCTGACTGTTGCTTCGGTGACCACACTGTCCCTAAAATCGAATTGACCCGAACACCTCCAACGGTGGTGCTACCTACCTCTCAATGGTGGGATGGCACTACCTAAAGGACACTTACACAACTTAATTCCTTAGGGTAGGTAGATGACTCATGGGTACTTGCTCTTTTCAAAAACAAACAAAATACTTTTCACACCTTACACTTTCAAAAGCTTTCAAAACAAAATTTTCAAACACTCTTGAGGACAGATACAAGAGTCATTCAGAAATCTTTCAATGAAACTTTTTTCAATATGCCAGAAATAACCTACGAAAGCGCTTTTTTTGGGCTTTAAAAGCGCTCTCGTAGGTGGCGCTGCTAAAGGTTTTAGCAGCGCTTTTTGTTCATAAAAAGCGCTCTCGTAGGCCTACCTATGAAAGCGTTTTTTGGTAAAAAGCGCTTTCATAGGTAGGCCTACGAGAGCGCTTTTTTCTGAAAAAGCGCTTTCATAGGTGTATTCAGAATGCTTGTCAGCCAATCTAAAGTAGGCCTATAAGAGCGCTTTTTGTTCAGAAAAAAGCGCTCTCGTAGGCCTACCTATGAAAGCGCTTTTAATCAAAAAGCGCTTTCATAGGTAGGCCTACGAGAGCGCTTTTTTCTTAAAAGCGCTTTCATAGGTTTTCTACTGAAAAATCTAAAATTTAAAAAATTTCTAAACCTGCATTTTTTTGCAGCAAACCTGTAATTCTTAAACCGGTATTTTACAATCTAATCTAGAAATACCAATATATATTAGTTTTAATCCAAATACCAAATGTAATTCAAATACCAAATATTATATATATATATATATATACAAATACCATTATAATCAATTCATATCCAAACTATATATACACCATGGTAATTCAATATTAACATGTTTTTAAACGTAACAAAATACACCCTAAGAAATCAGCTATATAACACTAAGTAAATCAATCCTAATCTACATATATATCCAAGGTCCTGATCCTGCAATATGAACATAATAACACGGTCAGTGTTGTATACACAAAACAATATATTCATAATTAACCAATTTTCACACAACAATGTATTCGTACCTTATTATAAGATTCTTAGCTCAATAAAATATTGGCACAACTCCTCTTTGAGTTCTTCCAATTGACGTGGCGAGTAATATGGACAATTGTATTGATCAAAATACTACATTACAAAACAAAATATATGCATGATTTAGTTTAATGTAATAAATTATATGCAAAATCCGATAAGTAATAAAACAAAGTATAAATCCATACCGTGATTGGAATCTCGATTTCATTCATTTGAATGATTTATTTGATAAACTTCAAAACAAAGTATCCGCAATCTATGCCGTTTTGTTGTTGAGGGCACTACATAGAAAAACAAATAAGATTATACACATCTATTTATTTATCAAGTAGCATAAATATTATAAGCAAAATTGTTGAAATTTATATACCTGTACTTTGATCCAATTAATGTTGTTTGATTTAGACCATGGTACTCGTGCTTCCCTTTGACATCGGAATACTTGTATTGAACTGATGACAAAATTAAAATATTTATTTAGAATAATGACATTGAAATAATTAAATATATAAACACAAACGAATATTTAGAATAATGTCACTTACGTATCAATCAATAGCTTCATTTCCGGATAATTTGTCCAATCACCGTCAACCGAATTCAGGTAATAGACCACTTCTTTTATGGGATTGATTGCAAGCAACAACCAGTGACATCTATAAATTAAAGCAACAATTTAGAAGCGAATTTTAATGTAAAAAATACAAATATTAAAAGGAGCTTAGAATGAAAATCTAACCCTGTATTATAAGGCAAAAGATACAAGCTCTCTGTACTGGCAGTTGTCATGAATCTTTCGACCAAGTGTTCTCTTACTGAATCAAGTTCCCTAGAAATTGTTGCTCCGCTGACACGGGAGGAAGACACGAAACGGAATCTATTTGACAATTGATTCCCGTGCATCAATTTATCAAATAACATCCTTAAATAAAAACATAATTAATATTAGACTATTTTAATTAAATGTTTAAAAAAAATGTTCAACCAATTAAATAATATATTGATCGGGTTACCGGATGTACGAGTGCATCACACTGATGCCTAACTCTCGATGATGAAAGATTTGTTCCATGTCCTCTAATCCAATTGTTTCGGTACATGGAAAACCAAAGACAATTTCATCCACATCGATTTGACGAATTCCATCATTCATCAAATCTGATGTTCCAACTAGTGTCTCCAGACACTGTCGATACCTAGGCACAAATTTACGGACAGGAACCTTCTTCTTAGGTGGAACCCTACTAACTTTCTGGCTCACCTGATGTGACTGATCTTAAGAAGGTACCTTAAAAATCATATAGAATTATGTAAGATACAAAGTTATGCAGTTTTTTATTCCGATCATAAATGAAACACTTTAAAAGTACCTGTCTTTGCGATGAAATAGACTCGCCACGCTGCAAAATCCCTTTATCCTTAGATGCGGGTTTTGCAGGAGTCTAAAATTACCATGTATAAAATTCAGGTCAGAACTGTCAGTTGAATACTTAAAGATTCATAATGGTTTTCAACATACCTGATCATCTATGCAGATGAGGTCTGATGGCCATGCCACAAAAGATCCTACTGCATCTCGCAGCAATGTGGTCTCCGCAACAATGTCAGGTACCGGTAGCAATGCATTCATATCTAAAACAACATCAACCGATACCTTCATGTGGCCATCCGGGAGCGGTCTATGGTGAATTAAATCTCCCGAGGTGTTGTGCACTTTTCCCTTGCCAACTACCCGATAAGTCGGAGACGCTAGATACAGCTGACAACATGAAATGCCCTAAACCAATAATAACCGTTAGACTTCCTTTAATGTTGACAATAATAACCGTTATAATTATACTTTCTCTAAATATAATGGATTATCATCTTAATTACCTCGGGAAAATTTTGTTGACAGTTGATACTAGCCTTGTCACTAGTTTCTTTCAACTGTGAACTGCTCCTTTCTGCCATATATCTCTCTTTGTCCCTCTGCAGTTCACGGACTTGTGCTTGTAAATCCTGCAATGTTTGCATCACTTCTGCATTGCTAGGATTTCTTTTTCTTGGATTGTTATACAGAGAGGTAGGAGTCACACCATGGCCTTTACCCCTCACTCGTCCCGGATACTCAGCAACACATAGTGCTCGACTGAGTATGCTCCCGATATTCCGGTCATCACCCGTGGATACCGATTGCGATATAGTCTCCTGTAATTCATTTAAATATCGATAATTAAAGACACAACGTTAATTATATATTAATTAAAGACATAATGGTATACTTACACACTCATCATAAATATGTTGCAGATCGGGGTTAACAACTTTATCTCTGCCAACACGAGCTTCCTTCCACAACACATGTGCAGGTAGTGATGTTTCGTCACTCTGCGTCTCCTCCAACTACGCATTGTTACAAATAATAAAATCATCAATACACATTGTTACAAATTAATAATACACATTGAGATAATTAATAAGATCGTAGAATTGAGATTTACTTGCAATTTTTTCCTGTAAGCGTGCATATCCCAAACGACCTTTTTTAATATGGATATGCGGGTTTTGATGCTCTATCCCGATTTACAGCACTCACTTTCTTGAAATTCTCGTCTCTTCTTTGGCCCACAAAAGCAACCCATTCTTCGGGTGTAATGAAGCTCTCATATTTATTTGGTCGTTCAGGATCCTCTTCAACAAAATTTCCTTCATCGTCTTTAAGAAACTTATTTGTCAAAAAATTTCTCCACCCTCTATGTCTTTTTCCGGCCAAGCCCATTATATACTTTTTGCGGGCATCTTTAATGTTAAAAGACCTCTACAAAAAAACATACGCATAGAGGGTGTTAGTATATGTAATTTAAAAACAATATTTTCGTCAAAATAAAGCAAATAACAACAACCATATATGATACCTTTATCTCGGTCCAAATTCTTTCTTTAGCATCCAACTCTCCTTTTTTCCAGCTAGTAGTGGTGATCGAAATGTGCATACGAACAAGCGTAGCGATGTAGCTTGTCAGCTTTGCAGAATTAGGCCCAATTAGTTGGTCATCATTATTCCAATCTACATTATACTTAATACCTCTATCTCTATCACGGATGATTCCCCGCATGATAGTTATGCCTCGTGTGATGTCCTTATCTGAAGTGTCTTGTGGAACATTATCTTGTGGAACATCTCCTTGTGGAACATTTTCTGAATTATCTTGTGGAACATCTCCTTGTGGAACATCGTGATACATTTTCTGTCAAAACGCAAAGTATACACGGAATGAATCCATATCAAGAAAATGCAACATACGAAAGACAATTTAAGACAAATTCATCACAATATATACCAGTAATTTGAGGAAGAAAGTTACCTCTCAGATGTTTCGAACTCTAAGAAACGCGGAGAATGAGCGTCGTACGTCGAACTAGGCCGGGAAACACTGCAAATTCATAGAATGTTATTCAATATTTCGGACAATGGATTAAATAGAATGAAAAGATGGATACTATTAAATTTATGATTAAATAGTTACGAACTGATAAAGAATGAAAAAGAAATATACCTACATCAAAACATAAATAAAACAATCCTAAATATTTCAAAAAACTAAGATGTCAGATAACAAATTTTCAGCACCTGCACTGCAGTATCAGACAGGGATAACTGTTAATTTATACTCTCATCATACATGTAGTTATTTTTCAAACAATTTACAATGCAATAAAGTTATTTTCATTTGAATGAATTTTGATAGCCTCAGACCGTCCTAGTACATGATTTTCATCAAATGCAAGACATGCATTTCTGAACCATAATTAAGTATGCATCATAGGCTACATTTAAACTTTATCAATTACTTAAGTAAGTCAAAATTCACTGTAAAGAAAAAGAAATAATAAGTTAAATATTGGCATCAGATCTTCCTATTCAAAATAAAATATTCATGCGCTCAAAACAATGTTGAGTTATCAATATTTTGAAGATTCATCATTTGGCCAATTGAATTGAAAATCTGAAAAACAAGCGAACTAACAAGATAAATGTAAACATAGAAACTGTACACTGCTCAAAAATTAGCAAATAATCAATATAAGATATTCATATGTCCAGACATATTGATGCAAAATCATCACGGCAGATTCAATACATAAAAATACAATTGAAAAAATTCACAATTCTGCAATTGATATGAATCTCAGTGGCATTCCATTGCTGGAAGTGGCAGACAATCAACAAGGCATCAGTTCAGTCCGCCCGTCTGCTTTTCGTCATCATAGATTCATCAATCACAATTAACTGAACAGAAAATTGAAGTAAACTGAAGAAAAAAAGCTAAGATAGGGTTGCATCAGATAATAAGCGGAGTTTTAACTTTCTTTGAGCCAACACAAATACCTCAAGGGTTCTTCTCATTAGGACACTATAGTCAACCTAACAACAAACCTCTCTTTGGTTGGGTTTTAGTTACAAAAGATGAGTCCACAAACATATACTCACAAACATATTCCACTCACAAACATATACTCATAAACAGCTAGTGCAAGAAGCATATTCCACTCACTAAACGGTCAAATAACGGAACAGATAATGGAAGAAGAAGAAACTTACCAAGATGGACGGCGGCGACGAAGGAACAAACGGCGGCGACGACTGAAGAAGACGGAAGAACGACGGCGACGAAGGAACAAACGGTAACAGGACGAAGCAATGAAGAAGACGAAGAAATGAACAAGTGAGGGCAAATTTTGTATTTAGGGATTTTTAATTTAATTATAAAACAACCTACGAAAGCGCTTTTAAAAGCGCTTTCTAAGACCCATATATGAGAGCGTTTCTGAGGTAAAAAGCGCTTTCTAAGACCCATATATGAGAGCGTTTCTGAGGTAAAAAGTGCTTTCGTATGTCCCCCATATAAGAGCGCTTTAGAAAGCGCTTTCGTAGGTCCCCCTTTCAGAGCGCTTTTCAAAAGCGCTTTTATAGGGCCACCTATAAGAGCGCTTTTCAAAAGTGCTTTTGTAGGTTAGATATTTCAAATACCTATGAAAGCGCTTTCTGAAAAGCGCTTTCGTAGGAAACCCTATAAAAGCGCTTTTTTTAAGCGAATTTTTTTTAAAGGATACGAAAGCGCTTTCTCTTAAAAGCGCTTTCGTAGATGCGCTGCCAAAAATTGTTTTTTTCGTAGTGTTTTCAAACCCACTCACATTTTGAAAAGCAAACATTTTGAAAACATAAGAGCAAGTACCTAAGAGCCCATGGATAACCATGGATAGAAAGGGTGCTAACACCTTCCCTTTCTATAAATCTACTTCCCGAACCGAGAAACATTCTCATAAGGAATTTTGCTGTGCTTTTGTCCTTTCCATGTTGGAGAACATAAAAGACGGTGGCGACTCTTGCTTACTGCGACATTTCGCGAACCAGCTTTAAACAGTCAGTTCTATTTCCACCGATCACAGAACTGGCGACTCTGCTGGGGAATCTTAATAAGTGAGGTGTACCTTAGGATTAGACCACTCTTATGTTTTCAATTGTATGCCTTGTTTGCTTTATATTTGTGGGCATTGCATCGGAGTTTCATAGATCCTAACCCGGATCTGGGGATACCCTTGTAGGTAGCATAAGTTGTGAGGGACTTGTCCGGCGTAGACCGACACGGGTGAAGCAGTGGCTACGTTGGTGTGACACCTTGGTCTGTACCGATATCCCTTGTGTTGCAACAAGGAGAATATGGGTCTTCTAAGGAGTCATTAAGCACCAACCGACCTTAGAACCCTAATTGACCCAACTTGGCCATAGAACAGTAGCAGTATGCTACATCCATTGATGCTAAACTCTCGCGATGGTTCTGGCCGCAAGAAAAGATTGCGATGCTGGAGTTATGACCGATTGAGGGTAGTCAGTGATATTGGGATCCTCTAGAACCCGGTTACTTTTGATTAGGACAGGTCTTAACCAACAAACTGAAAGAGGGTAGTACCTGAAATCCATGCTGGCCTAAACTCTAAGGGCTGTGGTGTGACTTGTGTGCCTTATCATGTTTGCCTGTGTGAATACTTGTGGTGTGCTTTATCATAACATCATGCCATCATAACATTGCATGCATCCTGCATAAGGACTGACTTATTTCAAAGACAAGAGGGTTTCACCTTTGCTCTGTTTTGTAGGACCTCATGATGCCTGTGCGAAGGAACACTATCCGGTTCAACTTTGTTCACCCACCTGATTTGCTTAAAGAGTTGGTTGACAGAATTCCAAGCACTGCTTCCTTCATCCAGAGGCATGGTTCTCTTCTCGGTTTAGTCACTTCAAAGTGGGACCAACAACTGATGAGTGTCTTGACCCAGTTTTATAACCCTCTGTACCATTGCTTCACCTTTCAAGACTTCCAGCTGGTCCCTACCCTGGAAGAATTCTCTGATTTTATTGGTATCCCTATCTTGGATCAGACTCCCTTCACTGGCTGGGAAAAGGCTCTTAGACTTGAGGAGATTGCAGCAGCCCTTCCTTTGACCAACAAGGAGGTAATGGACAACTGGGAGACTAGAAGCGGAGTTAAGGGCTTCTTGGCTAAGTTTCTGATGGGTAAAGCTAACAGTTTCTGGAATGACTTAGACTTCAGGGCGTACGAGGACATTCTGGCTCTCTTAATCTATGGGCTAGTATTGTTTCCAAATCCTGATAACTTTGTCAATATCAATGCCATAAGGATCTTCATGTCTCAGAACCCTGTACCCACTCTCTTGGGTGATATCCTGCAACAACTATATGCTCGTACTGCCCGAAGACGAGGAACTCTGTGGTGTTGTACTCCTTTGTTAGTGAGGTGGTTTATCTCGCACCTCCCCAAGTTCGTGCTGAAGAACCAAGAAGGAAGAGGTTGGGCTCATAGGTTAATGTCTCTCACTGATAATGACATCATTTGGACTCTCAGAGGTTTAGATGAGGTGGCTGTTATTGATCGTTGCGGAGAATATCCTAATGTTCCATTGATTGGTACTCAGGGCGGAATCTCTTATAATCCATGTTTAGCTCTCCGTCAGTTTGGAAGAGCCAGAAGAGCAGGGCCTCATGAGATGTTGGTGCCTCACATCAGTTTTGAGTTTCAGGAAGATAGTGATGAATTGCACCGTAGATTCATCAAATCTTGGGACAGAATTCACAAAGCTGACCCACATGAGTTGGGACTGAAGACTTCTCTACCAATGGAACCCTATTACAGATGGGTCCACATCCGTGCTCAGAAGTTAGGTATGCCATATGAAGCTGTCAGGCCTATCATTCTTGAAAGTCCTGATGGAGATGGGGTTCCCCCAACTGTTCTCCCTCCTCAGATACCCACTGATGTTGATACACTAAAGAGGTCTTGGGCGCAACTACAGGAAGAGCGGGATTATTATCGGGAAAAGTTCAACGAACAGGAGCAGAAGATCCAGAAGCTGACCAAGCAATTAGAGAACGAGCGAACCCTGAATGACTATATCCGTACTGAGAAGAGGAGGCCATGGGAGCACTGATGGGCTTTGGATGTTTCTTTTTCAGCTTTATTTCCTTTTCAGTATTTTCATTCTTGTAACGCCTAAGGGCAAATTGTTGAACAATTTAAAGTTTAAATCTAATAAAGTGTTCCTTTTGTTTACAAAGTCGATTCCCGATTGTCTTTGAAAACATAATTCATACGCATTTCATTCATCATATGCATCACAGGTACCCTTTTTCTACAGGTTGCTTAATCTTCTTCGCTGTTTATTTCAGCACTCAAGCATCATGAATCCTGAACTCACTACCGAGCAAGCTATCAAGGCCCTCCAGGCCCAGAATGCCCAATTTCAGGAGATGGTCATGAACTTGGCCCAGGGACAACAAGAGCTGAAGGCTTTGCTCCTGAAGAAGAAGAAGAAGAAGAGGACTGTGTTGTTCAACACTGGGTGCAGACTCGGGAATACATTGCAAAATGAAGCTGAGAGGACTACTCCATCTGTGGGGGAAGGCAGTCACCAAGGGAGAGAAGTTCCTAGTCCTGTGGTCTCTGACACCAAGACAAACTTCAATGACGAACAGTACCCTCCTGCTGAAGACCGGTACAAATAGCTGGAGGACAGGTTAAATGCTATAGAGATTCAACGTGTGCCTGGGTTGGATTTCAGAGACTTGGGGTTATCTTCTGGGGTGGTGATCCCACACAAGTTCAAGGCGCCGACCTTTGTGAAGTATGACGGGGCTTCCTGCCCTAAGATGCACCTCCGTTCTTATGTAAGGAAGATCCAGCCTTACACAGCAGACAAGAACTTATGGACCCACTTCTTCTAGGAGAGTCTTTCAGGGACTCATCTCGAATGGTTCTATCAGCTGGATGGAACCAACATTCGTAACTGGGAGGATTTGGCCACTGCTTTTTTCAAGCAGTATCAATATAATTCCGACCTCGCTCCCACGCGTACCCAACTCCAGGGTATGTCACTAGGAACGGGTGAAGGTTTTAAGGAGTACGCACAGAAATGGAGAGACCTGGCTGGCAGGGTGCAGCCACCGTTGACTGATCGTGAACTAGTGGACATGTTCTTGGGGACCCTATATGGTCCATTCTTCAACCATCTCATTGGTAATTCCTCTACTGGGTTTACTGACCTGATCCTGACTGGTGAAAGGATCGAAGCTGGTATAAAATCGGGAAAGATACAGAAGGGTGCCTCCTCAAATACTGAAAAGAAGCCCTTCAAGAAGGAGGCTAGTGATGTGTATGGTCCAAGGAGACAGAACAAACCAGAACACCGCCAAGCTGTCAACGCGGTAGTAATTTCTAAGCCTGCTGCTGCTCCTCAGCAATACAACCAGCCCAGAGCTGAGAGGCCTAAAAGACAGTATACTCGGCTCAGCATGACTCTCTCTCAGATCTTACCGCAACTGCTGTCAACTAGCCTGGTAACTGTCAAGGAGGCTCCGAAGGTGGTAAACACAACATCTCCGAAGTACAACCCCAACGCCCGTTGCGCTTATCACTCTTATAGCCCGGGACATTCTACTGATGACTGTTGGGCCCTAAGGAATAAGGTTCGGGACCTTATTGATGCTAAGGAAATACAGTTTGAGGCGCCCGAGAGGCCAAATGTTGTGACCGCTCCCATGCCCCAGCATGGAGTGAACGCTATTGAGGAGGATCTGTATGTAGCTTCTGTGGATGATGTTGCTACTCCGCTGCTGACCGTCAAGAGGAACCTGTTGATGGCCGGTTTATTTCCGGGATGTAGCAAAGGTTGCCATTTATGTGTTGATTCACCTGCTGGTTGTCCTTTGCTGAAGTCAGGCGTCCAAAACCTGATGGATAGTAAAGAGATCTTGTTCAAGAAGACTGTTGTTCCTGCTTCCCCTGTTGAAGAAGTTTCAATTGTTACCATTTTCAACAACCCTTCCAAGGATCCTTCAAAGAAGCATGTCCAAATTTTGCCTGTTCACAAGATTGCCCCTATAACCATTACTGTTCCGGGGCCCATCCCCTACAAGTTTGATAAAGCTGTCCCATGGCACTATGGAGCAGATGTTTATGTTCTGGGAGTGAAGCAAGAGTTCAACACTGGTACCGGTGTCACCAATATCACCGGGCCTGCTAAGGTCACTCGTAGTGGAAGACTGTTCTCACCAGACATTGCTCCTCCAGCAATTCAAAGGCCTCTTGTCATCACACCTGCCAGTGTACCTGTTTTCCCCCCTGATCAAGCTTCTACCCCTGCTGCTGAGTCATCTGACGCTCGGGGCAAGGGGATTTCTACTGATGTGCCTGCCCGGACGGAGGCACCAAAGACCACTGTTGAGGCTTCCAAGCAAGAGATGGAAGAGATCCTCAAAATTATAGAGAAAAGTGATTTCAACGTCGTTGAACAGCTGGGGCACGCCCCCTCTAAAATCTCCATGCTATCACTGCTACTGTGTTCAGAGGCCCATGCCAAGGCCCTGATTGCTTTACTGAAGACGGCCCACGTGCCCCAAGAAACGTCTGCTGATCAATTCACCGGCTATGTAGCCAACCTAACTGCTGATAATGGTCTGGGTTTCTCTGAAGCAGATTTGACGGCCAAGGGGAAGAACCATAATGATGCCCTGCATGTCTCCATTGAATGCAGGGGCACTACTCTCGCTCATGTGTTGGTTGACACTGGTTCTTCATTAAACGTGCTGCCCAAGAAAGCTCTAGACAGGCTGGACTATGAGGGTTTAGAGCTCAAACCAAGTAACATTGTTGTCCGGGCCTTTGACGGGTCCAAAAGGATGGTACATGGTGAGGTTGACATCCCAATCAGGGTTGGGTCACAGGTCTTTGATTCAAAATTCTATGTGATGGATATCCGTCCATCCTATTCTTGTTTGTTGGGTCGTCCGTGGATCCACAAGGCTGGAGTTGTGACCTCCACGTTGCATCAGAAGCTCAAGTACCCGGTCAGGGGGAAGATCGTGACAGTGCAAGGGGAAGAGGAATACATGGTCAGCCACCTCAACTCCTTCAGGTACGTGGAAATGGATGGGGAGTTCATTGAGACCCCCTTTCAACACTTTGAAGAGGTGCCTCAGACGTTGGCAGCAGCAGAGACAGTGACTGCAGAAGACTCTCCTTTGAAGATGGCTTCCTTGAAGGATGCCCGAGCTGTGATTGAGAAGGGTGAGTGTGTAAACTGGGGCAGGCTTCCTGATTTCACTCCAAAGACTGACAAATTTGGCTTGGGTTTCACTGCAGAAGCTCAGAAGGCTGTGCGCAAGGCAAGGATTGGAAGACCTCCTGTGCTCATCACCAACCCAGGAGTGAATGCTATTGAGAATGAAGCAGGCGCATCTGAATTTGACAGCTGGATCTACCCAACGACCAATGGTGGACCTAGCAACTGGACTGCAAAAGACTTTACACCTATTACTTTTGTCACCCAGTAATGAACTTCTTTGTTTTGAATTTGTAATAAACAATAATTTGAAACTTTATGGCCCGGTGTCTTACCCGGGGCACCGTGGTTTTATTTGTGAGGGCTTTTGTGTGTCACTTCCATATATCATGAATAAAAGCATTGGACGTTTTTCACATTTCAAATCTTGCGCTCCCTTTCTTTCTTTATATATTGCAAAACAGCTGTATTTACACACACTCACTCATACAGGTCCCAATCCACTCTGGATCTCACTGGTAACGACTCTGCTACTGCCAGTTATGACTTCGAAAATCCGATCAACTTAGCCGAAGACGAAGGTGAAGATGATTGCGAAGTGCCTGGTGAGCTTGCAAGACTGTTACTCCAGGAAGAGAGGGCCATTCAGCCACATGAAGAGCCAGTGGAAACGGTAAATCTGGGTACTGAGACAGACAGAAAGGAAGTCAAGATTGGTGCCAGTCTGGAGCTAAGTGTGAAACAACGGTTGATCCAGATGTTGCGTGACTATGTGGAAATCTTTGCCTGGTCTTACGAAGACATGCCTGGGTTGGACACCAATATTGTGGTTCATCACCTGCCTACCAAGGAAGACTGTCCTCCGGTAAAACAGAAGGTCCGCCGTATGCGTCCAGAGATGTCCGAGAAGATCAAAGCTGAGGTTATGAAACAATTCGACGCCGGTTTTCTCGCAGTAACTTCTTACCCTCAGTGGGTTGCCAATGTGGTTCCGGTGCCGAAGAAAGATTGTAAGGTCAGAATGTGTGTTGACTACAGAGATCTGAATAGGGCCAGCCCTAAAGATGACTTCCCTCTGCCTCACATCGATGTTCTGGTTGACAATACTGCTCAGCACAAGGTGTTCTCCTTCATGGATGGTTTTCCAGGTTATAATCAAATCAAGATGGCTCCTGAAGACATGGAAAAGACCATTTTTGTTACTCAGTGGGGCACCTTCTGCTACAAGGTCATGCCTTTTGGGTTGAAAAATGCTGGGGCAACTTACCAACGTGCCATGGTTGCTCTATTTCATGACATGATCCATCACGAAATAGAAGTATACGTCGACGATATGATTGCAAGGTCCCAAACTGAGGAGGAACACCTTGACCATCTGCGGAAGCTGTTTGACCGTCTGAAGTTGTACAAGCTGAGGTTGAACCCGAACAAGTGCACCTTCGGGGTAAGATCTGGAAAACTGCTAGGCTTCGTCGTAAGTGACAAGGGTATTCAAGTGGACCCTGCCAAGGTGAAAGCTATACAAGAGATGCCAATTCCCAAGACAGAGAAAGAAGTCAGAGGCTTTCTAGGACGTCTGAATTACATTGCCCGATTCATCTCGCACCTAACTGCTACCTGTGAACCAATCTTCAAGCTGCTGAAGAAAGATCAAGTAGTACGTTGGAACGATGAATGTCAGGCCGCTTTCGACAGAATCAAAGAGTATCTCCAAGAACCACCCATTCTTATACCACCGGTTGAAGGGAGACCTCTAATCTTATACTTGACAGTACTTGACAGCTCAATGGGGTGTGTGCTGGGGCAGCATGACGAGTCTGGCCGAAAAGAGCATGCCATTTATTACCTTAGTAAAAAGTTTACCGACTGTGAGACCCGATACTCACAGCTCGAGAAAACTTGTTGCGCTTTGGTATGGGCTGCTCGCCGGCTGAGACAGTATATGCTGACTCACACTACTCTGTTGATTTCAAAAATGGATCCAATAAAGTATATCTTCGAAAAGCCCGCTTTGTCTGGAAGAATAGCAAGATGGCAGATGATCTTGACAGAATACAACATCCAGTACACGACTCAAAAAGCAATCAAGGGAAGTGTGTTGGCAGATCATTTGGCACACCAGGCAGTGGATGATTACCAGTCAATGAACTTTGAATTCCCCGACGAGAACATCATGGTAGTGACTGATTATGAAGTATCTGGACCGGATGAAGGACCTGAGGAAGGATCCCGATGGTCTATGCACTTTGACGGAGCCTCCAACGCTTTGGGTAACGGTATTGGCATTGTGATCATATCCCCAAAAGGCACTCATACTCCACTCACTGCCTGTCTATGTTTCAACTGCACCAACAACATGGCGGAGTATGAGGCATGCATCATGGGTCTTCAAGCTGCAATTGACTTAAGGATCAAGTTTCTGAGTGTCTTCGGAGATTCCGCTCTCGTGATCAACCAGATCAAAGGCGAGTGGGATATGAAACACCCAAATCTTATTCCTTACAAGGAGTATGTACTGACATTAATCCCCCACTTCACGGAGATAACTTTTGAAAACTTCCCAAGAGAGGAGAATCAGTTGGCGGACGCGCTGGCTACGATGTCTTCTATGTTCAAAGTCAAATGGGACAACGAGGCTCCCCAGATCATTATCTGGAAATTGGATGAACCTGCACATTGCTGTGATCTCGAGGCTGAAGAAGTAACTGAGAAACCCTGGTATCATGAGGTGAAGAGGTACTTGGAAGCTCAAGAATACCCTGAAGGCGCATCTGTTAACGATAAGAAGTTCCTGAGAAGATTCGCTGCAAAGTTCTTCCTCAGCAACGACATTCTGTACAAGCGAAACCATGATTCAACCTTACTGCGTTGTGTGGATAAGACTGAAGCAGAAAAGATCATGGCAGAACTGCATGAAGGTACCTTCGGAATGCATTCCAGTGGACATACCATGGCAAAGAAAATCCTTCGGGCAGGATATTTCTGGTCCACAATGGAAGCCGACTGTTACCAACATTCTCGGACATGTCATAAGTGCCAGATATATGCTGATAAGGTGCATGTTCCTCCAGTACCTCTGAATGTCTTGACAGCACCTTGGCCTTTTGCAATGTGGGGCATTGATATGATCGGCGAGATCAGACCTACGGCATCTAACGGGCATCGCTTCATCTTGGTAGCGATTGATTACTTTACCAAGTGGGTCGAAGCAGCTTCCTACGCTACGGTAACCAAGAACGTCGTGGCACGGTTCATTCGGCATAACCTGATCTGTCGATACGGCGTCCCGGAAAGGATCATTACGGACAATGGTACCAATCTTAATAACAAAATGATCACTGAGCTCTGCGAGCAATTCAAAATACAGCACCACAACTCTTCTCCTTACCGGCCGAAGATAAACGGGGCTGTAGAAGCGGAAAATAAGAATATCAAGAAGATTGTGCAGAAGATGACAGTGACCTACAAAGATTGGCACGAGATGTTACCGTTTGCTCTTCATGGGTACCATACCTCAGCATGGACGTCAACCGGGGCAACACCCTTTTCCTTGGTCTATGGCATGGAGGCAGTCTTGCCTATTGAAGTCCAGATACCCTCTCTCCGGATAATGAAGAATGCAAGTTTGAGCGAAGATGACTGGATCCAGACTCGACTTGATCAATTAAACCTAATCGACGAAAAGAGACTCACCGCTATTTGTCATGGTCAAACGTACCAAAAACGGATGATCAGGGCATTTAACAAGAAAGTCAAACGCCAAGAGTATCAAGTCGGAGACCTGGTAATCAAGCGCATCATTCTTCCTCAAAGTGATCCCAGGGGCAAATGGACCCCTACGTACGAAGGGCCATTTATGGTTAAACATGTCTTCTCAGGAGGAGCTATGATTCTAACCACCATGGATGGTGACGACCTTCCTCACCCCGCCAATGCAGACATAGTAAAAAGATACTACGCATAAACTAAAGACCCGCTAGGTTGACACACCTAGGAAAAAATAAGGGCTTCCCGGCGAACCAAAAGGGTTCGGGCAAAAATAAGGGATGAAATGAAAAAATCTGTACACCCGGCAAGTCGAAAACCTGAAAAGGCGGCTTGGGCAAAAATGGGTATCCCGGTGGACTGAAAACCCGAAAGGGCGGTCCAGGCAAAAGTTAGGGATTAAAGCGTAATACTATGTCTCATTGAATCACCTTGCATCCAGAATCTGGTATCAACTATCAGGTTCAGACGGCATCGATCAATCAGCTTCATCATCAACTAAGCAGCAAAGTGATGAGACGCTTGAAGATATAAAGGCGATAGCAGAGTTGAAACCCAGTGGGACTTTTTCACATAGCTGTTTTGTTTTCCTTTTCACAAAATTGTATAAACTCTGTTGTTCGGCGACGTTCTCTTACTAGGACGTCAGCCTCTTGTACATGAGTGCCTATTTACAGGCAAATTCAGAAATCAATTCAAATTCACTTTTCAGACCAATGGCCAATTGTTTTTTCCTTTTTATGTTTTGTTTTGTAAAAGAACGTCCAATGTTCAATTGTGATATATGCATTTGACACTAATTGCTAACTCATAAATATTTGAATACGAAACAAAGGATTAATTACATGTAACATCAGAAACAGGGGCAATAATGAGTTGTCCAAGCAATCTAATTGCCCTGTCCACCGAGGTACCAAGGTAAGTTCGGCTGAAGAATGTAACCCAGATACCTTCACTCCCCGCCGAGTAAGACAACTCAACAACGCTCTCCCCAAGCAGAGTTAGTCTACTGTCAGCCTTAAGGAAGTTGGGTATCCCCAGAAAATCTCAATATTCCCCAGCGGAGTATACAGATGTTCCTCAGCAAGCATCCCCGACAGTCTTAATATTCCTTGACAGAAATATAAGATTGTTCCCCAGCGGAATACCAGACACCCCAGTGGAGCCATTTCCCCAGTACAATTCAAAAGTCTTCCCAGGAGAGTTGAATCAATCTCCCCAGTAGATTTCTGGAAGCTTATCCCCAGTATATTCTAGAAGCTTATCCCCCGTAGAGCGCAAAAGCATCTCCTCGGCTTTATTCAGAAGGTTACTCCCCACCAGAGCTTATAACTGGGTTATCCTCAGCTAATTACAACGGAAAGATCGTCCTCGGCGAAGTTCTTCCTATCCCCAGCGGAGTTCATCAAATCCTCCAACAGGGCTTATCAACGGTATCCCCAGCGGAGTTATCGTTAAAGTCTCAGCGAAGCATCTCTTCCCCACAGAGTAGTTCCCCGCAGAGTAATCTCTCCAACAAGTTTATTCACCAACAGAGTCATCTTCTCCTAACGGTTTATTCTTGCACTCATCATCCCCAGCGGAAACGAAGAACTCTTCTCTTCAACATCAGCCCAGGATTTAACTTCCCGACATTCGTCAAGGATTTATTTTCCGGGACGAAAATACAATTCATAAACATTTACATACATAATGCATGCATACACGCATCATATCACACAATCTCATTTATTCTCTGAACATCATGACATCATGCATTTCATACATCATGACATTGCATACAACTGATGTTTAGCCTTTTCAGGAAAAAGGTCAATCCAAAGATGATTACTATCAACTGTCGCAATTCCAGATTCGATACCTGTATCTAGCCAGGGCATATCTGTGAGTGATTGATTGTGGATTCGATACCTGTATCTAGCCAGGGCATATCTACATGAAAGAGATTTCAGAGATAGCTTAGAGATGCCCCCGACGCGGATGATATTCTATTGCTTATTCAGAGTTCCTTTCAGAGATAGCTTAGAGATGCTCCGGACACGGATGTTATTCTATTGCTTATTCAGATTTCCTTTCAGGTATAGATGGGAAATGCTCTAGATATGGATGTTGTTCTTTTGCTTATTTAGATTGTCTCTTCAGAGATAGCTTAGAGATGCTCCAGATATGGATGTTATTCTATCGCTTATTCAGAGTTTATTTTCAGAGATAGTTCAGATATGCTCCAAACCGGATGCTATTCTGTTGCTTATTCAGAGTTGCTTATTCAGAGATAGCTCGGAAATACTCCGGACATGGATGTTATTCTATTTTCTTATTCAGATGTTCTTTCAGAAACAGCTTAGAGATGCTCCAGATGCGGATGTTATTCTATTGCTTATTCAAATGTCCTTTTAGAGATGGTTCAGATGCGATCTAGACATGGCTACATTCTGATGCTTATTCCAGATTCCCTTCTAGAGATGGTTCAGATGCGACCCAGATATGGCTACATTCTGATACTTATTCAGATTTCTTCTCAGAAATGGCTTAGAGATGCTCCGGACCCGGATGCTATTCTATCGCTTATTCAGAGTTTCTTCCCAAAAATGGCTTGGAAATGCTCTAGATATGGATGCTATTCTTTTGCTTATTCAGAGATAGCTTGGAAATGCTCCAGACATGGATGCTATTCTTTTGCTTATTCAAGTTTCCTTTCAGAGATGGCTTAGAGATACTCCTGACCCGGATGTTATTCTACTGCTTATTCAGATTTCTCTTCAGAGATAGCTTTGAAATGCTCCTGATATGGATGTTATTCTTTTGCTTATTCAAGAGTTTCCTTTCAGATATAGCCTAGATATGCTCCAAACTGGATGCTATTCTTTTGCTTATTCAAAGTTTATTCTCAGAGATAGTTCAGATATACTCCAAACCGGATGCCATTCTGTTGCTTATTCAGAGTTGCTTTTCAGAGATGGCCTAGAGATGCTCCAGATCCGGATGCTATTCTATTGCTTATTCAGAGATAGTTCAGTTGTGACCCAGGCATGGCGACTTTCTGATACTTATTCAAGAGTTCCTTTTAGATGTAGCTTAGAGATGCTCCTGACCCGGATATTATTCTACTGCTTATTCAGATTCAAACTTATAAAGACGACTTAGAGATGCTCCAGACCCGGATGCTATTCTATTGTTTAGTCCAGATTCATTCAAAAGACAGTCCAGATACGATCCAGGTTCGGATGACATTCTGTCACTCATTCAGATGCAGTATGGATATACCCCAGACGCGACGGTCATTCTACTACTCGTTCAGGCGTCAGCAATTAGATATAGACTAGATATGCTCCAGACACGAAAGCCATTCTATTTCTTATTCAGATTCAACTATCCATGACATCTCCAAATGGCATCTATAAGCCCATTCCCGACAAGGTTCTGTCACATCTCCAGATGGCATCTATAAGCCCATCCTCTTATCCACCACCTCTCCAAATGGCATCTGTAAGCCCATTCCCGCTATCACACTGCTGATACTCTACTATGTGAGTGCAAATTTCTGGGCACTCTAGTGTTCAATCATCTTCCACCCTCGGATCACGAAAGGCACACACGCCAATCTACATCCTCAGGTCTAAGAAGATTGAACAGGGGAAACTGTTGTACCCTAAAATTTCCCCTCCCATAATCTTCAAAGTTTTGCCAAGCATCACCTCAAATGGTTCAAAATTTAGTCAAGGGCTACACAGTCAAGCACCCTCCTAAGCCAGTCAAATTAGGGTTTTGGTTCTTGCAAGGAAGTTGAGGTTTTCAAAGGCTCAATCAAGTCCCACATGCCTATAAACATTGTCAAGCATCCACATGTCATGTTTCAAGGCTCACAAGGTCAAGTTGCACAGTCGAAAATCCTAATTGCTTCACAATCAACTGTAGGGGCAAAATGGTCATTTGGCAGTCAAAAGTCAAAAAATTTGGTCAACATCTTATTTTGAAGCCACAATCATCATTTGGTCAAGTCTTGACCATGACTTCACTAGAATGGCTCAAAAATCATCAAGGTGTCAAAAGTTTCTATTTTTGGACAGTTGAAAAGTCAACTGTAACTTGACCAAGGCATAACTTTTTCATGGTTCATCAGAAAAATCCCATCCAATGCTCATCTTGAAGGGGAAGACATTTCCTACAACTCATCTTCACAATCCAAGTCCAAGAAATGCTCTCACAAAAAAGTTATCAATTTCAACATTATAGGTCATTTTCAAAAGTCAACAAAAAGGCACTTTAAGTCAAAGACCATAACTTGAGATTGGTAAATCAAAATGACATGGGACCAAAGACATTGGTTAGAGGGCTTCAAGACCTTTCCAAAATGTCCAAGAACATGGTCATAGCTTTAAAATTGAGCAAGATATGCATTGGAGAAGTTGGGAAATTTTTGTGAAATGGCCAAAGTCAACTATCCTTGAAACTTCATTTTTGACAAAAGGGGCCCACTTTTTCCACTTGATTCAGCCTGGCCATTCCTCCCACGTGTCCCACAATTTATTTCAAGATTAAAAATTAATTTTTCCATTTTTATTTAATTTTATTTGATTTAAATCATTTTAAATCTTTAAAATTCAAATAAAAATCAAGAAAATTAATGGAGGGATATCTTTGAGTTTGAATAGCTTTGATACACCATCATTCACCTTCCAAATTCGTGCAAGGCCTATTCCAAGCAAGAAATTCAAATTTTAACAAGAATGGTAAGTTGCTTTAATGGAGGTTATGGCAAAATCTCAAGCATAATTGCAAGGCTTCAAGGCTCATTATATGGATTGATACTCATTCAAAACCATATATGCAAGCTTTCCCAACACAATTCACGACCTAGAAACACTCATACAGCATAAGCCATTTCAATTTTTTCAAGAGAAAAGTGACAAATCGAAAACCATCTTCCAGCATATTTCAAGCCTCCATTTTAATCCAGACACACTCCTTACATTGCCAGGGACGATTTGCAAGCACAAACAAGCCCTAACACCATCAGAATCGAAGCACACAACTCATACGGTTTGCATATATTTCCCAATTTACATATCACATTCCATGCGTTTTTAATACATTCTCTTGAGTGATTTGTGTTGCTGACATCCTTCCAAAGCTATTGGCATTGTCTAATTTCATTATCATGTACAGAATCATGATTTGCCATTAAAACACTTTAGGGTTTTCAAGGTTTAAAATTGGGGGTTTTGCTATACTGTAAAATCAGGACTCCAAACAGGCATGGACGAATTCAGCTGGACGAGACGAACAAAATGGGATCCTCGCGCCTTTTTTATGTTGTCCCAATTTCTAATCGCTATTTTTCACTATTGAAATTAGTGGGGGTTTAAAACCCCCGCTATTTGCTTGCTTTTTGTTTCAGGAAATGAAGAAGACGACATGCGTGGCAGTGCATGGTTGGAAGATTCAAATCCTGCGCGCTCTTTTTTTCTTTTTCAGCATATGACGCTTTTGTTTTATATTATATTTCTTTTCCATTTTATTAACAAGCGCGCAGGTTTGGTTCAGTGGTTGGCTACGTGGTTTGCATTCACTGGGACCTGGGTTCGATTCCCAGGTCCCCCCATAATTCTCATGTTATTTTTCCAAGTGCTTTCCTGTGCAGATTCCAAACTGAGGCGCACCATAAACCTCACATCTCTGCCTGCCAAGTGTCCACAGATGCAGATCCAAGGGCCAAGCATAGGGACCATGGTGCTCTGGAGTCAGCGCATGCGTAGGCTATCCAAAAAGTTAAACGAGCTGAAGCTTTAGTGGGCCTTAAATCTCAATCTCACACCCTCCTTCCTGGCCCAATACCCCCTTCCATTGGTTATTTCTTTTCTTTTCATTTTTATTTTCCAATTTAATTTCTAACCTTTTTTTATTTTATCACTTATTAACTTAACTAATATTTTCATAAAAAATCAAAAAAATAGAACTAACATCATTATTATTATTATTATTATTATTATTTTATTTTGTAAATAAAATATTAACAAATAAATAGTTTAAATAGGCAATTTTAACTTCTTTTCTTAAATAATTAAAATAGATTTAGAATTAGGTAAAATTAACTTTTAATTTCATTTCTTTTTATTTTATTTCATAAAAACATAAAAACAAAAAAATATATTTTCTTTTAATTAAATTAATTAATTAGTCATTAGTTAGTTTTAATTTCATTTTAATTACAAAAAGACAAAAAAATCAATTTCTTTTCTTAAAAGGGTCAACACCCTTAGGACATTCCCGATTCTTTCTTTCGCGCGTATTTTAGTTTTAATTCCTTATTTTTGATTATTATGTAACTGCCTCCGGATGTAATAGTAATTAGGATTTTTATTGCTTTACTTTCCGTACTTATTTACCAAAAACGGGTCTTTGTATTTTTGGCGATGTATAGACCCGCGCCTTGTAATAGCGTAGGATTTATGTTTCCGCAATTTACTTTCTGCACCCCTTAACTGCTAAACTTGCATGAAAGAATGTATGGTGAATAAAAAACAACTCGTAGCTCACTAATTACCAAGACAAACATTAACTGAATACAACACACAATGCACACACCACTTCTAGGGTACGCCTCACTCGTTGCCTTCGAAACGTGGTCATCAAGTATAGGACGTTTTAGAGGTCACCCTTAGTCTAAAGATCCAGTTGCCTCGAAACAGTTGCCTCGAAACGGTTGCCTCGGATATAAAGGATCTAGGACATTAGGGTTACTTCTAAGGTGTCCTGACTGTTGCTTCGGTGACCATACTGTCCCTAAAATCGAATTGACCCGAACACCTCCAACGGTGGTGCTACCTACCTCTCAATGGTGGGATGGCACTACCTAAAGGACACTTACACAGCTTAATTCCTTAGGGTAGGTAGATGACTCATGGGTACTTGCTCTTTTCAAAAACAAACAAAATACTTTTCACACCTTACACTTTCAAAAGCTTTCAAAACAAATTTTTCAAACACTCTTGAGGACAGATACAAGAGTCATTCAGAAATCTTTCAATGAAACTTTTTTTCAAACCCACTCACATTTTGAAAAGCAAACATTTTGAAAACATAAGAGCAAGTACCTAAGAGCCCATGGATAACCATGGATAGAAAGGGTGCTAACACCTTCCCTTTCTATAAATCTACCTCCCGAACCGAGAAACATTCTCATAAGGAATTTTGTTGTGCTTTTGTCCTTTCCATGTTGGAGAACATAAAAGACGGTGGCGACTCTTGCTTACCGCGACATTTCGCGAACCAGCTTTAAACAGTCAGTTCTATTTCCACCGATCACACTAATCATGTAAAAGTATTCAACTTAAATTGTTCTGTAGTATTTATCAATTTAAAAACCCTCGATTCACACTCTCGTGGTCTTACCTCGGATCATACTCCTAAAGCCAAATGTCTACTCTCGCTAGCCCATAAGTGTTTAGAAAGCATCTTTTTGAAAACTAAATAAATCTAATTCGTTTTAAAGCGCTCTCGTTGTATTTAAATTGAATGCCTAACTTTAGCTATCCGGTTAAAACCTCACACTCTCGTGGTCTTGATTTCTCCCTATTTTACTTTCCTTACTCTCGTAACAAAAAGCTTAATTTTTAATTATAAAAAGTCACGGCCAGAAATTAAGTTAATTAATGTTTTAGCTTAGAAATACATTAATTCATTCGGTTATTTCATCACACCCCGACTACGGGTGTTTAGCTACTCATAATACTCGGAATTAAAATGCAGGAAATAAAATCGGAAAACAATAACACATGCATTATAATTAAAGAATAGAAATTTAACATAAATAAATTTGCAATTATATCAAATACAATAAAAACCTGAAAAGCAATAATATCCTAGATCCTTTTTCCACAAGCCGGCAAGATTGGAACGTCGGAATGAAAATTAAGATGAACGAAGTGCGAAAATAGAATCGAGATTTAAAATCGGCAGAGCTTCCGCAAGGTTTTTGTGAACTGAACTCTCCTCCCCTTTCTTTCTTAGTCTAAGCTATTTATAGAGAATAAAATACGGTTGGAATTATATTTCAGTGGCTAGATTCTTGGCTTGCTAAGAAAAATAAGGAGAAGGTGGTCTTGGTTGTTGGAGAAAAACAAGGTGTACATGCATGTTGTTACTTGACCACGTCCTGTTACTTGACCACTTCCAAAATAGCCACTAATATGCTTGTTACGATCGTAGCTGCTTCATTACGTGCAGTTTCCATAAGATAGCGCGTTACGGTCGTGGCAAGGGCGTGACAGTCGTAACACGCTTCTGAAGCATCTTACGGTCGTGGCAAGGGCGTGACAACCGTAATAGCAGCAATTATGGATTTTTTTGACAGATTTATCTTTTCTCTTCTGGTCTTGGCCGCAATCTCGCACATTTCACGTTTCTTTCTAGTTTGAGCTGAGATATGTTGTACCTGCATAAAATCATACAAAACTCGGAATATTCGAGGGTTAATCGGGTCAATATGATATAAAGCGGATTAATTTTATGGTAAATATATGATACGATTTCTCGTTATCAAATCCTACCATACTTAAACCTTTGCTTGTCCTCAAGCAAATAGTCATAAAAATCGGACAAGTGTTCGCTAGGCGCACATGCACGACATACCTTTTATTTTCGAGATAAAATACATGAAACCAATCGTTAGTTGGCCGATACTTGAGTAAAACGTCAGTGATACGCCAATGACACAATTGGGTCGCGTATTTCCATTTTAACAAACCGATTAATCGCTTCGTCACATTTCAACCTCGATCCTCTCGTGCTTTTTTCGCCCGGTTTCGTTCTGGCGCAATCACATTAAGCCCTTTGTCTCTGCACGCACGTAGTGGAGTAGCCGGTTAGTGACTTTGATCCTATTTTTGTCACGGGGTCTGGTACACGGATGTGGTTACCCTAGATTTTTCCAAATCGGAGGTTGCGGGGGATCGATCCGTAGCACGCCCTACCAAGTTCAGAACCAGATACCTCTGAACCAACCAACAATGGACTTCTTCTCTTATACTTATGTCTCGTATGCGATCTTTGTCTTTTGGCACAAGATTTTCTTTGCTTAGCATCGAGATGAGAAGTGTGTTTCATTGATTAGGCATCAAACACTTATATTCATCGGCTCCCCACGTGGTTTGTGTCCAGACGGTGCTGACTGCTAGTATAAACTACTAGGGGTTACTTCAGAACTTAAAAATCAAGGTGTACATATAACGTTTTGTTTAGACGTGTTGCATAAGTAGGATGTTTGAGGTGTCATAGTCGTATTGATTTTGTTTACTCGTTCTCGTCTTCCTAACTAGGTTTCCGTTTTAAGGTAGGTATGTCAAGCTATGCGAGCAGAGAATTTTTTGGTATGGCTTAAAATATGGGGAAAACTTGAAAACTTGAAAACTTGAAAATATCATAGAATTACCATAAATTTACTAGATTTTTGCAACATGAAGAAAATATAGTGCCTCTCCCACACGATATCAGACATTGTCTCAATGTCAAGATATATGGTAGGAAGGATTACAAATAGAAAAAATGTACGGAAAGGGAAATGAATGTAATACAGAAACAAAAAACAAAAGAAAACTATTGGTGGCCTCTGCCTCTACTTCGGGTGCGGGAGCGTCGGGTAGGTGTGGCCTCGAGGTCGGTACCATGCGAGCCAAGAGAGGTTACGTCCACTCGTAAGGCGTTAAGCTCAGAGAAAACCTCGTCCAGCTTCTCGTTGACGTTGCGCTGGTCGCTCAGGATTTGGACGTTATGTGCATGAAGAGCAGCTCTTTGGAGTTAAGCTTATGGTTACTATCCCTTGCGAAAATGGTGTTGCATAGAATGCGATGGAAGTAGCGAATGGCGGGGTTATGGATTTGTGTGGCATTGAGGTGATCGTAGGAGTTAGCACGGTTGTTGGTTAGGCTATGCCATAGGTTAAAGGATTCCTTATGGAAGGTGTCAGGTACACGGAGGTGAGCGCCTTCATCAGTACAGAAGTCGAGTAATCTACCGGATGCATTTTGAGAGAAGTCGTATTTGTTTCCGAAAATGCAAAACCGTACCGCACCGTTAAGTTGATTTGTTGGACCATTAGGGGTGATGTAGTAGAAGGAACTGAGGAACTCGAGAGTGAGATTCTCGTACGTGGGTCTGGGCTGGCTACAGAGGGTCCAAAGGTTGACATTTTGTAGGAGATGTTGGACACTTTGAAGTAATCCGAGGTCTCTGAGGCAGTCAATGTCGACGTACCTCGTGGGATGGAGGCCTCGGCGTTGGAACTTCAAGAACTTCGTGCGCTGGGTTTCACCTTGTTTACCATCGCGTAAGTAGATGCCTGGGATTTGTTGGTTTATGTTTGCCATTTTTGAATGCTAAAGTGTTAGAGAGAGTGGGTTTGGGTTGTGGGATGGAGTTTGTGAGGGATCAATTTTGAGATGTATATATGATGAGGGAAAGTATTGGGAAGGTTGAAAATTAATGGAGAATAATGGTGAGTTAAGTGGTGTGAATGGGGATTGATGGAGGTAGTGGGAAGGTTTAGAAGTAGTGGAGGAAGAGGGAAAGGTTGCAGAAGAAGAGCTACTGTCTGCTATAGGGGTTACTGATATAACCCGTGTTACGGTCGTAACACAGGAATGACGATCGTAACACGCTAAAAGGCGTGTGGCGATCGTAAGAGGGTTGTGACGGTCGTAACAGCTGCAAAATGTGCAATTTTTAGCAGACAGTTCTGTACCAATTCTGCAACATCCTATCTCTACACAGAGGCATTTCAATAGCAATATATATTCAATGGTATACCAAGCAAATGCAAGCATATATATTCCAAAACATCACACCATCCATCGATAAGAGCAAAGCCCGCAATTTATGTAAAGCATTATAATTTGCGCAGAGGAAACTAGCAAATGAGTATTAAATAACTGAAACTATGATTTCGTAAATTTGCTTGTTCAACACCAGAAACTCAAAAACTACATAAAAGTAAATTTGTTCTAAATTAAAACGAAACTGAAAATATGCGAAAATGGGAAACTTCCTAGAAACAAAACAAAATGAAATATAAAACTAGAGCTGTCGTTTGTGAGTTCATCCAAGCTTTTCTTTTATGTCTTCGAGTGAATTATGAATGTGATAAAATTGCTCCACGGTTATATCAGTTAATCCCATTATCTCCAGACGCATGCTTTTTATTTCATCTTTAATTCCATTAATGTTAGTCTGGTAGGTATTAAGTGTGGTAACAATTTTATTCAGATTTTCAGTGTAATCCTTCTTGGTTGTTTTAGAGGCTTCATGGGCCTCTGCCATGTTGAGGTTTTCAAAGTAACCAGGAGGAGTCTCAGGGTCACCAATGTCGGACATAACATCATCATAAATTTGATAATCTTGAGGTGTCTCAGGTGTAGGAGGGTGGTCGGGTGGGTTTAGCTCATAAAGCCATTTATCACGGTTATGGACACTTACTTTGTTATGGTTTGGAAGGGTGAATAGGTTTACAACTTCCTCTCTTATCAAATACTCATAAGGTGGGTAATCATGGTTTGCTATTATACGGCGGTCAAAGCAAAAAGCAATATTCATTGGACGAATCATACCAAAATGTGGGCATCTATTCAGCTGGTGTCTGAGGCCGAGGGCATGTGCAATCATTATGACTAGGCCACCTATGATGATTGGTTCATCAGGGTTATCGATAATGCGGTAAAAGGTTTGCATTAGGAATGGCACGACATTAACGGGGTGGCCTTGGTGCATACAATATAGTAAAAATACCTCGTCCTTAGACACTGCAGTACGGTTCTCCTCTTTCCCGAATACAGTGTGGGCTAGGATCTTATAGAAGTAGCGGATGGCAGGGTTATGTATCTTATCATTATCCATGTTATCCGCATCAGGGTGATAATTACCAGTTAAAGTCCCCCAAAAGTAGTCTAGCTCAATATCCATTAGTTCAACCTGGGTAGTAGAGTAAGCAAAAGGGCCGCTAGGGAATCCTAACAGGTCAGCTGGTTCCTTATGAGTGTAAATAAACTCAATGCCAAAGAGACGGAAACTTATAAATCATTTTCGGGTCCCTTTTCCATGTTCGGGTATATGGACTAGTGAGCTTAGAAATTCAAAGGTGAGCTCATGGTAGGTGGCAAACCTAGTCTTAATGTGGGCTTTTTCCCACCCCAGCTGGTTAAACAAGTACAAAACACTATCCAATATACCTAGAGCATTCATAGTGGGTTCATCATAATAAAGTGTCAAACCAATGTTTCTTTTTGATAATTCCTCGAATTTTCTCTTTTGGTTTATACCCCTAAAGGTGGTTTCCAAGAAATTATGTGGCTTTGGTTCCATGGTTATTGTTAGGGAAACAAGTCAACAGAGAAGGTAGAAGAGAAACAAAAACTTTTCAGAAATCCTGTGGCAATTAAAATTATTTTTGAAATCAGCAGCAGTTTTATGAAAATTATAACAAAAGAAGGAAAACGAAAAATAAATCTTAAATAGGAATAAATGCAAAAACGAAAAGTATAATAAATAAATAAATAAATAGAAACAAATAACAATTAACAAATAGGTGGGTTGCCTCCCACTTAGCGCTGTTTTTAACGTTAAAAGCCTGACATAGTGCCTAGCAGCAAATTATTCGGGTGAAATATTGGGCAATTTTAAAAGTCTTAGACTATTCGTATAGTCTCTATTTTCAATGTTATTGTATATTTTTAATCGCTGCCCGTTTACTGTAAACGGGTCAGTATTTCTATCCTTAATTTCTATTGCCCCGCTAGGGAACACTTTTGTAATTTCATACGGACCTGACCATCTAGATTTTAATTTACCAGGGAAAAGCCTAAGTCTTGAGTTAAATAATAGTACGACATCTCCAACACTAAATTATTTCCTAGATAAATGCTTATCATGCCATTTTTTAGTTCTTTCTTTGTATATTTTAGCATTCTCGTAAGCATCTAATCTTAATTCTTCTAATTCATTTAAATCCAGGACTCGTTTTTCTCCCGCAACAGTGTAGTTCATGTTGAGCGTTTTAATCGCCCAATACGCTTTGTGTTCTAATTCTACTGGGAGGTGACAGGATTTTCCGTATACGAGCTTGAAGGGTGTAGTTCCTATAGGGGTCTTGTAGGCCGTCCTATAGGCCCATAAAGCTTCGTTGAGCTTTAATGACCAATCTTTCCTGGTTGTGGCTACAGTTTTTTCTAAGATCTGCTTAATTTCTCTGTTTGAGACTTCAACTTGTCCACTGGTTTGTGGGTGGTATGGTGTCGCTATACGATGTTTCACTCCATACTTAAATAGTAATTTGTCGAATATTTTTTAGATGAAATGGGAGCCACCGTCACTAATTACGAGTCTCGGTACACCGAATCTTGGAAAAATTATGTTTCTAAAGAGTTTGATTACCACTCGTGTGTCATTTGTAGGAGAGGCTATGGCCTCAATCCATTTTGAAACATAATCGACCGCGACGAGGATATATTTGTTTCCAAAAGAAGATGGGGAAGGGTCCCATGAAATCGATTCCCCATACGTCGAAGATTTCTACCTCTAGGATTCCTCTTTGAGGCATTTCATCGCGTCTTGAAATATTACCGGTGCGTTGACACCGATCGCAATTTCTAACAGCGATGTGGACATCTTTCCATAGATTAGGCCAGAATAGGCCAGCTTGTAAGATCTTTGCACAAGTTTTGGAAATGCTTGCGTGTCCCCCGTAAGGAGATGAGTGACAGTGGGAAATGACATCTTCTATCTCTTCCTCGGGTATGCATCGACGGAAGATTCCGTCTGGTCCTCTTTTAAACAGTAAGGGTTCGTCCCAATAGTAGTGTTTTAGATCGTGGAAGAATTTCTTTTTCTGTTGGTAGGTAAGGTCTGGTGGGAGCGCGTTGGCAGCTAGATAGTTAACTATGTCGGCATACCATGGCAATCCCATGGTTGCATGGATTGCTTTTACGGCTTCCTTGGGTTTTGGTTCGTTTAGGTTTAATTGAGCTAGGTCGCTCCTTATTTGGGTTATCAGTTGTTCATATGGAAAATCGTCGTTAATCGGCACTTGTTTGGGTTTTATATCTTCCAATCTTGACAAGTGATCCGCTACGACGTTTTTGGTCCCTTTTTTATCCTTAATTTCTAAGTCAAATTCTTGCAAAAGTAGGATCCATCTGAGGAGCCTTGGTTTTGCATCTTTCTTATTTAATAGATATTTATAGCAGCGTGGTCCGTGTAGATGGTGATTTTCGCTCCTACTAGATAGGAACGGAATTTGTCAAGCGCGAAGACGACTGCTAACAGCTCTTTCTCAGTCGTGGCGTAGTTCATTTGGGTTGGGTCTAGCGTTCTACTAGCGTAGTAAATGGCGTGTAGTTTCTTGTCTTTCCTCTGTCCAAGAATTGCGCCTACGGCGTAATCACTCGCGTCGCACATGATTTCGAAGGGTAAATTCCAATCGGGCAGTTGCATGATTGGTGCGGTGATAAGGGCTGATTTTAGAGTTTCAAACGCTTTATGACAATCATCGTCGAATACGAACTCAACGTCTTTCATTAACAGACCGGTAAGTGGTTTAGTAATTTTTGAGAAATCTTTAATGAATCGCCGGTAAAAACCGGCGTGTCCTAAAAAGCTTCGTATTTCTCTAACAGTCTTAGGTGGTCGGAGTTCTTTTATGACTTCTATTTTGGCTTTGTCAACTTCAATCCCTTTATTGGATATGACATGTCCTAGCACGATTCCTTCTCTGACCATGAAATGGCATTTTTCCCAATTGAGCACGAGGTTTACTTTTACACATCTTTCTAAGACTTTCTCTAGGTTTGATAGACATCCTTCGAAACTTCCCCCACACACTAAGAAATCATCCATGAACACTTCCATGATGTTGTCTATAAAATATGCGAAGATTGACATCATACATCGTTGGAAGGTAGCTGGGGCATTACACAATCCGAAAGGCATCCGTCTATATGCGAACGTTCCATACGGACACGTGAAAGTAGTCTTGTCTTGATCGTTAGGGTGAATGGGAATTTGAAAGAATCCGGAGTAACCGTCTAGATAGCAGAAATAGGAATGTTTGGCTAACCGTTCTAGCATTTGGTCTATGAAGGGTAGAGGAAAATGGTCTTTACGAGTGGCTTTTTTTAGTTTTCTATAATCTATACACACTTTATGTCCATTGACTACTCTTTGCGTTATTGGTTCGCCTTTCGCGTTCTTAGCAACGGTGATACCTCCTTTCTTGGGTACCACGTGTACTGGGCTTACCCACTTACTATCAGAGATCGGGTATATGATTCCAGCTTCCATAAGCTTTGTAATTTCATCTCTGACTACAGTGCTAAGAATCAGGTTAATCCTTCTTTGAGGTTCTCTAGAGGTTTTACAATTCTCTTCTAGCATAATACGGTGCATACAAATTGAAGGACATATTCCTTTCAAATCAGATATGTTATAACCTAGTGCGGTTGGATACCTTCTTAGGACGTCTAAAAGTTTTTCATTTTCGAGCTTTCCTAAGTTGGAGTTTACTATTACTGGTCGCGTGTGTTTGGTATCAAGGAATTCATATCTTAGATTCTTAGGCAAGATTTTCAATTCTACACTGGGGTTCTTCGGGCATGGCATATGATTGGGCGTGAGTGCTAAGCTTTCGTTTAGACTGTCATCGTTTTCGAATATTGGAGGGGTTTGGATTTCCATTATCTCAGAATATTTTGTCTGTTCTGCTTCCATTTCTCTTACGCACTCCTCTATGACATCTATAAGATAACATGTGTCGTTCATGGCTGGTGCTTGTAAGAATTGAGTAAGGATGAACTCCACTTTTTCTTCTCTAACTTAGAATGTTAGTCTGCCCTTCTTTACATCAATTATAGCTCCGGCGGTGGCTAGGAAGGGTCTTCCTAGTATGATAGGGGTAACTGAGACCTCGGTTATGTCCATGATGATGAAATCGGTCGGGATATAGAATTGACCTATCCTAACTGGAACGTTTTCCAATATACCTACAGGGTATTTAACTGATCGGTCAGCTAATTGGACGGACATTTTCGTGGGTCTGAGTTCTCCCATCTCTAGCTTTTTGCAGATAGATAGAGGCATGACGCTAATACTTGCTCCTAAGTCACATAGAGCTTTGTCTATGACAAATTTTCCAATATTACAAGGTATAGAGAAACTACCTGGGTCTTTTAACTTAGGAGGCATATTGTTTTGAATGATCGCGCTACACTCGGCAGTGAGTGTAACTGTTCCGTTATCTTCTATCTTTTTCTTGTTGGATAGAATTTCCTTGAGAAATTTAGCGTACGAGGGCATCTGAGTGATGGCTTCTGTAAAAGGTATTGTGATATTGAGTTGTTTCAGAAGTTCAACGAATTTCTTGAATTGGCCCATCGTTTTGGAATTTGTAAGTCTCTGAGGATACGAAATTGGTGGTTTATAAGGTGGTGGAGGTACATAAGGCTTCTCTTGCTCCACTACCTCTTGAGTTTCGTTTTCCTTTTCTTTTTCTTTGGGTTCATTGGCTCTGTCAATCGGCTCGCTCTGTTTTTGGTACATGGCTGGATTTTCTAGTCTTGGGTCAACAGGTCCGTCGAGTTCTTTTCCACTTCTCAGTATCACAGCATTAGCATGTCCTTTTGGGTTGGGCTGTGGTTGACCAGGAAAAATTCCAGCCAGTGCTGCAGTAGGTGCTTGTTGTTGAGCTACCTGTGAAATTTGCGTCTCAAGCATCTTGTTATGGGTGGCTAAAGCATCAACCTTGCTAGCTAATTGTTTTATCTGCTCATTAGTATGTAAATTCTGATACATAACGTCTTTATTAGTCTGAGCTTGGGAAGCAATGAAGTGTTCTATCATGATTTCTAGGTTAGATTTCCTAGGAGTATTAGGTCCATTACCAGGATGATTTGGGATAGCTTTTGGATAACCGGGTGGTGTGGCGGGAGCTTGTCCAGGCGCGTATAACGCGTTGTTGCTTTTGTATGAAAAATTCGGATGATTTTTCCAACCAGGGTTATAGGTATTGCTATAAGGGTTCCCTTGTACGTAATTCGCTTATTCGGATGGAACTCCCGTTAGTAGTGGGAATTCTGGAGCAGGATGTGATTGAAGACCACATAGATCGCAGGTTTGGACAACTGCAGCTATAGTAGCTGCAGGAGTAGTGGTAAGGTTTTCTAACTTTTGGGTAAGAGCCTCCACTTTAGCATTGACTTGGTCTAGAATATTCACTTCAGACATTCCACCTTTGGTTTGGGATTTCTCCACATTAGCTCTTTCTCTTCCCCATTGATAGTGGTTTTGGGCCATACATTCGATAAGTTGATTTGCTTCGGCATATGGTTTATCCATCAGTGCGCCACCAGCAGCGGCGTCTATAGTCAATCTTGTGTTATACAAGAGACCGTTATAAAATGTATGAATGATCAGCCATTCTTCTAAACCATGATGAGGACAGAGTCTAATCATATCCTTGTATCGTTCCCATGCTTCAAAAAGTGATTTGTTATCTTTTTGTCTAAAACCGTTGATGTTAGCTCTAAGCATAGCAGTTTTGCTTGGTGGGAAATATCTAGCCAAGAAGACTTTCTTCAATTCATCCCATGTGGTGATTGAATTTGAAGGAAGAGATTGGAGCCAGGCTCGGGCTCTGTCTCTTAAAGAAAAAGGAAATAGGCGCAGTCGTATCGCCTCGGGGTTTACACCATTCGCTTTTACAGTGTCTGTGTACTGCACAAACACTGACAGATGTAGATTAGGGTCGTCAGTCGGAGATCCAGAAAATTGGTTCTACTGAACGGCGGATAGAAGCGAAGGTTTCAGCTCGAAATCATTTCGAGCAATAGCAGGAGCGGCAATGCTGTTGTGAGGTTCCGCTTGCGAAGGAACTGCGTAGTCCTTAAGAGCGCGAGGCGGATTCGGTACGTCAGCCATTGTCGATTCTTCGATAAATTCTGATAACGGGATATCAGGAATTTTAGTCGGAGGAAGGTTGTTGAGAGATCGGTATTCTTGAATTCGGCGTCTTAATCTTAAGTAACGCTCGATATCGTTAATTTGTAGATGCAAAGGCTCGTTTTGCGAACGAGTGTTTGGCATACAACAGAGGGAAATATAAAAAGTTGCCTTAGTCTAGACAGCGTTGTTTTCAGAATACACTAGTGACTAAACTAAAGTCCCCGGCAACGGCGCCAAAAACTTGATGTGTCTGTTGCGATTGACCTAATGTGTCTAACGGTATCTTAACTGCAAGTGCACAATCTATCGTGGTAGTAATAAAAGATGTCGAACCCACAGGGACTTCGTAATCACTCTAGTGTTATAAAACAGGTTAGTTTAGCTAAGGCGGAAATTGTCACGTTTGGTTTTTTAGAAGTTTAAAACTAAAGGAGAAACTAAATTCAATTAAAAGGATTATGAAATTAAAGCTGTCGGAGTGTAATGTTTTGAACCTACGCGAGTTAAATTGTACCTAAGCATGTAAAAGTATTCAACTTAAATTGTTCTGTAGTATTTATCAGTTTAAAAACCCTCGATTCACACTCTCGTGGTCTTACCTCGGATCATACTCCTAAAGCCAAATGTCTGCTCTCGCTAGCCCATAAGTGTTTAGAAAGCATCTTTTTGAAAACTAAATAAATCTAATTCGTTTTAAAGCGCTCTCGCTGTATTTAAATCGAATGCCTAACTTTAGCTATCCGGTTAAAACCTCACACTCTCGTGGTCTTGATTTCTCCCTATTTTACTTTCCTTACTCTCGTAACAAAAAGCTTAATTTTTAATTATAAAAAGTCACGGCCAGAAATTAAGTTAATTAAGGTTTTAGCTTAGAAATACATTAATTCATTCGGTTATTTCATCACACCCCGACTACGGGTATTTAGCTACTCATAATACTCGGAATTAAAATGCAGGAAATAAAATCGGAAAACAATAACACATGCATTATAATTAAAGAATAGAAATTTAACATAAATAAATTTGCAATTATATCAAATACAATAAAAACCTGAAAAGCAATAATATCCTAGATCCTTCTTCCACAAGCCGGCAAGATTGGAACGTCGGAATGAAAATTAAGATGAACGAAGTGCGAAAATAGAATCGAGATTTAAAATCGGCAGAGCTTCCGCAAGGTTTTTGTGAACTGAACTCTCCTCCCCTTTCTTTCTTAGTCTAAGCTATTTATAGAGAATAAAATACGGTTGGAATTATATTTCAGTTGCTAGATTCTTGGCTTGCTGAGAAAAATAAGGAGAAGGTGGTCTTGGTTGTTGGAGAAAAACAAGGTGTACATGCATGCTGTTACTTGACCATGTCCTGTTACTTGACCACTTCCAAAATAGCCACTAATATGCTTGTTACGGTCGTAGCTGCTTCGTTACGTGCAGTTTCCATAAGATAGCGCGTTACGGTCGTGGCAAGGGTGTGACGGTCGTAACACGCTTCTGAAGCGTCTTACGGTCGTGGCAAGGGCGTGACGACCGTAATAGCAGCAATTATGGATTTTTTTGACAGATTTATCTTTTCTCTTCTGGTCTTGGCCGCAATCTCGCACGTTTCACGTTTCTTTCTAGTTTGAGCTGAGATATGTTGTACCTGCATAAAATCATACAAAACTCGGAATATTCGAGGGTTAATCGGGTCAATATGATATAAAGCGGATTAATTTTACGGTAAATATATGATACGATTTCTCGTTATCACTGACTCACACCACCTTATTGATATCAAAGATGGATCCAATCAAGTATATCTTCGAGAAGCCTACCTTGTTCGGAAGAATAACAAGATGGCAGATGATCTTGACTGAGTATGAAATCCAGTACACAACCCAAAAGGAAATCAAGGGAAGTGTGTTGGCGGATCATTTGGCGCATCAGGCTGTAGACGACTACCAATCCATGAACTTCGAATTTCCAGATGAGAACATCATGTTGGTGACCGACTGTGAAATACCTGGACCGGATGAAGGACCTGAGGAAGGATCCCGATGGTCTATGTAATTGGATGGAGCTTCAAACGCTTTGGCTAATGGCATTGGCGCCATGATCATATCTCCTGAAGGCTGTCATATTCCGTTCACCGCCCGATTATGTTTTAACTACACCAACAACATGGCGGAATATGAAGCGTGCATCATGGGCCTTCGAGCAGCTATTGACCTAAGGATTAAGTTCTTAAGTGTATTCGGAGATTCCGCTCTCGTGATCAGTATCAAAGGCGGGTGGGATACGAAGCACCCAAATCTTATTCCTTACAAAGAGTATGTACTGACATTTCTTCCACACTTCGAGGAGATAACCTTTGAACACTTCCCAAGAGAGGAGAACCAGTTGGCGGATGCGCTAGCTACTATGTCTTCTATGTTCAAGGTCAGATGGGACAATGAGGCTCCCCGGATTACCATTGAGAGGTTGGACGAACCCGCACATTGCTGTGACATTGAGACTGAAGAGGTAACAGATGAACCCTGGTTTCACGAGGTAAAGAGGTACCTTGAGGCTCAGGAATACCCCGAGGGTGCATCTGTTATTGATAAAAAGTTTCTGAGGAGGTTCGCGGCAAAGTTCTTCATCAGTAATGGTATCCTTTACAAGCGTAACCATGATTCAACCTTACTGCAATGTTGGATAAGAACGAGGCAGAAAGGATCATGGAGGAGTTGCATGAAGGTACTTTTGGAACCCATTCCAGTGGACACACCATGGCGGAAAAAATCCTTCGGGCGGGATATTATTGGTCCACAATGGAAGCCGACTGTTATCAGCATTCTCGGACCTGTCACAAGTGCCAAGTCTATGCTGATAAGGTGAATATACCTCTATTTCCTCTGAATGTCTTGACAGCTCCTTGGCCTTTTGCAATGTGGGGCATCAATATGATTGGCGAGATCAGACCTACTGCGTCCAACAGGAACCGTTTCATCCTGGTAGCAATTGACTATTTTACAAAGTGGGTTGAAGCAGCTTCCTTTGCTACTGTAACCAAGAACTTCGTGGCACGGTTTATTCGGCACAATTTGATCTGTCGATACGGTGTACCAGAGAGGATCATTATGGACAATGGTACAAATCTCAACAATACAATGATCACCGAACTTTGTAAGAAGTTCAAGATACAGCATCACAACTCTTCTCCCTACCGACCGAAGATGAATGGGGCTGTTGAAGTGGCTAATAAGAACATCAAGAAGATTGTGTAGAAGATGACGGTGATATACAAAGACTGGCATAAGATGTTACCATTCGTTCTTCACGGGTATCGTACCTCAGCACGAACGTCAACAGGGGAAACACCCTATTCCTTGGTATATGGTATGGAGGCAGTCCTGCCCATTGAAGTTCAGATACCCTCTCTTCGGATTATGAAGGATGCAGGTTTGAGCAAAGACGACTGGATTCAGACCCGGCTTGATCAGCTGAATTTAATCGACGAAAAGAGACTTACTGATATTTGTCATGGTCAGACGTATCAAAAATGGATGATCAATGCATTTAACAAGAGAGTCAGACGACAAGAATATCAAGTTGGGGATCTAATAATCAAGCGCATCATACTGCCTCAAGGTGATCCCAGGGGCAAATGGACCCCTACGTACGAAGGGCCGTTTGTGGTTAAAAACATTTTCTCGGGAGGAGCTATGATTCTAACCACCATGGATGGTGATGACCTTCCTCACTCTGTCAATGCAGACATAGTGAAAAAATACTACGCATAATCAAAGACCCGCTAGGTCGACTGGCCTAGGCAAAAATAAGGGATGAAAATGAAAAACTAGACACCCGGCAAGTCGAAAACCTGAAAAGGAGGCTTGGGCAAAAAAGGGTATCTCGCTGGACTGAAAACCCGAAAGGGCGGTCCAGGCAAAAATTAGGGATTAAAGCGTAACACTATGTGTGATACGGTGGAAGAACTGACTGTTTTTTGGAATGCTGGTTCGTGTTTTGCGTTTGTGTTTGCAAAATGTTGCGGTAAGCAAGAGTTGCCACCGACTTTTATTTTATCCAATAAGGAAAGGAAAAAAGCACAGAAAAATTCCTTTTTCGAGATATTTCTGAGTACAAATTGTTTTCTTTGTGTTTGTGGGTTTTGAAAAGTTTGTTTTAACTTCGATTTAACTTTTTCTTCTGTCCTCAAGAGTGTAATGAAGTGCTTTTGAAAACTTGTCCGTTAAAAGTGTAAGTGTGAAAAAGTTTTGTTTTGATTGAGCAAGTACTTAAGAACTAATCTACCTACTCGAAAAAGGAATCGTTCTATGTTTTTTTCCTTTAGACAATGCTATCCCACTATTAGTGAGTAGGTAGCACCGTCGTTGAATTTTGAGGGTTAATTCGAAAGAGGGACATACAGTCATTAAAGCAACGTTAGGACGTCTTAGTGGTAACCCTAATGTCTTAGATCATTTATCCGAGGCGACGATATCCAAGGCAACCTTTCCGAGGCAACTTATGATCTTTTAGACAAGAGGGAGATCTCTAAAATAACCTATACTCAATGGCCGTTTTAACAAAGGCAACTAAGTGGGAGTGTACCCTAGGAGTGCGCATGTGTGAGTGTGTTGGTTTCAGTTATTTATCTTTGCACATGTTTAGGGTGATCTAACTGTTTTAAATTTAGTCATTCATTCTTATCTTGCAAACCCTATTATCAGACATCTAGCAGTTGAATATTTGCAGAAATTAAAGTGCAAAATTTAAACTAAACTATTACAAGGCGTTAGGTATTTACATCACCAAAAACAAACCCTTTAAAAGCGGAAAAAAATAAATAAATGTCCTAGTTAAAAGTTATTATAAACCGGGAGCAAATATAATAATTGGATAAAATAAAACGCGCGAGAAAATTAGATCGAATGCGAGAACTAGGGTTTTGACCCTCTTAATCAAAAGAAAATGTTTTTTGTTGTTTTTAATATTTTTTAAGAAAAGAAATTAAGTCCTAAAATTAAATGCTAAATTAATTAGTTAATTAAATTAATTGATGAAAAAAAAAAGAAAAAAAAATTAAATGTCATATTTTTTGGATTTTTGTTATTTCAGGAAAAGAAATAAAATAATTAAATTAGTAATAAAAACCTATTGATTCTAATTGATTTTAATTATTTACAAAAATAGATTAAAATTATCTAACATTAATAACCTAATTAAATTAATTGATTTTTTACTAAAAATAAATACCCTAAATTTAATTTATGAAAAATACTATTTTTATGATTTTTTTGATAAAAAGAAAATTAATTTGTTGGTTAGTAAATAAATAAAAAGCAAATAAATTAAATAGAATAATAATAAAATAAAAAGTGAAAGGATAGAGATGGCCCTGATTAGAGGGGGTGTGTCTAGCAAGAATTTGGGCCCAATGATGCTGATCCATATTGACTTCTGCAATCCTGTGCATGTGCATTAACTTGGTCTATGGTGTGTTCTCAGTAGTAGCCACCAGATCTGGCCATCTGGCCATCTAGCGCATGGATGATGAAGGTCCATGGTGGGTCTCCTGGATGGTACGCGCATAGAACTTCCTAAAAACAAATGAGAAAATGGCAAATGCTGGAGGCAGGGATCGAACCCCTGACCTCCAGCCTCTAACGCCATAAGCCTCCACCTGGTAACCACTGCGCCATTGTGCTTTGATTGTTATCATATTGCAAAATAATAATAATATAAAAAAATGAAATATAGTGGAAACAAAAATAAAAAAAGCGCGCTGGAATTTGAATTGGCCTATAGGGGAGTGACACGCCTGCTTCTTCTTCCCTGCACCGTGGCTAAAAATTCAAGGACCTATACCCACGGACAGTGTCCGTCGCTACAAGTCATGCTCGTTCCAAAATCTTCTACAGGACATATAAATGGAATCTAACACCATGGTTAGACTCGTCTCGTCCTCCTGATCACAACCATACCCATCATGAAGGCTAATTGTTCCTGAAATTGAAAACCCTAAAACCAAATTTGAAACCCTAACAATGGTGGATTTCGTTACAGACCATTAAAATGCAATTGGCTATTGTTGAAAGTTTGCAATTATCATGGTGATCAAGAATGTGCAATTATTTTTCATTATGGATGCAAGAACAAGGCTATTCGAATTCAAGAATTTAGTGATATCGTTGCGGACTTACAGTGCGTGGGAGGGCTTGAAAACGCTTGGTTTCAATTGCTTTAGGTTCCTGATAGTGCTAGGAAACAATTGGGACAGATACCAAGCCTTAAGGATGCCTCTAACCACCAATTTGATCTCACACTTTTTGCTTGTTTTTGCCAATTCTGTTCTTGCTCTGCGCCTGATTTCCAACCTCCTTTTTGATCTGCACACCCTCCTTATGTATTAGTGAAGGGATTAGGGTTGAAAATTGCATCCAAATCTTCTTCTTTCAATGCTTTGGATATTGATTTGATTTGCTTTGAAGACCTTTCCAAACATGGCTTATTTTGAATCTTTTTGTTCACTCAAGCCTTAATGCGAATTTGGAACGATGCTAGCTGTTCAATGAAGCCTGAAACAACACAAAATCCTTGGTTATCAATGTTTTGGATTTTTATTTGATTTATTTTGATTTAAATCAAATTAATTCAAATAAAAATCAAAATAATTAATAAAAATATGATATGGACAAGTGGAAAATGCTAGAGCACGTGGGCTATGATGCCAACTCAAAACAAGTGAAAAAGAATGGGCCCAATTGGCAAAATTTGAAGTTTTGGGGATAGTTGACTTTTGGCAATTTTGCAAAAAAGGTCAACTTCAACAATGCATAACTTCCTCAATTTTGAATCTTTGGAGGTGTTCTTGGATTTTTTAGGAAGCTTGAGATTTCCTCTAAACAAAACTTTTGGTCTCATCTCAATTTGATATTCCATGCTCATGTATGAAGCTTTGACAAAAAAAGGTGTTTTTGTTGACTTTTCAAAATGACCTATAATGTCCAAATTCATAACTTCTTGTGAGTGCATTTTTTGATCTTGGGAGATGAAGATGGATTGTAGGAAATTTCATCCTCTTCAAAATGAGCTTTGGATGGGTCATTTCTCATAAAGTATGAGAAAGTTATGCTTGGTTAAAGTTGAGTTGACTTTTCCTGCAAAACCCTAATTTAGCAACTTTCGAGTCTTGATGAATTATGAGCAATCCCTAATGAATCATGATCAACCCTTGATCAAATGATGAAATATCCTTCAGAATGAGAATGTTGACAAAAAATCTTTAAGTTTGACTATATATAGGTCACAATTGACTTTTGCCCTAGCACAGTCGATTTTTGGACCTTTGAGCAATTGACTGAGCAAAATTCCTCTGCAAGGCTTGAAACTTGACATGGATGATCTTGATAACACATTAGGACATTGGTGAGCACTTGGGGTCACTTGGACTCAAGTATCTTGATGTAATATGAAACCCTAGTTTGAAGTAGATTGCCTTAAGAGAGGGCTTGTCTGGCCAACCCTTGGACTACCTTGAGCAACTTGAGGATCTTTCTTGAGATATTTTGAGAAATATAGGAGGGAAAATTTTGGGGTACAACAGCTTCCCCTGTTCAATCTTCTTAAACCTGAGGATGTAGATTGGCTTTCGTGCCTTTCATGATCCGAATGTGGAAGAGGATTGAACACTAGAGTGCCCATAAATTTGCACTCACATGACGTGGTAATTGTCTTTTGATGTTGGGAATGGGCTTACAGATGCCATTTGGAGATTGCTGACGGGAGATGGGCTTAAAGATGCCATCCGAAGGAGTGTCGATCGCATAAGGGATTCCTTAGCGAGAGCTTGCATACCTGTTGTTGAGGGAGATTCCGCTGGGGAAGGTTGATCTTTGTTGAGAGAAATAGAATTTTAGGAGCTTTGTCATCTGTTATACTGCTGGTGAGTTGTTTCTGTTGATATTTAGGAACTTCGATCGTCCGTACTCAACGGAGGAATCATCTCTGCTGATATTTAGGAACTTCGATCGTCCGTACTCAACGGAGGAATCATCTCTGCTGATATTTAGGAACTTCGATCGTAATTCAACTGAGGAGACATCTTTGTCGAGATTTAGGAAGCCGTCCGTAATTTAATTGAGGAAACATCTCTGTCAAGATTTAGGAACTTATCCATAATTCAACTGAGGAACATCTTCGTCGAGATTTAAGAACTTGCCCGTAATTCAACTGAGGAACATCTTCGTCGAGATTTAGGAACTTGCCCGTAATTCAACTGAGAAAACATCTCTGCCGAGATTTAGGAACTCGTCTGTAATTCAACTGAGGAACATCTTCATCGATATTTAGGAACTTGCCTGTAATTCAATTGAGAAAACATCTCTGCTGAGATTTAGGAACCCGTCCGTAATTCAACTGAGGAAACATCTCTGTCGAGATTTAGGAACTTATCCGTAATTCAACCGAGGAACATCTTCATCGAGATTTAGGAACTTGCCTGTAATTCAACTGAGAAAACATCTCTGCTGAGATTTAGGAACTCGTCCATAATTCAACTGAGGAAACATCTTTGCTGAGATTTAGGAGCTCGTCCGTAATTCAACTGAGGAACATCTCTATCGAGATTTAGGAACTCATCCATAATTCAACTGAGGAAACATCTTTGCTGAGATTTAGGAGCTCATCCGTAATTCAACTAAGGAACATCTTTTCTGAGATTTAGGAACTCGTCCGTAATTCAACTGAGAAAAAATCTCGCTGAGATTTAGGAACTCATCTGTAATTCAACTGAGAAAACATCTATGTCAAGACTTAGGAACTCGTCAGTAATTCAACCGAGAAAACATCTCTGCTGATATTTAGGAACTTGATTGTAATTCAACTGAGGAAACATCTCTGCTGAGATTTAGGAACCCGTCCGTAATTCAACTGAGGAAACATCTCTGTCGAGATTTAGGAACTCGTCTGTAATTTAACTGAAGAAACATCTCTGCTGAGATTTAGGAGCTCGCCCGTAATTCACCTGAGAAACATCTTTGCTGAGATTTAGGAACTCGTCTGTAATTCACCTGAGAAAACATCTCACTGAGATTTAGGAACTCGCCCGTAATTCAACTGAGGAAACATCTCTGCTGAGATTTAGGAACTCGTCCGTAATTCAACTGAGGAAACATCTTTGTCGAGATTTTTGAACTCGTCCGTAATTCAACTGAGGAAACATCTCTGCTGAGATTTAGGAGCTCGTCCGTAATTCAATTGAGGAACATCTTTGATGAGATTTAGGAACTCATCCGTAATTCAACTGGGAAAACATCTCACTGAGATTTAGGAACTCGCCCGTAATTCAACTGAGGAAACATCTTCGTTGAGATTTAGGAACTTGCCCGTAATTCAACTGAGAAAACATCTCGCTGAGATTTAGGAACTCGTCCGTAATTCAACTGAGAAAACATCTTTGTCAAGATTTAGGAACTCGTCTGTAATTCAACTGAGGAAACATCTCTGCTGAGATTTAAGAACTCGCCCGTAATTCAACTGAGGAAACATCTCTGTCAAGATTTAGGAACTCGCCTGTAACTCAACTGAGGAAACATCTCTGTCGAGATTTAGGAACTCGTCCGTAATTCAACTGAGGAAACATCCCTGTTGAGATTTAGGAACCCGTCCGTAATTCAACTGAGGAAACATCTCTGTCAAGATTTAGGAACTCACCCGTAATTCAACTGAGGAAACATCTCTGTCGAGATTTAGGAACTCGTCCGTAATTCAACTGAGGAAACATCCCTGCTGAGATTTAGGAACTCGTCTGTAATTCAACTGAGGAAATATCTTCGTCGAGATTTAGGAACTCGTCCGTAATTCAACTGAGAAAACATCTCCGTCGAGATTTAGGAACTCGTCCGTAATTCAACTGAGAAAACATCTTTGTCGAGATTTAGGAACTTGTCTGTAATTCAACTGAGGAAACATCTTTGCCGAGATTTAGGAACTTGTCTGTAATTCAACTGAGGAAGCATCTCTGCTGAGATTTAGGAGCTTGTCCGTAATTCAACTGAGGTACATCTTCGTTGAGATTTAGGAACTCGTCCGTAATTCAAATGAGGAAAAATCTCTGCTGAGATTTAGGAACCCATCTGTAATTCAACTGAGGAAACATCTCTGCTGAGATTTAGGAACTCGCCCGTAATTCAACTGAGGAAACATCTCTGTCAAGATTTAGGAACTCGCCCGTAATTCAACTGAGGAAACATCACTGCTGAGATTTAGGAACCCGTCCGTAATTTAACTGAGGAAACATCTCTGTCAAGATTTAGGAACTCACCCGTAATTCAACTGAGGAAACATCTCTGTCAAGATTTAGGAACTCGTCTGTAATTCAACTGAGGAAACATCTCTGCCAAGATTTAGGATCTCGTTCTTAATTCAACTGAGGAAACGTCTCTGCTGAGATTTAGGAACTCGTCCGTAATTCAACTGAGGTACATCTTCGCTGAGATTTAGGAACTCTTCCGTAATTCAACTAGGGAAACATCTATGCTGAGATTTAGGAACTCGTCCGTAATTCAACTGAGGAAACATCTCTGTCGAGATTTAGGAACTCGTCCGTAATTCAACTGAGAAAACATCTCTGCTGAGATTTAGGAACTCGTCTGTAATTCAACTGAGAAAACATCTCTATAGCTTGACTTTTGTGAGAACGTGATTGTATCTTTCCTGAAAGATAAAGGTTAGCTGTATGTAATGCATGATATGTATCAAGCAATGATGTTCTCAAAATAAATGAGATTTTGTTGTATGATGCGTATATGCATGTGTCATGATGTATGGAAATGTAATGTTTTTAGCTGGGGAAAATAAATCCCGGATAGCTGCTGGAGAAAAGATTTGGAATCTTCATTTCCGCTGGGGATAGTGAATGAAGATGATTGTGAGGATAAACCTACAGGAGAGGATAACTTCACTGGGGAATAAGCTGATGTGGAGATTACTCTGTGGGGAAGAGATGCTCTACTGAGGATTCCACTGATAAATTCAGTCGGGGATGAATTACCGTTGCTGGCGATACTGAATCTTGTTGGGGATTGAGTTTCTATTTGCGAAAAGAATGAACTCCGCTGGGGATGATCTTTCAGTTGCGACTTCACCGGGGATAACCTTTTATACTCTACTGGGGACAATCTTCTAGAGTCTACTGGGGATGATTCTCCAAACTCCACTGGGGAAGATTTTCCAGACTCCGCTGGGGATAATTGCCTATTGCTGATGATGGATAAACTCTGCTTGGGGAGAACATTACCGACTCATTCGCGGTTGCGAGCCTCAGCTGGGGAGAGTGGTGTCATGTTTTGGACAACTAACATCATTATCTTTTCTTACTCTGCGGGGAGTGTGTTACTGGGACGCATGCTGAGGATATGACGATGACTTCATATTGAGACTTTTCTGCCCTTGTATCTGCGGAAGAAGGTGTCTACGGAGGCCTTGAGGATCGAGTATTATCCCAACCTATGAGGTGCTTGGTAATTTCCGATTGAAAGGACAAATCTTCTTCTAGTAGGTAAGTGATGAGATGACGGGACATAGTCGTACGCTTTAATCCCTAACTTTTGCCTGGACTGTCTTTTCAGATTTTCAGTCCACCGGGATACCCTTTTTTCCCAAGCCGCCTTTTCAGGTTTTCGACTTGCCGGGTGTATAAATTTTTTCATTTTCATCCCTTATTTTTGCCCGAACCCTTTTGGTTCGCCGGGAAGCCCTTATTTTTGCCTAGGCCAGTCGACCTAGCGGGTCTTTATTTATGCGCAGTATTTTCTGACCATGTCCATGCTCTCAGAGCGTAGGGAGTTGTCACTATCGGTAGTGTCGTGTTGCCATACTACCAGAAGATGTCCGTTTGATCATGCAAGATTCGTTGTGAGAATCCATGTCTAATGCCCCAAGTGACTCAGATGGAAACTTGCCCCTGGCTATTCAACATCTTTGAGAGATTCCTTGAATCTTGACTTAACTTCCCCAGATGATGGACAATGATCATGTCTGCCCTTTGCTTGGAAGTACTTTTCCACTTGAGGTGATCCTTTTTATTGAGAAGGTTTTTTATTCACTAGATATTCTTCGTGGGAATTTCTCTGTTGTTGAGCAAATAGTCATATGCAAACAATGTTATTTTAGAATGCAAAGCTTATGTCTATCTTGAAGTTCTTTGAAATGCAGTTTTTAATAAAACAAGCGAATTTTTGTAAAATGTGATGTCAACTCAGGATTTACAGCAAGTCCTACAGGAGTCAGGATACCTTTCGTAACAGTATGCTTTCGAACTAACCCATGCTTCAGCTAGGAGTTTTAAGGGTTATAACATGGTCTGGTTCACGGTTCAAGAAACAAAGGATAAAGGCTCAAATTTTATTTGTACCCACCCGCTCTTCGTGATGTTCTTCGATCCTAAACTCAGCTAATTATGCATTAGATCCCGTTTGAGTCTTTGCTCTGATATTCCAGTAATGGTTCGGATATTGACAATTTATCTTGAACAGGCAGTCATTTTTGTTGAGAGTTTGCAGGACCTCTTTCTTTTTTATTTCATTATCCCTGTCTTTTTCCTGAACTGTTTATTTTTGTGACTACAGCCAGCGGGATGCCCCAGTTTTTCTTAAGTCTCCTTCATAGGTTTTGACTTAATGGGCTTTTATTTCGAGAGATAGTGATTGCCTGTCTTGATGATTATAAGTAACCATCACCCTCTCTTGTTTTGGAAGGACCTCTTTGATGCCATTCATCGTGCACCTGGATTAACTGAGAAAACTACCCTGCCCCGGGTTATAATTAAGGGTTTTAATTTGTGAAAAGAAAAACTCCAACTTCTTTGGCTCAAAGAGGTTGACGAGGGATTATCTTCCTTATAACTCCACTGTTTAGGATTTGAAACAATGCCTGTACATCGTCAGCAGGGTCTGTTCAAAAGCATATTGTAGAGATTTTGGTATCATTTTCGTCATCCTCCCTCTAAAGGCTTACAATTTTTTTTAGTTGAGAGTTTGGACATCACAAAAAGGAAAGAAATTTAAATATAGTGAATACGAATGGATTGATTCAAAATAGACATATGCAATGCATTGATAAAGTAACAAAGTTTGACATGAATAAATGTCTGAACAAATTAAAAGAAAATTACAAATTGAAAATTCTAATGAACAAAAAGTCTTCTCGTCTCAGGACTTGTCACTTCAAATGGTGAGCCTTGGAGGGATGGTAGAAGAACTCAGTCTGACCATCTTGTGTGAATTCCAATGCTCCTTTATTGATCACGTCTTGAATTTTGTTTTTCAATGCCCAGCAGTCATCAGTATTATGCCCCAGGCTGTTGGAATGGTAAGCACACCTTGCATCAGGATTGTACCTTGGGGAGGTTATGTAGGGATTTTGAGGAGGGTCCCTTAACGTCACCAAATTCAATCTTAACTGGTGTTGTAAAGCTTGAGACAGCGGCATGTTGAGCTCGGAGAACTGCCTTTTGGGTGTATCTGGCTTACTCTGATTAACCTGTTGCTTTTGGCGAGGTTGTTGTTGGACCCGTGATGTAGTAGCAATTTGGAGAGGTCCATTCTTCACCATACCAGACCCTTGTCTTCTTGGAAGCTGATCCATGACTTAGTCCCCGGCCTTGACTGTTTGCTTCATACTTTTGTATATGTCTTGATGAAGCTGGTTAATAATGGTTCTCAACTCTTCTTGTTCCCGGGATAAGCCTTGGATAAGAGCCATCTGCCCCAGCATTTGGGTTCTTATTGCATCTACCTCAGCTTGCAGTTGTTTCGGTCGTTCGTCCTTATTGTCTTCAGGACTTTTCTTGACCAAGTTCCCGACGAGGAGCGTTTTCAACTCTTCCTGCTTCTTGGATAGGTTTAGGAATACGTCCCTGAACTGAGCTTCTTGAGTTTGAAGATCTTGGTTGTTTTGTTGGAAAGCCATTGCTGAAATAAACAGCGAGAATATGAGAGACATGTACTGGGAGACCTGTTATGCAATGATATGTATGATATATGTATGCAATGTTTTCAAGGATCTCACGGGGTAAACAAGAAACTTGTTAGAATTTGTTTGAAGAAACTTTGTGTCGTTAAGAGTCCTTCTTCAAGAGTCAAGCTCACCGTATCGAGTGGGTCATAGCCATCGACTCAAGTCCTCGTGTTTTGATCTCTAGACGACACTGGATAGAGGAAAATAAATCCCATTTACCTCTTGCTAGACATTTGATTTACCATAACCTGCATCACAAACCCTTGAGATCCTTGAAATGGTTAAGGAAATGTTAAGGCATGATGTTATGATGTGTATGTTATGCGTTTAAGCAAAAGTGTGAGGTGATGTAAGTAAACCCTGCCATAAATCCAAATTATTGGATAAGAACTGTAAACAAAACCTGTAAGGAACTCATATTGTCAAATAACAAGAAGGTGAAAGTAGTTCAAGTTTGAAAGGCACACAAGTCACGCAAACAGCCTTAAGTTTAGGCTTGCATGGGGTCTAGGTATTACCCTCTTGAAGTTCAGTTGGTTCAACCTGTCCTAGTAATAGTAAATGGGTTCTAGAGGTTCTCAATATCATTGACCATCCTCGATTGGTCATAATTCCAGTTTAGCAACCTTTTCTTGCGGCCAGAATCATCGCGAGAGTATGGTCTCAATGAGTGTAGCATACTGCTACTTTTTTATGGCCAAGTTGGTCAATTTATAGGTTCTAAGGTCAGTTGATGCTTAATGACCCATTAGCAGCCCCATATTCTCCTTGTTCTACCACAAGGGATATCGGTACAAACTAAAGTGTCACACCAACGTAGCTACTGCTTCAACCGTATCGGTCTACGCCATACAGTTCCCTCACAGTCTATTGCTACTTACCTAAAAGGTATCCCCAGATCCGGGTTAGGATCTGTAGCTACTGTTACAGGTATTAATCTCTGACCTCAGAAAGAAAGATAGTTTTCCTGGCTTGTTACAGGTGTTAATCTATAATCACTCGTCCACAGATAGTTCTCCTGGCTTGTTATAGGTATTAATCTGGAACTTGAAAATTGTTGATGGTAGCCATCTGTTGATTGACCTTTTTCTGAAAAGGTAAAATGTTAGTTGTATGCAATGTCATGGTGTATGAAATGCATGGTGTCATGATGTTCTCAAAATAAATGAGATCGTGTCGTATGCACTTATCATGTATGTATGAAATGTGAGATGTTTATTGAAGTGTATCTTTGTCTGGGAAAATAAATCCTTGACAAATGTTGGGGAGTCGTTAAATCCCGGACTGCTGTTGAAGAGTATGTGCGTCTTCAAATTTTGCTTAGAATGTTTCCACCAGGGATTCCTATTTTTAGGAGAACTCCGCTGGGGAATGTTGAAAACTCTGTAGAGAGTGTTGATTCCTTCTTGGGGGAAAGAGTTCAGGAGTCTCAATTGTCCGTTGCTCTACTAGGGAGTTATCTTGGGGAAGACTTAAGTTAACTGTTATCTGGTCGTATTCCAAGCTTTGCAGTAGCTTGCTAGAAAAGATGAAGTTGAACTGATATTTGGTCGGGTCCAGGCTTCATAACAACTTACTGAAATTATCTGTTATCTGGTCGGTTTCTATGCTTCACAATAACTTACTGAATTTGATTATTATCTGGTCGGATTCCAGTCTTCATAACAAATTCTTGAAAGGATGAAGTTGAGCTGATATTTCATCGGGTTCAGGCTTCACAACAACTTACTGAAGTTAACTGTTATCTGGTCGGCTTCCAGGCTTCACGGTAACTTGCTGAATTTGATTATTATCTGGTCGGATTCCAGGCTTCATAACAAATTCTTGAAAGGATGAAGTTGAATTGATATCTGGTCGGGTTCAGGCTTCACAATAATTTGTTAGGGGTTGTAGAGTAGTCTACTGGGGAAGAGGAGTTGTGGTCCTCTGATTTGTAGAGTCGGAGAGGCAAACTCAAACTGGGGAATCCTGCTGTTTGTTGGGGAAATAAACCCTGTTGCCGGTCTGTTGGAGAGGTGGCGACTTCATTGGGGAAAATCCTCGAGGATTCTTGAGGTCGACTCAGCTGGGGAAAAAGTTTTCAGAGATTAAACTCTGGCTAGGAGTCATCCTATGAGAAAGATTTTGGAGAGATTTGTCACTTTCCCTAGTAGCAAATGTTTGTGGCACTGCCAGGAACTAATTGATTGTATGTAACCCTTTGTTGGGATTTGTGTTTAATGCCCTAATTGATTTTCACAGAGACCTGCTCCTGGTATATTCAGCATTTCTTGAGAAATTTCTTAGAATCTTGACTGGACTGCCCCAGGTGTGCTAGATAATGACATATCGTGTCCTCTTGCTTATAGGAACCCTGTTATTGGAAGTTTCTTCCCACTTGAAGTGATTTTGTTCATTGAGAGGGTCTTTGTTCACTGGATATTTGTCGTGCGAATTTCTCCGCTATCAAACAAATAGCCAAATGCAAACAACGATACGCAAATAACGTAAAGTTTATGCTTGTCTTGAAATTATAAAAATGCGGTTTAGCAAGTAAAGAAGTTTTGTAAGAAAATTCAAACTCGGGATTTAGAGTAAAGCCTTATAGGAGTCAGGATACCTTTTGTAACAATATGCTTTCAAACTAACCCATGCTTCAATTAGGACTTTTAAAGGGTTGTAACGTGGCTTGGTTCACGGTCTAAGAAACAAAGGATAAGGCTCAGAGTGTATTTGTACCCGCCCGTTCTTCGTGATGTTCTTCAGTCCTAAACTCAAATAATTGTACGTTTAAACTCCAATTGAGTCTGGAATAACGTTTTGGTGATGGTTCAGACAAGTTTAGTTTATTGGAAGGCAGTCATTTTTTTGCAACATTTTTCTTGCTGTCGAGGATTTGCAGTGACCTTTTTTTTTATTATCCCTGATTTTGCCTGATTGTCCCTGTTTTGAGATTACAGTCAGCGGGATGCCCCAGTTTTTCTTAAGTCTCATTTGTAGGTTTTGACTTAGTGGGCTTTTCTTTTTGAGAGATAATGACTGCCTATGTGACAGGGAACCATCACCGTCTTTTGATTCAGAAGGAATGTTTTTGATGTCATTCGTTGTGTACAAAGTGAAAGTTTGCGACTGAACGTGCGTTTGAATTAAGTGAGAAGTTACCCTACCCCAAGTTTTGATTAAAGGTTTCAGTTTGTGTAAAAAAGGAAACTCCTACTTCTTTGGCTCGAAGGGGTTGACTAGGGATTATCCTCCTTATAACTCCAGTGTTTAGGAATTGAAAGAACGCATGTACATCGTTAGCAAGGTCTGTCCAAAAGCATATTGTATGATATGAAGGCATTGTTTTTGTCATCCTCCCTCTAAAGGCTTGCAACTTTTGAAACAAGAGTTGAATATTTCAAAAGGAGTAAAGACAAAACAATTTAAATAATGAAAATGAATGGATGAATTCAAGACAAACATATGCAATGAATTAATGAAACAGAGTTTAATATTAATAGATAAGTGTTGTACCCCAAAATTTGCCCTCCCATATTCATCAAGAAATTGCCAAGTCAAGTCACAAAATTCCCCAAGGGTCATGCAGTTCAACTGTCTCCTATACAGTCAAGATTAGGGTTTGTGTTCTGATCAAGAAAAGGAATTTTTCAAGGACCCAATCAAGTCTCATATGCTTACAAAGATGGTCAAGCATCTTCATATCAAGTTTCAAGGCATTCAGCTCAAAATTGCACAGTCAAAACCCTAAATCGCACTACAGTCAACTGTAGGGGCAAAATGGTCATTTGACAGTCAAAAGTTCAAATTTTTGGTCAATATATCATTTTGAAGCCACAAACATCATTTGATCAATGCTTGATCATGATTCTCAAGATTTGGCTCAGAAATCATCAAAGATGCAAAAGTTACTATATTTGGACAGCTGAAAAAGTCAACTGAAATTGACCAGGGCATAACTTTCACATGGGTTATCAGAAAAATTCCATCCAAAGCTCATTTTGAAGAGAAAGACATTTCCTACAACTCATCTTCATATTCCAAGTCCAAGAAATGCTCTCACAAAAAGTTATCAATTTCAACATTATAGGTCATTTTCAAAAGTCAACAAAAAGGGACTTTAAGTCAAAGGCCATAACTTGAGATTGGTAAATCAAAATGACATGGGACCAAAGACATTGGTTAGAGGACTCAAAGACCTTTCCAAAGTGTCCAAGAACATGTGAAAAGCTTAAAAATTGAGCAAGTTATGCCTTGTGGAAGTTGGGAAATTTTTGGGAATTTTGAAAAGTCAACTTTACTTCAAATGACCTAAATTTGCTAATGGGCCTATTTTTCTTCCATAATTCATCATTCCAAGCCTATGCACGACCATTTGGCCCAAAGGGAAGTATTTTCTCATTTTTTATTTATTTATTTGAATTATTATTTATATTAATTCATTTAAATAATTTAAATACATGAAAAATATCAAACTTGACCTAAAAAATCTTTTCATGCATGTTTTACTCTCAATATCACGTGCACATCCTAATTAGGCAAGATTTGGTTTGATTTGGCATGATTGAACAAAATTGCACATGAAAAAGATTCAAAAAATCCTTAGAAAATCAGTTATCCAAAATCATTATGGCAATGGATTTTATGCAATTTTCTTGACCTAAAAGCTTCACTACATATGCCTGAATCAAACCCTAATCCTGACATACCCTAAGCTGCGCTAAAGAACCCTTGACAAACTTGAAAAATTCTCCATAAAAGTCAATTCTGAAAACGTGGTTAGAGGAGGATTCAGGTCTTAAATCTTGTTTCAAAGGCTTCCTCAAGGTTCCCAGAAGCAATTCCAATCATTAGCATCCATTCACACTCCAAGAATCGGTAGAATGAACATAAACTGTACAACAAAAAATGCATAATCGTATTTCATGTTTCAAGCATTTTCATTATGTTTTTTCTATGCATTCATGTTGACTAACGTATTCTGAAGCTAATCATATGGTTTAATTTCACTTTCGTGCCATATTTGGAGATTTGCCATTAACGACCGGTAGGGTTTACAGAAGCTTGAAATTGGGGTTTCCCAAACCAGGCAAAATTGGGACCTAAGACCATGACCATTTGCATCAGTGTGTCTGGACGAACAGGAATCACCTATCGCGCCCAATTTATGGGCACCATAGCGCTAGTCGCTATTTTCTTGAAGCCTGCCTAATGCAACGCGTCCAAAACCGTTGCTTTTGTGTTTTTGTTTCAGGAATAGTGGGGACGATGAAGCGTGGCAACACATGATACGTTTATTCGAAATTTCGCGCGCTCTCCGCTAATATCTTTGTTTCTTTTTTATAATATTTCTTGTTTATTTATTAATCACGCGCGTTGAGTTGGTCTAGTGGCAGGCAATGATACTGGTAACACACGTGACCTGGGTTCGAACCCCAGGTCTTGACGTTCTTCATATTGTTTTGCATTCAGTAATCCCATGTAGCACTTACGTTAAAACGTACCATGCTCCATCATCATCCAGACAGCCACACGTCCAAGGGATGCAAATCAAGGGCTCAGGATTGAAATACACCATGGGCATAAGTCAACCTTGCAACACGCTGCCTGGAAAAGTCAGCAAAGTTCCAGCGTTAATGGGCCAACATTCCAGGCCTGTACCTCCAATTTGGGGCTACCCCCCCCCCCCCCCCCCTTGGTTTGCCTTCTCTTTCTTTTTATTTTATTTTTTCAAATTATTATTTTCTTTATTAATTTAACTAATTATTTTTTACAAAATATAAAAATACATAAAAACTTCATTAAAAATCAGAAAAGACTACAATGATAAATATTTTTATTATAATTATTTTTCTAAATAAATTGACATGTAAATATTTAGTTTTAATTAGGTTACAATTTTAATTCCTTTTAATAACCAAAAATCCAAAAACATAGAATTTAGGTTTAATATCAATTTTTATTCCTTTTTAATTTTTTCCCTTTTTTCATCATGTCCATAATATTATTTTATTTATTTTATAATTAAATTGTACAAAAAAAATTTTAGGTTTAACTTAGGCTATATTTTAATATTTTCATAATAAACTTAAAAAACATTAGAATTAGGTTTAGCTCGTTATTTTAATTTTAATTAATTCTTCTTCTTTCAAATCCTAAAAAACACAAAAATGCTAAAAATCATTTTCTTTTAATTTTAATCTTAACTCCTCATTAATTTAAATATTCTGCAAAAGGGTCCAACGCCCTCGTTCCGATAATTCTTTAATTTCGCATATCTTATTTCTTATTATAATTATGTAATTCTCCCAAAGCGTTGTAACTTATACTTTTCGCATTTTTATTTCCTTCGCTTTATTTACTTTCCGTCAAATCGGGTCCGGTTTAATTTTGGCGATGTGGACCCGCGCCATTTGTAATAGCCTTAGATTTATTTTCCCGCAAATACTTTTAACTGTTAAATAAGCATGAAAGAATGTATGGCCCTAATTAAAATCAAGCGTAGAACACAATGAACTTGACAAGACAAATATCAATGAAAACGACACACGAATCGCACACACCACCCCTAGGGTACGCCTCACTGTTGCCTTGCCTCGAAAGGTGATCGTCGAGTAGAGGATGTCTTAGTAAGTCCTCATGATCCGGGAACCTGGCATGAGGGTAGCTTCTAAGGTGTCTTCCCATTGCTCTGGTGATCACCATGTCCCTACAAACTCGAATTGACCCGAACACCTCCAACAGTGGTGCTACCTACCTCTCAATGGTGGGATGGCACTACTTTAAAGGAAATTTACACAGACGAATTCCTTAGGGTAGGTAGGTTCTCAAGGATACTTGCTCTCTTCAAAACAAACAAAAATCTTTCCATCAACACTTTTCAAAAGCTTTCAAAGCAAATTTTTTCAAACACTCTGACGTACGAGTCGAACTGAAATTTTTCAAAGAAACTTTTTTAAACCCACATTGAAAAGCAAACAAACATTTTGAAAACACATTGAGCAAGTATCTAAGAGCCCATGGATAACCATGGATAGAAAGGGTGCTAACACCTTCCCTTTCTATAATCTACCTCCCGAACCGAGAGCAATCTCTATAAGGAATTTTTCTGTGCTTTTGTCCTTTCCATTTGGAGAAAATAAAAGACGGTGGCGACTCTTGCTTCCGCGACATTTCGCGAACCAGCGTTAAACGGTCAGTTCCAGATCCACCGATCACAATAAGTGTTTGAATAACAAAAAAATTACAATTGAAAATTCAAAATGAACTGGAACGCTCAATGATTTGGCATGGGAGTGGTGATCACGTTGGGAGTCTCCAGAGGATCAAACTCGATCTCCTTGGTGTCAATCAAATCTTGAATCTTGTTCTTAAAAGTCCAACATCTATCGGTGTCGTGTTCAGGGCTATCGGAATGGTAGGCACATCTTACATTTGGATTGTACTTGGGAGAGGAGGTATCGGGGTTTTGAGGAGGATCCTTTATTGTGATCAGTTTCACCTTTAGCAAATGTTGTAATGCTTGAGACAATGGCATGTTGATGTTAGCGTACTGCCTTTCTTAGTATTTTATCCTACGCCTATTGCCCTGTCTTTGTTGAACATGTGTAGGATTAGAGATCAGGATTGCCCCCACGTGTTGGTCGTGCTTATTCTGGTTACGGCCTTTTTGATTGTACACAACATTGGACTCTTTCTTCCCAGTGTATGGCTTTTTCTGAGTATCAGAGGATGTAGCTCCTTGGATCTTTCCGCTTTTGATGCCAACTTCGACTCTTTTGCCAATCAGTATTAGCTCGGTGAACTCGGCTGAAGAGCTTCCAATCAGGTGATTGAAGAAAGGTCCCGTCAAGGTTCCCATAAAGATGTTAATTAGCTCCCTATCAGTTAAGGGTGGTTGCACTCTGCCTGCCAAGTCTCTCCATTTTTGGGCGTACTCTTTGAAGCCCTCGTTGGAACGCATGGTCATATTTTGCAATTGCACACGAGTTGGTGCAAGATCAGTGTTGTATTGGTACTTCTTGTAGAAAGAAGCAGCCAAGTCCTCCCAGGTGTGAATGTAGTTCCTTCTAACTGATAGAACCACTCTAGCAGAGTGCCAACCAAACTTTCTTGGAAGAAATGGACCCATAACTTCTGGTCAGCAGTGTGAGGCTGAATCTTGCGGACATATGACCTCAGATGCATTTTAGGACAAGAGATCCCATCATACTTTTCAAAGGTAGGGATTTTGAACTTTGGTGCGATGATCACTCCGGAAACCAAACCTAACTCTTCAAAGTCCAAGCCAGGTATCTGCTGAATCTCCATAGCATTGAGGCGATTCTCCAACTGCTTGTATTTATCATCAGCGGGAGGATATTGTTCATTAGAGTGATCAGCTTCATCTTCATCAATCCCCAGACTATTGTCTTCTTCATGACTATTCCCCATGTTGGATGGAGTTGAGAGATCTAGAGCCCTTTTGATTGGGCCTCTAAGTCTTCTTCCCAAGTTCAGGACGCCTACTAATTTCTTGGACTTTTTCTTCTTGTCTTTGAGAAGAAGAGTCTTCAGGTTCTCTTGCCCCTTAGCCATAGACAAGAACATGTTTTGGAACTGGGCATTTTGTGCTTGGAGATCCTTCACCGTTTGTTCCATATCCATCTTACTGAAATAAACAGTAGGAAGATAAGGAGGCCTATATGGAAGAAACCTGTCATGATATGATGCATGATATATGGATGCATGTTTTCAAGGATCTCATGGGGTAAATGTTAGTAGTCACTTACAACTTTGATTTGAGAACTTCATATCGGTGGATGTCCTTCCACGAGAATTAAGCTCACCATGTCGAGTGGGTCAAAGCCCTTGACTCAAGTTTGTTGTACTTGATCTTTGACGGCATTTTGGTTAGAGGAAAATAAATCCTTGTGCCCCTTGATATCTAGTTCAATGTGACCCTGCATCATGGGCCCTTGAGATCCTTGAAAATGGTTATTGAAAATGCTATGTTATGATGTTATGATGTTATGTACAAATATGCAAAGTAAGCAAGTTGTTATATACAAATAATCATATGCACACAAAGAAGACAAGTCCTTATGTTTAAGCTTGCATGGAGTTTGTAGGTAAGTACCCTCTTGAAGTTTAGTTGGCTCAACCTGTCCTAGTAATAGTAATCAGGTTCTAAGGGATCTCATATCACTGACCTTTCTTTTAAGCATTATTCTAGCTCAAGCACCAAAGTATTGTGGCCAGAATATCCCAAAAGTCCAATCTCAATGAGTGTAGCATCGAGTATCAACCAATCTTCGGTCGAAACCAAAGACGACCATCTCACTACTTTCTAGTGGCTTAGGATGAGTCAATTAAAAGGTTCTAAAGGTCAGCTAGCGCTTAATGACGCTAAGGAAGCCTAATGTTATCCTTGACTGACTCAAGGAACATTAGTACAAGCCAAAGTATCACGCTAACGTAGCTATCACTTCGTCCATATCGGTCTACGCCGTACAGCTTCGATGATTTATTGCTACTTACCTAAAAAGGTGCCCCAGATCCGGGTGTAGGATCTTTAACAGTAACCCAAACAAGGACCCAAAATGTAAAGCAAGCAAGTCAAACCATGAAAATCAAGTAAAGGTGTTCTAGCCCTAAGGTAACCCCACTTTTAAGTATTGTCCCCAACAGAGTCGCCAGTTCTGTGATACGGTGGGAGAACTGACTTGGGTGTTTTGCATTTTATCGCAATTGTTGTGAATAGCAAGAGTCGCCACCGACTTTTCTTTTATCCAAAAGGAAAGGCTGAAAAGAACAGGAAAGACCTTTGAGATTATTTTTGAGTTCAGGGGGGTAGATTATGAAAAAGGAAGGTATTAGCACCCTTTTCATCCATATTTATCTATGGGCTCTTAGTTGCTTGCTAGATCACTTGCTTTTGTTTGAAAATGTGTTTTGTGTGGTTTTTTGAAAGTATTTTGAAAAGGCGCCATTGATTTAGGCAAACTTTGTAATAGTTCTCGTTCGTAAGAACGTATACAAAGTGTTGAGCTTTTGAAAATATTTCCTGTTTGGAAAGGGTTTTGAAAGTGTTTTGAAAGTGTTGGTGTTTTTTTTTAATAAGCAAGAGTGTTTGATTTAAAAATGAGCAAGCAACTAGGAAAAATCTACCTACTCAAAAGTCTTAGTTCATTTCTTCCTTTCCTTTGATATTGCTATCTTACCATTGATTTGGTAAGAAGCCTTATCTTTGGATGTAAAGGGACGAGTGTGGGTCATCGAATAGTTATGATAGAAATGTTGTGAGATATCTTAGCATTTCTCTCTGAGGGACTAAGATCATTTGTAAGGCAACATTCGTAGCGTCATCGAGGGATTATGATCTTGTATTTGTGATTGTTTTTGCTAAGATATCCCACATGCATAACATGACCATTTTTATAAGGCAACAAGTGGAATTACCCTAAGGTTGCATGTGTGTAAAGTGTGTTTGATTGCATGCATTTTGTCTTTGATTGTTGGGTTGTCTACTTGTTGGTTTTATCTTTCCATACACACCTAACTACTAACATATATATGAAAGTAATAAAAAGTGCAAAAATGAATCCTACACTATTACAACCATATTGAAGTGCATAGAAATATAAAGGCAGAAAATAATATAAAAAGAAGAAAAAATAGCTCCTTCAATTGGGGGGAAGCAGCCTTCAATTCTGCTTCTACTGGTGTCCTTCGATTGGGAATCAATATCTAGTAAGTCATGGCCTTCGATTAGGCATTGGCAGCAGCTGGTCGTGACTTCTGGTTCTGCCTAGTTGCCTGGTTACCTTCTTCGATTGGGCCTGGAATCAGTGAGTCATGGCCTTCGATTCTGGCTATCTGGGGCTTGGAAGTCAGCATGAGCATGCGTTCTGGCTGGGCCTGGAAGTTAGCATAGAAGCCCAAGGCTTCTTTTTATATTCCTTTCCCCCTGTCTCTTTCATTTGGGACATAAAATGGCAACATGGCCTAAGGCCTTGTTAACCTTTTTCTTGTGGCCAAACTAAATATTAAAGTATATTTAATGAACTCAAGCAACAAGGAACAAAAAGATTATCCAGAAAAATAGATTCAAAGGGTGTAAACGAAAGGGAGGCAAAATATTATATACATGTTATGATTGAAACGATGATGCAAGGGTAAGAGTAACTTACCTTGCTTCAGCCTTGAATGGGTGTGGGACCTTGACTGGAGGCCCTAAGTGCTGGATTTAAAAGAGGGGGCCTGAAACAAAGCCTTGGATGCTGAATTTGAAGGAGGAAAGAAAGAAAGTGTGATGCTTCTTTCCACTGGATTCAAAAGAGGCTGAAGGGTGGTTGTTCTTCAGAATCGAAGGAGGTGACAATAGGATTTTGGGTTTTTGATTTCATAAGTGTTAAAGGGACTTGAGAGATTTGTGGTGTGTGAGAATTTTGAAGATACGTTCCCCTCCTCTTCTTCCTCTCCTTTTTCTCCTATGTGCAAATGAACTCTCTATTTATAGAGGAAAAATTTGAAATGAGCAGCTTTGTGAAAGAATAAAATATAATTTCTTTGAAAGGCCAACATCCACTTGTGTCAACTTTTTATAATCCCAAGATAAAAGTAACAAAATCAATGGTTTAGATGGGTGGATCCTAGTTTATAGGGGGGAAATGTGTAGAAGAGACAGGCGCAAGGCTCAAAAAATTTCTAAAAGGGTAGTGATATCATCAAGAGCAAGTTGGCTTGAAGAAAAATTTAATATGGAGTGAGGCACAAGTTGGAGGCCTATGTAGCCTGACCTACGAACAACTTGACCCTTTGAATTGAATCCTTCATTTTTCCATAACCTTAGACCAGACTCAACAAAGCAGCATTCGTTTCCCACCAGTTGTATGTCCTTCGAATTGACCGACTGTGTGTTCTTCGAATGGCCCTTTTCAGCTGAATATGCCATTTTGAGTATTCTTGCTTTTGATCACTTAGGCCCAAACCTTCGACCAGACTCCAAAGTAAGTAAAAACAATTATTCCCCAACTATGGAAAGTCCTTCGAATGAGCCACCAAGTTGTGTGTCATAATGCAGCACTATGGCGTATTGAAGGGTTCACATATGGATTCGAAGGTGATATGAAGGAGCATTCAAAGCAAACACGAAGATGAAATCGAAAGTCACAAGAAGGTAGCCATTCATCCAATCGAAAACTTGTGAATCCAGACAAACAGGTGAGGGCCCAAGGTGCAATCGAAGGGAACCTTCAGAAGGCCAAGGCCTTTTGAATCGAAGGAAGCTTTTAGAGGATGATTTATGTGATACGGTGGGAAGAGAACTGACTGTTTTTGGAATGCTGGTTCGCGTTTTGCATTTATTTTCGCAAAATGTCGCGGTAAGCAAGAGTCGCCACCGTCTTTTATTTTATCCAACAAGGAAAGGAAAAAAGCACAGAAAAATTCCTTTTTCGAGATGTTTCTCGGGTCTGGGGGGTAGATTATAAAAAGGGAAGGTGTTAGCACCCATTCTATCTGTGGTTATCCACGGGCTCTTAGGTACTTGCTCAAAGTGTTTTCAAAATTTTCTTTTCTTTGTGTTTGTGGGTTGGAAAAGAGTTTTTGTTTTAAAGAGAGTGTAAGTGCGAAAAGTTTTGTTTTGTTTTAGAATGAGCAAGTACTTAAGAACCATCTACCTACTCGAAAAAGGAATTAATCTGTATAAATGTCCTTTAGACAATGCTATCCCACTATTGAGGAGTAGGTAGCACCGTCGTTGGAGTTTTAAGGGTCAATTCGATTAAGGGACGTGTGGTCACTAAAGCAATGTTAGGACGCCTTAGCAGTAACCCTAATGTCTTAGATCATTTTTCCGAGGAAACCGTTTCGAGGCAACTATGATCTTTGGACAAGAGGGCGACCTCTAAAACTTCCTATACTCAATGACCACGTTCGAAGGCAACCAAGTGAGGTGTACCCTAAGAGTGCGCATGTGTGAGTGTGTTATTTCGACTAATTTTATCTTTGTACATGTCATGGGTGAGTGTGATACGGTGGGAGAACTGACTTGAGGTTTTGCGTTTGTATTTGCACTTGTTCGGTTTAGCAAGAGTCGCCACCGACTTTTTATTTATCCTAAGGAAAGGTCAAAAAGCACAGAAAAGACCTTTGAGATGTTTTCGTGGGTTCGGGGGGTAGATTATGAAAAGGGAAGGTGCTAGCACCCTTTTCATCCATGGTTATCCATGAGCTCATAGTTACTTGTTTTAGATCACTTGCCTTTGCTTTTCAATTGTGTGAAATGGTGCTTTGTGTGTGTGGTTTTGAAAATGTTTTGAAAAAGATGCCTTGTCTAGGCAACCATTGTAACAATTCTTTACTCGAATGTTTTACAAAGGTGTTTGTCTTTTTGAAAAGATGTTTCAATGTTTTTGAAAATTGTTTTGGAATTGTGTTGTGGAGTGTGTTTTGAAAAAAAGGCAAGGATGTTTTGCAAGTTTGATCAAGTAACTAAGAGTTGTCTACCCTAAATTTACTCAAAGATCTTTCCTTATGTTTTTAACCCTTTTAACAGTGTTATTTCACCATTGTATTTGGTGAACAACCTTGCGTTAGGATGTTAACGGGACAGGCGCGGGTCATCGTATACAATCATTGAAGGCAACTTGTGAGACGCTCTAGCAATTTTTGTAAGGGACGAGATCGTTTTATCGAAGGCAACATCGAGGGTCATCGAGGGACTACGATCTTTGTTTATCGAAGGGACGTTTGCTAGAGTGTCTCATACTCGAGGGACATGGTTGCATTTTTCCGAGGCAACAGGCGAGGTTACCCTAGTGGAGCAAGTGTGAATTGTGTATTGATTTTCATGCATTTATCTTTGTGTTAGGTTATCTAGCGGTTGATTTTGAATCTTCGCATACAAACCCTAATTACTATAAAGTATATAGAAAGCGATAAATTGCGGGAATTTAAAGTCTAAGCTATTACAAATAAGTATCCGGGGATGGGGGTACAAATGTTTACAAATGGGGATGAGTCTTATCAGGATAGTAGTGTCCAAATATTATTTACAACCAGATCGAATCGTCGCATTCTCAATGTAAAAATATAATCAAGGTATAAGAATCAAAGATAAACAAAAGTCTTGTGCCATGCATATAATTATTTACAAATGATGCAAGTTAAGTATTATTATTTATTTTTGTGTTTTTTGTTAATGTTATATGAACAAAAGGTTTAAAGAAAAGAAAAGAAAATTGTTTAAGTTAAAGAAAAATATTGTTTAGGTATTTTAGTTAATGTTTTTAGAAACTTGTATAAAATGATTCATTAAACAAAACAAAAGGTCTTTAAAACAAAACAAAAACTATTATTTACATATTTTGTTTAAAATGTGATAAATAAATAAAAAAGACTATTAAAAACATTTTTTATACAAAAGTTCAATATATTGTTTTTATTTAATAAAAGAATTATATATATAAAAAAAAGAAAAATAAAGTGATAAAAATGAAAATGGCATTGATTTGTTTAAGAAGTCAAATGGGTTTTAGGGGATAATGGGCCCAAGTAAAAAAACAAAGTATGTCAAAAGGGGGTGCAGGCGCCAGAATTGAATTGGGCTTAGCAGTTTAGTGGGGCAGAGGCCCAAATGCGTTTGATAATGTTTTTTGTTAGGGTTTCAGATGTTTCGCTTCAGAATAGGGTTTCACAGTTTTGGAACGGCGCCGCTCTCCTCTCCTTTCTCCGTCCTCTTCATCCTTCTTAAGTAAAGCTTCTGAACGAACTCCCTCTCCACCTATGGCCACTAGGCGCCACCTCCACTCTCCTCTCTCCATGGTTGATCAAGCGGTGACAAGAAAAGGTATCGGTTTCTGTTTTATGTTTTAGGGTTTTGGATTCATGCATGCTCTTGAATTTTTACCTATTCTGATCTTGATGTGTTATTTGTGTTTGTGTGAGGTGTAGAAAAAAGGGAAGAGGAATTTATACCTTGGTTCTGCTTTTGGAGAGGAGAAGGAGAGTTTGGACATGAGGCGTTCTCCGGTGGCCAAGGCGAGGGAGCGAGACGCTGATGAAAGCTTTATTCTGGTACTTGTATCTTTTGCTTCTTGATGTTTTATGATGATACTATAGTCTGAAAACCCTTGTAATAGTCGCTTATGAGTTCTCTCTTTTGCTTACCTGAATGCTTGCCTCTGGGTATTTGAATGCTTGTTCTTTGATGAAGATGTTATTTCTGAAAATGCTTGTCGCTTCTGACTTTTTCCTCTCTTGGACTTTGATTCTGATGTTGAACAATCTTGATATCTGTTTGCTTAACTTCTGACTTACTTCCTCTCTCTTGGGCTTGGTTGACTTCCAATGATGATGATATCTGAGAATGTGGTTATTGTTGTTCGTTGATTTTTTCTATTTTTTTGGATTTTTGATGATTCAATGATGAGTTTATGAGATGCTTTTGCTTCAGTTGTTGTTTGGCTTTGGCTATGTTGTTATGATATATGGTTTTGGCTTTGTTGGAATTTTGTTTGCTTGGTATTGAAACAGGTTTCTAAGCTTGAGGCAGGCTTGAAAGGCTTATCAGTTTGCTTGCTTGTTTGAGGCAGGCTTTGATAGGCTTGCTTCTGTTATGTGTTTGACAGGTTTTTTAGGCAGTCTGAAACAGGTTTGAAGCAAGCTTTTGTTTGCTTGCCTGAAGGCAGGCTGAAGCAGGCTTGAAGAAGGCTTCTGGTATGAGTTTGTTTATGCAGGCAAGCTTTGTTTTTGTATGTTTTTGACAGGGCTAAAGGCAGGCTTACAAATTTTCTTGCTTGAAGCAGGCTGGAGGTTTTATGCAGGTTTGCTTCTGGTTGTAGCTTATGCAGGCAAGCTTGGAGGTTACAGACTTGTTGTGTGTTTACAGTTTTTTGTGATATCTTGTGTTCTCTCTCTGTGTTCCTGCCCCTCCTCTTAACAGTGTTGATTTTTTATATTTATCTATCTTTAAGCCTGCCTAAAAACTGTAAGCCTGCTACTTTTTTACTCTCTTTCTCTCTCTCCAGAAAGCATATCTTTGCTTAGAATATCTTTCTTTTCTGAAAAGGTTTTGGCCTGGAAAATGATGAATAAAAATGCTTGCTTGCAACTTTAGCTTTCCTCTGCATTATGTACTTTTCTTCCAGATTTTCTGCATTGCCTTTGATAGCTTGTAGGCAGCTTTATTGACAGTTACAGCTTTGTTGACAGCGTTGCACTTGTGACTTAGTTTGCCCATTTTGACAATTTGGTTTGCCTAGTTTGATAATGCAATTCAGTTTGGACTTATGCAGCTTTGTGCATTTTGCTTGAATGATTTGTATGCTTGCAAACATTTTACTCTCCTCTTTGTGAACCAAGAAGAGACATCTTCTTGCAATTTGCAGAGAGGACGAACAAACTGATTCCGGCCAACACCTTTAATGATGAGTTTTTGATTAACTGTCTGAAAAATACTTTTTCAAATTAATTGTGTTGACTTCTCCTTTTCTGGCTTTGCAGGTAAACACCAATTGGGGCAAGGGAAGCAGCAGTAGAAGATGAAGACTTCAAGCAACTTAGGATATAGTTTTAATTTATTCTTAATCATTGTAATAAACGTCATTGTAACACTGTAAATAAATTTACTGTATCAAATAAACATTTGTAACAACAATTGTAAATGAATAAAAAATCCTTTGTCAGTTAATTCTTTAATTTTTCTGCACTTGTTTATTTAATCATTTAAATCTCTTGAATTAAAACGACTGGAAACGCATCCCAATTATTTTAACTTAGATAAAATAAATAATTAATAAACACTGTAGTCTTGCAACTTCGCATTAACCAACAGTACACCCGGTATTCCAATTAACCATAAGCATTGCACAGTTAATCAAACAAACGTCCATATGCCTTTCACTTCACTGATTAAACCAACACTTCAAACTCTCAATTCAAATGCCTCAGCTTCTATCCCATATGTTTAGGCTTTGAGAAATAAACGGCCATCTTGAACCAGCATCAAAGCAGTGTGACGGTCAAATGAAATGTTGTGGATTCCAATTCTTTTGAGAATGTGCGTGCAAACCCTAATTCTGGATTTATTGTCAAAGAAGCGTCTGTTCGATCAAACCCTGAGCCAAACTCAAACAAATCAATAGAAACCCTAATAATCTGTCTGACTGATTCAAAAGTCAATGGAAACCCTAATTTGGATAGACTGATAAGAAAAAGTCTGTTTGACCGATTCTTGAGCCAATTTGAAAAATCAGGGAAAACTCGAAGCTGTGATTTCTTGTGAAAAAGGGAGGGCAAATTTTGGGGTACAACAGTTGCCCCTGTTCAATCTTCTTGAACCTGGAGAGTTAGATTGGCAGGTTTTCCTTTCGCGACTCGAGGGTAAAAGGAGATTGGACACTAGAGTGCCCGAAAAATTTGCACTCGTCAAAGCGTAGTTTGAGGGAATGGGCTTAAAGATGCCATTTGGAGATGGGCTTAAAGATTCCATCTGGAAATTGTTGGCAGGAGGATGGGCTTATAGATGCCATCTGGAGATGTGACAGAATCTTGTCGGGGGATGGGCTTAGAGATGCCATCCAAGAATGTTCGTTGAACTGTATGTCGTTGGTGAATGGGTGAGTATTAGAAAGGTATCCATGTTTGGAACTTCTCTGAACTGGGGGTCCGAATAAGCAATAGATTGACATCCATGTTTGGAGAATCCGTAAACTGTTTTCAGAAGTCTTGGATCTTGAACAAGCGATAGGTTAACATCCGTATCTGGAGAACCCGTAAACTGTTTTCAGAAGTCTTGAAGTTGAATAAACATGAGTTGGTCGAGTAGATATTTGTCCTGTCTGGTTTCAGGTATTAATCTCTGACCTGAGAAAGAAAGATAGTTTTCCTGGCTTGTTACAGGTATTGATCTTCAATCCCTCGTCCACAGATGGTTTTCCTGGCTTGCTACAGGTATTGATCTGGAACTTGAAAAGGTTGATGGTAGCCATCTGTTGATTGACCTTTTTCTGGAAAAGGTAAAACGTTAGTTGTATGCAATGTCATGATGTATGAAATGCATAATGCAATATATGTGTTTATGATATATGAATGTAATGGATGTTCATGCAAGCTGAGTTGTTGTCTTGCTGAGGATAGATGAATCCTGGATAGCTGGAGATAATAGAATCTTGACTGCTGTCGGGGAAAGTAAATCTTTGACTGCTGCAGGGGATTGCAAGAATCTTTTGATTGCTGCAGGTATTGATCTGGAACTTGAAAAGGTTGGTCGGTGAGATAGTTGTCCTGGCTGGTTTCAGGTATTAATCTCTGACCTGAGAAAGAAAGATAGTTTTCCTGGCTTGTTACAGGTGTTAATCTTCAATATGTTCACGTAGATAGTTTTCCTGGCTTGCTACAGGTATTGTGATGTCGGGAATGGGCTTACAGATACCATTTGGAGATATGATGGATAGTTGATGGAGATGGGCTTAAAGATGCCATCCAGAAATGATTGTTGAATTGTTTGAGCTGGTCGAGTAGATAGTTGTCCTGGTTGGTTTCAGATGTTAATCTCTGACCTGAGAAAGAAAGATAGTTTTCCTGGCTTGCTATAGGTATTAATCTTCAATCTCTTCATGTAGATACTTTTCCTGGCTGGTTTCAGGTATTAATCTACAATCAGTCGTCCACATATAGTTTTCCTGGCTTGCTACAGGTATTAATCTGGAACTTGAAAAGGTTGGTCAATAAGATAGTTGTCCTGGCTGGTTTCAGGTATTAATCTCTGACTTGAGAAAGAAAGATAGTTTCCCTGGCTTGCTACAGGTATTAATCTTCAATCTCTTCATGTAGATAGTTTTCCTGGCTGGTTTCAGGTATTAATCTACAATCAGTCGTCCACAGATAGTTTTCCTAGCTTGCTACAGGTATTAATCTGGAACTTGAAAAGGTTGGTCAATGAGATAGTTGTCCTGGCTGGTTTCAGGTATTAATCTCTGACCTGAGAAAGAAAGATAGTTTTCCTGGCTTGTTACAGGTGTTAATCTTCAATATCTTCACGTAGATAGTTTTCCTGGCTTGCTACAGGTATTGTGATGTCGGAATGGGCTTACAGATACCATTTGGAGATATGATGGATAGTTGATGGAGATGGGCTTAAAGATGTCATCCAGAAATGATTGTTGAATTGTTTGAGCTGGTCGAGTAGATAGTTATCCTGGTTGGTTTCAGGTGTTAATCTCTGACCTGAGAAAGAAAGATAGTTTTCCTGGCTTGCTACAGGTATTAATCTTCAATCTCTTCATGTAGATACTTTTCCTGGCTGGTTTCAGGTATTAATCTACAATCAGTCGTCCACATATAGTTTTCCTGGCTTGCTACAGGTATTAATCTGGAACTTGAAAAGGTTGGTCGATGAGATAGTTGTCCTGGCTGGTTTCAGGTATTAATCTCTGACCTAAGAAAGAAAGATAGTTTCCCTGGCTTGCTACAGGTATTAATCTTCAATCTCTTCATGTAGATAGTTTTCCTGGCTGGTTTCAGGTATTAATCTACAATCAGTCGTCCACAGATAGTTTTTCTGGCTTGCTACAGGTATTAATCTGGAACTTGAAAAGGTTGGTCGATGAGATAGTTGTCCTGGCTGGTTTCAGGTATTAATCTCTGACCTGAGAAAGAAAGATAGTTTTCCTGGCTTGCTACAGGTATTAATCTTCAATCTCTTCATGTAGATAGTTTTCCTGGCTGGTTTCATGTATTAATCTACAATCAGTCGTCCACAGATAGTTTTCCTGGCTTGCTACAGGTATTAATTTGGAACTTGAAAAGGTTGGTCGATGAGATAGTTGTCCTGGCTGGTTTCAGGTATTAATCTCTGACCTGAGAAAGAAAGATAGTTTCCCTGGCTTTCTACAGGTATTAATCTTCAATCTCTTCATGTAGATAGTTTTCCTGGCTGGTTTAAGGTATTAATCTACAATCAGTCGTCCACATATAGTTTTCCTGGCTTGCTACAGGTATTAATCTGGAACTTGAAAAGGTTGGTCGATGAGATAGTTGTCCTGGCTGGTTTCAGGTATTAATCTCTGACCTGAGAAAGAAAGATAGTTTTCCTATCTTGCTACAGGTATTAATCTTCAATCTCTTCATGTAGATAGTTTTCCTGGCTGGTTTCAGGTATTAATCTACAATCAGTCGTCCACAGATAGTTTTCCTGGCTTGCTACAGGTATTAATCTGGAACTTGAAAAGGTTGGTCGATGAGATAGTTGTCCTGGCTGGTTTCAGGTATTAATCTCTGACCTGAGAAAGAAAGATAGTTTCCCTGGCTTGCTACAAGTATTAATCTTCATTCTCTTCATGTAGATAGTTTTCCTGGCTGGTTTCAGGTATTAATCTACAATCAGTCGTCCACAGATAGTTTTCCTGGCTTGCTACAGGTATTAATCTGGAACTTGAAAAGGCTGGTCGATGAGATAGTTGTCCTGGCTAGTTTCAGGTATTAATCTCTGACCTGAGAAAGAAAGATAGTTTTCCTAGCTTGCTACATGTATTAATCTTTAATCTCTTCATGTAGATAGTTTTCCTGGCTGGTTTCAGGTATTAATCTACAATCAGTCGTCCATAGATAGTTTTCCTGGCTTGCTACAGGTATTAATCTGGAACTTGAAAAGGTTGGTCGATGAGATAGTTGTTCTGGCTAGTTTCAGGTATTAATCTCTGACCTGAGAAAGAAAGATAGTTTCCCTAGCTTGCTACAGGTATTAATCTTCAATCTCTTCATGTAGATAGTTTTCTTGGCTGGTTTCAGGTATTAATCTACAATTAGTCGTCCACAGATAGTTTCCTGGCTTGCTACAGGTATTAAACTGGGATCTGAAAAGGTTACAGAATGGCAATCGTGTCTGGAGCATATCTGGACCGTATCTTCCTACAGGTGATGAAGGAATTTTTATGATGACCGCAACTTCCAGAAGGAAATTTTGAACGCTCTTGAATTCCAGCAGGTGATGAAGGAATTTTTGATGATGACCGCAACTTCCAGAAGGAAATTTTGAACGCTCTTGAAACTTGGAATGTAATTTGTTTTGGAAAATAAATCCTTGACAAATGTTGGGGAAATAAACCCATGACTGCTGGTCTGTTAAAAAGGTGATGAACTTCTCGAGGACGCTTGAATTTCTTTTCAGAAAGATTTCGGAGAGGTTTCATCACTGCCCCTAGTATCAGATGCTTGTGGTACTGCACGTAACCCTTTGATGAGATTGACATTTAAATGCCCCAAGTGATGGTGACGGAGACTTGCCCCAGGTTAATCTATAATTGAGAGATTTGTTGAAATCTTGACTGGACTGTCCCAGGTTAACTGAACTTTGAAAGATTTGTTGAAATCTTGACTGGACTGCCCCATGTTTACTGGACAATACCATATAAAATCTTATTTTGTTGATAGGAGACTTTTGCAACGGGAGTGTCATCCCACTTGAAGTGACTTCAATCACTGAGAGAGTTTTCGTTCCTCCGAACATTCACTGTATGAATTTCTTTGCTGTTTAAACAAATAAACCATGTGCAAACAAAGATATTCAAATAATGCAAAGTTTTATGCTTGTCTCGAAGTTTTGAAAAATGCGTTTTTTAGCAGAAAACTTTTCATAAGACAAATTCAACACAAGATTTAGGGCAAAGCCTTACAGGAGTCAGGATACCTTTTGAAACAGTATGCTTTCGAACTAACCCATGCTTCAATTAGGACTTTTGAAGGGTTGTAACGTGGCTTGGTTCACGGTTTAAGAAACAAAGGAGAAAGGCTCAAAGTATATTTGTACCCACCCGCTCTTCGTGATGTTCTTCAATCCTAAACTCAGTTAATTGCGCGTCGAACTCTATTCAAGTTTGGAACGACTTTTTGGTGATGGTTCACATCAGTTGAATTTTGGAAGGCAATCATTTTTGCAACATTTTTCATGTTGTTGAGGATTTGTAATGACCTCTTGCTTTTGATTTATTATCCCTAACTTTGCCTGACTGTTCTTGTTTTCAAGATTACAGTCAGCGGGATGCCCCAGCTTTCTTAAGCCTCCTTTGTAGGTTTTGGCTTAGTGGGCTTTTCTCTTTTGAGAGATAATGACTGCCTATGAGATAAGGAACCATCATTGTCTTTTGATTCCAAAGGAATGTTTTTTGATGTCGTTCGTTGTATTACGAACTGAGAGTTTGCGACTTCAATGCGCATCTTTTCTTTTGATTAACTGAGAGACTACCCTGCCCCAGGTTTAAATCAAAGGTTTCAATTGTTTAGAACAGAAAACTCCTACTTCTTTGGCTCAAAGGGGTTGACTAGGGATTATCTTCCTTATAACTCCAGTGTTTAGGATTTGAAAGAAATGCTTGTACATCGTCAGCAAGGTCTGTCCAAAAGCATATTGTATGAGATTATGGCATTGTTTCGTCATCCTCTCTCTAAAGGCTTGTAGCTTTTTATCAAGAGTTAAATATCATAAAGAAAGCAGAAAGCATAGTTTAAGAATAGTGAAAATGAATGGATGAATTCAAGACAAACATATGCAATGCATTAATGAAACAAAGTTTGACATCAACATATAATTGTTTGAATAACAAAAGAAATTACAACTTGAAAATTCGAATGGAACAAAAGTCTCTCAGTTCGAGCTTTGTCATTTCAAATGAAGAAACCTTGGCAGAAAATTTTCATCTCACCATCCGGCATGAATTCCAGCACTCCTTCGTCAATCAAGTCTTGGATCTTGTTCTTCAGGGTCCAATAGTTGTCAGTGTCATGTCCAGGACCATGGGAGTGGTATGCACACCTTTCATTGGGGTGATAGGTAGGAGCAGAGGTGTTGGGATTCCGGGGAGGATCCTTTAAAGTAATCAGATTGACCTCCAACAAGTGTTTCAATATCAGAGATAATGGTATGTCAGTCTCAGAGAAATGTCTTCCAGGTACATTTCGCTTGCGCCGATTACCCTGTTGATGTTGGCGAGGTTGTTGCTGGGCTTGTGACCCTGAAGCAAGTTGAGGAGCTTTTCCCTTGTCTTCTTGTCTCAAAGGGGGTTGAATGATGATTGGATCTTTAACCCTAGGTGTTTGCCCCACCTGGTTGTCCCGAAGCAGCCTGTTGACGAGGACCTTGAGCTCTTCTTGTCTTTGAGCTAAGTCTTGAATGAGAGCCATCTGGCCCACCAGCTGTCCCATCATCTGGATCTTCATTGTTGCCAACTCAATCTGCAGTCCTTCCAACTGATCATTCCTGATGCCTCCCGGATTCCCCAGGACCATGCCCCTTGTGAGGAGAGCTTTTATCTCTTCTTGCCCCTGGGATAGGTTCAAGAACATCTCTTGAAGTTGAGCGTTTTGAGCCTGGATGCCCTTGATAGTCTGCTCCAGAGCCATCTCTGCTGAAATAAACAGTAGGAGACTAAGGAAACCTGAAAAGGAAAACCTGTTATGATGCAATGCATGATATGTGAATGCATGTTTTCAAAGATCTCTCGGGGTAAACACAAGAAAATGCTAGAGGTTGAACTTCGATCAACATCTTTGATTGGAGAACTTTGTAATGGTGGATGTCTTTCCACGAGAATCAAGCTCACCATGTCAAGTGGGTCATAGCCCCTGATTCAAGTTGTTGCACTTGATCTTTGATGGCATTTTTTTAGAGGAGAAACCTCTTGCCCCTTGGTAGACGTCTGGTTCAACGTGACCCTGCATCAAAAGACCCTCGAGATCCTTGAAATGGTTATTGAAAATGCTATGGTATGATGTTATGATGTTATGTACATGTATGCAAAAGTAAGCAAGTATATATATATACAGGCAATCATATTCACACAGAGCAAACAAGTCCTTAGGTTTAGGCTTGCATGGGGTTCGTAGGTAAGTACCCTCTTGAAGTTAGTTGGCTCATCCTGTCCTAAAATAGAAACCGGGTTCTAAGGAGCTCAATATCACTGGATTATTTTCTGTGTTCATTGTTTTGGTTTAGCCACTTAACTGGCGACCAAAATATTCCAAGAAAATAATCTTAAATGAGTGTAGTATCGAGTATCTACCAACTTCGGACTGTACCAAAGTCGGTCATCTCACTACCCCTAAAAAGGCCAAGATGGTCAATTAAGGTTCTAAGAGTTCGTTAGTGCTTCATGACATCACTCAGCAGCCCCGTATTCTCCTTGACTACTCAAGGGCTACCGGTACTCACAAATATTTCACACTAACATAGCTACTGCTTCAACTATGTCGGTATACCCCGCACAGTTCCCTCACAATTTATTGCTATTTACCTAAAAAGGTGCCCCCAAATCCGGGTGTAGGATTTAAACAAACCCAAACAAGGAACCCAAAAAAGTAAAGTAATCAAAGCAATCAAAGCAAGCATGTAAAGGTGATCTAAAACCCTAAGGTAACCCCACTTTTAGAATTATTCCCCAGCAGAGTCGCCAGTTCTGTGATACGGTAGGAGAACTGACTTGAGGTTTTGCGTTTGTATTTGCACTTGTTCGGTTTAGCAAGAGTCGCCATCGACTTTTTATTTATCCTAAGGAAAGGTCAAAAAGCACAGGAAAGACCTTTGAGATGTTTTCGTGGGTTCGGGGGGTAGATTATGAAAAGGGAAGGTGCTAGCACCCTTTTCATCCATGGTTATCCATAGGCTCTTAGTTACTTGTTTTAGATCACTTGCCTTTGCTTTTCAATTGTGTGAAATGGTGCTTTGTGTGTGTGATTTTGAAAATGTTTTGAAAAAGATGCCTTGTCTAGGCAACCATTGTAACAATTCTTTACTCGAATGTTTTACAAAGGTGTTTGTCTTTTTGAAAAGATGTTTCAATGTTTTTGAAAATTGTTTTGGAATTGTGTTGTGGAGTGTGTTTTGAAAAAAAGGCAAGGATGTTTTGCAAGTTTGATCAAGTAACTAAGAGTTGTCTACCCTAAATTTACTCAAAGATCTTTCCTTATGTTTTTAACCCTTTTAACAGTGTTGTTTCACCATTGTATTTGGTGAACAACCTTACGTTAGGATGTTAACGGGACAGGCGCGGGTCATCATATACAATCATTGAAGGCAACTTATGAGACGCTCTAGCAATTTTTGTAAGGGACGGGATCGTTTTATCGAAGGCAACATCGAGGGTCATCGAGGGACTACGATCTTTGTTTATCGAAGGGACGTTTACTAGAGTGTCTCATACTCGAGGGACATGATTGCATTTTTCCGAGGCAACAGGCGAGGTTACCCTAGAGGTGCAAGTGTGAATTGTGTATTGATTTTCATGCATTTATCTTTGTGTTAGGTTATCTAGCGGTTGATTTTGAATCTTCGCATACAAACCCTAATTACTATACATTATATAGAAAGCGATAAATTGCGGGAATTTAAAGTCTAAGCTATTACAAATAAGTATCCGGGGATGGGGGTACAAATGTTTACAAATGGGGATGAGTCTTATCAGGATAGTAGTGTCCAAATATTATTTACAACCAGATCGAATCATCGCATTCTCAATGTAAAAATATAATCAAGGTATAAGAATCAAAGATAAACAAAAGTATTGTGCCTTGCATATAATTATTTACAAATGATGCAAGTTAAGTATTATTATTTATTTTTGTGTTTTTTGTTAATGTTATATGAACAAAAGGTTTAAAGAAAAGAAAAGAAAATTGTTTAAGTTAAAGAAAAATATTGTTTAGGTATTTTAGTTAATGTTTTTAGAAACTTGTATAAAATGATTCATTAAACAAAAAAAAAGGTCTTTAAAACAAAAAAAAACTATTATTTACATATTTTGTTTAAAATGTGATAAATAAATAAAAAAAGACTATTAAAAACATTTTTATACAAAAGTTCAATATATTGTTTTTATTTAATAAAAGAATTATATATATAAAAAAAAAAGAAAAATAAAGTGATAAAAATGAAAATGGCATTGATTTGTTTAAGAAGTATTTGGGTTTTAGGGGATAATGGGCCCAAGTAAAAAAAAAGTATGTCAAAAGGGGGTGCAGGCGCCAGAATTGAATTGGGCTTAGCAGTTTAGTGGGGCAGAGGCCCAAATGCGTTTGATAATGTTTTTTGTTAGGGTTTCAGATGTTTCGCTTCAGAATAGGGTTTCACAGTTTTGGAACGGCGCCGCTCTCCTCTCCTTTCTTCGTCCTCTTCATCCTTCTTAAGCAAAGCTTCTGAACGAACTCCCTCTCCACCTATGGCCACTAGGCGCCACCTTCACTCTCCTCTATCCATGGTTGAGCAAGGCGGTGACAAGAAAAGGTATCGGTTTCTGTTTTATGTTTTAGGGTTTTGGATTCATGCATGCTCTTGAATTTTTACCTATTCTGATCTTGATGTGTTATTTGTGTTTGTGTAAGGTGTAGAAAAAAGGGAAGAGGAATTTATACCTTGGTTCTGCTTTTGGAGAGGAGAAGGAGAGTTTGGACAGGAGGCGTTCTCTGGTTGCCAAGGCGAGGGAGCGAGACGCTGATGAAATCTTTATTCTGGTACTTGTATCTTTTGCTTCTTGATGTTTTATGATGATACTATAGTCTGAAAACCCTTGTAATAGTCGCTTCTGAGTTCTCTCTTTTGCTTACTCGAATGCTTGCCTCTGGGTATTTGAATGCTTGTTCTTTGATGAAGATGTTATTTCTGAAAATGCTTGTCGCTTCTGACTTTTCCTCTCTTGGACTTTGATTCTGATGTTGAACAATCTTGATATCTGTTTGCTTGACTTCTGACTTACTTCCTCTCTCTTGGGCTTGGCTGACATCCAATGATGATGATATCTGAGAATGTGGTTATTGTTGTTCTTTGAGTTTTTCTATTTTTTTGGATTTTTGATGATTCAATGATGAGTTTCTGAGATGCTTTTGCTTCAGTTGTTGTTTGGCTTTGGCTATGTTGTTATGATATCTGGTTTTAGCTTTGTTGGAATTTTGTTTGCTTGGTATTGAAATAGGTTTCTAAGCTTGAGGTAGGCTTGAAAGGCTTATCAGTTTGCTTCCTTGTTTGAGGCAGGCTTTGATAGGCTTGCTTCTGTTATGTGTTTGACAGGTTTTTTAGGCAGTCTGAAACAGGTTTGAGGCAAGCTTTTGTTTGCTTGCCTGAAGGCAGGCTGAAGCAGGCTTCTGGTATGAGTTTGTTTATGCAGGCAAGCTTTGTTTTTGTATGTTTTTGACAGGGCTAAAGGCAGGCTTGCAAATTTGCTTGCTTGAAGCAGGCTTGAAGCAGGGTGGAGGTTTTATGCAGGTTTGCTTCTGGTTGTAGCTTATGTAGGCATGCTTGGTTTACTTGCTTGAAAGCAGGCTTGGAGGTTACAGACTTGTTATGTGTTTACAGTTTTTTGTGATATCTTGTGTTCTCTCTCTGTGTTCCTGCCCCTCCTCTTAACAGTGTTGATTTGTTATATTTATCTATCTTTAATCCTTCCTAAAAAACTGTAAGCCTGCTACTTTTTTACTCTCTTTCTCTCTCCCCAGAAAGCATATCTTTGCTTAGAATATCTTTCTTTTCTGAAAAGGTTTTGGCCTGGAAAATGATGAATAAAAATGCTTGCTTGCAACTTTAGCTTTCCTCTGCATTCTGTACTTTTCTTCCAGATTTTCTGCATTGCCTTTGATAGCTTGTAGGCAGCTTTATTGACAGTTACAGCTTGGTTGACATTTTTGTTGACAACTTTGTTGACAGCTTTGCACTTGTGACTTAGTTTGCCCATTTTGACAATTTGGTTTACCTAGTTTGATAATGCAATTCAGTTTGGATTTATGCAGCTTTGTGCATTTTGCTTAAATGATTTGTATGCTTGCAAACATTTTACTCTCCTCTTTGTGAACCAAGAAGAGACATCTTCTTGCGATTTGTAGAGAGGACGAACAAATTGATTCCGGCCAACACCTTTAATGATGAGTTTTTGATTAACTGTCTGAAAAATACTTTTTCAAATTAATTGTGTTGACTTCTCCTTTTCTGGCTTTGCAGGTAAACACCAATTGGGGCAAGGGAAGCAGCAGTAGAAGATGAAGACTTCAAGCAACTTAGGATATAGTTTTAATTTATTCTTAATCATTGTAATAAACGTCATTGTAACACTGTAAATAAATTTACTGTATCAAATAAACATTTGTAACAACAATTGTAAATGAATAAAAAATCCTTTGTCAATTAATTCTTTAATTTTTCTGCACTTGTTTATTTAATCATTTAAATCTCTTGAATTAAAACGAATGGAAACGCATCCCAATTATTTTAACTTAGATAAAATAAATAATTAATAAACACCGTAGTCTTGCAACTTCGCATTAACCAACAGTACACCTGGCATTCCAATTAACCATAAGCATTGCACAGTTAATCAAACAAACGTCCATATGCCTTTCACTTCACTGATTAAACCAACACTTCAAACTCTCAATTCAAATGCCTCAGCTTCTATCCCATATGTTTAGGCTTTGAGAAATAAACGGCCATCTTGAACCAGCATCAAAGCAGTGTGACAGTCAAATGAAATGATGTGGATTCCAATTCTTTTGAGAATGTGCGTGCAAACCCTAATTCTGGATTTATTGTCAAAGAAGCGTCTGTTCGATCAAACCCTGAGCCAAACTCAAACAAATCAATAGAAACCCTAATAATATGTCTGACTGATTCAAAAGTCAATGGAAACCCTAATTTGGATAGACTGATAAGAAAAAGTCTGTTTGACCGATTCTTGAGCCAATTTGAAAAATCAGGGAAAACCCGAAGCTGTGATTTCTTGTGAAAAAAGGAGGGCAAATTTTGGGGTACAACAGTGAGCTATGTTGATTTTAAGTTCATACATTTGATCTTGTCATGCATTCCCTATTATCAAACATCTAACAGTGTATAGTTGCGGAATTTAAATTGCAGAAATTAAATCTAAACTATTACAAGGCGTCGGGTATTTACATCGCCAAAAACAACCCTTGAAATTAAAATGCAGAAAAATAAAGCGATAAAATAAAGTCCTATTTAAGAGCTATTACATTCCGGGAAACAATTACATCAATATCATAAATGGATCGCGTGCGAAAAATTAAATCGAATGCGAGTTTTTTTGGGTTTTGACCCTTTTGAAAGGAAATGATTTTTTTTGTTATTTTTTGAATTAAAAGAAATTAAATCTAAGTTAATAATTAAATTAATAAACTAATTAATTAATTAAAATATTTTTTGGATTTTTGGATATTTAAAGAAATAAAATAAATTGGATTAATGTTAATAAAACCTAATTATCTAAATTGATTTTAAATATTGCAAAAATATTAAAAGTTAAACCTAATTAAAGCTAAATTGATTAAATTAATTTATTTACAAAAATAAAGTCATGAATTTAATTTTAATAAATAAAATATATTTTTGTGTTTTTTGATTTTATGAGGAAAATAATTTAATTGGTCAATTAAACAATAAAAATAATTAGTAAAACAAATAAATAAAATAAGATAAAAAATAAGAAAGAAATACTCAAGGGGGGTGTTGGGCTTGGAAAGGGAGTGAGATTGGCAATTCTTTGGCCCAACAGGCGCAGGCCTGTATTGACTTTTGCAATTCCATGTGACACGTTGGCCTTGGGTGTATGGTGGATATCACCTTTGGGCCATCAGATTTGGCCTGGAGGCCATCTGGCGCTTGGGATCTAGAGGAGTATGATGGACCACGCCATTGGCTTTGCACTGGATCATCTGTGAAAAAATAATAATAGGTGTTTGGGGGACCTGGGATTCGAACCTAGGTCCCAATGGATTTTGTACTAGCGCCCTTACCAACTCAACCATCATGCTTAATTGTTAGTATAATAAGAAAAGAATATAATATGTGAAAACAACTATTATGCCTGAAATAAAAAAATAAGCGCGAAATATTTGAACCAACGAATGGGGTAGGGGCACGTAATCATCTTCTTCGTTGGCCCCTGGATATTTAGCTACGGATTTTCATCCGCAGCTAAATCCATAGGTGTCTCCTAAAATCAATTACAGGCCATAGAAATTGATTCTAAGACCATGGTTCGCTTCGTCTCTCCTTCCTGAACATGGCTATGCCCATTATTTGTTCCAATTTTCCCTGCACAGAAAATACCCAAAAACAAACTTCCAAAACCCTAGGTTCGAGTATGGCGTTACAGGCTATAAAAACACAATCAAATATTGCAGAAAGTTTTGAAATCGTTCAAGAATCATGAATATGTCAATGTTTTGTCAAGAAAATGCCAGAGTAAGAGATTGCGATTCCGAATACAGGGTCGTGTTTAGGGAGACTTACAGCGCGTTTGAAGAGGTTTCAGAGCTTGTAAAAGATTGGTTTTGACTTAATGGATGTCCAGCAAGAGGATAGCATGGAGATTTTGTGCTAAAACTGCCTCTAAGCACGTTTTCAGATTCAAGCTTTTTTCAAGTTTTGCTTTTGTGATTTGGCAGCCTCTAGGTCATGTCACTCATGCCTTTGGTTTGTATAAGTATAAAGCAGTGCATTAGGTCAAGTTTTGGGCTTTGAATCTTTGTGCAATGATGCTTGAAGATGTGATTTGATTCACCATTAAAAAGCTTCCAAAAATGTCCAAATTCCATCTTTTTGTTCATGATATGGCTTGATTCGGATTTGATTGTGTACATGATGATATTTAAGACCTATACCAATCAAAAAGATTCCAAGTGATCAATATTTGGATTTAAATTGATTAAAAATGAATTAATTCAATAAAAATCAAATAAAATAGAAAAATTAATAATTGGACACAAGACTGAAGATAGGACATGTGTGTAGTGTGACAAGATCAAATCAAGTGGAAAAAAGTGGGCCCATTTGGCAAAATTTGAAGTTTTGGGGATGGTTCTTTTGGCAATTTTGGAAAAATGCCCAACTTCAACAATGCATAACTTCTTCAATTTTGAACTTTTGGAGGTGTTCTTGGACTTTTTAGAAACCTTGAGATGTCCTCTAACCAACCCTTGTAGTATAATCTCATTTTGATATTCCATGCTCAAGTTATAAGCTTTGGCAAAAAAAGGTGTTTTTGTTGACTTTCAAAAATGACCTATAATGTCCAAATTTGTAACTTTTTGTGAGTGCATTTTTTGATCTTGGGGTGTGAATATGGATTGTAGGAAATTGAATCATATTAAAAATGAGCTTTGGATGGGTCATTTCTCATAAAGTATGAGAAAGTTATGCTTGGTCAAAGTTGAGTTGACTTTTCCTACTAAACCCTAATTTAGCAACTTTTGAATCTTGATGAATCTTGAGCAATCCTTGATGAATCATGATCAACCCTTGATCAAATGATGAATTATCATTCAAAATGAGAATGTTGACAAAAAATCTGGAGGTTTGACTGTATTTGGGTCACAGTTGACTTTTGCCCTAACACAGTCGATTTTTGGACCTCTTGAGCAATTGACTGACCAAACTTCCTCTACAAGGCTTTAAATTTGACATGGATGAACTTGAGAACATATTAGGACATTGGGAAGCACTTGAGGTCATTTGGATGTAACGACCTTGATGCAACACAAAACCCTAATTTTGAATTGACTGCCTTAGGAGATGATTTGACTGTCCAACTCTTGAGCAATCTTGAGCCACTTGGAGATTATTCTTGAAATGTCTTGGGAAGTATGGGAGGGAAAATTTTGGGTTAAAACAGTTGCCCCTGTTCAATCTTCTTAAACCTGAGGATATAGATTGGCTTTCGGGCCTTTCGTGATCCGAAGGTGGAAGATGATTGAACACTAGAGTGCCCAGAAATTTGCACTCGCATGAAGTGGTATCAACATTGTGATGTCGGGAATGGGCTTACAGATGCCATTTGGAGACTTGTTGGTAGGTGGTCTGAACTTCAACTGGAATGGCATCAGAAAAATCTTTAGGAATCGATTTAACTGGACCAGAGGAGGTCTTGTCTTCTTTGACTGGATCGGTATCAGAAAAATCTTTAGGAATCGATTTAACTGGTTTTGTCTCCTTTGACTGGGTTGGCATCAGAAAAATCTTTAGGAATCGATTTAACTGGTTTTGTCTTCTTTGACTGGATTGGCATCAGAAAAATCTTTGGGAATCGATTTAACTGGTCTTGTCTCCTTTGACTGGATTGGCCTCAGAAAAATCTTTAGGAATCGATTTAACTGGTCTTGTCTCCTTTGACTGGGTTGGCCTCAGAAAAATCTTTAGGAATCGATTTAACTGGTATTGTCTCCTTTGACTGGGTTGGCCTCAGAAAAATCTTTAGGAATCGATTTAACTGGTCTTGTCTCCTTTGACTGGATTGGCCTCAGAAAAATCTTTAGGAATCAATTTAACTGGTCTTGTCTCCTTTGACTTGATTGGCCTTAGAAAAATCTTTAGGAATCGATTTAACTGGTCTTGTCTCCTTTGACTGGATTGGCTTCAGAAAAATCTTTAGGAATCGATTTAACTGGTCTTGTCTCCTTTGACTTGATTGGCCTCAGAAAAATCTTTAAGAATCGATTTAACTTGTCTTGTCTCCTTTGACTGGGTGGGCCTCAGAAAAATCTTTAGGAATCGATTTAACTGGTCTTGTCTCCTTTGACTTGATTGGCCTCAGAAAAATATTTAGGAATCGATTTAACTGGACCAGACAATAGTCTTTTACGTAGCTGAGAACTTAACTGCATGTTTCCTGAAAGGTAAAGGTCAGTCATATGCAATGCATGATATGGATCAAGCAATGATGTTCTCAAAATAAATGAGATTGTGTGGTATGATGCGTATATGCATGTATCATGATGTATGGAAATGTAATGTTTTAGCTGGGGAAAATAAATCCCGGATAGCTGCTGGAGAATAGAGTTGAATTCTTCGTTTCTGTCGGGGATGGTGAACGAAGGTAATAAACCTGCAGGAGAAGCGAACTCCATTGGGGAATAACTGATGAGGAGATTACTCTGCAGGGAAGAGATGCTCTATTGAGGCTTCCACTGATAAACTCCGCTGGGGATGGATTACCGTTGCTGGTGATACTGAATCTGTTGAGGATTGAACTCCTGCTTGGGGAAAGGAAAGAACTTCGCTAGGGATGATCTTTCAGTTGCAACTTGCTGGGGATAACCCTGTTAGACTTTTGTGGGGATACTCCTCTGAACTCTGTTAGGAATGATCCTTTGAACTCGGCTGGGGAGATTTATTTTGGTACTCCGCTGGGGATAAACTTCCAGAGTCTACTAGGGAGGATGCTTCAACTTCGTTGGGGAAGATTTTTTCAGGCCGTGCTGGGAAATATTGACTCCACTGAGGGTATCTTGTATTCTGCCAGGGAATATTCTTATACTCCGTTGAGGAATATTAAGACTGTCGGGGATACTCTTATACTTGCTGGGGAATATTCTTATACTCCGCTGGGGAATATTAAGACCTTTTTAGTGTTGATGGTAGACCAACTCTGCTTGGGGAGAGTATTGTTGATTTGTTCATGGTTACAAGTCTCACTGGGGGGAGAGTTACCATTACTGTCTTATTCTGCAGGGAGTGAAGGTATCTTAGCCATATTCTTCAGCTGAATCTACCTTTGTACCCGATGGACAAAACAACTATACAACTTGGACACTTCTTATTGCCCCTGTTTCTGATATTACCAGTAATTCATCTTTTGTTTCACATGTAAATATTTATGAGTAGCAATTAATGTCAAATGCATATATCAAGAATGAACATTGGACATTCTTTGCAAAACAAAACAGATAAAGGGAAAACAGTTTAAAATTTGTCTGAAAATGAATTTGTATTGATTTTGAAGTTTGGCCTGTAAATAAGCGCTTTTGTACAAGAGGATGATGTCCTAGTAAGAGAACGCCACCGAGCAAATAGAATTTACACAATTTGTGAAAAGAAAACAAAACATCTATGTGAATAATCCCATTGGGTTCCAACTCTGCTATTGCCTTTATGTCCTCGAGCATCTCATCACTTTGCTACTTGGTTGAAGGTAGATCAGATTGATTAGTGTCGTCCGAGCTTGATAGTCGATATCGAAGTCTGGATACAAGGTGATCCAATGAGACATAGTGTCACTCTTTGGTCCCTAACTTTTGCCTGGACCGCCCTTTCGGGTTTTCAGTCAACCGGGATACCCTTTTTTTCCCAAGCCGCCTTTTCAGGTTTTCGACTTGCCGGGTGTACAAATTTTTTTATTTTCATCCCTTATTTTTTCCCGAACCCTTTTGGTTCGCCGGGAAGCCCTTATTTTTGCCTGGGCCAGTCAACCTAGCGGGTCTTTGATCATGCGTAGTATCTTTTCACTATGTCTGCATTGACGGGGTGAGGAAGGTCGTCACCATCCATGGTGGTTAGAATCATAGCTCCTCCTGAGAAAATGTTCTTAACCACAAATGGCCCTTCGGAAGTAGGGGTCCATTTTCCCCTGGGATCGCCTTGAGGTAGTATGATGCGCTTGATTACCAGATCCCCATCTTGATACTCTTGTCGTCTAACTTTCTTGTTAAATGCCTTGATCATCCGTTTTTGGTACGTCTTACCATGACAAATAGCAGTAAGTCTCTTTTTGTCGATTAGGTTCAGCTGATTAAGCCGGGTCTGAATCCAGTCATCTTCACTTAAACCTGCATCCTTCATGATCCGAAGAGAGGGTATCTGAACTTCAATGGGCAAGACTGCCTCCATACCATATACCAAGGAATAGGGTGTTGCCCCTGTTGACGTCCGTGCTGATGTACGGTACCCATGAAGAGCAAATGGTAACATCTCGTGCCAATCTTTGTATGTCACTGTCATCTTCTGCACAATCTTCTTAATGTTCTTATTAGCCGCTTCGACAACCCCATTCATCTTCGGCCGGTAAGGAGAAGAGTTATGATGCTGTATCTTGAATTGCTCGCAGAGTTTGGTGATCATTTTGTTGTTGAGATTGGTACCGTTGTCCATTATGATCCTCTCTGGTACACCGTATCGACAGATCAGATTGTGCCAAATGAATTGTGCCACGACGTTCTTGGTTACAGTAGCAAAGGAAGCTGCTTCAACCCACTTCGTAAAGTAATCGATTGCTACCAAGATGAACTGATGCCTGTTAGATGCCGTAGGTCTGATCTCGCCGATCATATCAATGCACCACATTGCAAAAGGCCAAGGTGCCGTCAAGATGTTTAGAGGAACTGGAGGTATGTGCACTTTATCAGCATAGACCTGGAACTTGTGACATGTCCGAGAATGCTGATAACAGTCGGCTTCCATTGTGGACCAATAATATCCTGCCCGAAGGATTTTCTTTGCCATGGTGTGTCCACTGGAATGAGTTCCGAAAGTACCTTCATGTAACTCCACCGTGATCCTTTCTGCTTCCTTCTCATCCACACATCTCAGTAAGGTTGAATCATGGTCACGCTTGTAAAGAATTCCATTGCTGATAAAGAACTTCGCTGCGAACCTCCTCAAAAATTTCTTGTCATTAACAGATGCACCCTAGGGGTATTCTTGAGCTTCAAGATACCTTTTTACTTCGTGAAACCAGGGCTTTTCTGTTACCTCTTCAGTATCAACGTCACAGCAATGTGCAGGTTCGTCTAATCTTTCAATGATGATCCGGGGAGCCTCGTTGTCCCAATTAACTTTGAACATAGAAGACATCGTAGCTAGCGCGTCCGCCAACTGATTCTCCTCTCTAGGGAAGTGTTCAAAGGTTATCTCCTCGAAATGGGAAAGCAATGTCAATACATACTCCTTGTAAGGAATCAGATTTGGGTGTTTCGTATCCCACTCGCCTTTGATCTGACTGATCACGAGAGCGGAATCTTCGAAAACACTTAGAAACTTAATCTTTAGGTCAATTGCTGCTCGAAGACCCATGATGCACGCTTCATACTCTGCCATGTTGTTGGTGCAGTTGAAACATAGTCGAGCGGTAAACGGAGTATGAGAGCCTTTAGAAGATATGATCATAGTGCCAATGTCGTTACCCAAAGCGTTTGAAGCTCCATCAAAGTACATAGACCATCGGGATCCTTCCTCAGGTCCTTCATCCGGTCCAGGTGTCTCACAATCAGTTATCAACATGATATTCTCGTTCGGAAATTCAAAGTTCATAGACTAGTGATCATCCACTGCCTGATGTGCCAAATGGTCTGCCAATAAACTTCCCTTGATTTCCTTTTGGGTTGTATACTGGATGTCATATTCAGTCAAGATCATCTGCCATCTTGTTATTCTTCCGGACAAGGCAGGCTTCTCGAAGATATACTTGATCGGATCCATCTTTGATATCAACAGAGTAGTGTGAGTCAACATATACTATCTCAGCCGGCGAGCAGCCCATGCCAAAGCGCAGCAAGTTTTCTCAAGCAGTGAGTATCGGGTCTCACAGTCGGTAAACTTTTTGCTAAGGTAATAAATAGCATGCTCTTTTCGGCCAGACTCGTCATGCTGACCCAACACACACCCCATTGAGTTGTCGAGTATTGTCAAGTATAAGATCAAAGGTCTCCCTTCAATTGGAGGCATTAGAATAAGTGGCTCTTGGAGATACTCTTTGATCCTTTTGAAAGCGGCCTGACATTCATCGTTCCAACGTACCACTTGATCTTTCTTCAGAAGCTTGAAGATTGGCTCACAAGTAGCAGTTAGGTGCAAGATGAATCGGGCAATGTAATTCAGTCGTCCCAGGAAGCCTCTGAATTCTTTCTCTGTTCTGGGAGCGGGCATTTCTTGTATAGCTTTTAGCTTTGCAGGATCCACTTGAATACCTTTGTCGCTCACGACGAAACCCAGTAACTTACCAGATCTTACCCCGAAGGTGCACTTGTTCGGGTTCAACCTCAGCTTGTACAACTTCAATCTTTCAAACAGCTTCTGCAGATGGTCAAGGTGTTCCTCCTCAGTTTGGGACCTTGCAATCATATCATCGATGTATACCTCAATCTCATGATGGATCATGTCATGAAACAAAGCAACCATGGCACGCTGGTATGTTGCCTCAGCATTCTTCAGTCCAAAAGGCATGACCTTGTAGCAAAAGGTACCCCACTGAGTAACAAAGGTTGTCTTCTCCATGTCTTCGGGAGCCATTTTAATCTGATTATAACCGGAGAAACCATCCATAAAGGAGAATACCTTATGTTGGGCAGTATTGTCAACCAGAACATCGATATGAGGTAGAGGGAAATCATCCTTGGGACTGGCCCTGTTCAAATCCCTATAGTCAACACACATTCGAACCTTACCATCTTCCTTCGGCACAGGAACCACATTGGCCACACACTAAGGGTAAGAAGTAATTGCTAGAAAACCAGCGTCAAACTGTTTCATAACTTCAACCTTGATTGTCTCAGACATCTCTGGGCGCATTCGGCAGACCTTCTGTTTCACTGGAGGACAGTCTTCCTTGGTAGGCAGACGGTGAACCACAATATCAGTATCCAAACCAGGAATATCTTTGTAAGACCAGGAAAAGATCTCAACATGGTCATGCAGCATCTGAATCAACCGTTGCTTCACACTAGGCTCCAGATTTGCACCGATCTTGACTTCCTTCTTGCCTGTCTCAGTACCCAGATTCACTGATTCCACCGGCTCTTCGTGCGGCTGAATGGCCCTCTCTTCCTGAAGTAACAGTCTTGCAAGTTCACCAGGCACTTCGCAATCATCTTCACCTTCGTCTTCGGCTAAGTTGATCGGATTTTCGAAGTCATAACCGGCAGTAGCAGAGTCGTTACCAGTAGGATCCAAAGTGGATGTAGACCTGTATATGTGAGTGTGTGTAAAATAGCTGTTTTGCAATATATAATAAAGAGAAACAAGGAGCGCAAAATTTTAAATGCAAGAACGTCCAATGATTTTATTAATGATATATGAAAATGACACACATAAAGCCCTCACAAATGAAGCCACGGTGCCCCGGGTAAGACACCGGGCTGTAAAGTTTAAACATTGTCTGGTACAAATTCAAAACAAAAAGTCATTACTGTGTAACAAAAGTAATAGGGATGAAGTCCTTTGCTGTCCAGTTGCTTGGCCCACCGTTGGTCGTAGGATAGATCCAACTGTCGAACTCAGACTCTTCAACATCGTCTTCAATGGCATTCACTCCCGAGTTGCTGATGAACACGGGAGGCCTTCCGATCCGTGCATTCCGAATAACCCTTTGAGCTTCTGCAGTGAAACCCAAACCAAACTTGTTAGTCTTCTGTGTAAAATCAGGAAGTCGGCCCCACTGTGCACACCCACCTTTCTCAACAACAGCCCGGGCATCCTTGAAGGAAGCCATCTTCATAGGAGAATCTTCAACAACAGTTTCAGCTGACGCCAATGTCTGGGGAACCTCTTCAAAATGCTGAAATGGGGTCTCAATGAACTCCCCATCCATCTCTACATATCAGAAAGAGTTGAGGTGGCTAACCATATACTCCTCCTCTCCTTGCACTGTCACAATCTTCCCTTTGACCAGGTACTTCAGCTTCTGGTGGAGCGTTGAGGTTACGGCTCCAGCCTTGTGGATCCATGGGCGACCCAACAAACAAGAATAATATGGCCGAATGTCCATCACATAGAATGTAGAATTGAAAACCTGAGAACCAACTTTAATCGGAATATCAACTTCTCCATGTACCATTCTCTTAGACCCATCAAAGGCCATGACAACGATGTTGCTTGGTTTCAGCTCCAACCCTTCACAGTCCAACCGGTCCAGAGCTTTCTTCGGTAAAACGTTCAATGAGGAACCAGTATCCACCAATACATGTGCAAGAGTAGTGCCCATGCATTCAATGGAGACATGCAGGGCATCGTTGTGATTCTTCCCTTTAGCAGTCAAGTCGGTGTCGGAGAAACCCAACCCATTATCAGCAGTCAAATTGGCCATGCAATCTGTAAACTGATCAGCTGATGTCTCTTGTGGTACGTGGGCAGTCTTCAAGAAGGTAATCAGAGCCTTGGCATGGGCCTCTGAGCAAAGCAATAGTGACAACATAGAAATCTTGGACGGGGTTTGCCCCAGCTGTTCAACTACATTGTAGTCACTCTTTTTTATAATCTTCAGAATCTCTTCCATCTCTTGTTTAGAAGCTTCAACAGTAATCGTTTTCGGTGCCTCCGTCTGGGAAGGCACATCAGTGGTGATCCCTTTGCCCCGAGTGTCAGATGACTCGGCAACAGGGGTAAGAATAGGAACTTGAACAGGAATAGCAGCAGGTACACTGGCAGGTGTAATAACAATAGGTCTTCGGGCAGATGGTGGAGAGATATTAGGTGAGAAAAGTCTTCCGCTGCGGGTGACTTTAGCAGGTCCAACAATATTGCTGACGTCAGTATCAGCATCCAACTCTTGCTTAGCAAAAGCTGGTGCCTTGAACTTGTGGGGAATCACTACCCCAGATGATAGACCTAGATCACCAAAGTCCAGACCAGGCACTTTCTGAACTTCTATAGCACTCAATCGGTCTTCCAGTTGTTTGTATCTATCCTCGGTCGGAGGATACTGCTCTTCGTCAAAGTTCGTCTTGTTGTCGGAGACCACAAGGCTAGGAGCCCTCCTTTCTTCCTGACTATCTTTCCCTCCAGATGAGGTAGTCAGATCAACTTCATTCTGAAGCCTGTTTCTAAACCTGTGCCCTGTGTTAAACAGGATTGTCCTCTTCTTCTTCTTCTTCTTCTCTTTCAGAATCAGGGTCTTCAGATCTTGCTGACCCTTAGCTAGTTTCATGAACAACTCTTGAAATTGGGCATTTTGGGCCTGTAGGGCCTTGATTGCTTGCTCAGTTAAAGGTTCAGCAGACATGATGAGTGCTGAAATAAACAGCGAAGAAGATAAGAGACCTGTAATGGGTACCTGTTTATGAAGTGCATGGGATGAAATGCGTATGACATGATTTCAAAGACAATCGAGAGATTCAAATTTGTAAACCAGAAAGGAGACACACTTTATTAGATAAACTTCAAAATTCAAATTGTTCAGCTGATGCCATTAAGGCGTTACATGAAAGGAAATACTGGAAAATAAATAAAACTGAAATGGAAATAAACAAAGGCCCATTAATGCTCCCATGGTCTCTTCTTCTCGGTGCGGACATAGTCATTAAGAATCCACTCGTTCTCCAGTTTCCTAGTCAACTTCTGGATCTTCTGCTCTTGCTCGTTGAACTTTTCTCGGTAAGAATCCCATTCTTCCCTCAGCTGCATCCAAGATCTCTTTAGTGCCCCAATGTCAGTGGTTATATAAGGATGGAGGATGGTTGGAAGAACTCCTTATTCATTAGCAACTTCAAGAATGACAGGTCGGACGGCTTCATATGGCATACTCAGCTTTTGGGCACGGATACGGACCCATCTGAGATATGGCTCCATCGAGAGAGAAGTCTTTGGACCCAGCTCATATGGATCAGATTGGTGAACTCTATCCCAAGACCTTATGAATCTGCGACGTTGCTCGTCGCTATCCCCTTGAAAATCAAAGATGATATTAGGCATTAGCAGCTCATGAGGTCCTTCTCTTCTGGCACGCCCAAATTGACGGAGAGCTAAGCATGGGTTGTAAGAAATTCCTCCATAGGTTCCTATCAGTAGAACATTGGGGTACTCCCCACATCGATCAATAATAGTCACCTCGTCCATACCCTTGAGAGTCCAAATGATGTCATTATGCGAGAGAGACATAACCCTATAGGCCCAGCCCATGCCTTCTTTATTCTTCAGCACTGATTTGGGGAGGTGCGAAATAAACCACCTCGACAATAATGGAGCACAGCACATCAAGGTTCCCCGCTTTCAGGCAGTACGAGCATAGAGATGATGAAGGATGTCACCCAAGAGAGTGGGTACAGGATTGCGAGAGATGAAGATCTTTATCGCATTCACATCAACAAAAGTGTCAGGATTCGGAAACAATACCAAGCCATATATCAAAAGAACCAAAATATCCTCGAATGCCTTGAAGTCTAGATTATCCCAGAAGTAATTAGCCTTACTGTTGTACCCCAAAATTTGCCCTCGCATTTTTTCCCAAGAAATCTCAACTTCAGACATTTCCTGACTTTTCAAACTGGCTCAAGAATCGGACTAACGGACTTTTCTTAACAGTCAAGCAAAATTAGGTTTTTTTTTACTGGTTTTCAGAGCTCTGATTTGTCTCATACAGTTGGCTTAGGGTTGGGATGATTTTTGGTTCAATTTTGATCAGGCGAGCGTTATCTAGCATTTAATCAGAAATTAAGGTTTTATGGGCATATTCTCAGAAGAATTTAAATTCTACCGCACTTTGCAGTTTATTCCGAGATTCGGGTTAAAATTCGCGTTATCTTGGTTTAATCAGTAAAAGAGACAGTGGTTTGAATTCAGTACGTTTTGATGGGGCCAGTCAGATACAGTATGCAGTATTGGGTTCACAGTGTTTATGGCAAATCAGTGAAGAAGGAATGCGTTTGATCAGTCTATTTGGTTGATTGCTGCTTTGTTTTGGATTTTGGAAGAGACCGGCTTAATTGATCAATATTGTTATTATTTAAGTTATTTATTATTCTAAAAATTGAATGATTGAAATTAATTTTTCAATTGTTTTAATTCTAAGAATTTTAAATAAATAAATAAACAATAAAGAAAATTAGAATTAATTGGATAATTTGGATTTTATTGATATTTGAATTATTTGTACAAATTGCTGTTTATAATTTAAATTACAGACAATAATTTACATTAATTCAAATATTACATAAAGTAAAAAGCTATCCTATTTTCTAATATTCTTCATTCTTCACTCCGCTCCGGTGCTCCACTTTTTATCTGCAAAAGACAAGAAAAGTCAGAAAACGGTTGAAATAAAAAAAAAAGACAATTAAAGTTGCTCATCATTAGGGGCCACTGACTGGGATTAGTTGACCCTCTCCGCAAATCACGGGATTTCTCCCGGTTCACAGAGAGGGAAGATTTTTTAGTCATGAAATGCAAATGTCAAAAGTATAAGTTCCAAAATTCAAGACTGCATAGAATCTCAATTTCAAATTCAAACTAAACTGAAAAGTCTAATTCCCACTTAAATGCCAAAGATATCACAAAGAAATCAAAGTAGTACAAGTTGCTATCAAAACTGTCAAAGCTGTCAAAAAGGGATTTTTGCCAAGATATCAAGGAAAAGTCAGCACACAAAGCTGTCAAAAGAGATAAAAGAGGATGCAGAAAATGTGTTATGCAAGTAACTTGAATCCTTTTCATCATTTCCCAGCATAAGAAGGGCCCCTTCAGAACCATAGTACAACAATAATCATATAAAAATCTTGACTGTACTTTTGGAGAGAAAAAGAGAGAAAAAGCATCATAGGCTTTAGGCTTAGGCATAGACAGCAAGACAAGAAAGGAAAAGATAATCCAAAAATAGAGTTCAGCAGGCAGTAAAAAAGGAGAGAAGAAAAATATACAAACTCAGAAAGCAAAAAGGCCTCATTACTGTCAAGGCAGAAAAACCGGCATCAGACACACAAGAGCAACTGAAGCAAGCTCAAACACCTAACAAAAAACATACTGAACCTGTCCCAAACCTCACATAACCTGCAAACTGTGAATCAGAACCAGGTTAACAACCTCAAGCTTCAAAACTGAAACCTCACAAGTTATCAAACCCTTTTTCAAAAACTCAAAAACTGAACATCTCAAACTGGATACCAGCACTACCATAACCTGATGCCTTAAGCCCATCCAAAAAACCAGAATAAACATAATACAGTTCAAGGCTAGAAGAGAAAAAGATACAATCAGCAAAACCTCCTAATGCCTTAACCTGCCTGCATCATCCAAAATGCAAGAACATACTGTCAACACATAAAACACATACAACCTGCATCAGTCTCACAAAACCCAAGCTTCAAGACTAAAACACAACTCAGTTCAGCATAGCCAAGCATTCAAAACCAACACCAAGCCTCAGAGTTTCTTCCCTCATCATAGGCAATAAACTTTCCAAAGGCATCCCACTCAAGACCAGTTCAGAAGCAACTCAGGGACAGAAGCAAAGGCAACACGAGAGAAGAAGAGAAAGATAACCCAGGCAACAATTCAAGGCATCAGGGGTTTAGAAGAAAACAAAAATATCAAAGGCAACCAAGGCCCTCAGACCTCTGAGATCATCACTGGGCATCTCAAAGCATTATACCCAACCCACCAAGGCAACAACTGTTCAAAAACATTCAAGACAAACAGAAGCAAAGGCAACACGAGAGAAGAAGAAGAAGGAAGCATGTTCAGGGCAACATAAGCAAATATTCAGGGGCACAGAAGAAGGGATAAAGAAGTGAAAAAAAGGGGTTCTCAGCATAAGTCATCATCAAAACCCTAATAAGCAAAAGAAATATACAAGAGTACCAGGAAAGCATCCAAGCAAGCTTCCAGCCTCATCACCGAATCTCCGGCCTCCTAAGCATCACGCCCTCCACCTCTTCTCCATCTCCAAGATCAGGTAGTGAATTTTCTCCCTCTCTTTCTCCACCACCTCACAATAACACAGATTTAAGAGTCAAAAATTCAAATCAAAAACATGCAATTCGTAAAAAAAGGGAAAGGAGATAAGAACATAAAGCGTTGTAATCGAACCTTAAATCAAGAGGACGCGAAGCTTACACCTTGGAGGGAAGAGAGTTCGGGAGTAACGCTGGTGGCCGGAGGAAGCATTCAGGGAAGTGAAGATGATCGGAGAAGATGAGCTTATGAACAGCGCCGCTGTCAACCCTAAGCATTTTCGCCTCAACTGAATAACATCCCTAACCCTAATTTTTGTTTCCAGATTAACATGGGCCTTACCCACTCCACTCTGCGCCTAAGCCCATTAAGATTTTCATTTTTCTAATCAAACATTTTCATTAATACTAACCAATATTATTTATATTATACAAACTCTTTTTGTCACAAAAATCATAAATAATATCATACCTTTTTTTATCATATAGTTAAACATCTTTTTTCTCTTTTATGTACATTTGTATATAAAATAATAAGATACTTTTTATACATAATTAACTTGAAAATATTTCTTAATACACATTAAAATATATTTGTATATAAAATAATACATATCATTTTTATCATATAATTAAAATTGAAAACCTTTTTTAATTAATATACATATTTGTACATAACAATATATGCATTTCTCTAATATTAAAATTAATAAATATGTGATTAAAATACTTTCTTTTTTATGCATAATACAATTTAATTAAAATTTGAACATACCTTAATTAAAACATTTTTCCTTTTGTACATAATTACACGTATTCATATACATATACACTTGTACACTTACATAATACATTCACATTGCCCTAGACACATTTTTATCTTATATTTGTATATTTGATATTTACATTTTGATCGCACATTCGATTTGGTTGTAAACTATAAGTCTCATCCCCTTGTACATTTATACCCCCACTCCCGGACACTATCTTGTAATAGCGTAGATTTTACATTCCACAGTTTACAGTTTTCAATTATACCATGGTTAGACCTAGGGTTTGTATGTACATAAAATCAAACGCTAGATAACCTAATACAAGACAAATACATGTAATCAATACACAATCACGCTTGCACCCCCTAGGGTAATCCCACATGTTGCCTTCCAAAATGGGCCATGCTTGCACGTCGAGTATCTTTGGCAAAACAAAATCAAATGATCATAAGTCCCTCGATGACGCTTTCGAATGTTGCCTAAACGGAATGATCATAGTCCCTTCAAAGCAAATTGCCAAAGACACTTGGCACCATTGCATTCATGGTCCATACGATGACCCGCGCCCGTCCCGAATAAACTTCCTAAAATGCAAGATTGTCTACCAATTTCAATGGTAGAACAAAATTGTTAAAAGGGGTTAAAACATAACAAAAACCTTTGAGTACAATAGGGTAGACAAGACTCTTAGTTACTTGAGATCAAACTTGCAAAAAACACTTGCCTTCTTTTCAAAACCCACTTCACAAACACTTTCAAAATCAACTTTTCAAACCCTTGAAACATCTTTTTAAAAGATAAAACACCCTTTTGTAAAACATTCGAGTAAAGAATTGTTACAAGGTTAGCCTAGCACAAGGCATCTTTTCAAAACATTTTCAAAGACCACACACAAAGCACCATTTCAAACAATTGAAAACCAAGGCAAGATTGATCTAAGCAAGTACCTAAGAGCCCATGGATAACCATGGATAGAAGGGGTGCTAATACCTTCCCCTTCTATAATCTACCCCCCGAACCCATGAAATATCTCAAAAGGTTTTTGCTGTGCTTTTTTAACCTTTCCCTTAGGATAAAATAAAAAGTCGGTGGCGACTCTTGCTCAACCGCACAAGTGCGAATACGAACGAAAACACTAGTCAGTTCTCCCACCGTATCACAGAACTGGCGACTCTGCTGGGGACGTTTTTAAGTGGGGTTACCTTAGGGTTTAGATTACCTTTACTTTCAAATTGATTGCCTTGTTTGCTTTACGTTTATGGGCTTTGTATCGGAGTTTTATAGATCCTAACCCGGATCTGGGGAAACCCTTTTAGGTAGCAACAAGGCTGTGAGGGAACTGTGCGGGGTATACCGACATGGTTGAAGCAGTCTGCTACGTTGATGTGGCACTTTGGTGTGTACCGGTAACCCTTGAGTTCAGTCAAGGAGAGTACGGGGCCGCCGCGTGGTGTCGTGAAGCATCAACTGACCTTAGAACCTTAATTGACCATCTTAGCCTTTTTAGGGTAGTGAGATAACTGACTTTGGTGCAGTCCGAGGTTGGTTGATACTCGATACTACACTCAATTGAGGGTTGCTTTCCTGGAAAATTTCGGTCGCCAGTTCAGTGGTTAAATCAAAACGATGAACAATGAAAGCAATCCAGTGACGTTGGGACCTCTAGAACCCGGTTACTTTTGGTAGGACAGGTTTTAAACCCACAAACTGAAAGAGGGTAGTACCTGAACCTCATGCAAGCCTAAACCTAAGGCCTCGTGTGCTTTGTGTGAATATTGTTTGCCTGTATATACACTTACTTGTTTGTGCATACATGAACATAGCATCATGACATCATACCATAGCATTCTAGCATTTTCAATAACCATTTCAAGGATCTCGAGGGTTCTGTTGATGCAGGGTCACGTAGAACCAGACGTCTACCAAGGGGCAAGAGGTCTCTCCTCTAACCAATCCAGTCAAAGTTCAAGTGTAACAACTTGAATCAGTGGCTATGACCCACTTGACATGGTCAGCTTGATTCTAGTGGAAGGACGTCCACCGGTGCAGAGATCCCCAATCCAAGAGCAGAGTTCAACCTCTAACATTTTTTTGTGTTTACCCCAAGAGATCCTTGAAAGCATGCATCCACATATCATGCATTGCATTTTGACAATCTTTCCTTTTTCAGGTTTCCTTACTCTCCTGCTGTTTATTTCAGCAAGAGATGGCTCTAGAACGGTCTGTCAAAGACATCCAAGACCAGACTGCTCAGCTGCAGGAAATGTTCCTGAACTTGTCTCTGGGGCAAGAAGAGATGAAAGCTCTCCTCACCAAAGGCCTGGGGAATTCCAACAATGCCAGGAATGATCAGATTGTGGAGCTGCAGTTTGATCTGACAACACTGAGGACTCAAATGATGGGATATTTGGTGGGCCAGATGGCTCTCATCCAAGACCTATCTCAAAGACAAGAGGAACTCAGAGTTCTGGTCCGCCAACTGCTTCCAAACAACCAACTGGGGCAAACATCTGAGGTTGAAGAGCAAGTCACCGCTCAGCCTCCATCAACTCAAGAAGACAAGGGGAAAGCTCCTTTGCTAGCTTCAGGGTCACAAACCCATCAACAACCTCGCCAGCGTCAGCGGGGCAATCGGCGTAAACAAGAAAAGTCGGGAAGACAGTTTACGGAGACTGAAATACCATCATTCTTCATACTGAAGCGCCTGTTGGAGGTCAAGTTGCTTACTGTAAAAGATCCTCCTCAGAAGCCCAATATCTCCTCTCCTCACTTTAACCCCGACGCATTCTGTGTTTACCACTCCTGCAGCCCGGGGCACAGCACTAACGACTGTTGGGCCTTGAAGAACAAGATTCAAGATCTGATCGACATTGGGGTGCTGGAATTCATGCCAGACGGCGAGATGAAGATCTTCCGTTAAAGGGTTCTCCGCTTGAAGTGACGAAGCTCGAAACTGAAAGACTTTTGCTTCTTTTTGAATTTTCAAAGTTGTAATTTCTTTTGCTATCAAACAATTATCTGTTGATGTTAAACTTTGTTTCCATTAATGCATTGCATATGTTTGTCTTGAATTCATCCATTCGTTTCACTACTCTTATGCTTTTCTTTATGATATTTAAACTCTTGATAAAAAGCTGCAAGCCTTTAGAGGGAGGATGACGAAACAATACCGTGATCTTATACAGTATGCTTTTGAACAGACCGTGCTGATGATGTACAGGCATTTCTTTCAATTCCCCAAACACTGGAGTTATAAGGAAGTTAATCCCTAGTCAACCCCTTCGAGCCAAAGAAGTAGGAGTTTCCTGTTCTAAACAATCGAAACCTTTGATATAAACCCGGGGCAAGGTAGTATCTCAGTTAATGCAAAAGAAAATGTGCATTGAAGTCGCAAACTCTCGGTTCGTAACACAACGAACGACGCCAAAAAAAAGGGAAAGCATTCCTTTGGAATCAAAAGACAAGGGTGGTTCCCTATCACATAGACAGTCAATCTCTCAAAAGAGAAAAGCCCACCAAGCCAAAACCTATAAAGGAGGCTTAAGAAAGCTGGGGCATCCCGCTGACAGTAATCCCGAAAACGGTAACAGTCAGGCAAAAGTTAGGGATAACGAATCAAAATCAAAATAGTGAGGTCATTACAAAATCCTCAACAACATGAAAAATGTTGGAAAAGAAAAAGGAGATGATGACTGTCTCCCAAAAATTCAAAACTGGTGAGCCATCGCCCAAAAGTCGTTCCAAACTCAAAACAGAGTGCGACGCACAATTAACTAAGCTTAGGTTGAAGAACATCACGAAGAGCGGGTGGGTACAAATATACTTTGAGCCTTTATCCTTTGTTTCTTAAACCGTGAACCAGGCCACGTTACAACCCTCCAAAAGTCCTAACTGAAGCATGGGTTAGTTCGGAAGCATACTGTTACAAAAGGTATCCTGACTCCTGTAGGGCTTTGCTCTAAATCTTGTGTTAACTTGTCTTGTGAAAAGTTTTCTGCTAAAAACGCATTTTTCAAAACGAAAAAAAAACTTCGAGACAAACATAAACTTTGCATTATTCGAATATCACTGTCTGCATTTGACCCTTTTATTTGACAGCGAAGAAATTCATGCAGCGAATGTTCGGAGGAACGAAAACTCTCTCAGCAAGTCAAAATCACTTCAAGAGGATAACACTTCCATCAAATCCCTTATCAACAAGGGGCATGGCATGTCACAATTCAATTAACCTGGGGCAGTCCAGTCAAGGTCTAACAGATCTTTCAAAATCCAGTTAACCTGGGGCAGTCCAGTCAAGATTTCGAGAAATCTCTCAATATGCAAAGTAATCTGATTCAAGACTCCTGCTTCACCACTTGGGGCATTCGAATGTCAAAAGTGTCCAACAAATCAACTATTGCATTTCCAGACTCGATTCCTGTATCCAGCCAGGGCATGTCTGAAGAATTCCAGATCAACACCTGCAACAACCCAGGAAACATCTGTGAACGACCGATTGTAGACCAACACCTGTAATAAGCCAGGAATTTATCTACATCACCACTTGGGACATTCGAATGTCAAAAGTGTTCAAAACCCGATGCAATTTTTACACAAGCTCATCTTCAGGAAGCCCTACACCAGTTCCTCTTCAAGACTTCTGAAAACAGTTCATGGATTCTTCCCAAGTAACGGATGTTAATCTATCAGCTTGTTCAGATGCAACCTTTGAAATTAGTTTACGGACGCTTCCCAACAACGGATGCGGCTCTATTGCTGATTCAACTTCAAGATTTCTGAAAATAGTTCACGGGTTCTCCAAGTAAACGGATGTTAACCTATCACTTCTCAAGACTTCTGAAAACAGTTCATGGATTCTTCCCAAGTAACGGATGTTAATCTATCAGCTTGTTCAGATGCAACCTTTGAAATTTGTTTACGGACGCTTCCCAACAACGGATGCGGCTCTATTGCTGATTCAACTTCAAGATTTCTGAAAATAGTTCACGGGTTCTCCAAGTAAACGGATGTTAACCTATCACTTGTTCAGATTCTTCTCAAGACTTCTGAAAACAGTTCATGGATTCTTCCCAAGTAACGGATGTTAATTTATCAGCTTGTTCAGATGCAACCTTTGAAATTAGTTTACGGACGCTTCCCAACAACGGATGCGGCTCTATTGCTGATTCAACTTCAAGATTTCTGAAAATAGTTCACGGGTTCTCCAAGTAAACGGATGTTAACCTATCACTTGTTCAGATTCTTCTCAAGACTTCTGAAAACAGTTCATGGATTCTTCCCAAGTAACGGATGTTAATCTATCAGCTTGTTCAGATGCAACCTTTGAAATTAGTTTACGGACGCTTCCCAACAACGGATGCGGCTCTATTGCTGATTCAACTTCAAGATTTCTGAAAATAGTTCACGGGTTCTCCAAGTAAACGGATGTTAACCTATCACTTGTTCAGATTCTTCTCAAGACTTCTGAAAACAGTTCATGGATTCTTCCCAAGTAACGGATGTTAATCTATCAGCTTGTTCAGATGCAACCTTTGAAATTAGTTTACGGACGCTTCCCAACAACGGATGCGGCTCTATTGCTGATTCAACTTCAAGATTTCTGAAAATAGTTCACGGGTTCTCCAAGTAAACGGATGTTAACCTATCGCTTGTTCAGTTTCTTCTCAAGCTAACCACCACGGAAGATCGCTCGCCAAATTCTCCCTATCCCCAGCGGAGTTCATCAAAATCCCCAGCCAAAGAATCCGCCGGAATTCAATTCCCCTCAGAGTTTAAGCTTCAGTATCCCCAGCAGAGCCAGACCACTGAACCTTCTCCCCACAGAGTTTTGGGAGGACAAATCTTGAGTTCCCCAGTGGAGTCTCCAGAGTTGCTTCCCATCAAGCTGACGATTCTCAAACCTGGTCTTCCCAGCATGAGTCTACTAGTTTGGAACTCCCCGGTAGAGGTCATCAGGAATTCTCTTCCCCAGCGACAACCAAGGATTTATTTTCCCCGGCAGCAGTCAAGATGCTTTTATCTTCAGCCATCTCGGATTCGTGTATCCTTGGCAAGATTGGCTCATCAGCTTACATGCGCATCCATCACATTCATAAATGTTGATGTCACATACATTGCATCATGCATCATAACATTGCATACAACTAACCCTTCACCTTTTTCAGGTAAGATCAGTCGACAGACACAGATCAACTCCCGAGATTCCTCCAGAAATAGTTCAGATGTGACCCAGACACGGCAACATTCTGATACTTATTCCAGATTCATCCAGACGCATCAGCAAAAACCTTACACCGTTTCCTCTTCAACTTCTCAACTTCTGAAACAAATTTACGGATTCTTCCCTACAACGGATGTCAATCTACCGATTTGTTCAGACTCTTCTCAATTTTTTGAAGACAGTTTACGGATTCTTCCCTACAACGGATGTCAATCTACCAACTGATTCAGACTCTTCTCAATTTTTGAAAATAGTTTACGGACATGTCCCAACAACGGATACTGCTCTATTACTTATTCAATCTCGGAGAGTTCACAGATTCTCCCGACATGGACGTCAATCTGCTGCTTGTTCAGATCCCTAATTCAGAGATGTCCCAAAACATGGAGACCCTTCTGATACTTGTCCACTCACCATTGACATACGGTTCAACATGTCCAGATGGCATCTGTAAGCCCATCACCAGGTGGCATCTTTAAGCCCATCACCAAATGGCATCTTTAAGCCCATTCACCTCCACCGTCACATTGACGAGCGCAAATTTTCTGGGCACATTAGTGTCCAATCTCCTTTTACCTTCAAGCCGCGAAAGGCAAACTTGCCAATCTAACTCTTCAGGTCAAAGAAGATTGGACAGGGGCAACTGTTGTACCCCAAAATTTGCCCTCGCATTTTTTCCCAAGAAATCTCAACTTCAGACATTTCCTGACTTTTCAAACTGGCTCAAGAATCGGACTAACGGACTTTTCTTGACAGTCAAGCAAAATTAGGTTTTTTTTACTGGTTTTCAGAGCTCTGATTTGTCTCATACAGTTGGCTTAGGGTTGGGATGATTTTTGGTTCAATTTTGATCAGGCGAGCGTTATCTAGCATTTAATCAGAAATTAAGGTTTTATGGGCATATTCTCAGAAGAATTTAAATTCTACCGCACTTCGCAGTTTATTCCGAGATTCGGGTTAAAATTCGCGTTATCTTGGTTTAATCAGTAAAAGAGACAGTGGTTTGAATTCAGTACGTTTTGATGGGGCCAGTCAGATACAGTATGCAGTATTGGGTTCACAGTGTTTATGGCTAATCAGTGAAGAAGGAATGCGTTTGATCAGTCTATTTGGTTGATTGCTGCTTTGTTTTGGATTTTGGAAGAGACCGGCTTAATTGATCAATATTGTTATTATTTAAGTTATTTATTATTCTAAAAATTGAATGATTGAAATTTATTTTTCAATTGTTTTAATTCTAAGAATTTTAAATAAATAAATAAACAATAAAGAAAATTAGAATTAATTGGATAATTTGGATTTTATTGATATTTGAATTATTTGTACAAATTGCTGTTTATAATTTAAATTACAGACAATAATTTACATTAATTCAAATATTACATAAAGTAAAAAGCTATCCTATTTTCTAATATTCTTCATTCTTCACTCCGCTCCGGTGCTCCACTTTTTATCTGCAAAAGACAAGAAAAGTCAGAAAACAGTTGAAATAAAAAAAAAGACAATTAAAGTTGCTCATCATTAGGGGCCACTGACTGGGATTAGTTGACCCTCTCCGCAAATCACGGGATTTCTCCCGGTTCACAGAGAGGGAAGATTTTTTAGTCATGAAATGCAAATGTCAAAAGTATAAGTTCCAAAATTCAAGACTGCATAGAATCTCAATTTCAAATTCAAACTAAACTGAAAAGTCTAATTCCCACTTAAATGCCAAAGATATCACAAAGAAATCAAAGTAGTACAAGTTGCTATCAAAACTGTCAAAGCTGTCAAAAAGGGATTTTTGCCAAGATATCAAGGAAAAGTCAGCACACAAAGCTGTCAAAAGAGATAAAAGAGGATGCAGAAAATGTGTTATGCAAGTAACTTGAATCCTTTTCATCATTTCCCAGCATAAGAAGGGCCCTTTCAGAACCATAGTACAACAATAATCATATAAAAATCTTGACTGTACTTTTGGAGAGAAAAAGAGAGAAAAAGCATCATAGGCTTTAGGCTTAGGCATAGACAGCAAGACAAGAAAGGAAAAGATAATCCAAAAATAGAGTTCAGCAGGCAGTAAAAAAGGAGAGAAGAAAAATATACAAACTCAGAAAGCAAAAAGGCCTCATTACTGTCAAGGCAGAAAAACCGGCATCAGACACACAAGAGCAACTGAAGCAAGCTCAAACACCTAACAAAAAACATACTGAACCTGTCCCAAACCTCACATAACCTGCAAACTGTGAATCAGAACCAGGTTAACAACCTCAAGCTTCAAAACTGAAACCTCACAAGTTATCAAACCCTTTTTCAAAAACTCAAAAACTGAACATCTCAAACTGGATACCAGCACTACCATAACCTGATGCCTTAAGCCCATCCAAAAAACCAGAATAAACATAATACAGTTCAAGGCTAGAAGAGAAAAAGATACAATCAGCAAAACCTCCTAATGCCTTAACCTGCCTGCATCATCCAAAATGCAAGAACATACTGTCAACACATAAAACACATACAACCTGCATCAGTCTCACAAAACCCAAGCTTCAAGACTAAAACACAACTCAGTTCAGCATAGCCAAGCATTCAAAACCAACACCAAGCCTCAGAGTTTCTTCCCTCATCATAGGCAATAAACTTTCCAAAGGCATCCCACTCAAGACCAGTTCAGAAGCAACTCAGGGACAGAAGCAAAGGCAACACGAGAGAAGAAGAGAAAGATAACCCAGGCAACAATTCAAGGCATCAGGGGTTTAGAAGAAAACAAAAATATCAAAGGCAACCAAGGCCCTCAGACCTCTGAGATCATCACTGGGCATCTCAAAGCATTATACCCAACCCACCAAGGCAACAACTGTTCAAAAACATTCAAGACAAACAGAAGCAAAGGCAACACGAGAGAAGAAGAAGAAGGAAGCATGTTCAGGGCAACATAAGCAAATATTCAGGGGCACAGAAGAAGGGATAAAGAAGTGAAAAAAGGGGTTCTCAGCATAAGTCATCATCAAAACCCTAATAAGCAAAAGAAATATACAAGAGTACCAGGAAAGCATCCAAGCAAGCTTCCAGCCTCATCACCGAATCTCCGGCCTCCTAAGCATCACGCCCTCCACCTCTTCTCCATCTCCAAGATCAGGTAGTGAATTTTCTCCCTCTCTTTCTCCACCACCTCACAATAACACAGATTTAAGAGTCAAAAATTCAAATCAAAAACATGCAATTCGTAAAAAAAGGGAAAGGAGATAAGAACATAAAGCGTTGTAATCGAACCTTAAATCAAGAGGACGCGAAGCTTACGCCTTGGAGGGAAGAGAGTTCGGGAGTAACGCTGGTGGCCGGAGGAAGCATTCAGGGAAGTGAAGATGATCGGAGAAGATGAGCTTATGAACGGCGCCGCTGTCAACCCTAAGCATTTTCGCCTCAACTGAATAACATCCCTAACCCTAATTTTTGTTTCCAGATTAACATGGGCCTTACCCACTCCACTCTGCGCCTAAGCCCATTAAGATTTTCATTTTTCTAATCAAACATTTTCATTAATACTAACCAATATTATTTATATTATACAAACTCTTTTTGTCACAAAAATCATAAATAATATCATACCTTTTTTTATCATATAGTTAAACATCTTTTTTCTCTTTTATGTACATTTGTATATAAAATAATAAGATACTTTTTATACATAATTAACTTGAAAATATTTCTTAATACACATTAAAATATATTTGTATATAAAATAATACATATCATTTTTATCATATAATTAAAATTGAAAACCTTTTTTAATTAATATACATATTTGTACATAACAATATATGCATTTCTCTAATATTAAAATTAATAAATATGTGATTAAAATACTTTCTTTTTTATGCATAATACAATTTAACTAAAATTTTAACATACCTTAATTAAAACATTTTTCCTTTTGTACATAATTACACGTATTCATATACATATACACTTGTACACTTACACAATACATTCACATTGCCCTAGACACATTTTTATCTTATATTTGTATATTCGATATTTACATTTTGATCGCACATTCGATTTGGTTGTAAACTATAAGTCTCATCCCCTTGTACATTTATACCCCCACTCCCGGACACTATCTTGTAATAGCGTAGATTTTACATTCCGCAGTTTACAGTTTTCAATTATACCATGGTTAGACCTAGGGTTTGTATGTACATAAAATCAAACGCTAGATAACCTAATACAAGACAAATACATGTAATCAATACACAATCACGCTTGCACCCCCTAGGGTAATCCCACATGTTGCCTTCCAAAATGGGACATGCTTGCACGTCGAGTATCTTTGGCAAAACAAAATCAAATGATCATAAGTCCCTCGATGACGCTTTTGAATGTTGCCTAAACGGAATGATCATAGTCCCTTCAAAGCAAATTGCCAAAGACACTTGGCACCATTGCATTCATGGTCCATACGATGACCCGCGCCCGTCCCGAATAAACTTCCTAAAATGCAAGATTGTCTACCAATTTCAATGGTAGAACAAAATTGTTAAAAGGGGTTAAAACATAACAAAAACCTTTGAGTACAATAGGGTAGACAAGACTCTTAGTTACTTGAGATCAAACTTGCAAAAAACACTTGCCTTCTTTTCAAAACCCACTTCACAAACACTTTCAAAATCAACTTTTCAAACCCTTGAAACATCGTTTTAAAAGATAAAACACCCTTTTGTAAAACATTCGAGTAAAGAATTGTTACAAGGTTAGCCTAGCACAAGGCATCTTTTCAAAACATTTTCAAAGACCACACACAAAGCACCATTTCAAACAATTGAAAACCAAGGCAAGATTGATCTAAGCAAGTACCTAAGAGCCCATGGATAACCATGGATAGAAGGGGTGCTAATACCTTCCCCTTCTATAATCTACCCCCCGAACCCACGAAATATCTCAAAAGGTTTTTGCTGTGCTTTTTTAACCTTTCCCTTAGGATAAAATAAAAAGTCGGTGGCGACTCTTGCTCAACCGCACAAGTGCGAATACGAACGCAAAACACTAGTCAGTTCTCCCACCGTATCACACTTACCAACCAAGAACTTAGTAAGAAATCTCTTTGCTCCACTTCTAGTCTCCCAATTAGCCATTACCTCTTCCTTTGTCATATGAAGGGCTGCAGCAATCTCTTCGGGCCTAAGGATCTTCTCCCAACCAGTAAACGGGGTCTGCTCCAGAACAGAGATACCGAGCAGCTCAGAGAACTCTTCTAGGGTGGGAACCAACTGTAGTCCTAAAAAGTGAAGCAATGGTACAGCGGATCATAGAATTGGACTAGGACACTCATCATCTGTTCGTCCAATTTGGAGGTGACCAAACTGAGAAGATAACCATGCCTTTTGATGAAGGAAGTAGTGTCAGGCATCTTGGCAACCAACTCTTTAAGCAAGGTAGGAACCTTGACAAAGTTGATCCGGATGGTATTCTTACGCATGGGCATCATGATGACCTACAAAACAGAACAAAGATGAATCCCTCCTGTCTTTGAAATAGGTTAGTCCAATGCAAGATGTATGCAATGTTATGATGTCATGATGTCATGATAGTAGGCACACCACAAGTATCCACAAAAATCAAACATGGTAAGGCACACAAGTCACACAGAGAGCCCTTAGATTTCAGGCTGGCAAGGAGCTTAGGTACTACCCTCTTTCAGTTCAGTTGGTTTAAACCTGTCCTAAAAATAGTAATCGGGTTCTAGAGGATCTCAATATCACTGACTACCTTCAATCGGTCATAATTCCAGTTTAGCAACCTTTTCTTGCGGCCGAAATCATCGCGAGAGTTTAGTCTCAATGAGTGTAGCATACTGCTATTTTTCTATGGCCAAGTTGGTCAATTTAAAGGTTCTAAGGTCAGTTGGTGCTAATGACCCCTTAGAAGACCCATATTCTCCTTGTTCCAACACAAGGGATATCGGTACAGACTAAAGTGCCACACCAACGTAGCTACTGCTTCAACCGTATCGGTCTACGCCGTACAGTTCCCTCACAGTTTATTGCTACTTACCTAAAGGGTATCCCCCAGATCCGGGTTAGGATCTATAGTAACTCCAATACAAGCCCACAAAGATAAATCATACAAAGCATACAATTGAAAACAACAATGATCTAATCCTAAGGTACACCCCGCTTATTAATTCATCCCCAGTAGAGTCGCCAGTTCTGTGATACGGTGGGAAGAAAACTGACTGTTTTTGGAATGCTGGTTCGCGTTTTGCGTTTATTTTCGCAAAATGTCGCGGTAAGCAAGAGTCGCCACCGTCTTTTATTTTATCCAATAAGGAAAGGAAAAAAGCACAAAAAAATTCCTTTTTCGAGATGTTTCTCAGGTCCGGGGGGTAGATTATAGAAAGGGAAGGTGTTAGCACCCTTTCTATCCGTGGTTATCCACGGGCTCTTAGGTACTTGCTCAAAGTGTTTTCAAAATTTGCTTTTCTTTGTGTTTGTGGGTTGGAAAAGAGTTTTTGTTTTGAAGAGAGTGTAAGTGCGAAAAGTTTTGTTTTGTTTTAGAATGAGCAAGTACTTAAGAACCATCTACCTACTCGAAAAAGGAATTAATCTGTATAAATTTCCTTTAGACAATGTTATCCCACTATTGAGGAGTAGGTAGCACCGTCGTTGGAGTTTTAAGGGTCAATTCGATTAAGGGACGTGTGGTCACTAAAGCAATGTTAGGACGCCTTAGCGGTAACCCTAATGTCTTAGATCATTTTTCCGAGGCAACCGTTTCGAGGCAACTATGATCTTTGGACAAGAGGGCGACCTCTAAAACTTCCTATACTCAATGACCACGTTCGAAGGCAACCAAGTGAGGTGTACCCTAAGAGTGCGCATGTGCGAGTGTGTTACTTCGGTTAATTTTATCTTTGTACATGTCATGGGTGAGCTATGTTGATTTTAAGTTCATACATTTGATCTTGACATGCATTCCCTATTATCAAGGGGGGTGTTGGGCCTGGAAAGGGAGTGAGATTGGAAATTCTTTGGCCCAACAGGCACAGGCCTGTATTGACTTTTGCAATTCCATGTGACACGTTGACCTTGGGTATATGGTGGATATCACCTTTGGGCCATCAGATTTGGCCTGGAGGCCATCTGGCGCTTGGGATCTGGAGGAGTATGATGGACGACGCCATTGGCTTTGCACTGGATCATCTGTGAAAAAATAATAATAGGCGTTTGGGGGACCTGGGATTCGAACCCATGTCCCAATGGATTTTGTACTAGCGCCCTTACCAACTCAACCATCATGCTTAATTGTTAGTATAATAAGAAAAGAATATAATATGTGAAAACAACTATTATGCCTGAAATAAAAAAATAAGCGCGAAATATTTGAACAAACGAATGGGGTGGGGGCACGTAATCATCTTCTTCGTTGGCCCCTGGATATTTACCTGCGGATTTTTATCTGCGGCTAAATCTATAGGTGTCTCCTAAAATCAATTTCAGGCCATAAAAATTGATTCTAAGACCATGGTTCGCTTCGTCTCTCCTTCCTGAACATGGCTATGCCCATTATTTGTTCCAATTTTCCCTGCATAGAAAATACCCAAAAACAAACTTCCAAAACCCTAGGTTCGGGTATGGCGTTACAGGCTATAAAAACACAATCAAATATTGCAGAAAGTTTTGAAATCGTTCAAGAATCATGAATATGTCAATATTTTGTCAAGAAAATGTCAGAGTAAGAGATTGCGATTCCGAATACAGGGTCGTTTTTAGGGAGACTTACAGCGTGTTTGAAGAGGTTTCAGAGCTTGTAAAGGATTGGTTTTGACTCAATGGATGTCCAGCAAGAGGATAGCGTGGAGATTTTATGCTAAAACTGCCTCTAAGCACGTTTTCAGATTCAACTTTTTTCAAGTTTTGCTTTTGTGATTTAGCAGCCTCTAGGTCATGTCACTCGTGCCTTTGGTTTGTATAAGTATAAAGCAATGCATTAGGTCAAGTTTTGGGCTTTGAATCTTTGTGCATTGATGCTTGAAGATGTGATTTGATTCACCATTAAAAAGCTTCCAAAAATGTCCAAATTCCATCTTTTTGTTCATGATATGGCTTGATTCAGATTTGATTGTGTACATGATGGTATTTAAGACCTATATCAATCAAAAAGATTCCAAGTGATCAATATTTGGATTTTATTTGGATTTAAATTGATTAAAAATGAATTAATTCAATAAAAATCAAATAAAATAGAAAAATTAATAATTGGACACAAGACTGAAGATAGGACACGTGTGTAGTGTGACAAGATCAAATCAAGTGGAAAAAAGTGGGCCCATTTGGCAAAATTTGATGTTTTGGGGATGGTTGAGTTTTGGCAATTTTGGAAAAATGCCCAACTTCAACAATGCATAACTTCTTCAATTTTCAACTTTTGGAGGTTTTCTTTGACTTTTTAGAAACCTTGAGATGTCCTCTAACCAACCCTTTTGGTATCATATCATTTTTATATTCCATGCTCAAGTTATAAGCTTTGGAAAAAAGGTGTTTTTGTTGACTTTCAAAAATGACCTATGATGTCCAAATTTGTAACTTTTTGTGAGTGCGTTTCTTGATCTTGAGGTGTGAAGATGGATTGTTGGAAATTAAATCCTATTCAAAATGATATTTGGATGGGTCATTTCTCATAAAGTATGAGAAAGTTATGCTTGGTCAAAGTTGAGTTGACTTTTCCTACAAAACCCTAATTTAGCAACTTTTGAATCTTGATGAATCTTGAGCAATCCTTGATGAATCATGATCAAACCTTTATCAAATGATGAATTATCCTTCAAAATGAGAATGTTGATAAAAAATCTTGAGGTTTGACTGTATTTGGGTCACAGTTGACTTTTGCCCTAGCACAGTCGATTTTTGGACCTCTTGAGCAATTGACTGACCAAACTTCCTCTGCAAGGCTTGAAATTTGACATGGATGAACTTGAGAACATATTAGGACATTGGTAAGAACTTGAGGTCATTTGGATGTAAGGACCTTGATGCAACACAAAACCCTAATTTTGAATTGACTGCCTTAGGAGATGATTTGATTGTCCAACTCTTGAGCAATCTTGAGCAATCTTGAGCCACTTGGAGATTATCCTTGAAATGTCTTGGGAAGTATGGGAGGGAAAATTTTGGGGTACAACAATTTCCTTCTGAATAGAAGGATGCTTTCAGAAGCTAATTTCCTTCTGAATCGAAGGAAGCTTCAATACCCAAATGAAATATGTAACCCAAGTGGCATGAAGCCCTTGCTCAACTAAAGCTTGCATGCGGGTATTTTTGTCCAAACGAAGGGTTTACCTTGCAGGGGGCACATGTGGCCAGCAGGTCATGGCCTTCGATTGCAAGCATGCATGCAGCATACTTGTCCAATTGAAAGGCTTGCCTTTTAGGGGGCACTTGTGGCAGCAAATTTGGTACTCAAAGTAAACATGCAGGCAGTGGAAGACATAAAGAAAGCCTACAACAAGAAGTCACATGCCCAGACAAAAGAGGCACGTTAGTAGCACTTTTTGAGCAATCGAAGGAGGTGCAAAGTCCAATCGAAGGGGTGCTGAATCGAAGGAGGCCTATTTTTCTCCAAATTTGTCAAAATGTTATTTTCATCCGTTTTCTCCCTTTTTGACATTTTCCTTTTAATTTTGGTACTGGAAAAATCCCAAAGCACTTGTGTAAGCTTGAATCCTGAGAATCTTTGTGAGAAAACCCTTGAGAATTGAGAGGGAAAATTTTGGGGTACAACAGCTGCCCCTGTTCAATCTTCTTACACCTAAATAATTAGATTGGTAAATCTGCCATTCGTGACTTGAAGGTGGAAGATGATTGAACACTAGAGTGCCCAGAAATTTGCACTCAAAGATGTTGTGGTTGATTGTGTAGGGAATGGGGTTAAAGATGCCATTTGGAGAAATGATGGATAGTTGTTGTAGATGGGCTTATAGATGCCATCCAAAGGTGACTGTTGACAGAAATTAGACTAAGTCTAAATTCTAACTTCAACTAGGGAAGAATCAGAATAAATCTTTGGGGTGATTCATCTGAACCAGAGGAAATATCTACTAGAAAGAATTAGGATAAACCATTGAGAGATTTAAACTGAACTAGTGGAGGTCTTTGATTGCTTGTCATTAACTAGAAGAAATAAATCTAACCAGAGGAGGTCTTTGGTCGCCTGTCACTAACTGGAAGAAATAAATCTAACCAGAGGAGGTTTTTATTTGTGATGGGCCGGTGTAAGGTTGTTCTTTAGGAGACATATGAGAGGGAGGCATGGGTAGGGCTGCTTCAGGATGAATCCATATGAAACTGCATCTGGGAATGAGAAGGAACATGTATAGGGTTGCTTCGGGATAAGTCTGTGTAAAACTTCATCTTGGAAAGAGAAGGAACCTGGATAGGGTTACTTCAGTTGGTCATGTAGATAATTGCCCTGGCTTGTTACAGGTATTAATCTATGACCTCAGAAAGAAAGATAGTTTTCTAGGCTTGTTATAGGTGCTAAGCTACAATCACTCGTCCACGGATAGTTCTCCTGGCTTGTTACAGGTATTAATTTGGAACTTGAAAATTGTTGATGGTAGCCATCTGTTGATTGACCTTTTCCTGAAAAGGTAAAATGTTAGTTGTATGCAATTTCATGGTGTATGAAATGCATGGTGTCATGATGTTCTCAAAATAAATGAGATCGTGTCGTATGCACTTATCATGTATGTATGAAATGTGAGATCTTTATTGAAGTGTATCTTTGTCTGGGAAAATAAATCATTGACAAATGTTGGGGAGTCGTTAAATCCCAGACTATTGTTGAAGAGTATGTGCGTCTTCAAATTTTGCTTAGAATGTTTCCATCGGGGATTCCTGTTTTGAGGAGAACTCTGCTAGGGAATGTTGAAAATTCTGTATAGAGTGTTGATTCCTTCTTAGGGAAAAGAGTTCAGGAGTCTCAATTGTCCATTGCTCTACTGGGGAGTTATCTTGGGGAAGATTTATGTTAACTGTTATCCGATCATATTCCAGGCTTTGTAGTAGCTTGCTAGAAAAGATGAAGTTGAACTGATATCTGGTCGGGTTCAGGCTTCACAACAACTTACTAAAATTATCTATTATTTGGTCGGTTTCCATGCTTCAGGGTAACTTACTGAATTTGATTATTATCTGGTCAGATTCCAGGCTTTATATCAAATTCTTGAAAGGATGAAGTTGAACTGATATCTGGTCGGGTCCAGGCTTCACAACAACTTACTGAAGTTAACTGTTATCTGGTCGGCTTCCAGGCTTCACGGTAACTTGCTGAATTTGATTATTATCTGGTCGGATTCCAGGCTTCATAACAAATTCTTGAAAGGATGAAGTGTCACTGATATCTGGTCGGGTCCATGCTTCATAACAACTTACTGAAGTTATCTGTTATCTGGTCAGGTCTAGGCTTCACAGAAATTTACTGGGGATTGTAGAGTAGTCTACTGAGGAAGAGGAGTTGTGGTCCTCTGATTTGTAGTAGTCGGAGAGGCAAACTCAAGCTGAGGAATCCTACTGTTTGTTGGGGAAATAAACCTTGTTACCGGTCTGTTCGAGAGGTGCCGACTTCACTGGGGAAAATCCTCGAGGATTCTTGAGGTCGACTCAGCTGGGAAAAAAGTTTTTAGAGATTAAAATTTGGCTGGGAGTCATCCTATGAGAAGGATTTTGGGGAGATTTTTCACTGCCCCTAGTAGCAAGTGTTTGTGGCACTGTCAGGAACTAATTAACTGTATGTAACCCTTTGTTGGGATTTGCGTTCAATGCCCCAAGTGATTTAGACGAAGACCTGTCCCTGGTATATTCAGCATTTCTGGAGAAATTTCTTGGAATCTTGATTGGACTGCCCCAGGTGTGCTGGATAATGACATGTTGTTTCCTCTTGCTTATAGGAGACCTGTTATCGGAAGCGTCTTCCCACTTGAAGTGATTTTGTTCATTAAGAGGGTATTTGTTCACTGGATATTCGTCGTGCGAATTTCTCCGATGTCAAACAAATAGCCAAATGCAAACAACGATACGCAAATAACGTAAAGTATATGCTTGTCTTGAAATTATGAAAATGCGTTTTAGCAAGTAAAGAAGTTTTGTAAGAAAATTCAAACTCAGGATTTAGAGTAAAGCCTTACAGGAGTCAGGATACCTTTTCTAACAGTATGCTTTCGAACTAACCCATGCTTCAATTAGGACTTTTGAAGGGTTGTAACATGGCTTGGTTCACGGTTTAAGAAACAAAAGATAAGGGTCAAAGTGTATTTGTACCTGCCCATTCTTCGTGATGTTCTTCAGTCCTAAACTCAGTTAATTGTACGTTTAAACTCCAATTGAGTCTGGAATGACGTTTTGGTGATGGTTCGGACAAGTTTAGTTTATCGAAAGGCAGTCTTTTTTTTTCCAACATTTTTCATGTTGTCGAGGATTTGTAGTGACATTTTTTTTTATTATCCTTGATTTTGCACGACTGTTCCTATTTTGAGATTACAATCAGCGGGATGCCCCAGTTTTTCTTAAGTCTCCTTTGTAGGTTTTGACTTAGTGGGCTTTTCTTTTTGAGAGATAATGACTGCCTATGTGATAGGGAACCATCACCGTCTTTTGATTCAGAAGGAATGTTTTTGATGTCATTCGTTGTGTACAAAGTGAAAGTTTGCGACTGAACGTGCGTTTGAATTAATTGAGAAGCTACCCTGCCCTAGGTTTTGATTAAAGGTTTCAGTTTGTGTAAAAAAGGAAACTCCTACTTCTTTGGCTCGAAGGGGTTGACTAGGGATTATCCTCCTCATAACTCAAGTGTTTAGGAATTGAAAGAACGTATGTACATCGTTAGCAAGGTATGTCCAAAAGCATATTGTATGAGATGAAGGCATTGTTTTCGTCATCCTCCCTCTAAAGGCTTGCAACTTTTGAAACAAGAGTTGAATATTATAAAAGGATTAAAGACAACACAGTTTAAATAATGAAAACGAATGGATAAATTCAAGACAAACATATGCAATGCATTAATGAAACATAGTTTAACATTAATAGATAAGTGTTTGAATAACAAAAGAAATTACAATTGAAAATTCAAAATGAACTAGAACGCTCAATGATTTAGCATGGGAGTGGTGATCACGTTGGGATTCTCCGGAGGATCAAACTCGATCTCCTTGGTGTCAATCAAATCTTGAATCTTGTTCTTCAAAGTCCAACAGCTGTCGGTGTCGTGTCCAGGGCTATCGGAATGGTAGGCACGTCTTACATTTGGATTGTACTTGGGAAATGATGTATCAGGGTTTTGAGGAGGATCCTTTAGTGTGATTAGTTTCACCTTCAGCAAATGTTCTAACGCTTGAGACAATGGCATGTTGATGTTAGCGTACTCATCTTGAGGATATATTAGGACAATGGAGAACATTTGGGATCCTTGGGACTCACACATCTTGCTTAAAATTGAAACCCTAGTTGAGGTTCATTGCCTTAGGAGGAGAATTTGTCTGGTCAATTCTTGGTCATCCTTGAGCAATTGAGGACCTCTAGAGGTATGTCTTGAGTGAAAATGGGAGGGCAATTTTTGGGGTACAACAACGTCCAATAATTAAAATTGAATAAGCATATGCATATGAATACAATTGACTGTTGACAAATATACGCATAAAAACAAGAATAAACATTTACTCAATACTCTAGGAATTAGGATAACGTCTAAGCCATCCAGAAATCCCCACATAGCCACTTCCATAAGATTATCTCTACAAAGTAATCTTTGCAAGTTCATACATTCCCCGCAACTTCCCCGGCAGATCGCTCTGGCGAATAAAGAAGCATAATTCTTCCCAGCAATATCGCCCATCTACGGAATCCCAACCATTACGGTTTAGGGAAATTCTTCTCCCTGGCTGAGTTTTTAAAATTGTAAAATCCCCTGCAGACTACTTCTCTCCAGGAGAGCTTATTCTCCTCAGCAAGGAGTTTCCCTTAGCAGAGTATTCCCCCATCAACAAGGTTTACTTCCCCAGTGGAGTTCCGATTTCCGTCAACAGGGTTTATTTTCCCAATAGGGCTTCTACCACAGATTACCGATGAGATTCCCATCTCCAACAAAGGACAGCCTGGATTGTTATCCCCATGGAGTTGCTACTAAATCTGAAACTGGACCAGATAACAGTCAACTTTATCCTCCCCAGACGAATCAGAAGGGTATCCATTTATTTTATCCCCAGTCAGGGTATACAAGAATTATAACCCCCGGTAGAGTAAAGAACAACCAAAGTTTTGAACTCTTCTCCCCCGAGCAAAAAAAATCAACTTTCCCCGGCGGAGTTTTCTCAAACAGGGTGCAGGAATCCCCAACAGGGACAATCCCTAGAAGATCAAAGATACACATACTCTATATCCCCAGCAACAGTTAATGATTCATTTCCTCAGACAGGAATGTTGTTCGAGTTTACAAATACATTGCAATAACATTTCATACTTATACATCATTTACGAAATGCATAGCATATGCATACAAAACGCATATAACACAATCTCATTTATTTTGAGAACATCGTTACACAATGCATTTCATACATCATGACATTGCATACAACTAACTCTTTACCTTTTTAGGAAAGATTAGTCAAATGGGTAAATACCATCAACTACTCGTTTGACAAGACAGCATCTTCTGGCTCAGTTTAAATTGACCAAATATTTATTCTGATACTTCTCCCAGTTGAAGACGGGCGTGGATATCTTCTCGCTCAGAATAAATCGACCATAGATTTATTCTGATACTTCTTCTAGTTTAAGACGATCGTAGACATTTTCTAGCTCAGATTAAATCAAGTATGGATTTATTCTGATACTTCTTCCAGTCAAAGTCAAGCATAAATATCTGCTGGCTCAATTTAAATCAAGTGTGTATTTATTCTGATACTACTTCCATTTAAAGTCAAACATATACATCTTCTGGCTCAGTTTAAATCAAACATGTATTTATTCTTATACTTCTTCCAGCAGATATCTTCTGGCTTAGTTTAAATCAACCATAGGTCTATTCTGATACTTCTTCCAGATAAAGAATAGCATGGATATCTTCTGGCTCAGTTTAAATTAAGCATAGATTTATTATGATACTTCCTCCAGTTGCAGACAGGCATATACCTCTGCTGGCTCAATTTAAATCAAGCATATATTTATTCTGATACTTCTTCCAGTTGGAGTCAACAGTTACTTTGGATGGCATCTATAAGCCCATCTCTGAAGACTCTCCGTCACCTCTCCAAACGGCATCTATAAGCCCATTCTCGGTATAATCAACCAACAACATTACTTCTTGCACAGGCGAGTGCATATTTTTGGGCACTTAAGTGTTCAATCATCTTCTACCTTTAAGTCACAAATGGCGGACATACCAATCTGACTCTTAAGGTTTAAGAAGATTGAACACGGGTAGCTGGTGTACCCCAAAATTTTCCCTCCCATTTTTCTCAAGACATGCTTTCAAAGGTTCTCAAATACTCAAGATACTCAAGGGTTGACCAGTCAATGCTCCTCGTAAGCCAAAGGTCTACAACTAGAGTTTTGGGTTTATCAAGGAAATTCGGGTTGCAAAGGTCTAAAATAGTTTCCATGGTTCTCCATAGGTTCTCAACAAGGTTCATGTCAAGTTTCAAGTCGTGCATCACAAGTTTGCCCAGTCAATGGCTCAGATGATTGAAAATCAATTGTATTGGGCAAAAGTCAACTATGGTCAACATACAGTCAAACTTCAAGATTTTTGGCCAACATCAACATCTTGAGGTGATATTCATCATTTGATAAAGGGTTGATCATGATTCTCCAAGGAAAGCTCTCAAATCATCAAAAGTCACGAATTGTCAAATTAGGGTTTCCTTAGGAGAATTCAACTGAACTTTGACCAAGCATAACTTTCATATACTTCATCAACTTTTCCCCAGCCAAAGCTCATTTGAATAAAGTTCAATTCTCTACAACTTTGCATTTATGCTCAAGTCCAAAAAATGCTTCATTTGAAAGATATAAGCTAATACATTATAGGTCACTTTCAAAAGTCAACAAAAGACACTTTTTGTCAAGGAAACTTATATCAAGATAATGTCTCCAAATGAAAAAATGATTAAAAGATAAAGTGTAGAGGACATCTTGAGGTTTTGAAAAAGTCAAAGATCGTCTTCAAAAGATGAAAATTGAGCAAGTTATGAGTTGAACAAGTTGGGAAATTTTGAGGAAATTCATGAAATACAAGATGAACGAAATTGAAATGTTGAACTTATGGCCTAACTTTTTGAGCTTCATACCTGCTCATGACCTCATAAGAGAATTTTTGAGCTCACTCACACCTTGCCCTACTTTTTCTCATTATTTTATTTTTATTTTATTTTGTTTTATTCAAATAAACTCAATATAAATAAATAAAATAGGAAGTAAATGGGCCAGGCACATGAATTGATTTTTTAAGGCCCATACAACATATTATAGCTTGTCAACCTTGCCAATTTCGTGCACAAGCCAAAATAGTAAGAGATATCTCAAGTTTGGCAAGTTTTAAAGTTGTTTTATCTTGTTTTATTAAGGCCATCATGGCTTAGTTTTATACCATATTTGTCAGGCCAAGACATTCCTCTATATAAAGCAAACAGAAGCAGATCAAATGACACAGAAAAAATCATTTGCACCAAAGCTCTCCAAAAAATTCTAAAAAATCAAAAGAAGTTGTGAAAATTATATCTCACATTCCAGCAAGTTTTGATCCAAACTAAGGCTTACATTCACTTCTTGAGGGTCAAAAGTGTTGATCCAAGTCCATACTCATAACCCTCAAGCGCCAGAACTGAATCTGTACATCACGCTGGTTTTTGAAATTGGTAAAAATTTAAAATTATGTTTTTGTGCGTTTTTAATCCTTGCTAACATGTTTGATTTCATCATATGCATCATTAGAGCAGGTTAGGCGTGTTACATGTAAAGATTGACGTAGAAATGGTGTTTTACCATTGTTAGGGCACCAAAACCATTGATCATTGAGCTGGACATTGCAAGCACTCTTAGATCTTCTTAACCATTCCATTGACTTCGTAGCATGCCAATTAATGGATTTAAGTTATTAGATCTTCTGTTCTTATGTATTTTCGCATGTTTTGGTGAAGGAACAAGCCGTAGAAGACGACCAGAGCTAGAGCTTTAGCGCTTCTCCAGTCAACAAAATTTGTTTTAGTATTTCTTTTTATTGTTTGATTTTATATATCAGATGTATAGACCGCTCAGCAGTAAGTGTGTGTGTGTGTGTGTTAGAGCGTTAGTGTGCCAGGGCGTGGGTTTGATCCCCGTCCCTGGCATATTATTTTTCCTTGTTTTTGTTTCAGATTCAGTATGAACCAGTCTACAACACGCATGGTACACTTCACGTTGGGGCCATTAGATCTCAAAGCTTCCAGATTCAGCGCTCCAAAATCATCAGGACCATGATGCACTCCAAGGCACGTTTCTCACTGGATCCAAAATAGACTCTTGGGCTCATTCATTTTGGGCTTAAGGATTTCAATTTTCACACCCTCCAATCTGCTTTTATAGTAGTGGCCCATGTTTTTTTTTTATTTTTGTTTTAATTTATTTCTTTCCTTTTAATCATTTTTTAAATCATAAAAAACATCAAATAAAAAAAGATTAGATTTAGGTTGATTAATTAATTTAATTTTTACAAAATAAAATTTAATTAATGTAATCCCTTTAAGTTTATTTAATTAATTAATTAATTAGAATTAGGTTTAAATTTTTTAATCATTTAATTATTTTTCTAAACAATAAAAACACCAAAAATATTTTCTATACTTAGAATTTTTTAGGGTTTTTCTTATATACTCATTCCCTCTTCAATCTCTGCGCACTCGTTTACTTTTTTCGCATTTTTCATAATTATTGTAACTACTCAAGTATGTAATAGATAAACTAGAATCCTTTACCTTTTTATCCCCCAATTTTTTGGTTTTTAGTCCCCCATCCCTGAAGCGATGTAATAGCGTAGTTTACTTCCTGCACTTGTATGTATATATCTAATTGCTAGATTAAATAGGCGTGTATGGCAAGATCTAAAAGCAAACAGTATAAAACCTAACATTTAAGATAAACATAACTAAAACACAACACACTTTGCACACACGCAACTCTAAGGTACCCCCACTTGTTGCCTTTGGAAAACAACAGCCAGGTTTCTCAAACGTGGGATGTTTTAGCAAAAACCCTTTGGTTAAAGATCATAGTCCCTCGATGACCCTTCGATGCTGCCTCGGTAAAGGATCTTGGTACCTTAGGGTAATTGCTAAAATATTTTATGAGTTGCCTTCTTGACTGTATAATGACCCGCGCCTGTCCCTCAAAACATCCAATGATATGGCTACCTACCAACTAATGGTAGGATAACACCATCTAAAGGAAAAGAGGAAAAGAACAAAGATATTTTGAGTACGTAGATAGCTTGTAGTTGCTTGCTCACAAAACAAAATAATCTCCTACACATACACTCTATTTTCTAAATATTTTCAAAGACAAAACACTTTGTATGCATTCTCAATGATACGAGAATCATTACAAAGTTTTGCCGCACTAAGGCATCTTTTTTCAAAATATTTTCAAAATACACTTACACAAAAAAGCATTTTTAAAGTGAGCTATCAACTAAGAGCACGTAGATAACTACGGATGAAAAGGGTGCTAACACCTTCCCTTTTCATAACCTACCCCCCTTACTCAGAAAAAATTCTCGAAAGGTCTTTCCTGTTCTTTTCACCCTTTCCTTTATTGGATAAAAGAAAAGTCGGTGGCGACTCTTGCTAACCGCAACATTTACGATAAAATGCAAAACAAATAAAGTCAGTTCTCCCACCGTATTACAATGTGCATTATGTTATATTGGTGTGAATGTTACATATGTGGTATATGTGATTACTCTTATCTTTGAATCATGAACCGTTGAGCAATGTTGTATATGTAATCATGTGAATATGTGTTATAATGTGTTGAATACATGATTATATGAAGTGTGATAGATTCAATTGATGTATGTATGTTATGCAATTACTTATTATTATATATTTCTATAATGATATGAATTCTCACCCTTCTATATGAATCATATTTTAAAAAGACATCACTCAGGTACCGAGGATAGCGGTGGTGCTTCTAGCAAGGAGTAGTTGGAGGAGCTAGTCCTTTATTTATCCGTTTTACTAGGTAGTGAGTCGTGCTTTGTTCTATGTAACACGAGGAATGTTTAGATTCATTTTATTTTTATTATATTCATGTTTATTTGAGAGATTTTGTTATACTCTCTGGATATTTATGTTAGATTGAGATATATGTGATGATGTCCTTTAGTGCCTAATACTTTATGTTATGATTGTCAGTATGAGATTTCAATCATTAGTATTATTATTTTGAGTTGAGAATTATTCTGCTGCGATATGCATATGTGTTATTGTATGGAACATGATTCAAAATGTGTGTTATGAATATGACCAGTATATTTGTGTTGTTGTTGTAACACCCTTCTACTTCCTAAGGAATATTCACAATAATTCTAATAAATAAATCAGAGTATATCACCATTAAGAGTGTCACATCTTCATATAAAACTTCACAACAATACATCTTGCTCCATAACACGGGTTTTCAAAATATTAAACAAGATACTCCAACATTTGATTATTCAAATTAATGTAGCGGAAATCATAACTCAAACATCTCATAATAAATATTTCATAAAATTTATTCATTCTTTATAACTCATACTTATAAATCAAAACAACTCAAGTACCACGTAGGGTGACTCAACATCATAAAACAAACCAAATAAGAAAAGTTCCAAATCATTCGATCCCAACCCTGATGTTACATATCAGAGCAAGACCCCTTTATTTAACAAAAGAAAATAGACGCACTCTGTAGCTACCCTCTAACTCTTCTACGGTTATTCTTGATCACATGTGCGTTAACCACGTGGTGGCAACATCCAAGTAGAAAGGATGAGTAAATCATAATTATTATATAAAAAATAAGGAATAGACATAGTAAATATACACATAAGCAAGACATCACACATAATCATATCTTCATGTTATACTCACACCTTCGCAACCTCATCAATTCACAACAACGGGTTATCAACACACCATTTATCAATAATTATCATTTAATAACATCATTATTCAATGTCACATAAAATGTAATGCATCATCATAAAATCATGCATATGGTACAAAAACTTCACTGATGACTCAGTCATTGTTATCTTCAAAGATCCCCACCATATGATCGATTCCCGCTTGGAACTAGAGCACTTCACTGTTGCAGCCAATCCATACTATGGGATTGTTTCCTTCAGTGGAAAATTGTCCTATCATCTTCACTGGACCGAAGTCCTAACTTCACTGGACCGAAGTCCTAAAATATGCCACGAATGCTATGATGCAGAACAACATCATCATATCATCATAGTAATCAACACAACATCATGGTATCGTCATAGTAATCAACACAACTCATAATATCACCATAGTAATCAACACAACATCATAACATTATCATAATAATCAATACAACATTGTAACATCATCATAGTAATCAACACAACATTATTGCGATTCAACGCAGGGAACCTAATTATATTCTAACTTAGGTCCCGGAGATATAATACTTAATTCTCATATTTCTTTGCATAATTAAAGTTCATTGCGTTAGCTGTCCAATGCTTCGAACAACGCCTCAATCTGAGCTCTAGAACTAAAGTTATGATCATTTTAAGATTTGCAACTTGGACAACCAATTCTGGCTTCCGTCACCTAGCGACACTCTTCCGTCGCCTAGAGACTCCACCTTCGCGTTAAACTTTTCCTGGTGACACGAGGGGAGACGCATTATAAAAACTAGCTCCAATATGCCTTCCTTCGCTCCCACCTTTGCCTGGTGAAGCTCCGTCGCCCGGCGACACATCCTCCATCGCCCGACGATCTTGTGCGAACATGATTTTCCTGTTGCGATTTCCTGCATAAACCAGTCCAATTGCGATTTTATCATGTTACAGGTTCTAAAACACCATCTAATCATAGGTTTTTATTATCTATCAACAACCTATAATTCTATACTCAATATACATCAATTATACACCATTATTCATCACCAATTCATCAATTTCTCATCAAACAACACCAAATCCCCATCTACCAAAACCTAAGGCAATGTACCAATCATCTAAATCTTAAATCAAATATAATAACAATTATAAAAATCCCTTTACCTTTGATTATAACAGCAATTCAACTTCTCTTTGGTTCTCTACCGAAATCTCTTCCCTCTTTGTGCCCTAGCCTCCTTTCTCCACAACATCAGTTTCTTTCTCCCAATTCTATGATAGTTCCACAATGAATTTATTTTCCCCTAATTCCTTGTATAACCTTTAGACCCTGTAATATAGTGGGAGAACTGACTTGGGTGTTTTGTGTTTTATCGCAATTATTGCAGATAGCAAGAGTCGTCACCGACTTTTCTTTTATCCAATAAGGAAAGGGTGAAAAGAACAGGAAAGACCTTTTGAGAATTTTCTTGAGTTCGGGCGGTAGATTATGAAAAGGGAAGGTGTTAGCACCCTTTTCATCCGTAGTTTATCTACAGACCCTTAGTTGCTAGCTCACTTTGAAATGATTTGTATGAAATATGTTGGCGAACTTTGTAATGATTCTCGTCTCTATAAGAATGCATACAAAGTGTTGACTTTTGAAAGTTTTGGTGTGTTTGAAAGATGTTTTGAAAATGGTTGTGAGCAAGCAACTATGAACGCTCTACCTACTCAAAAAGTCTTAGTTCTTTTCGTCCTCCTTTAGATATTGTTATCTTACCATTGATTGATAAGAAGCCCTATCATTGGATGTGAGAGACAAGTGTAGGTCGTCGTATAGTCATAGAAAGCAACATCGTAGGATACCTTAGCAATTTTTTGTGAGGGACTAAGATCGTTTACCGAAGGCAACACTGAAGGGTCATCGATGGACTACGATCTTGTATTCGAGGGTCATTGCTAAAGTATCCCATATTTGCGTAACATAATTGTTTTTATTCGAGGCAACCAGTGTGGGTTATAACCCTAGAGATGCAAGTGTTTGTTTTTTCATACATTTTGACTTTTTGGATTAGGATTTTCTACTTGTTGATTTTATGTCTTTTCATACAAACCCTAATTACTAGCATTTATATTAAAAGCGACAAATTGCAGAAATGTAAAATTCTATGCTATTACATCATTTGGGGACAGGGATACAATTTACAAACGGGGGAGTAAAAGAAATTAAGCCTAATTTACTATTAAAACCATATTGAATAGATAAATAATGTACAAGAATGTGAGATAAAATACAAAGATATAAAGGTGATGTGGAAAGAAAAAGAAATTGTTTTGTTTAAGTTTTTATGAAAGGTTTAACTTAATTAAATTAAAAAGAAAATAATTAATTAGTCTAACTTAATTTAACAAGAACTAAACCTAAATTAAATAGAAAAAGGAAATTAGATTAATTAAGAAACATTTTTTTAGGTTTTTTATGAAAAGGGTTTGGATTAAACTTAATTAAAAATAAATTAATAAATTTAGGTCTAATATTTATTTACATTTAAGAAAAGAAATTAAATTTGTTAGGAAAATATTTTTGGTCTTTTTGTTTAAGAGAAATAAAATATTATATATACTAATTATAAATAAAAAGTATAAAATATTTTTGGGATTTTTGATTTAACAAAATAATAATAATAATAATAATAATAATAATAATAATAATAATAATAATAATAATAATAATAATAATAATAATAATAATAATAATAATAATAATAAATAATAATAAATAATGAAAATGAAAATATAAAAAAATACAAAATAAATATAAAAATATAAAAAGTCAAGAAGGTGTGAAAATGGTTTGGGGTGTTTGAAAAGCAAAAAGCCAGGCCCAAACAGTTTTTTTTTGTTTGAAAACAGAAAATAAAATAAAAGATTGCGCCTGCTGTAAAAAGTAATCAGGGGTGAGATAAAAGCAAAAATGCTAAGCCCATTTGCAGTGAGCCCAACGCTTCATGATTCAGTGTGAGAGGCTTCTGGAGGTACATCATGAGAATGGCCTTATGGTGCGTTGGTATTGCCTTGATGATGATCAGATGATTGAAGATGAAGGGTGTATCATGTGTGCTGGAAGGCTACTTGCACTGAATCTGAAATGAGAAAATATGAAAAAATAAAAGGGTATCACTGGGGCTCGAACCCATGTCCCAAAGGTTAACAGACACGCGCTTTACCACTGGGGTGGCTATACATCTGTTTATTAATACAAAACCATAAATATATATTATAAACATGTTCCTGAAGACATGTTCATCTTCTTCCTTGCGCCCATGATTGAAACACCATTTTTGAAATTCGTATCTCACTCATTTCTCAATAAAATTAAAAAATGTAAACATGAAACTTGTGTATTTTTTTACCACGAATCCAACCATATAACTTATGTAAGCTAAAAGTCAAAGATGAAGATTAATTTTGCTGGCCCTAAACTGAAACCTAATTTTTTTCAGAAAGTTTAAATCTAAAATTCTCTACACACAGTCAATATAAATGAAAAATATGGACATGGTTAGCCCCAGGGCTATGATATCTACATTTTATCTTCACAAATCAGAATCAAATGATGCTTGTATGAAGAGATAGAAGTTTAGAAAACTCACTTTGCAGATGGAGATCGTGTTTTGAGTTTGAGCAGCTTTAAAAGTGTTGTGATGATCTAATTTGCTTCCTTGAACCTCTAGGAAGCTAATGCAATGCTTAGCTTGAGTTGAGAGTGGCTGAAATGTTCTGTAGAAGTCAATATGCAAAGAGCTGGTTTTGAAAATAGAAGATGATGAAGATGAAGTTTCGGTTGTGTAATAGGTGTTGGGATTATGTCTATATGTATTATAGATGATGTTTGAAAGCTTAGAATGGATAGCGCACGAGTAGATTTTGATTTGGTGGTTTGAAGCTCAAAAATGTTAAGTTATGGCCAATTCTGTGTTGCAGAATGCTTGGGAAGTTTTTAGGGTGCTTGAAGCTCAAAAGTTTTCATTTCATATTTTTAAATATCTTGATGAAATATGATCTTTGAAACTCAATTTTGATCAGTCAAAGTTTGACTTTTGGTGTATCAGTTGACTTTTCATCAATTGACTGAATTTCAACTATCAATCAATTAATCTTGAGAATGAATTGAGATGTGCAATTAGGTCAAAATGATGCGTTTGAATCCTTGAGATCATTTTTCAAACCAATAAGTCATGTATTAGGTCAAAAACCCTTGACCAGTCAAATACAGTCAAAACCCTAATTTTGAACATTTTTCCCTTTTGATCATTTGAACATTTTTCTTAGGGAATTGTGATCCAAACTTGATCAATTGATACATATAACTTCAAAGTGTTGATATTGGTCCAATATCTTGAAGTTAGACTGTAGGTTAACCACAATTGACTTTTTACTCAATACAGTTGATTTTAGGTCATTTGATCAATTGACTGAGCAATTTTGTGATCCAAGACTTTAAACTTGACATGAGTAATATTGAGAGTCCATAATAATCCATGAAATTCATTTGAAGTATTAGAAATACAATTGTCCTTGTGCAAACTCAAACCCTAATTTGAGGTATCAATGTTGAGGAGATGGCTTGACCTAGTCAACCCTTGTACAAGCTTGAGCTTTTGAAGATCTTTGCGAGAAATGTCTTGAGAAAAGAGAGGGGAAATTTTGGGTTACAAAAACCCCTAATATTAAACTTCCACCTTGTCCTTACTTATTCTGCACTAACTACCATCTTGCCCTTATTTTCTCTACACTTCTATTATTCTATTTTTCCCTATTAAAATAATTCTAAACAATTATTCTAATTATTACAAAATACTAATAATCCTCTCAATTAGTCTAATTCCCATTATGCTACACATAGCAACCCATCATATCATCATAGTCATCCAAACATCATATTTATCTCAATCATGGTACACTTCATATTCATCATAATATCACAAATCACTATAAAGGATCACATATAATCATCAAGACATAAAACACTTTACACTAACTCATATAATCACGCTAAATTAATCAATTAAATAATTAATCTAGAATTCGGGGTGTTAAAGTTATCGTGAAGTAAATGTGGCGCCCTCTTTGATATACATGTTAATTTACTCTGATTATGGCTATATTATTTGTGCGGGGTTTAGGGGCGTTGCACCCTGCTTATCCTCCAGTTCAGATCCCTTACCATCAAGTGGGTGCAATTACTCCTAATCAGTATGCTTCATAACAACAGTATGTGCCGCAGACACAAAACTATCGACATAACCACCAGCAACAAGGTAGGAAGAATCTGAGAAGTCCAAGAAGAGTATATGACCCAATCCTATACCTCATAGTCAGTTTCTCTCTCACTTACTCCAAAACTATTTGGCGGAGTTAAAGCAGCTTGAGCCTCCTCCCTTTCCTTATCCTGTGGGATATAACCCCAACGCCTACTATGATTTCCATTATGGGGCACCCGACCATACAATTGAAGGCAGAAATGTGTTCAAAGGAACAGTTCAGAACCTCATTGATTCCAAGGCAATCACATTCACTCTAGAGGGCCTGCACATAAATTGAATTCTCGTTGCCCAAGTAAGTGCCAAGATTGCAAATAGAATCCTCTGAAGCAATAAGTCTATGTGGAGTCAAGTCTCCTCAACATTGGCAATCCTTAGTTCATTCTGCATTCTCGTTTGTAATCTTTCTTCTTTTGTTCAGTACATGTTTGTATGCAAAACTTGTTTGTTTTTTAATATTAATAACAATGCATTGAATATGTTTGTCTTAAAATCATCAATTCGTATTCACTCTTTTTTTTTCTTTGCTTTTTGATACTTAACTCTTGTTAAATAAAGCAAATAACTCTAAAGGGAGTAAGATGAACATAATATACCTAGAATCTCAAACGATATGATTTTGAATAAAACCTTGTTGATGATGTACATGCATTGTTTCAAATCCCCAAACAATAGAGATATAAGGGAGATAGACCCTCGTACACCCCTTTGAGCCTTGAAGTAAGAGTTTCTTTTCTATTCAGAAAAAACCCTCACATTTAACCAGGGGTCGGGTAGTCTTCGGTTAATTTGATCGAGCTTTCAAATTTGAAAAGGAGTGTCATATCTGAGGATCAAACCACACCTTATCCCCCACGCATCAAGAGATCGAGAAAAATCAAATCCATAATGGTTGTCCCTCGCCGACCAAGGAACGAGGCAGTCACACTTCAGACAAGTCAAAAGACTCAGGGTCACACGATTTGTTCAGAAACAAAAAGAATGAAAAAACAAGAAGAGAAAAAGCCCGCTAAGTCGAAAATTTGAAAACAAGTTAATTTAGCAAAAGTTATGGCATCCTGCTGGACTTCAAAATCAAAATTCAAAAGAAATCAGTCCAGGCACAAATTAGGGAATATAAAGCAAAAGAAAGAAAAGTGAAAAGTGAAAAGGATTACCAAATAAAAATCCTCAATAAAGAACAAAATCGTATAATCAGACACCAAAAACAAAAGGTGAGTGACTTCCATGTCCAAGAAACCTCAGTGGTTCCTCAACCATCTTAAACTCCTCTTAAGAGATGAGTGCTCGTATCAAGTTAACTGAACGTAGGATTGGAGAACATCAAGGAGAATGCGTGGGTACAAATAACTTTGAGCCTTAAATCCTTTTTTCTGAAACCATGAACCAAGCCACGTTACAACCCTTAAAAGTCCTAACTGAGACATGGATTAATTCGAAAGCAATACTGTAACGAGAGTATGGTGATATGACTCCTAAGAGACTTGCTAAAAAATTTGAGTTGGTATCACACCATCTTTTACTTTCTTGCATACAAAAAAATTGATGCTACAACATCATTTCAATAAAATTTCCAACTTCAAGACAAACATGAGCTTTGCATTAGAATTATCATTCTCATAATAAGCATTATTTGCATATAAGCAAGTGCTTAATATTAAGGAATCTTCCATAATGAGTGTCAGGTGAAAAGCTTAACTATCTTGAGGGATAAATTGCTTCAGGAATCTGTTGAAGAGCAAATCATTTTGAAGAATGATCTTAATCATGGGCAGACATTCTAATGACTTCGTTGAGTAAAAGAAGGCCAATTTGAGAAATGATCAGAAGTAGATTGTTTGGAAGTTTTGATGATTGCAAAAGTATGATCACCTAGAGGCATCCATTGAGTAAGGGTATATCACTTTCAGTTGGTCCTAAGGGACATTTTACTTCAAGTATCTGTTTAAGCATGAAGTAGATCAAAGTCAAAATCATGGTTGCGTAGTAGTCTGCTTTCAAATTTGATCATGTTGAGAAGTACGATTGTGAATTAGCCTACTTTTAAGACATAAGTCAATCATTCTAAAGGGGTGTTGTCTTCAAAACTCCATGAGCTTCTCATTCCTCCGTGATCATGAGGCGAAGAAATAGATTGTCAAGACTCTGATGAGTATGGGCAAGATGTTTCAATGTTAATATTCTGTTGAGTAAAGGTAAAAGTATCTCCAAGCCTGATTACCCTAAGGGGAAGAGAAGAATTTGAATACTCCGTTGAGTAAGAGTTTAGTCAATTTGGGGAAGTCAGGTCAAGATTCCAAGAATCTCTCAAAGTGCCGAGTAATCAAGGGAAGACACCCAAGCATGGTCGAAGCTGTCTCCAATTTTGGTTAGTCAGGGGCAGTGTTCTAAAGGTCATAACACTGGGGCAGATTATTCATGATGACGCAGATCTCAGGAATTCCTCTCAAGGTGAATTTCTTCAAAAGTCCTACAGGTTGGGGCAAGGCATTATGCAGGGGAATTCCTCCTCTTAAAGAGTTTATCAGGTTAAGTCCAGGCGCGTACTAAATAACTTGTGAGTTTGAAGAGTATGTCGGGAAGTCAGGATCGTTATCCTCAACAGAAGTTAGGACAGTTATCCTCAACAGAATTTAGGATTATTATCCTTAACAAGAGTTACAATTTTATCCTCAACAGAAGTCAGAATTATTATCCTCGACAAAGATGATGGATTTAAGTCCAGGTTATTGGCATTCTTTAGCAGAAGTCAGAAGGCTTCATTCTTTGAGCTCCCAACAGATATCTTTGCCTCGACACCTTGCATATAGTAATCATCATTGCATTATATTACATCACTCAAAAACGCGTAGCATTTCCATTGATATGAAGCATTACGCTAAAAGATCTCAAACATGCATTGAAGCATAAACCAAATTCAAGTATTTTTCAAGCACCATTTTCTTCCCCAATTAGGCTGGTGGAACCTCTCCAAAGAGAACTCTATCCCTCAGATATCCTAAGTGGTATTCCCCGCAGGTTTTCCTTAAATCGTATATTTTTGTTGTTTCAATCTGCAAACATTCTCGACCTTGTGGAATTCTATTCCCACAAATCCATGATCTGATTCATTTACCAAGCGTCTTGAAAACTCTTGTTGCGGAATTTTTACACGTATTTTCCCTTGTAGTTAGAGTACGATTCAGAGTTGGTGTATACCTATATTTCTTCTTGATTCTTTGAACATTCCATACTTTGTGTGTGGCAATTCAGATGATTGTCACTCTTGAGGAGTTACACCATGCTTCGGCCTGTGGGATAATGTAGTTCTTTTGCTTTGCATAAATAACCAATCTTGGTTGTTGCTTACCTTTTGCAAGTCAGTCCTCTGCCTTACGCATGAGGGATTTGTTTCTTTTCCGACCTCTGAGTCGTAATTCCCAATCACCTGATTGATGTCTTCCGGTAACCCTAACATTATCAGTAAACTTAATGTTTGTTTCCTTCCAATTACCTGATTGTTGTCTCCCATTAACCTTACCGATGCCAATAACCTTACTATTATTCAATCGTTTATTTCCCAATAACCCTGTCGATGTCAGTAACCATACTGATTGTTTATCTACTACCCAAGTTGTTATCTTTCTGGTAATCCTACAGTTGTCTGTAACCTTACTTTTTACCAAATCACTCTTGTTGTTACCCGGTAACCCTACCGTTGTTAGCAACCTTTCTATTCATTCATTTGAGCTTCAAAAGTTATGGGATCGAAGGGCTCTTGGCATCAAGTTTTTCTCTTGTGGATTGGGGTTATTACCTCCATAGAGGTGATTCAACTGGTTCTCTCATCCTTTTTTATGAAGCTAAGGTTTTGGATCATGAGCATAATGAACGTCTTCCTTAACAAGAGTCATCAAGATACAAGTTTGTCTTCATCAGAATTTCTTAAAGGAACACATGCGTTAAGGTTAACTTGTGTGCTTAAGGATGTAATTGTGTTTTCACTGAAAATGTTCTTGGGTCAAGATTTTATTTCTCTCTATATCTTAAACCTTCTTCACCAATATGCACTCAAGATTCTATAAATTAGGGTTTGGCATTCATGGCGATCCTGAACATCTTTTAGCAAGCTTTACATTCTTATGTGGTGTTCATCAACTCATCAAAGGTTTGATCAAGGCATAATATATCTAGTGAGATATTACTTAGGAAACCATCTTCCATCATCAATTCAATAAGCTACAAGATATGGATCATATTTGAGCAAGACAAGAGACGAGACATGGATTTCTCTATTTTATCATTTAGCCAATTAGGATTTTGCATGGTTCAAAGATGATTCGTTATGTCAACCATGTCCATCATTTTAATTAAATACATTAGGCCTAATATTTCTACCAAACTAGTCCACATGCCAAACTTGTCCATAACATAAACTAAAACTTTGCAGCGAAAACAGCTCCCGAAATTGAGTGGCATTCATGTCCATTGCATTGTTCAAAAATATGTCAAAACGATTCATACAAAACAATTCCAAATGTGCTTCCAAAACATAATACCAATTCACATACATCAAAACTACAAAAAAAAAAAAATCTTGTTTCTAAGCCTAAGACGTGATCTTCATCTTCTTTGCCAAGACAACCATGCAATTTCCTCTCCAAACCAAGTCCACTCTTTACAAAATAAAGCTCAATGATCAAGACTATGCCAAAGCTACCATGCATAAAAAACAATTAATATTGATTCAGTTCAAGCTAAAAACCAGTTCATAAATCAATCTGCATTACTCTTCAATAAGCGGCCTGCTTGCAGTTTTAAAACCAATTTGAGGTTTGATCAAAACAGAAATTAGAAAATGAGTGCAAATTGCGTGCAAGTTCTCTCAAGGACAATTGATTAAAACAAAAAGAATTTGAAGCTGAAAGGACGAGGCTTTAGAGTACCATTGAAGATTGTTGAGAAGATCACAGGAGCGGGGATGTCTTTATCAAAAGATTTTCTCGGTGAATCTAAAACAAAACAGCCAAAGCCCTATCTCAGTTCAGATTTTGGAAACAAAAAATTAACAAAGGAAAAGAATCTACTTTTGCTTATAATATTCATCAATATGCAGAGGTCTTTACGCCTGATCGTGTGAAAATTATCCAAATAGAAAAAGAAGAAAAAATAGAGAGGAAATTAGTAAATCAGAAAAATAGAGGGATTAACTCAAACTCAAATTTACAGCTCAAGCATAACAGAATTTACCTCTCAATCGTGAGTCAATCTCAGCCCTCCATTTTAGTAACCAACTTTCGATCCAAGGGATGAGAAGCTCCAATCTGTAACAGAATTTCCACTGCTTTATAACAGAAACTCTAACAGAGTTTGTGGGGGATCCATTCTACTCAAAAACTTCTGAGAAGCTTCAAAGTTCTCTCTGAAATTCTCTGAAGCTTCTTGGCTTTCACTCTCAATTTTGAGTTGGTTCTTCAGATCCTCTCTCTTTATTTCCATTAACCTTCATCTTCAACAATTTGAATCTTCATCTTCATCATCTTCAATCTATCAACATCATCATCTTCACGCGAATTTGTCGATCTTCATCTTTTCTGAATCGCGCTACAACAAACATTCATCATTGCTTCATCATCGCATTTTCTACGTCAATCTCCAAGCAACAATCCGCAATGTGAACAACAACGACATCTTCACTTTGCATCACCAGAACAACAACATCATTATGTAGCAGAGGATCGAAATCTGAAGAAGAAGATCGGAAGAAGCTAAAAGCAAAAAAGCATAAGATTCATACCTGGCAAACGAGGATTCTCTAGATTTTTTGTGATATCGACGTCGTTGAAGAGCCGCCAGTTTTGCTCTGGTAGGTAAGTCTGATTCCTCCCCTCTTTCTTAGCTTCATTAATTTTAAAATGTTGTGAACTATATTTTACTCTGTCGACTATCGCTTTTGTTTGGTCTTTGAGATATAAGAAATCATTGAATCCGGACGAAAGCGTTGACGGAGGGAGTGTTCATGACGCGTCTGAAGCGAAACAAGAGATGAATGCATGAAGTGTTGCAACGAGAATGGCGGAGACGCGATGTTGATGATTCGTCGGAGATGAGCATCGATGGAGGGAGTAGCTACAACGAGTCAAAGTTGAATCATAGACGGAGTCGTGAAGAAGAGAAGAAGAACCACCGTGCTTTGAGGACGAATTGAAGAAGGTGATGACCAGAGCAGAGCGACGACTTGAATCGAAGGCTGAGACGACGGAGATCGCCGGAAGAAAGGCTTGTTTTTCGCGGTGCCATTTGTAGTTTGAAAGAAGGAAAGAAGATCGTGAATCTGAAGGGATGCAACTTGAACCCTATATTTCTCTAAAAACTACACCGTTTCACCATAGAATCATTTTCTTTTATTATATCTTTTTGGTTTTTGTTATTTCAATTTTAGAATAATGAATACATTAATAAAAATATAAAAAATGGAATGAAGAAGTGAATTAGTTCTTGGACTGAGCTTGTTTTCATTTTTTCGCTGGGCCTGAAATCCTGTCGCTACCTACACTCCACTGAGGCCCATGTTGTGCATTATTTAAAAAAAAAGTCATTTGGTAAGATCCCATTTGGATTAGTTTTCTCTTTTTAGTTTAGATGTCTTTTAATTTTTAGATAATAAAATTAGTGATAAAAGGTACATAAATAAAACAATAAAAAATATAGAATTTAAGACTTTCTTTTAGAATTTTTATTGGACTTTATCGCTTCCTAATTCTCGTAATTTTTTGAGATCGTTTTGCCATGTGTTTTAGGATACAAATTTCTTGATATTACTTTGGTTAATTCTTGTTGCTTACAAATGTTTGTCTGATCTCACCATGTTTCCTTAGGCTTTTTAATTCATTTTTAATCCTTTAATTAAATTTGAATTACATAGACTTAGGTTATAAACCATGCATGCTAACACTAGGTAGAATTCCTCTTTATCCTGACTTTAGGGTCACCATTTCATGACAACATTAGGACTTGAGTTTCCCTTAGATTTTCTTTCTCATTTTCATTCATTCTAAAACTAAAATTATTTTCTTAATCAAAACTCAAAACACTTAACAACTAATGATGAGAATCACACTACCATGAGCCTTAAGCAATGGAAAAGGATGAGGGGGTTCATTCTCAAATCTTGTTCTTTCTTCATTTATAGTCTTTTGTGTGTTTCAAATCACAAACTCCTTTCACAAATAACAAAAACACTCAAACAATTCAAACTCTTTTTGCCTTCGGGCTTGTCTGTTGAAAAGCTTTTCAGGTAAGAACATCTTAATTCCTTTCTACGACAATTGCATGAGTCTCCAAAGGTCGAGCTGCAGTAGAAAGTGAAATTAACATTTCTCATTAAAAAACACATAACAAATCTAAAAATCTGAGGAGAACTACGAGTTCCCTGACCCTCTATTGTACGAAGGAGGTACGTAGGCACAAAGGTTCGCAACCGCGGCAAGCGAAATAATAAAAAACTTTATTTTTGTTCCTTAAAAATTTTCTCATGCATTCCTTTAGCAAGTTTAAGCTTTATATAGCACACCATTTGATTAGAATAAATATAATGGAACCTGTTGAGTACAATGAATCTTTAGGGTGCTGATACCTTCCCTTTGCATAATCGACCCTGTGATACTGTGGCAAAAATGACAGTTTAATACTGGTTTTGCATTTTGTATTCGCAAATGTTGCGGTAAGCAAGAGTCTCTACTGACTTTTCTTTTATCCAAATTAAGGAAAGGGTGAAAAGAACAGAAAAAGACCTTTTTCGAGAACTTTCTGAGTAGGGGGGGTAGATTATGAAAAGGAAAGGTGTTAGCACCCTTTCCATCCGTATTTATCTAGAGCTCTTAGAGGTTTGCTCATTTTGAAATATCTTTGTGCTTTGTGTGTTTGAAAATGTTTTTGAAGATGTTTTAGTGTGGCTATTCGCTTTATGATAACTATTGTATCAGTCCTCAAGAGTGTTGACAAAGTGAATATTTTCGAAAGTGTTTTGAAATGTTTTTGAAAAGTAGAATTTATGTAAGTGTAAAGATATTTTTGAGCAAACTTCTAACAACTATCTACTTTTATACTCGAAAACGGTCATTCTTTTCTCTTTTCCTTTAGACAATTATATCCTACTATTAGTGAGTAGATAGCCTTGTCATTGGATGTTTTGAGGGACAGTCGAAGGGACGTTACGGTCACGAAGGCAATTTGGCAAGAAATTTTAGTAACTGTCTTAAAGTCCTAAGATCACTTTAAACCGAGGCAACATCGAAAGGGTCATTGAGGGACTTGTGATCTTTCAAACTAGAGGACAACCACTAAAACTTCTCACGTTTCGAGAATTGTGACCGTTTTCCGAAGGCAGCCGAAAGTGGGATACCCTAGAGGTGCGCATGTGCAATTATGTTCAATTCAGTTATTTATCTTGTATTATTAGGTTTTGCTAACGTTTTAATTTCAGTCTTGCCATACATGCTTAGTTACTAGCAGTAATATTTTGCATAAAATAAAGTGCGGAAGTATAAACATATACTATTACACGGATTCGGGGAGGGGATTTACAATGTATAAAAATTGGGGGAATAAAATAAAGAAAGCGATAAAAAAGTCCTACTTAGTCTATTACATACCAGTATACAGTTACATTATTATAAAAAATGTGAGAACAAAAATAATGCGCACGATATAAATATTACGTCTAAAAGAAAAACTAAGAAAATGCTAAGTGAAAATCTTTTTGATTGTTTTTTGTTTATTTAGGAAAATACTAAATTAAATTAAACCTAGATTTAATTAATTAAAATAAAAGAAAGTTATTGATCAAAGTTAAATTCTAAACAAAAACCTAACTTTTTTTTGTATTTATTTTATTTAAGAAAATAATTAAACTATCCTAAAATTTAATTAGAAAAAACAAATTTAATTAAGAAATATAGTCTAAGTTCTTTTTGGTTTTTATTATGAAAAGAAAATGATTAAAACATAAGTTAAATCCTAAATTCTAACTCATTTTTAAATTAAAGAAAAAATTAAAGTTGAATTAATAATTAATTTCGAAAATTAGTTTAATTAAAAAAAGAAACAAACCTATTATTTTTATGATATTTTTATTATTTATTAAATTAAATAAAGAAAATAAAAGAAATTAAAACAAAACAAAAAGAAATGCTAAATGGGCCTAGGTAACAAAAGACAAAAGGGGGGGGGGGGGGAGGGGGGGGGGGGTGTTGTTGAAATTTCGCTGGGCCCAAGACTGGGAAGCTCAGATTGTTGTATGGATCCAGTGTGGACTGTTTCTTGGTGGCATGTGTTGGACTTTGCATTGGGGCGCTCAGATCTAGATCAATCACGATCTGATGGTCATGATTTGGGGCTTATGTTGGTCCTGCATAGTTAAGGCACACTGGATCTGCAATCAACAAATGTTAGAAAAACAAAATGCTAGACCTGAGACTCGAAACCAGGTCCTCTCCCTCATATGTACGCGCCTTTACAAGCTGAGCCACCTACTCATTCGTTACATAAAATAGAATAATAATGTAATATAAGAAAAATAGCCAGATATATTATAATAAAAAAAACGAGCACTTTATTTGAACTGGCCAATGGGACACTGCCACACTTTATCCCCTTCCTCCATCTGTTGTCTTAGATAAGGGGACCTATAGTGATAGCTTTTGTCTGCCACTATAGCACCTGCAAATCAGAAAATCAACAACACGCAAAATAAATTCAATGCGAGGCCATGGATTGATTGGCCTCAACCTTCTGAGCACAATGGTACCCTTGGTTGGGTCTAATTTTGGCCATTGCGAAAACCCCCAATTCTAGAGTTCAAACCCTAGAAATGGTAAATCACGATATCTGCATCAAAACTGCAATCTAACTATGCAAAAAGCTTGCAAACAATCCAATGATCATTAATGTATGATCAAAATGCGTTTATATTACATAATTCGGGCAAAATGAATTTGAGAAAAAAAGCAAACTGTGAAGGCTGGTTATAAGGTTTTATGATGCTTCAAGGCTTGGTAACGATGGTAAACGCTTCAAGGGACCTCCAGGAGTGGATTAGGATCCTTGGTTTGGACTAAGGAAGGCTGGAAACTGAAATTCAAACTTGACAAATTTGATTTTTTATTTTTGCAAAATTTTCAAAGGTTTTCCAGGCTGTGTATCTGTCCTTGGAGCTTGCTAATGGCTTGTTTATATAGAGAGTAGTGAGGAGACAAAGAAACAAGGCAATAACAACCATGATTATGTGGTTTCAAAACCATGAATGCAAAGTTGTAACTTTGGCCAAAAGCATGGGATTTTATTCATTTTTCAAATTTTCATGAATGTAGACATGTTGGTCTTGCTGTACACGAAATTTGGGGCCTCTCCATGCATCAAACCAAGCCCAAATGATAATGGCCCATATATTTTGCAATAATTTTGATTTATTTAATTTTTAATTAAATAAAATTAATATAAAATGCAAATAAAATCAAGACTATGAAAAAATGGTTTTAGGGGTCCTCTATAATCTTAGTAATATGTTTGAAATCCAAGAAAATGAGCCCTTGCATTAAAACTTCAAATTTGCTCAACGCAACAATCTTGAAATTTCCCAAATTTTCCAAACTTGGGCAAGCCATAACTTGCTCAATTTTTATCTCATGATGATTATATTCGACTTTTTGGAAAGCCCAAGATATATACTTCAATCCCTATTTTTATGAATTTTGCATTTGAAGATGTTATCTTGATGTAAAAGGTCTTGGAAAAAAGTGGCTTTTATTGACTTTTTGAAAATGACTTGTAATGTATGAGCTTGTATCTTTTAAATGGTGCATTTATTGGACTTGAGGGATGAAGAGAAGTTGTATGGAATGAGATTCTCTTCAATATGATATTTGGTTGGGGAAAAAAGGATGAAGTATGTGAAAGTTATGCCTGGTCAAAGTTCAGTTGACTTTTCCTATAGAAACCCTAATTTAGCAATTTTTGACTTTTGATGAATTAGGAGCATTTCTTGAGGAATAATGATCAACCCTTGATCAAATGATGTATATTACTTCAAAATGTTGAGGTTGACCAAAAACCTTGAAGTTTGACTGTATATAGGTCATAGTTGACTTATAAGCATTTGAACAATTGACTGAGCAAACTTGTAGTGCAAGGCATGAAACTTGGCATGGACAAACTTGAAGGCATATTAGGACCATGGAAAACATTTTAGACCTTTGAAGCTCAAACATATTGATGAAAATTGAGACCTTAACTAGAGGTTCATTGCCTTAGAAGGAGAATTTGTTTGGTTAATTCTTAGTCATCCTTGAGCAATTTGGGGACCTCAATAGGCATGCCTTGAGTAAAACGAGAGGGAAGATTTTAGGGTACAACAACTGCCCCTGTTCAATCTTTTTAAACTTGAAGATTTAGATTTCCTTGTTTGCCTTTCGTGTTCTGAAGGTGGAAGATGATTGAACACTAGAGTGCCCAAAAATTTGCACTCGCATGAAGTAACACTGATGGTTGATGATGTCGGGAATGGGCTTACAGATGCCATTATGACAGAGAGTCGTCGGAGATGGGCTTAAGGATGCCATCCAAAAAAATATGTTGACAAAAATTAAATTAAGTCTAAGCTTTATTTCAACTAAAAAAGAATCAGAATAAATCTCTGACTGATTTAAACTGAACCAGAAGAAATGTCTACCGGAATGGAATCAAAATAAACCATTGATCGGTTTAAACAGAACCAGCAGAGGTCTTAAATAAACTTTAACTGGAAAAGAATTAGAATAAATCTTTGGAGCGATTTATATGAACCAGAGAAAGTGTCTACCGGAACAGAATTAGAATAAACCATTGATCGGTTTAAACTGAACCAGCAGAGGTCTTGGATAATCTTTAACTGGAAAAGAATCAGAGCAAAACTTTGGAGCAATTTATATGAACCCGAGAAAGTGTCTACCGGAACGAAATTAGAATAAACCATTGATCGGTTTAAACTGAACCAATAGGGTCTTGGATAATATTTAACTGGAAAATAATCAGAATAAATCTTTGGAGAGATTTATCTGAACCAGAGAAAGTGTCTACTAGAACAGAATCAGAATAAACCATTGATCAACGATTTATCTGAACCATAGAAAGTGTCTACCAGAATGGAATCAGAATAAACCATTGATCAGTTTAAACTGAACCAGAGTCTTGGATAATCTTTAACGGGAAAAGAATCAGAGTAAATCTTTGGAGCGATTTATCTGAGCCAGAGAAAGTGTCTACCGGAACGGAATCAGAATAAACCATTGATTGGTTCAAAATGAACCAGCAGAGGTCTTGGATAATCTTTAATTGGAAAATAATCAAAGTAAATCTTTGGAGCGATTTATCTGAACCAGAGAAAGTGTCTATCGGAACAGAATCAGAATAAACCATTGATCGATTTAAACTGAACCAACAGAGGTCTTGGATAATCTTTAACTAGAAAAGAATCAGAGTAAATCTTTGGAGCAATTTATATAAACTAGAGAAAGTGTCTACCAAAACGGAATCAAAATAAAACATTGATCGGTTCAAATTGAACCAGTAGAGGTCTTGAATAAACTTTAACTGGAAAAGAATCAGAATAAATCTTTGGAGCGATTTATCTGTACCAGAGAAAATGTCTACCAAAACGGAATCAGAATAAACCATTGATCGGTTTAAACTGAACCAACAGAGGTATTGGATAATCTTTAACTGGAAAAGAATCAGAGTAAATCTTTGGGGCAATTTATATGAACCAGAGAAAGTGTCTACCAGAATGGAATCATAATAAACCATTGATCAGTTCAAACTGAACCAGTAGAGGTCTTGAATAAACTTTAACTAGAAAAGAATCAGAATAAATCTTTGGAGGGATTTATCTGAACCAGAGAAAGTGTCTACCGGAACGGAATCAGAATAAACCATTGATCGGTTCAAACTAAACCAGCAGAGGTCTTGAATAAACTTTAATTGGAAAAGAATCAGAATAAATCTTTGGAGCGATTTATCTGGACCAGAGAAAGTGTCTACCGGAACGGAATCAGAATAAACCATTGATCAGTTTAAACTGAACCAACATAGGCCTTGGATAATTTTTAACTGGAAAAGAATCAGAGTAAATCTTTGGAGCGATTTATCTGAACCAGAGAAAGTGTCTACCGGAAGAAATTAGAATAAACCATCGATCGGTTCAAACTGAACCATCAGAGGTCTTGAATAAATTGTTCGTCATGTAACTAGTCACCCCATTTTATTTTGGGAACTGATCTGCAATTTGTTCACGGATAGTTGTCCTATCTGGTTTTAGGTATTAATCTGGAACTTGAGAATGTTTGTCACATAGATTAATCTTGGACCTGCTGTATAAGTTGATGGTGTTTGACCTGAAAAGGTAAAATCAGTTTCATGCGATGCCATGATGTGTGAGTTGAATGATGATCTCAAAATAAATGAGATTGTGATATATGCTTTTGTGTTGCATATGCTATGATGTATGAATGTAATGTAGGAACGTGTCATTTATTCCATTGTTGTATTGTTGTTTGAACCAAGGAAAATAAATCCCTAGTTGTTGTAGATCTTTCAATTTGTTGGAGTTGAAATGCTGTTGCAAAGTATCTATGTCTGGGAAGATAAATCCTTGACTGCTGTTGAAGAGTACCGGGAAGCTGAATCCCGGACTGCTGTTGGTGAGTGAAGAAAGTGATTCTTCAATTTCCGCTGGGAATAATGAATGGAGATAGTTTTGATGGCGATTCCTTTTCTCTGTTGGGGATCTTTGACTTTTGCTTGAGAATGATTTTGCTGGGATGAGAGTTCTGTTGGAAGATTTCACCAATTTGGAGAGATAAATTCCGCCAGGGGATGAACTTCCGTAGCTAGAGAAATAAACTCTACTGGGGATAAAGCTTTTTAAACTACTTGTGATTCATAAAACTCTATTGGGGAAGGTGAACTCCAAAGACTGCTTGAGGATTTTGTGAAATCCTGTTGGGGAATCCTGAGAAGTTTGACGACTTTACTGGGGATTTTTGTTGGAACAGTAATTGGAGATTCTTGCTCTGTCGGGGATAGGAGAACACCTGACACCCTTAGGCTTCATGCTGAGAAGGTGGTAGTGACCTTGTAGTAGGATATCTCTGCCTCTGTATCTGCTAGAGAATATATATGTCAGGGAAAACCTCTGCGGGGATTTTGTGGATGGCGCTTAGATATTGTCTTGCTTCTAAAAGTCATTAGCAACTTCCTTTATGTTTTTAGGCATATATTTGTAAGAATTAATCACATTCAAATGCATATGTTTAAGAATAATCACTGGACATTTTCGCACACAAAACAGAAAAATAAAAAACAGAAGTTTTGCACTTTCAAAGGAATAGTTTTGTATTAACTTGAAATAAGCGTTTTTGTATAAAGATATAGATATCCTAGTAAGAGAATACCGTCGTAAGAACGGAAATTATACAAAAATAGTATACAAAGAAAAATAGCTATGTGAAATAATCCCATTGGGTTCCCACTCTACTACTGCCTTTATGTCTTTGAGCGTCTCTTCCCTTTCGCTTCTTGTCCGAAGCTGATTGGATTGTGTTGTACCCCAAAATTTTCTCTCTCATTTATCAAGTAATCTCTCACAATATCTCCTTTGGTTCAAGATTGCACTAGGGTTGATCAGCTCAAGACACCTCCTCAAGCATTGATGACTGAAAATTAGGGTTTGAGATTGCACAAGGACATTTGGACTTTTAATGCCTCATATGACTTTCATGGATCATTTTGGATCCTCAAGATTTCTCATGACAAGTTTCAAGTCATGGATCACATTTTTGCTCAGTCAATTGATCAGTTGACCTAAAATCAGCTGTATTGGGGAAAAAGTCAATTGTGGTCAATTTCCAGTCAAACTTCATAATTTTTTTATCCATATCAACATCATGAACCTATATATGTCATTTGATCAAGTTTGGATCACAATTCCTCAAGAAATTTGATCATATCTTCAAAAGGGCAAAATGGTCAAAATTAGGGTTTTGACTGAGAAGGTGAAATTTCTGATTTTTTACCTAGCAAATGTTTGATTGGTTTAAGTTATTATCTCAAGGACTCAAATGTTTCATTTTTACCTAATGGCATGGATCAAAACATTTCTCAAGATCAATTGATTGACAAATGAATTTTCAGTCAACTGATCAAAAGTCAATTGTACACTGAAAAGTCAAACTTTGACTTTTTGGTAAAAATCAACTGTCAAAGATCATAATTCATCAAAACATGTCAAAATATAAAACTTGTTCATCAATAAATCAAAAAGTCAAGATTTCATTTTAAAAAGTCAAAATTTCTAAACTTAGAAATTTTTTTAAGTGTTGAAAACTTCATATTTTTTCACAACTTTGAGCCAATTTTCCACCATGATGCAAGATGATTCAAAAGAAACTTCCAACATGAAAGTTGTAGATCTCAATGAGATATAAAACATTATACACCATAACTTCTCCTAAAAATGCATGAATTTAAGTTATGATTTTGTGAATACATGTTCATGAAACTTGGAAACTTAGTGAAATTTTGCCCTAGTTTAGGCAGGATTTTGACCTAACTTCATGGTAATTTTTCACATAGTTACAAGAGGAATTTTAAAAAATGTCCAACATAGAGGTGGTAGAGGATGTTATAAGCTTTCCAAAATGTCCAAGAACTCATTGAGATCATGTTTGAGCAAAGAGAATCAAAGACAAGAAGTTGGACATTCATTCTTGAATTATATGTCATTTCCATGATGAACAAGAATTCAAATCTCAAACCCATGCTGCATAATCTTTGCTTTGCAGGCCTTAAACTTGTGTTTCACTCCATAATTAATGGTTTACACAACTGGTTGAGACATTATCCAATTGATTCAAGCATTATCCAAACCAAATTGCCATTAATGGAAGAAAATTCATACTTCCATTTTGGAAAAGTGGCTTTAATCATAAAGTCCACTCTCCTTGAGCTTTTTAGTTGTTCCTTATGCATACACTAAGTCTATAAGCTCAGAAGAAGTATGTTTAAAGTGCTCAACCACCCTACCTTACCTTGAAACCATGTTTGTCCATGTTGCTTCAAAAACAAGTCAAAATTCACAAGCATGTGATTTTGTACTTCTGATTTCTACAAGTCTCCAAACCTTTTCCTATATGTTAAGACACTCTTATGCAACTTAGGACACGATTTTACAAGCTCTAAAACTCCCTCAAACTCCCCAAAACCAGAAATTGCCATACAAGCACAAAAACTTGTGATTTTTGATTTTTAAATCCAATCTCCAAATCCCCTCGTGCATTTCTTGGCCAAACCATCCACAAAGCTTCTAATACACATATAAAAGCTATCACAACCCCTGTTTTCAAACTGTAACACTATCTTCACTAACCTTCATTTTCAAAAGTAGGGCATTGCATCTTGACTTCTCCAGACCATTCCAGCCATCCATAGCTTAAGCTAAGCATTGAATTAGCTTCCTGGAGGCTTAAGGAAGCTAACCTTATCATCACAACTCCTTTAAAGTTTCTCAAACTCCATACATGATTTCCAATTTTGAGGTAAGTTTTCTCAACTTTTAACTCCTCATACTGACATCATTAATGGTTAATTTGTGAATGAAAAATGTAGATATCATTGCCCTGAAGTTAACCATGTCCATAGTTTTTCATTTATATTGCTTGAGCTTAGAGGATTTTAAGTTTGAATCTATGAAAAAATTAGGTCAAAATTTGGTACCATTTAAAATTCATGTTCATCTTTGAGTGTTAGCTTGAGTTATTTACATGGTTGGATTCATGATGAAATTTCCAACAACTTTCATGTTTGTACTTTTGAAAATGGTTGAGAAATGAGAGAGATAGCAATTTCAGAAAATCATGTTGAATGGTCTGGCGCGAGGTTGAAGATGATACAGGCCTAGGAATGTGTTTCAAATATATATGTATGGTTTTGTATTAATAAACGGATGTATAGCCACCCTAGTGGTAAGAGCGCGCGCTTGTGACTATAAGGACTTGGGTTCGAGCCCCAGTGGTACCCTTTTGTTTTTTCACTTTTCTTATTTCAGGTTCAATTCAAGCCAAGCCAGCGCGTGTACCATGTCCCTTTTCTCCATCACCATCAGATCAGCCAAGCCATTAAATCCAACACCTCACTTGCATGTCCCCATGATGCACCCTTCAAGGCTATCCACACTGGATTACCGGAGGGCGTTGGATTTGTTTTGGGCCTGGAGCACTTTTTTTGGCTTCTCACCCCCTATTTACTTTTAGACACAAGCCCATTTATTTTGTTTTTATTTTATTTTCTGACTTGAACAAAAAAATACTTTTGGGCCTAGTGCCCCTTTTACTACTATTAACCACCATTTCTATTTTTTAACCCCCTGACTTTAATTGTTATATTTTATTTTTTTTCTTCTTTTTTTCTTTTATTATTATTATTATTATTATTATTATTATTATTATTATTATTATTATTATTATTATTATTATCATCATCATTATATTAATAAAAATCCAAAAAATATTTTATTTATTATTTATACTTACTTATTTTATTTTCTCTATAAATATAAAAAGACCAAAAACATTTTCTTTTAACAAATTAATTTCTTTTTATTAATTAATATTTAGACTTAGGATTAATTTTTATTTTATCTTATTTCTTTTAAAATTAATTTAGAACTTAGATTTATTTTAATTAATCAATTTCCATGTTATTTTCTTTAATTTAAAACTTTTTTCATAAAAAACCCTAAAAAATACTTTTAATTTAATTTCTTTCTTAATTATTTTTATTTAATTTTTAACTAATCATTTTCTTAATTAGGTTTAGATTAAAACCCCTTTCATAAAAATCAAACAAAATCATTTATTTACCCATTTTCATTTTTGCATTTTTATTTATTCAATTATTGTACATTTATTCAATAGGGTTGTAATAGTCAGTTAGATTTAATTTTCTTGCAAATCCCCCATTTGTAAATTTGTATACCCCCCCCCCCATTGATGTAGTAACTTAATATTTTTACTTTCCGCAATTTATCGCTTTATATAAATGCTAGTAATTAGGGTTTGTATGGAAAGACTAAAATCAACAAGTTAGCAAACCCTAATTCAAGACAAAACCATGCATGTAAATCAACACACTTGCACACTTGCACCCTTAGGGTAATTCCACTTTGTTGCCTTACAAAAATGGCCATGTTATGCATGTGGGATATCTTAGTAAAAAGCAATAAAAAATACAAGATCATAGTCCCTCGATGACGCTATCAAATGTTGCCTTTCAAAATGATCTTAGTCCCTCAAAGAGAATTGCTAAGATATTTCACAACATTTCTATCATGGCTATACGACGACCCACGCCCGTCCCTCTACATCCAAAGATAGGGTTTCTTACCAAACTAATGGTAAGATAGCAATATCAAAAGAAAGGAAGAAATGAACTAAGACTTTTGAGTAGGTAGATTATTCCTAGTTGTTTGCTCAATTTCAAATCAAACACTCTTGATTATTTTCAAAACCAACACCAACACTTTCAAAAAACACTTTCAAAACATTTTCCAAACATGAAACATTTTCAAAAGATCAACACTTTGTATACGTTCTTACGAACGAGAACTATTACAAAGTTTGCCTAAACAATGGCGCATTTTCAAAATACTTTCAAAAACCACACAAAGCAAATTTTCAAACAAAAGCAAGTGATCGAGCAAGCAACTAAGAGCCCATAGATAACTATGGATGAAAAGGGTGCTACACCTTCCCTTTTCATAATCTACCCCCCAAACTCAAAAAATAATCTCAAAGGTCTTTCCTGTTCTTTTCAGCCTTTCCTTTTGGATAAAATAAAAGCTGGTAGCGACTCTTGCTAACTGCAACATTTGCAATGAAACACAAAACAACCAAGTCAGTTCTCCCACCGTATCACAGAACTGGCGACTCTGTTGGGGATATTCCTTAAAACTGGGGTTACCTTAAGACTAGATCACCTTTACTTTCTTTCATTGTTTGATTTGTTTGCTTTACATTTTGGTTCTTTGTTTGGGCTTAAATCCTCTACCCATATTTGGGATACCTTATAGGTAAGTAGCAATGCGTTGTGGAAACTATGCAGGGTATACCGACATGGTCTAAGCAATAGCTACATTAGTGTGACATATTTGTGGGTACCGGTAGCCCTTGAGTAGTCAAGGAGAATACGGGGCCGTTGAGTGATGTCATGAAACACTAACTGACTTTAGAACCTTTACTTGACCAACTTGGCCATTAGGACGTAGTGAGATGACCGGCTTTGGTGCAGTTCGAAGTTGGTAGATACTCGATACTACACTCACCGAGGTTTGGCTTTTTGGGATATTTCGGTCGCCGTGAAAGAGGCTTGCGCTGAAACAATGCCCGAAAAGAAAAACTAGTGATATTGGGATCCTTTAGAACCTGGTTACTATTTCTAGGATAGGTTTGAGCCAACTAAACTTCAAGAGGGTACTTACCTATGAGACTCCATGCAAGCCTAAACCTAAGGACTTGTTTGCTTTGTTTGTATGTATTTACTTGTACATACATCATAAACATCATAACATCATACTCATTCTCACTAACCATTTCAAGGATTTTTGGGATTTATCTTTGTTCTGTTTTGTAGGACATGGCTTCTATCTGCAGGAATACTATCCAAGTCAATCTCGTAAGGATTCCTCCTCAACTCAAAGAGTTAGCATCAAGGGTCCCTGAGAACTCTTCATTCATCGAAAGACTTGGTCACCCCCTAAACTTGGTTACCTCTAACACTGATGAAGATATGATGAAGGTGCTCTTCTAATTATTTGATCCTCTACACCATTGCTTCACTTTTCTCGATTATCAACTTGTGCCTACTCTGGAAGAATTCTCACAACTCTAGAGGACTCCCATTCTCAATCAACTACCCTTCAACGGTAAAGAAAGAGATCCAAAACCTGAGGAGATTGCCCAAGCACTACACTTGCAACAATCTGATATCACAACTAATTGGGAAACAAGGAGTGGCGTCAAAGGTTTCTTAGCCAAGTTCTTGTTTGAGAAAGCTCAAGATTTTTGGAACTCCTTGGACTTACAAGTTTTTGAAGAAATTGTGGCTCTTCTCATCTATGGGATGGTTTTGTTTCCAAACCCTGATCAAATCATAGATGTAAACGCTGTCAAAATCTTCATGTCTCGCAACCCGATGCCTACTCTGTTTGGAGATACCCTATATTCCTTTCACTCTCGCACTATGAGAAAGAGAGGGATCCCCATGTTTTGCACTCCTCTCTTGGCAAGATGGTTTATTTCGCATCTTCCCCAATCTATGTTGAAGAACAAGCAAGGTTCAAGGTGGTCCCATAGGTTGATGACGCTCAGACATTCAGATGTTCATTGGTGTTCCCGATCCTTAGAGAATGTTACTATCATCGACCGTTATGGTGAATTCCCTAATGTCCATTTACTTGGCATTAGAGGAGGTATCACTTACAACCCCTGCTTAGCCTTACGAAAGTTTGGTTACGCCCGAAGGGATGTTCCACATGATATGCTTATCCAAGAAGTGGTATTCGACTATGAGAGCGGCGATCAAAGCTACCGCCAGAGGTTTATCCAAGCTTGGAGGATGGTAAGCAAGGTGGATAGTAAGACGCTAGGTCACAAGAATTCCATTCCCCTTGAGCCTTACCTTAAGTGGGTATGAACTCGAGCTCAGAAACTTGTGATGCCTTATCCCTCCATCTTACCAGTTACCATGGAACCTGTGGTTGAAGGAGATGTCCCATACACTATCCTCCACCCCGACATGCTTACTTCTCTTGAAGACTTGCAAAAGGGTTGGATTTAGCTTAAGGAAGAACGAGATACTTTCGAAGCTAAATTCTATGCTAGTGAGAAGAGGGTCTTGGAGCTTACAAAGAAACTACAAGAAGAGCAAAGTGTGAACGCCTACATCGCACCGAAGAGGATGCGTTCAGTCTTTTTATCTTAGAAAGTTATTTTGTAAGCCCAAGAGGCATGTTGTAATCCTTTCAAACTAATTAATGAAAATTGAAGTTTGTTCATTTCTTTTGTCTATACAAATTTAAATCTCAATAAATCCTTGAAATCATTTTCATATACATCTTCCATGCATCATAACATGACAGGTTTTCGCATAACAGGTTTCCTTATCTTTCTGCTGTTTATTTCAGCAAGATGGATCTAGAGAAAACTGTGAAGGATCTTCAGGAACAAAACTCTCAATTCCAAGAGACTCTACTGGCCCTAGCCAAGGGGCAGTAAGATATGATGGCATTGTTGGCAGTTAAGAAGAAGCCCAAGAAGAAAGCTCTACTCAACATGGGTAGAAGGTTCAAGGAGACAGTCTGTCAGATTCCAATAGTAGAAGACTCATATGAAGAAGACGAGAATAAGATTGGTGAGGTTAAGAGCACCCAGGATGACTATGTTAATGATCAAGCGTCTGATGATGATTATTTTGATGAGCAATGTCCACCTGCTGATGTCAAATACAAGCAGTTAGAAGACAAATTGAAAGTTGTTGAAATCCAAGCCGTTCCCGGTTTAGATTTTGATGATTTGGGTTTGATCTCTGGGGTTGTCATTCCCCATAAATTCAAAATACCAGTCTTTGCAAAGTACGATGGAGTTTCTTGTCCAAAACTCCACCTGAAATCTTATGTGTGCAAGATACAACCGCACACTGCTGATAAGAAACTTTGGGTTCACTTTTTCCAAGAGAGCTTGGCTGGAACGCAACTTGAATTATTTTATAAGCTAGATGGTTCCCGTATCAATACCTGGGAAGATTTAGCTACCACATTCTACCATCAATATCAGTATAACGCCAAGTTGGCGCCAACAAGGGTTCATTTGCAAGATATGACCATGGGAAAGAACGAAGGATTTAAAGAATATCCATAAAAGTTGAGGGACCTCGCCAGTAGGGTTCAACCACCCTTGACTGATAGGGAGCACATTGACATGTTCATGGGCACTTTATCTGGTCCTTTCTTTAATATGTTGGTTGGCTGTTCTTCTTCTAGTTTCACTGGATTAATCTTAACCGGTGAAAGAGTTGAAAGCGGCATCAAAAGTGGGAAGATCTCTGTGGCATCTACCTCCACTTCTAATCCTGTCAAGAAAGCTTTTGCTACAAAGAAGGAAATCAATGATGTGTACGGGGAAAGGGCTCGTACCAAGAAGAATGATAATCCATCTGTAAATGTTGTCCGAATCTCCAATCCAACTCCTACTCCAAGACCATCTGTAAATCATCAACATTTTGAAACTCCGAGAAGACAATTTACGAGGTTAGACATGTCATTATCTCAATCCTTACAATATTTGCTCAAGGCTAATTTGGTGACGTTACACGACCCCCCTGCCAACCCTGATACGTCTTTGGCAAAGTATAATCAAATGCTAAATGTGCTTACCACTCAAGCAGCCCCGGGCACGAGACTGACCAGCGCTGGGCCTTGAAAAACAAAACTCAAGATTTGATCGATAACAAGACTATTAAGTTTGATCCTCCTCTAACTCCGAATGTAATCATCGGGCCTATGCCGAAGCATGACAAGGGTGTTAATGTTGTTGAAAATACAATTTTTGTTGCCTCTGTTGAAGACTTGACTACTCCGCTGAATATCATCAAAAAGAATATGTTGAAGGCTGGGATCTTCCCTGGCTATGTAAAAGACTGTATTTGCTGTACTAAACAACTCAATGGATGCGAAGGGCTGAAGAAAGGCATTCAAATCCTAATGGATAGCCACAGAATTCTATTTGAGAAGACTCCACTTGCCAAAAGTTTGACTGATAAATATGAAGATCTCTCCATTATCACCATCTCAAACAAGCCTCTTATGATCACCTCCAAAGGTCCTATTAGGATTTCAAATGAACCCACTGTTGCTCCCTTAATAATTACCAATCCCGGACCAATTCCCTATTCTTTAAACAAGGCAGTGCCATGGAACTATGGTGCTGAGGTGTTTTATCATGGGATAAAACAAGGCGCTTGGATCAAAGAAAACAAAGCTGATGATGTTGGCAACATAGCTGGCTCAAGCAAAGTAACTAGAACTGGTAGAATATTTTCACCCAATATCTCACCACCAGTTGTTGCAAAGGTACCCATCTGCATCACTGCCGCTAAGCCAAGTACTAATACAAGAGGGAAGGAGAAGGTTGTTGAGTCGGTCGTGACAGAAATATCCGCCAAGATTGTTGCTGATGGAGAACCTTCTGCCCGTGAGATGGACGAAATTTTGAAAATAATAAAAAGAAGTGACTTAAAGATTGTTGAACAGTTGGGGAAAACCCCTTCTAAGATTTCTATGTTGTCATTGCTGCTTTGTTCCGATGCCCATGCTCGGACATTAATTAAGTTCCCAAAAAAGGCTCATGTTCCCCATGAGACAACAACAGATCAATTTGAGAATTACATGGCTAGCCTGACGGCTGATAATGGCTTGGGATTTTCAGATGCTGACCTAACACCGTTGGGGAAGAACCACAATAAAGCTCTACATATTTCAGTCGAGTGCAAGCGGACCACCCTAACACATGTTCTAGTTGACACTGGTTCTTCTCTGAATGTATTACCCAAGGGGGTGTTAGACCGTCTAGACTATGAAGGTTTAGTCTTGAAGCCAAGTGATATCATTGTAAGAGCGTTCGATGGATCAAAGAGGACAGTTCATGGGGAAGTAGATCTTCCAATCAAGGTAGGATCACAATTTTTCAATTCCACCTTCTACATTATGGATATTTGTCCTTCCTATTATTGTTTGTTGGGTCGCCCGTGGATCCATAAAGCTGGGGCAGTGACCTCAACTCTCCATCAAAAGCTTAAATATCCCGTCAAGGGAAGAATTGTCACCGTCTGTGGTGAGGAAGAGTTTATGGTGAGCCACCTTAACTCGTCCAAGTACATAGAGATTGATGGAGAATTCATTGAGACCCCGTGCCAAGCCTTTGAAGTCACCGATGGTTGCTTCTACCAAATGTTCCTCTGATAAATCCAAAGTCGTTAAAGTCGTGCCGAAGATAGTTTTAGTCAAAGATGCTTGTGCTGCAATTGAAGAAGGAAGTTGTGATACTTGGAGGCAACTCCTCGATATCCCATTTAAAACAGACAAGTTTTGTTTGGGCTTCACCGTCAAAGCTCAGAAGGAAGTGAGGCATGCTCGTGCAGGAAAGCCACCTCTCCGCATTGGAAGCCATGAAGTTAATGCTATGGGTGATTCAGATGAAGAAGCTGCATTTGAAGATTGGGTGTATCCAACTACATCGGAGCTGAAGAATTGGCATGCAAAGGACTTCGTGCCCATCTCCTTCCTTGAGGAGTAATTTACTTGTTATTGCTTTTCTTTTAATTCAAGAACATTTTGTATGTAATATTTAACAGTGACTTTTAAGCCATGTGCCCGGCCCGGGGCACTTTGGTCCATTTGTCAAGGGTTTTATTTATGTTCATATAATCATATGATCATTCAATACAAATCATTGGACTCTTTTGCATTCAAATCTTTGTGTTCATTGTCTTTCTTTTCCTTCAAATACATTTTTTAAAATAGCCATGTATTTTACATGCACAGACACACACTCTTGCAGGTCCTCATCCACTCTGGATCCTATTGCCAATGACTTTACTATTACCGACTATGACTTCGAATGTCCAATCAACCAAGCCGAAGACGAAGGCGAGGAACATTGTGAAATACCGGGAGAACTAGCCATACTTCTTTTACAAGAGGAAAAAGCTATTCAACCACACGAAGAGTCAATTGAAGTCATCAATCTGGGTACTAAGGCAGATAAGAAGGAAATCAAGATCGACACTAACTTGGAAAGTAGTGTCAAGAGCAGGTTGGTTCAGATGTTGCATGATTATATGGAAGTATTTGCTTGGTCTTATAAAGATATGCCAGGGTTGGATACCGATATCGTAGTTCATCGTCTGCTGAAAAAGGAAGACTGTCCTCTTGTCAAACAAAAGGTTCGTCACATGAGGCCTGATATGTCTAAAAAGATCAAATCTGAGGTGATGAAACAATTTGATGCAGGGTTCCTAGCTGTGACATCCTATCCCCAATGGGTTGCCAATGTGGTGCCCGTGCCAAAGAAAGACGAAAAAGTTCGCATGTGCGCAGACTATAGGGATCTAAATAGGGTAAGCCCTAAGGATGACTTCCCTCTACCATACATTGACGTCTTGGTCGATAATACTGCTCAGCATAAAGTCTTCTCATTCATGGATGGCTTCTCAGGCTATAATCATATAAGGATGGCTCCCGAAGATATAGAGAAGACTACTTTCGTTATGCAATGGGGTTGTTGTACCCCAAAATTTTCCCTCTCATTTATCAAGTAATCTCTCACAAGATCTCCTTCGATTCAATACTGCATTAGGTTTGATCAGCTCAAGACACCTCCTTAAGCATTGATGATCAAAATTAGGATTTGAGATTGCACAAGTATAATTGAACTTTCAATGCTTCATATGACTTTCATGGATCATTATGGACCCCCAAGATTACTCATGTCAAGTTTCAAGGCTTGGATCATACTTTTGCTCAATCAATTGAGCAGTTGACCTAAAAATCAGTTGTATTGGGGAAAAAGTCAACTATGGCCAATTTACAGTCAAACTTAATAATTTTTTATCCACATCAATATTATAAACTCATATGTATCACTTGATCAAGTTTGGACCATAATTCCTCAAGAAATTTGATCAAATCTTCAAAAGGGCAAAATGGTCAAAATTAGGGTTTTGATTGAGAAAGAGCAATTTCTGATTTCTGACCTAGCAAATGGTCAATTGGTTTGAAGCATGGTTTCAAGAGTTCAATTGCATCTTTTTGACCTAATGGTATGACCTAATACATTGCTCAAGATCAATTGGATTGATAGTGAATTCTCAGTCAACTGATCAAAAGTCAACTATACACTGAAAAGTCAAACTTTGACTTTTTTGGTGAAAATCCAATGTCAAAGATCACAATTCATCAAAACATGTCAAAATATGAAACTTATTCATCAAGAAATCAAAAAGTCAAGATTTCATTTTGAAAAGTCAAAGTTTTCTAACTTAGAAAATTTTCTAAGTGTTTAAAACTTCATGTTTTTTCACAACTTTGAGTAAATTTTTCACCATGATGCAAGAGGATTCAAAAGAAACTTTCAACATGAAAGTTGTAGATCTCCATGATATCTACAACATTGCTTTACACAACTTCTTCTAAAAATGCTTGGATATCAAGTTATTAATTCATAAAGTCATGGTCTTGAAATTGAACACAGTGAAATTTTGCCCTAGTTTTGGTCAGGATTTTGACCTAACTTCATGGAAATTTTTCATATAGTTCCAAAGGTAATTTTCAAAATTGATTCAAAGAGGGGTTGTAGAGCAAATTACAAGCTTTCTAAAATGTCCAAGAAATCCTTGAGATCATTTGTGAGCAAGGAGAATCTAAGAGATGAAGTTAGGGTTTTCAAACTTAAATTACAAGCCATTTCATGATGAACAAAAATTTAAATCCAAGCCTAGGATGCATAATATTTGCTTTGCAGGCCTCAAACTTGTTTGCACTCCATAGTTAAATGTTTACACAGCTGATAGAGCTTTAATCCAAGCACTTGAGCCTTTATCCAAGTTACATTTCCATTTATGGCACAAAGTTGCCATTTCCATTTTGATAAAGCACTACTTTTACAATTGTCAACTTCTTGAGCTTTGCACTTGTTCTTTCTACACACACAACCCCTATAAACCAAAAGCAATGTGTCTAAAACCTCTTTGAGCTCAGAACATGCTTGTACAACACTTTGAGTTTTATCCTCTCACTTTTCCTCAAAAGCAAGTCATAGAGCCAAAAGGCTAGAACTCAGAAACCTTGAGTGCATTTGATCTCTAACCTTTTCCATATATATACACAAGTCTATTGAAACATACACACGAATGCTAAGACCCCAAAACACTCCCAAGCACTCTACAACTCAAAATATGCCTTAACTTGATAGTTTTGAACCTCACATAGCCATCTCCGAATCTACTCGTGCGTATTGAGTTTTAACCATCCAAACACTTAATATACCTCATATCAAAGTGATCCAGACCCCTGTTTCTTGACTGTAACTCCTCCATCACCATCCATCATTTCCAAATTTGAAGCTTGCAACTTGACTTGAGTTGAGAGTTTCATCTATCCTCAAAGCAAAGTAGGAGTTGGAACATACTAAAGGAGTTCCAGGCAAGCTACAGAAACCATCAGGCCATCACAAAGGTTGCTCAAACTCCATACAGTACTCCAGCTGCAAGAGGTAAGTTTTCAAACTTCTATCTCTTCATACATGCATCATTTGATTTTGGTTTGTGAGGATAAAATGTAGATACCATTGCCACGAAGCTGTACATATTCATAGTTTGCATTTATATGGCTTGAGCTTAGAGAATTTTAGAGTTGAAGTTTTCTGAAATTTTTAGGTTTTGAATTAGGGCCAGAAAAATTCTTATTCATCTTTGACTGTTAGCTTAAGTTACTTACATGGTTGGATTCGTGAGAAGAAATGCCACAACTTTCATGTTTGAACTTTTCATTTTTGTTGAGATATGAAGAAGATACAGGTCCTTTGGCTGGAGGTTGAAGATGAAGTGTAATCAGGACGCGTTTTGTGTTATGTATTTATCCTTTCACACAAGTTAACGGATGTATCACCACCCCAGTGGTTAAAGCGCACGCCTGTCACCCTTAGGTCCTGGGTTCAAGCCCCAGCATGACCTTTTGTTATATTTTCACTATTTTCTGATTTTTTTGTGTTTTTTTTTTGGCAGCGCCTGGGCTTTATTGTGGACCTAATCCTTTTTTTCTTCACAACACTCCTTGCATTACTAATCCACCTCCCTGACTATTTTTTTTATTTCATTTTTTTTATTTTTATTTATTATTATTATTATTAATACTATTGTTATTATTATTATTATTATTACTATTATTATTTTCATAAAATCATTAAAAAAAATCCAAATTTATTTTTATTTATTATTTATACTTATATATTTTATTTTCTCCATAAAAAAAAATATTTTCTTAAAACAAATTAATTTCTTCTTAAATAATTAATTTTTAGACTTAGGTTAAATTAGTATATTATTTTATTTTCTAGTTAAAATTAATTTAGAACTTAGGTTGATTTTAATTAACTAATATTCATATTATTTTTATTAAGTTAAAACCTTTTTCATAAATAAAACCTTAAAATACATTTTTAACTTAATTTCCTTCTTAATTAATTTATGTTTAAATTTTTTGTTCATTAATCATTTTCTTTAATTAGGTCAAGACAAAACCCCTTTCATAAAAAACAACAAAAATCATTTCATTTTTCATTTATATTCTTGCTTTTTATTTTCAATTTTGTACAATATTCAATATGGTTGTAATAGATAATTAGGTTTAATTTTCTTGCAATCCCCATTTGTAAATTTGTACACCCCTCCCCTAATGATGTAATAGCGTAGTAATTTTACTTTTCGCAATTTATCGCTTTATATAAATGCTAGTAATTAGGGTTTGTATGAGAAGATAAAATCAACAAGTAGCAAACCCTAATCAAAGACTAAACAAAGCATGAAAAGCAATACACTTGCACACAATCACCCCTAGGGTAAAATCCACTTGGTTGCCTTATAAAAATGGCCATATTATGCATGTGAGGTATCTTAGCAAACACAAGCAAAAATACAAGATCATAGTCCCTCGATGACGCTATCTATGTTGCCTTTTCAAAATGATTTTAGTCCCTAAAGAAAGATGCTAAGATACCTTGCAACATTGCTAATCATGGTTATACGATGACCCACGCCCGTCCCATTTACATCCAAAGATAGGGTTACTTACCAAATCAATGGTAAGATGACGATGTCAAAGGAAAGAGGAAATAAACATGAAATACTTTTGAGTAGGTAGATTGTTCCTAGTTGCTTGATCAATTTAAAAACCAAAAACATCCTTGCTATTTTCAAAACAAACACCAACACTTTCAAAACATCTTTCAAACTTGAAACATTTTCAAAAGATCAACACTTTGTATACATTCTTACGAACGAGAATCATTATGAAGTTTGCCTAAATGATGACGCCTTTTCAAAATACTTTCACAAACCACACAAAGAACATTTTCAAACAAAAGCAAGTGATCTAGAAAGAAACTAAGAGCCCATGGAAAACCATGGATGAAAAGGGTGCTAATACCTTCCCTTTTCATAGTCTACCCCCCGAACTCAAGAAAATATCTCAAAGGTCTCTCCTGTTCGTTTCAGCCTTTCCTTTTGGATAAAAGAAAAGTCGATGGAGACTCTTGCTAACCACAACATTTACGATAAAACACAAAACAACCAAGTCAGTTCTCCCACCGTATCATATGGGCACCTTTTGTTACAAGGTCATGTCGTTCGGATTGAAGAATGGAGGGGCAACGTATCAAAGGGCTATGGTAGTTTTATTTCATGACATGATACATCATAAAATAGAGGTATATGTGGATGATATGATTGCCAGATCATAAACTGAAGAGGAACATCTCGATCACCTGTACAAACTATTCGAGAGGTTGAAAAAGTACAAGCTGAGGTTAAACCCTAACAAGTGCACGTTTGGAGTATGATCTGGAAAGCTTCTAGGTTTTGTTGTCAGCAATAAAGGCATTAAAGTTGATCCTGCCAAGGTAAAGGACATCCAAGAAATGCCAGTCCCCCACTCTGAAAAGGAAGTTAGAGGATTCTTGGGTCATCTCAATTACATCGCCCGCTTCATATCTCACTTGACTGCTACTTGTGAGCCAATCTTCAAACTCTTGAAGAAAGATCAGGTAGTTAGGTAGAATGATGAATGCCAAGCTGCCTTTGATAAAATAAAAGAATATCTACAAGAACCTCCTATTCTCATGCCTCCAGTTGAAGGAAGACCCTTGATCATGTACTTGACAGTACTAGAGAACTCTATGGGGTGTGTTTTGGGCCAACATGAGGAGTCTGGCCGAAAATAGCATGCTATTTATTACCTGAGCAAAAAGTTTATCTACTGTGAAACCAGATATTCACTGCTCTAGAAAACTTGCTGCGCTCTGGCATGGGCTACTCGCCGGCTAAGACAATATATGTTAACTCATACCACTTTGTTGATTTCTAAAATGGACCCAATCAAGTACATCTTCGAGAAGCCTGCCCTTTCCGAACGGATAACCATATGGAAAATGATCTTGATTGAGTACGACATTCAATACACCATGCAGAAGGCCATCAAAGGAAGCGTACTAGCAGATTATTTGGCCCATCAAGCTATGGATGATTATCAGTTAATAAACTTTGACTTCCCAGATGAAAGCATCATGCTGGTAACTGATTGCAGAAACCTGGACCGTATGACGGACCTGAAAAAGGATGCCAATGGACTATGGTCTTCGATGGGGCTTCCAACACCTTAGGTAACAGGATTGGTGTTGTGATCATATCCCCTAAAGGTTTCCACAATCCTTTCATTGCCAGACTATGCTTTGATTGCACGAACAATATGGCTGAGTATGAAGCATCCATCTTGGGTCTAAAAGCTGCCATTGACTTAAGGATCAAGCATTTGAATGTGTTTGGGGATTCCACTCTAGTGATCGTCCAAGTAAAAGGAGATTGGGACACTAAGCACCCTAATCTCATCCCTTACAAGGAACTTGTGCTATCCTTGATTCCATACTTCAAAGAGATCACCTTTGAACACTTCCCTAGGGAAGAAAATCAGTCGGCTGGCGCTTTGGCAACCATATCTTAAATATTCAAGGTCAGATGGGACAACGAAGCCCCCATGATTACGATTGAGAGATTCGACGAGCCTACACATTGATGTGAGCTTGACGCTGACGCGGAAAAGCCATGGTACCATGAGGTGATGAGATATCTTGAAGCACAAGAGTATCCTGAGGGATCATCCATCAACGACAGAAAGTTCTTACGAAGATTTTCAGCCAAATTCTTCCTAAGCAACAAAATATTGTACAAGCACAACCATGACTCTACTATACTCCGATGTGTGGACAAGAAGGAGGCAGAGGAAATTATGGAAGACATGCATGATGGTCTCTTTGGTACTCACTCAAGCGGACATACGATGGCCAAGAAAATCTTGAGGACTGGCTACTATTGGTCAACGATGGAGACTGGTTGCCATCAATATTCAAGAACTTGTCACAAATACCAAATCTATACTGACAAGGTCCATGTGCCTCCTATCCCTCTGAATGTCATGACCACTCTGTGGCCATTTGCAATGTGGGGCATTGACATGATTGGAGAAATCAAGCCAACCGCTTCCAACGAACATCGCTTCATTCTTATCGCTATCGACTATTTCACCAAATGGGTCGAAGCTGCCTCGTTTGCTTCAGTCACAAAGAATGTGGTAGCTAGATTCATCAGACATAACCTCATCTGCCGTTATGGTATCCCCGAAAGGATCATCACCGACAATGGGACTAACCTCAACAATTCTATGATTACTGAACTTTGCACTCAGTTCAAGATCAAGCATCATAATTCTTCTCCATATAGACCCAAAATGAATGGCGCAGTCGAAGCGGCCAACAAAAACATTAAGAAGATTATGCAGAAGATGGTAGTAACCTATAAGGACTGACATGAGATGTTACCATTTGCACTACATGGCTACCGTACTTCAGCTAGGACGTCAACTGGGGAAACTCCATTTTCTCTAGTCTATGGCATGGAAGCTGTTCTACCAGTGGAAGTTCAGATTCCCTTGCTAAGGATTATGAATGAAGCAGGCTTAGGCAAGACGAGTGGATTCAAGCGAGATTGGATCAGTGGAACTTGATCAATGAGAAGCGACTAGTGAAACAACCGGCTGAAAATCATCAAACAATAAAGTCGCCATCAAACGTCTTTTATCCCACAGGAAGGGAAAGGTAAACATCGAGGAAACCTGAAAAGGGTGAAATCAAGGTCGAACGACCAAGAGATAATGGTAAGGGAGTCTGTTACGCGAGGGGAAGGTATTAGCACCCCACACGCCCGTAGTACTCTACGGTATCCACTCTTGTTATCTATCTTATGGGTGTGTTTAATCTATGCTTGCGGTTTATTACACTACTGAAGGGAAAATGCATGTAAAAGAAAGGAGAAAAAATGTAGGGAAAATAAAAGTTGTGCTCGTTCGGGCCCTACCCCGATGCCTACGTATCCCTTTTAAGGAATCAGAGCAGCCGTAGTTCGGCTTATGTTTTTGTCGGTTTGTATTTTCTTAATGAACAGTATTAATCTCGCCTTCTGCCGCAACTCGACCTTCGGAGACTTATGTGTCAGCACAGAAGTGAATTAGCACGCTCTTCTGGAAAAAAAGTTTGGAGAAAATGTGCCTGGGCACACAAAAGTTTGAATTTGTTTGTGTTTTAAATGAACGATATTAATCTCGCCTTCTGCCGCAACTCGACCTTTGGAGATTTACGCGTCATCACAGAAGTGAATTAACATGCTCTTTTGAAAAGGTTTTGAAAGGAAGGCCCGAAGGCAAAAAGAGTTTGTATTGGTTGGTGTTTTTGCTTGTAGATAATAGCTAGTTAATCTCAAGAGAGAGATTTTAGTCATTCCTCCACTTATTTATGAAATGAGTCTTTGGGACTTGAACCATGCCAAGACTTAGAATGGAAAAACGATAAGATCGAGAAGAGACCCACTTATCGTCTCCTATGTTCAATAAAGGCACGATTCTCGTCAGCAATTTTTAAGTATTTTGGAGTTTGTAAAAAGAAATTTTTTGTTGTTTTAAATGCATATGCAAAAAGGGGAAAGAAAGGTCACAGGGAGACCAGTCTATTTCTAAACCTAATTTTATCATGCATTGGTGGTCATATGTCAAGGATGAATGAAAGGGAAACATCTACCTAATGTTAGCATGCACATGGATTACGGTAAAGTACAAAAATGAAGAATAAAATAGGGTTGTGACGATACCGAACGGAGGAGGTTCGTTGCCTCTTCGAAACTGTGCAAGCGGTAAGAAAATTCTACCAAGGTTTCCTTGAACGAGTGATTGAAGAATTAACCCCGAGCATTCCACATTACAAGAGTTACATCGATACTATCACAAAAATTTTGACTAAAAATGGCAATAAAAATGATTACCAAATATGAAAAATAAAATAGTAAAAAATTTCTAATCGAAATTCTAAAAGGGTATAGTGTTGAAATCAGGGAGTGAAGTCAGAGGGTATAGTGTTGAAATCAGGGAGTGTGGCTTAGTAGGGACGCTAGGCCCAAGTAGTGAGTCCACAAGTAATTTTTTTTTGCAAATAAAAGACCACCAAAAAAAAGTGATGGGCCTAGTCAGGGAGCAGATCGGCCCAGCCTCAAATGCACCAACAACCCAATCCAATTTTGTTTATTTATTGAATTTGGTTTATTTATTTATTGTTATGCTATTAAAAAATAATAAAAGAAATTAAAACTAATAAAATTAAAGAAAACATGAAAATTGAGAAGGGAATAAGGTGTTTTTCAAAGTGACGATTCAACTCTCAGAAAAATCGTCCTCTTATCCTCATACTCAATCACGACGGCCGTTTACTCCATCTCCGGTCTGGTTCTCACCGTCTTTGACCTCATTCCAACTGTCAACCTTGCCTTACGTTGCTATGTCTCACTCTCTTCGCATCTGTCTCCGTCTCCGGTAAAGTCCGCCTCCGATTGAACAACGGTCGCTGTCCTTCTCCAATCGGACTCGACTTACCTCCATCTCAGATGAAACGCCGCCAACACAAGTGATCACCATCACCTCTATTTCGACCTTCTTCAACAGCCGTAAAAGCTCCGTCTCACTCCGTCCCGATTCGCCTCACAAACTCCACCGATCTTCAATGTTCACCGCCGTCTCGCTCATGCTTCAGTTGATTCAGAGCTTTCTCTGAATCACACTTCACCACTTCCAGATCGAATCAAATATGCAAATTGTGCTAGGGATTCGAATAAGAACCTAATGCTAACGACATAGATTCAAGGTGATAACAGAAATGATGCAAAGGCCATGGAGGAGTAAAACTTACTGCCCAGAGAACTCCGGTGGATCTTCAACAGCTCCGGTAATGAGAAATTTAAGTAAGTATTCGTTCTACTCTTATGCTCTTATGCTCTTTCTTCTACGATACACGCTTCTTCTTCATCCTCTGTTTGCGTTTCTATTATGAATTTGTATAGATGCGATTGTGACGCGTTGTTTTGTTTCAGAAGTGATGAAATCCGTATGGAGAAGCATAGAAATTGATGATTGACGTTGAGAGAATCTTGGAAAGGTTTGAAGATTGTTTTTGAGGATTTGTGGATTTTGAATCATGAAGTGAAGCCAGAGCAGAAAGAAGGTGTGAGAGCTTTTTCTGTGATTCTTCTGCAGAATTGATGAATGAAAATCTTCAGGTCAGAATTTATGTTTTCTATCTTCTGTTAGAATTTTTCTGCCGTCAGTTTTTTTATGGAATGGATAGAGGTTAGCAATCAATCCCTTATTTTCGGTTGGTCGGTGAGGTTATAGAATTCTGTTAGAGAATTTTGTTTTTTCAGTTGGTTAGAAGATGGGAATTGGTTAGGCAGTTGGGATTCTGTTTGAGATTTCTGTTATGGATTGTTAAAACAGTTGGGATTTTCTGTTGAAGTTTGTTAGAAACAGTTAGAAAACTCTGTTGAAGTTTGTTAGCAGTTTGTTAATAAGATGAGGGTTAGAAAATGGTTGGGGTTTGTTAAGAGTTTCTATTAAAACTGAATTGGAAGTTAGAGCTTTGTTTTGGTTAGCAGTTTATAGAATTCTGTTTTGGTTATTGTTATAGGAGTTAGTTGGAATTGGTTAGGAGGAGGCCCGGTAATATGAGCATTGTTGTTGCCATTTACATTCTTTACTTCAACCCCTGAATAAACATGTCTAATCATAGAGATAACTGTGGAAATAAAATCATGGCTACTATCAACAAATTGGGGATGAATCCAAACTGGAAGCACTGCCTTCAACACCATAGATTGGAGGACCTTCACAAATATTTCTGCATTCCGTGGGAAAGGGGAATCACCACTGATAAGGGGTTGTGCAAGCAAGTGCTTTGTTGATGATGATAATATAAAAGAGGAGGTAACTAGATGGTCCATAAGTTTACCATAGCTAGCTTAAAGCACTATAAATCCATGAATGATCTGTATCTTGCTTGTCATCAAGCTTTGCATTCCCATCATCAGTTTCCATAGGTGATGCAGGGGTCCAATTAACTGCAAAGAGCAATTGACTAGTAGCTTCAAACGTGGTCAGTACAGATTGAATAACTCCACGCCCATACAAACAATTCAGCAGAACAGGATTGCAAGAATATGTCCTCTCCATTAAAATAATATATAAAAAAATCCATGACTTTTCCAAAATAACGGCATTTTGTTGATATTGAAGCTTCAGTTACATGGCCACCAAAATTCATGTGATCTAAAGCAATGCATGCAAAAGTAGAAGCCACTGATTTTGAAGTTTTTTTTGCAGGGTTGTTATGATGTGGACCTATTTTTGGCACGATTGTTTGTATTGACTTGGTTTTTTTTTGTGTGAATGTGCAGGCCATGAACTGAAGATGAAGAACTTTGGCATGGCATGGAATTGGAAGTTTACTCATGGAATTTTAGCACCTTTAGGACTAAAGAATTTGTTCAAGTGTATTTTGTAACAGTTTTTTCCTTTGTAGAATATTGGTGTAATGGGATTGTAATGATTTTATAATGAATGTTTGGTTTGGATGAACTTGAAATTTATAGTGTGAATTGTAAATGACCTTGAGCTTGAAATGTCGGGTGATGAATTTTATGGACAGTGTTTAAATGACAAAGTCTTGAAACTTTAACTTCAAAATGCTTGAAGACATGAAAGCATCAAATTTTCTTGTAAGGTTTTGTTACACTTGAATGAAATTGAATGGAATTGGATAGTATTTTCTTGAACCATGAATGAAAGGGTTTGAATAAATGTTTGAGCGTATTGTGAACTTGAATCTGGAATAACGATGAACATCTTTGTAATATGGATGAACTCCAACTTGAAACAAGACCTTGCAGTCTGTACCTTACCTTCCAAGAAACTCATATGACCAATACTTAAGGCTCTTTACCAATTTTAATCCAATCAAGCACTTTCGAACATCTTGAATTCAAATCAAACTTCAAATCCAAATCACACTCGCATTCTCAATGAACTCCTAACTTCAATCTTAAATCCAAATCAACTTGCATGATAAGTAATTCGAATAGTCAATAAGATCTTGATCCTAAAAAATTCACAACCTCACCTTTTGTATCATGCCTCATATTCCACGATTCAATCCATAAGTCTCTTATCTCGACAAGGTCCTTCCCTAATTGACGACCTTAAATCATAAAAGATGGACATAAATGATAATGAAAGAATATGATCAAGATTAATATGAAACCTTATTTCCCCTGATCTTCAATTACCTGAATATTTATCAACGGATAGAAACCCTGATTTTTAATGAAATTTTCCTTTTTTGAACTAATATTTCTTTTCCTTTTTCCATACCATTATTCAAATGCAACTTGAATGGCTAACACATATTAGATGAAAGTTCGAGGGAGACCTTGGTTCAAAAGTTATTTGTTCAAAGCTTACTTTAGCCGAAGTCAACAGATCTTATCCACGTATCTTGAACTTGGTCCATGATTATGTATCTCAAAGTCTCATAAGAGCTTGTACGCCCATCAACCAAGTATGCCATTTTGAACAAAACCCTGCCTTGAATGCCTTGAACCTTGAATTACTTTGCATGAATTCTTCCACGAGAAGCCTACTCCAATCCAAGTCTGCTCGCATCGCAGATAACAAATGACAATGATGAGGACAATAATTGCCTTGGTTAAGGAGAAGTCCACAAATTCATATCTTAGGTCATGAACCGCGCTTCACAATTCAATCCCCAGCCCTTATTTCAACTTGAAATTAGTGCCATAAGGAACATCTTACAGATGGATGATAAAGTCTGAATCACAGAAGAATTCCCTTGACGTGAAACCCTAGTTGCACAAATGGAAACCCTAGCACTTGCCAAGACTGGATAAAAGCAATTATATCTTGAAGAGAAAGAAATCTTGTTAAACACACCTCACAATCTTGATTCCTCGGTTTAGATGCACAGAGAAATATCCGGATGAAACATCTTTGAACCATGATTCAACAAAACCTGAATTGATTAACTGAAGAGTAGATAAATGTCATGTTACAGTCATTAATCCTAATCAAATGATAGGCATACTTATATGAAGAGACACCATGATTCGAAGCCCACATATGCTAGGTTATGCCCTGGAATTCTTCACCAAAATGACCTACAACCAATTGTTCATCAGAAGATATTAGCCCTGTAACTTAGTGGAGAAGAAGTCCAAAAATGAGCATGCTCAAAAACCCTAGTTCCACAGTCTTATACACCAGGAAGACCCTGAATAATCAGGCTCATTCAACACATACACCTTAAATCAGCTGTAAACCCTAGCTCCCTAAATGCTAGTCTTTTGAACCTTAGGTGATCCATTTTTTATGAAAATGCGCGCTATACACATGACCTATTGGAATGATGCAGATGAATGAAAAGTCTAAACCAGAATAAGAGAAATTTAGGAGGGCAAATTTTACGGTGCAACAGCTGCCCCTATTTAATCGCCTTCAACCTGAAGGTGAGATTGGCGTTTAGCCTTTCGAACTTTCAGGGTGGAAGAAGATTAAATACTAAAAGAACCCGAAAATTTGCACTCCGGAGTCAGTCAGGTATTATTATTTTTGATTTTCTGTATATTATATTTTTTTTTTGGTAAAGGAGGTTATCAGGGTTAGATGTATGTTTAACTAGAGTTTGACCCACAAAGGAATAACTTGGTTATCGAGGAACTCTGTTGGGATTTAGTAACAAACACCTGAAGAAAGATATCAAAAGGCATATGTCTAAAGTCTGTAGCAGACTTACGAAAAAAAGGTATCAGAGACACATATCCGGGGTTGGTAGCGGATACGCAAGAAAGAGACATCAAAAAATACATATCCGTGGTCGGCATCGGATACGTAAGAAAGAGATAGAAAAGATACATATCCGTGGTCGGCATCGGATACGCAAAAAAGAGATATCAAAAATACATATCTGTGGTCGGTATCGGATACGTACAAAAAGAGACATCAAAGATACATATCCATGGTCGGTATCGGATACGTACGAAAGAGACATCAAAGATACATTATCCGTGGTCGGTATCAGATACGTACGAAAGAGACATCAAAGATACATATCCGTGGTCGGTATCGGATACGTATGAAAGAGACATCAAAGATACATATCCGTGGTCGATATCGGATACGTACGAAAGAGACATCAAAGATACATATTCGTGGTTGGTATCAGATACGTACGAAAGAGACATCAAAGATACATATCCGTGGTCGGTATCGGATACGTATGAAAGAGACATCAAAGATACATATCCATGGTCGGTATCAGATACGTAAGAAAGAGACAGACCGAAGAAAGCCCTTACAAAGATATCAAGAACACATGTCTGGGATTGGTAGCAGACATATGAAACAGGTATCAAAAATACATATCCGTGGTCGATATCGGATACGTACAAAAGAGATATCAAAGATACATATTCGTGGTCGGTATCGGCGTAAGAAAGAGACAGACCGAAGAAAGCCCTTACAAAGATATCAAGAACACATGTCTGGGATTGGTAGCAGACATATGAAACAGGTATCAAAAATACATATCCGTGGTCGGTATCAGATACGTATGAAAGAGATATCAAAGATACATATTCGTGGTCGTTATCAGATACGTAAGAAAGAGACAGACCGAAGAAAGCTCTTGCAAAGAAACACCAATCGAAGGCGGACTTACCGAGGAAGGAGACCAAACGAATGGGACTCCTGACAAATGATACCAATCGAAGGTGGATTTAAAAGAAATGACACCAGCCGAAGCGGGATTTTGACAAAAGATACCAACCGGAGTAGGATTTTAAAGGATACCAGCCGAAGCAGGGTTTTAACAAAAGGATACCAGCCGAAGCGGGGTTTTGAAGGTTACCTGCCGGACCGGGATTTTTGAAAGATACCAGCCGAAGCGGGATTTTAAAAGATACCAGCCGAAGCGGGATTTTAAAAGATACCAGCCGAAGCGGGATATTAAAAGATACCAGCCGAAGCGGGATTTTAACAAATGATACCAGCCGAAGCGGGATTTTAAAAGATACCAGCCGAAGCGGGATTTTAACAAAGGATACCAGCTGAAGCGGGATTTTGAAAGATACTAGCCGAAGCGAGATTTTAAAAGATACCAGCCGAAGCAGGATTTTGAAAGATACCAGCCGAAGTGGGATTTTGAAAGATACCAACCAAAGCGGGATTTTTAATAACTGATACCAGCCGAAGTGGGATTTTGAAAGATACCAGCCGAAGCGGGATTTTGAAAGATACCAGCCGAAGCGGGATTTTAAAAGATACCAGCCAAAGCGGGATTTTAACAAATGATACCAGCCAAAGCGGAATTTTAAAAGATACCAGCCGAAGTGGGATTTTAACAAAGGATACCAGCCGAAGCGGGATTTTGAAAGATACCAGCCGAAGTGGGATTTTAAAAGATACCAGTCGAAGCAGGATTTTGAAAGATACCAGCCGAAGCGGGATTTTGAAAGATACTAGCCGAAGCGGGATTTTTAACAACTGATACCAGCGGAAGCGGGATTTTGAAAGATACCAGCTGAAGCGGGATTTTGAAAGATATCAGCCGAAGTGGGATTTTGAAAGATACCAGCCGAAGCGGGATTTTGAAAGATAAAGGTATGCATATCTGGTCAGAGTTAGATACGCAGGAGTGGAATTGAGCATCAAGAAACAAATATTAGAGTTGATAGTGAACACATGAATGAGACTAATCGAAGAAAGCCCCAATAAAAAGGACGCATTCGCCAAAATAAGGACGCCAGACAACTGGACTTTGAAGAGATACTGAAAGACTCTTAATCATAAAAGGTTAGCTAAGCTAACGAAAGGAGGACCCGACTAACATGGATAAACCAAAACAAGGAACTGACTAAGCAGGACCTTCAAAGAGCACCGATCGAAGGTGAACTTTACAAGAGAAAGAGATTGGTCAGAGCAGACTCTAACAAAGATTTCCAAAACACACTAGGCTTTCGATAGGTTGCAAATACGTAAAAAATCCCTCAGGTCAGAGGCGAGATGTTAATTCTTCAAGAGTGGCAATTGTCTGAATTACCACACACCAAGTATGGATACTGAAACATTTGAGAAGCAAGAAAGGTTATAAGCCAACTCTTACTCACACTCTAAGGGCAAAGTAAACATGGGTAAAATAACCAAAGGCTTGCAAAGGCAAGTGCAAATCACAAACTTACTGGGGAAATAGAGAAATACCAAAGACCCGACTGGTGCTGAATCAAAATAAACTCTGCTGGGGAAACATATTAGAATTACCCTAGGCTTCTTGTGGAGATAAATCAAATCTGAGCGTATAACAATCTGGTTACCACAGGTGGACACAATTGGCTTATACTCATGCATGTTTGATTTTTTTTAGCGTAATGCTCCATACAATGGAAATGCTACGTGTTTTAGTAGATGCAATGTAACGATGCAAGTTTAGTAATGCATTATGAAAACATATCAATAATCGACTGTTGAGAAGACAAAGAACTTCCGAACGATTATTCTGGCATATCTGATCTTCTATGGAGAAAAAGCAATTTGTACTACTTCAATGGGGAACCGAGATTTGGAACCGTCGACCCCTAAAGATCGATGTCACTGGGGAAATAACTTCCTGGGAAGATCATTACAAAAATAAATTGTAGTCCAGTGAAAATCCTGAATTCTGATCAAACTCCTCTTTTCACGGGGATCAAATTCTTTATCCTCTGTTGGAAAGAGAAAAGCTTTGCTGGGAATGGAAACTTCTGGCATAGAAATTCTTGAAGAAGATAACTTCTGTTGGGGAGTATATAAATTCTTAAATAAAAAGAATTCTACTTAGACCACACTGGGGATAACCTTGCTGGGAGGTAAAAGATCCTCACTTGGGGAAGAAACAAACATCCCGGGATAGAAACTCCACTAGGGATATCTCAACAACATCTTCTACAACTGGTAACGAGAGAGTTATGACTAGAATTCTCATGTTTATCTCACCTGAGAGATAGGACACTTACTTCATTAGGGAAAGAAGAATAATTCCACTGGGGAAATTGGGTCTCATTATACGAACATCTTCACGTTAGTCACATACAGACCCTTCTTAATTCATTTGCTGGTATGCATCTTGTCATACAAAACCAACAGTACTTGCAAAACAGAAATTGGGGCGACATGCCCCTGTTTGGAATGGAAAACCTTACTGAAGAATATACAACTTGAACGATCAATCACTGGGTAAAAACCGCGATGCAAGATTGCCACTTCAACATGTCGACTCCGAGGAGGAATGCCACTAAAAAATGGACTTTAGAGGAGATGCTGCAAAAATAAATTGCAGTCCAATGAAAAGGGGTCAACTAGACTTTAAACAACTTCTATATTTCCAGGGAGAAAGAACATTCTCCTCCTGCAGAGAAATGAGGATGCTTCACTGGGGAGAAAATATCTCAGAAGAGGAACCCCTTGGTAGATAGGTCTATGTCAAGTAGCAACAGGTATTTTACTGGGAGTAGGCATCCCCCTAGGAAGCAATATTCACATCGCGTCTTGTACGAATAAACAAACCCAAATAATATTTGTGTTACTGCTCATATCCTACTGTGGATAACAATCCAAACTTCAACTGGGGATAATAACCTTGACTTAGGACAAAGGATATAAGTAAGTGGACTTGAGTCCTTGATAAGTCGAAGATAACAATCCTGGCTTCTTGGCATGATTTTAAAAATTCATAGGTCATTTAGCCTGCGCATGGACTTGGTCTGATCAACCACTGAAGAAGAGAGAAAGCCCTTACATAAATTCTTGCCCTAGTCTGTAAAGCTTTTGCAGAAAATTGCCTTGAGAGGACTTTTTGAGATATGTACCACCAAGATAAACTGCCCCAGTGTTATGAACTTCGGAACATGATGTTTAGATAACCAAAATTGGAGAGGATTCCAACTATGCTTGAGCGAGTGCCCATACACCTTCAAATTCTGGGAAGATTCTCCTCTGATCAATGCATTCTTAGAGAGATTTGTCAAATCTCGACATAACTGCCCCAGTTTGACTGTACTTTAAGGGATAAAATCCCGACTTGAATGCCTCAGATTGGCTGAATACCTACTCGACAGAATATTCGACACACCTGCCCCTTGCTTAACAGAATCTCGACAAATCTTTTCTTTGTCCCATGCTCACGGAGGGATGAGAAACATGAGGATTTTTTGAAAACAACATAACCTTATAGTGGTTAGCTTATGTCTTGAAAGTAGGTTACTTCACAACCACACTTCTCGACTTGAACTGCTTCATTCTCGAGCAAATACTTGAAGCAATACGTCCCTTGGGACCAACTGAAAGTAATGCACCACTACTTGACAGAGACTCTGGGCAACCAACTTTTACAATCTACTTCAGATCATTTCTTAAACTGGTATTCCTTTACCCAACAGAGTCGATAGAAGATTTGCCCCAGATTTAAGACCATTTACCTGTAAATGGTATCCTGAAGCAATTTGTCCTCTGAGATAATCAAATTTTCATCTGATGCTCATTATGCGAGCTTACTTGATGTTTAAGCACTTATTCATATGCAAAGAATATTTATTCTAAGAATGATAATTGTAATACAAAGATCATGTTTGTCTTGAAGTTTTTTTAAAAAAACTTGTATTGAAAAGATGTTGAAACAAAAAAGAAAGAATTTGTACAAAAGATAGTGTCATACTAACTCAAAAATTTAGCAAGCCTCATAGGAGTCAGATTACCGTATTCTTATTACAGTGTGCTTTCAAATTAACCCTTTCTTCAATTAGGACTTTTAAGGGTTGTAACGTGGCCTGGTTCACGGTTTTTTTAGAAAAAAAAGATTTAAGGTTCAAAATATTTGGTGCCCACCCATTCTCCGTGATGTTCTCCAGTCCTAAATTCAGTTAAACCAATACGAGAACTCATCCCTCAAAAGGATTTTACCATGGTTGAGGAGGATATGGCAGTCACTTGTTTCTTCCATTCTTGGTGTTTGATCACACGACTTTATTCTTTATGGAGGATCTTTTTCGGTAATCCCTTTTCACTTTTCGCACTTTTCTCTTTCTTTTTGTATTCCCTAACTTTTGCCTGGACAAATTCCTTTTGAATTTGATTTTGAAGTCCAACGGGATGCTCTGACTTTTGCCTAAGCGACTTGTCTTTTCAAGTTTCGGCTTAGCGGGGATTTTTGTCTCTTTCTTTTATTATTTCTCTTTGCGGGCACCAGTCATGTGACTTTGAGTCATTCTTTGACTTGCTGAAAAAAGTGTGACTGCCTTGCTGTTTAGTTGACGAGAAATAACCATTATGGTATCGTCACCTTTTTGCCCTTTTGATGTGCGAGAGATACCTATTGGGATGTCGTTCTCTTTGATGCACGCTGCTGATAGATGAAAGTTATCCATTGTGGTCTTGTTCTTTCTCAACCTTCTGAAGGATAACTTTTGTTGTATCCTTTGATGTGCACCCTTAATGAGTTCTGAACGCTCGATCGGATCAACTGAAGTCTACCCTGCCCCAGGTTAAATGTGAGGGTTTTTCTGAAAAGAAAAGAAACTCCTACTTCAAGGCTCAAAGGGGTTGACGAGGGTTTATCTCCCTTATATCTCTGGTGTTTAGGAATTGAAACAAGGCTTGTACATCATCAGCAGGGTCCTATTTAAAAGCACATTGTTTGAATTTTCGACATATTACTCATCATCCTCCCTCCAGAGGTACTTTGCTTTATTTAACCATAATTAAGTATGAAAAAGTCAAGGAAAAATATTGATGAGTGAATACGAGTGGATTAATTCAGGACAAGCATATTCAATGCATTGCGATTAATATTCAAAAATAGGCAAGTTTTGCATACAAGAAAGTACCGAACCAAAACAAGAAATATTACAAATGAGAATGCAAATGTAATTTGAAAATGCCATGTTGAGGAGACTAGTCTCCGTATGGACTTGTTGCTTCAAACGATGCTCTGACAGTCTTGACATTTATTGGGTCGACGGAGACTTCGAACCTTACTGGCTGGCCTAGAATTAATAACCTTTACATCAAGTAGATATTGCACATTTTCTTTGAAAGCCCAACAGTCTTTTATGGAATGGCCTAGGGCCCCAGTAATCACATAGAATTCCTTTACCATATGTAATGAGGGTTTTATCAAGCGAACTTGCATAAATTGCATCACAAAGCATCTTCTACCATATAGGAGAAATGCCAATCATTGATAACACGAAAATGTATAGTATATTTGGCTTGATTAATATAAATTATGTCTCTATTTTATTTTAATTATGTTTCTTTATGTTGGTATTATGCTGGTATTTAATTGTATTGCAGGTATTTAATTAAATGAAGCTTTTGTGAGAAAAGGAAGAAAAAGGGGGGTACAAATGAAGAAAAATAGGAAATATCCAAAAAGAAAAAAGGATACAAAAAGTAAAGAGCCAAAGATAAGCCCAAGCCCAAAAAGAAGAAGCGTGTGGCCACATGAAGCACGACGACCGTCACATAAAGCACGACGACCATCACATAAAGCACGACGATTGTCACGTAAAGCACGACGACCGTCACGTAAAGCATGACGACCGTCACTCCTATTATTTTGCCCACGTCCCTTAAAGCTTGCAACGAAAGTGTGTTAGTTGCTATATCCACGTTCCACCAAGTCAACTACGGAGAGATTCAACAGCCCTACAAACTCTCCTACAAATTCTCACCTGCAGTTATTCAAGAAAGATATAAATAGGAGGCTTCAGCCATTCAACGAGGGGTCTCTCTTTTTCTCTCTCTGGGGGGTCCAGGATTCCAACATTTTGTTTTGGTTCTTCTTTTTTAGAAAGAAAGTTTAGAGATTTTATTAAGCGAATATTCTTTTCAGCAGCATTATTTTATTTCCCAGTTATTTCTTTCCAGCATTATTCTTTTCAGTTTTATTTTCTTCTATATGGTTAAATATATCCTCTGATCGAAGCAAAGCCTACAATTTGTGCAGGAGTGCTTCTGTCTTCAGAGTTATTGCCAGGTTTATGTTTACAAATTCTTATTGCTTATTAATTGATATAAATATGTTTATTTGTGTTTGTTCTTTAAATTATTCTGCGATTTGGTTTAATATTATGTCAGGCTAGAAATCCTATACCGATATGTAAAGTCAATCAACCGAGGGAACGAGTAACTTAGTCGAGATTATTTTTACTACGAAACTTTCTTTTCTGGCCTAAGTTACTATTTTTCAAATCATTAAATTGTTTTGTTACGGAAGTAAAAAACAGATAGAGGTTAGGGTCAACAAAGCGGAAGTTTGAGATCTTTTAACTGGATAGTAGTAATTAGGCATTGGCTTAAAATACAGCGGAAGCACTTTAAAGTTAATTAAGATTTTGTTTAGTTTCCAAAAAGTGTTTTTAACTCCTGCGGGATGGCGGAAGCGTACGTTAGGCTTAACTGCATAGCCTAGATCAACAAAATGACAGTGTGAGACGAGGGTTTTTAAACTAGATAAGTTTTACTGAAAGCTGTTTTGAAAATATAAAGACGCCCGACAGGTTGCTAGTTACCGAGGTACGACTGTTGCATACTGGTAATTAAGCTCATTGATTATTAAAATCCAACTTAATTTAGTATTTAGTTTTCCCTACAACCCAAATCAAATATTCATTAGCTTTAGATTTGCAAAGTAACAATAGAAGACGGTAGATCGATTCATCAGTCTCTGTGGTTCGATATCTTTTAAAACTACTCGATAAGACTGTGCACTTGCAGTCTGAATCATTGGATACATAAGTACAAATCCCACGATCAAGTTTTTGGCGCCGTTGTCGGGGACTGATTTAAGTCGATATCGCTACTCTTTTGTTACGCAGTAGAGACTAGAGCAAAAACCTCTCTTTTTCTTTTCTTTTTCTTTTCTATTTCTTTTCTATTTCTTTTCTTATTTGTATGCCAAACACTCGTTCGCAAGGCGAGCCGTTATACATACAAATCAATGATGTCGAGCGATATCTCAGACTTAGACGCCGCATTCAAGAGTATCATCTCAAATTTTTGTCCCAATTACTATGTATCACCCAACTTTTTTCTACAACTCCCACTCCGAGTATTTCGAGGAATCATAAGAATCCCATAAATCCGACCTCGAAATACTGTTGGAGAATTTCAATACGTCACAAACTCATTCTCACCTGAATTACCTTTCCAACTACCAATCCCAAAATTTTGAGGAATCGCATGAATATTATAATTCCAACCAAACTTATCCTCAACCAAATTTCCCTTACAATCACTACACCCAATATTTCGAGGGGACGCAAGAATCCTATAAATCCGACCTCGAAATATTAATGGAAAATGAAATATCTATGATGACAGAGTACTCTGTGGAAACACAAAATGTGACTCTAACTCACTTTGAAGAATCAGAAGAATCGCATGATTTCAACTTCGAAACATCAATGGAGGATTGTGATGCGACACTAATTCACTCTAGGCTAGAATCTATGATGGAGCACTTCGTAGAGACACAAATTGTCCAGAACGAAGAGTTTAGAAAACAAAGTCTTCAAAATAGTGAAAACCTTAGGCAACTGACCACTGTGGTTGAGTCGCTCGTGACTCACAACATAGCCTTAGAGACTCAAATCTCCCAGCTTGAACAAAACCCTCTAGGACCATTACCTGAGGAGAAATTAGATGTTGTAACAACGAGTAGTGAAAAACAAATTGAAAATCCTAAGGAGGGTGATAATGAGGTTGAGGAGAGTGATAATGTGGTCGAGGAGAGTTCAGACGGGAAAAGAGTAAAGATTGAGAAAAATCCTCCAACACCATCTAAAAGGGAGGTTGTAGAAGAGGTAGAGAAGGAAGCACCTAGTGTTGTTCCTCATCCCTATACCCCACCGATTCCTTTCCTGCAAAGTTTTATGGAAGCTCAGGTAGACTCTCAATCTAAAACATATGTAGAGGTATTGGAAAATACCCACACCAATGCACCCTTGTTTGAAGTCTTGCATAAAAAGAGAAAATTAGAGGACCACGAAACTAGGGATATAATTACTCTTAAGAGGGTAAGGTTAACCTTTAGGGTGGCAGATGAAATCACTAAGACCACACTTGAAAAGTTGATACTTATGATAGATCCAGAACCACCACCACAAGTTCATAAGAATGAACCACCCCACAGAAGAAAGAAAAGAAAAGGTGAGGGATATGTGAGATGGCTTGATAAGTGGCCATGGAAAATGACAACTACTAAAAGTTCAACCGAGGAGTCATCCTCGAGAGAACCACCATGAGTGCTTGCACTCCTGAGCCGTCAAGCTAACGACATTAAACAAGCGCTGTGTGGGAGGCAACCCACAAGTTTTTCATTTAATTTTTATCTTTAACTAAATTATTTCTTATTTATTTCTTATTTTCTATTTCAATTATCATTCCTCCAATTTTACTATGTGCCACTAACTATTCACATAGATATATACCCCTTGTAACACTACTCAAACTATATGAATTAGTTAATTAATAAACTTTTGCTCAGACACTCGCTGCCCAACACCCTGCCGACCCTGACGGACGTCAGGAAGCATGTGACGAGCGTCAAAAGCCTGTCTCCCACGATTCTCTTCCCGTGACCGTTGAATCATTGAAACTTGAACTTGCTTTAAAACCCCCACTACCCCATTACTCATATTCGCCCTTAACTTCCATAACCTCTCATATTCATAATTATCCCATAAACCTTATTCAATTTCCTACTCAATAAAATCCATCTATTTAAACCCTTCTCCCATCCCTTAGTTTTCATCACTACCACCCACCTTCCATCTCTTCATCACAAATACATTTTCCTTCTCTATCAAGTTCAAAATCATGGCCGCCCAAAGGAATCCACCAAACCAACCCGAACCCGACATGCGATATCTCGTGCTCCGACAAGGAGAAGTTGGTGAACTTCAAAAGGAAAGGTACATAAAATTCCATCGTCGAGGTCTAACATCCACGAGGTTCATCGACAACAACTGCTTGCAAGAATTGGGGTTGCAAACCCATATGCAAGGCTTGCTGACCAAAGCTGGCCTAAGCTTTATTAGCACGATGAACACACCCACTTACGAAGCTCTCACGTAGGAATTCTTAAGTTTCCACGCCTATCACACTTGCGATGATGCCGACGCACACCTAACGGGAGCCGCTCAATTTCGGATGTTCAACCGAGAGTACACACTCAGCCATGAAAATTTGAGTGACATATTTCATTTTCCCCGTTGGAATAATGTGCAATATCGCATTCCCCCGGAATTGGATTGGAATGGAAGTGCATACGCACTATGGGAGAGAATAACAGGCGAACCAAATGTCAATCCTGAAGCACGGTACGCCTCTCACATCCACAACCCGAACATTCTCTTCTTACACCGTGTTATGGCAAACACAGTATTTGGAAGGGCAAATAACAACAAAGTCAACACTAAAGAGTTGTATGCTCTTCACTGTACCTTTTCAGAAAACCTCCGTCTTAATCCCGTTACTTTAATGATGGCCCACATTTAAAACCTCGTTACAAGAGACGGGACTACACCATTTTGTATTGGAGGCATCGTCACCACCATCGCAGTTCACCTGAACTGGGGGGAAAGGATTCAACGCCTACCTCCGCTGCCAGCAGTTTATATGGATATTGATAACTGTAGAGCTGGCCGCCTGATCAAAGTGTGAGAAGCTGGAGGGTACTATCTAATGGTTAAGAATGCAAAAGTTTGTAGCGTGATCATGCCAAATCACAATCGTACTAATTTGGGTAATCCGGATAACTGGCTTTACAACCTGAACGCCCCAGAACCCGGAGAAAACGAGCAAGGAAATCAAGGTGAGGCCAACAACGCTGCCGCTGACGAAATCGAAGAAGAATTAGAGCAGCAAGAGCCCCAACCACAACAAGCCAACAATCCCGCCACCATCGATGCAATCTATGCCGCAATAATGCAGCAAAACCAGCTGTCCACTCAGCGCTACCAGAGCCTCGAGACGCGCCAAATCGAGATGATGACTCTCATGCAACAAATGCAGAGAGACCAAAACGAATACACTCGCAGGCATGATCAAAGTATGCTGGAATTCTCCACAGGAATGACGGAAGATATGCGAGCCTTAGCACTTCATGTTGACGACTTGCATAACATCATATCTCAGAGAGATGGAGGTGAATCTTCCAGACACGGTGAGCAAGCACGTCGAAGAGCGAGGACACGTGGCAGATTCCAAAGACAAGAGGAGGAAGAATGATTGTACAGTTTCCATTTCCCCTTTCCATATTCTGTCAATACATTGAGGACAATGTATGATTCAAGTATGGGGGAGGAAGTACTTCCCTAGTAATTTTTTATTTTCCTTGTAATTTCCCTTCCGGTATCTTTAAATAATCTTTTATTTTCCTTGTAATTTCCCTTCCGTTATCTTTAAATCAATAAAAAAATTCATCAAGTTATCTATTAAAGCAATTTGTGTTATTCTTTTAGACTCCCCTTTCTTTTTGAGCCCTATAAAATTTTTTTGACTCAGTCGACAAGTACATAGACTGCAAGATCTTTAATTGCCAAGAATTGTGGCAAGATTAAGCGAAATTTCTACCGTCTAGACATTCTATAACCCCAGAGTATGATAGATCAGTTCAAGTACCTGTTTTTCCAACACCTTGAGTTTAGTCTATGTAGTAACCCTGAGTAGTTTATATTAGCAGTCAGCACCGTCTTAAACACAAACTACGCAGGAAGTCGATGAATATAAGTGGATGATATAATATTTCAGCAAAATGTTACAAGGAAACACACCAATTAAATTGGACGATCCTTACCCGATCGCCTAATCCAATGGATGTAAACCTTACAAAGTAACATGAAAAATCATTTGGTAGATGGTTCAGGAGCATCTGGTACTGAACTCGGTAGGGCAGATTACGGTCTGATCCCCCACATCCAACCATTGAATTGGAAAAGGTTGCCAGATTACTATGCCAGAAACCTCTAAAAGTTTATAAGGATCATAAACCACTAACCGACTGTTCTGCTATGTGCGTGTAAAGATAAAGGGCTTAATGTGATTGCGCTAGAATGAAAAGGGCAAAACAAGACAAATACTCGAGGTAGGCTATGATAGGACCTGTAACTAGTTTACATAAAATGGGACTGTCTAGTGTCATTGACGTAGTAATAGAGCATGAATCGAGCCACAGATTTTCTGACAACGCAGCTATATATTAGTTTGATCCGAGTCATAACCGTGCATCTGACCACATTTAGAAAAACATACTTAGCATTTGCTTGAGGACAAGCAAAGTTTAAGTATGGGGGAGTTTGATAACACGAAAATGTATAGTATATTTGGCTTGATTAATATAAATTATGTCTCTATTTTATTTTAATTATGTTGCTTTATGTTGGTATTACGCTGGTATTTAATTGTATTGCAGGTATTTAATTAAATGAAGCTTTTGTGAGAAAAGGAAGAAAAAGGGGGGTACAAATCAAGAAAAATAGGAAATATCCAAAAAGAAAAAAGGATATAAAAAGTAAAGAGCCAAAGATAAGCCCAAGCCCAAAAAGAAGAAGCGTGTGGCCACATGAAGCACGACGACCGTCACATAAAGCACGACGACCGTCACGTAAAGCACGACGATCATCACGTAAAGCACGACGGCCGTCACGTAAAGCATGACGACCGTCACTCCTATTATTTTGCCCACGTCCCTTAAAGCTTGCAACGAAAGTGTGTTAGTTGCTATATCCACGTTCCACCAAGTCAACTACGGAGAGATTTAACAGCCCTACAAACTCTCCTACAAATTCTCACCTGCAGTTATTCAATAAAGATATAAATAGGAGGCTTCAGCCATTCAACGAGGGGTCTCTCTTTTTCTCTCTCTGGGGGGTCCAGGATTCCAACATTTTGTTTTGGTTCTTCTTTTTTAGAAAGAAAGTTTAGAGATTTTATTGAGCGAATATTCTTTTCAGCAGCATTCTTTTCAGCATTATTTTATTTCCCAATTATTTCTTTCCAGCATTATTCTTTTCAGTTTTATTTTCTTCTGTATGGTTAAATATATCCTCCGATCGAAGCAAAGCCTACAATTTGTGCAGGAGTGCTTCTGTCTTCAGAGTTATTGCCAGGTTTATGTTTACAAATTCTTATTGCTTATTAATTGATATAAATATGTTTATTTGTGTTTGTTCTTTAAATTATTCTGCGATTTGGTTTAATATCATGTCAGGCTAGAAATCTTATACCGGTATGTAAAGTCAATCAACCGAGGGAACGAGTAACTTAGTCGGGATTATTTTTACTACGAAACTTTCTTTTCTGGCCTAAGTTACTATTTTTCAAATCATTAAATTATTTTGTTACGGAAGTAAAAAACAGATAGAGGTTAGGGTTAACAAAGCGGAAGTTTGAGATCTTTTAACTGGACAGTAGTAATTAGGCATTGGCTTAAAATACAGCGGAAGCACTTTAAAGTTAATTAAGATTTTGTTTAGTTTTCAAAAAGTGTTTTTAACTCCTGTGGGATGGCGGAAGCGTACGTTAGGACTTAACTGGATAGCCTAGATCAACAAAACGACAGTGTGAGACGAGGGTTTTTAAACTAGATAAGTTTTACTGAAAGCTGTTTTGAAAATATAAAGACGCCCGACAGGTCGCTAGTTCCCGAGGTACGACTGTTGCATACTGGTAATTAAGCTCATTGATTATTAAAATCCAACTTAATTTAGTATTTAGTTTTCCCTACAACCCAAATCAAATATTCATTAGCTTTAGATTTACGAAGTAACAATAGAAGACGGTAGATCGATTCATCAGTCTCTGTGGTTTGATATCTTTTAAAACTACTCGATAAGACTGTGCACTTGCAGTCTGAATCATTGGATACATAAGTACAAATCCCACGATCAATCATCTTCTATCACACAGAAGAGAAATCCATCCGTTGAATTCTGGAGCGTCTCCCATTACACAAAAGAAGCGACGTCTTCTATTACATAGGAGTGACATCCAGCAACCATACCAAAGAATCTTCTACTACACAAAAGAAAGTAAACTTCATCTCCTACTTCACAAGAGAGAAGTTTTAGCAACCGAATTACGGAGAATCTCCTACTTCACAAAAGAGTCTTTGTCTTCTACTACACAGAAGCAAAAATTCAGAAACTGTAACAAAGAATCTTCTACTACACATAAGAAACTAAACTATGAATATAACATTCGACCTTTGAGGTATTTTTCTTCTACACAACAACAGATATCCAAGAACCCGATATCCTATACTTCTTCATCACAGAAGCATCACCCTATCTTATACTTACACATAAGAAGCAATCAACTGAGGAAAAAGAGTCTGAAATGGTTTTCCAAACATGGACTGAACCTTGGAAAAGAATCCAAACAAGTACCAAACTTCATACTTCAACCCCTTGTAGTATTCAATATCCTAACTAAGTGCCCCAGAATGGGAGACACATCTAGCATTTGTATCGAAATCAGGAGACAAATTTGTTGGAGGATGGCCCAAAGCATGAAGCTTAATCAGCTGAGCTCCTAATACACGAGAAAGTAACTGGATACAAGGTATAAATATCTTATCAACCTGCTTCTCAAGCTTTTTCTTCCTCTGCTGGTAAGTTTTACCCCATGGGTTCACTTGGAGACCAGAAACTATCTGCTAGCAATAAAATCCTAGAACACGAAGCTCTGGGTGAGACCAGACCCACGAAGTATCTCATGATTTGAAAAATGTCCCATAGGCTGGGGATGAATGACAACTCCTATTGCAACAACGTATACAATATCACTTTTCTTCACCGACACTGTCTTCAAAACATCCATACCCGACTCAACTAAGTCTTCAATTGGCTATTTCTCCTTGAGGATTTCTGACTACAGGCCACTGTTTGCATATCCCCAATAAACAGCCCCATCTGATTCTTTTCATAACTTGAATCTTATGAGTACCTGCTATGGATGCATGAAGGTTCATGAAGATGCATGAGGTGAGTGAGAGAATTCCAGATTTGGACACCATAGTCTGCAGATTGATCTCGTTTTAGACCTTGTCTCTAGATGGCGTACCATCTTCAATCGAATGATCGATTTCCCCAGAATAATATGCGTAGAAGATTCTTTCAGGAGAACAAATGAATGCTTTTCCAAGAGAATCGATATAAACTGTATCATTAGGCATACTATGTCATAAAAACTAATATAGTTTGTCCTCTCTAAAAAAAAAGAGACATCCACCTCGTGATAAAGAATGTGGCAATTGGCCAAAAGGAAATGGACCTTTGGAAGAGACACCAAACAAGTGCTAGGCTTTATATTTCAACTCCTTTGTAATCTTCAATATTAAGACCGGGTACCCCAGAATAGGGGATGCATCTAGCATACATATCGTAATCAGAAGAGATGTTTGTGGGAGAAAGACCTCAAAGATCAGAGCTAGGAAGAGCTGCGAGTAACAGGATATAATGCATTGGGCTCACATCAACATGCTCATCAGGATCTTCTGTCTTTGCTTAAAAGCTTTTCCCCATGAATTCACTTGGAGAATAAGGACTGGCTCTTGTTGAACAATTTAGGGAACACAAAGTTATGGAGGACTCCCCTGATTAAAAAGTCTGATGCCCCGGTGTGGCAACCACATCCAACGTTGGTCAAAAAGAACGAAGCACTGATATAAGATCACATAGTAAACGGGAACCATCTCCTGATAAGATGTTCTAAGAACTCAGGATTGCGTAGCACTCCATGGTTGGAAGCAATTCCCAAAAGATGAGGAGAAGAGAGAACCTTTACTGTGATAGTAGGTGCAATATTGTTGACATCGTCATCAGAGCTTTGATGACCTGGCTCATCTGAGTTTTCAATCAATTATCTTCCTGCTTGAAGAGATTTCTGTCCACGGGCCGAAGCTTGTATGTATACCCAGAGTTATTCCATAACTGATCTCTGAGCATGTGATAGTAAGAATCAAGTTGAACCTCTGAAGAAAACACATGGTCTAAGCAAGAATCCCCAATCCTCGAGTACCTGTTATGGATGCATGAATATACATGGGATGCATGAACAAATTCCATGTCATGTTCTGTTATTTCCAAGGAATTTACGTGCTTTGATTTTGATTTTACGTAAGTAAGGATGGAAAAGTTCGGCACTAGGCTCACAAATACGATTCCTTGGAAATTACAGAACATGTATGTTAAGTATGTGGTTAACCATGTTATGTATGCAAAGGTATGAGATCAAATAGGATCAAGGTTCCATCATTTCATCATTTCTGAATATGATTGCTGCATTTCTTCTGAACCATACGAGTATCACCAGATTAGAGGTCTGGCGTAGCTTTTGCACATAAGAACCAAGTACCATGTAGATATCCCATTGTATGGGGTCAAGGCTTCTGGAACATCAGATATTGTTGAGCATTTTCTGAATATGCTGGGAATACCAAGATCAAAGGCCTAAATGAACATCCAAGTATACAAATCAGGAACTCAGAAAATAAATCTGAGAACCATATAGTCACCAACAGGATATAGTATCTGAATAAGGTCATCAACAGAAACCTAGAACATGATCAGTAGAACCAATAATCACCGTCTGATCATAGCCTCCATCTGGGCATGAGTAACCATCTGAACATAGTCACCAACTGTACCTGTGATGAAAATTCCCTCCCCGCTCACGGGTGAAGACTAGGTCAGGGTAAGGTAATGGTAACTCGGAAATCACAGGTCCGTCTGAAAGTGCTATGGGCTTACCCACAGATGTGGGTGCCGATAGTAATTCATTTGAACCTCATCCGAGCGTGGTATATGACATGACTGCACTAATTGGACCACGTCCTATAGCCTTCATGCCCCCACTCTATTCCTAGTGTCCTAGTGCACTTTGGCCTGGGTACTGGGCCTTTTACCTCAATAGTAACATCCCCACCCAACATGGAAAATAAAGTCCAGCATAATAGATAACAAAATAGGGAAAGCAATAAAATGCAATGCAAACTTATGCTCAGATAAACATGTAGAAATGAGTAAACTGAAAGCATAAGAATAAACACCGAAAGAAAAGAAAACAAGAGCTAGGATCGACTTCGGGATGGACCAGCATTTGGTCGACCTCTCCCCAGTGAAGTCGCCAGCTGAAACAACCGGCTGAAAATCATCAAACAATGAAGTCGCCATCGAACGTCTTTTATCCCACAGGAAGGGAAAGGTAAACATCGAGGAAACCTGAAAAGGGTGAAATCAAGGTCGAACGACCAAGAGATAAGGGTAAGGGAGTCTGTTACGCGAGGGTAAGGTATTAGCACCCCACACGCCCATAGTACTCTATGGTATCCACTCTTGTTGTCTATCTTATGGGTGTGTTTAATCTATGCTTGAGGTTTATTACACTACTGAAGGGAAAATGCATGTAAAAGAAAGGAGAAAAAAATTTAGGGAAAATAAAAGTTGTGCTCGTTCGGGACCTACCCCGATGCCTACGTACCCCTTTTAAGGAATCAGAGCAGCCGTAGTTCGGCTTATGTTTTTGTCGGTTTGTATTTTTTTAATGAACATTATTAATCTCGCCTTCTTCCGCAACTCAACCTTCGGAGACTTACGCGTCAGCACAGAAGTGAATTAACACGCTCTTCTGAAAAAAAAGTTTGGAGAAAATGTGCCTGGGCGCACAAAAAGTTTGAATTTGTTTGTGTTTTAAATGAACGATATTAATCTCGCCTTCTGCCGCAACTCGACCTTTGGAGATTTACACATCAGCACAGAAGTGAATTAACATGCTCTTTTGAAAAGGTTTTGAAAGGAAGGCCCGAAGGCAAAAATAGTTTGTATTGGTTGGTGTTTTTGCTTGTAGATAATAGCTAGTTAATCTCAAGAGAGAGATTTTAGTCATTCCTCCACTTATTTATGAAATGAGTCTTTGGGACTTGAACCATGCCAAGATTTAGAATGGAAAAACGATAATATCGAGAAGAGGCCCGCTTATCATCTCCTATGTTCAATAAAGGCACGATTCTCGTCAACAATTTTTAAGTATTTTGGAGTTTGTAAAAAGAAATTTTTTGTTGTTTTAAATGCATATGCGATAAGGGGAAAGAAAGGTCACAGGGAGACCAATCTATTTCTAAACCTAATTTTATCATGCATTGGTGGTCATATGTCAAGGATGAATGAAAGGGAAACATCTACCTAATGTTAGCATGCACATGGATTACGGTAAAGTACGGAAATGAAGAATAAAATAGGGTTGTGACGATACCGAACGGAGGAGGTCCGTTGCCTCTTCGAAACTGTGCAAGCGGTAAGAAAATTCTACCAAAGTTTCCTTGAACGAGTGATTGAAGAATTAACCCCGAGCATTCCACATTACAAGAGTTACATCGACACTATCACAAAAACCTTGGCTAAAAATGGCAATAAAAATGATTACCAAATATGAAAAATAAAATAGTAAAAAATTTCTAATCGAAATTCTAAAAAGAAATTCTAAAGAGTTCTAAAATATTCTATTATTTTGTATCATCCTATCGCCAATTAATCAACAATTAATAGGAGAAAAAAATTAAACCAAATATTTAAATGAGAGGTGAAGTCAGAGGGTATAGTGTTGAAATCAGGGAGTGTGGCTTAGTAGGGACGCTAGGCCCAAGTAATGAGTCCACAAGTAATTTTTTTTTTGCAAATAAAATACCACAAAAAAAGTGATGGGCCTAGTCAGGGAGCAGATCGGCCCAGCCTCAAATGCACCAACAACCCAATCCAATTTTGTTTATTTATTGAATTTGGTTTATTTATTTATTATTATGCTATTAAAAAATAATAAAAGAAATTAAAACTAATAAAATTAAAGAAAACATGAAAATTGAGAAGGGAATAGGGTGTTTTTCAAAGTGACGATTCAACTCGCAAAAAAATCGTCCTCTTCTCCTCATACTCAATCACGACGGTCGTTTACTCCATCTTCGGTATAGTTCTCACCGTCTTTGACCTCATTCCAACTGTCAACCTTGCCTCACGTTGCTCCGTCTCACTCTCTTCTCATCTGTCTCCGTCTCCGGTAAAGTCCGCCTCCGATTGAACAACATCCGCTGTCCTTCTCCAGTCGGACTCGACTTACCTCCATCTCAGATGAAACGCCGCCAACACAAGTGATCACCATCACCTCTGTTTCGACCTTCTTCAACAGCCGCAAAAGCTTTGTCTCACTCCGTCCCGATTCACCTCACAAACTTCACCGATCTTCAACGTTCACCGCCGTCTCGCTCATGCTTTAGTTGATTCAGAGCTTTCTCTGAATCATACTTCACCACTTCCAGATCGAATCAAATATGCAAACTGTGCTAGGGATTTGAATAAGAACTTAATGCTAACGACATAAATTCAAGGTGATAACAGAAATGATGCAAAGGCCATGGAGGAGTAAAACTTACTGCCCAGAGAACTCCGGTGGATCTTCAACAGCTCCGATAATGAGAAATTTAAGTAAGTATTCATTCTTCTCTTATGCTCTTATGCTCTTTCTTCTACGATACACGCTTCTTCTTCATCCTCTGTTTGCGTTTCTATTATGAATTTTTGGAGATGCGATTGTGACGCGTTGTTTTGTTTCAGAAGTGATGAAATTCGTATGGAGAAGCGTAGAAATTGATGATTGACGTTGAGAGAATCTTGGAAAGGTTTGAAGATTGTTTTTGAGGATTTATGGATTTTGAATCATGAAGTGAAGCCAGAGTAGAAAGAAGGTGTGAGAGCTTTTTCTGTGATTCTTCTCGATGATGGAAGAATGAAGGTGAGAGGAGCAGAGAGAAGTTTGAAGATTCTTCTGCAGAATTGATGAATGAAAATCTTCAGGTCAGAATTTATGTTTTCTATCTTCTGTTAGAATTTTTCTGCCGTCAGTTTTTTTATAGAATGGCTAGAGGTTATCAATCAATCCCTTATTTTCGGTTGGTCGGTGAGGTTATAGAATTCTGTTAGAGAATTCTGTTTTTTTAGATGGTTAGAAGATGGGAATTGGTTAGGCAGTTGGGATTCTGTTTGAGATTTCTGTTATGGATTGTTAAAACAGTTGGGATTTTCTGTTGAAGTTTGTTAGAAACAGTTAGAAAACTCTGTTGAAGTTTGTTAGCAGTTTGTTAATAAGATGAGGGTTAGAAAATGGTTGGGGTTTGTTAAGAGTTTCTATTAAAACTGAACTGGAAGTTAGAGATTTGTTTTGGTTAGCAGTTTATAGAATTCTGTTTTGGTTATTGTTATAGAAGTTAGTTGGAATTGGTTAGGAGAAGGCCCGGTAATACGAGCATTGCTGTTGCCATTTACATTCTTTACTTCAACCCCTGAATAAACGTGTCTAATCATAGAGATAACTGTGGAAATAAAATCATGGCTACTATCAACAAACTGGGGATGAATCCAAACTGGAAGCACTGCCTTCAACATCATAGATTGGAGGACCTTCATAAATATTTCTGCATTCCGTGGGAAAGGGGAATCACCACTGATAAGGGGCTGTGCAAGCAAGTGCTTTGTTGAAGATGATAATATAAAAGAGGAGGTCACTAGATGGTCCATAAGTTTACCATAGCTAGCTTAAAGCACTATAAATCCATGAATGATCTGTATCTTGCTTGTCATCAAGCTTTGCATTCCCATCATCAGTTTCCATAGGTGATGCAGGGGTCCAATTAACTGCAAAGAGCAATTGACTAGTAGCTTCAAACGTGGTCAGTACAGATTGAATAACTCCATGCCCATACAAACAATTCAGCAGAAAGGGATTGCAAGAATCTGTCCTCTCCATTAGAATAATATATTAAAAAATCCATGACTTTTCCAAAATAACGGCATTTTGTTGATATTGAAGCTTCAGTTACATGGCCACCAAAATTCATGTGATCTAAAGCAATGCATGCAAAAGTAGAAGCCACTGATTTTGAAGTTTTTTTTGCAGGGTTGTTATGATGTGGACTTATTTTTGGCACGATTGTTTGTATTGACTTGGGTTTTTTTTTTGTGAATGTGCAGGCCATGAACTTAAGATGAAGAACTTTGGCATGGCATGGAATTGGAAGTTTACTCATGGAATTTTAGCACCTTTAGGACTAAAGAATTTGTTCAAGTGTATTTTGTAATAGTTTTTTCCTTTGTAGAATATTGGTGTAATAGTTTTTAGCTTTAATTAATTAATTAATTTCATCATGTAATTTAATTTTGCAAAAGGGTCCAAAGCCCTCGTTTTAATTCTTATTAATTCGCATTTATTTTATTTCATTATAATACTTATGTATCTCTCCCGAAGCCATGTAAATTACTCGCATTTTTAATTCTTTTACTTTCTTTATTTTTCTGTCAAATCGGGTCCTGGTTAATTTTGGCGATGTGGACCCGCGCCTTTTGTAATAGCTTAGAATTTACTTTCCTTGCAACTTTTTAACTGTTAATCAAATGACATGAAAGAATGTATGGATAAAATAAAAACAAGCGTAGAACACCAATAACATGACGAGATAAATGCAAAATGAAAACGACACACGAATCACACACACCACCCCTAGGGTACGCCTCACTGTTGCCTTGCCTCGAAAGGTGATCGTCGAGTAGAGGATGTCTTAGTAAGTCCTCATGATCCGGGAACCTGGCATGAGGGTAGCTTCTAAGGTGTCTTCCTATTGCTCTGGTGATCACCACGTCCCGAACCTTCGAATTGACCCGAACACCTCCAACGGTGGTGCTACCTACCTCTCAATGGTGGGATGGCACTACTTTAAAGGACATTTACACAGACGAATTCCTTAGGGTAGGTAGGTTCTCGTAGATACTTGCTCTAAATTTCAAAACAAAACAAAATACTTTTCACACCAACACATTTTCAAAAAGCTTTCGAAAGCAATTTTTCAAACACTCTTGAGGACTGATACAAGAGTCGAACTGAAATTTTCAAAGAAACTTTTTAAAACCCACAATTGAAAAGCAAACAAACCATTTTTGAAAACACAATGAGCAAGTATCTAAGAGCCCATGGATAACCATGGATAGAAAGGGTGCTAACACCTTCCCTTTCTATAATCTACCTCCCGAACCGAGAGCAATCTCTATACGGAATTTTTCTGTGCTTTTGTCCTTTCCATTTGGAGAAAATAAAAGACGGTGGCGACTCTTGCTTCCGCGACATTTCGCGAACCAGCGTTAAACAGTCAGTTCCAGATCCACCGATCACAGAACTGGCGAATCTGCTGGGGACCAAACTTAAAGTGAGGTGTACCTTAGGGATAGTTCATAACTGTGTTTTCACTTGTATTGATTTGCTTGCTTTACTATTGTGGGTTGCATCGGAAGTTACATAGATCCTAACCCGGATCTGGGGATACCCTGTTTAGGTAGCATAAGCTGTGAGGGACCTGTCCGGCGTAGACCGACACAGGTGAAGCAGTGGCTACGTTGGTGTGGCACCTTGGTCTGTACCGATATCCCTTGTGTCGCAACGAGGAGAATATGGGTCTTCTAAGGAGTCATTAAGCACCAACAACCTTAGAACCTTAAATGACACAACTTGGCCATTAGAATTGTAGGAGTATGCTACGTCCATTGAGGCTAAACTCTCGTGATGGTTCTGGCCGCAAGAAAAGATTGCGATGCTAGAGTTATGACCGATTGAGGGTAGTCAATGATATTGGGATCCTCTAAGAACCCGGTTACTTTTGATTAGGACAGGTATGAACCAACAAACTGAAAGAGGGTAGTACCTAGGCCTCATGCTGGCCTAAACTTTAGGGGCTTTCCTTGTGTGACTTGTGTGCCTTACCATGTTTGCCTTTGTATCTATATGTGGTGTGCTTTATCATAACATCATGAGCATTGCATGCATCCTGCATAAGGACTGACCATTTCAAAGACAAGAGGGTTTCACCTTTGCTCTGTTTTGTAGGACATCATGATGCCTGTGCGAAGGAATACTATCCGGTTCAACTTTGTTCGTTCACCTGAGTTGCTTGATGAGTTGGTTAGCAGAATTCCAAATACCACTTCCTTCATTCAGAGGCATGGTTCCCTTCTCAGTTTAGTCATTGCAAAGCGGGATCAATAGTTGATGAGTGTTCTGACCCAGTTCTATGACCCTCTGTACCAGTGCTTCACCTTTCAAGACTTCCAGCTGGTCCCTACCCTGGAAGAGTTCTCTGATTTGCTTGGTATCCCTATCTTGGATCAGACTCCCTTTACTGGTTGGGAAAATACCCTCAGGCTTGAGGATGTTGCTGCAGCCCTTCCTTTGACCCATCAAGAGGTAACAGACAACTGGGTGACTAGAAGCGGAGTTAAGGGTTTCTTGGCCAAGTTTCTGATTGGTAAAGCTAACATTTTCTGGAACGACCTGGACTTTAGAGCATATGAAGACATCTTGGCTCTCCTAATCTATGGGTTAGTCCTGTTTCCTAATCCTGACAACTTCATCAATGTCACTGCCATAAGGATCTTTATGTCTCAGAATCCTGTGCCCACTCTCTTGGGTGACATCTTGCAACAGCTTCATGCCCGTACTACCCGAAGACGAGGAACCCTATGGTGTTGTATCCCTTTGTTGGTGAGGTGGTTTATTTCACACCTCCCTAAGTTCGTACTGAAGAACCAAGAAGGAAGAGGTTGGGCTCATAGGTTAATGTCTCTCACCGATAAAGACATCATTTGGACTTGCAGAGGTTTGGATGAGATAGCTATTATTGATCGATGCGGGGAATACCCTAATGTTCCTCTGATTGGTACCCAAGGAGGGATCTCTTACAATCCATGTCTAGCACTCCGTCAGTTTGGAAGAGCAAGAAGAGCAGGTCCCCATGAGATGTTGGTGCCTCACATCAGTTTTGAATTTCAGGTGGATAGTGACGAGCTGCGTCGTAAGTTCATCAAGGCTTGGGACAAGGTTCATAAAGCTGACCCACAAGAGTTAGGGCCAAAGACCTCTTTACCTATGGAAGCCTACTACAAATGGGTTCGCATCCGTGCTCAGAAGTTAGGTATGCCGTATGAAGCTGTCAGACCCGTCATTCTTGAGTGTCCTGACAAAGAGGGTGTTCCTCCAACTGTCCTTCCTCCTCAGATACCTACTGATTATGAGACATTGAAGAGATCTTGGTCGCAACTGCGAGAAGAGCGGGATTCTTACCGGGAAAAGTTCAACGAGCAGGAATCAAAGATCCAGAAGCTGACAAAGCAGTTGGAGAATGAGAGAGCTCTGAATGCCTACATCTGTACTGAGAAGAGGAGACCATGGGATCAATAAGGAGCTTTTACAGTTTTATTTCCTTTTCAGTATTTCCTTTCATGTAACGCCTAAGGGCAACCTGTTGAATAATTTCAGTTTCAAAGTTGAATCTAATGAAGTGTGTTCCTTTTTGTTTACAAAGTTGATTCCTGATTGTCTTTGAAAACATAATTCATACGCATTTCATACATCATGTGCATAGCAGGTTTTTCCCCTTTTCAGGTTGCTTACAGTTCTTCGCTGTTTATTTCAGCATCATGAATCCCGACTCTTCATCAACTGAGACCTCCATCAAGGCTCTTCAGGCGCAGAATGCGCAGTTTCAGGAATTAATTAAGGGTCTGGCTCAAGGCCAAGAAGAACTGAAGGCTATGCTCCTGAAGAAGGAGAAGAAGAAGAAGAGAAGGACTGTTCTGTTCAACTCGGGCCGAAGGTTTGGCAATACTCTGCAGCAGGAAGAGGCTGGTTCTTCTGTTGGCAAGAGTAGTCCTCAGGCAGAAGCAAGGGTTCCTAGTCCGGTAGTCTCCGACAACGAGACTGATTTTGATGAAGAGTAGTACCCTCCTGCAGAAGACAGATACAAGCAACTGGAGGACAGGTTGAAGGCTATGGAAATACAACAGGTACCTGGGCTGGATTTCGGAGATCTGGGTTTGTCTACTGGTGTGATTATCCCTCACAAGTTCAAAGCACCATCCTTCTCTAAATATGACGGGGCGTCTTGTCCCAAGCTGCATCTAAGGTCCTATGTTCAGAAAATGCAACCGTACTCTGCGGATAAGAATTTGTGGATCCACTTCTTCCAGGAGAGTCTTTCAGGGACTCATCTCGAATGGTTCTATCAGCTGGATGGGACCAAGGTTCGTAACTGGGAGGAGTTGGCTACTGCTTTCTATAAGCAGTATCAATATAATGCCGACCTTGCCCCCACACGTACCCAACTCCAGGGTATGTCGTTAGGTGCAAGCGAAGGTTTTAAGGAGTACGCTCAGAAGTGGAGAGACCTGGCTGGCAGGGTGCAACCTCCGTTGACTAATCGGGAGTTGGTAGACATGTTCTTGGGGACCTTATCTGGGCCGTTTTTCAACCATCTTATCGGGAATTCATCTGCAGGGTTCACTGACCTGATTCTGACTGGAGAGAGAATTGAGGCTGGGTTGAAGTCTGGAAAGATTGCGAAGGGTGCGTCATCTAGTTCGGAGAAGAAACCCTTCAAGAAGGAGGCTAGTGCCGTATATGGTTCCAGGAAATCAGAGAGACCTGAGCGCCGCCAATCTGTTAGTGCGGTAATGATTGCTAAGCCTGCTGCCGCTCCTCGGCCAACCAATCCTCAAAAGGCCGAAAGACCCCGGAGAGAGTTTACCCGGTTAAGCATGACCCTATCGCAGATCCTGCCACAGTTGCTGTCCACTAACTTAGTGACTGTCAGGGAGGCTCCAAAGTTTCCAAATACTGCATCTCCCAAGTACAACCCGAATGCTCGTTGTGCTTACCATTCAGATAGCCCGGGGCACTCTACTGATGACTGTTGGGCACTAAGGAGTAAGGTGCAAGACCTTATCGACGCAAAGGAGATACAGTTCGAAGCGCCTGAGAGGCCAAACGTAGTTACTGCTCCTATGCCTCAGCATGGGGTAAATGCTGTTGACAAAGATGTTTATGCTGTTTCTGTGGATGATCTAGCCACTCCTCTAAAGACTGTCAAGAAGAACCTGCTGCTGGCCGGTTTATTTCCGGGTTGCAGTGAGGGTTGCCTGTTCTGTGCTGTGTCCCTATCTGGTTGTCCCTTGCTGAAGTTAGGCATCCAAAACCTAATGGATAGCAAGGAGATTCTGTTTAAGAAGTCTGCGGTTCAGTTGGTTCCGGTGGAAGAAGTTTCTGTGGTGACTATCTTCAATAATCCAATCCCGGCTCTCCCGAAGAAGCCCATTCAAATCATGACTGTCGCACCTGTGGTTATCACTGTTCCGGGGCCCCTGCCCTATGTATCCGATAAAGCTATCCCCTGGCATTATGGGGCAGATGTGTATGTGAATGGGATCAAACAAGAGTTCAACGCTGGCGCCAGCATCTGTGATATCACTGGCCCAGCCAAAGTCACCCGCAGTGGCAGGCTCTTCTCGCCTGACATTGCACCGCCTGCTGCTCGAAGACCACTTCTTATAACTCCTATAAGTGTACTTATTCTTGCTGCCGATCCAATTGTTTCTCCTGCTGCCGAGTCATCCAATGCTCGGGGCAAAGGAGTTGAAGTTGAGCCTGCCCAGATGGAGGCACCTATACCTGTAACTGCTGAAGCCTCCCAACAAGAAATGGAGGAGATTCTAAAGATTATAAAGAAGAGTGACTTCAACGTTGTGGAACAGCTGGGGCACACGCCCTCTAAAATCTCCATGCTCTCTTTATTGCTGTGCTCCGAGGCCCATGCTAAGGACCTAATCTCATTCCTCAAGACGGCCCATGTGCCACATGAGACATCTGCAGTCCAATTCACTGATTGCGTAGCAAATCTGACAGCAGACAATGGCTTGGGTTTCTCAGATGCTGACTTGACCGCGAAGGGAAGAGACCATAATGATGCTCTGCATGTCTCTATCGAATGCAGGGGCACTACCTTGGCACATGTATTGGTGGATACTGGTTCGTCCTTGAATGTGCTACCGAAGAAGGCTTTAGACCGTCTGGATTGTGAAGGCCTGGAACTGAAACCCAGCAATATCATCGTCAGAGCCTTCGATGGTTCAAAAAGGATGGTTCACGGAGAGGTTGACATTCCGATTCGTGTGGGCTCTCAGGTGTTCGACTCTACATTTTATGTGATGGATATCCGTCCATCTTACTCTTGTCTATTGGGTCGACCTTGGATACATAAGGCTGGGGCAGTGACCTCTACCTTGCACCAGAAGCTGAAGTACCCCGTCAGAGGGAAGATCGTCACTGTGCAAGGAGAGGAGGAATATATGGTGAGCCACTTGAACTCCTTCAGATACATTGAGATGGAAGGGGAGTTTATTGAAACCCCCTTTCAGCATTTCGAGGAGGTGCTTCCAATTACAGCAGCATCAGAAACAGCAACGGAAGAAAGTGTCCCTTTGAAGACGGCTTCCCTAAAGGACGCCCGGGCTGTGGTTCAAAAGGGTGAATGTGCTAACTGGGGCAGGCTTCCAGACTTTACTCAGAAGACTGATAAATTTGGGCTGGGCTTCACTACAGAGGGGCAGAAAGCTATGAGGAAAGCGAAGATCGGAAGACCTCCTGTATTCATTACAAATCCAGGAGTGAATGCTGTTGGGGAAGACAACGAAGTGGATGAAACGGAATTCAATAGCTGGATCTATCCGACGACCGAAGGCGGATTGAACAATTGGATTGCTAAGGACCATACCCCTGTTACCTTTGTGACGCAGTAATAAATTTCTTTGTTTCGTTATTTTGTAATAAACAATAAATTGAACTCTATGACCCGGTGTCTTACCCGAGGCACCGTGGTTCTATTTGTGAGGGCATATAAATTGTCATTTCATATACCATGAATGAAAATCTTGGACGTTTTTCGCATTGCAAATCTTATGCTCCTTTTCTGTCTTTCTTTCCTTTACATATATTTCAAAACAGCTGTATTTACACACACACACACTCACTCATACAGGTTTCAATCCACTCCAGATCTTACTGGTAGCGACTCTGCTACTGCCAGTTATGACTTCGAAAATCCGATCAACTTAGCCGAAGATGAAGGTGAAGATGATTGCGAAGTGCCTGGCGAGCTTGCAAGACTGTTACTTCAGGAAGAGAGGGCAATTCAACCCCATGAAGAGCCAGTGGAAACCATAAACTTGGGTACCGAGGCAGACAGGAAAGAGGTAAAGATTGGTGCCAACCTAGAGCTCAGCGTGAAGCAACGGTTGACTCAAATGCTGCATGATTATATGGAGATCTTTGCCTGGTCCTACGAAGACATGCCCGGTTTGGATACCGATATTGTGGTCCATCACTTGCCAACTAAGGAAGACTGCCCTCCAGTTAAGCAAAAGGTCCGTCGTAGGCGCCCAGAGATGTCTGAGAAGATTAAGGCCGAGGTTATGAAGCAGTTTGACGCTGGGTTCCTTGCAGTGACTTCTTACCCTCAATGGGTTGCTAATGTGGTGCCGGTACCTAAGAAGGACGGTAAGGTCAGAATGTGTGTTGACTACAGGGATCTGAACAGGGCCAGCCCCAAAGATGACTTCCCTTTACCTCACATTGATGTCCTTGTTGATAATACAGCTCAGCACAAGGTATTCTCTTTCATGGATGGCTTTTCATGTTACAATCAGATTAAAATGGCACCTGAAGACATGGAAAAGACTACATTTGTTACTCAGTGGGGAACCTTCTGTTACAAGGTCATGCCATTCGGGTTGAAGAACGCTGGTGCAACCTACCAACGTGCCATGGTTGCTTTATTTCATGACATGATCCATCATGAGATAGAAGTGTATGTCGACGACATGATCGCAAGGTCCCAAACTGAGGAAGAACATCTAGATCATCTGCAGAAATTATTTGACCGGTTGAAACTGTACAAGCTGAGATTGAATCCGAACAAGTGCACCTTCGGGGTAAGATCGGGAAAGTTGCTAGGTCGTGGTAAGTGACAAGGGAATTCAAGTGGACCCTGCTAAGGTCAAAGCTATTCAAGAGATGCCAGTTCCTAAGACAGAGAAGGAAGTCAGAGGCTTTTTAGGACGCCTAAATTACATTGCTCGATTCATCTCACACCTGACTGCTACCTGTGAGCCAATCTTCAAGCTGCTGAAGAAAGATCAGGTAGTACATTGGAATGATGAATGTCAGGCTGCCTTTGACAGAATCAAAGAGTATCTCCAAGAACCACCTATCCTTATGCCACCGGTTGAAGGGAGACCTCTAATACTATATCTAACAGTGCTGGACAACTCAATGGGGTGTGTGCTGGGGCAGCATGACGAGTCTGGCCGAAAAGAGCATGCCATTTATTACCTTAGCAAAAAGTTTACCGACTGTGAGACCCGATACTCCCTGCTTGAGAAAACTTGTTGCGCTTTGGTATGGACTGCTCGCCGGCTGAGACAGTATATGCTGACTCACACTACCTTGTTGATCTCAAAGATGGATCCTATAAAGTACATATTCGAAAAGCCTGCTCTGTCTGGGAGAATTGCAAGATGGCAAATGATCTTGACGGAATACGACATTCAGTACACGACCCAGAAAGCCATCAAGGGAAGTGTATTGACAGACCACTTGGCACATCAGGCCGTAGATGACTACCAGTCAATGAACTTCGAGTTTCCAGACGAGAGCATCATGATAGTGACAGATTGTGAAGTACCTGGACCGGATGAAGGACCTGAACCAGGATCCCGATGGTCTATGCACTTTGACGGAGCCTCCAATGCTTTGGGAAATGGTATCGGCGCCATAATCATCTCTCCACAAGGTACTCATACTCCACTCACTGCCCGACTATGTTTCAACTGTACCAACAACATGGCGGAGTATGAGGCGTGCATCATGGGTCTTCAAGCTGCGATCGACCTAAGGATTAAGTTTCTGAGTGTTTTCGGAGATTCCGCTCTCGTGATCAATCAGATCAAAGGAGAGTGGGATACGAAACATCCAAACCTTATTCCTTATAGAGAATGTGTATTGACCTTGATCCCCCACTTCACAGAGATAACCTTTGAACATTTTCCAAGAGAAGAGAATCAGCTGGCGGACGCGTTAGCTACAATGGCTTCTATGTTCAAAGTTAAATGGGACAATGAGGCTCCCCGGATCATCATCTGGAAACTGGACGAACCGGCATACTGTTGCGATCTCGAGACTGAGTTGGTGACTGAGAAGCCTTGGTACCATGAGGTGAAGAGATATTTGGAAACTCAGGAATACCCGGAAGGTGCCTCTGTCAATGATAAGAAATTCCTGAGGAGGTTCGCAGCAAAGTTCTTCCTTAGCAACGGCATCTTGTACAAGCGAAACCATGATTCAACCTTACTGCGTTGTGTGGATAAGACTGAAGCAGAAAGGATCATGGAAGAGCTACATGAAGGGACCTTTGGTACGCATTCCAGTGGACATACTATGGCTAAGAAAATCCTTCGGGCAGGGTATTACTGGTCCACAATGGAAGCTGACTGCTACCAACATTCCAGGACATGCCACAAGTGCCAGATTTATGCAGACAAGGTGCATGTTCCTCCAGTTCCCCTGAATGTTCTGACTGCGCCTTGGCCGTTTGCAATGTGGGGCATAGACATGATCGATAAGATTAAATCTACGGCATCTAATGGGCATCGCTTCATCCTAGTGGAGATTGATTACTTTAAGAAGTGGGTCGAAGCAGCATCCTATGCTACGGTAACCAAGACTGTTGTGGCACGGTTCATTCGGCACAACCTGATCTGTCGGTATGGTGTCCCAGAGAGAATTATTACAGACAACGGTACCAATCTGAATAACAAGATGATCGCTGAGCTCTGCGAACAGTTCAAAATACAGCACCACAATTCTTCTCCTTACAGACCGAAGATGAATGGGGCTGTAGAAGCAGCAAATAAGAACATCAAGAAAATCGTGCAGAAGATGACAGTGACCTATAAAGATTGGAACGAGATGTTACCGTTCGCTCTACATGGGTACCGTACCTCAGCCAGGACGTCAACCGGGGCAACTCCTTTCTCTCTGGTTTATGGTATGGAGGCAGTCTTGCCGATCGAAGTGCAAATACCCTCTCTCCGGATAATGAAGGATGCAAACCTGAACGAGGAGGATTGGATCCAGACACGACTTGATCAACTAAACCTCATTGATGAAAAGAGACTTGCTACTATCTGCCATGGTCAGACGTATCAGAAACGGATGATCAGGGCATTTAACAAAAAGGTCAGACCACAGGAATATCAAGTTAGGGATCTGGTAATCAAACGAATCATCCTTCCTCAGAGTGATCCAAGGGGCAAATGGACCCCTACGTACGAAGGGCCATTTGTGGTTAAGCATGTGTTCTCAGGAGGAGCCATGATATTGACCAACATGGATGGTGACGACCTTCCTCACCCCGCCAATGTAGACATAGTAAAAAGATACTACGCATGAAAAAAGGCCCGCTAGGCTGACATGCCTAGGCAAAAATTAGAGCTTCCCGTCGAACCAAAAGGGTTCGGGCAAAATGAAGGGATGAAAATGAAAAATCTGTACACCCGGCAAGTCGAAAACCTGAAAAGGCGGCTTGGGCAAAAATGGGTATCCCGGTGGACTGAAAACCCGAAAGGGCGGTCCAGGCAAAAATTAGGGATAAAAGCGTAATACTATGTCTCATTGATCACTTTGTATCCAGAATCCGGTATCTACATCAAGTTCAGACGGCATCGATCAGTCAGCTTCACCGTCAACCAAGGTCATCAAGTGATGAGACGCTCGGAGTTATAAAGGCAATAGCAGAGTTGAAACCCAGTGGGATCATTCATTTCACACAGCTGTTTTATTTTCTTTTGTACAAAACTTGTATAAACTCTTTTGTTCGGCGGCATCCTCTTACTAGGACGCCAGCCTCTTGTACACAAAACGCCTATTTTCAGGCCATTCAAAAATCAATACAAATATACTTTTTCGGTTAAACGTGCCAATTGTTTTTCTTTTTCTATTTTGTTTTGCGAAGAATGTCCAAGGTTCAATTTGTGATATATGCATTGACAATAATCTGCTAACTCATGAATACTTGCATACGAAACAAGGATTAATTACAGGTGACACTAGAAACAGGGGCAATAAAGAGTTGTCCAAGCAATCTAATTGTTCTGTCCTCCAAGGTACCAAGGTAGGTTCAGCCAAAGAACATGACCAGCACATCTTAATTACCCAGAGAGTAAGTCAGGAGTCAGTACATTCTTCTCCAAGCAGAGTTATCAAATCTCAAGGAAGTTGGGTATCCTCCAGTAGAGCTCAATACTTCCCCAGCAGCATACACACTCATAACAAGCATCCCCGGCAGTCTTGGTCTAAAGATTGTTCCCCGACGGTATATCAACATTCAAAGGAATCACTTCCCCCGCAGTTCAAAACTTCCCCAAGAAAGTCCAATCTAGTTCCCCAGGAAAGTTGGAATCCATCTCTCCAAGCAGTAAGCTTATCCCCAGTAGATTCTGGAAGCTTATCCCTCTCAGAGCACGAACGCGTCGTCCGACTTTATTCAAAGAGTTATTTCCTCAACAGGATATAACTAGGTTATCCTCAGCCAAAAGCCACGGAAAGAGCGTCCCCGACGAAGTTCTCTTATCCCCAGCGAAGTCTATTCATACTTCCAATACAACAAGGATATCCCCAGCAAATTATTATCAACTTCCGCAGAGCATCCCTCTCCCCACAGAATATTGCTTCCCAGTATGGTCGCTAGAGTATTTTTCTCCCTGCGGAATCTGCCATTTGCCAAGTCTATTCCTCAACGGAGTCATCTTCTCCTACCGGTATTCTCGCAGCTATCATCCCCAACGGAAGTAAAAGCGTACTCTTCAATATCAGCCCAGGATATGACTTCCCGGCACCCGTCAAGGATTTACATTCCTAGACGAAAATATACATTCTTAAACATCACATACATCATTACAGCATGCGTAGACGCATCATATCATACAAATCTCATTTATGTTGAGAACGTCATTGCTTGATCCATATCATGCATTGCATATGACTGACTTTTACCTTTCAGGAAAGATTCAGTTAAATTCTCAAGACCTAGACCGGTTCAGTTAATCGACTCTAAAGATTTCTTATCCAGTCCAAGGCCTTCTCTAGTCCAGCTAAATCGACTCCCAACAGATTTTTCTGATGAAGACTCAGTAGAAGTTTTTAGGTTTTTCTCAGACGTTCGAGATTATAATGTCCTATGGTTCCCTCTCCGATGGTGCGTGAGGTGATAATTCCATTTTAGGTTATAATGGTTCCCTCTCCGATGGTGCGTGAGGTGATAATTCCCTTTTAGGTTATAATGGTTCCCTCTCCGATGGTGCGTGAGGTGATAATTCCCTTTTAGGTTATAATGGTTCCCTCTCCGATGGTGCGTGAGGTGATAATTCCCTTTTAGGTTATAATGGTTCCCTCTCCGATGGTGCGTGAGGTGATAATTCCCTTTTAGGTTATAATGGTTCCCTCTCCGATGGTGCATGAGGTGATAATTCCCTTTTAGGTTATAATGGTTCCCTCTCCGATGGTGCGTGAGGTGATAATTCCCTTTTAGGTTATAATGGTTCCCTCTCCGATGGTGCGTGAGGTGATAATTCCCTTTTAGGTTATAATGGTTCCCTCTCCGATGGTGCGTGAGGTGATAATTCCCTTTTAGGATATAATTTCCTATGGTTCTCTCCCCGACGGCGCGTGAGATGTAATTCCCTTTCAGATTATAATTTCCTTTGGTTCTCTTCCCGATCCTGCGAAGATGGTAATTCCCACCAAGATTTGCTCAACGAGCGTTGTTGAAGTTAAAGTCACCCAAGGTTCTCTCAGCGTTCATGCTAAGGTAGTAACCATCCCTGGTTCATTCATCACCTTTTGAAGATCCAGACTCAGCTCCTGTAACCAGTCATGACACATCTATACCAACCATCTGAAAACCAGTTCTTGCAACGTGTCAGGTACTCATTTTTCTTTTGCAGGTATGCAGGTTCTCGCTAAGGAATCTCTTACGCGACCAACATCCAGGTGGCATCTATAAGCCCATCATCCTATTCATCAACCTCTAAATGGCATCTATAAGCCCATTCCCACCACACTGCTACTATGTGAGCGCAAATTTCTGGGCACTCTAGTGTCCAATCATCTTCTACCTTCGGATTACGAAAGGCACGTCAGCCAATCTGCATCCTCAGGTCTAAGAAGATTGAACAGGGGCAACTGTTGTACCCCAAAATTTGCCCTCCCATAATTCTTCAAGAAAATGCCAAGTCAAGCTTCAAAGTTCCCCAAGGGTTGCACAGTGCAAAGGTCTCCTGAACAGTCAAAACTAGGGTTTGTGTTCTGATCAAGAAAATGAAGTTTCCAAAGGTCCAATCAAGTCTCACATGCCTACAAATATGGTCAAGCATCCTCATACAAAGTTTCAAGGCTTTCAACATAAAATTGCACAGTCAAAAACCCTAATTGCACTACAGTCAACTGCAGGGGCAAAATGGTCATTTGGCAGTCAAAAGTTCAAATTTTTGGTCAACATATTATTTTGAAGCCACAAACATCATTTGATCAATGCTTGATCATGATTCTCAAAGTTTGGCTCAGAAATCATAAGGATGCAAAAGTTTCCTTATTTGGACAGCTGAAAAAGTCAACTGTAAATTGACCAGGGCATAACTTTCACATGGATTATCAGAAGAATTCCATCCAAAGCTCATTTTGAAGAGAAAGACATTTCCTACAACTAATATTCATACTTCAAGTCCAAGAAATGCTCTCACAAAAAGTTATCAATTTCAACATTATAGGTCATCTTCAAAAGTCAACAAAAAGGGACTTTAAGTCAAAGGCCATAACTTGAGATTGGTAAATCAAAATGACATGGGACCAAAGGCATTGGTTAGAGGACTCAAATACCTTTCCAAAATGTCTAAGAACATGAGAAAAGCTTAAAAATTGAGCAAGTTATGCCTTGTGGAAGTTGGGAAAGTTTTGGATATTTTGAAAAGTCAACATTGATTCAAATGACCTAAAATTGCTAATGGGCCCATTTTTCTTCCATAATTCATCATCCATGACATATGCACGACTACTTGGCCCAAAGGGAAGTCTTTATTCATTTTTTATTTATTTATTTGAATTTTTATTTATAATAATTCATTTAAATCAAAATAAATGTATGAAAAATGCTAACCTAAGTTTTCCAATCTTTTTGTACATGTTTTATCCTCAAGATTTCGTGCATATGCAAATAAGGAAAGATTTGGATTGAATTGATCTTAATTGGTACAAAAGCACATGGAAAATATTTGGTTAAAGATCTTGAAAATCAAATTTTCAAAACCATCATTGCAAGAGATTTGGATCAATATTCTTAACCTAATTCACTACTACATATGCAAGGATCACAACCCTAATGCTGAGGACGATCAAGCTGCGCTAGAAACCATTGATAAAACTTGAAATTTTGGCAAAGAAATTCAAAACTGCAAACTCACTTCCACGGCGATTCAAGGCATAATAACTGTTTCATTAGCTTCCTCAAGCATTATAGGACGTATCCCAATCAAGAACCTTCATCAAAACGCCCAGAATTGGTAACATGAACCGCCCCTGTACAGAAAAAAAATCCATGATCGTATTTTAACACCTAGGAATTCTCATGGCATTCTAATTGTTGATTTACATTCCTTATGTTATTCTGAAGCTAACCCATATATTTAATTGCATTTTTATGTGCCATACGCGATTTCGCCATTGATGATTTTTAGGGTTTACAGAGCTTCAAATTAGGGGTTTCAAGATGAGGCAAAATTAGAACACCACAGGGCCATGATTGTGATCAGCACATTTGGACGAAGACAATGGGACTCTCGCGCTCAATTTATGAGTGTCTGAGGGCTAATCGCTATTTTCCCTAAAGATGCCTAAAAGAACGCGTAGAAAAACGTTGCCTAATGTTTTGTATTTCAGGGACAATGAAGAAGACAACCTCGTGGCAAGACGTGATAGGCCAGTTCAAATTTCGCGCGCGTTGGTGGCCACTGACTTTCTTTTCTTTTATAATGTTTGTTAACTATTATATATCAAACGCGTGTGTAGTGGCTCAGTGGCAAGCAGGGTTGTTGGTAAGGTACGTGACCTGGGTTCAAGCCCCAGGTCTTCATTGTTTCAATATTATTTTTCAATTTACAATCCCATGCAGTGCCAACATCAAGACGCACCATACACCCTCCAGATCAAATCGCCCACGTGCATATTGGAATCAAATCAAAGGCTCAGAATTGGGGAACACCATAAACTCTGGTCAACGCGCCAGCATACTCCCTGAAAAGTCAAAAGGGCCAGCAAGGTCATTGGGCCTGAATTACTAAGGCCAAACCTCCATATTGGGGTCTGAACCCCCAGGTTTGCATATTTTTTTATTTTCTTTACCTTTTTTGTATTATTATTTTTTACTTCTTTTAATTATTATTTGTTTAGTTAATTAATTATTTTCACAAAAATACAAAATATCATAAAAAAATCAGAAAAGAGTTAAAACAATAAATAATTTTTATTTTAGTATTTTCTTAAATAAATTTGCATGTAATTAAACTTAGTTTTAAATTAGGTTGTAATTTTAATTCTTTTCATAATAAAATCTAAAAAAAACATAGAATTAGGTTTAATTAATAATTTCTCATCTTTTTATTTTTTTTCTTTCATAAATAATTAAATAGTTAAATATTTATTTTTAATTGCATGTAAAAATTAGGGTTAATTTTAGGTTAAAAAAAAACTTCAATATTTTTTTTTAATAAATTAAAATAATTAGGATTAGGGTTTGCATCTTATTTTAATTTCAATTAATTCCTTTTTCATATTAAATCCTAAAATACTAAAAACACCAAAAACAAGTCCTTTCTTTCTTTTAGCTTTAATTAATTAATTAATTTCATCATGTAATTTAATTTTGCAAAAGGGTCCAACGCCCTCGTTTTAATTCTTATTAATTCGCATTTATTTTATTTCATTATAATACTTATGTATCTCTCCCGAAGCCATGTAAATTACTCGCATTTTTAATTCTTTTACTTTCTTTATTTTTCTGTCAAATCGGGTCCTGGTTAATTTTGGCGATGTGGACCCGCGCCTTTTGTAATAGCTTAGAATTTACTTTCCTTGCAACTTTTTAACTGTTAATCAAATGACATGAAAGAATGTATAGATAAAATAAAAACAAGCGTAGAACACCAATAACATGACGAGATAAATGCAAAATGAAAACGACACACGAATCGCACACACCACCCCTAGGGTACGCCTCACTGTTGCCTTGCCTCGAAAGGTGATCGTCGAGTAGAGGATGTCTTAGTAAGTCCTCATGATCCGGGAACCTGGCATGAGGGTAGCTTCTAAGGTGTCTTCCTATTGCTCTGGTGATCACCACGTCCCGAACCTTCGAATTGACCCGAACACCTCCAACGGTGGTGCTACCTACCTCTCAATGGTGGGATGGCACTACTTTAAAGGACATTTACACAGACGAATTCCTTAGGGTAGGTAGGTTCTCGTAGATACTTGCTCTAAATTTCAAAACAAAACAAAATACTTTTCACACCAACACATTTTCAAAAAGCTTTCGAAAGCAATTTTTCAAACACTCTTGAGGACTGATACAAGAGTCGAACTGAAATTTTCAAAGAAACTTTTTAAAACCCACAATTGAAAAGCAAACAAACCATTTTTGAAAACACAATGAGCAAGTATCTAAGAGCCCATGGATAACCATGGATAGAAAGGGTGCTAACACCTTCCCTTTCTATAATCTACCTCCCGAACCGAGAGCAATCTCTATACGGAATTTTTCTGTGCTTTTGTCCTTTCCATTTGGAGAAAATAAAAGACGGTGGCGACTCTTGCTTCCGCGACATTTCGCGAACCAGCGTTAAACAGTCAGTTCCAGATCCACCGATCACACTTACCTTCCAAGAAACTCATATGACCAATACTTAAGGCTCTTTGCCAATTTTAATCCAATCAAACACTTTCGAACATCTTGAATTCAAATCAAACTTCAAATCTAAATCACACTTGCATTCTCAATGAAATCCTAACTTCAATCTTGAATCCAAATCAACTTGCATGATAAGTAATTCGAATAGTCAATAAGATCTTGATCCTAAAAAATTCACAACCTCGCCTTTTGTATCATGCCTCATATTCCACGATTCAATCCATAAGTCTCTTATCTCGACAAGGTCCTTCCCTAATTGACGACCTTAAATCATCAAAGATGTACATAAATGATAATGAAAGAATATGATCAAGATTAATATGAAACCTTATTTCCCCTGATCTTCAATTACCTGAATATTTATCAACGGATAGAAACCCTGATTTTTAATGAAATTTTCCTTTTTTGAACTAATATTTATTTTCCTTTTTCCATACCATTATTCAAATGCAACTTGAATGGCTAACACATATTAGATGAAAGTTCGAGGGAGACCTTGGTCCAAAAGTTATTTGTTCAAAGCTTACTTTAACCGAAGTCAACAGATCTTATCCACGTATCTTGAACTTGGTCCATGATTATGTATCTCAAAGTCTCATAAGAGCTTGTACGCCCATCAACCAAGTATGCCATTTTGAACAAAACCCTGCCTTGAATGCCTTGAACCTTGAATTACTTTGCATGAATTCTTCCACGAGAAGCCTACTTCAATCCAAGTCTGCTCGCATCGCAGATAACAAATGACAATGATGAGGACAATAATTGCCTTGGTTAAGGAGAAGTCCACGAATTCATATCTTAGGTCATGAACCGCGCTTCACAATTTAATCCCCAGCCCTTAGCGATCGGTTATTTCAACTTGAAATTAGTTCTATAAGGAACATCTTACAGATGGATGATAAAGTCTGAATCACAGAAGAATTCCCTTGACGTGAAACCCTAGTTGCACAAATGGAAACCCCAACACTTGCCAAGACTGGATAAAAGCAATTATATCTTGAAGAGAAAGAAATCTTGTTAAACACACCTCACAATCTTGATTCCTCGGTTTAGATGCACAGAGAAATATTCGGATGAAACATCTTTGAACCATGATTCAACAAAACCTGAATTGATTAACTCAAGAGTAGATAAATGTCATGTTACAGTCATTAATCCTAATCAAATGATAGGCATACTTATATGAAGAGACGCCATGATTCGAAGCCCACATATGCTAGGTTATGCCCTGGAATTCTTCACCAAAATGACCTACAACCAGTTGTTCATCAGAAGATATTAGCCATGTAACTTGGTGGAGAAGAAGTCCAAAAATGAGCATGCTCAAAAACCCTAGTTCCACAATGTTATACACCAGGAAGACCCTGAATAATCAGGCTCATTCAACACATACACCTTAAATCAACTGTAAACCCTAGCTCCCTAACTGCTGGTCTTTTGAACCTTAGGTGATCCATTTTTTATGAAAATGCGCGCTATACACATGACCTATTGGAATGATGCAGATGAATGCAAAGTCTAAACCAGAATAAGAGAAATTTAGGAGGGCAAATTTTGGGGTGCAACAACTAGCTGCTGTTTGTCATGGTCAGACGTACCAAAGACGCATGATCAAGGCTTTCAACAAAAAGATCAAGCCTTGAGTCTATCAAGCTGGTGACTTGGTGATAAAATGCATTATTGTACCACAAGGTGACCACAGAGGCAAATGGACTCCCACCTACGAAGGGCCATTTGTTGTCAAGAGAGTGTTCTCTGGCGGTGCCATGATGCTGACTACCATGGATGGTAAAGACTTCCCACATCCTATAAACGCGGACATAGTTAAAAAAATACTACGCATAAGAGACCCGCTAGGTTGACACACCTAGGAAAATAAGGGCATCCCGGCAAACCAAAAGGTTTGGGCAAAAATTAGGGATATATGCAAAAAGATTATACATCCGACAAGTTGAAAACCCGAAAATGCGACTTGGGCAAAAATGGGTATCTCGGTGGGCTGAAAACCCGAAAGGGAGGTGTAACACGGTGGGAGAACTGACTTGGTTGTTTTGCGTTTGATTGCAATTATTGCGGTTAGCAAGAGTCGCCACCGACTTTTCTTTTATCCAAAAAGGAAAGGTTGAAAAGAACAGGAAAGACCTTTGAGATTGTTTTCTTGAGTTTGGGAGGTAGATTATGAAAAGGGGAGGTATTAGCACCCTTTTTATCCGTATTTATCTACGGGCTCTTAGTTGGTTGCTAGATCACTTGCTTTTGTTAGAAAATGTGCTTTGTGTGGTTTTTGAAAGTATTTTGAAAATGTCTTTGTAATGGTTCTCGTTTCTATAAGAACGCGTACAAAGTGTTTGTTTCGAAAATAGTTCAAAGAGGTGTTTATGGAATGTGTTTCTGTTTTTGAAAGAGATTTTGAAAAGGTGTCTTCTTTGTAATGGCTCTCGTTTCTATAAGAACGCATACAAAGTGTTTGTCTTTTGAAAATGTTTCAAATGAGGTGTCGGTGTATAAAATGTTTTTGTTGTGAGCAAGCGAGCAACTAGGAGTGATCTACCTACTCAAAAGGTCTTAAATGTTCTTTTCCTCCCCCTTTAGATGTTGATCCCATACCATTGATTGATAAGAAGCCTCATCGTTGGATGTAAAGGGACGGGCGTGGGACGTTTGTATAGTCATAGAAGGAAACTTATGGGACGTTTTAGCAATGTCATTTAGGGACTAGATCATTTATCGAAGCAACATCGAGGGTCATCGAGGGACTACGATCTTTTATCGAGGTTCTTTGCTAAAACGCCCATGTTTGACGAACATGACTATTTTCTGATAGGCAACAAAATGGGATTACCCTAAGGGTGCATGTGTGAATAGTGTATTTGATTGCATGCATTTAGTCTTTGATTTTTAGGTTGTCTACTTGTCGATTTCATGTCTTGCCATACACACCCTAATTACTAACAATATATGAAAGCAATAAAAGTGTGCTAAAGTAAAGTCCTACACTATTACATTATTAAGGGGATGGGGTGTACAAATTTACCAAATGGGGATTGAAAGAAATTAAAGTCCTAATTATCTATTACAACCATATTGAAATAATGTACAAGAATTGAAATGGACTTGTTTTGTTTTATTTAAGAAATGAAATAAATTGGCTTAAGAAAATATTTTTGATCTTTTAGCTTAAAAAGAGATAAATAAAGTATGTAAGTATAAAAAAAATGTTTTTTTGGTGATTTTGGTTATTATTAAAGCTAAAATAAGATAAATAAGAGAGAAGGGAGTCAGAATCAGCACGTTGCTGAAACGAGAAGGAACAGAAGTTCTGACTCTGATACACTGCAAAAGAGAAAATGTTAGTAGGAAAGTAGAGGGTCAGAAGTTCTGGGCCTGGGTACACCAAGTTCTGAGGTTGCTGGGAATAAAGGAAAACCTAGAAGTTCTGATTGTTGAAGGGGTTCAGAAGCTATAGTGTATTTGGGAACCTAGAAGTTCATATATCACTGGCAAGTCAGAAGTTCTGGCTATTTGAGAGAGTGAGGTGATAATGCTGTTGGGTAAGGTTGTCTAGAAGTTCTGATCTAGGAGTATCGTCTGACAGATAAATGGGTAAAAATGTCCATAAATAAACCTAAAAAAAGATGCTTTTGGGGTTAGAACCCAGGACCCTTAGTACTAATGTCTTATACACACGCTTTCTACCACTAGGGTGGCTGTACATCCGGTATTAGAAGCAAAAGCATAAACATGTATCATAAAGTAAACTCTGATGATAAATTCCACCTCTTTCTCCACGCCAATCAGAGCATCTGCAGATTAGTCATTTCTCAACAAAATAGAAAATGCACACATAACATTTATGGCAGGTTTCCATCATGGTTTTAGAAACAATAATAAAAAAATATCAAGACTTTAAATCAGAAACAAGCATGTATCTACTAATCCTAATTTCCTTAGGAAGTTCTGAACTGATATTCTCCCCACTTAGGCAGAAAGTGTATGAAACCTCAGAATATGTACAACATCAGAATCAGGATGTCTACATTGTATTTTTAACATGCAAATCTAACAAGGCCCAAGTAATATGATGAGGGTCAGTAGAAGCTTACCTTGCAGCTGGAAAATGTTCAATGAGCTGGAGCCTGGTTCTGACTGCTTGTAATGTTATGATCAGCTTCCTCACGTGCTTAGCAGGCTGGAACAACCTTTATCTTAGGCTATAAATGGCTGGAAAATTCAGGAACAGCAAGAAGCAAAGTTATGACTTTTTGAGAACGTGTTACGGTCTGAAAACCGGAGTTATGATGGTTTCTAAATGTATATCAGAAGCTGTATGGATGGTTTGGTCAAGAAACACTTGAGGAAAATTGGAGTTTGAATGCAAGAATAAAAAACTAGCAGGTTTTGTATTTGTGTTTGCAGTTTCGTATTTTTGGAAATTTTAGCAAGGTTTCGAGGATTTTTCTTTTCAAGTTTCCGGCCGGCCCCCTTTCACAGTTGCAAATGAAGTTCAATTTATAGGCAAGAACTTTGCAGCTTGGAGAAGTCAAAAGTACCAACATCATGCTAGCGTGCTGACTTGTTCTTGAAGCAAGATAAAAAGTATGGTGGTTAGTATCTTTTAGCCGTGCCTAAGCTGGATTTGTAAGCATGAATTAAGGAAAAGTACCCTAATAGGCAAAAGCAAAGCATGGGCCCAACATAAACTTGTACAAAAGTTTGCTTTTTTTTCAAGGACAACAATGTACTTCTACGTCACACGTGGGGAAATCCTTTGGATAAAAAATCAAAAGTGGTTGTGAGCATTAAAAGATGATGAGATTTATCAAACCAGAAATCCTTCAATATGAGATTATGTTTCATAGTTTAATCTAGATCACAAGTTCATCATCAACGCAACTTAGAACGAACATCCAACTTCTGATCTTGGAATCTCTTTGCTTCAGCATGTTCTGTAGGAGTTCTCAGACTTTCCCAAAAGTTTGTAACACGTTTTGTAAATTCTCTTTGAATTGCCCTTTTAAATTCTGACTGGACCTATATGAAAATTGGCCCATAAGTTATAATGAAATCCTGTTTTGGAAAGGTCCGGAATTTGCTGAAAGCTTCAGTTTCATGGACGTGTCTTCAAGGATTTGTAGCTTGAAATCCAAGCATTTCTAGGAGAAGTTTTGTTCTGCAATGTTTGAGATCTCATTGAGATCTACAACTCTTATGTTGGAAGTTCTTCCATAATCAGCTTGCATCATGGTGATAATCTGGCCAGAAGTTCTGAGCTTGTCATATTTCTTAAACACTTAGAAAAATTCTAAGTGTTTAGAGTTTTGACTTTTCCAAAGTAATTTTTGACTTTAGATTATCTTGATGAAACAAAACTCATATTCTAACATGTCTTGATGAAATATGATTCTTGGAACTTGATTTTGATCCAAAAGTCAAAGTTTGATTTTTCAGCATGCAATTGACCATTTTGCCCTTGTGAACGACTTTCTTGGAAAATTTGTAATTCAAGGCTTGGAATTGGATGGAAGCAAACCTGAGGGTCCAAGATGATCCTTTGAGAAATGAGAGGGTAAATTTTGGGGTACAACAGCTGCCCCTGTTCAATCTTCTTACGCTTGAAGAGTTAGATTGGCGAATCTACCATTCGTGACTTGAAGGTGGAAGATGATTGAACACTACAGTGCCCAGAAATTTACACTCGATAATGTAGTGGTTAATTGTGTAAGGAATGGGCTTAAAGATGCTGTTTGGAAGAATGGGGGAGATTTGCCGGAGATGGGCTTGTACATGCCATCCAAAGGTGATTGTTGACAGAAAATGGACTAAGTTTGAACTTGATTTCAAATGGAAAAGAATCAGCATAAATCTTTGAAGAGACTTATCTGAAACTAGCAAAAGTATTGTATGTTGTTTGACTGGGAAGAATCAGAATAAATCTTGGAGCGATTTATCTGAACCAGAAATGTCCATTTGGAAAGTATCAGGATAAACCGTTGAGAGGTTTAAACTGAACCAAAAGAGGTCTTGAATATTCTTTAACTGGAGAGAATCAGAGTAGATCTTTGAGATATTTATTTGAACCACAGAAAGTGCCTACTAGGAAAGAATCAAAATAAATTGTTGAGAGATTTATCTGAACCAGCAGGGATTTGGAGAAGAATCGGAATAAATCATTGAGAGATTCATCTGAACCAGAGAAAACATCTGCGGGAAATAATCAGAATAAATCGTTGAGAGATTTAAACTGAACCGACAGGGATCTGGAGAAGAATTAGAACAAATCATTGAGAGATTTATCTAAACCAGAGAAGACGTCTACGGGAAAGAATTAGAATAAACTGTTGAGAGATTTAAACCAAACCGGCAGGGGTCTGAAAGAAATATCTATTATGTAGATGGTTGACCAGTCCTTTCTTGGGAATTGATCTGTAATTGACTTGTTAAAAATTTGACGATAATTTTCTGTTGATTGATCTTTCCTGAAAGATGAAAGGTTAGTTGCACGCAATGTCATGATGTATGAAATGCATGGTATAATGTCGTTTCTCAAAATAAACGAGATCGTTGTATGCATTTGTGCTGTCAATGCTATGACGTATAGATGTAATGTATGGACACGTTAATTGTTATGCTGCAAGGTTGCCAGAGTCGGGGAAAATAAATCCCTGAGTACCGTTGAGAATGAGGAGTGTAAGTCTTCATATTTTGAAGTTGAAGTGTTGATGAGTTTCCAATGTATTAAAGAGATAAAATCTGTTATGGAAGGGAAACGATGTGTATTGCTTGTGTACCTTGTGAAATCCTGCTAGGGAATCCTGAGAAACTGGGCGACTTTCATTGGGGAACCTTTGGATCGATAACCGGCAGTTTTGTTCCGTCGGGAATGTGAAAGCACTTGATACCATTAGGCTGCATACTGGAGATATGTTAGCGATCCCGTAGTGGGATGTCCCGGCTTCTGCTCTTGCTGGAAAAGTACCTGCAGGTGATTTTATGGAATAGTCTAAAGATATTATCCTATTTCTTAAAACCATTAGTGGTTGTCTTTCTATTTTCTGTTCCTCTTTTTGTTCATTTGTAAACAGTAGTCACGTTCAAATGCATATGTTCAAAAATAATCATTAGACGTTTTTGCAAACAAAACACATAAATAAAAGAAAAACAGATAGTTTTGTACTTTCAAAATTATATCTTTGTATTAACTTGAATAAGTATTTTTTGTACAACGAGACGAACATTCTAGTAAGAGAGTGTCGTCGTAGAAAATGAAAATTGATACAAAGAAAATATAACTATGTGAAATAATCCCATGGGGTTTCCATTCTGCTATAGTCTTCGTGTCTCTGAGCGTCTCATCCACTTGCTGCCTTGTCCGAAGTTGATTGGATTGATTAGACCCATTTGAGTTTGTCAATCAATGTTGAAGGTTGTCCGTAAGATGATTCAACGGGACATAGTCATACGCTTTAACTCCCTAACTTTTACCTAGACTGCCATTTTAGGTTTTCAGTCCACCAGGATACCCTTTTTTTCCCAAGCCTCCCTTTCGGGTTTTAACCTTGTCGGGCGTGCAGATTTTTTTTGTATTTTATCCCTAATTTTTGCCCGAACCTTTGTGGTTCACCGAGATGCCCTAATTTTTTCCTAGTCCAGTCGACCTAGCGGGTCTTTATTTATGTGTAGTATCTTTTGACTATGTCCGTGTTTACAGGGTGCAGAAGCTCGTCGCCATCCATAGTGGTTAAGATCATTGCTCCACCAGAGAATATGCTTTTGATCACAAATAGTCCTTCGTATGTAGGAGTCCATTTACCCTTGGGATCACCTTGTGGCAATATGATAAGCTTGATTACATAATCACCAACCTGATATACCTGACGTCTGACCATTTTGTTAAAAGCTTTGATCATACGTTTTTGGTACATCTGACCATGACAGACAGCCGTAAGCCTTTTCTCATCAATTAAATTCAACTGGTCAAGCCAAGTTTGGATCTATTTATCTTCATTCAGCCCCACATCCTTTATGATTCTCCGAGAAGGTATTTGGACTTCAATTGGTAGAACATCTTCCATTTCGTATACCAAGGAGAAGGGAGTTGCCCCTGTTGATGTTCGCGCCGTGGTACGGTAACCATGGAGGGCGAATGGTAACATCTCATGCCATTCCTTGTACGTTACTGTCATTTTTTATATGATCTTCCTAATGTTTTTATTTGCGGCTTCGACAACACCATCCATCTTTGGCCGGTAAGGAGAAGAATTATGATGCTGGATCTTGAATTGCGCGCATAGTGTGGTGATCATAGTGTTATTGAGATTTGTACCATTGTCTGTGATGATACTCTCTGGGATACCATACCGACAAATGAGATTTTATTTGATGAATCGGGCCACAACATTCTTGGTAACAAAAGCGAAAGAAGCTGCCTCAACCCACTTCGTGAAACAGTCAATGGCCACCAAGATGAAGTGGTGTCCATTAGAGGTTGTAGGTTTAACTTCTCCAATCATGTCGATGCCCCACATCGTGAATGGCCAGGGAGCAGTCAGGACATTTAGAGGAACTGGAGGCACATGTACTTTGTCAGCATAGATCTAACACTTGTGACAAGTTCGTGAATGCTGATGGCAATCTGCTTCCATGGTAGACCAGTAATACCCTGCCCGTAGGATATTTTTAGCCATCGTGTGCCCACTAGAATGGGTGCCAAAAGTTCCTTCATGTAGATCAACCATGATCTTGTCTTCCTCAACCTTGTCTATGCAATGAAGCAAAACAGAGTTGTGGTTGTGCTTGTAGAGAATGCCATTACTGATGAAGAACTTAGCAGAGAATCTTCTCAAGAACTTCTTATCATTAACTGAAGCTTCCTCCGAATACTCTTGGGCCTCGAGATACCTCTTGACTTAATGGAACCAAGGCTTGTCCACTACTTCTTCAGTATCGATCTTGTGATAGTAATCTGGTTCTCCCATCCGCTCAATGGTGATCTGGGGAGCCTCGTTACCCCATTTGAGTTTAAACATGGATGACATAGTGGCTAGCGCGTTCGCTAGTTGATTTTCCTCTCGTGGAAAATGCTCAAAGGTAATTTCCTCGAAATGTGGGATTAATGTCAACACATGTTCTTTGTAGGGGATGAGATTAGGGTGCTTTGTGTCCCATTCTCCTTTGATCTGACTGATGACTAAGGATGAATCTTGAAATACACTTAAAGATTTGATTCCCAAATCTATGGCAGCTTTGAGACCAAAAGTACACGCTTCGTATTCTGCCATATTATTGGTATAATTGAAATAAAGTCTTGCAGTGAAGGGAGTATGACATCCTTCAGGGGATATAATTACAACACCTATGCCATTGCCGAGTGCGTTGGAGGCTCCGCCAAAAACCAAGGTCCATCGGGATCCTTGTTCAGGTCCGTCATATGGTCTGAATTCTTCACAATTGTTTACCATCATGATGTCTTCATCTGGGAACTCGAATTTCATAGACTGATAGTCATCCACGGCCTGATGAGCAAGGTGATCGGCTAGCACACTGCCCTTTATTACTTTTTGGGTAGTGTACTGAATGTCGTACTCAGTCAGGATCATCTGCCACCTTGCTATTCTCCCAGAGAGGGCAGACTTCTCGAATATGTATTTAATTGGATCCATCTCGGATATCAATAAGGTAGTATGGGTCAACATATACTGTCTTAGCTGGAGAGCAGCCCATGCCAGAGCGTAATAAGTTTTCTCGAGCAGTGAATATCTGGTTTCACAGTCGGTAAACTTTTTGCTCAGGTAGTATATAGCATGCTCTTTTCGGCCAGTCACGTCATACTGCCCCATCACACACCCCATTGAATTTTCCAAGACAGTTAGATCCATGATCAAAGGTCTTCCCTCGACTGGAGGCATCAAAACAGGAGGCTCTTGAAGGTACTCTTTGATCTTGTTGAAGGAAGCTTGGCATTCATCATTCCATTTGACTACTTGATCTTTCTTCAGTAATTTTAAGATTGGTTCACAAGTAACAGTTAGGTGAGAAATGAATCTGGCGATGTAGTTTAGTCGTCCTAAGAATCCTCTGACTTCCTTCTCGGTGCGAGGAGCAAGCATTTCTTGTATTTCTTTCACCTTGGTAGGGTTCACTTCGATACCTTTACTGCTGACGATGAAGCCTAGGAGTTTACCAGACCTCACCTGAAATGTGCATGTATTCGGGTTCAACCTTAGCTTGTATTTCTTTAGCCTTTCAAATAGTTTCTGCAAATGGTCAAGATATTCCTCTTTGGTTTGAGATCTGGCTATCATGTCGTCCACATAGACCTCTATTTCGTGATGGATCATGTCGTGAAATAGAGCTACCATGGCGCGCTGATAAGTTGCCCCAGCGTTTTTTAACCCGAATGGCATAACCTTGTAACAGAACGTGCCCCACTGTGTGACGAAGGTTGTTTTCTCCATGTCCTCAGGTGCCATTTTGATTTGATTATAGCCTGAGAAACCATCCATAAATGAGAACACTTTATGCTGTGCGGTATTGTCAACCAGAATATCGATATGAGGAAGTGGGAAATCAATCTTAGGGCTTGCCCTATTCAAATCTCGATAATCCACACACATGCGTACTTTACCGTCTTTTTTAGGCACTGGAACAACATTGGAGACCCATTGTGGATAGGAGGTGACGACTAAGAATCCGGTGTTGAATTGTTTCATGACTTCAGTCTTGATCTTCTCTGACATGTCTGGCCGCATGCGACAGACTTTCTGTTTTACCAGAGGGCAGTCTTTTTTTGTCGGTAGACGATGGACCACGATATCAGCATCAAGTCCTGGCATGTCTTCGTATGATCAGGAAAAGAATTCAACATAGTCATGTAGTAACTGAGTTAAGCGCTTCTTGACACTAGGTTCCAGATTGGCATCCACCTTGACTTCTTTCTTGTCCTCTTTGATACCCAAGTTAAATGTGTCAACCGGTTCTTCGTGGGGCTGTATGGTCCTTTCTTCCTGTTGTAGTAACCTGGCTAGTTCCCCTGGCACTTCACAATCTTTCTCACCTTCGTCTTCGGCTTGGTAGATCATATTTTCAAAGTCACAATAGGCCATAGCAGGATTGTTACCCATGGGATCTTGAGTGGATGTGGATCTGCATTTTGATATGTGAGTGTGTGTAAGAGCATAGCTATTATTGAAAAAAATAAACATGTAGAAAAATAAAAACAAAGAGCGTAAAGTTTGCATGCAAAAACGTCCATGATTCATTGATGACATATGAAAATGAAGTAACAACCCTTACAAATGGACCATTGTGCCAAGACACAAGGTTTTAAAAGTCTCAAATGTTTAATCATTACAAGTCCGATAAAAATTTAAAGACAATTACTGTTGGATAAAAGTAATTGGGACAAAATCTTTGGCTTCCCAGTTGGTGAGTCCTCCGTCGATAGTTGGGAAAGTCCATTCTTCCAGGTCGCAGTTGTCATCACTATCTTCCACTGCGTTGACTCCATGCTTACTGATCCGCAAAGGTGGTCCCCCGACATGAGCATGACGAATAGCTTTCTGGGATCCTGAAGTAAAACCCAGACCAAATTTGTCATACTTGTAGGGGATATCCGGGAGTTGGCCCCAAATAGTACACCCACCTTCTTCAACCACTGCATTGGCATCTTTCAGAGAAGGCATCTTTAGCGGAGGTCTGGTAATCTTCGGGACTTGGGAAACAGTCTTGGTTGCCATAACGGTTTTTGAGACTTCCTCGAAATGCTGACATGGAGTTTCAATGAATTCACCATCCATTTCCACGTATTTGAAGGAGTTAAGGTGACTGACCATATACTCCTCCTCTCCATGGACAGTAATGATTTTCCCCTTGGTTGGGTATTTCAGCATCTGATGTAATATACAGGTGACGACACCAGCGTCATGAATCCAAGGTCGGCCCAATAAACAGGAATAAAAAGGGCGAATATCCATTACATAGAAATTTGAATCAAAGATTTGAGTTCCAACTTTAATGGGGATTGTTGTACCCCAAAATTTGCCCTCCCATATTCATCAAGAAATTGCCAAGTCAAGGTCACAAAATTCCCCCAGGGTTGTGCAGCTCAACTGTCTCCTATACAGTTAAAACTAGGGTTTGAGTTCTGGTCAAGCAAATGAACTTTTCAAAGGCCCAATCAAGTCTCATATGCTTACAAAGATGGTCAAGTATCCTCATGTCAAGTTTCAAGGCATTCAGCTCAAAATTGCACAGTCAAAACCCTAGATTGCACTACAGTCAACTGTAGGGGCAAAATGGTCATTTGACAGCCAAAAGTTCAAATTTTTGGTCAACATATCATTTTGAAGCCACAAACATCATTTGATCAATGCTTGATCATGATTCTCAAAATCTGGCTCAGAAAATCATCAAGATGCAAAAGTTGCTATATTTGGACAGCTGAAAAAGTCAACTGAAATTGACCAAGGCATAACTTTCACATGGATTATCAGAAAAATGCCATCCAAAGCTCATTTTGAAGAGAAAGACATTTCCTACAATTCATCTTCATGTTCCAAGTCCAAGAAATGCTCTCATAAAAAGTTATCAATTTCAACATTATAGGTCATTTTCAAAAGTCAACAAAAAGGGACTTTAAGTCAAAGGCCATAACTCGAGATTGGTAAATCAAAATGACATGGGACCAAAGGCATTGGTTAAAGGACTCAAAGACCTTTCCAAAATGTCCAAGAATATGTGAAAAGCTTAAAAATTGACCAAGTTATGCCTTGTGGAAGTTGGGAAATTTTTGGGAATTTTGAAAAGTCAACATTGATGCAAAAGGCCTAAATTTGCTATTGGGCCCATTTTCCTTCCAAGTTTCTTCATGCCAAGCCTATGCACGACCACTAGGCCCAAAGGGAAGTATTTTCATATTTTTTAATTATTTATTTGAATTTATATTAATTTATATTCATTTAAATCATTTTAATACATGAAAAATATAAACCTAACCTAAAAAAATCTTTTTATGCACATAATACTATATCTAACAGTGCTGGACAACTCAATGGGGTGTGTGCTGGGGCAGCATGACGAGTCTGGCCGAAAAGAGCATGCCATTTATTACCTTAGCAAAAAGTTTACCGACTGTGAGACCCGATACTCCCTGCTTGAGAAAACTTGTTGCGCTTTGGTATGGACTGCTCGCCGGCTGAGACAGTATATGCTAACTCACACTACCTTGTTGATCTCAAAGATGGATCCTATAAAGTACATATTCGAAAAGCCTGCTCTGTCTGGGAGAATTGCAAGATGGCAAATGATCTTGACGGAATACGACATTCAGTACACGACCCAGAAAGCCATCAAGGGAAGTGTATTGACAGACCACTTGGCACATCAGGCCGTAGATGACTACCAGTCAATGAACTTCGAGTTTCCAGACGAGAGCATCATGATAGTGACAGATTGTGAAGTACCTGGACCGGATGAAGGACCTGAACCAGGATCCCGATGGTCTATGCACTTTGACGGAGCCTCCAATGCTTTGGGAAATGGTATCGGCGCCATAATCATCTCTCCACAAGGTACTCATACTCCACTCACTGCCCGGCTATGTTTCAACTGTACCAACAACATGGCGGAGTATGAGGCGTGCATCATGGGTCTTCAAGCTGCGATCGACCTAAGGATTAAGTTTCTGAGTGTTTTCGGAGATTCCGCTCTCGTGATCAATCAGATCAAAGGAGAGTGGGATACGAAACATCCAAACCTTATTCCTTATAGAGAATGTGTATTGACCTTGATCCCCCACTTTACAGAGATAACCTTTGAACATTTTCCAAGAGAAGAGAATCAGCTGGCGGACGCGTTAGCTACAATGGCTTCTATGTTCAAAGTTAAATGGGACAATGAGGCTCCCCGGATCATCATCTGGAAACTGGACGAACCGGCATACTGTTGCGATCTCGAGACTGAGTTGGTGACTGAGAAGCCTTGGTACCATGAGGTGAAGAGATATTTGGAAACTCAGGAATACCCGGAAGGTGCCTCTGTCAATGATAAGAAATTCCTGAGGAGGTTCGCAGCAAAGTTCTTCCTTAGCAACGGCATCTTGTACAAGCGAAACCATGATTCAACCTTACTGCGTTGTGTGGATAAGACTGAAGCAGAAAGGATCATGGAAGAGCTACATGAAGGGACCTTTGGTACGCATTCCAGTGGACATACTATGGCTAAGAAAATCCTTCGGGCAGGGTATTACTGGTCCACAATGGAAGCTGACTGCTACCAACATTCCAGGACATGCCACAAGTGCCAGATTTATGCAGACAAGGTGCATGTTCCTCCAGTTCCCCTGAATGTTCTGACTGCGCCTTGGCCGTTTGCAATGTGGGGCATAGACATGATCGGTAAGATTAAATCTACGGCATCTAATGGGCATCGCTTCATCCTAGTGGAGATTGATTACTTTAAGAAGTGGGTCGAAGCAGCATCCTATGCTACGGTAACCAAGACTGTTGTGGCACGGTTCATTCGGCACAACCTGATCTGTCGGTATGGTGTCCCAGAGAGAATTATTACAGACAACGGTACCAATCTGAATAACAAGATGATCGCTGAGCTCTGCGAACAGTTCAAAATACAACACCATAATTCTTCTCCTTACAGACCGAAGATGAATGGGGCTGTAGAAGCAGCAAATAAGAACATCAAGAAAATCGTGCAGAAGATGACAGTGACCTATAAAGATTGGAACGAGATGTTACCGTTCGCTCTACATGGGTACCGTACCTCAGCCAGGACGTCAACCGGGGCAACTCCTTTCTCTCTGGTTTATGGTATGGAGGCAGTCTTGCCGATCGAAGTGCAAATACCCTCTCTCCGGATAATGAAGGATGCAAACCTGAACGAGGAGGATTGGATCCAGACACGACTTGATCAACTAAACCTCATTGATGAAAAGAGACTTGCTGCTATCTGCCATGGTCAGACGTATCAGAAACGGATGATCAGGGCATTTAACAAAAAGGTCAGACCACAGGAATATCAAGTTAGGGATCTGGTAATCAAACGAATCATCCTTCCTCAGAGTGATCCAAGGGGCAAATGGACCCCTACGTACGAAGGGCCATTTGTGGTTAAGCATGTGTTCTCAGGAGGAGCCATGATATTGACCAACATGGATGGTGACGACCTTCCTCACCCCGCCAATGTAGACATAGTAAAAAGATACTACGCATGAAAAAAGGCCCGCTAGGCTGACATGCCTAGGCAAAAATTAGAGCTTCCCGTCGAACCAAAAGGGTTCGGGCAAAATGAAGGGATGAAAATGAAAAATCTGTACACCCGGCAAGTCGAAAACCTGAAAAGGCGGCTTGGGCAAAAATGGGTATCCCGGTGGACTGAAAACCCGAAAGGGCGGTCCAGGCAAAAATTAGGGATAAAAGCGTAATACTATGTCTCATTGATCACTTTGTATCCAGAATCCGGTATCTACATCAAGTTCAGACGGCATCGATCAGTCAGCTTCACCGTCAACCAAGGTCATCAAGTGATGAGACGCTCGGAGTTATAAAGGCAATAGCAGAGTTGAAACCCAGTGGGATCATTCATTTCACACAGCTGTTTTATTTTCTTTTGTACAAAACTTGTATAAACTCTTTTGTTCGGCGGCATCCTCTTACTAGGACGCCAGCCTCTTGTACACAAAACGCCTATTTTCAGGCCATTCAAAAATCAATACAAATATACTTTTTCGGTTAAACGTGCCAATTGTTTTTCTTTTTCTATTTTGTTTTACGAAGAATGTCCAAGGTTCAATTTGTGATATATGCATTGACAATAATCTGCTAACTCATGAATACTTGCATACGAAACAAGGATTAATTACAGGTGACACTAGAAACAGGGGCAATAAAGAGTTGTCCAAGCAATCTAATTGTTCTGTCCTCCAAGGTACCAAGGTAGGTTCAGCCAAAGAACATGACCAGCACATCTTAATTACCCAGAGAGTAAGTCAGCAGTCAGTACATTCTTCTCCAAGCAGAGTTATCAAATCTCAAGGAAGTTGGGTATCCTCCAGTAGAGCTCAATACTTCCCCAGCAGCATACACACTCATAACAAGCATCCCCGGCAGTCTTGGTCTAAAGATTGTTCCCCGACGGTATATCAACATTCAAAGGAATCACTTCCCCCGCAGTTCAAAACTTCCCCAAGAAAGTCCAATCTAGTTCCCCAGGAAAGTTGGAATCCATCTCTCCAAGCAGTAAGCTTATCCCCAGTAGATTCTGGAAGCTTATCCCTCTCAGAGCACGAACGCGTCGTCCGACTTTATTCAAAGAGTTATTTCCTCAACAGGATATAACTAGGTTATCCTCAGCCAAAAGCCACGGAAAGAGCGTCCCCGACGAAGTTCTCTTATCCCCAGCGAAGTCTATTCATACTTCCAATACAACAAGGATATCCCCAGCAAATTATTATCAACTTCCGCAGAGCATCCCTCTCCCCACAGAATATTGCTTCCCAGTATGGTCGCTAGAGTATTTTTCTCCCTGCAGAATCTGCCATTTGCCAAGTCTATTCCTCAACGGAGTCATCTTCTCCTACCGGTATTCTCGCAGCTATCATCCCCAACGGAAGTAAAAGCGTACTCTTCAATATCAGCCCAGGATATGACTTCCCGGCACCCGTCAAGGATTTACATTCCTAGACGAAAATATACATTCTTAAACATCACATACATCATTACAGCATGCGTAGACGCATCATATCATACAAATCTCATTTATGTTGAGAACGTCATTGCTTGATCCATATCATGCATTGCATATGACTGACTTTTACCTTTCAGGAAAGATTCAGTTAAATTCTCAAGACCTAGACCGGTTCAGTTAATCGACTCTAAAGATTTCTTATCCAGTCCAAGGCCTTCTCTAGTCCAGCTAAATCGACTCCCAACAGATTTTTCTGATGAAGACTCAGTAGAAGTTTTTAGGTTTTTCTCAGACGTTCGAGATTATAATGTCCTATGGTTCCCTCTCCGATGGTGCGTGAGGTGATAATTCCCTTTTAGGTTATAATGGTTCCCTCTCCGATGGTGCGTGAGGTGATAATTCCCTTTTAGGTTATAATGGTTCCCTCTCCGATGGTGCGTGAGGTGATAATTCCCTTTTAGGTTATAATGGTTCCCTCTCCGATGGTGCGTGAGGTGATAATTCCCTTTTAGGTTATAATGGTTCCCTCTCCGATGGTGCGTGAGGTGATAATTCCCTTTTAGGTTATAATGGTTCCCTCTCCGATGGTGCATGAGGTGATAATTCCCTTTTAGGTTATAATGGTTCCCTCTCCGATGGTGCGTGAGGTGATAATTCCCTTTTAGGTTATAATGGTTCCCTCTCCGATGGTGCGTGAGGTGATAATTCCCTTTTAGGTTATAATGGTTCCCTCTCCGATGGTGCGTGAGGTGATAATTCCCTTTTAGGATATAATTTCCTATGGTTCTCTCCCCGACGGCGCGTGAGATGTAATTCCCTTTCAGATTATAATTTCCTTTGGTTCTCTTCCCGATCCTGCGAAGATGGTAATTCCCACCAAGATTTGCTCAACGAGCGTTGTTGAAGTTAAAGTCACCCAAGGTTCTCTCAGCGTTCATGCTAAGGTAGTAACCATCCCTGGTTCATTCATCACCTTTTGAAGATCCAGACTCAGCTCCTGTAACCAGTCATGACACATCTATACCAACCATCTGAAAACCAGTTCTTGCAACGTGTCAGGTACTCATTTTTCTTTTGCAGGTATGCAGGTTCTCGCTAAGGAATCTCTTACGCGACCAACATCCAGGTGGCATCTATAAGCCCATCATCCTATTCATCAACCTCTAAATGGCATCTATAAGCCCATTCCCACCACACTGCTACTATGTGAGCGCAAATTTCTGGGCACTCTAGTGTCCAATCATCTTCTACCTTCGGATTACGAAAGGCACGTCAGCCAATCTGCATCCTCAGGTCTAAGAAGATTGAACAGGGGCAACTGTTGTACCCCAAAATTTGCCCTCCCATAATTCTTCAAGAAAATGCCAAGTCAAGCTTCAAAGTTCCCCAAGGGTTGCACAGTGCAAAGGTCTCCTGAACAGTCAAAACTAGGGTTTGTGTTCTGATCAAGAAAATGAAGTTTCCAAAGGTCCAATCAAGTCTCACATGCCTACAAATATGGTCAAGCATCCTCATACAAAGTTTCAAGGCTTTCAGCATAAAATTGCACAGTCAAAAACCCTAATTGCACTACAGTCAACTGCAGGGGCAAAATGGTCATTTGGCAGTCAAAAGTTCAAATTTTTGGTCAACATATTATTTTGAAGCCACAAACATCATTTGATCAATGCTTGATCATGATTCTCAAAGTTTGGCTCAGAAATCATAAGGATGCAAAAGTTTCCTTATTTGGACAGCTGAAAAAGTCAACTGTAAATTGACCAGGGCATAACTTTCACATGGATTATCAGAAGAATTCCATCCAAAGCTCATTTTGAAGAGAAAGACATTTCCTACAACTAATATTCATACTTCAAGTCCAAGAAATGCTCTCACAAAAAGTTATCAATTTCAACATTATAGGTCATCTTCAAAAGTCAACAAAAAGGGACTTTAAGTCAAAGGCCATAACTTGAGATTGGTAAATCAAAATGACATGGGACCAAAGGCATTGGTTAGAGGACTCAAAGACCTTTCCAAAATGTCTAAGAACATGAGAAAAGCTTAAAAATTGAGCAAGTTATGCCTTGTGGAAGTTGGGAAAGTTTTGGATATTTTGAAAAGTCAACATTGATTCAAATGACCTAAAATTGCTAATGGGCCCATTTTTCTTCCATAATTCATCATCCATGACATATGCACGACTACTTGGCCCAAAGGGAAGTCTTTATTCATTTTTTATTTATTTATTTGAATTTTTATTTATAATAATTCATTTAAATCAAAATAAATGTATGAAAAATGCTAACCTAAGTTTTCCAATCTTTTTGTACATGTTTTATCCTCAAGATTTCGTGCATATGCAAATAAGGAAAGATTTGGATTGAATTGATCTTAATTGGTACAAAAGCACATGGAAAATATTTGGTTAAAGATCTTGAAAATCAAATTTTCAAAACCATCATTGCAAGAGATTTGGATCAATATTCTTAACCTAATTCACTACTACATATGCAAGGATCACAACCCTAATGCTGAGGACGATCAAGCTGCGCTAGAAACCATTGATAAAACTTGAAATTTTGGCAAAGAAATTCAAAACTGCAAACTCACTTCCAGGGCGATTCAAGGCATAATAACTGTTTCATTAGCTTCCTCAAGCATTATAGGACGTATCCCAATCAAGAACCTTCATCAAAACGCCCAGAATTGGTAACATGAACCGCCCCTGTACAGAAAAAAAATCCATGATCGTATTTTAACATCTAGGAATTCTCATGGCATTCTAATTGTTGATTTACATTCCTTATGTTATTCTGAAGCTAACCCATATATTTAATTGCATTTTTATGTGCCATACGCGATTTCACCATTGATGATTTTTAGGGTTTACAGAGCTTCAAATTAGGGGTTTCAAGATGAGGCAAAATTAGAACACCACAGGGCCATGATTGTGATCAGCACATTTGGACGAAGACAATGGGACTCTCGCGCTCAATTTATGAGTGTCTGAGGGCTAATCGCTATTTTCCCTAAAGATGCCTAAAAGAACGCGTAGAAAAACGTTGCCTAATGTTTTGTATTTCAGGGACAATGAAGAAGACAACCTCGTGGCAAGACGTGATAGGCCAGTTCAAATTTCGCGCGCGTTGGTGGCCACTGACTTTCTTTTCTTTGATAATGTTTGTTAACTATTATATATCAAACGCGTGTGTAGTGGCTCAGTGGCAAGCAGGGTTGTTGGTAAGGTACGTGACCTGGGTTCAAGCCCCAGGTCTTCATTGTTTCAATATTATTTTTCAATTTACAATCCCATGCAGTGCCAACATCAAGACGCACCATACACCCTCCAGATCAAATCGCCCACGTGCATATTGGAATCAAATCAAAGGCTCAGAATTGGGGAACACCATAAACTCTGGTCAACGCGCCAGCATACTCCCTGAAAAGTCAAAAGGGCCAGCAAGGTCATTGGGCCTGAATTACTAAGGCCAAACCTCCATATTGGGGTCTGAACCCCCAGGTTTGCATATTTTTTTATTTTCTTTACCTTTTTTGTATTATTATTTTTTACTTCTTTTAATTATTATTTGTTTAGTTAATTAATTATTTTCACAAAAATACAAAATATCATAAAAAAATCAGAAAAGAGTTAAAACAATAAATAATTTTTATTTTAGTATTTTCTTAAATAAATTTGCATGTAATTAAACTTAGTTTTAAATTAGGTTGTAATTTTAATTCTTTTCATAATAAAATCTAAAAAAAACATAGAATTAGGTTTAATTAATAATTTCTCATCTTTTTATTTTTTTTCTTTCATAAATAATTAAATAGTTAAATATTTATTTTTAATTGCATGTAAAAATTAGGGTTAATTTTAGGTTAAAAAAAAACTTCAATATTTTTTTTTAATAAATTAAAATAATTAGGATTAGGGTTTGCATCTTATTTTAATTTCAATTAATTCCTTTTTCATATTAAATCCTAAAATACTAAAAACACCAAAAACAAGTCCTTTCTTTCTTTTAGCTTTAATTAATTAATTAATTTCATCATGTAATTTAATTTTGCAAAAGGGTCCAACGCCCTCGTTTTAATTCTTATTAATTCGCATTTATTTTATTTCATTATAATACTTATGTATCTCTCCCGAAGCCATGTAAATTACTCGCATTTTTAATTCTTTTACTTTCTTTATTTTTCTGTCAAATCGGGTCCTGGTTAATTTTGGCGATGTGGACCCGCGCCTTTTGTAATAGCTTAGAATTTACTTTCCTTGCAACTTTTTAACTGTTAATCAAATGACATGAAAGAATGTATAGATAAAATAAAAACAAGCGTAGAACACCAATAACATGACGAGATAAATGCAAAATGAAAACGACACACGAATCGCACACACCACCCCTAGGGTACGCCTCACTGTTGCCTTGCCTCGAAAGGTGATCGTCGAGTAGAGGATGTCTTAGTAAGTCCTCATGATCCGGGAACCTGGCATGAGGGTAGCTTCTAAGGTGTCTTCCTATTGCTCTGGTGATCACCACGTCCCGAACCTTCGAATTGACCCGAACACCTCCAACGGTGGTGCTACCTACCTCTCAATGGTGGGATGGCACTACTTTAAAGGACATTTACACAGACGAATTCCTTAGGGTAGGTAGGTTCTCGTAGATACTTGCTCTAAATTTCAAAACAAAACAAAATACTTTTCACACCAACACATTTTCAAAAAGCTTTCGAAAGCAATTTTTCAAACACTCTTGAGGACTGATACAAGAGTCGAACTGAAATTTTCAAAGAAACTTTTTAAAACCCACAATTGAAAAGCAAACAAACCATTTTTGAAAACACAATGAGCAAGTATCTAAGAGCCCATGGATAACCATGGATAGAAAGGGTGCTAACACCTTCCCTTTCTATAATCTACCTCCCGAACCGAGAGCAATCTCTATACGGAATTTTTCTGTGCTTTTGTCCTTTCCATTTGGAGAAAATAAAAGACGGTGGCGACTCTTGCTTCCGCGACATTTCGCGAACCAGCGTTAAACAGTCAGTTCCAGATCCACCGATCACACTTACCTTCCAAGAAACTCATATGACCAATACTTAAGGCTCTTTGCCAATTTTAATCCAATCAAACACTTTCGAACATCTTGAATTCAAATCAAACTTCAAATCTAAATCACACTTGCATATTCAATGAAATCCTAACTTCAATCTTGAATCCAAATCAACTTGCATGATAAGTAATTCGAATAGTCAATAAGATCTTGATCCTAAAAAATTCACAACCTCGCCTTTTGTATCATGCCTCATATTCCACGATTCAATCCATAAGTCTCTTATCTCGACAAGGTCCTTCCCTAATTGACGACCTTAAATCATCAAAGATGTACATAAATGATAATGAAAGAATATGATCAAGATTAATATGAAACCTTATTTCCCCTGATCTTCAATTACCTGAATATTTATCAACGGATAGAAACCCTGATTTTTAATGAAATTTTCCTTTTTTGAACTAATATTTATTTTCCTTTTTCCATACCATTATTCAAATGCAACTTGAATGGCTAACACATATTAGATGAAAGTTCGAGGGAGACCTTGGTCCAAAAGTTATTTGTTCAAAGCTTACTTTAACCGAAGTCAACAGATCTTATCCACGTATCTTGAACTTGGTCCATGATTATGTATCTCAAAGTCTCATAAGAGCTTGTACGCCCATCAACCAAGTATGCCATTTTGAACAAAACCCTGCCTTGAATGCCTTGAACCTTGAATTACTTTGCATGAATTCTTCCACGAGAAGCCTACTTCAATCCAAGTCTGCTCGCATCGCAGATAACAAATGACAATGATGAGGACAATAATTGCCTTGGTTAAGGAGAAGTCCACGAATTCATATCTTAGGTCATGAACCGCGCTTCACAATTTAATCCCCAGCCCTTAGCGATCGGTTATTTCAACTTGAAATTAGTTCTATAAGGAACATCTTACAGATGGATGATAAAGTCTGAATCACAGAAGAATTCCCTTGACGTGAAACCCTAGTTGCACAAATGGAAACCCCAACACTTGCCAAGACTGGATAAAAGCAATTATATCTTGAAGAGAAAGAAATCTTGTTAAACACACCTCACAATCTTGATTCCTCGGTTTAGATGCACAGAGAAATATTCGGATGAAACATCTTTGAACCATGATTCAACAAAACCTGAATTGATTAACTCAAGAGTAGATAAATGTCATGTTACAGTCATTAATCCTAATCAAATGATAGGCATACTTATATGAAGAGACGCCATGATTCGAAGCCCACATATGCTAGGTTATGCCCTGGAATTCTTCACCAAAATGACCTACAACCAGTTGTTCATCAGAAGATATTAGCCATGTAACTTGGTGGAGAAGAAGTCCAAAAATGAGCATGCTCAAAAACCCTAGTTCCACAATGTTATACACCAGGAAGACCCTGAATAATCAGGCTCATTCAACACATACACCTTAAATCAACTGTAAACCCTAGCTCCCTAACTGCTGGTCTTTTGAACCTTAGGTGATCCATTTTTTATGAAAATGCGCGCTATACACATGACCTATTGGAATGATGCAGATGAATGCAAAGTCTAAACCAGAATAAGAGAAATTTAGGAGGGCAAATTTTGGGGTGCAACAACTAGCTGCTGTTTGTCATGGTCAGACGTACCAAAGACGCATGATCAAGGCTTTCAACAAAAAGATCAAGCCTTGAGTCTATCAAGCTGGTGACTTGGTGATAAAATGCATTATTGTACCACAAGGTGACCACAGAGGCAAATGGACTCCCACCTACGAAGGGCCATTTGTTGTCAAGAGAGTGTTCTCTGGCGGTGCCATGATGCTGACTACCATGGATGGTAAAGACTTCCCACATCCTATAAACGCGGACATAGTTAAAAAAATACTACGCATAAGAGACCCGCTAGGTTGACACACCTAGGAAAATAAGGGCATCCCGGCAAACCAAAAGGTTTGGGCAAAAATTAGGGATATATGCAAAAAGATTATACATCCGACAAGTTGAAAACCCGAAAATGCGACTTGGGCAAAAATGGGTATCTCGGTGGGCTGAAAACCCGAAAGGGAGGTGTAACACGGTGGGAGAACTGACTTGGTTGTTTTGCGTTTGATTGCAATTATTGCGGTTAGCAAGAGTCGCCACCGACTTTTCTTTTATCCAAAAAGGAAAGGTTGAAAAGAACAGGAAAGACCTTTGAGATTGTTTTCTTGAGTTTGGGAGGTAGATTATGAAAAGGGGAGGTATTAGCACCCTTTTTATCCGTATTTATCTACGGGCTCTTAGTTGCTTGCTAGATCACTTGCTTTTGTTAGAAAATGTGCTTTGTGTGGTTTTTGAAAGTATTTTGAAAATGTCTTTGTAATGGTTCTCGTTTCTATAAGAACGCGTACAAAGTGTTTGTTTCGAAAATAGTTCAAAGAGGTGTTTATGGAATGTGTTTCTGTTTTTGAAAGAGATTTTGAAAAGGTGTCTTCTTTGTAATGGCTCTCGTTTCTATAAGAACGCATACAAAGTGTTTGTCTTTTGAAAATGTTTCAAATGAGGTGTCGGTGTATAAAATGTTTTTGTTGTGAGCAAGCGAGCAACTAGGAGTGATCTACCTACTCAAAAGGTCTTAAATGTTCTTTTCCTCCCCCTTTAGATGTTGCTCCCATACCATTGATTGATAAGAAGCCTCATCGTTGGATGTAAAGGGACGGGCGTGGGACGTTTGTATAGTCATAGAAGGAAACTTATGGGACGTTTTAGCAATGTCATTTAGGGACTAGATCATTTATCGAAGCAACATCGAGGGTCATCGAGGGACTACGATCTTTTATCGAGGTTCTTTGCTAAAACGCCCATGTTTGACGAACATGACTATTTTCTGATAGGCAACAAAATGGGATTACCCTAAGGGTGCATGTGTGAATAGTGTATTTGATTGCATGCATTTAGTCTTTGATTTTTAGGTTGTCTACTTGTCGATTTCATGTCTTGCCATACACACCCTAATTACTAACAATATATGAAAGCAATAAAAGTGTGCTAAAGTAAAGTCCTACACTATTACATTATTAAGGGGATGGGTGTACAAATTTACCAAATGGGGATTGAAAGAAATTAAAGTCCTAATTATCTATTACAACCATATTGAAATAATGTACAAGAATTGAAATGGACTTGTTTTGTTTTATTTAAGAAATGAAATAAATTGGCTTAAGAAAATATTTTTGATCTTTTAGCTTAAAAAGAGATAAATAAAGTATGTAAGTATAAAAAAAATGTTTTTTTGGTGATTTTGGTTATTATTAAAGCTAAAATAAGATAAATAAGAGAGAAGGGAGTCAGAATCAGCACGTTGCTAAAACGAGAAGGAACAGAAGTTCTGACTCTGATACACTGCAAAAGAGAAAATGTTAGTAGGAAAGTAGAGGGTCAGAAGTTCTGGGCCTGGGTACACCAAGTTCTGAGGTTGCTGGGAATAAAGGAAAACCTAGAAGTTCTGATTGTTGAAGGGGTTCAGAAGCTATAGTGTATTTGGGAACCTAGAAGTTCATATATCACTGGCAAGTCAGAAGTTCTGGCTATTTGAGAGAGTGAGGTGATAATGCTGTTGGGTAAGGTTGTCTAGAAGTTCTGATCTAGGAGTATCGTCTGACAGATAAATGGGTAAAAATGTCCATAAATAAACCTAAAAAAAGATGCTTTTGGGGTTAGAACCCAGGACCCTTAGTACTAATGTCTTATACACACGCTTTCTACCACTAGGGTGGCTGTACATCCGGTATTAGAAGCAAAAGCATAAACATGTATCATAAAGTAAACTCTGATGATAAATTCCACCTCTTTCTCCACGCCAATCAGAGCATCTGCAGATTAGTCATTTCTCAACAAAATAGAAAATGCACACATAACATTTATGGCAGGTTTCCATCATGGTTTTAGAAACAATAATAAAAAAATATCAAGACTTTAAATCAGAAACAAGCATGTATCTACTAATCCTAATTTCCTTAGGAAGTTCTGAACTGATATTCTCCCCACTTAGGCAGAAAGTGTATGAAACCTCAGAATATGTACAACATCAGAATCAGGATGTCTACATTGTATTTTTAACATGCAAATCTAACAATGCCCAAGTAATATGATGAGGGTCAGTAGAAGCTTACCTTGCAGCTGGAAAATGTTCAATGAGCTGGAGCCTGGTTCTGACTGCTTGTAATGTTATGATCAGCTTCCTCACGTGCTTAGCAGGCTGGAACAACCTTTATCTTAGGCTATAAATGGCTGGAAAATTCAGGAACAGCAAGAAGCAAAGTTATGACTTTTTGAGAACGTGTTACGGTCTGAAAACCGGAGTTATGATGGTTTCTAAATGTATATCAGAAGCTGTATGGATGGTTTGGTCAAGAAACACTTGAGGAAAATTGGAGTTTGAATGCAAGAATAAAAAACTAGCAGGTTTTGTATTTGTGTTTGCAGTTTCGTATTTTTGGAAATTTTAGCAAGGTTTCGAGGATTTTTCTTTTCAAGTTTCCGGCCGGCCCCCTTTCACAGTTGCAAATGAAGTTCAATTTATAGGCAAGAACTTTGCAGCTTGGAGAAGTCAAAAGTACCAACATCATGCTAGCGTGCTGACTTGTTCTTGAAGCAAGATAAAAAGTATGGTGGTTAGTATCTTTTAGCCGTGCCTAAGCTGGATTTGTAAGCATGAATTAAGGAAAAGTACCCTAATAGGCAAAAGCAAAGCATGGGCCCAACATAAACTTGTACAAAAGTTTGCTTTTTTTTCAAGGACAACAATGTACTTCTACGTCACACGTGGGGAAATCCTTTGGATAAAAAATCAAAAGTGGTTGTGAGCATTAAAAGATGATGAGATTTATCAAACCAGAAATCCTTCAATATGAGATTATGTTTCATAGTTTAATCTAGATCACAAGTTCATCATCAACGCAACTTAGAACGAACATCCAACTTCTGATCTTGGAATCTCTTTGCTTCAGCATGTTCTGTAGGAGTTCTCAGACTTTCCCAAAAGTTTGTAACACGTTTTGTAAATTCTCTTTGAATTGCCCTTTTAAATTCTGACTGGACCTATATGAAAATTGGCCCATAAGTTATAATGAAATCCTGTTTTGGAAAGGTCCGGAATTTGCTGAAAGCTTCAGTTTCATGGACGTGTCTTCAAGGATTTGTAGCTTGAAATCCAAGCATTTCTAGGAGAAGTTTTGTTCTGCAATGTTTGAGATCTCATTGAGATCTACAACTCTTATGTTGGAAGTTCTTCCATAATCAGCTTGCATCATGGTGATAATCTGGCCAGAAGTTCTGAGCTTGTCATATTTCTTAAACACTTAGAAAAATTCTAAGTGTTTAGAGTTTTGACTTTTCCAAAGTAATTTTTGACTTTAGATTATCTTGATGAAACAAAACTCATATTCTAACATGTCTTGATGAAATATGATTCTTGGAACTTGATTTTGATCCAAAAGTCAAAGTTTGATTTTTCAGCATGCAATTGACCATTTTGCCCTTGTGAACGACTTTCTTGGAAAATTTGTAATTCAAGGCTTGGAATTGGATGGAAGCAAACCTGAGGGTCCAAGATGATCCTTTGAGAAATGAGAGGGTAAATTTTGGGGTACAACAGCTGCCCCTGTTCAATCTTCTTACGCTTGAAGAGTTAGATTGGCGAATCTACCATTCGTGACTTGAAGGTGGAAGATGATTGAACACTACAGTGCCCAGAAATTTACACTCGATAATGTAGTGGTTAATTGTGTAAGGAATGGGCTTAAAGATGCTGTTTGGAAGAATGGGGGAGATTTGCCGGAGATGGGCTTGTACATGCCATCCAAAGGTGATTGTTGACAGAAAATGGACTAAGTTTGAACTTGATTTCAAATGGAAAAGAATCAGCATAAATCTTTGAAGAGACTTATCTGAAACTAGCAAAAGTATTGTATGTTGTTTGACTGGGAAGAATCAGAATAAATCTTGGAGCGATTTATCTGAACCAGAAATGTCCATTTGGAAAGTATCAGGATAAACCGTTGAGAGGTTTAAACTGAACCAAAAGAGGTCTTGAATATTCTTTAACTGGAGAGAATCAGAGTAGATCTTTGAGATATTTATTTGAACCACAGAAAGTGCCTACTAGGAAAGAATCAAAATAAATTGTTGAGAGATTTATCTGAACCAGCAGGGATTTGGAGAAGAATCGGAATAAATCATTGAGAGATTCATCTGAACCAGAGAAAACATCTGCGGGAAATAATCAGAATAAATCGTTGAGAGATTTAAACTGAACCGACAGGGATCTGGAGAAGAATTAGAACAAATCATTGAGAGATTTATCTAAACCAGAGAAGACGTCTACGGGAAAGAATTAGAATAAACTGTTGAGAGATTTAAACCAAACCGGCAGGGGTCTGAAAGAAATATCTATTATGTAGATGGTTGACCAGTCCTTTCTTGGGAATTGATCTGTAATTGACTTGTTAAAAATTTGACGATAATTTTCTGTTGATTGATCTTTCCTGAAAGATGAAAGGTTAGTTGCACGCAATGTCATGATGTATGAAATGCATGGTATAATGTCGTTTCTCAAAATAAACGAGATCGTTGTATGCATTTGTGCTGTCAATGCTATGACGTATAGATGTAATGTATGGACACGTTAATTGTTATGCTGCAAGGTTGCCAGAGTCGGGGAAAATAAATCCCTGAGTACCGTTGAGAATGAGGAGTGTAAGTCTTCATATTTTGAAGTTGAAGTGTTGATGAGTTTCCAATGTATTAAAGAGATAAAATCTGTTATGGAAGGGAAACAATGTGTATTGCTTGTGGACCTTGTGAAATCCTGCTGGGGAATCCTGAGAAACTGGGCGACTTTCATTGGGGAACCTTTGGATCGATAACCGGCAGTTTTGTTCCGTCGGGAATGTGAAAGCACTTGATACCATTAGGCTGCATACTGGAGATATGTTAGCGATCCCGTAGTGGGATGTCCCGGCTTCTGCTCTTGCTGGAAAAGTACCTGCAGGTGATTTTATGGAATAGTCTAAAGATATTATCCTATTTCTTAAAACCATTAGTGGTTGTCTTTCTATTTTCTGTTCCTCTTTTTGTTCATTTGTAAACAGTAGTCACGTTCAAATGCATATGTTCAAAAATAATCATTAGACGTTTTTGCAAACAAAACACATAAATAAAAGAAAAACAGATAGTTTTGTACTTTCAAAATTATATCTTTGTATTAACTTGAATAAGTATTTTTTGTACAACGAGACGAACATTCTAGTAAGAGAGTGTCGTCGTAGAAAATGAAAATTGATACAAAGAAAATATAACTATGTGAAATAATCCCATGGGGTTTCCATTCTGCTATAGTCTTCGTGTCTCTGAGCGTCTCATCCACTTGCTGCCTTGTCCGAAGTTGATTGGATTGATTAGACCCATTTGAGTTTGTCAATCAATGTTGAAGGTTGTCCGTAAGATGATTCAACGGGACATAGTCATACGCTTTAACTCCCTAACTTTTACCTAGACTGCCATTTTAGGTTTTCAGTCCACCAGGATACCCTTTTTTTCCCAAGCCTCCCTTTCGGGTTTTAACCTTGTCGGGCGTGCAGATTTTTTTTGTATTTTATCCCTAATTTTTGCCCGAACCTTTGTGGTTCACCGAGATGCCCTAATTTTTTCCTAGTCCAGTCGACCTAGCGGGTCTTTATTTATGTGTAGTATCTTTTGACTATGTCCGTGTTTACAGGGTGCAGAAGCTCGTCGCCATCCATAGTGGTTAAGATCATTGCTCCACCAGAGAATATGCTTTTGATCACAAATAGTCCTTCGTATGTAGGAGTCCATTTACCCTTGGGATCACCTTGTGGCAATATGATAAGCTTGATTACATAATCACCAACCTGATATACCTGACGTCTGACCATTTTGTTAAAAGCTTTGATCATACGTTTTTGGTACATCTGACCATGACAGACAGCCGTAAGCCTTTTCTCATCAATTAAATTCAACTGGTCAAGCCAAGTTTGGATCTATTTATCTTCATTCAGCCCCACATCCTTTATGATTCTCCGAGAAGGTATTTGGACTTCAATTGGTAGAACATCTTCCATTTCGTATACCAAGGAGAAGGGAGTTGCCCCTGTTGATGTTCGCGCCGTGGTACGGTAACCATGGAGGGCGAATGGTAACATCTCATGCCATTCCTTGTACGTTACTGTCATTTTTTATATGATCTTCCTAATGTTTTTATTTGCGGCTTCGACAACACCATCCATCTTTGGCCGGTAAGGAGAAGAATTATGATGCTGGATCTTGAATTGCGTGCATAGTGCGGTGATCATAGTGTTATTGAGATTTGTACCATTGTCTGTGATGATACTCTCTGGGATACCATACCGACAAATGAGATTTTATTTGATGAATCGGGCCACAACATTCTTGGTAACAAAAGCGAAAGAAGCTGCCTCAACCCACTTCGTGAAACAGTCAATGGCCACCAAGATGAAGTGGTGTCCATTAGAGGTTGTAGGTTTAACTTCTCCAATCATGTCGATGCCCCACATCGTGAATGGCCAGGGAGCAGTCAGGACATTTAGAGGAACTGGAGGCACATGTACTTTGTCAGCATAGATCTAACACTTGTGACAAGTTCGTGAATGCTGATGGCAATCTGCTTCCATGGTAGACCAGTAATACCCTGCCCGTAGGATATTTTTAGCCATCGTGTGCCCACTAGAATGGGTGCCAAAAGTTCCTTCATGTAGATCAACCATGATCTTGTCTTCCTCAACCTTGTCTATGCAATGAAGCAAAACAGAGTTGTGGTTGTGCTTGTAGAGAATGCCATTACTGATGAAGAACTTAGCAGAGAATCTTCTCAAGAACTTCTTATCATTAACTGAAGCTTCCTCCGAATACTCTTGGGCCTCGAGATACCTCTTGACTTAATGGAACCAAGGCTTGTCCACTACTTCTTCAGTATCGATCTTGTGATAGTAATCTGGTTCTCCCATCCGCTCAATGGTGATCTGGGGAGCCTCGTTACCCCATTTGAGTTTAAACATGGATGACATAGTGGCTAGCGCGTTCGCTAGTTGATTTTCCTCTCGTGGAAAATGCTCAAAGGTAATTTCCTCGAAATGTGGGATTAATGTCAACACATGTTCTTTGTAGGGGATGAGATTAGGGTGCTTTGTGTCCCATTCTCCTTTGATCTGACTGATGACTAAGGATGAATCTTGAAATACACTTAAAGATTTGATTCCCAAATCTATGGCAGCTTTGAGACCAAAAGTACACGCTTCGTATTCTGCCATATTATTGGTATAATTGAAATAAAGTCTTGCAGTGAAGGGAGTATGACATCCTTCAGGGGATATAATTACAACACCTATGCCATTGCCGAGTGCGTTGGAGGCTCCGCCAAAAACCAAGGTCCATCGGGATCCTTGTTCAGGTCCGTCATATGGTCTGAATTCTTCACAATTGTTTACCATCATGATGTCTTCATCTGGGAACTCGAATTTCATAGACTGATAGTCATCCACGGCCTGATGAGCAAGGTGATCGGCTAGCACACTGCCCTTTATTACTTTTTGGGTAGTGTACTGAATGTCGTACTCAGTCAGGATCATCTGCCACCTTGCTATTCTCCCAGAGAGGGCAGACTTCTCGAATATGTATTTAATTGGATCCATCTCGGATATCAATAAGGTAGTATGGGTCAACATATACTGTCTTAGCTGGCGAGCAGCCCATGCCAGAGCGCAATAAGTTTTCTCGAGCAGTGAATATCTGGTTTCACAGTCGGTAAACTTTTTGCTCAGGTAGTATATAGCATGCTCTTTTCGGCCAGCCACGTCATACTGCCCCATCACACACCCCATTGAATTTTCCAAGACAGTTAGATCCATGATCAAAGGTCTTCCCTTGACTGGAGGCATCAAAACAGGAGGCTCTTGAAGGTACTCTTTGATCTTGTTGAAGGAAGCTTGGCATTCATCATTCCATTTGACTACTTGATCTTTCTTCAGTAATTTTAAGATTGGTTCACAAGTAACAGTTAGGTGAGAAATGAATCTGGCGATGTAGTTTAGTCGTCCTAAGAATCCTCTGACTTCCTTCTCGGTGCGAGGAGCAAGCATTTCTTGTATTTCTTTCACCTAGGAGTTTACCAGACCTCACCTGAAATGTGCATGTATTCGGGTTCAACCTTAGCTTGTATTTCTTTAGCCTTTCAAATAGTTTCTGCAAATGGTCAAGATATTCCTCTTTGGTTTGAGATCTGGCTATCATGTCGTCCACATAGACCTCTATTTCGTGATGGATCATGTCGTGAAATAGAGCTACCATGGCGCGCTGATAAGTTGCCCCAGCGTTTTTTAACCCGAATGGCATAACCTTGTAACAGAACGTGCCCCACTGTGTGACGAAGGTTGTTTTCTCCATGTCCTCAGGTGCCATTTTGATTTGATTATAGCCTGAGAAACCATCCATAAATGAGAACACTTTATGCTGTGCGGTATTGTCAACCAGAATATCGATATGAGGAAGTGGGAAATCAATCTTAGGGCTTGCCCTATTCAAATCTCGATAATCCACACACATGCGTACTTTACCGTCTTTTTTAGGCACTGGAACAACATTGGAGACCCATTGTGGATAGGAGGTGACGACTAAGAATCCGGTGTTGAATTGTTTCATGACTTCAGTCTTGATCTTCTCTGACATGTCTGGCCGCATGCGACGGACTTTCTGTTTTACCAGAGGGCAGTCTTTTTTTGTCGGTAGACGATGGACCACGATATCAGCATCAAGTCCTGGCATGTCTTCGTATGATCAGGAAAAGAATTCAACATAGTCATGTAGTAACTGAGTTAAGCGCTTCTTGACACTAGGTTCCAGATTGGCATCCACCTTGACTTCTTTCTTGTCCTCTTTGATACCCAAGTTAAATGTGTCAACCGGTTCTTCGTGGGGCTGTATGGTCCTTTCTTCCTGTTGTAGTAACCTGGCTAGTTCCCCTGGCACTTCACAATCTTTCTCACCTTCGTCTTCGGCTTGGTAGATCATATTTTCAAAGTCACAATAGGCCATAGCAGGATTGTTACCCATGGGATCTTGAGTGGATGTGGATCTGCATTTTGATATGTGAGTGTGTGTAAGAGCATAGCTATTATTGAAAAAAATAAACATGTAGAAAAATAAAAACAAAGAGCGTAAAGTTTGCATGCAAAAACGTCCATGATTCATTGATGACATATGAAAATGAAGTAACAACCCTTACAAATGGACCATTGTGCCAAGACACAAGGTTTTAAAAGTCTCAAATGTTTAATCATTACAAGTCCGATAAAAATTTAAAGACAATTACTGTTGGATAAAAGTAATTGGGACAAAATCTTTGGCTTCCCAGTTGGTGAGTCCTCCGTCGATAGTTGGGAAAGTCCATTCTTCCAGGTCGCAGTTGTCATCACTATCTTCCACTGCGTTGACTCCATGCTTACTGATCCGCAAAGGTGGTCCCCCGGCATGAGCATGACGAATAGCTTTCTGGGATCCTGAAGTAAAACCCAGACCAAATTTGTCATACTTGTAGGGGATATCCGGGAGTTGGCCCCAAATAGTACACCCACCTTCTTCAACCACTGCATTGGCATCTTTCAGAGAAGGCATCTTTAGCGGAGGTCTGGTAATCTTCGGGACTTGGGAAACAGTCTTGGTTGCCATAACGGTTTTTGAGACTTCCTCGAAATGCTGACATGGAGTTTCAATGAATTCACCATCCATTTCCACGTATTTGAAGGAGTTAAGGTGACTGACCATATACTCCTCCTCTCCATGGACAGTAATGATTTTCCCCTTGGTTGGGTATTTCAGCATCTGATGTAATATACAGGTGACGACACCAGCGTCATGAATCCAAGGTCGGCCCAATAAACAGGAATAAAAAGGGCGAATATCCATTACATAGAAAGTTGAATCAAAGATTTGAGTTCCAACTTTAATGGGGATTGTTGTACCCCAAAATTTGCCCTCCCATATTCATCAAGAAATTGCCAAGTCAAGGTCACAAAATTCCCCCAGGGTTGTGCAGCTCAACTGTCTCCTATACAGTTAAAACTAGGGTTTGAGTTCTGGTCAAGCAAATGAACTTTTCAAAGGCCCAATCAAGTCTCATATGCTTACAAAGATGGTCAAGTATCCTCATGTCAAGTTTCAAGGCATTCAGCTCAAAATTGCACAGTCAAAACCCTAGATTGCACTACAGTCAACTGTAGGGGCAAAATGGTCATTTGACAGCCAAAAGTTCAAATTTTTGGTCAACATATCATTTTGAAGCCACAAACATCATTTGATCAATGCTTGATCATGATTCTCAAAATCTGGCTCAGAAAATCATCAAGATGCAAAAGTTGCTATATTTGGACAGCTGAAAAAGTCAACTGAAATTGACCAAGGCATAACTTTCACATGGATTATCAGAAAAATGCCATCCAAAGCTCATTTTGAAGAGAAAGACATTTCCTACAATTCATCTTCATGTTCCAAGTCCAAGAAATGCTCTCACAAAAAGTTATCAATTTCAACATTATAGGTCATTTTCAAAAGTCAACAAAAAGGGACTTTAAGTCAAAGGCCATAACTTGAGATTGGTAAATCAAAATTACATGGGACCAAAGGCATTGGTTAAAGGACTCAAAGACCTTTCCAAAATGTCCAAGAATATGTGAAAAGCTTAAAAATTGACCAAGTTATGCCTTGTGGAAGTTGGGAAATTTTTGGGAATTTTGAAAAGTCAACATTGATGCAAAAGGCCTAAATTTGCTATTGGGCCCATTTTCCTTCCAAGTTTCTTCATGCCAAGCCTATGCACGATCACTAGGCCCAAAGGGAAGTATTTTCATATTTTTTAATTATTTATTTGAATTTATATTAATTTATATTCATTTAAATCATTTTAATACATGAAAAATATAAACCTAACCTAAAAAAAATCTTTTTATGCACATTCCAAGGTCAATATTTCGTGCACTTCTTAATTAAGCAAGTTTTGATGAGAATTGATCAGATTTGAACCAAATTGCACATGAAAAAATATTCAAAAAGATCTTGTAAAATCAAATATTGAAATCCATTATGGCATGAGATTTTGTCCAATTTTTCTTAACCTAATCACTCCCTATATGATCAGAATCAAGACCTAATGCAAAAGAGACTGCAAGCTGCGCATAAGAAACCTTTGGCAATATTGAAAATTCTCCAAAAAAACTCAAACACTGAAAACCAGTTTCAAGCTCGATTCAAACCCCAATTCTTGTCCCATTAGCATCCTGAGACATCCTTGGACGTTTCCCAATCATTAACATCAACAAAAACATCCTGAATCGGTACCTCTAAGTCAAACCGTACAACAAAATTCTTGAAATCGCACAGCATGGTTCCATCATCTTTTTGCATTTTTCTTTGTTGATTCATGTTCATATTAATGTTCTAAAGCTAACTGAAGCGTTTGATTGCATTTTTACGCCATATATATGAATCTGCCATGATCGTCCTCTAGGGTTTGCAGGTTTCAAAATTAGGGGTTTCTTAATCAAGAAAAATCAGAGCTCCAGATGACCACCAATGGATTCAACGCATCTGGACGAAACAATCTAGACCATCGCGCCTAATTTATGTTGAGAAACGAGCTAATCGTTATTTTTTGTAAACTGGCCTAAGACAACGTTTCTAAAACCGTTGCTGTAGGCTTATGTTTCAGAAAATAAAAAAAAAAGGAATGAAGAAGAAGATTATGTGGCATGCTGTAATTCGTTAATTCAAATCTGGCGCGCTTCCCTCCACTAACTCTACTTTTCTTTTATATTATTTGCGTTATATTATTTGTTAAATGAAATGCACATGGCTCAGTGGGCAGGGACAACGCTTGTGACCTTCAAGACCTGGGTTCAAGTCCCAGGTCTGGCAAAATTCCATGCTATTTTTCAATATGAAATTCCATGTTACGCTAACATCCAGGTACACCATATTCCCTCCATCATCAACATGCCACGTCCGCTTGGAGGTCAATCTAAAGGTTGGAAGCTGAAGAACACCTACGCCTGGTCAAACGCATCATACAAAATCAAGGAAAGTCAGCGAAATCAAGGCTTATTGGGCCAGAATCACCAGGCTTATACCTCCTGAATTGGGGACTACCCCCCCTGGTTTGCTTTATTACTTTTTTTTATTCTTTCTTTAATTTCTTTTTTTTAATTTCTTTTACTTGCTGTTTATTTAATTAATTATTTTTAACAAAAATACAAAAACACACAAAAATCAAAAAATACAAAAAAATATAATATTTATTTTATTATGATTATTTTCCAATAAACATGTAAATAATTTAGGTTAATTAGGTTATAGTTTTAATCTTTTTATAAAAAATCCAAAAAAATAGAATTTAGGTTTAAATAACTTTTTATTTTCTTTTTTAATTCTCCTTTTTTTCAGAATAACAATATTATTTATTTATTATTTTATTTTCATAAATTAAAAATGGTACATAAATTAATTAGAGTTTAATTTAGGTTTTAATTTAATTCTTTCATAATAAACTTAAAAAACATTAGAACTAGGGTTTAGCATTTTAATTTTAATTAATATTTCCTTTTTTTCTTTTAAATCTAAAAAACACAAAATACCAAAAAAGATCATTTAATTTTTTAATTCTCATTAACTTTTAATTTTTTGTAAACGGGTCCAACGCCCATTGTTTAACCATTTAATTTCGCATGATTTATTTTTAGCGTTCATTATAATTCTGTAAATCTCCCAAAGCCATGTAACTTTACTTTTCGCACTTTATTTATCGCTTTATTTATTTCTCCGCTAAATCGGGTCCGGTTTAATTTTGGCGATGTGGACCCGCGCCATTTGTAATAGTTTAGATTTATTTCCTCGCAAAATATTTAACTGTTAACCAAGCATGAAAGAATGAATGTCTTAATAAAATCAAGCGTAGAACACAACAAACATGACAAGACAAATAACTGAAACATGACACACAATTCGCACACACCACCCCTAGGGTACGCCTCACTGTTGCCTTTCGAAAGGTGATCGTCGAGTAGAGGATGTCTTAGTAAGTCCTCATGATCCGGGAACCTGGCATGAGGGTAGCTTCTAAGGTGTCTTCCCATTGCTCTGGTGATCACCATGTCCCTCAAAATCGAATTGACCCGAACACCTCCAACGGTGGTGCTACCTACCTCTCAATGGTGGGATGGCACTACTTTAAAGGACATTCACACAGACGAATTCCTTAGGGTAGGTAGGTTCTCAAGGATACTTGCTCTAATCTCAAAACAAAAACAAAAATACTTTTCACACTGACACTTTTTCAAAAGCTTTCAAAAGCAAATTTTTCAAACACTCTGACGTATGAGTCGATCTGAAATTTTTTCAAAGAAACTTTTAAACCCACATTGAAAAGCAAGCAAACAATTTTGAAAACACAAATGAGCAAGTATCTAAGAGCCCATGGATAACCATGGATAGAAAGGGTGCTAACACCTTCCCTTTCTATAACCTACCTCCCGAACCGAGAGCAATCTCTTAAAAGGAATTTTTCTGTGCTTTTGTCCTTTCCATTTGGAGAAAATAAAAGACGGTGGCGACTCTTGCTTCCGCGACATTTCGCGAACCAGCGTTAAACAGTCAGTTCCAGATCCACCGATCACAGAACTGGCGACTCTGCTGGGGATACCTTAAAGTGAGGTGTACCTTAGGGCTAGCTTATAACTATGTTTTCAATTGTATTGCTTTGTGTGCTTTAAATTGTGGGTTTCTTGTTAGTTCTATAGATCCTAAACCCGGATCTGGGGGATACCTTTCTTAGAAAGTAGCAACAAGGCTGTGAGGGAACTGTGCGGGGTATACCGACACGGTTGAAACAGTCTGCTACGTTGATGTGGCACTTTGGTGTGTACCGGTAACCCTTGAGTTCAGTCAAGGAGAGTACGGGGCCTCCGCGTGGTGTCGTGAAGCATCAACAGACCTTAGGAACCTTAATTGAACTATCTTGGCCTCTTTAGGGTAGTGAGATAACTGACTTTGGTGCAGTCCGAGGTTGGTTGATACTCGATACTACGCTCAATTGAGGGTTGCTTTCCTGGAATATTTCGGTCGCCAGTTCAGTGGCTAAATCGAAACGATGAACAATGAAAGCAATCCCGTGATATTGGGATCCTTAGAACCCGGTTACTTTGATTAGGACAGGTATGAACCCACCAACTTCAAGAGGGTACTACCCAGACCCCATGCTGGCCTTAAACCTTAAGGGCTTGTCTTGTGTGCCTTGTGTGCCTTACATGTTTGTCTTTGTAAATATCTGTGGTGTGTTTAATCATAGCATCATGACATCACCCAGCATCATATGCATTGACTAACCATTTCAGGGGTTCGAATTTTCATCTTTGTTCTTGTTTTGTAGGATATGGAAACTGCTCGTAGAAAGACAATTCAGGTCAATCTTGTAAGGATCCCTCCTCAGCTTAAGGAGCTTATATCCAGGATTCCCGAGAACTCTTCATTCAGTGACAGGCATGGAAGCCTCATCAGCTTGGTCAACACCAACATTGAGGAAGATATGATAAAGGTCTTGTTCCAGTTCTTTGACCCTCTGCATCACTGTTTTACCTTCTTGGACTATCAGTTGGTACCTACATTGGAGGAGTTCTCCCGGCTCCTGAAGATCCCTATCCTTGATCAGCTACCTTTCAGTGGTACAGAAAAGGAACCTAAGCTTGAAGAGATTGCTAAAGCCTTGCACCTACAGGCATCTGACCTCAAGGGACATTGGGAAGTTAGAAGTGGTATCAAAGGGTTCTTAGCCAGGTTTCTGTTTGAAAAAGCCTTTGAATGTTGGAACTCCCTTGACTTGCAAGCTTTTGAAGAGGTTGTGGCCCTCCTTGTTTATGGTTTGGTGTTGTTCCCTAACCCAGATCAGCTCATTGATATCAGTGCCGTTCAGATCTTTATGTCCAGGAACCCTATACCTACATTGCTGGGGGACATCCTTCACTCATGTTACACTCGAACCATGAGAAAAAAAGGTGTCCTTATGTGTTGCACTCCTCTCCTGGGAAGGTGGTTTATTTCGCACCTTCCCCAATCAGTCCTGAAGAATGAGCGGGGTTTGAGATGGTCACAACGGTTGATGACTCTTACACATGCAGATATACATTGGTGTCCTAGATCCAGAGGAGATGTCACTATCATTGATCATTGTGGGGAGTACCCTAATGTTCCTTTACTTGGAATCAGAGGAGGTATTACTTATAGCCCATGCCTGGCTTGGAGACAGTTTGGTTATGCTCGGAAGGATGGACCTCATGACATGTTGATTCCCGACATAGTTTTTGACTTCGACAGTGATACTCAAGGACTTCGTCAGAGATTTATCAGAGCCTGGAGGATGCCCAGTAGGATAGACAGCAAGACACTGGGGTACAGGAACTCCATCCCTCTGGAGCCTTATCTCAAATGGGTACGCGCCCGCTCTCAGAAGTTAGTCATGCCTTATCCTCACATGCTTCCGGTGATCAAGGAACCAGTCCTGGAAGGGGAAGTGTCTCATGTTATCCAGCACCCTGATATGCCCACATCCTGGGAAGAGATGCAGAAGAGCTGGATCCAGCTTAAGGAGGAAAGGAATTCTCTTGAGACTAGTCTGCATGCCAGTGAAAAGAAAGTCTTGGAGCTCACCCGTCTGTTGCATGAGGAGAGGAATCTCAACACCTACATAGCTCCGAAGAGGATGCGCAGTGTATTTTGGGATTGACTTGATTTTTGTACTTTTGCCCATGAGGCTTTGATGTATTAAAACAATGATTTCTTTAATGATAACGTGTGTTCTTTTCTTGTCTACAACAAATTTGAACTCTCGAACCCTTGAATGCATTGCATACGCATTTCATACATCATGTGCATAACAGGCTTTTCCCCTTTTCAGGTTGCTTACAGTTCTTCGCTGTTTATTTCAGCATCATGAATCCCGGATCTGAATCAACAGAGACATCAATCAAGGCTCTCCAGGCGCAGAATGTGCAGTTCCAAGAGCTAATCATGGGTCTAGCTAAAGGCCAAGAAGAACTGAAGACTATGCTCCTAAAAAAGAAGAAGAAAAGAAGAACTGTTCTATTCAACTCGGGCCGAAGGTTGGGTAATACTCTGCAACATGAAGAGGCTGGTTCTTCTGTTGGCAAGAGTCCTTCTCAGGCAGAAGTAAAGGTTCCTACTCCAGTGGTCTCCGACAACGAGACGGATTTTGATGAGGAGCAGTACCCTCCTGCAGATGACAGGTACAAACAACTGGAGGACAGGTTGAAGGCTATGGAGGTGCAACAGGCACCTGGGCTGGATTTCGGAGATCTGGGTTTGTCGACTGGTGTAATTATTCCACATAAATTCAAAGCACCCACCTTCTCCAAGTATGACGGGACATCCTGTCCCAAGCTGCATTTGAGGTCCTATGTTCGGAAGATTCAGCCGTACTCCGCGGACAAGAATCTATGGATCCACTTCTTCCAGGAGAGTCTTTCAGGGACTCATCTCGAATGGTTCTATCAGCTGGATGGGACCAAAGTTCGTAACTGGGAGGAGCTGGCTACTGCTTTCTATAAGCAGTATCAGTATAATGCCGACCTTGCCCCCACACGTACCCAACTCCAGGGTATGTCGTTAGGTGCAAGTGAAGGTTTTAAAGAGTACGCGCAGAAGTGGAGAGACCTGGCTGGCAGGGTGCAGCCACCATTAACTGATCGGGAGTTGGTTGACATGTTCTTGGGGACCCTATCTGGGCCATTCTTCAACCATCTCATTGGAAATTCTTCTGCTGGTTTCACTGATTTGATCTTGACTGGAGAAAGGATTGAAGCTGGGTTGAAGTCTGGGAAGATTGCAAAGGCTGCATCATCATCTAGTTCGGACAAGAAACCATTTAAAAAGGAGTCTAGTGCCGTGTATGGTTCTAGGAGATCAGAGAGACCGGAGCACCGCCAATCTGTCAGTGCGGTGATGATTGCTAAGCCTGCTGCCGCTCCTCGGCCAAACAATCCTCAAAGGGCTGATAGACCCCGGAGAGAGTTTACCCGGTTAAGCATGACCCTATCGCAAATCCTGCCACAGTTGCTATCCACCAATTTGGTGACTGTCAAGGAGGCGCCAAAGTTCTCAAACACTACCTCTCCTAAGTACAACCCGAATGCCCGTTGTGCTTACCATTCAGACAGCCCGGGGCATGCTACTGATGACTGTTGGGCACTAAAGAACAAGCTGCAGGACCTCATTGACGCTAAGGAGGTACAGTTTGAGGCATCTGACAAGCCTAAGTGGTGACAGCTCCCCTGCCTGCTCATGGGATAAATGCTATTGGGGATGAGGAGGAAGTTGATGAAGCTGAGTTCGATAGCTGGATCTACCCGGCAACTGACGGTGGACTCAACAATTGGAGCGCGAAGGACAATCTCTCTGTTTCTTTTGGCACTAAGTAATGAATTTCTTTGTTTCGATATTTTGTAATAAACAATGATAAACTCTATGGCCCGGTGTCTTACCCGAGGCACCGTGGTTCTATTTGTGAGGGCATACAAACTGTCATTTTATACATCATGAATGAAAATTTTGGACGTTTTTCGCATTGCAAATATTGTGTTCCTTTTCTATCTTTCCTTTCCTTTACATAATTATCAAAACAGCTGTATTTACACACACACTCACTCATACAGGTTCCAATCCACTCTGGATCTCACTGATAACAACTCTGCTACTGCCAATTATGACTTCGAAAATCCGATCAACTTAGCCGAAGACGAAGGTGAAGATGATTGCGAAGTGCCTGGCGAGCTTGCAAGACTGTTGCTTCAGGAGGAGAGGGCAATTCAACCCCATGAAGAGCCAGTGGAAACTATAAACCTGGGTACTGAGGCAGACAGAAAAGAGGTAAAGATTGGTGCCAACCTAGAGCTCAGCGTGAAGCAACGGTTAACCAAGATGTTACATGACTATATGGAGATCTTTGCCTGGTCCTACGAAGACATGCCAGGGTTGGATACCGATATTGTTGTCCATCATTTGCCGACTAGGGAAGACTGCCCTCCAGTTAAACAAAAGGTTCGTCGGATGCGTCCAGAGATGTCCGAGAAGATTAAGGCCGAGGTGATGAAACAGTTTGATGCCGGGTTTCTTGCAGTGACTTCTTACCCTCAGTGGGTTGCTAATGTGGTGCCAGTACCTAAAAAGGATGGCAAGGTCAGAATGTGTGTCGATTACAGGGATCTGAACAGGGCCAGCCCCAAGGATGACTTCCCCTTACCTCACATTGATGTCCTCGTTGATAATACAACCCAACACAAAGTATTCTCTTTCATGGATGGTTTTTCAGGCTACAATCAGATCAAGATGGCACCTGAAGACATGGAAAAGACTACATTTGTTACTCAGTGGGGCACCTTCTGTTACAAGGTCATGCCGTTCGGGTTAAAGAATGCTGGGGCAACCTACCAGCGTGCCATGGTTGCTTTGTTTCATGATATGATCCATCACGAGATCGAAGTGTATGTGGACGACATGATCGCTAGGTCCCAGACTGAGGAAGAGCATCTAGATCATCTGCAGAAGTTGTTTGACCGGTTGAAACTGTACAAGCTGAGATTGAACCCGAACAAGTGCACCTTCGGGGTAAGATCTGGGAAGTTGCTAGGCTTCGTGGTCAGTGATAAAGGTATTCAAGTGGACCCTGCTAAGGTCAAAGCTATTCAAGAGATGCCAGTTCCTAAGACAGAGAAGGAAGTCAGAGGCTTTTTAGGACGTCTGAATTACATCGCTCGATTCATCTCTCATCTGACTGCTACCTGTGAGCCAATCTTCAAGCTGTTGAAGAAAGATCAGGTAGTACGTTGGAACGATGAATGTCAGGCTGCCTTCGACAGAATCAAAGAGTATCTCCAAGAACCACCCATCCTTATGCCACCGGTTGAAGGGAGACCTCTGATCCTATATCTGACAGTACTTGACAACTCAATGGGGTGTGTGCTGGGGCAGCATGACGAGTCTGGCCGAAAAGAGCATGCTATTTATTACCTTAGCAAAAAGTTTACCGACTGTGAGACCCGATACTCACTGCTTGAGAAAACTTGCTGCGCTTTGGTATGGGCTGCTCGCCGGCTGAGACAGTATATGCTGACTCACACTACTTTGTTGATCTCAAAAATGGATCCTATAAAATACATATTCGAAAAGCCTGCTCTGTCTGGGAGAATTGCAAGATGGCAGATGATCTTGACGGAATACGACATTCAGTATACAACCCAGAAAGCCATCAAGGGGAGTGTATTGGCAGACCACTTAGCTCATCAAGCTGTAGATGACTACCAATCAATGAACTTCGAATTTCCGGATGAAAGCATCATGATTGTAACTGATTGTGAAGTACCTGGACCGGATGAAGGACCTGAACCAGGATCCCGATGGTCTATGCACTTTGACGGAGCTTCCAATGCTTTGGGGAATGGTATCGGCGCCATCATCATATCTCCACAAGGTACTCATACTCCACTCACTGCCCGGCTGTGTTTCAACTGTACCAACAACATGGCAGAGTATGAGGCGTGTATCATGGGTCTTCAAGCTGTGATTGACCTAAGGATCAAATTTCTAAGTGTTTTCGGAGATTCCGCTCTTGTGATCAATCAGATCAACGGAGAGTGGGATACGAAACATCCAAACTTGATTCCTTACAAAGAATGTGTGTTGACCCTGATTCCCCACTTCACAGAGATAACCTTTGAGCACTTTCCAAGAGAAGAGAATCAGTTAGCGGACGCGTTAGCTACAATGTCTTCAATGTTCAAGGTTAAATGGGATAATGAAGCTCCCCGGATCATCATCTGGAAACTGGACGAACCGGCATACTGTTGTGATCTCGAAACTGAATTGGTAACTGAGAAGCCTTGGTACCATGAAGTGAAGAGATATCTGGAAGCTCAGGAATACCCTGAAGGTGCCTCCATCAATGATAAGAAATTCCTGAGACGGTTCGCAGCCAAGTTCTTCCTAAGTAACGGCATCTTGTACAAGCGAAACCATGATTCAACCCTACTGCGTTGTGTGGACAAAATTGAAGCAGAAAGAATCATGGAAGAGTTACATGAAGGGACCTTTGGTACGCATTCCAGTGGACATACTATGGCTAAGAAAATCCTACGGGCAGGATACTACTGGTCCACAATGGAAGCTGACTGCTACCAACACTCCAGGACATGCCACAAGTGCCAGATATATGCAGACAAGGTGCATGTTCCTCCGGTTCCCCTGAATGTTCTGACTGCGCCTTGGCCGTTTGCAATGTGGGGCATAGATATGATTGGCGAGATCAGACCTACGGCATCCAACGGACATCGCTTCATCCTAGTGGCGATCGACTATTTTACAAAGTGGGTTGAGGCAGCATCCTATGCTACAGTAACCAAGACTGTCGTGGCACGGTTTATTCGGCATAATCTGATCTGTCGGTACGGCGTCCCTGAGCGAATAATTACAGACAACGGTACCAATCTGAACAATAAGATGATTGCTGAGCTTTGCGAACAGTTCAAGATACAGCACCACAATTCTTCTCCTTACAGACCGAAGATGAATGGGGCTGTAGAAGCAGCAAATAAAAACATCAAGAAGATCGTGCAAAAAATGACAGTAACTTACAAAGATTGGCACGAGATGTTACCGTTCGCTCTGCATGGGTACCGTACCTCAGCAAGGACGTCAACCGGGGCAACTCCTTTCTCTCTGGTTTATGGCATGGAGGCAGTCTTGCCGATCGAAGTGCAAATTCCCTCTCTCCGGATAATGAAGGATGCAAATCTGAACGAAGATGATTGGATCCAGACACGACTTGACCAACTCAATCTCATTGACGAAAAGAGACTTGCTGCTATCTGTCATGGTCAGACGTACCAGAAACGAATGATCAGGGCATTTAACAAGAAAGTCAGACCACAGGAATATCAAGTTGGGGATCTGGTGATCAAGCGAATCATCCTTCCTCAGAATGATCCAAGGGGCAAATGGACTCCTACATATGAAGGGCCATTTGTGGTTAAGCATGTGTTCTCAGGAGGAGCAATGATATTAACCAACATGGATGGGGACGACCTTCCTCACCCCGCCAATGCAGACATAGTTAAAAAATACTACGCATGAAAAAAGACCCGCTAGGCTGACATGTCTAGGCAAAAATTAGGGCTTCCCGTCGAACGAAAAAGGTTCGGGCAAAATGAAGGGATGAAAATGAAAAAATCTGTACACCCGGCAAGTCGAAAACCTGAAAGGGCGGCTTGGGCAAAAATGGGTATCCCGGTGGACTGAAAACCCGAAAGGGCGGTCCAGGCAAAAATTAGGGATAAAAGCGTAAAACTATGTCTCATTGATCACTTTGCATCCAGTATCCGGTATCTACATCAAGCTCAAACGGCATCGATCAGTCAGCTTCACCCTTAACCAAGGTCATCAAGTGATGAGACGCTCGGAGTTATAAAGACAATAGCAGAGTTGAAACCCAGTGGATCATTCATCTTTCACACAGCTGTTTTATTTTCTTTTTGTACAAAACTTGTATAAACTCTTTTGATCGGCGACGTACCTCTTACTAGGACGTCAGCCTCTTGTACACAAAACGCCTATTCAGGCCATTCAAAATCAATAAAAATATATTTCCAGTTAAACGTGCCCAAGTGTTTTTCTTTTTCTGTTTTGTTTTGCGAAGAACGTCCAAGGTTCAATTTGTGATGTATGCATTGACAATAATTTGCTAACTCATAAATATTTGCATACGAAACAGAGGAATTAATTGCAGGTGACACTAGAAACAGGGGCAATAAAGAGTTGTCTGAGCAGTCTAATCGTTCTATCCTCCAAGGCACCAAGGTAGGTTCAGCCAAAGAACATGACCGAGTATCTTAACTCCCCAGAGAGTAGTTCAGCAAAACAGTACATCTCTCTCCAAACAAAATTGTCAAATATCAAGGGAATTGAGTATCCTCCAGCCGATCTCAAACATTCCTCAGCAGCAATACATATATTCTTAACAAGTATCCCCGGCAGTCTTGGTCTAAAGATTGTTCCCCGGCGGTATACCACCATTCAAAGGGATCACTTCCCCGCAGTCTAAAACTCCCCCCAGGAGAGTCCAATCCAGTTGCCCCAGGAAAGTTGGAATTCATATCTCCCCAAGCAGCAAGCTTATCCCCAGTAGATTCTGGAAGCTTATCCCTCGCAGAGCACAAGCGCGTCGTCCCGGCTTGATTTAAAGAGTTATTTCCGTAACAGGATATAACTGGGTTATCCTCAGCCAAAAGCCACAGAAAGAGCGTCCTCGGCAAAATATCTTCCTACCCCCAGCGAAGTCTATCAACACTTCCAGCACAACAAGGATATCCCCAGCATAACTCATCAACGGTATCCCCAGCGGAGTTATCTTCATCAACTCAGCAAAGCATCGCTATCCCCACAGAGTAGCACTCCCCAGCATGATCGCTAGAGTATCTTTTCTCCCGCAGAATTATTTCATTTGCCAAGTTTATTCCTCAACGGAGTTATCTTCTCCTACCGGTATTCTTGCAACAATCATCCACAGCGGAAGCAAAATCTCTTCCTCAACATCAGCCCAGGATATGACTTCCCGGCACCCGTCAAGGATTTATTTTCCTAGACGAAAACATACATGAATCATCACATACATCATTATAGCATGCATGTACACATCATATCATATAAATCGTATCCATGTTTGCTTGATCCATATCATGCATCGCATATAACTGACCTCTACCTTTCAGGAAGGGTGCAGTTGAAATTCTCAAACATATTTCAAGGACTTCTCTAGTCCAGTTAAATCGACTCCAAACAGATTTTTCTGATAAAGACTCAGTAGAAGTTCTCTTATGGTCCCCTCTCCAACGGCGTGTGAGGTGGTAATTCCTTCTTCAGATGTTCCCCTCTCCGGCATGAGCGTGAGGTGATATTCTCTTATGGTCCCCTCTCCAACGGCGTGTGAGGTGGTAATTCCTTCTTCAGATGTTCCCCTCTCCGGCATGAGCGTGAGGTGATATTCTCTTATGGTCCCCTCTCCAACGGCGTGTGAGGTGGTAATTCCTTCTTCAGATGTTCCCCTCTCCGGCATGAGCGTGAGGTGATATTCTCTTATGGTCCCCTCTCCAACGGCGTGTGAGGTGGTAATTCCTTCTTCAGATGTTTCCCTCTCCGGCATGAGCGTGAGGTAATATTCTCTTATGGTCCCCTCTCCAACGGCGAGTGAGGTGATATTTCCTTCCAAATTATAATTTCCTATAGTTCCCTCTCCAGCGGTGAGTGAGGTGACTCCCTTTGAGATTATAATGTCCTTTGGTTCTCTTCCTGACACTACGAAGATGGTAATCCTCACCAAGATTTTCTCAACGAGCGTTGTTGAGGTTGAAATCATTCAGGATTCTCTTACCATTCATGCTAAGGCAGTAACCATCCCTGGTTCATTCATCAGCGTTTGAAGCTCCAGACTCAGCTCCTGTAACCAGTCAGGACACATCTATACCAAGCATCTAAAATCAGCTCCTGCGACGTGTCAGGTACTCATCTTTCTGTTTTGCAGGTATGCAGGTTCTCGCTAAGGAACCTCCTACGCAATCAACATCCAGATGGCATCTATAAGCCCATCATCCTATCCAAGCAACATCCAAATGGCATCTATAAGCCCATTCCTTCATCATCATTGCTACTATGTGAGCGCAAATTTCTGGGCACTCTAGTGTCCAATCATCTTCTACCCTCGGATTACGAAAGGCACGTCAGCCAATCTGCATCCTCAAGTCTAAGAAGATTGAACAGGGGCAACTGTTGTACCCCAAAATTTGCCCTCCCATATTCATCAAGAAATTGCCAAGTCAAGGTCACAAAATTCCCCCAGGGTTGTGCAGCTCAACTGTCTCCTATACAGTTAAAACTAGGGTTTGAGTTCTGGTCAAGCAAATGAACTTTTCAAAGGCCCAATCAAGTCTCATATGCTTACAAAGATGGTCAAGTATCCTCATGTCAAGTTTCAAGGCATTCAGCTCAAAATTGCACAGTCAAAACCCTAGATTGCACTACAGTCAACTGTAGGGGCAAAATGGTCATTTGACAGCCAAAAGTTCAAATTTTTGGTCAACATATCATTTTGAAGCCACAAACATCATTTGATCAATGCTTGATCATGATTCTCAAAATCTGGCTCAGAAAATCATCAAGATGCAAAAGTTGCTATATTTGGACAGCTGAAAAAGTCAACTGAAATTGACCAAGGCATAACTTTCACATGGATTATCAGAAAAATGCCATCCAAAGCTCATTTTGAAGAGAAAGACATTTCCTACAATTCATCTTCATGTTCCAAGTCCAAGAAATGCTCTCACAAAAAGTTATCAATTTCAACATTATAGGTCATTTTCAAAAGTCAACAAAAAGGGACTTTAAGTCAAAGGCCATAACTTGAGATTGGTAAATCAAAATGACATGGGACCAAAGGCATTGGTTAAAGGACTCAAAGACCTTTCCAAAATGTCCAAGAATATGTGAAAAGCTTAAAAATTGACCAAGTTATGCCTTGTGGAAGTTGGGAAATTTTTGGGAATTTTGAAAAGTCAACATTGATGCAAAAGGCCTAAATTTGCTATTGGGCCCATTTTCCTTCCAAGTTTCTTCATGCCAAGCCTATGCACGACCACTAGGCCCAAAGGGAAGTATTTTCATATTTTTTAATTATTTATTTGAATTTATATTAATTTATATTCATTTAAATCATTTTAATACATGAAAAATATAAACCTAACCTAAAAAAATCTTTTTATGCACATTCCAAGGTCAATATTTCGTGCACTTCTTAATTAAGCAAGTTTTGATGAGAATTGATCAGATTTGAACCAAATTGCACATGAAAAAATATTCAAAAAGATCTTGTAAAATCAAATATTGAAATCCATTATGGCATGAGATTTTGTCCAATTTTTCTTAACCTAATCACTCCCTATATGATCAGAATCAAGACCTAATGCAAAAGAGACTGCAAGCTGCGCATAAGAAACCTTTGGCAATATTGAAAATTCTCCAAAAAAACTCAAACACTGAAAACCAGTTTCAAGCTCGATTCAAACCCCAATTCTTGTCCCATTAGCATCCTGAGACATCCTTGGACGTTTCCCAATCATTAACATCAACAAAAACACCCTGAATCGGTACCTCTAAGTCAAACCGTACAACAAAATTCTTGAAATCGCACAACATGATTCCATCATCTTTTTGCATTTTTCTTTGTTGATTCATGTTCATATTAATGTTCTAAAGCTAACTGAAGCGTTTGATTGCATTTTTACGCCATATATATGAATCTGCCATGATCGTCCTCTAGGGTTTGCAGGTTTCAAAATTAGGGGTTTCTTAATCAAGAAAAATCAGAGCTCCAGATGACCACCAATGGATTCAACGCATCTGGACGAAACAATCTAGACCATCGCGCCTAATTTATGTTGAGAAACGAGCTAATCGTTATTTTTTGTAAACTGGCCTAAGACAACGTTTCTAAAACCGTTGCTGTAGGCTTATGTTTCAGAAAATAAAAAAAAAAGGAATGAAGAAGAAGATTATGTGGCATGCTGTAATTCGTTAATTCAAATCTGGCGCGCTTCCCTCCACTAACTCTACTTTTCTTTTATATTATTTGCGTTATATTATTTGTTAAATGAAATGCACATGGCTCAGTGGGCAGGGACAACGCTTGTGACCTTCAAGACCTGGGTTCAAGTCCCAGGTCTGGCAAAATTCCATGCTATTTTTCAATATGAAATTCCATGTTACGCTAACATCCAGGTACACCATATTCCCTCCATCATCAACATGCCACGTCCGCTTGGAGGTCAATCTAAAGGTTGGAAGCTGAAGAACACCTACGCCTGGTCAAACGCATCATACAAAATCAAGGAAAGTCAGCGAAATCAAGGCTTATTGGGCCAGAATCACCAGGCTTATACCTCCTGAATTGGGGACTACCCCCCCCTGGTTTGCTTTATTACTTTTTTTTATTCTTTCTTTAATTTCTTTTTTTTAATTTCTTTTACTTGCTGTTTATTTAATTAATTATTTTTAACAAAAATACAAAAACACACAAAAATCAAAAAATACAAAAAAATATAATATTTATTTTATTATGATTATTTTCCAATAAACATGTAAATAATTTAGGTTAATTAGGTTATAGTTTTAATATTTTTATAAAAAATCCAAAAAAATAGAATTTAGGTTTAAATAACTTTTTATTTTCTTTTTTAATTCTCCTTTTTTTCAGAATAACAATATTATTTATTTATTATTTTATTTTCATAAATTAAAAATGGTACATAAATTAATTAGAGTTTAATTTAGGTTTTAATTTAATTCTTTCATAATAAACTTAAAAAACATTAGAACTAGGGTTTAGCATTTTAATTTTAATTAATATTTCCTTTTTTTCTTTTAAATCTAAAAAACACAAAATACCAAAAAAGATCATTTAATTTTTTAATTCTCATTAACTTTTAATTTTTTGTAAACGGGTCCAACGCCCATTGTTTAACCATTTAATTTCGCATGATTTATTTTTAGCGTTCATTATAATTCTGTAAATCTCCCAAAGCCATGTAACTTTACTTTTCGCACTTTATTTATCGCTTTATTTATTTCTCCGCTAAATCGGGTCCGGTTTAATTTTGGCGATGTGGACCCGCGCCATTTGTAATAGTTTAGATTTATTTCCTCGCAAAATATTTAACTGTTAACCAAGCATGAAAGAATGAATGTCTTAATAAAATCAAGCGTAGAACACAACAAACATGACAAGACAAATAACTGAAACATGACACACAATTCGCACACACCACCCCTAGGGTACGCCTCACTGTTGCCTTTCGAAAGGTGATCGTCGAGTAGAGGATGTCTTAGTAAGTCCTCATGATCCGGGAACCTGGCATGAGGGTAGCTTCTAAGGTGTCTTCCCATTGCTCTGGTGATCACCATGTCCCTCAAAATCGAATTGACCCGAACACCTCCAACGGTGGTGCTACCTACCTCTCAATGGTGGGATGGCACTACTTTAAAGGACATTCACACAGACGAATTCCTTAGGGTAGGTAGGTTCTCAAGGATACTTGCTCTAATCTCAAAACAAAAACAAAAATACTTTTCACACTGACACTTTTTCAAAAGCTTTCAAAAGCAAATTTTTCAAACACTCTGACGTATGAGTCGATCTGAAATTTTTTCAAAGAAACTTTTAAACCCACATTGAAAAGCAAGCAAACAATTTTGAAAACACAAATGAGCAAGTATCTAAGAGCCCATGGATAACCATGGATAGAAAGGGTGCTAACACCTTCCCTTTCTATAACCTACCTCCCGAACCGAGAGCAATCTCTTAAAAGGAATTTTTCTGTGCTTTTGTCCTTTCCATTTGGAGAAAATAAAAGACGGTGGCGACTCTTGCTTCCGCGACATTTCGCGAACCAGCGTTAAACAGTCAGTTCCAGATCCACCGATCACAGGGATGTCCACCTCCCCATGCACCATTCTCTTCGAATCTTCAAAGGCCCTTACCACTATGTTGCTAGGTTTTAAGGTCAAACCTTCACAGTCTAGTCTATCTAGAGCCTTCTTAGGTAGCACATTCAAAGACGAACCAGTATCAACCAGGACATGGGCCAAAGTAGTGCCCCTGCATTCGACAGAGACATGCAATGCCTTATTGTGTTTCTTCCCTCTAGGTGTCAGGTCAGCATCAGAAAAGCCTAAACCGTTATCAACTGTTAAACTGGCCACACAATCTTTGAACTGATCCGCAGAGGTTTCCTGTGGCACATGGGCATTTTAAAGAAATTTCACCAGGGCCTTCGTATGAGCCTCAGAGCACAACAGTAAACTAGCATAGAAATCTTTGATGGAGTCTGCCCTAGCTGTTTGACTACGTTGTAGTCACTTCTCTTTATAATTTTCAAAATTTCTTCCATCTCTTTCTTGGAGGCCTCTGGGATAGATAGTGATTGCGCCTTCATCAGGACAGGCTCAACCAAAATGCCTTTTCCCCGAGTCTTGGTCGACTTGGTGATAGGGGTATCAGCAGGGGTAACCACGAGAATTGTAGTAATAGGAACAAAAGCAGGGATGATCACATGACCGATAACAGTTTTCGGAGGAGCAATCTCAGGGGAGAAAACTCTTCCACTTCGGGTTATTTTGCTGGTTCCCATAATGTTGTTGATGTCGGGGTCAGCCTTCTTAAAAATCGAGTCTTCATCAGCCAACCAGTCCTGCTTGATGCCGTGATAGTAGACGTCACCCACATAGTTCCAGGGGACAGTTTTATCTGAGGAGTACGGGATCGGCCATGGCATAGTAATTATCAGTGGAGTCACCTTAGGAACATATGTAATCCTAATGGGTCTTTTGGTGGAGACCTTGGAAGGATTGGCGGAAATGGTTACTATTGAAACATCTTTGTAAGAAATGGTGGGAACGAGAGTCTTCTCAAACAAAATCTCTTTGTCATCCATTAGGCGCTGGACACCTGCTTTCAATAAATGAAAACCAGTTGGTAGGGATAAACAGAGGTGGCAGCCTTCGCCACAACCCAGAAATAAACCGGCCTTCAACAGGTTCCTCTTGACATTCAGGAGAGGAGTAACAAGTTCATTAACAACAGTAATAAACACATCATCTTCAATAATATTAACATCACGACCATGCTTGGGCATAGGAGAGATGATAACATTTGGGATCTCAGGAGCATCAAATTTAATTTCTTTTGCCTCAAGAAGGTCTTGCACCTTGTTTTTCAAAGCCCAACAGTTGTTGGTATCATGGCCTGGACTTTCTGAATGGTAAGCACAACGAGCATTAGGGTTGTAATGAGGAGAGGCGGTGTTGGGATTCTTCGGGGCTTCCTTCAAAGTTACCAGATTAGATCTTAACAAATATGGCAGAACTTGAGACAACATCATATTTATCTGGGTAAACTATCTTACCGGTTTTCTGTTCTAGGCTGGTTGCTCCTTTGTTGAGTAGGTGCAGGCTTAGGGATCATGACGGCCCCTACCGTTGGAAGGTGTTCAGTTATGTCCTGGTTCCTTTTAGGGTATACAACACCAACTTCTTTCTTCCCAATAAATGGTTTTCTCACGGCACTGAAGGATGCGTCCTTTTGGATCTTCCCACTCTTAATCCCAGCTTCCACTCTTTCCCCAGTCAAGATTAATTCAGTGAAGCCCACTGAGGAGCTTCCAATTAGATGATTAAAGAAAGGACCAGACAGGGTACCCAAAAACATGTCTACTAGCTCCCTATCAGGCAGGGGAGGCTGGATTCTTCCTGCTAAGTCCCTCCATTTCTGAGCGTAGTCTTTGAAACCCTCGTTCAAAACCATAGTCAGACTTTGGAGTTTAGTACGGGTGGGAGCAAGGTCCGCGTTGTATTGATACTGTTTATAAAAAGCAGCGGCCAGGTCTTCCCAATTATGGATATTGGCCCTCTCAAGTTGATAGAACCAATCTAGCTGAGTTATGGATAGACTATCCTGAAAGAAGTGGAGCCACAAATCTCTGTCAACAGTGTGAGGCTGTATCTTCCTCACATAAGATCGGAGGTGCATATTGGGACATGAAACCCCTTCGTACTTAGAAAACACTGGTGCCTTGAACATTGGTGGAATAACAATCCCAGACACCAAACCCAACTCTTCAAAGTCCAGCCTGGGCACTTTCTGAATCTCCATTGCACTTAGACGCTCTTCCAGATGTTTGTATTTGTCGTCAGCCGGAGGATACTGCTCTTCAGAGTAATCATCTTCTTCTTCCTCTTCAGATTCTGGATGGCCAGTCACTTCCTTGCTTTTCCCTTCTTGATTATCCTTTTCACCTGATGATGTTACGAAGTCCAGGGTCCGTCTGGCTGCCCCTGGGAACCTTCTTCCTAGATTCAAAACACCGGTTGATTTCTTTGCTTTCTTCTTCTTTTTCTCGATCAGCAAAGTTTTCAAATCCTCTTGTCCTTTTGCCAAAGTCAAGAACATTTGTTGAAACTGAGCATTCTACGCCCGAAGATCTTTTACTGTCTGCTCAAGATCCATCTTACTGAAATAAACAGTAGAAAGATAAGGAGACCTGTTGTAAGAAACTTGTTTGTGTTATGATGAATGAAGATGCATATGAAATGATTTCAAGGAAATTAGAGATTTAAATTTGCTTTAGACAAAAAGGAACACACGTTATATTAATAAATCAAAGTTTGAGTACATCCTGCCTCTTTAGGCTTACAATGAAAGAAATAAAATACAAAATTCTAAGACAAAAAAGTTGAATGCATCCTCTTTGGTGCGATGTAGGCGTTCAAGCTCTGCTCTTCATGAAGCTTCCTGGTGAGTTCCAAAACCTTCTTCTCGCTGGCATATAATTGGGCCTCGAAAGTGTCTCTCTCCCCTTTAAGCTGTATCCAATCCCTTTGCAAGTCTTCGAGAGAGGTGGGAATGTTGGGATAAAGGATAGTGTATGGGACATATCCTTCCACAACAGGCTCTATGATAATTGGAAGAATAGAGGGGTAAGGCATCATAAGACTTTGAGCACGAGCTCGTACCCATTTGAGATAAGGCTCAAGAGGGATGGAATTCTTGTGCCCCGATGTCTTGCTACCAACTCTATGTACCATGCCCCAAGATCGCATGAACCTTTTGTGGTAATCTTGAGCATCATTCTCGTAGTCGAAGATGATTCCTTGAATAAGTGCATATGAGGACCACCCCTTCTTGCATATCCAAACTATCATAGTGCCAAACAAGGATTGTAAGTGATTCCTCCCCTAATGCCTAAAAGAGGGACATTAGGGAAATCTCCGCATCGATCAATGATGATAACATTCTCTAAGAATCGGGGACACCAATGAATGCCTGAATGTGTAAGAGTCATTAGCCTATGAGACCATCTCAAGCCCTGCTCATTCTTCAAGACGGATCGGGGTAGGTGTTAAATAAACCACCTAGCCAAAAGAGGTGTGCAACACAGAAGGGTTCCTCTCCTCTTTACAGTGCGAGTATGCAACGAATGTAGGATATCTCCAAGCAGAGTAGGTACCAGATTATGTGACAGGAAAATCTTAACCGCATTCACGTCTATGAGCTGGTCCGGATTAGGAAACAGTACCAAACCACAGATGAGAAGGGCTAACACCTCTTCAAAAGCTTGTAAGTCTAAGGTATCCCAAAAATGATGAGCTTTCTCAAATAAGAACTTAGCAAAAAAAACCTTGACACCTCTCCTGGTTTCCCAATTTGCTATTACGTCAGACCGTTGTAAGGACAGAGCTTTGGAAATATCTTCAAGTTTAGGGTCTCTTTCCATACCATTTAAAGGTACCTCATTAAGGATAGGCACCCCCAACAGCAGAGGAAACTCCTCCATAGTAGGCACTAACTGATAATCCGGAAAAGTGAAGCAGTGATGTAGAGGGTCAAAGAATTGAAAGAGCACTTTTAACATTTCTTCATCGGGGTTTGAGGTGACCAAGCTGAGAAGTATACCATGTCTTTCAGTGGATGGAGAGCTTTCGAGAACCCTTGATACCAAATCCTTGAGCTGAGGAGGTACTTTTACCAGACTGGCTTGGATAGTGAATCTGCAGGGGAGAGCCATGTCCTACAAGACAAAAATAAACCCTAAGAATCCTTGAAATGGTTAGTATGACATGCTATGTTATGATGTCATGATTATGCTCAGATATAGCAGATATAGCAAGCACAAGAAAATCACGCAGCGACCTTAGGTTTAAGGCTTGCATGGATTTTAAGGTGATACCCTGTTGAAGTTGGGTTGGCTCAACCTGTCCTGAATATAGTAACCGGGTTCTAAGGGATCGCAATATCACCGGTATTTCCCCCAAATCTCGTTCTGATAGACAATTGACTTTCCACCAAACAAAACTCAAGGGTCAAACCACAATGAGTGTAGCATCGAGTATCAACCGACTTTGGGTTTACACCAAAGATGGCTATCTCACTACGTCCTAAAATCCAAGTTGGTCAATTAAGGTGATAAGGTCAGTTTACGCTTTATGATACCATGCAGCGGCCCCGTATTCTCCTTGATTACTCAAGGGCTACCGGTACACACCAAAGTATCACATCAACGTAGCTACTATTTCAACTGTGTCGGTATACCCCACACAGTTCCCTCATAGTTTATTGTTACTTACCTAAAAAAGGTGACCCAAATTCGGGTGTAGGATCTTTAGTAAGCCCAAACAAGGAACCATAATGTAAAGCACGCAAGTCAAACAAGGAAAGCAAGTAAATGTGATCTAGCCCTAAGGTAACCCCACTTTTAAGATGACTCCCCAGCAGAGTCGCCAGTTCTGTAACGCGGTGGGAGAACTGACTTGGTTGTTTTGCGTTTGATCGCAATTGTTGCGATTAGCAAGAGTCGCCACCGAATTTTCTTTTATCCAAAAAGGAAAGGTTGAAAAGAACAGGAAAGACCTTTGAGATTGTTTTCTTGAGTTTGGGGGGTAGATTATGAAAAGGGAAGGTATTAGCACCCTTTTCATCCGTAGTTATCTACGGGCTCTTAGTTGCTTGCTAGATCACTTGCTTTTGTTTGAAAATGTGCTTTGTGTGGTTTTTGAAACTATTTTGAAAATGTCTTTGTTCTCGTTTCTAAAAGAACGCGTACAAAGTGTTTGTTTCGAAAATAGTTCAAAGAGGTGTTTGTGGAATGTGTTTATGTTTTTGAAAGAGATTTTGAAAAGGTGTCTTATTTGTAATGGCTCTCGTTTCTATAAGAACGCGTACAAAGTGTTTGTCTTTTGAAAATGTTTCAAATGAGGTGTTGGTGTATAAAATGTTTTTGTTATGAGCAAGAGAGCAACTAAGAGTGATCTACCTACTCAAAAGGTCTTAAATATTCTTTTCCTTGCCCTTTAGATGTTGCTACCTTACCATTGATTGATAAGAAGCCCCATCGTTTGATGTAAAGGGACGGGCGCGGGACGTTTGTATAGTCATAGAAGGCAACCTATGGGACATTTTAGCAATGTCATTTAGGGACTAGATCATTTACCGAAGGCAACATCGAGGGCCATCGAGGGACTACGATCTTTTATCGAGGTTCTTTGCTAAAACGGCCATGTTTGAGGAACATGACTATTTTCCGATAGGCAACAAAATGGGATTATCCTAAGGGTGCATGTGTGAATAGTGTGTTTGATTGCATGTATTTAGTCTTTGATTTTTAGGTTGTCTACTTGTCGATTTCATGTCTTGCCATACACACCCTAATTACTAACAATATATGAAAGCAATAAAAGTGCGGAAAAGTAAAGTCCTACACTATTACATCATTAAGGGGATGGGGTGTACAAATTTACCAAATGGTGATTGCAAGAAATTAAAGTCCTAATTATCTATTACAACCATATTGAAATAATGTACAAGAATTGAAATGGACTTGTTTTGTTTTTGTTAAGAAAAGAAATAAATTGGCTTAAGAAAATATTTTTGATCTTTTAGCTTAAAAAGAGATAAAATAAAGTATGTAAGTATAAAAAAAAATGTTTTTTTTGGTGTTTTTGGTTATTAAAGCTAAAATAAGATAAATAAGAGAGAAGGGAGTCAGAATCAGCACATTGCTGAAACGAGAAGGAACATAAGTTCTGACTCTGATATGCTGCAAAAGAGAAAATGCTAGTAGGAATGTAGAGGGTCATAAGTTTTGGGCCTGAGTACACTAAGTTTTGAGGTTGCTGGGAATAAAGGAAAACCTAGAAGTTCTGATTGTTGAAGGGGTTCAGAAGCTGTAGTGTAGTTGGAAACCTAGAAGTTCATATATCACCGACAAGTCAGAAGTTCTGGCTATTTGAGAGAGTGAGGTGATAATGATGTTGGGTAAGGTTGTCTAGAAGTTCTGATCTAGGAGTATCATCTGACAGATAAATGGGTAAAAAAGTCCATAAATAAACCTAAAAAAGATGCTACTGGGGTTAGAACGCATGACCCTTAGTACTAATGTCTTATACACACGCTTTCTACCACTAGGGTGGCTGTACATCTGGTATTAGAAGCAAAAGCATAAACATATATCATAAAGTAAACTCTGATGATAAATTCCACCTCTTTCTCCATGCCAATCAGAGCATCTGCAGCTTAGTCATTTCTCAACAAAACAGAAAATGCACACATAACATTTATGGCAGGTTTCCATCATGGTTTCAGAAACAATAATAAAAAAATATCAAGACTTTAAATCAGAAACAAGCATGTATCTGCTAATCCTAATTTCCTTAGGAAGTTCTGAACTGATATTCTCCCCGTTTAAGCAGAAAGTGTATGAAACCTCAGAATATGTACAGCATCAGAATCAGGATGTCTACATTGTATTTTGAACATGCAAATCTAACAATGCCCAAGTAATATGATGAGGGTCAGCAGAAGATTACCTTGCAGCTGGAAAATGTTCTATAAGCTGGAGCCTGGTTGACTGCTTGTAATGTTTTGATCAGCTTCCTCACGTGCTTAGCAGGCTGGAACAACCTTTATCTTGGGCTATGAATGGCTGGAAAATTCTGGAATAGTCAAGAAGCAATATTTTGACTTTTTGAGAACGTGTTACGGTCTGAAACAGGAGTTAGGATGGTTTCTAAATGTATATCAGAAGCTGTATGGATGGTTTGGTCAAGAAACACTTGAGGAAAATTGGAGTTTGAATGCAAGAATAAAAAACTAGCAGGGTTTGTATTTGTGTTTACAGTTTTGGATTTCTGGTGTGATACGGTGGCAGAACCGACTGTTTTTACTGGTTTGCGTTTTGCATTTTTTGTTTGCAAAATGTCGCGGTAAGCAAGATTCGCCATCAAATTTTATTTCATCCAATCATGGAAAAGGAAAAAGAACAGAAAAAACCTTTTTTCGAGATTTCTGAGTACGGGGGGTAGATTATAGAAAGGGAAGGTGTTAGCACCCTTTCTATCCATGGTTTTCCATGGGCTCTTAGGTACTTGCTCATATTTTTAAAATTGCTTGTGTGTGTGCTTGTTTTGAAAAAGTTTTACTTCGTGATAACTCTTATATCAGTCCTCAAGGGTGTGACGAAGTTGTTTTGAAAATTATTTTGAAAGGTGTTTGTGTGAAAAGTTTTGTTGAGCAAGTACTTAAGATTCTACCTTCTCGAAAAAAGATTGTTTGCTCTCGTTTACTTTAGACAATGTTATCCTACTATTAAGGAGTAGGTAGCCCCGTCGTTGGAGTTTGTAAGGGAAGTTCGAAAGGGGAAAGTACAATCACCTAAGCAATGGGTTGGAAACTTTAGTAGTAACCCTAGAGTCTTAAGATCTTTCTGAGGCAACACTTCCGAGGCAACATTTCTAAGGCAACATTCGAATGGGACATTTGATCTTTTAGACAGGAGGGTAATGACTAAAATCTCTTATTCTTAATGACTGTTTACCAAAGGCAACCGAAGTGAGGCAAACCCTAGGAGTGAACATGTGCATGTGAATTTTTTCAGTTAATTTAGTCTTTCCACATTAGGTGATCTACCATTTTAATTTCAAGCATTCTTTCCATACAATCCTATTATCCATGCATCTAGACAGTTAAAGATTTGCAAGAATTTAAAGTGCGAGAAAATAAACCTAGCTATTACAGGGCTTTGGCAGTTACATAATCATCTTGACTGAAAAAATGCGAAAGTTTAAAACCCTAATTACTATTACAATACCGAAGCAGTAATAATAATAATAAAAGAATTAAAATGCGTGCGGCAAATTAAATGCGAGCAAAATTGAAAACCCTAAAAATCTAATTGAAAAAATATTTAAGTTATTTTTTGAGGAAAAAATTAATTAAGTTATGTACAATTAAAACCCTAATTCTAATTATTTTTAATTATATATAAAAAAAATTAAATTGCCCTAAGTTAATTAAACTAAATTAATTAAGAAATAAAAAATATTCTTTTATGAAAAAAAATGATTTTTGGTGTTTTTTGTGATTTTATGATTAAATAAAAAAATGATTTTATATATTATTTGTGAAAAGAAAAATAATTAAGAAAATAAATAAAATAAATTAAAAAAATAGAGAAAGAGAGGAATTAGGCCTGTGTTGTGCTGAATGGGGGGTGCAATGTTGAATTTCCCAAGCTCATAAGCCATCCAAGCCCAGTCAGTGCTTGGTTCCATGTGGCGTTAACCTGAGGGTGTACCATGGGTCCTTCATTATTATGAATTGGAACTGGTTGACTATGAATCTGAAGGATGGATGGTTGATAGCGCATGGTGAACGTTAGGGCAGGTGATGCACAAGATCTGCAAATGGAAAAGAAGATAAAGTTTTGCTGGGACCTGGGGTCAAACCCAGGTCCTTATACTCTCCACCAACGCGCTCTTCCACTAGGCCAACTTGCTTAGTTGTTATTATACTGAAAACAAAATATAATATGGAAAAACAAATGGTTAGTGGACAAAAACGCGCGGAATTTCAAATGGCCCAATGGTTGGCTGCCACATGATCTTCTTCTTCCTTCTTCCGTCGTATTAGACATCAGACCTATACCTACGGACCATGTCTGTAGCTAAAAACCTGCGCGTTTTCAAAATTAAGTACAAGCAATAATAATTGATACCAAGGGCATGGGTCAATTGCTCATGACCTCGTGAATGCAAATCCACCCTTTATATGATCCAATTTGGCCTGTATATGAAGTTCCTAATTTGGAACCTCAAACCCTAACAATGGAATATGTCCATATCTGCACCCAAACATCAATCAATGTATGCTAAAACATTATAAACATGACAACAAACGACAATACATGATCAAAATATGTTTATAATGCATAAATCATGGAAATTGAATTTCAAAAATGTTGCAAACCGTGATGTTCATACCAGGTGTTTCTGGGCGTGAAGGGACTTGGAATTGATCCAGTTGGCTTTAGAAACATCTTAGGATGCGATTGTTGGCCTTAAATTGTTTTGAAAGGTCCTCTATAATGAAAATCGATTCACACTTTTTGCAAGAAATTTGGAATTTGTTCTTGTGCTTTCTCTGCTGCCAACCCTCCTTTTTGTGCTAGGTCTTGTTCAATATATATCCCTCAATGAATTAGGGTTTTCTAAAAGCAACCTGAATCTTGAGGAATTAAGAGGATTTGATTTGATTTTTCATCCATATACAAACTTTCTAAATTGAGCCAAATCATCCTTTTCTTGTACCAATCATGCTTGATTCGATTTAGCCTTGATATTTCAGCATAATTTGATTGAAATCCTGTCATAAAATCATATCAAAACATATCTTTGCTATTATTTGTCATTTATTTGATTTAATTCAATTTTTAATTAATAAGAAATCAAAATAAAATGGAAAATGAAGCAAATAACATGTGGATAAGTAATTGGGTCGTGGACCATGTTATAAGTGAGGTGAAATCATGAGATGCTAGGCCCATTTGGTAAAAAATGCATTTTTGAGCATATTTGACTTTTGGCAATTTTGCAAAAAAGGTCAACTTTGACAAGGCATATCTCCTCCAATTTTCACCCTAGAGAGGTGTTCTTGGACTTTTTAGAAAGCTTAGGATGTCCCCTAAGCAACCCTTTTGGTCTCATTTCAATTGGGTCTTCCATGTTCATGTAAGAAACTTTGACCCAAAATGTGTTTTTGTTGACTTTTCAAAAGGACCTATAATGTAGAAATTCATATCTTTTGATGAGTGCATATTTTGAACTTGGGGGATGAAGTTGAGTTGTAGGGAATTGCATCCTCTTAAAAATGATCCTTGGATGGAAATTTCCTGATAAAGTATGTGGATGTTATGCTTAGTCAAAGTTGGGTTGACTTTTCCTAAGAAACCCTAATTTAGCAACTTTTGGGTTTTGATGAATCTAGGGCATTCCTTGAGGAATCATGATCAACCCTTGATAAAATGATGGAGATCACTTCAAAATTTTGATGTTAACCAAAAATCTTGAAGTTTGACTGTATGTGGGCCACAATTGACTTTTGACCTAATACAGTCGATTCTCAAGCATTTGAGTAGTTGACTGAGCAAACCTCTTGTGCAAGGCTTGAAATTTTACCTGGAGGGTCTTGAGAACATATTAAGACCATGGAGAGCATATGAGGTCTTTGGAGTTCACCTATCTTGATGAAAATGGAAACCCTAATTTGAGACACATTACCTTAGGAGAGAGTTTGTCTGGTCAACTCTTGGGCCAACTTGAGCAAATTGAGGATCTCTATTGAGTAAAATGAATGGGAAAATTTTGGGGAACAACAACTGCCCCTGTTCAATCTTCTTAAACCTGAGGATGTAGATTGGCTCGTCTGCCTTTCGTGATCTGAAGGTGGAAGATGATTGAACACTAGAGTGCCCAGAAATTTGCACTCGCATGAAGTGATACTTGATTTGTGATATCGGGAATGGGCTTATAGATGCCATTTGGAAGTTGTTAGAGAATTGTCGGAGATGGGCTTAAAGATGCCATCCAGGATGTGATGGAGAATCGTCGAAGATGGGCTTAAAGATGCCATCTAGAGGATGTTGATTTCCTGAGATATTCCTTTGATGAGAGTCCCTGCTCCTGTCGTTGAGGAGGAATCTGCTGAGGAATGTTGGTATCCGTCTTGGGAGAAATAGGATTTTGCGAGCTTCAGTTGTCCGTTACTCTACTGTGGAATTAACTTCGGAGGTGAACTGCATATCTGGTCAGTGTACAGGCTGCACCGCGACTTACTGGGGGAATGCGAAACCAATCATGTTTGACCAGGTCTAGGTCTTATAGTGTTGTAGACTACTGTCTAGGGGTAAGAGAAAAGAAACCTGGATGGTAAGGTTATGAGAAAGCACCTGGATAGTAGGGTTACTTCGAAATGAAAGCCTGGATAGTAGGGCTGTGAGAAGGAACCTGGGTCATAGGGTTTCTTCGAAATGAAAGCCTGGATAGTAGGGATATGAGAAGGAACCTGGATATTAGGGTTACTTCGATATGAAGGCCTGGATAGTAGGGTTGTGAGAAGGAACCTGGATAGTAGGGTTAATTCCATATGAAAGCCTGAATAGTAGGGCTGTGAGAAGGAACCTGGATAGTAGGGTTACTTCGATATGAAAGCCTGGATAGTAGGGCTCTGAGAAGGAACCTAGATAGTAGGGTTACTTCGATATGAAAGCCTGGATAGTAGGGTTGTGAGAAGGAACTTGGATAATAGGGTTACTTTGATATGAGAGCCTAGATAATAGGGCTGTGAGAAGGAACCTGGATAGTAGGGTTACTTCGATATGAAATCCTGGATAGTAGGGCTGTGAGAAGGAACCTGGATGGTAGTGTTACTCCGATATGAAAGCCCGGATAGTAGGGCTGTGAGAAGGAACCTGGATAGTAGGGTTACTTCGATATGAAAGCCTGGATGGTAGGGCTGTGAGAAGGAACCTGGATAGTACGGTTACTTCGAAATGAAAGCCTGGATAGTAGGGCTGTGAGAAGGAACCTGGATAGTAGGGTTACTTCGATATGAGAGCCTGGATAGTAGGGTTATGAGAAGGAACCTGGATAGTAGGGTTACTTTGATATGAAAGCCTAGATAGTAGGGTTGTGAGAAGGAACTTGGATGGTAGGGTTACTCCGATATGAAAGCAAGGATAGTAGGGTTGTGAGAAGGAACCTGGATAGTAGGGTTACTTCGATATGAAATCCTGGATAGTAGGGATGTGAGAAGGAACCTAGATAGTAGGGTTACTTCGATATGAAAGCCTGGATAGTAGGACTGTGAGAAGGAACCTGGATAGTAGGGTTACTTCGATATGAAAGCCTGGATAGTAGGGCTGTGAGAAGGAACCTGGATAGTAGGGTTACTTCGATAAGAGAGCCTGGATAGTAGGGTTGTGAGAAGGAACCTGGATATTAGGGTTACTTCGATATGACAGCCTGGATAGTATGGCTATGCGAAGGAACTTGGATAGTAGGGCTACTTCGATATGAAAGCTTGGATAGTAGGGATGTGAGAAGGAACCTGGATAGTAGGGTTACTTCCATATGAAAGCCCGGATAGTAGGGCTGTGAGAAGGAACCTGGGTCGTAGGGGTACTTCAAAGTGATAATATAGATTAGTTGAACCGTTTGGTTTCGGGAACTGAGTTTCTATTAGTCGTCTGCAGACGTGATCTGCATAACTGCTGAATTGTTGAAGCTAGTCCTCTTTTCCTGGAAAGATATTAGGGTTAGTTATATGTGATGCATGAAATGCAGGATGAGATGATGTTCTCAAAATAAATGAGATTATGTTGTATATGATATGTATGTGTTTTACCTCAAAATTTCCCTCCCATATTTCTCAAGACATTGCAAAAATTATCTCCAAATGGCTCAAGATTGCTCAAGAGTTGGACAGTCAAATCATCTCCTAAGACAGTCAATCTCAAATTAGGGTTTTGTGTTGCATCAAGGTCTTTACATCCAAATTACCTCAAGTTCTCCCCAATGACCTAATATGTTCTCAAGATCATCCATGTCAAATTTCAAGCCTTGCAGCGAAAGTTTGGCCAGTCAATTGCTCAAGAGGTCCATAAATCGATTGTGCTAGGGCAAAAGTCAACTGTGACCTAAAAATAGTCAAATCTCAAGATTTTTTGTCAACGTTCTCATTTTGAAGGATAATTCATCATTTGATCAAGGGTTGATCATGATTCATCAAGGATTGCTCAAAATTCATCAAGACTCAAAAGTTGCTAAATTAGGGTTTTGTAGGAAAAGTCAACTCAATTTTGACCAAGCATAACTTTCTCATACTTTATGAGAAATGACCCATACAAATCTAATTTTGAAGAGGATGCAATTTCCTACAATCCATCTTCACACTCCAAGATCAAGAAATGCACTCACAAAAAGTTACAAATTTGGACATTATAGGTCATTTTTGAAAGTCAACAAAAACACATTTTTTGCCAAAGCTTATAACTTGAGCATGGAATATCAAAATGAGATGATACCAAAAGGGTTAGTTATAGGACATCTCAAGGTTTCTAAAAAGTCCAAGAACACCTCCAAAAGTTCAAAATTGAAGAAGTTATGCATTGTTGAAGTTGGGCATTTTTCCAAAATTGCCAAAAGTCAACTATCCCCAAAACTTCAAATTTTGTCAAAAGGGCCCACTTTTTTTCCACTTAATTTGATCTTGTCACACCACACACGTGTCCTATCTTCAGTTTTATGTCCATTCATTAATTTTTCTATTTTATTTGATTTTTATTGAATTAATTCGTTTTAAATCAATTTAAATCTAAATAAAATCTAAAAATTGATAACTTGGTATCTTTTTGATTGATACAGGTCTTAAATATCATCATGTACACAATCAAACTCGTATCAAGCTATATCATTCATAAAATATTGGATTTGGAATGAAATTGGAAGCTTTTTAATGGAGGATCATATCACATCTTCAATCATCATTGCACAAAGATATAAATCCCAAAACCTGACCTAATTCACTCTATGTTACTTATACAACACAAGGCATACGAGTTCATGACCAAGAGACTGCATAATCAGAAAAACCAAACTTGAAAAAAGCTTGAAAAAAGCTTGAAAAAAGTGTGGAATCGAAATCAGTCTTAGAGTCCAATTCAAGGCCAAAACTCAACGTGGTTCTCTTGCTAGACATCCACTGAATCTATTGGAATCAAAAGCAAAGCGATTCGCCCCCTAAAATGCACTGTAAGCCTCTCTGAAACTCGCCTTTCAGTTGAATTCGTACCTCATGATTCTCACACTTTTCTTGCCAAATCTTTGCATATTCATGTTTTTCGATTCATATAGAAGCTTTTTGCATTATTGAATTGTGTTTTCGTGGCCTGTAACCCCTTAGCCGATTCTAGGGTTCTTGGTATTCGTTTTTGGGTATTTTTGCTACAGGTGAAATCAAGGCAATTGATGGATATAGATGTGTTCATGAGACCCAGACGAATCGAACCATGGTCTTGGAATTAATTTCTATGGCCTAGGATAGATTTTAGAAGGCAACTACGAATTTAGCTGCAGATGAAAATCCGCAGGTAAATAACCAGGTTCTCATGAGGAAGATGAAGACGTGGTTTGTTCCAATTGGACCATTCATATTTAGCGCGTTTTTGTTTTTATATTTTCTGGCATTTATGTGTTTTCAAATATCATATTTTATGCGTATTCCATTAACAATTAAAAGGCCTTGGTCCAGTGGTAAAGGCGTGCATGCATTGGCTAATGGGACCTGGGTTTGAATCCCAGGTCCCCCATATATTTGTTGTATTTTGTTTCCAGGAAATCCAGTGCAAATTCAAAAGCGTGGCTCACCATACGCTCTCATGCCATCAGTGGACAGATGGCCTCCAGGCCAAATCTGATGGTCCCAAGGGGATGTGCATCATGGTCCCTAGTCAACAGGCCATAGAGAATCTGGAAAGGTCAACAAAGGGCCAATTCGTTTGGGCCATCCAACTGCTGATCACACATCCAGATCTGGGCCCAAACCCCCTCCCCCCCTTTGGGTTATTTCTTTTTCTCTTTATATTTTCTTTTTATTTATTTGTTTTGTTTAATTATTATTATTATTTAAACTAACCAATTAATTCTTTTTCCCGTAAAATCAAAAACACAAAAATAAATTTTATTTATTAAAATTAAATTCATCACTTTTATTTTTGTAAATAAATATTAACCTAATTAATTTAGTTTTAAATAGATAAAACCTTTAATGTTTTTTTTAATAATTAAAATTAATGTAGAATATTAGGTTTCACTAACTTTAAATCAAATTTATTTTTATTTCCTTAAATATCCAAAAAACCAAAAAATATCTTTTCTAATTAATTAATTAATTTATTTATTTAATTAACTTAGTTTAATTCCATTTAATTCAAAAATAAACCAAAAAATGCTTTCTTTCAAAAAAAGGGTCAAAACCCTAAAAGCGCCTGATTTAATTTCTTACACGCGATCTATTTGATTCCAATATTGTATTTGCTTCCGGAATGTAATAGCTTTAAATAGGACTTTGAATTATTTTATCGCTTTCTTTTATTTTCCGCAATTTAAATTTCAAGGGTTGTTTTTGGCGATGTAAATACCCGACGCCTTGTAATAGTTTAGATTTAATTTCCATAATTTAATTTCCGCAAATTATTAATTGTTAGATGTTTGATAAATAGGGAATGCATGACAAGATCAAATCTTTAACCTAAAATCAATGTAGCTCATCCATGACATGTACACAGATAAATAACTGAAAATAACACACTCGCACATGTGCACTCTTTGGGTACACCTCACTTGGTTGCCTTCGAAAGTGGTCATTGAGTATAGGAAGTTTTAGAGGTCGCCCTCTTGTCCAAAGATCATAAGTTGCCTCGAAACGGTTACCTCGGATAAAATGATCTAAGACATTAGGGTTACCGCTAAGGCGTCCTAACATTGCTTTAGTGACCAAACGTCCCTTAATCGAATGGACCCTTAAAACTCCAACGATGGTGCTACCTACTCATTCGTAGTGGGATAGCATTGTCTAAAGGACATTAGCACAAATTAATTCCTTTTTCGAGTAGGTAGATGGTTCTTAAGTACTTGCTCATTCTAAAACAAAACAAAACTTTTCGCACTTACACCTTTTTCAAACAAAAACTTCTTTCAAACCCACAAACACAAAGAAAAGCAAATTTTGAAAACACTTTGAGCAAGTACCTAAGAGCCCGTGGATAACCACAGATAGAAAGGGTGCTAATACCTTCCCTTTCTATAACCTACCCCCGGACCCGAGAAACATCTCAAAAAAGGAATTTTTCTGTGCTTTTTTCCTTTCCTTGTTGGATAAAATAAAAGACGGTGGTGACTCTTACTTACTGCGACATTTTACAAAAGCAAACACAAAACGCAAACCAGCATATCCAAAACAGTCAGTTCTCTCCCACCGTATCACAGAACTGGCGACTCTGCTGGGGAAAATTTATAAGTGGGGTGTACCTTAGGATTAGATCATTGTGTTTTCAATTGTATGCTTTGTATGATTTATCTTTGTGGGCTTGTATCGGAGTTTCTATAGATCCTAACCCGGATCTGGGGGATACCCTTTAGGTAAGTAGCAATAAACTGTGAGGGAACTGTGAGGCGTAGACCGACATGGTTGAAGCAGTAGCTACATTGGTGTGGCACTTTAGTCTGTACCGATATCCCTTGTGTTGGAACGAGGAGAATATGGGTCTTCTAAGGGGTCATTAAGCACTAATTGACCTTAGAACCTTAAATTGACCAACTTGGCCATAGAACAGTAGCAGTATGCTACACTCATTGAGACTAAACTCTCGCGATGATTTCGGCCACAAGAAAAGGTTGCTAAACTGGAATTATGACTGATTGAGGGTAGTCAGTGATATTGAGATCCTCTAGAACCCGGTTACTATTTTTAGGACAGGTTTAAACCAACTGAACTGAAAGAGGGTAGTACCTAAGCTCCTTGCCAGCCTGAAATCTAAGGGCTCTCTGTGTGACTTGTGTGCCTTTACCATGTTTGCTATTTGTGGATACTTGTGGTGTGCTTTCTATCATGACATCATGACATCATAACATTGCATATATCTTGCATTGGACTAACCTATTTCAAAGACCGGAGGGATTCATCTTTGTTCTGTTTTGTAGGTCATCATGATGCCCATGAGTAAGAATACCATACGGATTAACTTTGTCCAGGTTCCCACCTTGCTGAAAGAGTTGGTTGCAAAGATGCCTGATACTACTTCCTTCCTTAGAAGACATGGCTATCTTCTCAGTTTGGTCACCTCCAAATTGGACGAGCAGATGATGAGTGTCCTGGTCCAATTCTATGATCTGTTGTACCATTGCTTTACTTTTCAGGACTATCAGCTGGTTCCCACCCTAGAAGAGTTCTCTGAGCTGCTCGGTATCTCTGTGCTGGAGCAGACCCCATTTACTGGTTGGGAGAAGATTCTTAGGCCCAAGGAGATTGCTGCAGCCCTTCATTTGACAAAAGAGGAGGTAATGGCTAATTGGGAGACTAGAAGTGGAGCAAAGGGCTTTCTGACTAAGTTCTTGGTTGGTAAGGCTAACTATTTCTGGGATAGTCTAGACTTCAAGGCATTCGAGGATATTCTGGCTCTTTTGATATATGGCTTGGTATTGTTTCCGAATCCTGACACTTTTATTGATGTGAATGCGGTAAAAATCTTCATCTCTCGTAATCCTGTACCCACTCTCTTGGGTGACATCCTTCATCAGCTTTATGCTCGTACTGTCCGAAAGCGGGGAACCTTGATGTGCTGTGCTCCATTATTGTTGAGGTGGTTTATTTCGCACCTCCCCAAGTCAGTGCTGAAGAACAAAGAAGGAATGGGTTGGGCTTATAGGGTTATGTCTCTATCTCATAATGACATTATCTGGACTCTCAAGGGTATGGATGAGGTGACTATTATTGATTGATGTGGGGAGTACCCTAATGTTCCACTGATAGGGACCCATGGAGGAATTTCTTACAACCCATGCTAAGCTCTCCGTCAGTTTGGAAGAGCCAAAAGAGAAGGACCTCACGAGCTGTTAATGCCTAGTATTATCTTTGATTTTCAAGGGGATAGTGACGAGCAACGTCGCAGATTCATAAGGGCTTGGGATAGAGTTCACCAATCTGATCCACATGAGCTGGGTCCAAAGACTTCTCTCCCTATGGAGCCATATCTCAAATGGGTCCGTATCCGTGCCCAAAAGCTGGGTATGCCGTATGAAGCCGTCTGGCCTGTCATTCTTGAAGTTGCTAATGAAGAAGGAGTTCTTCCAACCATCCTCCATCCTTATATGCCCACTGACACTGGGGCACTGAAGAGATCTTGGATGCAGCTGAGGGAAGAACGGGATTCCTACCGGGAAAAGTTCAACGAGCAAGAGCAGAAGATCCAGAAGTTGACTAGGCAGCTAGAGAACGAGCGAATTCTCAATGACTATGTCCGCATCGAGAAGAAGAGACCATGGGAGCATTGATGGGCCTTTGTTGATTTCTTTTCCAGTTTTTATTTTACTTTTCAGTATTTCTTTTCATGTAACGCCTTAAGGGCATCAGTTGAACAATTTGAATTTTAAAGTTTATCTAATAAAGTGTGTTTCCTTTCTGGTTTACAAATTTGAATCTTTCGATTGTCTTTGAAATCATAATCATACGCATTTCATCCCATGCACTTCATAAACAGGTACCCATTACAGGGCTCTTATCTTCTTCGCTGTTTATTTCAGCACTCATCATGTCTGCTGAACCTTGAACTGGGCAAGCCATCAAGGCCCTCCAGGCCTAGAATGCCCAATTTCAAGAGCTGTTCATGAATCTAGCTAAGGGTCAGCAAGATCTGAAGACCCTGATTCTGAAAGAGAAGAAGAAGAAGAAGAAGAAGAAGAGGACAATCCTGTTCAACACTGGTCACAAGTTTGGAAACAGGCTACAGAATAAAGTTGATCTGACCACCTTATCTGGAGGGAAAGATAGTCAGGAAGAAAGGAGGGCTCCTAGCCCTGTGGTCTCCGACAACGAGACGGACTTCGATGAAGAACAGTATCCTCCTGCTGAGGATAGATACAAGCAACTGGAAGACCGATTGAATGCTATGGAAGTTCAGAAAGTACCTGGTCTAGACTTTGGTGATCTAGGTCTATCATCTGGGGTGGTAATTCCCCACAAATTCAAGGCACCAACCTTTGCTAAGTATGACAGAGTTTCTTGTCCGAAGTTGCACCTTCGGTCATATGTGAGGAAGATTCAGTCGTACACCGCTGATAAGAACCTATGGATCCACTTCTTTCAAGACAGTCTCTCAGGGACTCAGCTTGAGTGGTTTTATCAGTTGGACGGAGACAGTATCCGCAGTTGGGAGGATTTGGCTACTGCTTTCTGCAGGCAGTATTAGTACAACTCCGACCTTGCTCCTACGCGTACCCAACTCCAGGGTATGTCAATGGGAACGGGTGAAGGATTCAAAGATTATGCGCAGAAGTAGAGGGACCTCCCCGGAAGAGTACAACCACCCTTGGCTGATCGGGAGCTTGTTGATATGTTTCTGGGGACCCTGTCTGGTCCATTTTTCAACCACTTGATTGGAAGCTCTTCATTTGGGTTTACAGAGCTTATTTTGACCGGTGAGAGGATTGAGGCTGGTATTAAGGCTGATAAGATACAGAAGGGTGCCTCATCAAGCACCGAGAAGAAGCCGTTTAAGAAGGAGTCTAGTGCTGTCTACAGTTCGAAAAGACAGAATAGACCTGAACACCGCCAAGCTGTTAATGCGGTTGTTATTTCAAAACCTGCTGGTGCTCCTCAGTACAACAATCAACAAAAGGACGAGAGACCTAAGAGGCAATTGACCCGTCTCAACATGACCTTATCTCAGATTCTGCCACAGTTGCTGAAGACTAATCTGGTGATTCTAAAGGACGCCCCAAAGAATCCAAATACAACGTCGCCAAGGTATAACCCTAATGCCCGCTGTGCTTACCACTCTGATAACCTGGGGCATAATACATATGATTGTTGGACTTTGAAGAATAAGATACAATACTTGATCGATGCGAAGGAGATTGAGTTCGAGGCGCCAGAAAGGCCTAATGTTGTGACTGCTCCTATGCCCAAGCATGGAATAAATGCTATAGATAAAGACTCGTTTGTGGTTTCTGTGGATGATATTGTTACCCCTTTGATGACTGTTAAGAAGACCCTTTTGCTAGCCAATTTATTTCTGGGCTATGACGAAGGTTGTCGTATGTGTTCTGTTCTACTTACCGATTGTCTGCTTTTGAAATCAGGTGTCCAACGCCTGATGGATAGTAAAGAGATTCTGTTTGAGAAGACTGTTGTTCCTCTAGTTCCTTCTGAAGAAGTTGCCATTATCACCATTTTCGACAATTCTTCCAAGGCTCCCTCGAGGAAGCCTGTTAAGATTACATCTGTTCCAAGAATTGCACCTGTGATCATCACTGTTCCGGGGCCCATCCCCTATACCTCTGATAAAGCTGTCCCTTGGCACTATGGGGCTGATGTTTATTTCCATGGAGTTAAGCAAGAGTTGGATGCTGATACTGACGTCAGCAATATTGTTGGCCCTGCTAAAGTCACCCGTAGCGGAAGACTTTTCTCACCTGATATCTCTCCGCTAACTGCCCGAAAACCTGTTGCTATCACACCTGCCAGTGTACCTGCTAGTATTCATGTTCAAGTTCCTGTTCTTACCCCTGTCGCCGAGTCATCTGACACTCGGGGCAAAGGGATTACCACTGATGTGCCTGCCCAGAAGGAGGCACCTAAGACGATTACTATTGAAGCTTCTAAACAAGAGATGAAAGATATTCTGAAGATCATCAAAAAGAGTGATTACAATGTAGTTGAACAGCTGGGGAAAACCCCGTCTAAGATTTCTATGTTGTCACTGTTGTTGTGCTCAGAGGCCCATGCCAGGGCTCTGATTACCTTCTTAAAGACTGCCCACGTACCACAAGAGACATCAACTGATCAGTTTACAGATTGCATGGCCAATTTGACTGCTGATAATGGATTGGGTTTCTCTGACACCGACTTGACTGCTAAAGGGAAGAATCACAACGATGCTCTGCATGTCTCCATTGAATGCAGGGGCACTACTCTTGCATATGTATTGGTGGATACCGGTTCCTCATTGAACGTTTTGCCTAAGAAAGCTCTAGACCGGCTGGATTGTGAAGGGTTGGAGCTGAAACCAAGCAACATTGTCGTCAGGGCCTTTGATGGGTCTAAAAGGATGGTGCACGGAGAAGTTGATATCCCGATTAAGGTTGGTTCTCAGGTTTTCAACTCTATGTTCTATGTGATCGACATTCGGCCATCTTATTCTTGTTTGCTGGGTCGTCCATGGATCCACAAAGCTGGGGCCGTGACCTCAATGCTCCACCAGAAGCTGAAGTACCCGGTCAAAGGGAAGATTGTGATAGTGCAGGGAGAGGAAGAATACATGGTTATCCACCTCAACTCTTTCCGATATGTAGAGATGGATGGGGAGTTCATTGAGACCCCATTTCAGCATTTTGAAGAGGTTCCCCAGACGTTGGCATCAGATGAGACTGTTGTTGAAGATTCTCCTATGAAGATGGCTTCCCTTAGGGATGCCCGAGCTGTTGTTGAGAAAGAAGCTCAAAGGGCTGTTCGGAATGCACGGATCGGAAGACCTCCCGTGTTCATCAGCAACTCGAGAGTGAATGCCATTGAAGAAGATGTTGAAGAGTCTGAGTTCGACAGTTGGATCTACCCTACGACCGATGGTGGACCAAGCAACTAGACAGCAAAGGACTTCATCCCAATTACTTTTGTTACCCAATAATGAAACTTTTTGTTTTGAATTTGTAACAGACAATGTTTTAAACTTTACGGCCCGTTGTCTTACCCGAGGCACTGTGGCTTCATTTGTGAGGGCTTTATGTGTGTCATTTTCATATATCATTAATAAAAGCATTGGACCTTCTTGCATTTTGTGCTCCTTGTTTTTATTTATTATATATTGCAAAACAACTATTTTACACACACTCACATATACAGGTCTCCATCCACTCTGGATCTCACTGGTAACGACTCTGCTACTGCTGGTTATAACTTCGAAAATCCGATCAACTTAGCCGAGGACGAAGGTGAAGATGATTGCGAAGTGCCTGGTGAACTTGCAAGACTGTTACTTCAAGAAGAGAGGGCCATTCAGCCGCACGAAGAGCCGGTGGAATCAGTGAATCTGAGTACAGAGACAGACAAGAAGGAAGTTAAGATCAGTGCAAATCTGGAGCTTAGTGTGAAACAACGGTTGATTCAGATGCTGCATGACTATGTTGTGATCTTTGCCTGGTCTTACGAAGATATGCCTGGGTTGGATACTGACATTGTGGTTCATCACCTACCTACCAAGGAAGAATGTCCTCCAGTAAAACAGAAGGTCCTCTGAATACGCCCAGAGATGTCTGAGAAAATCAAGGCTGAAGTTATGAAACAGTTTGACGCCGGTTTTCTAGCAGTTACTTCTTACCCTCAGTAGGTGGCCAATGTGGTTCCCGTGCCGAAGAAGGATGGTAAGGTTCGGATGTGTGTTGACTATAGGGATTTGAACAGGGCGAGCCCTAAGGATGACTTCCCTCTACCTCATATTGACGTTTTGGTTGACAACACTGCTTAGCATAAAGTCTTTTCCTTCATGGATGGTTTCTCCGGTTATAATCATATTAAAATGGCTCCCGAAGATATGGAGAAGACAACTTTTGTTACTCAGTGAGGTACCTTTTGCTACAAGGTCATGCCTTTTGGACTGAAAAATGCTGGGGCAACGTATCAGCGTGCCATGGTTGCTTTGTTTCATGACATGATCCATCATGAGATTGAAGTGTACATCGACGATATGATTTCAAGGTCCCAGACTATGGAGGAACACCTTGACCATCTACAGAATCTGTTTGACAGGCTGAAGTTGTACAAGCTGAGGTTAAACCCGAACAAGTGCACCTTCGGGGTGAGATCTAGTGAACTGCTGGGTTTCATTGTAAGCGACAAAGGTATTCAAGTGGACCATGCAAAGGTGAAAGCTATACAGGAAATGCCAGCTCCCAGGATATAGAAAGAAGTCATAGGTTTTCTGGGACGACTGAACTACATTGCCCGATTCATCTCGCACCTAACTGCTACTTGTGAACCAATCTTCAAGTTACTGAAGAAAGATCAAGTGGTACGTTGGAACAATGAATGCCAGACCGCTTTCGAAAGGATCAAAGAGTATCTCCAAGAGCCACCTATTCTGATGCCACCAGTTGAAGGGAGACCTCTGATCTTATACTTGACAGTACTCGACAACTCAATGGGGTATGTGCTGGGTCAACATGACGAGTCTGGCCAAAAAGAGCATGCTATTTATTACCTTGGCAAAAAGTTTACCGACTGTGAGACCCGATACTCACTACTCGAGAAAACTTGCTGCGCTTTGGCATGGGCTGCTCGCCGGTTGAGACAGTATATGTTGACTCACACTACTCTGTTGATATCAAAGATGGATCTGATCATGTATATCTTCGAAAAGCCTGCCTTGTCCGGAAGAATAGCAAGATGGCAGATGATCTTGACTGAGTATGACATCCAGTACACGACCCAAAAAGCAATCAAGGGAAGTGTATTGACAGACCATTTGGCACATCAGGCAGTGGATAATTACCAGTCTATGAACTTTGAATTCTCGGACGAGAATATCATGTTAGTAACTGATTGTGAGACACCTGGACTGGATGAAGGACCCGAGGAAGGATCCCGATGGTCTATGTACTTTGACGGAGCTTCGAACACTTTGGGTAATGGCATTGGCGCCGTGATCATATCTCCTAAAGGCTCTCATACTCCGTTTACCGCCCGACTATGTTTCAACTACACCAATAACATGGCGGAGTATGAAGCGTGCATCATGGGACTTCGAGAAACAATTGACCTAAGGATTAAGTTTCTAAGTGTCTTCGGAGATTCCGCTCTTGTGATCAGTCAGATCAAAGGCGAGTGGGATACGAAACACCCAAATCTTATTCCTTACAAGGAGTATGTATTGACGTTGCTCCCCCATTTCGAGGAGATAACCTTTGAACACTTCCCTAGAGAGGAGAATCAGTTGGCGGACGCGTTGGCTACGATGTCTTCTATGTTCAAAGTCAATTGGGACAACGAAGCTCCCCAGATTATTATTGAAAGATTGGACGAACCTGCACATTGCTGTGACGTTGAGACTGAAGAGGTAACAGAAAAGCCCTGGTATCATGAAGTGAAAAGGTATCTTGAAGCTCAGGAGTACCCCGAGGGTGCATCTATTAATGACAAGAAGTTTCTGAGAAGGTTCGCGACAAAGTTCTTCATCAGCAATGACATTCTTTACAAGCGTAACCATGATTCGACCTTACTGCATTGTATGGATAAGTCTGAAGTAGAAAGGATCATGACAGAATTACATGAAGGTACTTTTGGAACTCATTCCAGTGGACATACCATGGCAAAGAAAATCCTTCGGGCAGGATACTATTGGTCCACAATGAAAGCCGACTGTTATCAGCATTCTCGGACATGTCACAAGTGTCAGGTCTATGCTGACAAGGTGCACATACCTCCAGTCCCTCTGAACGTCTTGACGACACCTTGGCCTTTTGCAATGTGGGGCATTGATATGATCGGCGAGATCAGACCTACGACATCTAACGGGCATCGTTTCATCCTGGTAGCGATTGATTATTTTACAAAGTGGGTTGAAGCAGCTTCCTTTGCTACCGTAACCAAGAACGTCGTGGCACGGTTTATTCGGCACAATCTGATCTGTCGATACGGTGTACTAGAGAGGATCATAACGGACAATGGTACAAATCTCAACAATAAGATGATCACTGAGCTCTGCGAGCAATTCAAAATACAGCATCATAACTCTTCTCCCTACTGGCCGAAGATGAATGGGGCTGTTGAAGCGGCTAATAAGAATATTAAGAAGATCGTGCAGAAGATGACAGTGACATACAAAGACTGGCACGAGATGTTACCATTTGCTCTTCATGGGTACCGAACCTCAGCACAGACGTCAACAGGGGCAACACCCTATTCCTTGGTTTATGGTATGGAGGCAGTATTGCTCATTGAAGTTCAGATACCCTCTCTTAGGATCATGAAGGATGCAGGTTTGAGCGAAGACGACTAGATTCAGACCCGGCTTGATCAGCTAAACTTAATCGACGAAAAGAGACTTACTGCTATTTGTCATGGTCAGACATACCAAAAATGGATGATCAAGGCATTTAACAAGAAAGTTAGACGATAAGAGTATCAAGTCGGGGACCTGGTAATCAAGTGCATTATCCTACCTCAAGATGATCCCAGGGGCAAATGGACCCCTACTTACGAAGGGCCATTTGTGGTTAAGAACATTTTCTCAGGAGGAGCTATGATTCTAACCACCATGGATGGTGACGACCTTCCTCACCCCATCAATGCAGACATAGTAAAAAGATACTACGTATAATCAAAGACCCGCTAGGTTGACTGGCCTAGGCAAAAATAAGGGCTTCCCGGCGAACCAAAAGGGTTCGGGCAAAAATAAGGGATGAAAATGAAAAAAATCTGTCCACCCGGCAAGTCGAAAACCTGAAAGGGCGGCTTGGGCAAAAAAGGGTATCCCGGTGGACTGAAAACTCGAAAGGGCGGTCCAGGCAAAAGTTAGGGACCAAAGCGTAACACTATGTCTCATTGGATCACCTTGCATCCAGACTTAGGTATCGACTATCAAGCTCGGACGGCACTAATCAATCTGATCTACCTTCAACCAAGCAGCAAAGTGATGATATGCTTGAGGACATAAGGGCAATAGCAGAGTTGGAACCCAGTGGGATTATTCACATAGCTGTTTTGTTTTCCTTTCACAAATTGTAAATTCTATCTGTTCGGCGGCGTTCTCTTACTAGGACGTCAGCCTCTTGTACAAAAACGCCTATTTACAGGCCAAACTTCAAAATCAATACAAATGCATTTTCAGAGAAATTTCAAACTGTTTTTCCTTTATCTGTTTTGTTTTGCAAAGAACGTCCAATGTTCATTTTTGATATATGCATTTGACATTAATTGCTGCTCATAAATATTTACATGCGAAACAAAAAGATGATTGCGGGTAATATCAAAAACAGGGGCAATAAGAATTGTCCGAACTGTCTAGTTGCTCTGTCCACCAGGTACAAAGATATATTCAGCTGAAGAATATGGCTAAGGCACTCTCACTCCCCACAGAGTAAGACAGTAATGGTAGCTCTCCCAGTTGAAACTTGCAACCGTGAACAAATCAGCAATATTCTCCCCAAACAGAGTTGGTCTACCATCAGCATTAAAAAGGTCTTAATATTCCCCAGCGGAGTATAAGAATATTCCCCAGCAAGTATAAGAATATCCCCGGCAGTCTTAATATTCCTCAATGGAGTATAAGAATGTTCCCCGGCAGAATACAAGATACCCTAGTGGAGTCAATATTTCCCCAGCACGGCCTGAAAAAGCTTCCCCAACAGAGTTAAATCATCTTCCCCAGTAGACTCTGGAAGTTTATCCTCAGCGGAGGACAAAATAAATCTCCCCAACCAAGTTCAGAGGATTATCCCCACAAAAGTCTAACAGGGTTATCCCCAGCAAGTTGCAACTGAAAGATCATCCCCAACGAAGTTCTTTCCTTTCCTCAAGCAGGAATTCAATCCTCAACGGATTCAATATCACCAGCAACGGTAATCCATCCCCAGCGGAGTTTATCAGTGAAATCCCCAACGGAGTTTATCGTTAAAATCCTTAACAGAGCATCTCTTCCCAACAGAGTGATCTCTTCATCAGTTTATTCCCCAACGGAGTGCTCTTCTCCCGCAGGTTTATTCTCGCAACCACCTTCGTTCACCATCCCCATCGGAAACGAAGAATTCAACTCTATTCTCCAGCAGCTATCCGGGGTTTATTTTCCCCAGCTAAAAGATTACATTTCCATACATCATAATACATGCATATATCTCATTTATTTTGAGAACATCATTGCTTGATACATATCATGCATTGCATATAACTGACCTTTACCTTTCAGGAAGGATGCAATTAAATTCTCAATTATATCAAAAGACCTCCTTTGGTTCAGTCAGATTGCCGATAAGATCTCCCTGATTCGCGATCCAGTCAAAGTTATTCCAAGACCTTGTCTGGTCCAGTTAAATCGATTCCTAAAGATTTTTCTGAGGCCAACCCAGTCAAAAGAGACAAGACCAGTTAAATCGATTCCTAAATATTTTTCTGAGGCCAATCAAGTCAAAGGAGACAAAACCAGTTAAATCGATTCCTAAAGATTTTTCTGAGGCCAACCCAGTCAAAGGAGACAAAACCAGTTAAATCGATTCCTAAAGATTTTTCTAAGGCAAACCCAGTCAAAGGAGACAAAACCAGTTAAATCGATTCCTAAAGATTTTTCTGAGGCCAACCCAGTCAAAGGAGATAAAACCAGTTAAATCGATTCCTAAAGATTTTTCTGAGGCCAATCCAGTCAAAGAAGACAAAACCAGTTAAATCGATTCCTAAAGATTTTTCTGAGGCCAACCCAGTCAAAGAAGACAAAACCAGTTAAATCGATTCCTAAAGATTTTTCTGAGGCCAGCCCAGTCAAAGGAGACAAAACCAGTTAAATCGATTCCTAAATATTTTTCTGAGGCCAATCCAGTCAAAGGAGACAAGACCAGTTAAATCGATTCCTAAAGATTTTTCTGATGGCAACCCAGTCAAAAGAGACAAGATCAGTTAAATTGATTCCTAAAGATTTTTCTGATGCCAATCCAGTCAAAGAAGACAAAACCCCCTTTGGTCCAGTTAAATCGATTCCTAAAGATTTTTCTGATGCCAATCCAGTCAAAGAAGACAAGACCACCTACCAACAATCTCCAAATGGAATCTGTAAGCCCATTCCCGACATCACCATGCTGATACCACTTCATGCGAGTGCAAATTTCTGGGCACTCTAGTGTTCAATCATCTTCCACCTTCGGATCACGAAAGGCCCGAAAGCCAATCTATATCCTCAGGTTTAAGAAGATTGAACACGGGAAACTGTTGTACCCCAAAATTTTCCCTCCCATATTTCTCAAGACATTGCAAAAATAATCTCCAAATGGCTCAAGATTGCTCAAGAGTTGGACAGTCAAATCATCTCCTAAGGCAGTCAATCTCAAATTAGGGTTTTGTGTTGCATCAAGGTATTTACATCCAAATGACCTCAAGTTCTCCCCAATATCCTAATATGTTCTCAAGATCATCCATGTCAAATTTCAAGCCTTGCAGAGAAAGTTTGGCCAGTCAATTGCTCAAGAGGTCCAAAAATCGATTGTGCTAGGGCAAAAGTCAACTGTGACCTACAAATAGTCAAATCTCAAGATTTTTTGTCAACATTCTCATTTTGAAGGATAATTCATCATTTTATCAAGGGTTGATCATGATTCATCAAGGATTGCTCAAAATTCATCAAGACTCAAAAGTTGCTAAATTAGGGTTTTGTAGGAAAAGTCAACTCAACTTTGACCAAGCATAACTTTCTCATACTTTATGAGAAATGACCCATACAATGCTCATTTTGAAGAGGATGCAATTTCCTACAATCCATCTTCACACCCCAAGATCAATAAATGCACTCACAAAAAGTTACAAATTTGGACATTATAGGTCATTTTTGAAAGTCAACAAAAACACCTTTTTTGCCAATGCTTATAACTTGAGAATGGAATATCAAAATGAGATGATACCAAAAGGGTTGGTTATAGGATATCTCAAGGTTTCTAAAAAGTCCAAGAACACCTCTAAAAGTTCAAAATTGAAGAAGTTATGCATTGTTGAAGTTGGGTATTTTTCCAAAATTGCCAAAAGTCAACTATCCCCAAAACTTCAAATTTTGTCAAAAGGGCCCACTTTTTTTTCACTTGATTTGATCTTGTCACACCACACACGTGTCCTATCTTCAGTTTTATGTCCATTCATTATTTTTTCTATTTTATTTTATTTTTATTGAATTAATTCATTTTAAATCAATTTAAATCAAAATAAAATCTAAAAATTGATAAATTGGTATCTTTTTGATTGATACAGGTCTTAAATATCATCATATACACTATCAAACTCGTATCAAGCTATATCATGCACAAAATATTGGATTTGGAATGAAATTGGATGCTTTTTAATGGAGGATCATATCACATCTTCAATCATTAATGCACAAAGATTTAAAGCCCAAAACCTGACCTAATTCATTCCATGTTACTTATACAACACAAGGCATACAAGTTCATGACCAAGAGACTGCTTAATCAGAAAAACCAAACTTGAAAAAAGCTTGAAAAAAGTGTGGAATCGAAATCAGTCTTAGAGTCCAATTCAAGGCCAAAACTCAATGTGGTTCTCTTGCTATACATCCACTGAATCTATTGGAATCAAAAGCAAAGTTATTCGCCCCCTAAAACGCACCATAAGCCTCTCTGAAACTCGCCTTTCAGTTGAATTCGTACCTCATGATTCTCGCACTTTTCTTGCCAAATCTTTGCATATTCATGCTTTCCGATTCATATAGAAGCTTTTTGCATTATTGAATTGCGTTTTTGTGGCTTGTAACCCCCTAGCCGATTCTAGGGTTCTTGGTATTCGTTTTTGGGTATTTTTGCTACAGGTGAAATCAAGGCAATTGATGGATATAGATGTGTTCACGAGACCCAGACGAATCGAACCATGGTCTTGGAATTAATTTCTATGGCCTAGGATAGATTTTAGAAGGCAGCTACGAATTTAGCTGCGGATGAAAATCCGCAGGTAAATAACCAGGTTCTTATGAGGAAGATGAAGACGTGGCTTGTTCCCATTGGACCATTCATATTTAGCGCGTTTTTGTTTTTATATTTTCTGGCATTTATGTGTTTTCAAATATTATATTTTATGCGTATTCCATTAACAATTAAAAGGCCTTGGTCCAGTGGTAAAGGCGTGCATGCATTGGCTAATGGGACCTGGGTTTGAATCCCAGGTCCCCCATATATTTGTTGTATTTTGTTTCCAGGAAATCCAGTGCAAATTCAAAAGCGTGGCTCCCCATACTCTCTCATGCCATCAGTGGACAGATGGCCTCCAGGCCAAATCTGATGGTCCCAAGGGGATGTGCATCATGGTCCCTAGTCAACAGGCCATAGAGAATCTGGAAAGGTCAACAAAGGGCCAATTTGTTTGGGCCATCCAACTGCTGATCACACATCCAGATCTGGGCCCAAACCCCCCTTTAGGTTATTTCTTTTTCTCTTTATATTTTCTTTTTATTTATTTGTTTTGTTTAATTATTATTATTATTTAAACTAACCAATTAATTCTTTTTCCCATAAAATCTATAACACAAAAATAAATTTTATTTATTAAAATTAAATTCATCACTTTTATTTTTGTAAATAAATATTAACCTAATTAATTTAGTTTTAAATAGATATAACCTTTAATGTTTTTTTTAATAATTAAAATTAATGTAGAATATTAGGTTTCACTAACTTTAAATCAAATTTATTTTTATTTCCTTAAATACCCAAAAATCCAAAAAATATCTTTTCTAATTAATTAATTAATTTATTTATTTAATTAACTTAGTTTAATTCCATTTAATTCAAAAATAAACCAAAAAATGCCTTTCAAAAAAAGGGTCAAAACCCTAAAAGTGCCCGATTTAATTTCTTGCACGCGATCCATTTGATTCCAATATTGTATTTGCTTCCGGAATGTAATAGCTTTAAATAGGACTTTGAATTATTTTATCGCATTCTTTTATTTTCCGCAATTTAAATTTCAAGGGTTGTTTTTTGCGATGTAAATACCCGACGCCTTGTAATAGTTTAGATTTAATTTCCGCAATTTAATTTCCGCAAATTATTAATTGTTAGATGTTTGATAAATAGGGAATGCATGACAAGATCAAATCTTTAACCTAAAATCAACGTAGCTCACCCATGACATGTACAAAGATAAATAACTGAAAATAACACACTCGCACATGCGCACTCTTAGGGTACACCTCACTTTGTTGCCTTCGAAAGTGGTCATTGAGTATAGGAAGTTTTAGAGGTCGCCCTCTTGTCCAAAGATCATAAGTTGCCTCGAAACGGTTACCTCGGATAAAATGATCTAAGACATTAGGGTTACCGCTAAGGCGTCCTAACATTGCTTTAGTGACCACACGTCCCTTAATCGAATGGACCCTTAAAACTCCAACGAAGGTGCTACCTACTCATTCATAGTGGGATAGCATTGTCTAAAGGAAATTAGCACAAATTAATTCCCTTTTCGAGTAGGTAGATGGTTCTTAAGTACTTGCTCATTCTAAAACAAAACAAAACTTTTCGCACTTACACCTTTTTCAAACAAAAACTTCTTTCAAACCCACAAACACAAAGAAAAGAAAATTTTGAAAACACTTTGAGCAAGTACCTAAGAGCCCGTGGATAACCACAGATAGAAAGGGTTCTAATACCTTCCCTTTCTATAATCTACCCCCCGGACCCGAGAAACATCTCAAAAAAGGATTTTTTTTGTGCTTTTTTCCTTTCCTTGTTGGATAAAATAAAAGATGGTGGCGACTCTTGCTTACCGCGACATTTTGTGAAAGCAAACGCAAAACGCAAACCAGCATATCCAAAACAGTCAGTTCTCTCCCACCGTATCACAGTATGCGTATGCCATGATGTATGTTCATGAAATGCTATCGGGGTATGCTCCCGTCTGGGAAAATAAATCCCTGACAGTTGTTGGAGATTTGTAAATATTCTGTTGGGAGGAGATGCTGTTTGAGAATAAACTCTGAGGGGAACGAACTTGGAAAATGTATTTTTGTAGCTGAAGCGATGAACTCTTTCGGGGATTGAGCCTCTGTATCTAGAGAAATAAACTCTGCTTGGGGGATGAATTTTACTTACTCGCCCACGATTATGAACCTCAGCTAGGGTGGTTACGTCCTGTTTCGAGAAAGCTGGCATCAAATGTGTTGTACCCCAAAATTTGCCCTCTCATATTCCTCAAGACATTGCAAGAAAAATCTCCAAGTTGCTCAAGTTTGCTCAAGGGTTGGACAAACAAGCTATCTCCTAAGGCAGTCAACCCCAAATTAAGGTTTTGTGTTGTACCAAGATCCTTGAGTCCAAATAACCTCAAGTGCTCCCTAATGTCCTAATATTTTCTCAAGATCATCCATGTCAAATTTCAAGCCTTGCAGAGGAAGTTTGCTCAGTCAATTGCTCAAAGGTCCAAAAATCGACTGTGCTAGGGCAAAAGTCAATTGTGACCCAAATACAGTCAAACTTCAAGATTTTTTGTCAACATTATCATTTTGAAGGATATTTCATCATTTGATCAAGGGTTGATCATGATTCATCAAGGATTGCTAAAATATTTACCAAGACTCAAAAGTTGCTAAATTAGGGTTTTAGCAGGAAAAGTCAACTCAACTTTGACCAAGCATAACTTTCTCATACTTTTTGAGAAATGACCCATCCAAAGCTCATTTTGAAGAGGATGAAATTCCCTACAATCCATCTTCATATCCCAAGATAAAAAATTTCACCCATAAGAAGTTATGAATTTCGACATTATAGGTCATTTTGAAAAGTCAACAAAAACACCTTTTTTGCCAAAGCTTATAACTTGAGAATGGAATATCAAAATGATATGAGACCTAAAGGGTTGGTTAGATAACATCTCAAGCTTTCTAAAAGTCCAAGAACACCTCCAAAAGTTCAAAATTGAAGAAGTTATGCATTGTTGAAGTTGGACATTTTTGCAAAATTGCCAAAAGTCAACTATCCCCAAAACTTCAAATTTTTTCAAATTGGCCCATTCTTTTCCACTTGATTTAAGCTTGCATAATTGCCCACGTGTCCTAGATTCAGCCATGAGCCCATATTTTATTTTTATTATTTAATTTGATTTTTAATTGAATTTATTCATTTTTTATCAAATAAAATCATATAAAATCCAATGCTTTGATAACACAAGATTTTTTTGATATTTCAGGCTTTGATTATCATCACTAACATCATCAAAATTGAATAAGACCAAATCATGTGCAAAAAGATTGAGATTTGGCATAATTGGCAAGTTTGTAAAGGGAGATAAAATCAAATATGCAAGCATTGATGGGAGAAGATTTGAGCCAAGTTTGTAGACATAATACACTAAGCATTACATAAGGAAGCTTAAGACACGAAAACAAGAGTTGGAGAGTGCAGAGGAAGGCAGAACGAAAGTTGAAAAATTCACAAAAAAGCTTGAATTCGAAGTCATAGCTAGAGGCGTGTTCAAGGGCTGAGACATATCTCAATCGTTCCCTGGGTGTTCACACAAGCGATCTAGATCAAAAGCAAGCGTTCTCAGACCTTCACAAGCGCTGTAAGTGTCACGATACCTAGCTCTGTTCTTGAAATTGAAACTCACCATTCTTGCATCTATAATGAAAACTATTGGCATATTTGTAATCCTCACAACATTTCTAAGCTATTTGCATCATTCAATTTTGTTTATCTAATCTGTAATGCAAAACGCCATAGCTAGGGTTCTTGGAAGCGTTTTTAGGGTTTTCTGTTTCAGGCAAAATTGGGACTCAAGAAGGTCATGGTGTTGATCAGGAAGCCAAGACAAATCCAACCATGTCCTTGGAATGGATTTATTTGGCCTGGAGAGATTTTTAGCATAAGCCTACGTCTTTTGCTGCGGATTCAAATCCGCAGGTAATGTGGTTACAGGTTTCAAGACAGGGACGATGAGGTGTCCCTTGCCCATAGGTCCATTCAAAAAATAGCGCGCACTTTTTTTTGCTGGCACATGATTGGTTTTCATTATATTATGTTTTCTTTGTATATTATTAACAAATAGATCAAGGAAGCATAGTGGCAAGGCAAGCGAGCAATTTCCTTCAGGACCTGGGTTCGAATCCCAGGTCCCCCACTTTCCTTAATAATTTTGTTTTTCAGATGATCACGTGCATACTCAAGCTTGCAGTATACCATGCACCATCAAACATGCAATGGCCAGATGGCCAAAGGCCAAATCTGAGGGTCCACCATAGGAAAAGTCCAATTGTGTGCATGGAATCCCAAAAGTCAACAAAGGCCAGCATTTTTTGGGCTTCAGAATTGCTGTCCATACTCCCAATTTCAGGCACAAACCCCTCTCTCTTTCATTTTTATTTACTTTGTTTTATTATTTGTTTTTATTATTTTGTTTAAATTCTAACCAATCAAATTCCTTTTCATAAGATAAAAACCACAAAAAATATTTTATTCAATCAAATTTTTATTTTTCTTAATAAACACTAATTAATTAATTTAGTTTTTTTAATTCTATAATAATTTTGACTTATTTTGTAAATAAATAATTAATTAGACTTAATTAGGTATTAACCATTAATTTAATTAACTCCATTCTTCTTTCTTAAAATAATAAAAAAAATATGTCATAATTAATTTTTCATTTAATTAATTTATTAATTTAATTTAGTAATTAATTTATGTTTAATTTCTTTCTTAAAATAAAAACAACAAAAAGATCTCTTCTTTAACCAAAAGGGTCAAAACCCTAATTATGCGTCCGATCAAATTTTGCGTCGCGATTTATTTTCTTTTATCCAATAATGTACTTGCTCCCGGATTGTAATAGTTGAATAGGACTTTTAATTATTTTTATTTCTTTATTTTATTTTTCAAAGGGTTTGTCTTTGGCGATGTAAATACCCGACGCCTTGTAATTTAAATTCCGCATTTTATTTTATGCAAATTATAACTGCTAGATGTTTGATAATAGGGTTTGCATGATAAGATTGAATGTTAATCTTAAAATCAACTTAGATCACCCCTAACATGTACAAAGATAAAAATAACCGAAAACAACATATTCGCACATGCGCACTCTTAGGGTACACCACACTTGGTTGCCTTTGTACACGGTCATTGAGTATAGGTCGTTTTAGAGGTCGCCCTCTTGTCTAAAAGATCATAGTCACCTCGAAACGGTTGCCTCAGATATTGTTGCCTCAAACAAATGATCTAAGACATTAGGGTTACCGCTAAGGCGTCCTAACATTGCTTTGGTGACCGCGAGTCTCACATTCAAATTGACCCTCAAACTCCAACGATGATGCTACCCAATCACTAATAGTGGGATAACATTGTCTAAAGGACATTAGCATAGAATGATTCCTTTTTCGAGTAGGTAGATGGTTCTTAGATACTTGCTCTTTCAAAAAACAAAACACTTTTCACACTTACACTTTCCAAACAAAGTTTTCAAAAACACTTCATACGCTCTTGAGGACAGAAGCAAGAGTTAAATCGAAGTTTTAAAACAAAAACTTTTTCAAACCCACAAGCACAAAGAAAGCAATTTTGAAAACATTTGAGCAAGTACCTAAGAGCCCGTGGATAACCACGGATAGAAAGGGTGTTAACACCTTCCCTTTCTATAATCTACCCCCCGAACCCGAGAAATATCTCGAAAAAGGAATTTTTCTGTGCTTTTTTCCTTTCCTTGTTGGATAAAATAAAAGTCGCTGGAGACTCTTGCTTACCGCGACATTTTGCGAACAACAAACGCAAAACGCAAACCAGCATTCCAAAAAAACAGTCAGTTCTTCCCACCGTATCACAAAACTGGCGACTCTGATGGGGAGGATCTATAAGTGGGGTGTACCTTAGGAATAGTTCATAATGTTTTCAATTGCTTGATTTGTATGATTTATCTTTGTGGGCTTGAACCGGAGTTACTATAGATCCTAACCCGGATCTGGGGGATACCCTTTAGGTAAGTAGCAATAAACTGTGAGGGAACTGTACAGCGTAGACCGATACGGTTGAAGCAGTAGCTATGTTGGTGTGGCACTTTAGTATGTACCGATATCCCTTATGGCGCAACGAGGAGAATATGGGTCTGCTAAGGGGTCATTAAGCACCAACTGACCTTAGAACCTTTAAATTGACCAACTTGGCCATAGAACAATAGCAGTATGCTACACTCATTGATACTAAACTCTCGCGATGATTTCGGCTGCAAAAAAAGGTTGCTAAATTGGAATTATAACCGATCGAGGGTAGTCAGTGATATTGAGATCCTCTAGAACCCGGTTACTATTTTTAGGACAGGTTTGAACCAACTGAACTGAAAGAGGGTAGTACCTAGACTCCTTGCCAGCCTGTAATCTAAGGGCTCCCTGTGTGACTTGTGTGCCTTTACCATGTTTGCAATTTGTGGATACTTGTGGTGTGTTTTCTATCATGACATCATGATATCATGACATTGCATGCATCTTGCATTTGACTAACCTATTTCAAAAACAGGAGGGATTCATCTTTGTTCTGTTTTGTAGGTCATGACACCCATGCGTAGAAACACCATCCGAATCAACTTTATTCAGGTTCCTACTCAGCTTAAGGAATTGGTTGCAAAGATTTCAGATACTAGCTCCTTTATCAAAAGACATGGGCACCTTCTTGGTTTGGTCACCTCCAAGATGGATGAACAGATGATGAGTGTCTTAGTTCAGTTCTTTGATCCACTGTACCATTGTTTTACTTTTCCGGACTACCAGTTGGTCCCTACCTTGGAAGAGTTCTCTGATCTGCTTGGTATCTCTATTTTGGAGCAGACCCCGTTCACAGGTTGGGAGAAGATCCTTAGGCCAGAAGAGATTGCTTCAGCCCTCCATCTGACAAAGGCTGAGGTAATGTCTAATTGGGAAACTCGTAGCATAGCAAAGGGCTTTTTGACTAAATTCTTGGTCGATAAAGCTAATCATTTCTGGGACAGTCTAAACTTCCAGGCATTTGAGGATATTCTAGCTCTTCTTATATATGGTTTGGTGTTGTTTCCTAACTCGGATTCCTTCATCGACGTGAATGCAGTGAAGATTTTCATATCCGGTAATCATGTGCCCACTCTCTTGGGTGACATTCTTCACTCTCTTTATGCATGTACTGCTCGGAAGCGGGGAACCCTTATGTGTTGTGCACCATTGCTGGCGAGGTGGTTTATTTCTCACCTCCCCAAATCAGTTTTGAAGAACAAGGAAGGCATGGGCTGGGCCTATAGGATTATGTCTCTCTCTCATAATGACATCATTTGGACTATTAAGGGCATGGAAGACGTGGCTATTATTGATCTTTGTGGGGAATATCCCAATGTTCCACTGCTAGGAACCCATGGAGGAATCACCTATAATCTGTGTTTGGCCTTACGTCAATTTGGGCGAGCTAGGAGGGAAGGACCTCACGAGTTGCTTATGCCAAGCATTGTCTTTGACTTCCAAGGGGATAGTGACGAGCAACGCCGCAGATTCATAAGGGCTTGGGATAGAGTACACAGGTCTGATCCGTACGAGTTGAATGTGAAGACATCTCTTCCAATGGAGCCATATCTCCGATGGATTCGTATCCGTGCCCAAAAGCTGGGAATGCCGTATGAAGCTGTATTGCCTATAATTGTTGAAGTTGCTGATGAAGAAGGGGTTCCTCCTACCATCCTCCATCCATACATGCCTACTGACATTGGGGCATTGAAGAGATCATGGATACAGCTGAGAGAAGAGCAGGATACTTACAGAGAAAAGTATCACGAGCAAGAGCAGAAGATTCAGAAGTTGACAAGGCAGCTGGAGAACGAGCGGATCCTCAATGACTATGTCCGCACTGACAAGAAACGACCATGGGAGCACTGATTGTCTTTTGATTATCTCTAGTTTTGATTTACTTTTCAGTTTTCCTTTCTTGTAACACCTCAAAGGCATCTGTTGAACAATTAATTTCAAAGTTTATCTAATAAAAGTGTGTTTCATTTTTTGGTTTACGAATTTGAATCCCTAAAGTCTTTGAAATCATATCATGCGCATATCATTCCCATGCACCTCATAACAGATACCCTTACAGGTTTTTCTCATCCTCTTCGCTGTTTATTTCAGTGTCATGTCTTCCGAAACTTCAACTAAACAAGCAATCAAGGCTCTGCAAGGCCAAAACGCCCAGTTCAAGGAATTGTTCATGAGTTTGGCTAAGGGTCAGCAAGATCTGAAGACCCTTATCTTGAAAGAGAAGAAGAAGAAGAAGAAGAAGACGGTCCTATTTAATACGGGTCGCAGATTCGGAAACAATTTGCGAGAAGAGGTTGATTTGACCCACTCATCTGGAGGGGGAGACAATCAGGAAGAAAGGAGGGCTCATAGCCCTGTGGTTTCAGACAACGAGACGGACTTCGATGAAGACCAGTATCCTCCGGCTGAGGATAGATACAAACAACTGGAAGATCGTTTGAGTGCGATGGAAGTTCAAAAAGTGCCTGGTATAGACTTTGGTGATCTGGGTCTGTCATCTGGGGTGGTAATTCCCCACAAGTTCAAAGCACCGATCTTTGCTAAATACGATGGGGTTTCTTGCCCGAAATTGCACCTCCGTTCGTATGTAAGGAAGATTCAGCCATACACCACTGACAAGAACCTATGGATCCACTTCTTTCAAGACAGTCTTTCAGGGACTCAGCTTGAATGGTTTTACCAGTTAGAAGGAGCTAGTATCCGCAATCGGGAAGATTTGGCCGCTACTTTCTACAAGCAATACCAATACAATGCCGGCCTCGCTCCCACGCGTACCCAACTTCAGGGTATGTCTATGGGTGAGGGCGAAGGTTTCAAAGACTACGCTCAGAAGTGGAGGGACCTTGCTGGAAGAGTGCAGCCACCCTTGGCTGATAGGGAGCTAGTGGACATGTTTCTAGGGACCTTGTCTGGTCCGTATTTCAACCATCTGATTGGAAGTTCTTCGTCCGTGTTTACAGAGCTGATCATGACTGGGGAAAGGATTGAGGTCGGTATCAAATCTGGCAAGATACAAAAGGGTGCTTCATCAGGCACCGAGAAGAAGCCTTTTAAGAAGGAGTCCAGTGCTGTTTACAGTTCAAAAAGTCAGAATAGACCTGAACGCCGCCAAGCTGTTAATGTGGTGGTTATAATAAGTCCTGCTGGTGCTCCTCAGCCCAATAATCAGTCAAGGGATGAAAGGCCACGAAGACAATTCACTCAGCTCAACATGACTTTATCCCAAATTCTGCCGCAGTTATTAAAGACCAATCTGGTGATTCCAAGGGAGGCCCCGAAGAGTCCTAATACTACATCACTAATGTATAATCCAAACGCCCGATGTGCTTTTCACTCTGGTGGACCGGGCCATGATACAGATGATTGTTGGGTTTTAAAGAATAAGGTACAGGACCTGATATATGCTAAGGAAATTCGGTTTGAAGCGCTGGAGAAGCCTAATGTCATAACGACACCTATGCCCAAACATGACGCAGGAGTGAATGCTATTGGGGATGACGATGATGAAGAGTTTGATATTGTCAGCTGGATATACCCGACTGCTAATGGTGGACTAAAAAATTGGACGGCAAAGGATGCCCGTTTCTGTTATTACCCAGTAATGAGACTTTTGTTTTGAATTTATAACAGACAATGTTTTAAACTTTACGGCCCGGTGTCTTACCCGGGGCACCGTGGCTTCGTTTGTGAGGGCTTTATGTGTGTCATCTACGTATATCATTAATAAAAGCATTGGACGTTTATTACATTTCAAATTTTGCGCTCCTTATTTTTCTTTTATTATATATTGCAAAATAGCTATTTTACACACAATCACATATACAGGTCTACATCCACTCTGGATCTCACTGGTAACGACTCTGCTACTGCCAATTATGACTTCGAAAGTCCGATCAACTTAGCCGAAGACGAAGGTGAAGATGATTGCGAAGTGCCTGATGAACTTGCAAGACTGTTACTTCAGGAAGAGAGGGTTATTCAGCCGCATGAGGAGCCAGTGGAATCAGTAAATCTGGGTACAGAGCTAGACAAGAAAGAGGTCAAGATCGGTGCAAATCTGGAGCTTAGTGTGAAGCAACGGTTGATTTAGATGCTGCGTGACTATGTTGAGATCTTTGCCTGGTCTTACAAAGATATGCCTGGGTTGGATACCGATATTGTGGTTCACCGCCTGCCTACCAAGGAAGACTGTCCTCCAATGAAACAGAAGGTCCGCCGAATGCGCCCGGATATGTCTGAGAAAATCAAGGCTGAAGTTAGGAAACAGTTTGACGCCGGTTTTCTAGCAGTTACTTCTTACCCACAGTGGGTGGCCAATGTGGTTCCAATACCAAAGAAGGATGGTAAGGTTTGAATTTGTGTTGACTATAGGGATCTGAACAGGGCAAGCCCCAAGGATGATTTCCCTCTACCTCATATCGACGTTCTGGTTGACAACACCGCACAGCATAAGGTCTTCTCCTTTATGGATGGTTTCTCCGGTTATAATCAGATTAAGATGGCTTCCTAAGACATGGAGAAGACAACCTTTGTTACTCAATGGGGAACCTTTTGCTATAAGGTCATGCCTTTCGGATTGAAGAATGCTGGGGCAACGTATCAACGCGCCATGGTCGCTTTGTTCCATGACATGATCCATCATGAGATTGAGGTTTACGTCGACGACATGATTGCAAGATCCCAGACTGAGGAAGAACATCTGGACCACCTTCAGAAGTTATTTGATAGGTTGAAGTTGTACAAGCTGAGGTTAAACCCGAACAAGTGCACCTTTGGGGTGAGATCTGGCAAGCTGCTGGGTTTCGTCGTAAGTGATAAAGGTATTCAAGTGGATCCTGCAAAGGTGAAGGTTATACAGGAAATGCCAGCTCCCCAAACAGAGAAAGAAGTCAGAGGCTTCCTGGGACGTCTGAACTACATTGCCCGATTCATCTCGCATCTGACTGCTACTTGTGAACCAATCTTCAAGCTACTGAAGAAAGATCAAGTGGTAAGATGGAATGATGAATGTCAGACCGCTTTCGAAAGGATCAAAGAGTATCTCCAAGAGCCACCTATTCTGATGCCTCCAGTTAAAGGGAGACCTTTGATCTTGTACTTGACAATACTCGACAACTCAATGGGGTGTGTGCTGGGGCAGCATGACGAGTCTGGCCGAAAAGAGCATGCTATTTATTACCTTAGCAAAATTTTTACCGACTGTGAGACCCGATACTCGCTGCTCAAGAAAACTTGTTGCGCTTTGGCATGGGCTGCTCACCGGTTGAGACAGTATATGCTGACTCACACTACTCTATTGATATCAAAGATGGATCCAATCAAGTATATCTTCGAGAAACCTGCCTTGTCCGGAAGAATAGCAAGATGGCAGATGATCTTGACTGAGTATGACATCCAATACACGACCCAAAAGGAAATCAAAGGAAGTGTGTTAGCAGATCATTTGGCACATCAAGCAGTGGATGATTACCAGTCTATGAACTTTGAATTCCCAGATGAGAACATCATGATAGTAACCGACTGTGAGACACCTGGACCGGATGAAGGACCTGAGGAGGGATCCCGATGGTCTATGTGCTTTGATGGAGCTTCAAACGCTTTGGGTGATGGCATTAGCACCGTGATCATATCTCTTGAAGGTTCTCATACTCCGTTTACCTCCCGACTATGTTTCAACTGCACCAACAACATGGCGAATATGAAGCATGCATCATGGGTCTTCGAGCAGCAATTGACCTAAGGATTAAGTTCTTGAGTGTGTTCGAAGATTCCGCTCTCGTGATCAGTCAGATCAAAGGCGAGTGGGATACGAAACACCCAAATCTTATTCCTTACAAGGAGTATGTATTGGCATTGCTTCCCTATTTCGAGGAGATAACCTTTGAACACTTCCCTAGAGAGGAGAATCAGTTGGCGGACGCGCTAGCTACGATGTCTTCTATGTTCAAAGTCAATTGGGACAACGTGGCTCCCCGAATCATCATTGAAAGGTTGGACGAACCTGCACATTGTTGTGACATTGAGACTGAGGAGGTAGCAGATAAACCCTAGTTTCATGAGGTGAAGAGGTATCTTGAGGCTCAGGAATACCCCGAGGGTGCATCTGTTTTACGGCGAAGTTCTTCATCAGCAATGGCATCCTTTACAAGCGTAACCATGATTCAACCTTACTGCGATATATGGATAAGAACGAAGCAGAAAGGATTATGGTAGATTTACATGAAGGTACTTTAGGGACCCATTCCAGTGGACACACAATGGCAAAGAAAATACTTCGGGCAGGATACTATTGGTCCGCAATGGAAGCTGATTGTTATCAGCATTCTCGGACCTGTCACAAGTGCCAAGTCTATGTTGATAAGGTGCACATACCTCCGGTTCCTCTGAACGTCTTGACAGCTCCGTGGTCTTTTGCAATGTGGGGCATTGACATGATCGGCGAGATCAGACCTACAACATCTAACGGGCATCGTTTCATCATGGTAGCAATTAATTACTTTACAAAGTGGGTTGAAGCAGCTTCCTTTGCTACTGTAACCAAGAACGTCGTGGCACGGTTCATTCAGCACAATCTGATCTGTCGATATGGTGTACCAGAGAGGATCATTACGGAAAATGGTACAAACCTCAACAATAATATGATCACCGAGCTCTACAAGCAGTTCAAGATACAGCATCACAACTCTTCTCCTTACCGGCCAAAGATGAATGGGGTTGTAGAAGCGGCTAATAAGAACTTTAAGAAGATTGTGCAGAAGATGACGGTGACATACAAAGACTGGAACGAGATGTTACCATTTGCTCTTCATGGGTACCGCACCTCAGCGCGGACGTCAACAGGGGCCACACCCTATTCCTTGGTTTATGGCATGGAGGCAGTCTTGCCCATTGAAGTTCAGATACCCTCTCTTCGGATTATGAAGGATGCAGGTTTGAGCGAAGATGACTGGATTCAAACCCGGCTTGATCATCTGAACTTAATCAACGAAAAGAGACTTACGGCTATATGTCATGGTCAGACGTATCAAAAACGGATGATCAAGGCATTTAACAAGAAAGTTAGACGACAAGAGTATCAAGTTGAGGATCTGGTAATCAAGCGCATTATATTACCTCAAGGTGATCCCAGGGTCAAATGGACCCCTACTTACGAAGGGCCGTTTGTGGTTAAGAACATTTTCTCAAGAGGAGCTATGATTCTGACCACCATGGATGGTGATGACCTTCCTCACCCCGTTAATGCAGACATAGTGAAAAAATACTACGCATAATCAAAGACCCGCTAGGTCGACTGGCCTAGGAAAAAATAAGGGCTTCCCAGCGAACCAAAAGGGTTCGGGCAAAAATAAGGGATGAAAATGAAAAAATCTGTACACCCGACAAGTCGAAAACCTGAAAAGGCGGCTTGGGCAAAAATGGGTATCCCGGTGGACTGAAAACCCGAAAGGGTGGTCCAGGAAAAGTTAGGGATCAAAGCGTAACACTATGTCTCATTGGATCACCTTGCAACCAGACTTCGGTTCCGACTATCAAGCTCGGACGACACTAATCAATCTGATATATCTTCAACCAAGTAGCAAAGTGATGAGATGCTCGAGGATATAAAGGCAATAACAGAGTTGGAACCCAGTGGGATTATTCACATAACTGTTTTGTTTAGTTTTTTTACAAATTGTGTAAATTCTATTTGCTCGGCGGTGTTCTCTTACTAGGACGTCAGCCTCTTGTACAAAAACGCCTATTTACAGGCCAAACTTCAAAATCAATACAATTCATTTTCAGAGAAAATTCAAACTGTTTTTCCTTTATCTGTTTTGTTTTGCAAAGAACGTCCAATGTTCATTTTTGTTATATGCATTTGACATTAATTGCTGCTCATAAATATTTACATGCGAAACAAAAGACGATTACTGGTAATATCAGAAACAGGGGCAATAAAAATTGTCCAAGCTTTACATTTGCTCTATTCACCAGGTACAAAGGTAGATTCAGATGAAGAATATGGCTAAGGTACTTTCACTCCCTGCAGAGTAAGACAGTAATGATGGCTCTCCCCGGCTGAACTTGCAACTGTGAATGAATCGGTAATATTCTCCCTAAGCAGAGTTTATCTACCATCAGCACTGAAAAGGCTTAATATCCTCGACAATCTTAATATTCCCCAACGGAGTATAAGAATATTCCCCGGCAGAATACAAAATATCCCTAGTGGAGTTTGAAATTTTTTTCCCAACACAGTCTGAAAAAGCTTCCCCAGTGGAATTTGGAGGATCATCCCCAGTAGACCTTGGAAGATTTTCCCCAGCAAAGCTCAAAGGTTATCCCCAGTGAAGTCACAACTGAAAGGTCATCCCCAGCAGAGTTCTTTCCTTTCACAAACAGAAATTCGATCCCTAATAGGATTTAGTATCACCAGCAACAGTAATTCATCCCCAGCAGAATTTATCAGCAGAATCCTCTACATAGCATCTCTTCCCCACAGAATTAATCTCCTCATCAGTTTATTCCCCAACAGAGTTAGCCTCTCCTGCAGGTTTATTCTTGCAATCATCTTCGTTCGCCATCCCCAGCGGAAACAAAGAATTCAGCTCTTATCTCCAGCAGCTATCCAGGATTTATTTTCCCCAACTAAAACATTACATTTCCATACATCATGATACATGCATATACGCATCATACAACACAATCTCATTTATTTTGAGAACATCATTGCTTGATATATATCATGCATTGCATACGACTGACCTTTACCTTTCAGGAAGGATGCAGTTAAGTTCTCAGCTATGTCGAAGTACTGACCGGTTCTTAAATCTCAGCTGAATTATTATCGGTTGAATTACAGATAAGGTTCTAAATCTCGGAAATTTTCCTCCATCGAAGTGTGGACGACTTCTTAAATCTCAACAGAATTATTCTCTGTTGAAGTACAGACAATTCCTAGATCTCGATGAAGATGTTTCCCTCAGTCGAAGTACTGACTGATTCTTAAATCTCAACTGAATTAGTCTCGGTTGAATTACAGATAAGGTTCTAAATCTCGGCAATTCTCCTCCGTCGAAGCGTGGACGAGTTCTTAAAATCTCAACAGAATTATCCTTTGTTGAAGTACAGACAGTTCCTAGATCTCAATGAAGATGTTTCCCTCAGTCGAAGTACTGACCGGTTCTTAAATCTCAACTGAATTAGTCTCGGTTGAATTACAGATAAGGTTCTAAATCTCGACAATTTTCCTACGTCGAAGTGTGGACGAGTTCTTAAATCTCAACAGAATTATCCTCCGTTGAAGTACAGACAGTCCTAGATCTTGATAAAGATGTTTCCCTCAGTCGAAGTACTAACCGGTTCTTAAATCTCAACTGAATTATCCTCGGTTGAATTACAGATAAGGTTCTAAATCTCAGCAATTTCCCTCAGTCGAAGTACTGACCGGTTCTTAAATCTCAACTGAATTATTCTCGGTTGAATTACAGATAAGGTTCTAAATCTCGATAGATTCCCCCAGTTGAATTACGGACAAGTTCTTAAAACTCAGCAGAGATGGTCTCTCAGTTGAAGTACATGCAAGTTCCTAAATCTCAACAAAGGGACAAGTACAATCACCTAAGCAATGGGTTGGAAACTTTAGTAGTAACCCTAGAGTCTTAAGATCTTTCCGAGGTAACACTTCTGAGGCAACATTTCCGAGGCAACATTCGAATGGGATATTTGATCTTTTAGACAGGAGGGCAATCACTAAAATCTCCTATGCTTAATGACTGTTTACCAAAGGCAACCGAAGTGAGGCAAACCCTAGGAGTGAACATGTGCATGTGAATTTATTCAGTTAATTTAGTCTTTCCACATTAGGTGATCTACCATTTTAATTTCAAGCATTATTTCCATACAATCCTATTAGCCATGCATCTAGACAGTTAAAGATTTGCAAGAATTTAAAGTGCGAGAAAATAAACCTAGTTATTACAGGGCTTTGGCAGTTACATAATCATCTTGACTGAAAAAATGCGGAAGTTTAAAACCCTAATTACTATTACAATACCGAAGCAGTAATAATAATAATAAAAGAATTAAAATGCATGCGGCAAATTAAATGCGAGCAAAATTGAAAACCCTAAAAATCTAATTGGAAAAATATTTAATTTATTTTTTGAGGAAAGAATTAATTAAGTTATGTACAATTAAAACCCTAATTCTAATTATTTTTAATTATATAAAAAAAAAATTGCCCTAAGTTAATTAAACTAAATTAATTAAGAAATAAAAAATATTCTTTTATGAAAAAAAATGATTTTTGGTGTTTTTTGTGATTTTTTAATTAAATAAAAAAATGATTTTATATATTATTTGTGAAAAGAAAAATAATTAAGAAAATAAATAAAATAAATTAAAAAAATAGAGAAAGAGAGGAATTGGGCCTGTGTTGTGCTGAATGGGGGGGTGCAATGTTGAATTTCCCAAGCTCATAAGCCATCCAAGCCCAGTCAGTGCTTGGTTCCATGTGGCGTTAACCTGAGGGTGTACCATGGGTCCTTCATTATTATGCGTTGGAACTGCTTGACTATGAATATGAAAGATGGATGGTTGATAGCGCATGGTGAACATTAGGGCAGGTGATGCACAAGATCTGCAAATGAAAAAGAAGATAAAGTTTTGCTGGGACCTGGGATCGAACCCAGGTCCTTATACTCTCCACCAACGCGCTCTTCCACTGGGCCAACTTGCTTAGTTGTTATTATACTGAAAACAAAATATAATATGGAAAAACAAATGGTTAGTGGACAAAAACGTGCGGAATTTCAAATGGTCCAATGGTTGGCTGCCACATGATCTTCTTCTTCCTTCTTCTGTCGTATTAGACATCATACCTATACCTACGGACCATGTCTGTAGCTAAAAACCTGCGCGTTTTCAAAATTAAGTATAAGCAATAATAATTGATACCAAGGGCATGGGTCAATTGCTCATGACCTCGTGAATGCAAATCCACCCTTTATATGATCCAATTTGGCCTGTATATGAAGTTCCTAATTTGGAACCTCAAACCCTAACAATGGCATATGTCCATATCTGCACCCAAACATCAATCAAAGTATGCTAAAACATTATAAACATGACAACAAATGGCAATACATGATCAAAATATGTTTATAATGCATAAATCATGGAAATTGAATTTCAAAAATGTTGCAAACCGTGATGTTCATACCAGGTGTTTCTGGGCGTGAAGGGACTTGGAATTGATCCAGTTGGCTTCAGAAACGTCTTAGGATGCGATTGCTGGCCTTAAATTGTTTTGAAAGGTCCTCTATAATGAAAATCGATTCACACTTTTTGTAAGAAATTTGGAATTTGTTCTTGTGCTTTCTCTGCTGCCAACCCTCCTTTTCGTGCTAGGTCTTGTTCAATATATATCCCTCAATGAATTAGGGTTTTCTAAAAGCAACCTGAATCTTGAGGAATTAAGAGGATTTGATTTGATTTTTCATCCATATACAAACTTTCTAAATTGAGCCAAATCATCCTTTTCTTGTACCAATCATGCTTGATTCGATTTAGCCTTGATATTTCAGCATAATTTGATTGAGATCCTGTCATAAAATCATATCAAAACATATCTTTGCTATTATTTGTCATTTATTTGATTTAATTCAATTTTTAATTAATAAGAAATCAAAATAAAATGGAAAATGAAGCAAATAACATGTGGATAAGTAATTTGGTCATGGACCATGTTATAAGTGAGGTGCAATCATGAGATGCTAGGCCCATTTGGTAAAAAAATGCATTTTTGAGCATATTTGACTTTTGGCAATTTTGCAAAAAAGGTCAACTTTGACAAGGCATATCTCCTCCAATTTTCACCCTAGAGAGGTGTTCTTGGACTTTTTAGAAAGCTTAGGATGTCCCCTAAGCAACCCTTTTAGTCTCATTTCAATTGGATCTTCCATGTTCATGTAAGAAACTTTGACCCAAAATGTGTTTTTGTTGACTTTTCAAAAGGACCTATGATGTAGAAATTCATATCTTTTGATGAGTGCATATTTTAAACTTAGGGGCTGAAGTTGAGTTGTAGGGAATTGCATCCAATTCAAAATGAGCCTTGGGTGGAAAATTTCTGATAAAGTAAGTGGATGTTATGCTTAGTCAAAGTTGGGTTGACTTTTCCTAAGAAACCCTAATTTAGCAACTTTTGGGTTTTGATGAATCTAGGGCATTCCTTGAGGAATCATGATCAAACCTTGATAAAATGATGGAGATCACTTCAAAATGTTGATGTTGACCAAAAATATTGAAGTTTGACTGTATGTGGGCCACAATTGACTTTTGACCTAATATAGTCGATTCTCAAGCATTTTAGTAGTTGACTGAGCAAACCTCTTGTGCAAGGCTTGAATTTTGACATGGAGGGTCTTGAGAACATATTAGGACCATGGAGAGCATATGAGGTCTTTGGAGTTCACCTATCTTGATGAAAATGGAAACCCTAATTTGAGACACATTACCTTAGGAGAGAGTTTGTCTGGTCAACTCTTGGGCCAACTTGACCAAATTGAGGATCTCTATTGAGTAAAATGAGTGGGAAAATTTTGGGGTACAACAGCTGCCCCTGTTCAATCTTCTTAAACCTGAGGATGTAGATTGGCTCATCTGTCTTTCGTGATCTGAAGGTGGAAGATGATTGAACACTAGAGTGCCCAGAAATTTGCACTCGTATGAAGTGATACTTGATTTGTGATATCGGGAATGGGCTTATAGATGCCATTTGGAAGTTGTTAGGGAATTGTCGGAGATGGGCTTAAATATGCCATCCAGGATGTGACGGAGAATCGTCGGAGATGGGCTTAAAGATGCCATCTAGAGGATGTTGATTTCCTGAGATATTCCTTTGATGAGAGTCCCTGCTCCTGTCGTTGAGGAGGAATCTGCTGAGGAATGTTGGTATCCGTCTTGGGAGAAATAGGATTTTGGGAGCTTCAGTTGTCTGTTACTCTACTGTGGAACTAACTTCGAAGGTGAACTGCATATCTGGTCAGTGTACAGGCTACACCGCAGCTTACTGGGGCAATGCGAAACCAATCGTGTTTGATCAGGTCCAGGTCTTACATTGTTGTATACTGCTGTCTGGGGGTAAGAGAAAAGAAACCTGGATGGTAAGGTTATGAGAAGGCACCTGGATAGTAGGGTTACTTTGAAATGAAAGCCTGGATAGTAGGGCTGTGAGAAGGAACCTGGGTCATAGGGTTACTTCGAAATGAAAGCCTTGATAATAGGGATATGAGAAGGAACCCGGATAGTAGGGTTACTTCGATATGAAAGCCTGGATAGTAGGGCTGTGAGAAGGAACCTGGATAGTAGGGTTACTTCGATATGAAAGCCTGGATAGTAGGGCTCTGAGAAGGAACATGGATAGTAGGGTTACTTCGATATGAAAGCCTGGATAGTAGGGCTGTGAGAAGGAACTTAGATAATAGGGTTACTTCGATATGAGAGCCTGGATAGTAGGGCTGTGAGAAGGAACCTGGATAGTAGGGTTACTTCGATATGAAAGCCTGGATAGTAGGGCCGTGAGAAGGAACTTGGATGGTAGTGTTACTCCGATATGAAAGCCTGGATAGTAGGGCTGTGAGAAGGAACCTGGATAGTAGGGTTACTTCGATATGAAAGCCTGGATAGTAGGGCTGTGAGAAGGAACCTGGATAGTAGGGTTACTTCGAAATGAAAGCCTGGATAGTAGTGTTGTGAGAAGGAACCTGGATAGTAGGGTTACTTCGATATGAGAGCCTGGATAGTAGGGTTATGAGAAGGAACCTGGATAGTCGGGTTACTTCGATATGAAAGCCTAAATAGTAGGGTTTTGAGAAGGAAACTGGATGGTAGGGTTACTCCGATATGAAAGCCTGGATAGTAGTGCTGTGAGAAGGAACCTGGATAGTAGGGTTACTTCGATATGAAATCCTGGATAGTATGGCTGTGAGAAGGAACCTGGATAGTAGGGTTACTTCGATATGAAAGCCTGGATAGTAGGGCTGTGAGAAGGAACCTGGATAGTAGGGTTACTTCGATATGAAAGCCTGGATAGTAGGGCTCTGAGAAGGAACCTGGATAGTAGGGTTACTTCGATATGAAAGCCTGGATAGTAGGGTTGTGAGAAGGAACTTGGATAATAGAGTTACTTCGATATGAGAGCCTGGATAGTAGGGCTGTGAGAAGGAACCTGGATAGTAGGGTTACTTCGATATGAAAGCCTGGATAGTAGGGCTGTGAGAAGGAACTGGATGGTAGTGTTACTTCGATATGAAAGCCTGGATAATAGGGTTGTGAGAAGGAACCTGGATAGTAGGGTTACTTCGATATGAAAGCCTGGATAGTAGGGCTATAAGAAGGAACCTGGATAGTAGGGTTACTTCGATATGAGAGCCTGGATAGTAGGGATGTGAGAAGGAACCTGGATATTAGGGTTACTTCGATATGAACGCGTGGATAGTAGGGCTATGAAAAGGAACCTGGATAGTAGGGTTACTTCAATATGAAAGCCTGGACAGTAGGGTTGTGAGAAGGAACCTGGATAGTAGGGTTACTTCGATATGAAAGCCCGGATAGTAGGGCTGTGAGAAGGAACCTGGGTCATAGGGGTACTTCAAAGTGATAATATAGATTAGTTGACCCATTTGGTTTCGGGAACTGAGTTTCTATTAGTCGTCTGCAGACGTGATCTACATAACTGCTTAATTTGTTGAAGCTAGTCCTCTTTTCCTGGAAAGATATCAGGGTTAGTTATATGTGATGCATGGAATGCAGGGTGAGATGATGTTCTCAAAATAAATGAGATTATGTTATATATAATATGTATGCGTATGCCATGATGTATGTTCATGAAATGCTATCGGGGTATACTCCCATCTGGGAAAATAAATCCCTGACAGTTGTTGGAGATTTGTAAATATTCTGTCGGGAGGAGATGCTGTTTAAGAATAAACTCTGCGGGGAACGAACTTAGAAAATGTATTTTTGTAGTTGAAGCGATGAACTCTTTCTTGGATTGAGCCTCTGTATCTAGAGAAATAAACTCTGCTTGGGGGATGAATTTTACTTACTCGCCCGCGATTATGAACCTCGGCTGGGGTGGTTACGTCCTGTTTCGAGAAAGCTGACATCAAATGTGTTGTACCCCAAAATTTTCCCTCTCATATTCCTCAAGACATTGCAAGAAAAATCTCCAAGTTACTCAAGTTTGCTCAAGGGTTGGACAGACAAGCTATCTCCTAAGGCAGTCAACCCAAAATTAGGGTTTTGTATTGTCCAAAAATTATGTTCTCAATATCATCCATGTCAAATTTACAGTCTTGCAGAGGAAGTTTGCTCAGTCAATTGCTCAAAGGTCCAAAAATCGACTGTGCTAGGGCAAAAGTCAACTGTGACCCAAATACAGTCAAACTTCAAGATTTTTTGTCAACATTCTCATTTTGAAGGATATTTAATCATTTGATCAAGGGTTGATCATGATTCATCAAGGATTGCTCAAAAATTCACCAAGACTCAAAAGTTGCTAAATTAGGGTTTTGTAGGAAAAGTCAACTCAACTTTGACCAAGCATAACTTTCTCATACTTTATGATAAATGACCCATCCAAAGCTCATTTTGAAGAGGATGCAATTCCCTACAATCCATCTTCATATCCCAAGATAAAAATATTCACCCACAAGAAGTTATGAATTTGGACATTATAGGTCATTTTGAAAAGTCAACAAAAATACCTTTTTTCCAAAGCTTATAACTTGAGAATGGAATATAAACATGATATGAGACCAAAAGGGTTGGTTATAGAACATCTCAAGCTTTCTAAAAAGTCCAAGAACACCTCCAAAAGTTCAAAATTGAATAAGTTATGCATTGTTGAAATTGGACATTTTTGCAAAATTGCCAAAAGTCAACTATCCCCAAAACTTCAAATTTTGTCAAATGGGCCCATTATTTTCAACTTGATTTAAGCTTGCATCATTGCCCACGTGTCCTAGCTTCAGCCATGATCCCATATTTTATTTTTATTATTTAATTTTATTTTTAATTGAATTTATTCATTTTTTATCAAATAAAATCATATAAAATCCAATGCTTTGATAACAAAAGATTTTTTTTTTGATATTTCAGGCTTTGATTATCATCACTAACATCATCAAAATTGAATCAGACCAAATCATGTGCAAAAAGATTGAGATTTGGCATAATTGGCAAGTTTGTAAAGGGAGATAAAATCAAATATGCAAGCATTGATGGGAGAAGATTTGAGCCAAGTTTGTAGACCTAATACACTAAGCATTACATAAGGAAGCTTAAGACATGAAAACAAGAGTTGGAGAGTGCAGAGGGAGGCAAAATGAAAGTTGAAAAATTCACAAAAAAGCTTGAATTTGAAGTCATAGCTAGAGGCGTTTTCAAGGGCTGAGACATATCTCAATCGTTCCCTGGGTGTTCACACAAGCGATCTGGATCAAAAGCAAGCGTTCTCAGACCTTCACAAGCGCTGTAAGTGTCACGATACCTAGCTATGTTCTTGAAATCGAAACTCACCATTCTTGCATCTATAATGAAAACTATTGGCATATTTGTAATCCTCACAACATTTCTAAGCTATTTGCATCATTCAATTTTGTTTATCTAATCTGTAATGCAAAACGCCATAGCTAGGGTTCTTGGAAGCGTTTTTAGGGTTTTCTGTTTCAGGCAAAATTGAGACTCAAGAAGGGCACGATGTTGATCAGGAAGCCAAGACGAATCCAACCATGTCCTTGGAATGGATTTATTTGGCCTGGAGAGATTTTTAGCATAAGCCTGCATCTTTTGTTGCGGATTCAAATCCGCAGGTAATGTGGTTATAGGTTTCAGGACAGGGACGATGAGGTGTCCCTTGTCCATAGGTCCATTCAAAAAATAGCGCGCATTTTTTTGTTTTGCTGGCACATGATTGGTTTTCATTATATTATATTTCCTTTGTATATTATTAACAAATAGATCAAGGCAGCGTAGTGGTAAGGCAAGCGAGCAATTTCCTTCAGGACCTGGGTTCGAATCCCAAGTCCCCCACTTTCCTTAATAATTTTGTTTTTCAGATGATCACGTGCATACTCAAGCTTGCAGTATACCATGCACCATCAAGCATCCAAAGGCCAAATCTGAGGGTCCAAGGCTGAGGGTCCACCATAGGCAAAGTCCAAGTGTGCGCATGGAATCCCAAAAGTCAACAAAAGCCAGCATTTTTTGGGCTTCAGAATTGATGTCCATACTCCCAATTTCAGGCACAAACCCCTCTCTCTTTCATTTTTATTTACTTTGTTTTATTATTTGTTTTTATTATTTTGTTTAAATTCTAACCAATCAAATTCCTTTTCAAAAGATAAAAACCACAAAAAATATTTTATTCAATCAAATTTTTATTTTTCTTAATAAACACTAATTAATTAATTTAGTTTTTTTTAATTCTAGAATAATTTTGACTTATTTTGTAAATAAATAATTAATTAGACTTAATTAGGTATTAACCATTAATTTAATTAACTCCATTCTTCTTTCTTAAAATAATCAAAAAAATATGTCATAATTAATTTTTCATTTAATTAATTTATTAATTTAATTTAGTAATTAATTTAGGTTTAATTTCTTTCTTAAAATAAAAACAACAAAAAGATCTCTTCTTTAACCAAAAGGGTCAAAACCCTAATTATGCGTCCGATCAAATTTTGCGCCGCGATTTATTTTCTTTTATCCAATAATGTACTTGCTCCCAGATTGTAATAGTTGAATAGGACTTTTAATTATTTGTATTGCTTTATTTTATTTTTCAAAGGGTTTGTCTTTGGCGATGTAAATACCCGACGCCTTGTAATTTATATTCCGCATTTTATTTTCTGCAAATTATAACTGCTAGATGTTTGATAATAGGGTTTCCATGATAAGACTGAATGTTAATCTTAAAATCAACTTAGATCACCCCTAACATGTACAAAGATAAAAATAACCGAAAACAACACATTCGCACATGCGCACTCTTAGGGTACACCCCACTTGGTTGCCTTCATACACGGTCATTGAGTATAGGTCGTTTTAGAGGTCGCCCTCTTGTCTAAAAGATCATAGTCGCCTCGAAACGGTTGCCTCGGATATTGTTGCCTCAAACAAATGATCTAAGACATTAGGGTTACCACTAAGGCGTCCTAGCATTGCTTTGGTGACTGCAAGTCCAGCATTCGAATTGACCCTCAAACTCCAACGATGATGCTACCCACTCACTAATAGTGGGATAACATTGTCTAAAGGACATTAGCATAGAATGATTCCTTTTTCGAGTAGGTAGATGGTTCTTAGATACTTGCTCTTTCAAAAAACAAAACTCTTTTCACACTTACACTTTCCGAACAAAGTTTTCAAAAACACTTCATACGCTCTTAAGGACAGAAGCAAGAGTTAAATCGAAGTTTTAAAACAAAAACTTTTTCAAACCCACAAGCACAAAGAAAGCAATTTTGAAAACATTTAAGCAAGTACCTAAGAGCCCATGGATAACCACGGATAGAAAGGGTGCTAACACCTTCCCTTTCTATAATCTACCCCCCGAACCCGAGAAATATCTCGAAAAAGGAATTTTTCTGTGCTTTTTTCCTTTCCTTGTTGGATAAAATAAAAGTCAGTGGCGACTCTTGCTTACCGCGACATTTTGCAAACAACAAACGCAAAATGCAAACCAACATTCCAAAAAAACAGTCAGTTCTTCCCACCGTATCACAAAATGCCTTTGGATACTTTGACTCTGTGGGGAGTGTATATACCAATAATCATGTTCCCAAGCTGGCTCTATCCCGGTACCTGTTGGGCAAAGTAAATGTAGGGTTTGGCACTTCTTGTTTTTGCCCCTGTTTCTGGAATTACGGGTAATTGTCTTTTGTTTCTTATGTAAATATTAATGAGCAGCAATCATTTTCAAATGAATATATTAAAAAATAAGTCATTGGACGTTCTTGTAAAACAAAACAGAAAAAGAAAAAACAGATTGAAGTTTCTTGTGAAAATGATTTGTATTGATTTTTGAAGTTGGCCTGTAATAGGCGTTTTTATACAAAGAGGCTGGCGCTCTAGTAAGAGAACACCGCCATAAAAATAGAAACTATACAATTTGTATAAAATAAAGAAAAACAACTATGTGAAATAACCCCATTGGGTTCCAGCTCCGCTATTGCCTTTATATCTTCAAGCGTCTCATCACTTTGCTTCTTGGCCGAAAGTTGATCAGATCGATTGGTGCCGTCCGAGCTTGATAGTCGATACTGAAGTTTGGTCGCAAGATGATCCAATGAGACATAGTGATACCCTTCATATCCCTAACTTTTTCCCGGACCGCCCTTTCGGGTTTTCAGTCCACCGGGATATCCATTTTTGCCCAAGCCTCCCTTTCAGGTTTTCGACTTGCCGGGTGTACATATTTTTTTTCATTTTCATCCTTTACTTTTGCCGGAACCCTTTTGGTTCGTCGGGAAGCCCTTATTTTTTCCTAGGCCAGTCAACCTAGCGAGTCTTTTAGTTAGGCGTAGTATCTTTTCACTATGTCTGCATTGACAGGGTGAGGAAGGTCGTCACCATCCATGGTAGTTAGAATCATAGCTCCTCCCGAGAAAATGTTCTTAACCACAAATGGCCCTTCGTACGTGGGGGTCCATTTGCCCCTGGGATCACCTTGCGGCAGTATGATGCGTTTGATCACTAGATCCCTGACTTGATATTCTTGATGCCTGAATTTCTTGTTAAAAGCCTTGATCATTCGCTTTTGGTACGTCTGACCATGACAGATAGCAATAAGTCTCTTTTCGTCGATTAGATTTAACTGATCAAGTCGGGTTCGAATCCAGTCATCTTAATTCAAACCTGCATCCTTCATAATCCTAAGAGAAGGTATATGTACTTCGATGGGTATGACTGCCTCCATGCCATATACTAGAGAGTAGGGTGTTGCCCCTGTCAACGTCCAGGCTGAAGTACGGTACCCATGAAGAGCGAATGGTAACATCTCATACCAGTCTTTATATTTCACAGTCATCTTCTGCATAAGCTTCTTGATATTCTTGTTAGCTGCTTCAACAACGCCATTCATCTTCAGCTGGTAGGGAGAAGAATTATGATGTTGTATCTTGAACTGTTTACAGAGCTCGGTGATCATTGTGTTATTGAGATTTGTACCGTTGTCAGTAATAATTCTCTCTGGCACACCATACCGACAGATCAAGTTATGCCTGATAAACCGCGCCACAGCGTTCTTGGTTACTGTAGCAAAAGAAGCCGCGTCAACCCACTTCATGAAGTAATCAATGGCTACTAAGATGAAACGATGTCCATTGGAAGCGGTGGGCCTGATTTCTTCGATCATGTCAATGCCCCACATTGCAAAGGGCCAAGGAGCCGTCAAGACATTCAGAGGGACCGGAGGTACATGCACCTTATCAGCATAGACTTGGCACTTATGACAGGTTCGAGAGTGCGGATAACAATCGAATTCCATAGTGGACTAGTAGTATCTTTCCCGTAGGATCTTCTTAGCCATGGTGTGTCCACTGGAATGGGTTCCGAAGGTACATTCATGTAGATCTGTCATGATCCTTTCTGCTTCACTCTTGTCTACACACCATAATAGTGTGGAGTCATGGTTGTGTTTATAGAGGATTCCATTACTGAGGAATAACTTTGTGGCGAATCTTCTCAGAAACTTCTTATCATTGACAGATACGCCTTCGGGATACTCTTGAGCCTCAAGATACCTTTTGACTTCGTGAAACCAGGGTTTGTCTGCCACTTCTTCAATGTCGATTTCACAGCAGTGTGCCGGCTCATCCAACCTTTCAATGGTAATTTGGGGAGCTTCATTGTCCCATCTAACCTTGAACATAGAAGACATGGTAGCTAGCACGTCTGCTAACTGATTCTCCTCTCGTGGGAAATGTTCGAAGGTTACCTCCTCAAAGTGTGGGAGCAATGTCAGTACATACTCTTTATACGGGATGAGATTCGGGTGCTTCGTATCCCACTCGCCTTTGATCTGACTTATCACCAAAGTGGAATCCCCGAACACACTCGAGAACTTGATCCTTAGGTCAATAGCAGCTCGAAGACCCATGATGCACGCTTCATACTCCGCCATGTTGTTGGTGCAGTTGAAACATAATCGGCAGTGAACGAAGTATGAAAGCCCTCAGGGGATATGATTACGGTGCCAATGTCGTTACCCAATGCATTTGAGGCTCCATCAAAATACATAGACCATCGAGATCCCTCCTCGGGTCCTTCATCTGGTCCAGGTTCTTCGTAGTCAGCCACCAACATGATATTCTCATTCGGGAACTCAAAATTCATGGATTGGTAGTCATCCACGGCCTGATGATCCAAATGATCATCCAATACACTCCCCTTTATTGCTTTTTGGGTTGTATATTGTATGTCGTACTCAGTTAAGATCATTTTCCATCTTGCTATCCTTCCGGAGAGAGCGGGCTTTTCGAAAATATACTTGATCGGATCCAACTTCGATATCAACAAGGTAGTGTGAGTCAGCATATACTGTCTCAGTCGGCGAGCAGCCCATGCTAAAGCGCAACATGTTCTCTCGAGCAATGAGTATCGTGTCTCACAGTCGGTAAACTTTTTGCTAAGGTAGTATATTGCATGCTCTTTTCGACCAGACTCGTCATGCTGCCCCGGCACACACCTCATTGAATTTTCTAGCACTGTCAAGTATAATATCAAAGGTCTTCCTTCAACTGGAGGCATCCGAATTGGTGGTTCTTGAAGGTATTCCTTGATTCTTTCAAAAGCGGTCTAGCATTCATCATTCCACTTTACCACTTGATCTTTCTTCAGAAGCTTAAAGACTGGCTCACAAGTGGCAGTTAGATGTGAAATGAACCTGGCGATATAATTCAGGCATCCCAAGAAACCTCTAACTTCCTTCTCTGTACGGGGAGCTGACATTTCTTGTATAGCTTTTACCTTTGCAAGATCTACTTGGATGCCTTTGTCGCTGGCAATAAAACCCAAAAGTTTACCAGACCTTACCCCGAAGGTACACTTGTTCGGATTCAACCTCATCTTATACATGTTCAACCTGTCGAACAAATTTTGTAGATGATCCAGGTGCTCTTCCTCAGTTTGAGACCTGGCTATCATGCCATCAACATAAACTTCAATCTCATGGTGAATCATATCGTGGAACAAAGCGACCATGGGGCGCTGATAAGTTGCCCCAACATTCTTCAACCCAAAAGGCATCACCTTGTAGCAGAAGGTGCCCCACTGTGTAACGAGGTTGTCTTCTCCATGTCTTCTGGAGCCATTTTGATCTGGTTGTAGCCAGAGAAACCATCCATGAAGGAGAAGATTTTGTGTTATGCGGTGTTGTCGACCATAACATCAATGTGAGGAAGTGGGAAGTCATCCTTGGGGCTTGCCCTGTTCGGATCTCTGTAATCCACACACATCCGTACTGTACCGTCCTTCTTAGGTACCGGGACGACGTTGGCAACCCACTGCGGATAAGAAGTGACAACCAAGAATCCTGCATCGAACTGTTTCATGACCTCTGCCTTGATTTTATCTGACATTTCGGGGCGCATACGACAGACCTTCTGCTTAACCGGAGGACAATCTTCTTTAGTCGGCAGGCGATGTACCACAATATCAGTGTCCAAACCAGGCATGTCTTCATAGGACCAGGCGAAAATCTCAACATAGTCGTGCATCATCTGTGTCAACCTCTATTTGACGCTAAGCTCCAGATTTGCACCTATTTTAACCTCTTTTCTGTCTTCCTCAGTACCCAAATTCACTGTCTCCACTGGCTCTTAATGAGGCTGTATGGCCCTTTCTTCCTGCTGTAATAGTCTAACAAGTTCTCCAGGCACCTCACAATCATCCTCACCTTCGTCCTCGACTTGGTTGATCAGATTTTCGAAATCATAACTGGCAATAGCAGAGCTGTTATTAATGGGATCCAGAGTGGATATGTATCTGCAGTATGATACGTGAGTGTGTGTAAGAGATAGCTATTTTGATAAAGTGAAAATAGAAAATAAAAACAGAGAGTGCAAAATTTGTATGCAAGAAACGTCCAATGCTTTATTAATGATATATGAAATGACAAATAACAACCCTCACAAACAAAACCAGTGTGCCTCGGGCAAGGCACAAGGCCGTAAAGTTTTAAATTGTTTATTACAAATCTCAAAACAAGTAAGATAATTACTGCGGAATAAAAGAAACTGGTATAAATTCCCTAGCTGTCCAGTTACTCGGTCGACCGTTGGTAGTCGGGTAGATCCAACTGTCAATGTCGGAGTCCTTGTTGTTGTCTTCAATAGCATTAATTCCCCAATTACTGATATGTAGGGGAGGTCTTCCAGCCCGAGCGCGTCGAACGGCCCTTTGAGCCCCTGTAGTAAAGCCCAAACCAAAATTTTCAATTTTCTGAGTGAAATCAGGGAGCTGACCCCAATTGGCACACCTACCTTCTTTAACCACGGCCCTGGCGTCCTTGAGGAAAGCCATCTTTAGTGGAGGTTTGTTGTTGGTAGTAGCTTCAGTCGATGCCAAGATCTGAGGGACCTCTTCGAAATTTTGACAAGGAGTTTCTATGAATTCCCCGTCCATCTCTACGTAGTGGAAGGAATTGAGGTGGCTCACCATATACTCCTCTTCACCTTGCACTGTGACAATCTTCCCTTTTATCGGATACTTCAGCATTTGGTGTAGTATGGAAGAAACTGCCCCAGCCTCGTGGATCCAAGGACGACCTAGCAAACAAGAATACGACAGCCTGATATCCATCACATAGAAGGTGGACCCAAAAGTCTGAGAACCCTCTTTGACAGTGTGATACGGTGGGAAAAACTGACTGTTTTTTGGAATGCTGGTTTGTGTTTTGCGTTTGAGTTCGCAAAATGTCGCGGTAAGCAAGAGTCGCCACCGACTTTTATTTTATCCAACAAGGAAAGGAAAAAAGCACAGAAAAATTCCTTTTTCGAGATATTTCTCAGGTTCGGGGGGTAGATTATAGAAAGGGAAGGTGTTAGCACCCTTTCTATCCGTGATTATCCACGGGCTCTTAGGTACTTGCTCAATTGTTTTCAAAATTGCTTTCCTTGTGCTTGTGGATTTGAAAAAAAAAAGTTTTTGTTTGAAATTTCGATTTAACTCTTCTGTCCTCAAGAGCGTATGAAGTATTTTTGAAAACTTCGTTCGAAAAGGAGTTTAAGTGTGAAAAAGATTTTGTTTTTGAAAGAGAAAGTATCTAAGAACCATCTACCTACTCGGAAAAGGAATCGTTCTATGCTATTTTCCTTTAGACAATGCTATCCCACTATTAGTGAGTAAGTAGCACCATCGTTGGAGTTTTGAGGGTCAATTCGATTAAGGGATATACGGTCACTAAAGCAATGTTAGGACGCCTTAGCGGTAACCCTAATGTCTTTGATCATTTGTTTGAGGCAACAATATTCGAGGCAACCATTTCGAGGTAACTATGATCTTTTAGACAAGAGGGCGACCTCTAAAACAACCTATACTCAATGACCGCGTACGAAGGCAACCAAGTGGGGTGTACCCTAAGAGTGCACATGTGCGAGTGTGTCGTTTTCAGTTACTTTTTATCTTTGTACATGTTAAGGGTGATCGAATTTGATTTTAGGTTAAAACATTTAGTCTTGTCATGCAACCCTATTATCAAACATCTAACAGTTATAATTTGCAGAAATAAAATGCGGAATTCAAATTACAAGGCGTCGGGTATTTACATCGCCAAAGACAAACCCTTTGAAAAATAAAATAAAGCAATAAAAATAAATAAAAGTCCTATTTACTATTACAATCCGGAAGCAGGTACATTATTGGATAAAAATAAGTAACGCGTGCGGGAAATTGAATCGAATGCGAATTTTAGGGTTTTGACCCTTTTGGTTAAAGAAAATATCTTTTTTGGTTTTTGTTGTTTTTATTAAATTAAGAAAGAAATAAATCCTAAATTATTTACTAATTTAAACTAATAAATTAATTAAATGAAAAATAAATTATTTTTGGGGTTTTTGATTATTTAGGAAAGAAATTATAATAATTAAATTAATGGTTAAAAACTAATTACGTCTAATTAATTTTAATTATTTTTTCAAAAGGAATTAAAGTTGTCTAATTAAAACCTAATTAATTAATAAATTTATTAAGAAAAATAAAAGTTTAAAATTTGATTTGAAATAAAAAATATTTATTGTGATTTTTTATTTAATAAAAAGGAATTTTATGATTGGTTAGAAATTAAACAAAAATAATAAAAAAATTAATAAAACAAAATAAATAAATAGAAGAGAGAGGTATTGGGCCTGAATTTGTGGTTCTGATAGCAATTCCATAAGCCCAATTGTGCTGGCCTTCTTTGACTTTTTGGATCCAGTATGCACGCTTGGACTTAGCCTATGGTGGACCTCCAGTCATGGACCCTCAGATTTGGCCTTTGGCCATCTGGAAATTGGATGAATGATGGCGCATGGTAGGTTGTAAGATAGAGCATGCACTGGATCACCTGAAGAACAAAAATATTGAGAAAATGGGGGACTTGGGATCCGAACCCAGGTCCTGAAGGATAATGCATTGCACGTTTGCCACTAAACCACGCTGCTTCATTTGTTATGATAATATAAACAAATAATATTATATGAAAATGAAATAATTGCCAGAAAAATAATAAAAATGCGCGCTTGGTTTGAATGGCCCAATGATGGGACGCCACGCATCATCCCTAACCTCTCGTCCGTGGCTAAAAGGTCACAAACCTATACCAACGGACAAAAGTCTGTAGCTACAAGGTTGCTCATCTCAAAAATCCTTTTTAGGCCACAAAAATGAATTCCAAGGGCATGGTTGTGTTCGTCTCACCCTCCCGGTCACAACCATGTCCATTATGTGCTTCAATTGTACCTGGAATAGAAACGCCCAAAACAAGAAACGAACCCTAACAATGGTGGTTCTTCTCCTAAGCCAGATAAATGCAATTGAATAATATGAAAAGCTTGGAAATGCTCTTGTGATCACAAATATGTCATTAGTTTTCTCAAATGATGCAAGAATAAGTCAAATCGATTTCAAGAACAGGGTTGTGTTTCGTGAGACTTACAGTGCTTTAGAGTGCTTGAAAACGCGTGATCTGGATTGTAAAAGCTTCTGGAGATGATCAGCAATCGATTGAGACAAGTCCCAAGTCCTGAAAATGCCTTTAGCTTAGACTTTGATCTCTCACTTTTTTGTGAATTTCCCAATTCTGGTTATGCCTCTCTCTGCACTTTCCAACCCTGATTTCGTATCCCTTGGCTTGCTTATGTAATATGCTATGTATTAGGGTAAGAATCATGGACTGAATACCTTCATATCAATGCACATGAATGTGATTTGATCTCCATTATTAAACCTTCCAAATTGATTTGATTTGGATCTTTTTGCACATGATTTGCTTTGATACGAGTTTGGAGATGTGCTAGCTGTCCATTGAAGCCTATAATCAATAAAAAATCTTTGGTTATCAATTTTTTTGATTTTATGTGATTTAATTTGATTTAAAATGAATATATTCAAATAAAAATCAAATTAAATAATAAAAATGATATATGGACATATGGATGAAGCTAGGGCACGTGGACAATGATGCAAACTCAAATCAAGTGGAAAAGAATGGGCCCATTTGAAAAAATTTAAAGTTTTGGGGATAGTTGACTTTTGGCAATTTTGCAAAAATATCCAACTTCAACAATGCATAACTTCTTCAATTTTGAACTTTTGGAGGTGTTCTTGAACTTTTTAGAAAGCTTGAGATGTCCTCTAACCAAAACTTTTGGTCTCATATCATTTTGATATTCCATGCTCAAGTTATAAGCTTTGACAAAAAAGGTGTTTTTGTTGACTTTCAAAAATGACCTATAATGTCCAAATTCATAACTTCTTGTGAGTGCATTTTTTGATCTTGTGGTATGAAGATGGATTGTAGGAAATTACATCCTCTTAAAAATGATATTTGGATGTTCCATTTCTCATAAAGTATGAGAAAGGTATGCTTGGTCAAAGTTGAGTTGACCTTTCCTACAAAACCCTAATTTTGCAACTTTTGAGTCTTGATGAATTTTGAGCAATCCTTGATTAATCATGATCAACCCTTGATAAAATGATGAAATATACTTCAAAATGAGAATGTTGACAAAAAATATTGAAGTTTGACTGTATGTTGGTCACAGTTGACTTTTGCCCTAGCATAGTCGATTTTTGGACCTTTGAGCAATTGATTGAGCAAACTTCCTCTGCAAGGCTTGAAATTTGACATGGATGATCTTGAGAACATATTAGGACATTGGGGAGCACTTGAGGTAATTTGGACTCAATGATTTTGATGCAACACAAAACTCTAATTTGGGGTTGACTGCCTTAGGAGATAGCTTGTCTGACCAACTCTTGAGCAACCTTGAGCCACTTGGAGATTTTTCTTGCAATGTTTTGAGAAATAGGAGAGGGAAAATTTTGGGGTACAACAGACAGGTATGTCCACCTCCTCGTGCACCATTCTCTTCGATCCGTCAAAAGCCCTTACCACAATGTTACTAGGCTTTAGAGTCAAACCCTCGCAATCCAACCGGTCCAACGCCTTCTTAGGCAAGAGATTCAGCGAAGACCCAGTATCTACCAGCACATGAGCCATAGTGGTGCCCCTGCATTCAATCGAGACATGCAGGGCATCATTATACTTCCTTCCCTTTGGTGTTAAGTCTGCATCTGAAAAACCCAGTCCATTATCAGCAGTCAGGCTAGCCACACAATCTTTGAACAGATCAGCTGAAGTTTCCTGAGGCACATGCGCAGTCTTGAGGAATGAAATCAAAGCCTTCGCATGGGATTCAGAACATAACAGCAAATACAACATGGATATCTTTGATGGGGTCTGCCCCAGATGCTCGACCATATTGTAGTCGCTCTTCTTAATTATTTTCAGTATTTCCTCTATCTCTTGCTTAGAGGGTTCCACAATAATTTTCTTAGGTGCCTCCGTTCGGGCAGGCTCACCTATAACTTCTTTGTCGCGGGTATCAGATGATTCTCCAACAGGGGTAATAACTGGAGTAAGAACAGGAGCAGTAGTTGATGTACTAGCAGGAACAACAGATGGAATGACAATAGGCTTGTTGAAAGTCTTACGGAAAATCTTGGGAGAGAAGACCCTTCCACTTAGGGTGATTTTACTGGTTCCGACAATGTTACCAATATCAGGATCAGCCTCTTCATCTTTCAAGTCTTGTTTGATGCCATGATAGTACACATCAGCACCATAATGCCAGGGGACAGCTTTGTCCAAAACATACGGGTCAGGACCAGGAATAGTGATTATTAGTGGAGCAATTCTTGGAGCATATGTAATCCTAACAAGTCTTCTCGAGGAGACCTTGGAAGTATTAGAGGAAATGGTTATAATGGTAATATCTTCAGATGGAACAACGGGAACCAAAGTTTTCTCGAACAAAATCTCTTTTCTGTCCATCAGGCGTTGAACACCTGACTTCAGCAAACGACAACCGGAAGGTAGAAACGAACACATGTGGCAACCTTCACCACAACCCAGAAATAAACCGGCCAATAGTAAATTCTTCTTCACAGTCATGAGAGGAGTAGAAACTTCATCCACCATGGTCATAAAAAAGTCGGTATCAACAACATAAATTCCACGACCGAGCTTAGGCATGGGAGCAGTTATGACATTTGGCTTCTCCGGAGCATCAAACTTTATTCCCTTGGCTTCAATCAAGTCTTGTACCTTGTTCCTCAGAGCCCAACAGTCATTTGTATCGTGGCCAAGACTCTTAGAATGATAGGCACACCGAGCATTTGGATTATATCGGGGAGATGTAGTATTTGGATTCTTGGGAGACTCTTTTAAGGTTGCCAAGTTGGATCTCAATAGATGAGGTAGAACTTCAGCCAATGTCATGTTGATTCGGGTAAACTTCCATTGTGGTCTTTCCACCCCTTGTTGATTGTTGCGTTGTGGAGCAACTGCAGGCCTATGTATCATTACGAAACTTACTATCTGACGATGTTCAGCTCTGTTTTGGCCCCTCGGGCTATAGATGGCACTCGCTTCCTTCTTACCAGCAAAAGGCTTCTTTACTGAGCTCGAAGAGGTATCCTTCTGTATCTTGCCACTCTGAATCCCAACTTCTACTCTTTCTCCAATTAGAATTAGCTCGGTGAAACCAGCTGACGAGCTGCCGATCAAATGATTGAAAAATGGACCAGATAGCGTCCCCAGAAACATATCAACCAACTCCCTATCAGACAATGGGAGTTGAACTCTTCCATCCAAGTCTCTTCATTTCTGTGCATAGTCTTTAAAGCCTTCACTTGCACTCATTGACATACTCTGGAGTTGAGTACGAGTAGGAGCAAGGTCGGCGTTGTATTGATACTGCTTGCAGAAAGCAACAACCAAATCTTCCCAATTTTAGACATTGGCTCTCTCCAGTTGGTAGAACCATTCAAGCTGAGTCCCTGATAGACTATCTTGAAAGAAATGAACCCACAAATTTCTATCAGCGGTGTGGGGCTGAATCTTTCTGACATAAGAGCGGAGATGGAGTTTTTGGCAGGAAACCCCATCATACTTTGCGAAAATTGGAGCTTTGAACTTCTGCGGGATGACCACTCCCGATACCAATCCTAATTCTTCGAAATCCAATCCAGGTATCCTATGAACTTCCATGGCACTCAAACGATCTTCCAACTGCTTGTATCTATCCTCAGTAGGAGGATATTGCTCATCATTATAGTCGGTATCATTGTCAGAAACTGCAGGACTGGGGTCCTTCTCCCTTGTCTCTTCTTCTTGATTCTCCCCCTCCTTAGATGAAGAGGTCATATCGACTTGTCGCTTCAAACGCTCTCTAAACCTTCTACCCATATTCAGAATACCGGCAACCTTCTTCTTTTTCTTTTTCTCTTTCAGGATGAGGGCTTTCAGATCCTCCTGCCCTTTTTCCAGGCTTATGAACATTTGTTGGAACTAGGCGTTATGTGCCTGAAGGTCCTTGATGCTTTGTTCAGAAGACATTTCTGCTGAAATAAACCGCGAAGAAGATGAGAAACCTGTAATGGTATCTGTACATGCAATGTTATGAATGGGATGCGCATGCAATGATTTCAAAGACTTTGGGAAATTTAAATTTGCAAACAAAAATAAACAAATATTTTATTAGCTGAATTCAAAGTTCAAATTCCTTTTAGGGGTTACAATTAAAAACAAATATAAAACTATAAAAGACATCAAAATTCCCATGGATGCTTCATCTTTGTGCCAAGATAATCATTGAGTCCTCTTTCTTCCTGGAGCTGCTTTGTGAGCTCTAAAACCTTCCTCTCCTGAGCATGGAACTGATCCCTATAAGTATCCTGCTCCTTCATCAACTGAATCCAAGACCTCTGTAATTCCCCAAGATCAGTGGGCATATAAGGATAAAGTACCGTGTAAGGAATACCCCCTTCAGTAGTGGGTTCCACAATCACTGGTAAAACTGCCACATAGGGCATCATAAGCTTCTGGGCGCGAGCTCGTACCCGTTGAAGGTAAGGTTCCATAGGAATGGAAGCCTTTGGCCCCAAAGCCTTGGCGCCTAGATCGGTTTACCATGCCCCAAGCTCGTATGAACCTCCGATGATACTCGTGAATATCATCCTCATAGTTGAATACAATGCCCTCAATAAGTAACTCATGGGGACCATCTCTTAGAGCGTAACCAAATTGTCGTAGAGATAAACAAGGATTATAGGTTATGCCCCCTATGATGCCAAGTAACAGAACATTAGGGTACTCCCCGCAGCGGTTAATAATAGTAGTGTTTTCCATAGCTCGGGAACACCAGAGAATATCCATGTGAGCGAGTGACATTATCCTTTGCGACCAACCCAAACCTTCTCATTCTTCAGTACAGACTTAGGGAGGTGAGAAATAAACCACCTCGACAGTAATGGCATACAACACATAAGAACCCCTCTTCTCTCCATGGTACGAGTATGGAGAACGTGCAAAATATCTCCGAGCAAGGTAGGCACAGGGTTACGGGAGAGGAAGATCTTGATAGCATTCACACTATGAATGAGTCCGGATTAGGGGATAGGACAACCCATAGATTAAAAGAGCCAAAACCTCCTCAAAAGCCTGGAAATCCATATCATCCCAAAACAGCTGGGCCTTGTCTATCAGAAACTTAGCTAGAAAACCCTTGACTCCACTTCTTGTTTCCCAATTGGACACCATGTTGGCCCGTTTCAGATGCAAAGTTGAGGCAATGAATTCTGGCTTAGGAACTTCTTCTAGACATGTGAAGGGCAACTGTTCAAGAATGGGTATATCAAACAGCTGAGAGAATTCTTCCAAGGTAGGCACCAACTAATAGTCTGAAAAGGTGAAGCAGTGGTGCTTGGGATCGAAGAACTGAAAGAGTACACTCATCATCTTTTCATCAAAGTTTGAAGTAACCAGGTTGAGAAGTTGACCATGTCTCTTGGTGAACGCAGAAGTTTCAGAAACCCTTGATACTAGCTCTTTGAGTTGGGAAGGTATCTTCACAAAGCTGATTTGGATAGTGTTTCTACGAACGGAAGCCATGATCTGCAAAACAGAACAAAGATAAATTCCCTTGGTCTTTGAAATTGTTAGTGCATTAAGAATGGATATTATGTTACGATGCATGATGTCATGATAAACCACAAGTATAACAAACACAGTCAAATCACACCAAGTCCTTAGGTTTAAGGCCTGCATAAGGTTAAAGGTCATACCCTCTTGAAGTTTAGTTGGTTTCAAACTTGTCTTAAAAAGTAACCGGGTTCTAAGGGATCTCAATATCACTAACCATCCTTTATCGGGCATTGTCTCAGCTCAAGCAATCTTTTCTTGCGACTGAAATATCCCGAAAGTATGATCTCAACAAGTGTAGCATCGAGTATCAACCAATCCTCAGCTCTACACTGAGGCCGGCTATCTCACTACTTTCTAATGGCCAAGTTTGTTCAACTAAGGTTCTAAGGTCCATTAGTGCTTCAAGACACCACGCGGCGGCCCCGTATTCTCCTCGTTTCCCTATGAAGAATACCGATACCAATCCAAAGTGCCACACCAACACAACCATCGCTTAAACCCTACCGGTCTACACCGTACAGTCTCCACGATCTATTGCTGTTTACCTAATAAGTGGCCCCAGATCCTGGTGTAGGATCTATAGTAACCCAAGCAAAAACCCTTTAAGAGTAAAGCAAACAAACAAGAAAGCAATTTAAAAATGACCTAAATCCTAAGGTATACCCCATTTTAAATAGACGTCCCCAGCAAAGTCGCCAGTTCTGTGATACGGTGGCAGAACCGACTGTTTTTACTAGTTTGTGTTTTTCATTTTTTGTTCAAAAAATGTCGCGGTAAGCAAGAGTCACCACCGACTTTTATTTCATCCAATCATGGAAAAGGAAAAAGAACAGAAAAAACCTTTTTTTCGAGATTTCTGAGTACGGGGGATAGATTATAGAAAGGGAAGGTGTTAGCACCCTTTCTATCCATGGTTTTCCATGGGCTCTTAGGTACTTACTCATCTTTTTAAAATTTCTTGTGTGTGTGCTTATTTTGAAAAAGTTTTACTTCGTGATAACTCTTGTATCAGTCCTCAAGGGTGTAGCGAAGTTATTTTGAAAATTGTTTTGAAAGGTGTTTGTGTGAAAAGTTTTGTTGAGCAAGTACTTAAGATTCTACCTACTCGAAAAAAGATTGTTTGTTCTCGTTTCCTTTAGACAACACTATCCTACTATTAAGGAGTAGGTAGCCCCGTCGTTGGAGTTTGTAAGGGACATTCGAAAGGGACAAGTACAGTCACCTAAGCAATGGGTTGGAAACTTTAGTAGTAACCCTAGAGTCTTAAGATCTTTCTGAGGAAACACTTCCGAGGCAACATTTTCGAGGCAACATTCGAATGGGACATTTGATCTTTTAGACAGGAGGGCAATCACTAAAATCTCCTATGCTTAATGACTGTTTACCAAAGGCAACTGAAGTGAGGCAAACCCTAGGAGTAAACATGTGCATGTGAATTTTTCCAGTTAATTTAGTCTTTGCACATTAGGTGATCTACCATTTTAATTTCAAGCATTCTTTCCATACAATCCTATTAGCCATGCATCTAGACAATTAAAGATTTGCAAGAATTTAAAGTGCGAGAAAATAAACCTAGCTATTACAGGGCTTTGGCAGTTACATAATCATCTTGATTGAAAAAATGCGGAAGTTTAAAACCCTAATTACTATTACAATCCCGGAGCAGTTATAATAATAATAAAAGAATTAAAATGCGCGCGGCAAATTAAATGCGAGCAAAATTGAAAACCCTAAAAATCTAATTGAAAAAATATTTAAGTTATTTTTTGAGGAAAAAATTAATTAAGTTATGTACAATTAAAACCCTAATTCTAATTATTTTTAATTATATATAAAAAAAAATTAAATTTCCCTAAGTTAATTAAACTAAATTAATTAAGAAATAAAAAAATGATTTTTGGTGTTTTTTGTGATTTTTTGATTAAATAAAAAAATGATTTTAGATACTATTTGTGAAAAGAAAAGTAATTAAGAAAATAAATAAAATAAATCAAAAAAATAGAGAAAGAGAGGAATTGGGCCTGTGTTGTGCTGAATGGGGGGGGCAATGTTGAATTTCCCAGGCCCATTAGCCATCCAAGCCCAGTCAGCGCTTGGTTCCATGTGGAGTTGACCTGAGGGTGTACCATGGGTCCTTCATTGTTATGCGTTGGATCTGGTTGACTATGAATCTGAAGGATGGATGGTTGATAGCGCATGGTGAACGCTAGGGAAGGTGATGCACGAGATCTGCAAACTGAAAAGAAAATAAAGTTTTGTTGGGACCTGGGATCGAACCCAGGTCTTTATACTCTCCACCAATGCGCTCTTCCACTGGGCCAATTGCTTAGTTGTTATTATATTGAAAACAAAATATAATATGGAAAAAAATGGTCAGTGGACAAAAACGCGCAGAATTTCAAATGGCCCAATGGTTGGCTGGCACATGATCTTCTTCTTCCTTCTTCTGTCATATTAGACATCAGACCTATACATACGGACCATGTCTGTAGCTAAAAATCTGCGCGTTTTCAAAATTAAGTACAGGCAATAATAATTGATACCAAGGGCATGGGTCAATTTCTCATGACCTCCTGAATGCAAATCCACCCTTTATATGATCCAATTTGGCCTGTATATGAAGTTCCTAATTTGGAACCTCAAACCCTAACAATGGCATATGTCTATATCTGCACCCAAACTTCAATCAAAATAAGCTAAAACATTGTAAACATGATAACAAACGACAATACATGATCAAAATATGTTTATAATGTATAAATCATGGAAATTGAATTTCAAAAATGTTGCAAACTATGATGTTCATACCAGGTGTTTCTGGGCGTGAAGGGACTTGGAATTGATCCAGTTGGCTTCAGAAACGTCTTAGGATGTGATTGTTGGCCTTAAATTGTTTTGAAAGGTCTTTTACAATGAAAACCGAATCACACTTTTTGCAAGAAATTTGGAATTTGTTCTTGTGCTTTCTCTGTTGCCAACCCTCCTTCTCGTGCTAGGTCTTGTTCAATATATATCCCTCAATGAATTAGGGTTCTAAAAGCAACCTGAATCTTGAGGAATTAAGAGGATTTGATTTGATTTTTCATCCATATAAAAACTTTCTAAATTGAGCCAAATTATCCTTTTCTTGTACCAATCATGCTTGATTGATTCGGCCTTGATATTTCAGCATAATTTGATTGAGATCCTGTCATAAAATCATATCAAAACATATCTTTGCTATTATTTGTCATTTATTTGATTTAATTCAATTTTTAATTAATAAAAAATCAAAATAAAATGGAAAATGAAGCAAATAACATGTGGATAAGTAATTGGGTCGTGGACCATGTTATAAGTGAGGTGCAATCATGAGATGCTAGGCCCCTTTGGTAAAAAAATGCATTTTTGAGCATATTTGACTTTTGGCAATTTTGCAAAAAAGGTCAACTTTGACAAGGCATATCTCCTCCAACTTTAACCCTAGAGAGGTGTTCTTTGAGTTTTTATAAATCTTAGGGTGTCCCCTAAGCAACCCTTTTGGCCTAATTTCAATTTGGTCTTCCATGTTCATGTAAGAAGCTTTGACCCAAAAGGTGTTTTTGTTGACTTTTCAAAAGGACCTATAATGTAGAAATTCATATCTTTTGATGAGTGTATATTTTGAACTTGGGGCATGAAGATGAGTTGTAGGGAATTGCATCCTCTTCAAAATGAGCCTTGGATGGATAATTTCTGATAAAGTATGTGGAAGTTATGCTTGGTCAAAGTTGGGTTGACTTTTCCTATGAAACCCTAATTTAGCAACTTTTGGGTTTTGATGAATCTAGGGCATTCCTTGAGGAGTCAGGATCAACGCTTGATCAAATGATGGAGATCACTTCAAAATGTTGATGTTGACCAAAAATCTTGAAGTTTGATTGTATGTGGGCCACAATTGACTTTTGACCTAATATAGTCGATTCTCAAGCATCTGAGTAGTTGACTGAGCAGACCTCTTATGCAAGGATTGAAATTTGACATGGAAGGTCTTGAGAACATATTAGGACCATGGAGAGAATATGAGGTCTTTGGAGTTCACCTATCTTGATGAAAATGGAAACCTTAATTTGAGACACACTGCCTTAGGAGAGAGTTTGTCTGGTCAACTCTTGGGCCAACTTGAGCAAATTGAGGATCTCTATTGAGTAAAATGAGAGGGAAAATTTTGGGGTACAACATCTGGAAATTTTAGCAAGGTTTCAAGGCTTTTTCTTTTCAATTTTCCGACCGTCCCCCTTTCACAGTTGCAAATGAAGTCCAATTTATAGGCAAGAACTTTGCAGCTTGGAGAAGTCAAAAGTACCAACATCATGCTAGCGTGTTGGCTTGTTCTTGAAGCAAGATAAAAAGTATGGTGGTTAGCAGCTTTTATCCGTGCCTAAGCTAGATTTGTAAGCATGAATTAAGGAAAAGTACCCTCAGAGGCAAAAGCAAAGCATGGGCCCAACATAAACTTGTACAAAAGTTTGCTTTTTTTTCAAGGACAACAATGTACTTCTATGTCACACGTGGGGAAATCCTTTGGATAAAAACTCAAAAGTGGTTGTGAGCATTAAATGATGATGAGATTTATCAAACCAGAAATCCTGCAATATGAGATTATGTGCCATAGTTTAATCTAGATTAGAAGTTCATCATCAGTGTAAATTAGAACGAACATCCAACTTCTGATCTTGGAATCTCTTTGCTTCAGCATGTTATGTAGGAGTTCTCAAACTTTCCCAAAAGTTTGTAACACGTTTTGTAAATTCTCTTTGGATTGCCCTTGCAAATTCTGACTAGACCTATATGAAAACTGGCCCAGAAGTTCTAATCAAATCCTATTTTGGAAAGGTCCAGAATTTGCTAAAAGCTTCAGTTTCATGGACGTGTCTTCAAGGATTTGTAGCTTGAAATCCCAGCATTTCTAGGAGAAGTTTTGTTCTGAAATGTTTGAGATCTCATTGAGATCTACAACTCTTGTATTGGAAGTTCTTCCAGAATCAGCTTGCATCATGGTGATAATCTGGCCAGAAGTTCTGAGCTTGTCATATTTCTTAAACACTTAGAAAAATTCTAAGTGTTTAGAGTTTTGACTTTTCCAAAGTAACTTTTTACTTTTGATTATCTTGATGAAACAAAACTCATATTCCAACATGTCTTGATGAAATATGATTCTTGGAACTTGATTTTGAGCCAATAGTCAAAGTTTGATTTTTCAACATGCAATTGACCATTTTGCCCTTGTGAACGACTTTCTTGGAAAATTTGTAATTCAAGGCTTGGAATTGGATGGAAGCAAAACTGAGGGTCCAAGATGATCCTTTGAGAAATGAGAGGGCAAATTTTGGGGTACAACAGGAGGTCCAGGCAAAAATTAAGGATTGAAAGCGTATGACTATGTCCCGTGGAATCACCACAGTCAACTTTATCACTAAGGTCCGAGTTTAAACGGTCCAAGATCAACCCAATCAACTTCTATCAACGGTAAGGGGAATTCAAAGACATTGGGGAAATAGTAGAGTTGGAAGACAATGAGATCATTTCACATGGCTATTTGTTTTTATTTTCAATTTTGTTTTCCTTTCGACGATTTCCTCTTACTAGGATCTTCGTCTATTTGTATAAAAAACGCCTATTCATGGGCAAAAAATTAATACAAATATACTTTGAAGTGAAAACTTTCTGTCTTTGTTTTGAATGAAATTTGTCCAATGACTAAAATTGAATGAACATATGCATATGAACATAATTGAAATTGTTTGGCACATATGACCTAAGTAGTAACAAGCACCTCTTTAATGTATATGGAATATCCCCACAAAGTTATTTCATTAACATCATCCTCAACAAAGTTACCCGCAAAGTCTCTTTGCATAGGATAATCTCCAGCCAAAAGTCCAAATCTCTTGGCAACTCTCTCTCCTAAAAAAAGTTGATCCTACAAAGATCTCCCCTCATCAGCAGTTTATCAGGTATTCATCAACAAGGTTTATTTCCTCCTACATGGTTTATTTCCCCAACAAACAATGAGTAGCATAACTCCCCAGCCGAGTTCAAATTTCCCTAACATACAACAATCGAGGAACCACAAAATTCCCCAGCTTATTCTATCCTCCCTAGCTGAGCCTGTTACCCCCAGTTGAGTATATCCTCCCCAAGCTGAGTCTGTCCTCCCCGACTGAGTCTACACTCTCCAGTTTGAGTTTGCCTTTCAGACTATTGCAAATCATAGGGCCATAACCCCTAATCCCCAGTAAAGTCATCAACAAAACCTTTGATATTTCCAAAAGATACTATGAAGCCTGGACCCGACCAGATAATTGTCAACTTCTCAAGTCACTATGAAGACTGGATCTGACCAGATAATAGTTAACTTCACAAGATACTATAAAACATGGACTCAACCAGACCAAGGTTTAACTTCTTTTCCCCAGTAGAGTTTGCCTCTACCCTAACAAGTTATTGTGAAGCCTAGATCCGACCAGATAGCAATTCCCTTCAGAAATTCGTTGTGAAACCTGGAATCTGACCAGATAACAGCTAAATCCCCAAGCAGTTTATTGCGAAGCCTGGACCCGACCAGATAACAATTAACCTTAACCACCTTAGAAATTTGCAAAGCATAGACCCGACCAGATATCAGTTTTCAAGCAAGTTATTATGAAACCTGGAGCCCAACCAGATAACAATTAATATGATCCCCAGAGAGACACTGTGAAGCCTGGACCCGACCAGATAATAGTATAACTTTTCCAAAACCATAAATCCTGGACCCGACCAGATAGTAATTACCACTTCAAGTTACAATGAAGCCTGGACCCGACCAGATACCGTTTCAACTTCATCCTTTCTAGCGAGTTACTGCAAAGCCTAGAATCCGACCAAATAATAGTTAACTTCCTTATTCCCAGCAATTTGTGAAGCCTGGACCCAACCAGATAACAATTCAATTTCAAAGATATTTCCTGCAAAGCCTGGAATCCGACCAGATAACAGTTAATTTGTTCTTCCCCAGTAAGTTACCGTGAAGACTAGATCTAACCAGATAACAGTTGACTTCCTCATCCTCAGTAATTTATGAAGCCTGGATCCGACCAGATAATAGCTGGAATTCAAGAGATATTCCCCAGCGGAAGCATCCTTTCAACAAAGTTTGAAGATATGTATATTCTTCATCCCCAACGGAAATCCGAGAGTTAACTTCCCAAAACTCCTCAGCAACAGTTAGGGATTTATTTTCATGGAAAAAAACATGCATCTCACAGTCATACATCAAGACATATACATACAAAATGCATTTAACATGATCTCATTCATCTTGTGAGCATCGTGCATACATTTGCATTTTACTAACTCTTTTTTCCCACAGGTAAACCATCAAGTTTTAGTATGAATCGACCAAGGATTTATGCTGATACTTCCTCCAATGTTTACCATCATTCCTCCAAATGGCATCTATAAGCCCATTCCCAATACATCTTCGAGTGCAAATTTCTGGGCACTCTAGTGTTCAATCATCTTCCACCTTCAAGTCACGAATGGCGGATCCGCCAATCTAACTCTTCAGGTTTAAGAAGATTGAACAGGGGCAGTTGTTGTACCCCAAAATTTTCCCTCTCATTTATCAAATAATATCTCACAAGATCTCCTTTGGTTCAAGACTGCACTAGGGTTGATCAGCTCAAGACACCTCCTCAAGCACTGATGACTGAAAATTAGGGTTTAAGATTGCACAAGGACATTTGGACTTTTAATGCCTCATATGACTTTCATGGATCATTTTGGATCCTCAAGATTTCTCATGACAAGTTTCAAGTCTTGGATCACATTTTTGCTCAGTCAATTGATCAGTTGACCTAAAATTAGTTGTATTGGGAAAAAAGTCAACTATGGTCAATTTCCAGTCAAACTTCATTTTTTTATCCATATCAACATCATGAACCTATATATGTCATTTGATCAAGTTTGGATCACAATTCCTTAAGAAATTTTATCATATCTTCAAAAGGGCAAAATGGTCAAAATTATGGTTTTGACTGAGAAGGTGCAATTTCTGATCTTTGACCTAGCAAATGTTTGATTGATTTAAGTTATGATCTCAAGGACTCAAATTCTTCATTTTGACCTGGCTTAAAACATTTCTCGAGATCAATTGATTGACACACGAATTTTCAGTCAACTGATCAAAAGTCAACTGTACACTGAAAAGTCAAACTTTGACTTTTTGGTCAAAATCAAGTGTCAAAGATCATAATTCATCAAAACATGTCAAAATATGAAACTTGTTCATCAAGAAATCAAAAAGTAAAGATTTCATTTTGAAAAGTCAAAATTTCTAAGCTTAGAAATTTTTCTAAGTGTTGAAAACTTCATATTTTTTCACAACTTTGAGTCAATTTTCCACCATGATGCAAGATGATTCAAAAGAAACTTCCAACATGAAAGATCTAAAACATTGTAGAATACAAATTCTCCTAGAAATGCATGGATTTCACGTTATGATTTTGTGAATACATGTTCATGAAACTTGGAAACTTAGTGAAATTTTGCCCTAGTTTAGGCAGGATTTTGACCTAACTTCATGGCAGTTTTTCACATAGTTCCAAGAGGATTTTTCAAAAATTTCCAACATAGAGGTGGTAGAGGATTTTACAAGCTTTCCAAAATTTCCAAGAACTCATTGAGATCATGTTTGAGCAAAGAGAATCGAAGACAAGAAGTTGGACATTCATTCTTGAATTATAGGTCATTTCCATGATGAACAAGAATTCAAATCTCAAGCCCATGCTGCATAATGTTTGCTTTGCAGGCCTTAAACTTGTGTTTCACTCCATAATTAATGGTTTACACAACTGGTTGAGACATTATCCAATTGATTCAAGCATTATCCAAACCAAATTGCCATTAATGGAAGAAAGTTCATACTTCCATTTTGGAAAAGTAGCTTTAATCACAAAGTCCACTCTCCTTGAGCTTTGTAGTTGTTCCTTCTGCACACACTAAGTCTATAAGCTCAGAAGAAGTATGTTTAAAGTGCTCAACCACCCTACCTTACCTTGAAACCATGTTTGTCCATGTTGCTTCAAAAATAAGTCAAAATCCACAAGCATGTGATTTTGTACTTCTGACTTCTACAAGTCTCCAAACCTTTTCCTATATGTTAAGACACTGTTATGCAACTTAAGACACGATTTTACAAGCTCTAAAACTCCCTCAAAGTCCCCAAAACCAGAAATTTCCATACAAGTATAAAAACTTGTGATTTCTGATTTTTGAATCCAATCTCCAAATCCCCTCGTGCGTTTCTTGGACAAACCATCCATAAAGCTTCTAATAAACATATAAAAGCTATCCCAACCCATGTTTTCAAACTGTAACACCATCTTCACCAACCTCCCTTTTCAAAAGTAGGGCATTGCATCTTGACTTCTCCAGACCATTCCAGCCATCCATAGCTTAAGCTAAGCATTGCATTAGCTTTCTAGAGGCTCAAGTAAGCTAACCTGATCATCAAAACTCCTTGAAAGTTGCTCAAACTCCCTCCACGATTTCCAGTTTTGAGGTAAGTTTTCTTAACTTTTAACTCCTCATACCGGCATCATCAATGGTTAATTTGTGAATGAAAAATGTAGATATCATTTCCCTGAAGCTAACCATGTCCATAGTTTTCATTTATATTGCTTGAGCTTAGAAGATTTTAAGTTTGAATCTCTGAAAAAATTAGGTCAGAATTTGGTACCATTTAAAATTCATGTTCATCTTTGAGTGTTAGCTTAAGTTATTTACATGGTTGGATTCGTGATGAAATTTCCAGCAACTTTCATGTTTGTACTTTTAAAAATGGTTGAGAAATGAGAGAGATAGCAATTTCAAAAAATCATGTTGAATGGTCTGGCGCGAGGTTGAAGATGATACAGGCCTAGGAATGTATTTCAAATATATATATATTTATGGTTTTGTATTAATAAACGGATGTATAGCCACCCCAGTGGTAAGAGCGCGCGCCTGTGACTATAGGGACCTGGGTTCGAGCCCTAGTGGTACCCTTTTGTTTTTTTTTCTCACTTTTTCTTATTTCAGGTTCAATGTAAACCAAGCCAGCATGTGTACCATGTGCCTTTCTCCATCACCATCAGATCAGCCAAGCCATTAAATCCAACACCTCACATGCATGTCCCCATGATGCACCCTTCAAGGCTGCCCACACTGGATCACCAGAGGGCGCTGGATTTGTTTTGGGCCTGAAGCATTTTTTTTGGCTTCTCACCCCCCTGTTTGCTTTTAGACACAAGCCCATTTATTTTGTTTTTATTTTGTTTTCTCACTTGAACAAAAAAATACTTTTAAGCCTAGCGCCCCTTTTACTACTATTAACCACCATTACTTTAATTGTCATATTTTATTTTATTTTATTTTTTTCTTCTATTATTATTATTATTATTATTATTATTATTATTATTATTATTATTATTATTATTATTATTATTATTCTATTAATAAAAATCCAAAAAATATTTTATTTATTATTTATACTTACTTATTTTATTTTCTCTATAAATGTAAAAAGACCAAAAATATTTTCTTTTAACAAATTAATTTCTTTTTATTAATTAATATTTAGACTTAGGATAAATTATTATTTTATTTTATTTCTTTTAAAATTAATTTAGAACTTAGATTTATTTTAATTCATCAATTTCCATGTTATTTTCCTTAATTTAAAACTTTTTTTCATAAAAAACCCTAAAAAATACTTTTAATTTAATTTCTTTCTTAATTAGTTTCATTTAATTTTTAAATAATCATTTCCTTAATTAGGTTTAGATTAAAACTCATTTCATAAAAATCAAACAAAATCATTTCTTTACCCATTTGCATTTTTGCATTTTTATTTATTCAATTATTGTACATGTACTCAATATGGTTGTAATAGTCAATTAGATTTAATTTTCTTGCAAATCCCCCATTTGTAAATTTGTATACCCCCTCCCCCCATTGATGTAATAGTTTAGTATTTTTACTTTTCGCAATTTATCGCTTTATATAAATGCTAGTATATAGGGTTTGTATGGAAAGTCTAAAATCAACAAGTTACCAAATCCTAATTCAAGACAAAACCATGCATGTAAAATCAACACACTTGCACACTTGCACCCTTAGAGTAATCCCACTTTATTGCCTTACAAAAATGGCCATGTTATGCATGTGGGATATCTTAGCAAAAAGCAATAAAAAATACAAGATCATAGTCCCTCGATGATGCTATCAAATGTTGCCTTTCAAAATGATCTCAGTCCCTCAAATAGAATTGCTAAGATATTTCACAATGTTGCTATCATGGCTATACGACGATCCACGCCTGTCCCTCTACATCCAAAGATAAGGTTTCTTACCAAACCAATGGTAAGATAGCAATATCAAAAGAAAGGAAGAAATGAACTAAGACTTTTGAGTAGGTAGATTATTCCTAGTTGCTTGCTCAATTTCAAATCAAACACTCTTGCTTATTTTCAAAACCAACATCAACACTTTCAAAAAACACTTTCAAAACATTTTCCAAACATGAAACATTTTCAAAAGATCAACACTTTGTATACGTTCTTACGAACGAGAACTATTACAAAGTTTTCCTAAACAATGACGCCTTTTCAAAATACTTTCAAAAACCACACAAAGCACATTTTCAAACAAAAGAAAGTGATCTAGCAAGCAACTAAGAGCCCATAGATAACTATGGATGAAAAGCGTGCTAACACCTTCCCTTTTCATAATCTACCCCCCGAACTCAAGAAATAATCTCAAAGGTCTTTCCTGTTCTTTTCAGCCTTTCCTTTTGGATAAAAGAAAAGTCGATGGTAACTCTTGCTAACCATAACATCTGCGATAAAACGCAAAACAACTAAGTCAGTTCTCCCACCGTATCACAGAACTGGCGACTCTGCTGGGGATATTCCTTAAAAGTGGGATTACCTTAGGACTAGATCACCTTTACTTGCTTTCCTTGTTTGATTTGTTTGCTTTATATTTTGGTTCTTTGTTTGGGATTAAATCCTCTACCCAGATTTGGGATATCTTATAGGTAAGTAGCAATATGTTGTGGAAACTATGCGGGGTATACCGACATGTTCTAAGAAATAGCTATGTTAGTGTGACATATTTGTGGGTACCGGTAGCCCTTGAGTAGTCAAGGAGAATACGGGGCCGCTGAGTGATGTCATGAAACACTAACTGACTTTAGAACCTTTACTTGACCAACTTGGCCATTAGGACATAGTGAGATGATCGGCTTTGGTGCAGTCAAAAGTTGGTAGATACTCGATACTACACTCATTAAGGTTTGGCTTTTTGGGATATTTTGGTCGCCGTGAAAGAGGCTTGCGCTGAAACAATGCCCGAGAAGACTAACCAGTGATATTGGGATCCTTTAGAACTCGGTTACTATTTCTAGGACAGGTTTGAGCCAACTAAACTTCAAGAGGGTACTTACCTATGAGACTCCATGCAAGCCTAAACCTAAGGACTTGTTTGCTTTGTTTATATGTATTTACTTATACATACATCATAAACATCATAACATCATACTCATTCTAACTAACCATTTCAAGGATTTTTGGGATTTATCTTTGTTCTGTTTTGTAGGACATGGCTTTTATCCACATGAATACTATCCAAGTCAATCTCGTAAGGATTCCTCCTCAACTCAAAGAGTTAGCATCAAGGGTCCCTGGTAACTCTTCATTCACCGAAAGACATGGTCGCCTCCTAAACTTGGTTACCTCCAACACTGATGAAGATATGATAAAGGTGCTCTTCCAATTCTTTGATCCTCTACACCACTGCTTCACTTTTCCCGATTATCAATTTGTGCCTACTTTGGAAGAATTCTCACAACTCTTGAGGATTCCCATTTGCAATCAACTACCCTTCAACGGTACGGAAAGAGATCCAAAACTTGAGGAGATTTCCCAAGCACTACACTTGCAACAATCTGATATCACAACTAATTGGGAAACAAGGAGTGGCATCAAAGGTTTCTTAGCCAATTTCTTGTTTGAGAAAGCTCAAGATTGTTGGAACTCCTTGGACTTAAAAGTTTTTGAAGAAATTATGGCTCTTCTCATCTATGGGATGGTTTTGTTTCCAAACCCTGATCAACTCATAGATGTAAACACTGTCAAAATCTTCATGTCTTGCAACCCGGTGCCTATTATGTTGGGAGATATCCTAAATTCCTTTCACTCTTGCACTATGAGAAAGAGAGGGATCCTCATGTGTGGCACTCCTCTCTTGGCAAGATGGTTTATTTCGCATCTTCCCCGATCTGTGTTAAAGAACGAGCAAGGTTCAAGGTGGTCCCATAGGTTGATGATGCTCAGATATTCAGATGTTCATTGGTGTTCCCGATCCTTAGAGAATGTTACTATCATTGACCGTTATGGTGAATTCCCTAATGTCCCTTTACTTGGAATTAGAAGAGGTATCACTTACAACCCCTGTTTAGCCTTATGACAATTTGGTTACGCCTGAATGGATGGCCCACATGAGATGCTTATCCAAGGAGTGGTATTCGATGATCAAAGCGATGATCAAATTGTTTTGTTTGTGATTGATATATTTATTGTTGTTTGATGAGAAATCAATGATTTATAGATGAATAATGATGCCTTAATGATGTATAATTGATGTAGAAACATAGGATTATCATAAGTGATTATTACCTATGATTAGATGATGTTTTTAGGACCTAGGTCAGGGAAATCGTAGTGAAAACACATTGAAATCACAGAATAAATTTAGCACAGATCAGTATGAGTCGACCTCAAAGGCCATGCGTCGACACATGCAGGATTTAAGACTCAGGATGAGTCGATATGAAGGATCATGCATCGACACATGTAGCCTTTCAGACTCAGTATGAGTCGACACAAGAGGATTACGTGTCGACTCATGCAGGATTCCAGACCCAGTACGCGTCGACTCAAAAAAGTACGCATCGACTCATGCAGTCCAATTTTTGACAAATTTTTTTCAAAGGCTGTAACTTGAGTTTCCGGACTTCGTTTGAGGTGCCGTTTGAAGCGTTAGATAGCTAATGTTATGAACTTCATTCATAAGATTAAAATGAAGGATAAGAAGAAGAATCCTAGTACCCAAATTAGGATAGAGTTAGCTTCTCGTGCTAATTGCTATGATGATTTCGTGAAGTATGATAAGGATAAGACGATCTTAGATTATTGCTTGGTTCATAACAGTAAGATTAATAATAATGATGTAGTATTACAGTATAATATTATGTAGAGGTTTAGTAATTAGAGATAAGCATTAGATGAGTGATTAATCGGCATAGTCGAGAATTGTCCGAATATTTATGGGCGATATTATGGTGTAGGCCTATGGCCAATGTTGAATGGTTGATGACCTGCTATTGTGTTATGGATATGGTTAAGTTGCCATGGATTTACGTGGATGAATTATGCTGATGATTTATGTTGATGAATTTTGTTGATAAATTATGATGAGATGCCTCTAATTATTGGAAACTATTAAGTTGTAGGCTTCTGGCCAATGATGATTTGTGTTGATATGTTGTTAGTTATGGTTGTTGTTACTACACTCATGATTGTGTCGCATATATTACATATCAAGATGGAGCTGATGCTCGTTAAGATGGCCTGTATTGGCGAAAATTAAGATGAAGGCTTATGCCTTGTTGATGCCTCTATTTATTGGAAATTATTTTAAGATGGGGGTTCTGCTCCAATGGTACCACATGCATTTGCATAGTATTGAGTCTCATTACATGATTGCATAAATAAGTTATGTATTGATGCGGAAAATGTTGTATGTTGTTGATGTTCCCTTGCGATTATTGTTGTTTATAAGATGTGAAGTGGTGATATTATATGGTTTAATCTAATATATATTATTTATCATACGTTTTATTATATTGTTAGATATCTCACCCTTTCTGTTTGAATGTTACCCTTACGTTGGTAACATGCAGGTAATCCAGAGTGAAGGTGGTTTACCTTCAGTAGTTCGAGTCAGTGTCATTGCTCTGATACGTAACACTCAGGGGGATGAATGCTTGTTGCTTTAGTTATTGTTATTCCATTTGTTGAACTTTAACTTGATTGTTGCCAAGTATGTGTTATTTTGAAGTTGTTGTAATGTTGGACAAGGATGTTATTATGATTTCGCTGCGTAGTTGTTCAAGTTGTTGAATTTAGAGATTAATTTATTTTGTTGTTGGTTCATCCGAAGTTTTAAAAGTGTTATGTATCCATGTTGAATGCAATGGTTTTTAAGTTGAATTTGCGGCATCCTGATTCAGTTGTATGAATTTTATAACTCTGATTTACATTTATAATTGCCGGGTAGAATTGGGGTGTTGCACGGAAGGTCGTCACCGTCCATAGTGGTTAAGATCATGGCTCCACCAGAAAATATGCTCTTGATCACAAATGTCCCTTCGTATGTGGGGGTCCTTTTGCCCCTGGGATCACCTTTTGGTAGTATGATGCGCTTGATTACTACGTCACCAGCCTGATATACCTGACGCCTGAATTTCTTGTTAAAAGCCTTGATCATACGTTTTTGGTACATCTGACCATGATAGATAGCCACGAGCCACTTCTCGTCAATCAGGTTTAACTTATCAAGTTGAGTCTGAATCCATTCGTCATCATTCAGCCCTGCATCTTTCATGATCCTCAAGGAAGGGATCTGGACCTCAATGGGTAGGACAACTTCCATACTGTATACTAAAGAGAAAGAAGTTGCCCCTGTTGATGTGCACATTATGGTACGGTAACCATGAAGAGCAAATGGTAACATCTCATGCCAGTCTTTGTATGTCACCGTCATTTTCTGGATGATTTTCTTGATGTTTTTATTAGCAGCTTCTACAATGCTATTCATCTTCGACCGGTAAGGATAAGAGTTGTGATGCTGGATCTTGAATTGCGTGCAAAGCTCAGTGATCATAGTATTTTTTTTAGATTGGTGCCATTATTTGTAATGATTCTTTCAGGAATACCATACCGATAGATATGGTTGTGCTTGATGAAACGGGCCACAACGTTCTTAGTAATAGAAGTGAATGAAGCTGCCTCGACCCACTTTGTAAAGTAATCAATGGCGACCAGGATGAAGCGGTGCCCATTAGATGTTGTAGGTCTAATCTCTCTAATCACGTCGATGCCCCACATTGCAAATGGCCATGGAGCAGTCAAGACGTTTAGAGGAACTGGAGATACATGCACTTTATCATCATAGATTTGACATTTGTGACAAGTCCGCGAATGCTGATAATAGTCCGCTTCCATAGTGGACCAAAAGTATCCTGCCCGTAGGATCTTTTTAGCCATCGTGTGCCCACTAGAATGGGTTCCAAAGGTACCTTTATGTAAATCATCCATAATCTTCTCGGCTTCACTCTTGTCTACACACTGAAGCAAGGTAGAATCGTGATTGCGCTTGTAGAGGATCCCGTTACTGAGGAAAAACTTGGCATAGAATCTTCTTAGGAACTTCTTATCATTGACTGAATCTCCCTCAGGATACTCTTGGGCTTCGAGATATCTTTTGACTTCATGGAACCAAGGCTTGTCCATTACTTCTTCAGTACCAATCTCGTGACAGTATGTCGGTTCATCCATCCTTTTAATGGTGATCTGAGGAACCTCATTATCCCATCTGACCTTGAACATGGATGACATCGTAGCTAGCGCGTCCGCTAGTTGATTTTACTCTCGTGGAAAATGCTCAAAGGTAATTTCTTCAAAGTATGGGGTTAGTGTCAACACATGCTCTTTACGGGATGAGATTAGGATGCTTCGTGTCCTATTTTCCTTTGATCTGGATGATTACCAAAGTCGAGTCTCCGAATACACTTAAGAATTTAATCCTCAAGTCGATAGAAGCCTTGAGACCCATAATACATGCTTCATACTCACCCGTGTTATTGGTGCAATTGAAACATAGTCTGGCAGTGAAAGGAGTATGACAGCCTTTGGGAGAGATGATCACAACACTGATGCCATTGCCAAGTGCGTTAAAAGCTCTGTCAAAAACCATAGTCCATCGGGATCCTATTTTAGGTCCTTCATCTGGTCCAGATTCTGCACAATCAGTTACTAACATGATATTCTCGTCCGGGAACTCAAAATTCATGGATTAGTTGTCATCCATAGCCTAATGAGCCAAATGATCAGCTAGTACACTTCCCTTGATTACTTTCTGGGTCGTGTATTGAATATCGTATTCGGTCAAGACCATTTGCCATCTTGCTATACTTCCGGAGAGAGCGGGCTTCTCCAAGATGTACTTGATGAGATCCATTTTAGATATCAACAAAGTAGTGTGGGTCAACATATGTTGTCTTAGTCGGCGAGTAGCCCATGCCAAAGTGCAACAAGTTTTCTCGAGCAGTGAGTATCTTGTTTCACAGTCGGTAAACATTTTGCTAAGGTAGTATATTACATGCTCTTTTCGACCAGACTCGTCATGCTTCCCCAACACACACCCCATTGAAATATCTAATACTGTTAAGTATATTATCAAAGGTCTTCCTTCAACCGGAGGCATCATAATTGGAGGCTCTTGAAGATATTCTTTGATTCTGTCAAAGGCAGCCTGACATTCATCATTCCACTTTACCACTTGATCTTTCTTCAGGAGTTTGAAGATTGGATCACAAGTAGCAGTTAGATGGGAAATGAACCTGGAAATGTAGTTTAAACGTCCCAAGAAACCTCTTACTTCCTTCTCATTGTGATGAACCGGCATCTCTTGTATGGCTTTGACCTTTGCAGGGTCTACTTGAATACATTTTTCACCGACAATGAAACCCATAAGCTTACCAGATCTTACCCCAAAGGTGCACTTGTTTGAATTCAGCCTCAACTTGTACGTATTCAGCCTATCAAACAGTTTTTGCAAATGAACCAGGTGTTCCTCTTCAGTTTGAGACCTGGCTATCATATTGTCAACATAAACCTCTATCTCATGGTGAATCATATCGTGAAACAAAGCTACCTGGCTTGTTGATAGGTTGCCCCAACATTCTTCAACCTAAATGGCATAACCTTGTAATAGAAGGTGCCCCACTGTGTGACAAAAGTCGTCTTCTCCATGTCCTCAGGTGCCATTTTGATCTGATTATATCTGGAGAAACCATCCATGAAGGAGAAGATCTTATGTTGTGCGGTGTTGTCAACCAGAACATCAATATGGGGAAGCGGGAAGTCATCCTTAGGGCTTGCCCTATTCAGGTCTTTGTAGTCCACACACATACGTGCCTTACCATCCTTCTTAGGTACTGGAACGACATTAGCAACCCATTATGGATAGGAGGTGACAACCAAGAATCCTGCATTTAACTGTTTCATAACTTCATCCTTGATCTTTTCTGACATCTCAGGGCACATCTGATGAACCTTCTGCTTTACTAGAGGGCAATCTTCTTTAGTTGGCAGACGATGAACCATAATATCAGTGTCCAATCCTGGCATATCTTCGTTTGACCAGGAAAAAACTTCAACATAGTCATGTAGCATCTGTATTAACCGCTGTTTGACATTGGATTTCAAGTTAGCACCTACCTTGACTTCTTTTCTATCCTCTTCAGTACCCAAGTTCACTGTTTCAACTGGCTCTTCATGAGGTTGTATTGCCCTTTCTTCTTGTTGTAACAGTCTGGCAAGCTCTCCTGGTACCTTACAATCTTCCTCACCTTTGTCCTCGACTTGGTTGATCGGATTTTCAAAGCCATAATGAGCAATAGCAGAACCGTTACCAATGGGATCCAGAGTGGATGTGGATCTGCAGTTTGATATGTGAGTGTGTGTAAGATTATAGTTGTATATTTTTGATAAAGTAAAGAGGTAGAAAATAAAAACAAAGAGCGTAAATTTTGTTTGTGAAACGTCCAATGTTTTATTGATGACATATGAAAATGAAGTAATGACCCTCACAAATAGACCATTGTGCCTCGGGTAAGACACAAGGCTTTAATGTTTCAATTGTTCAAATATTACATTTCCTCAAAACAAAAAGACAAATTACTCTTGAATAAAAGTAATCGGCATACAGTCTTTAGCCGTCCAATTACTGGGCGCACCATTGGTAGTAGGGAAGATCCAGCTGTCCATGTCACAATCATCATCATTGTCTTCTAAAGCATTGATCCCATGATTGCTGATGCATAGGGGAGGTCCTCCGGCACGAGCACGACGAACAATCCTTTGAGCTCCTGAAGTAAAACCCAAATCAAACTTATCAGATTTGTATGGAATGTCAGGGAGTTGGCCCCAAATGGTAAACCCACCTTCTTCAATTACTGCTTTGGCGTCCTTGAGAGAAGCCATCTTTAATGAGGTCTGGTGATCTTCGGCATACTGGTGACCGTCTCAGTTGCGGCCATGGTCCGAGGCACCTCTTCAAAGTTCTGACAAGGGGTCTCGATGAACTCACCGTCCATTTTGACATACCTGAAAGAGTTCAGGTGGCTTACCATGTACTCATCCTCCCCACGTAATGTGACAACCTTTCCCCTCACTAGGTACTTCAACATCTGATTCAGAGTGGAAGTAACAACTCCAGCCCCATGGATCCAAGTGTGTCCCAACAAACAGGAATAAAATGGTCGGATATCCATCATATAGAAGGTGGAGTCAAAGGTTTGGGAACCAAACATGATAGGGATGTCCGCCTCCCCGTGTACCATTCTTTTCGAACCATCGAAAGCCCTCACCATAATGTTACTGGGATTCAGAGTCAAACCTTAGCAATCTAATCTGTCAAGAGCCTTCTTGGGCAGAACATTCAGTGATGAACCCGTATCCACTAGAACATGGGCCAAAGTAGTGCCCATGCACTCGATAGAGACGTGCAGGGCATCATTATGTTTCCTTCCCCTAGGATTCATATCAGCATCAGAGAAACCTAACCCATTGTCAGCAGTCAAACTGGCCACACAGTCTTCAAAATGATCAACAGAGGTTTCTTATGGCACGTGAGCAGTCTTAAGGAATTTCACTAAAGCCTTGGCATGGGCTTCAGAGCAGAACAGTAGGGCCATCATTGAGATCTTGGAAGGAGTCTGCCCTAGTTGTTCAACCACATTGTAATCACTTTTTTTAATTTTTAAGATTTCTTCCATTTCCTTCTTAGAAACCTCATGGATAGATTCTGGATGCGCCTTCGTCTGGACAAGCTAAACCAATATCTCTTTTCCCCGAGTCTCAGCTAACTCGATGACAGGGGTGGCAGCAGGGCTAGTAGCAAGAGTTATCATAGGAATACCGACAGGAGTAGCAGCAGGGACAATCACAAGAGTAGTAATGGGAGTATTAGCAGGAGCAATAGCAGGAATGATCACATGAGTAGTAACAGTTTTAGGAGGAGAGATCTCGGGAGAGAAAACTCTTCCACTTCTTGTTATTTTACTAGTCCCAACGATATTGCTGACGCCAGGATCAGTACCTTCGATAACTTTGTCTTCAGCAACCAACAAGTATTGCTTGACGCCATGGTAATAGACGTCAGCCCCATAATTCCAGGGAACAACTTTATCCGAGGAATATGGTATTGGCCCTGCATGGTGATGTAGGGAGAAAACTTTGGAACAAATGTAATCTTGACGGGTCTTTTGGTGGAGACACTGGGAGGATTGGCGGAAATGGTTATAATAGAAACGCCTTTACATGAAACACTTGTGACTGGAGTCTTCTTAAATAAAATTTCTTTATCATCCATCAGGCGCTGAACACATTCCTTCAACAAATGGCAACCAGTTGGTAGAGATAAAATAAGTGGAAACCTTCACCACAGCCCGAAAATAAATCGGCTTGCAAAAGATTCCTTTTAACAGTCATGAGAGGAGTAACGAGCTCATCAACAGAAGCAACAAACATATCATCGTCAATAGCATTAACACCATGGTCATGCTTGGGCATGGGGGCAGTTATAACATTAGGAGTCTATGGAGCATCGAATTCAATCTCCTTTGCCTCGATCAGATCCTGCATCTTGTTCTTCAAAGCCCATGAGTCGTTTGTATCATGGCCTAGACTTTCAGAGTGGTAGGCATATCGAGCCTTTTGATTATAGCGAGGAGATACAGTGTTGGGATTTTTGGGAGCTTCCCTCAAAGTTACCAGATTGGATTTCAGTAAGTCTGGTAAAACTTGAGACAAGGTCATATTGATCTGGGTAAACTGTCTCATAGGGCTTTCTGCTTTGGGCTGATTGTTCCGCTGTTGAGTAACTGCAGGCTTGGATATCATTACAGCCCCTACCGTTGGACGACATTCAGTTCTGCCCTGATTTCTTTGACTGTAAGCAACACTAACCTCTTTCTTTCCCATGAAAGGTCTCTTTCCTGCATTTGAAGAGGTAACCTTTTGAATCTTACCGCTCTTAATCCCAGCTTCCACTCTTTCTCCAATTAAGATCAGATCAGTAAAACCAACTAAGGAGCTTCCAATCAGATGGTTGAAAAATGGACCAGATAGAGTACCCAAAAACATGTCCACCAGCTCTCTATTAGACAGAGGAGGTTGGACTCTTCCCTCTAAGTCTCTCCACTTTTGGGCATAGTCTTTAAAGCCCTCGCTAGAACCCATGGACATACTTTGGAGTTGTGTACGGATCGGAGCAAGGTCAGCATTATATTGGTACTGTTATAGAAAGCAGTAGCCAGGTATTCCTAGTTACGAATGTTGGCTCCCTCCAGCTGATAGAACTACTCTAATTGAGTCCCTGATAGACTGTCTTGAAAGAAATGTATCCACAAATCCCTATCAGCAGTGCGCGGCTGGATCTTCCTGACATAAGATCTAAGATGCAGCTTAGGACATGAGACCCCGTCATATTTAGCAAATGTGGGCGCTTTGAACTTTTGCGGGATAACCACTCCAGAAACCAAACCTAGCTCTTCGAAATCCAGGCCAGGTACCCTCTAAACTTCCATAGCATTGATACGGTCCTCCAGCTGTTTGTACTTATCATCAGCAGGAGGATATTATTCTTCGGTGTAATCAGCTTCATCTTCTTCAGACTCACTTGCATTGTGGTCTTCTTCTCTGGCCCCTCATGACGGAGTTACGAGCTCTGATACTTGCCTCAGTGGTCCTTTGAACCTTTTCCCAAATTCAGAACGCCCACTGGCCTCTTTTTCTTCTACTTGTCCTTGAGAATCAGAGCTTTCAAATCTTCTTGTCCCTTAGCCAGATTCAAGAACATTTCTTGGAATTGTGCATTTTGTGCCTGAAGGTCCTTAACTGTCTATTCAAGAGCCATTCCTAAAATAAACAGCGAAGAAGATAAGAAACTTGTCATGAAACCTGTTTATGCAATGATATGTATGATATATGTATGCAATGTTTTCAAGGACTTCGGGAAATTTAAATTTGTGAACCAAAATGAGACAAAAAATTTATTAGTAGAATTAAAAATACAATTGCCTTTTAGGCTTATAATTGAAAAATTCTAAAATCTAAGACATCAAGTTTCCCATGGGCGCTTCCTCTTTGTGCCGAGATAGACATTGAGACTTCTCTCTTCGTGAAGTTGCTTCGTGAGCTCCAACACCTTTTTCTCGTTGGCACAAAAATGATCTCTAAAAGTATCTCGTTCTTCCTTCAGCTGAATCCAGGATCTCTGTAGCTCTTCAAGATCAGTGGGCATGTCAGGATGGAGAACTGTATAAGGAATATCCCCTTCGGCAATGGGCTCCAAAACCACTGGTAATATGGCTATATATGGAATTATGAGGTTCTGAGTGCGGGCTCATACCCATTTGAGATAAGGTTCCATAGGGATGGAAGTCTTAGGCCCCAAAGTCTTGGTATCAAACATGTTTACCATGCCCCAAGCTCGTATGAACCTTTGACGATACCCTTGAACATCATCCTCGTAGTTAAACATAATGTCCTGGATAAGTATATCGTGGGGACCATCCCTTCGAGCATAGCCAAATTTTCGTAGGGCCAGAGAAGGATTATAAGTTATGCCTCCCCTAATGCTAAACAGTGGGACATTAGGGAATTCCCCGTAGCGGTCAATGACAGAGATATCTCCCATGTATCGGGAATACCAGAGAATATCCGAGTGAGAAAGTGACATTATCCTTTGCGACTAACCCAAACCTTTTTCATTCTTCAGCACTAATTTAGGGAGATGAGAAATAAACCATCTTGACAACAATGGCACATAACACATAAGAATCCCTTTTCTCTTCATGGTGCGAGTGTGGAGGGTATGCAAAATGTCTCTGAGTAACGCAGGCACAGGGTTCCGAGAGAGAAAAACCTTGATAGCATTCATATCTATGAGTAAGTCTGGATTAGAGAATAGTACTAACCCATAGATTAGAAGGGCCAAGACCTCCTCAAAAGCTTGGAAATCCAAATCATCCCAAAATTGGTGAGCCTTCTCGTACAAGAACTTGGCTAGAAAACCCTTAACACCACTTCTAGTTTCCCAGTTGGATACAATGTCGGACCGTTTCAGATGCAAAGCAGTTTCAATGACTTCTGGCTTGGGAGCTTCTTCTAAACCAGTGAAAGGCAACTGATCCAGAATGGGTACCCCTAATATTTGAGAGAGTTCTTCTATGGTGGGTACCAACTGATAGTCTGGGAAACTGAAGCAATGATGCTTAGGGTCAAAGAACTGAAAGAGTACCCCCATCATATTTTCATCAAAGCTTGAAGTAACCAGGTTGAGAAGTCGACCATATTTCTTGGTAAATGAGGAAGTCTCGGGAACTCTTGATACTAGCTCTTTAAGTTGGAGAGGTATTCTCACGAAGCTTATTCAGATGGTATTTCTACGAGTGGAAGCCATGATCTACAAAATAGAGCAAAGATAAATTCCCTTTGTCCTTGAAATGGTCAGTGTAATGAAAAATGGTTGTTATGATGCATGATGTCATGTTTAAGCAAAATAATCACACACAATCAAAACATACAAGACCTTAGGTTTAGGCTTGTATGGAGTTTATAGGTAAATACCCTCTTGAAGTTTAGTTGGTTCAAACCTATCCTAGAAATAGTAACCGGGTTCTAAGGAGTCTCAATATCACTGATCTTTATTTATCGAGCATTGTTTCAGCTTAGCAATCTTTTCTCGCGACTGAAACATCTCGAAAGTCCAATATTAATGAGCGTAGCATCGAGTATCAACCAATCCCTAGCTTTACACCGAGGCCGGCTATCTCACTACTTTCTAATGGCCAAGTTTGTTCAGCTAAGGTTCTAAGGTCTGTTAATGCGTCACGACACCATGTCGCGGCCCCGTATTCTCCTCGATTCAACACAAGGGATACCGGTACAAACCAAAGTGTCACACCAACACAGCTATCGCTTCAACCATATCGGTCTATGCCGTACAGTCTCCATGATCTATTGTTGTTTACCTAAAAAGATGCCCCTAGATCTGGGTGTAGGATTTATAGTAACAATTCAAACAACCCTCTAAAGATAAAGCATACAAAGCAAGCAAATACAACAGTTTTAAAATGAACTAACTCTAAGGTAACCCCACTTTTATATGTCCCCAGCAGAGTCGCCAGTTCTGTGATACGGTGGCAGAACTGACTGTTTAATATTGGTTTTGCATTTTGTATTCGCAAATGTTGCGGTAAGAAAGAGTCGCCACCGACTTTTCTTTTATCCAAATTAAGTAAAGGGTGAAAAGAACAGAAAAAGACCTTTTTCAAGAATTTTCTGAGTAAGGGGGGGTAGATTATGGAAAGGAAAGGTGTTAGCACCATTTCCATCAGTAGTTATCTACGGGCTCTTAGAGGTTTGCTCATTTTGAAATACCTTTGTGCTTTATGTGTTTGAAAATGTTTTTGAAGATGCCTTAGTGTGGTGATTCACTTTATGATAACTCTTGTATCAGTCCTCAAGAGTGTTGACAAAGCGAATGTTTTCGAAAGTGTTTTAAAATGTTTTTGAAAAGTAGAATTTGTGTAAGTGAAAAGATGTTTTTGAGCAAACTTCTAATAGCTATCTACTTTTATACTCAAAAAGGGTCATTCTTTTCCTCTTTCCCTTTAGACAATGCTATCCTTATTAGTAAGTAGCCTTGTCATTGGATGTTTTGAGGGACAATCGAATGGACGTTACGGTCACGAAGGCAATTTGGCAAGAAATTTTAGTAACTGTCCTAAAGTCCTAAGATCACTTTAAACTGAGGCAACGTCGAAAGGGTCATCGAGGGACTTGTGATCTTTCGAACTAGAGGACAGCCACTAAAACTTATCACATTTCAAGAATTGTGACCGTTTTCTGAAGGCAACCGAAAGTTGGATACCCTAGAGGTACGCATGTGCAATTGTTTTCAATTCAGTTATTTATCTTACATTATTAGGTTTTGCTAACGTTTTAATTTCAGTCTTTCCATACATGCCTAGTTACTAGTAGTAATATTTTGCAGGAAATAAAGTGCAGAAGTATAAACCTATACTATTACACGGCTTCGGGGAGGGGATTTACAATGTACAAAAATTGGGGCAATAAAATAAAGAAAGTGATAAAAAAAAGTCCTACTTAGTCTATTACATACCAGTATACATTTACATTATTATAAAAAATGTGAGAACAAAAATAATGTGCGTGACATAAATATTACGTCTAAAAGAAAAGCTAAGAAAATGCTAAGTGAAAATCTTTTTGATTGTTTTTGTTTATTTAGGAAAAATACTAAATTAAGTTAAACCTAGATTTAATTAATTAAAATAAAAGAAAGTTATTGATCAAAGTTAAATTCTAAACAAAAACCTAATATTTTTTTATATTTGTTTTATTTAAGAAAATATTTAAACTATCCTAAAATTTAATTAGAAAAAATAAATTTAATTAAGAATTATAGTCTAAGTTATTTTTGGTTTTTATTATGAAAAGAAAATGATTAAAACATAAGTTAAATCCTAAATTCTAACTCATTTTTAAATTAAAGAAAAAATTAAAGTTGAATTAATAATTAATTTCGAAAATTAGTTTAATTTAAAAAAGAAACTAACCTATTATTTTTGTGATTTTTTTATTATTTGTTTAATTAAATAAAGAAAATAAAAGAAATTAAAACAAAACAAACAGAAATGCTAAATGGGCTTAGGTAACAAAAGACAAAAGAGGGGGTGTTGTTGAAATTTCGCTGGGCCCAAGACTGGGGAGCCCAGATTGCTGTATGAGTCCAGTGTGGACTATTTCTTGGTGGTATATGCTGGACTTTGCATTGGGGCGCTCAGATCTAGATCAATCATGATCTGATGGTCATGATTTGGGGCTTATGCTGGTCCTACGTAGTTAAGGCACACTGGATCTGCAATCAACAAATGTTAGGAAAACAAAATGCTGGACCTGCGACTCGAACCCAGGTCATCTCCCTCATATGAACGCGCCTTTACCAGCTGAGCCACCTATTCATTCGTTACATAAAATAGAATAATAATGTAATATAATAAAAATGGCCAGATATATTATAATAAAAATAATGTGCGCTTTATTTGAACTGGCCAATGGGACACTGCCACACTTCGTCCCTTTCCTCCATCCGCCGTCTTAGATAAGGGGACCTATAGTGACAGTTTTTGTCTATCACTATAGCACCTGCAAATCATAAAATCTACAATACGCAAAATAAATTTAATGTGAGGCCATCGATTGATTGGCCTCAACCTCCTAAGTACAATGGTACCCTTGGTTGGGTCTAATTTTGGCCATTGCGAAAAACCCCAATTCTAGAGTTCAAACCCTAGAAATGGTAAATCACGATACCTGCATCAAAACTGCAATCTAATTATGCAAAAAGCTTGCAAACACTCCAATAATCAATAACGTATGATCAAAATGCGTTTATATTACATAATTCGGGCAAAATGAATTTGAGAAAAGAAGCAAACTGTGAAGGCTGGTTATGAGGTTTTATGATGCTTCAAAGCTTGGTAACGATGGTAAACGCTTAAAGGGACCTCCAGGAGTGGATTAGGATCCTTGGTTTGGACTAAGGAAGTCTGGAAACTGAAATTTGAACTTGACAAATTTGATGTTTTTTTTTTGCAAAATTTTCAGAGGTTTTCCAGGCTGTGTATCCGTCCTTGGAGCTTGCTAATGGCTTGTTTATATAGAGATTAGTGATGTAAGCGTTGCATTTAATTATCGCTTCATGCATGTTTAGCTTTCACTTGATGATTATTGGTTATTGTTGACGAGTTTTGTTGATTTTGAGTCGATATCTCAAATGCTTCATGAGATTAATGCAATGTTGTCCGGATTTTGAAAGTGCACTCGAAACTTGATTTAATTGTTGTTTAATGCATACTTCGGCATGGTTGTGCATTTATTGAACATTGATGTTGAATTTTATTGGTTTTAATGTGATTCTTCGAGTAACTTTAGTGCTTCCCGGAGTCGTTAAGTATGCACAAAAGTGCGATTTAATTGTTGGTTAATGCACAAGTAAGCTTGCCTTGGTATTTGTTTGTAATTTGCATAGAAATTTAATGACTTTTAGTCAACTTTTTGCTCGGTTCAAGAGATTGATGTGTTGCTTCCCAAAATCGGTAAGAGCATGGGAAATGCGATTTAATTATTGCTTGAAGCTTATATGGTTTTGATTTATCGATTGTTTGACATCAATATTGATTTGTGACGAGTTTAACTCGATTTTTCTTGTGTTTCCATGTCCGTGTCGGTGCTGCCTGGTTTTTGATTTTATGGTTCCAATGCTTGCTCAAATTTGTTTTATTCATGTTTAAGTCCCAATTTTAGTTATGATGTTGATTGTTTGATTGCAAATAATTTTCCTTGTTATTACTAACTCGTCTTGTGGCATTGTGCAAGCTACGAGAAGCGGTTGATCGCACTATGTGAGTTGTGGATTATCTTGGTTGTGTACCATTGTTTTGTGCAGGGCTATAGCTTGACGCTTGTTCCGCATGTGATTTATTTTCACATTGTGACTTTTTGACTCTTATTTTGTGCCTCTGATTTGTGATTGCTTGTTTTTTCTTAGTGAAGCTTGCACGAACACCGATGGGTTTCTTTGCTTTGCTTGCTTGCTACGAACATTATTCTTTGTTTGGTATTTTTATGATGCTATTTTGATTTCGTATTGTCTTTTCTTTTCCTTGCCATGAGAAGTAGGAATAGAGATGCATGACATGGAGTCCATACTTTAGGTGGGAAAATCTGTTTAAAGACCTTTAGAAGGCAACTTTGTTTGTGCATATTGTTTTGTTTAAAAGACCTCGACGAAGGAAATGTTTGTGTTTGTTTATGTTCAAAAGACCTCGACGAAGGAAAATCCCATACCCCTCCCATTTCCCTTTTACCTTGTGCTTTCTATCGAGTCAACAAGTGGAGTAAGGGCTCGCAATCGGCCCCCATAATTTCAAGTCTGTTGGTCTTTCTTAGCTCACGTTATATGTTGATGCTTTGTATCGTGCTTACTCTTATTCATTGAGTCAAATAAAGTGGAAACATATTTGTAACAAACCCCCACACTTTGTCATTCGTTTCGACGATGTTAGTTCATGTTTCTTTAAATGTTGATGCTTCGAGTTGTTACTAGATATCGGTGCTTGCGCAAATCAAGTGGAAAGAGTTCCTTAGTCCCACTTTGAAATCCATTGGATTTATTGTTTCTTGCTAGATCGCACTTGATTTTTGTTTTGGTTTTGGTTCGAATTTGTTTGATTGCACTTGTGTTTATGCTTTTTCTTTAGACCTTTTGCATTTTCCCTTAGCATCACTTGTTTTGTTCTCGATTCAAGGTAGACATTAGGATTGTAAATCCATCCATGATAACTTAGGTACATGTTTCCCTTTTCTATCCAAACTTTAGGACTACCATTGCATGACAACTTTAGGATTGTTAGTCTCCTTTAAACTCTTTTCGTTCCCCTTTTGCATTATTAAAACAAAAACTTATTTCTTTAAGAAAAACTCAAAACACTTAATAAAGGAAGATGTGAATCATATGCAGTTGAGTCTTGTGGGGTATAACGAATCGGTTTAGAATCAGTCTTGCTCTATTTTCACTTCTGGACTTTATTACGGTTCAAATCGCAAACTCTTTCGCAAATAAAAAACACAAATCAATGCAAACTTTTTGTTGTCTTCAGACTTTGTCTTTTAAAACCTTTTCGATAAGGATGTGTTGTTTCAAGTTCGAGCAACCTAGAAACGCTAAGTGTGTGAGAGGCCGAGCATGAGTCATTTTACGAGCCACAACGCCAAGCACGAATTGCAATCCTAACCGCAAGGATGCGAACATGGAATTATCCATAAAAACATGCAACCAACCAAAAACTTTTAAGGTGAACTACGAGTGCCTTGATCCCCATTGCACGAGAAGTGGTACAAAGGAACAAAGGTTCACAACCGAGGTAGGCACAACTAATAAAACCTTTTTATTTGTTTATACACTCTAAATACATGCATTTTCCCCTTAGCTCGTAAGCTTTAGATACGAACACACCCTTTGATTAGAACAACAAGAGTGGATCCCGTGGAGTACCACAGACATGAGGAGTACTAATACTTTCCCCTTGTATAATCGGCTCCCGTACCCGATCTCTCAGTTGCAACACCGTGATTTCTCCCTTCTCATGTCTTTCTTCGATGCTTTTTCTTTCCCTTCCTGTGGGATAAATAAATACTCAATGGAGACTTTATTGATTTTCTCTCAATGATTTTTCGTCGGTTGTTTCAGCTGGCGACTTCACTGGGGACAGATTGAACAATTGTTGGTCAATCCCATAGTTAGTCTTAGCTTTTGTTGTTTTGTTTCCATTAGGTGTTTATCTTTATGCTTTATATCTTGTTCATTTGTACATGTTTATCTTAGCATATGTATGGATTTCATTTTACGGCTTTCCATATATTAGTTATGCTGTTGTGCTGGATCTTCTGTGTTTCCTTGTTGGGTGGGTGTTACTATTGAGGTAAAAGGCCCAGTACCCAGATCGGAGTTTTAAACTCTTAGGAACACATATGAATAAAATGGAGACATGATGACTATTGGACCTTGGTTCTACTAGTGCGGTCATCTATGCCATGCTCAGACGAGGTTCAAGTGATATACTATCATTATCACGTAGGTGTATCAATAATGGTATTTTAAGGCGAACTCAAGACTCTGAGTTACCTTCTAACCTTACCCTGGCCTAGACTTCACCCGTGAGTGGGGAGGGATTGATATTACAGGTACCATTGGTGACTCTATGGTTCTTTTGGTCATGTTCTAGATTTTTGTTGGTGACTATGTGTTACTTGTGGTTTATGTACTAGACCTTTGATCTTGGTATTTTTGGCATATTCAGAAACAACACAACAAATATCCAATGGTATGGAAGCTCTGATCTCGTATCATGGAACTTGTATCATAGCATTTTTATGTTTTTTTAAATCATATGAAAAAGAACTAACTTACATGTTCTTTCCATTTCCAAGGAATCATACCTGTGAGCCTTTTGTTGAGATTCTTTATCTCTTACTTGCTTAAAATCCTAATCAAGGCACATAGACTCCTTAGAAGTGATTGAACATGGAATTGAATCCACTCATACACCTCATGCATCTTCATGCTTCCATTGAAGATGCTCAGAGTGGGGAATTATTATTTAGACTTGGTATTTTCTTTTCAGAACAACAAATCTTGACTTTTCACCGCTCGATGATTAGAACTAAGCTATAGAGCAACTTTGTGGGGAATTAGATGAAATGAGAGATAAAATGGGGCTGGTTATGGTGGACATGCAGGCTATGGCCCATGGTCAGGAACTCTTGAAGGAGGAGAATCACCAGTTGAATACTCAGCTATGTTTGGTAATGGAAGTTCTAAAGACAGTGTTGAGAAAGGAAGATGATCCTATACCTGCTACAGCAATAGGAGTTGTCGTTCCTCCCCATACTTCGGGGACACCTTTAAGTCATGGAGTGATTCATGCATCTCCTCTACAGACTTGTGTTTCAGGGTTTTCCCGTCTGTAACCATTTGTTGTTCCCCAAGAAAATCCAAAGGGGAAGGCTCGTCAGTAGAGGCCAAAACAGTCTGAGCGGTAATTTGATCCCATTTCAATGTTGTGTGCATAATTACTTCCTCATTTGCTGGGATTTCAGTTGGTTAAGCTCTGAACTTTCACTATGTATGAAAGGCTTCCGCGCGACAATGATAGAAATGCTAGGTGTGAATTCCATTCTAGGGCACTCAGTCATGATACTGAAGATTGCGTAGCTTTTAAGCACAAAGTTTAAGATCTTCTTGATTCATGGGCATTTGTGTTTACTCCAGATGGTCGAGATGTACGAGTTAATGTTACTCCAAATGTTGTAGGGGAAAAGACTAGTCATGTTTTCCATCCAAGATCTGCTACTTCAAATCAGGGGCACCCTCCACAAGCTTGGGTTCTAGAGCGTCCATGCCACCAATCTTCATTTGTTTCTCAGCTAAATAATAAAGGAAAGGCATCGGAACAGGATCGATGTCCAAATCAATCAAATAGGTAGAGGTACAGGAAGCCAAAAGGAGTGTTTGACACTATTCTTATGCCTTACGGTTAATTTTTCTCTCAGTTGATCAAGTTTTCTTTGGTGGAACCCAAGCAGTTAGATCCTGTTATTCCTCCTTATCCTGCGAAATTTATCCCAATGCCCGATGTAATTACCATGTTGGGGCACATGGCCATTCAACTAAAGATTGTAAATCACTCAGAGATAGAGTGCAAGAATTGCTTGATGTAAAGGTCATCAATTTCACATCAGATGGTCGGATTTGGGTTCTCCTTTGACTTAGTGGTGTCAAGACTACAAAGCGTGTCTTCTAAAGCAATAAGTCCATACAGAGCCTAGTCTCCTCAATATGGAAATTTTCTAGTTTCATTTGCATTCTCATTTGTAATCTTTCTTGTTTTGTTTAGTACTTTCTTGTATGAAAAACTTGCTTATTTTGGAATATTAATCATAATGCACTGAATATGTTTATCTTAAATTAATTCATTCGTATTCACTCTTAAATCTTTTTCTTTGCTTTTGATACTCAACTCTTATGAACAAAGCAAATACCTCTGGAAGGAGGATGATGGATAATATACCGAGAATCTCAAACGGTATGCTTTAGAATAAAAACCTTGTTGATGATGTACAATCATTGTTTCAAATCCCCAAACAGCGGAGATATAAGGGAGATAGACCCTAGTCAATTTATTTGAGCCTTGAAGTAGGAGTTTCTTTTCTATTCAGAAAAAAAAACCTCATTTTTAACCATGGGTAGGGTAGTGTTCAGTTAATCTGATCAAGTATTCAAATCTCATCAGAAGTGTGCATCTAAGGATCAACCACAATGGTTATCCTTCGTTCGTCGGGAGGAAAAAGGATGATGATACCATAATAATTATCTCTCATTAACAAAACATCAAGGTAGTCACTACTTTTCGGCAAGTCAAAAGACTTAAGATCACACGATTTGTTCAAAAGAAAAGAATGAATCGGAAGAGAAAAAAAAGCTCGCTAAGTCGAAACATGAAAACAAGTGACTTAGGAAAAAGTTAGGGTATCCCGTTGGACATCAAAATCAAAATTCAAAAGAATTTGTCCAGGAAAAAGTTAGGGAAAACGAAAATAAAAATGAAAAGCCTGAAAGGAAGGAAAGGATTACAAAGAAAAATCCTCAAAGGAATAAAGTCGTGTGATCACACACCAAAATAAAGAGTGTGAAGTGACTGTCGCACCCAAGAAACCTCAATGGTTCCTTAATCATTGTAAAATCCTCGTGAAAGATGAGTTCTCGTATTGAGTTAACTGATTGTATGAATGGAGAATATCATGGAGAATGGGTGGTGTAATACGGTGAGAGAATTGACTTTTTTGGTTTTATCCAAAATGTGCGGATAGCTAGAGTTGCCACCGAATTTTATTTTATCCAATATTTAAGAAAGGGTGAAAAGAATAGGAAAGATCTTTGATAGATTTTGAGTTCAGGGGGTGAGTTATGAAAAGGGAAGGTGTTGGCACCCTTTTCATCTATAGTTATCAACAGGCTCTTAATTGCTAGCTCACTTTTGAAAATATTGCTTTGTGTGTGATTTGAAAATATTTTGAAAAGCCAATGTAAGGCTAACTTTGTAATGATTCTTGTATCAGTCCTCAAGAATGCGTACAAAGTGTTTTAGAAAATATTTCGTTTGAAAGTGTGATGTGTAAAAAAAATTTGAGAAATTGTGAGCAAGCGATCAAGAGTTCCTTACTCACTAAAGGTAATTCTTATTCTTTTCCTTCTCCTTTAGAGAAAGTTATATCTATATCATTAGTTGGTAGGTAGCCCTATCTATTGGATGTGAAGGGACAGGCGAAGGGTCATCATTTGGTCATTGAAGGCATATACAGATACTTTAGCAATTTATCAGAGGGACTAGATTATTTTTCGTAGGTAATGTCGAAGTGTCTTCAAGGGACTATGATCTTTATTTGAAGGTACTTTTTCTAAAGTATCCCCACTTTCGAGGGACATTACCAAGTTTCTGAAGGAAACGAAGAGAGGTTACTCTAGAGGTGCAAAGTGTGAATAATGTGTTTAGTTCAGTTATTTATCTTATATTAGGGTTATCTATCGATTTTTTTTTAAATCTTGTCATACGTACCTAGTTACTAGCAGTTGAATATATATAGCAGGAAAAGTAAAGTGCGGAAAATAAATCCTAAGCTATTATAGGGCTTTGGGGCAGTTACATAAAAAGATGCGGAAAATAAAGTGTGGAATTTAAACCCTAATCTATTACATCCCGTAAGTAGTTACATAATAGGTAAAAAATGCGGAAAGATAAATCTAAACTATTATAAAAAAAGTCGTGCGACCTATACAATTTCTCTAAGAATTTAAATGCAAAATAAAATAAGAAAATGTTGAAAAATGTTTGAATGTGATTTTTTATGAAATTAATCTGATGTTAATTAAATAGTTAAAACCCTAAATCTAATTAATTTTAATTAATAAAAAATACTAAAGACTAATTAATTTAATTTTAAGAAAATATTTATTAACCTAATTAATTAGTAGATAAAAAAAAGTCAAAATTAATTATTGATTAAAAAAACTAAATCTAATTTACTAGGGTTTTTAAAAGGGAGTTAAATTAGTTAATGATTAATTAAGGAAAATAATTAGGGTTAAGGAAAAATTAGGGTTAATAATTTAAAAAAAGAAAGAAAAAAATGTAAAACTTCCTGGGGTGGGTGTTGAACCCACGCTCTCGTGGTCTTATCACTTCCTTGCTTGTCAATGCGTCAGGCGTTTTTTGGTGTTACGAAACAGGTAGTAAACATTATATTAAAAACTCGCATGAATTGGAAAAATAACAAAACAGTTGCAAAAGGCAGGGATCAAACCCACGCCCTTAGAGATCAAAGCCTTAGAGCGTGCTTTCTTGCCGCTGGAGTGGCTGTTTCATTCGGTAGTAAAAAAAACAAAATAAATATCTTATAAACAAAAATAGATGGATCAGAGAAGCGTCGGAGCCCTAGCTCCGATCGTCTTCTCCGACGAGGGGTTTTCTTCAACCAGTAAAATAACAACTGTTAATGATTAAAAGAGACCTCACCCCCCTAATTTGAGGGATGTGAATTCAATGGTGGCCTTAGTTTTGGCTAATTCTTCCTTCATAAAGAGATATAATTAAAAATAAATCTAATCGGTGCAAACATGGTGATGCATGATTCTGGCATCATGGGACTTATGCGATGGTCCAATCTTGTATTGTTACATCTCAGAAACACGTTAGCATGGTTAGTATGAATTAAAGCATGGTAAAAATTAAAAATTGAAATGCATATAAATATAGAAACTGGTGATGCTTCATGCGCATGTTTCAAGCCTCTTTGATCATCAAGAACGGTCAAGTCTTACCCTATAAAGTCTCAGGGGTTGATTTGAGTGGTTGGTTTGCTTTGAGAAGGGCTGGAAAATGATTTTCAAGTTTGATCTAGTTTGGAAAAAAATTAGGTTTTGATTGAGTGTCTTGAGGCAAGTTTTTTCGCTCACCTTGTAGTCTGAACTTGTAGGGTATTTATAAGAGGATTAGATTAGGTCAAATGTGGGCTTTGACCTCTTGTAAAACAACCTTTGATTCTTGTTTGAAAATAGAATTGGAATAAGACAAAACATGAAGATTTGTTTTGAAAATAACCCCACACAGTTTGAAGCATATCTTTGGGCCTCCACAATATTTGAAACAAAAGCCTTTTATGCCTCACACCTCCTGTGATACGGTGCAAAGAACTGACTGTTTTTGGAATACTGGTTTGCATTTTGCGTTTATTTTCACAAAATGTCGCGGTAAGCAAGAGTCGCCACCGACTTTTATTTTATCCAACAAGGAAAGGAAAAAAAGCACAAAAAATTTCCTTTTTCGAGATATTTCTTGGGTTCGGGGGGTAGATTATAGAAAGGGAAGGTGTTAGCACCCTTTCTATCCGTGGTTATCCACGGGCTCTTAGGTACTTGCTCAATTGTTTTCAAAATTGCTTTCTTGGTGCTTGTGGGTTTGAAAAAAGTTTTTGTTTTGAAAACTTCGATTTAACTCTTGCTTCTGTCCTCAAGAGCGTATTAAGTGTTTTTGAAAACTTTGTTCGAAAAGGAGTGTAAGTGTAAAAGATTTTGTTTTTGAAAGAGCAAGTATATAAGAACCATCTACGTACTCAAAAAAGGAATCGTTCTACGCTAATTTCCTTTAGACAATGTTATCCCACTATTAATCAGTAGGCAGCACCGTCATTGGAGTTTGAGGGTCAATTCGAATGAGGGACTTACGGTCACTAAAGCAATGTTAAGATGCCTTAGCGGTAACCCTAATGTATTAGATCATTTGTTTGAGGCAACAATATCCGAGGCAACCGTTTCGAGGTGACTATGATCTTTTAGACAAGAGGACGACCTCTAAAGTGACCTACACTCAATGACCGTGTACGAAGGCAACCAAGTGGGGCGTACCCTAAGAGTGCGCATGTGCGAGTGTATCGTTTTCAGTTTATTTTTATCTTTGTACATGTTAAAAGTGATCTAATTTGATTTTAGGTTAAAACATTCAGTCTTGTCATGCAAACCCTATTATCAAACATTTAGCAGTTATAATTTGCAGAAATAAAATGTGGAATTTAAATTACAAGGCGTCGGGTATTTACATCGCCAAAGACAAACCCTTTGAAAAATAAAGTAAAGCGGTAAAAAATAATTAAATGTCCTATTTAACTATTACATTCCGGAAGCAGATACATAATTGGATAAGGGAAAGTAAATTGCGACGCAAAAATTAAATCGGACGCATGGTTAGAGTTTTGACCTTTTTGGTTAAAGAAGATACCTTTTTTTAGGTTTTTTGTTGTTTTTATTTAAGGAAAAGAAATTAAACCTAAATTAAATTCCTAAATTAAGTTAACAAATTAATTAAATGAAAAATAAATTATTTTTTTTGAGTTTTTGATTATTTAGGAAAGAAATTATAATAATTAAATTAATGGTTAAAAACTAGTTAAGTCTAATTAATTTTATTTATTTTTCAAAAGGAATTAAAGTTCTCTAATTAAATCCTAATTAATTAATAAATTTATTAAGAAAAATAAAAGATTAAAAATTTGATTTGAAATAAAAAAAAACATATTTTTGGTGATTTTATTTAATAAAAAGGAAGTTTATGATTGGGTAGAAATTAGTAAAAATAAAATAAAACAATTAAAAGAACAAACAAAAAAATAAAATAAATAGAAGAGAGAGGGATTGGGCCTGTTTAGGTGGTGTTGATAGCAATTCTGAAGCCCAACATTGCTGGCCTTCTTTGACTTTTTGGGATCTGGTATGCACGCATGGACTTGGCCTATGGTGGACCTCCAATCATGGACCACCAGGTCTGGCCTTTGGCCATCTAGCACTTGAGTGGATGGAGGACCATGGTGTACTGCAGGCTTATGCGCGCATAGGAATACCTGAAGAGAAAAAATATTGAGAAAGTGGGGGACCTGGGACTCGAACCTAGGTTCTGAAGGAGATTGTACTAACACGCTTGCCACCACGCCACGCTGCTTCATTTGTTAATATAATGCAAAGAATATATAATATAGTAAAACAATTCTATGCCAGCAAAAACAAAAAAAGGCGCGCTTGATTTGAATCCACCAATGGACAGATGACACGAAGTCATCCCTGTCCTCAACCCTGTAAAAGAATACCTGCGGATTTGAATCCGCAGCCAAAAATGCAAGCCTATTTCAAAAGTCTCTCCAGGCCATATAAATCCATTCCAAGAACATGGTTTGACTCGTTATGGCCTCCTGATCAAAGCCATGTTCTTCTTGAGTCTCAATTGTGCCTGAAACAGAAAACCCTAAAAACCAAACGAAGAACCCTAACTATGGTGGTTCTCCATTTAGGCCATATAAACGCAATTGAATAATACCAGTCGCATGCAAATGTCTTGTAGATTCAAAATATGGCATTAGTTCATGAAAAAGACGCTTAATTTCAGAATTGCGAAATCAAGAATAGGGGTGGCTATCGCGCGACTTACAGTGCGTTTGGACGTCTGAAAATACTTGGTCTGGATCCAGGTAGCTTGTATGAATGGTCAGGAAGCGATTGAGACCACTCTCGTGTCCTGAAACAGCCTCTAACTCGGACTTTGATATCCCACTTTTTATGAATTTTTCAATTCTTATTCTGCCTCTCCCTACACTTTCCAACCCTGATTTCATATGCCTTTGCTTGCTTATGTAATGTGCTTTGTATTAGGGTAAAAATCATGGACCAAATCCCTCCATATCAATGCACATGAATGTGATTTGATCTCCATTGATAACCTTCCAAATTTGATTTGATTTGGATCTTTTTTCACATGATTTGGCTTGATACGAATTTGATGGTGATGCTAGCTGTGAACAAAAGCCTAAAACAATCAGAAAATCATGAGTTATTAATTTTTTGGATTTTCTATGATTTTATTTGATTTAAAATGAATAAATTCAATTAAAAATAAAATTAAATAATAAAAATTAAATATAGACACATGGCTGAAGCTAGGGAACGTGGGAAATGATGCAAACTCAAATCAAGTGGAAAAGAATGGGCCCATTTGACAAAATTTGAAGTTTTGGGGATAGTTGACTTTTGGCAATTTTGCAAAAAAGTCCAACTTCAACAATGCATAACTTCCTCAATTTTGAACTTTTTGAGGTGTTCTTGGACATTTTAGAAAGCCTGAGATGTCTTCTAACCAACCCTTTTTGTATCATCTCATTTTGATATTCCATGCTCAAGTTATAAGCTTTGGCAAAAACGGTGTTTTTGTTGACTTTCAAAAATGACCTATAATGACTAAATTCATAACTTCTTGTGAGTGCATATTTTGATCTTGGGGTATGAATATGTATTGTAGAAAATTGCATCTTATACAAAATGAGCTTTGGATGAGTCATTTCTAATAAAGTATGAGAAAGTTATGCTTGGTCAAAGTTGAGTTGACTTTTCCTATAAAACCTTAATTTTGCAACTTTTGAGTCTTGATGAATTTTGAGCAATCCTTGATGAATCATGATCAACCATTGATCAAATTATGAAATATCCTTCAAAATTAGAATATTGACAAAAAATATTGAAGTTTGACTGTTTATAGGTCACAGTTGACTTTTGCCCTAACACAATCGATTTTTGGACCTTTTGAGCAATTGACTGAGCAAACTTCCTCTGCCATGCTTGAAATTTTACATGGATGATCTTGAGAGAATAGTAGGAAATTGGGGAGAACTTGAGGTCATTTGGACTTAAGGAACTTGATGCAACACAAAAACCCTAATTTGGGGTTGACTGCCTTAGGAGATAGCTTGTCTGTCCAACTCTTGAGCAAATTTGAGCAACTTGGAGATTTTTCTTGCAATGTTTTGAGAAATATGAGAGGGAAAATTTTGGGGTACAACAGCTTCCCCTGTTCAATCTTCTTAAACCTGAGGATGTAGATTGGCTTTCGTGCCTTTCGTGATTCGAAGGTAGAAGATGATTGAACACTAGAGTGCCTGGAAATTTGCACTAGCATGAAGTGGTATCAGCCTTGTGATGTCGGGAATGGGCTTACAGATTCCATTTGGAGATTGGTGGCGGGAGGACGGGCTTAAAGATGCCATTTGCAGGAGTGTCGATCGCATAAGAGATTCCTTAGCGAGAGCTCGCATACCTGTTGTTGTAGAAGATTCTGCTGGGGAAGTCTGGTCTTGCTGAGATTTAGGAACTTTCCTGTGCTTCAACTGAGAGAACATCTCTGTTGTGTTTTAAGAACTTGTCCGTAATTCAACTGGGGGAAACATCTTCATCGAGATTTAAGAACTCGCCCGTAATTCAACTGAGAAAACTCTGCTGAGATTTAGGAACTGTCTGTACTTCGACAGAGGAGAATTGCCGAGATTTAGAACCTTATATGTAATTCAACTGAGGATAATTCGGTTGAGATTTAAGAAACGGTCAGTAATTCGACTGAGGGAAACATCTTCATCGAGATTTAGGACTTGTCTGTAATTCAACGGAGGATAATTCTGTTAAGATTTAAGAACTGTCAGTAATTCGACGGAGGAACTTTGCCGAGATTTAGAATATTATCTATAATTCAACCGAGGATAATTCAGTTGAGATTTAAGAACCGGTCAGTACTTCGACTAAGGGAAACATCTTCATCAAGATTTAGGACTTGTCTGTAATTCAACGGAGGATAATTCTGTTGAGATTTAAGAACTGTCAGTAATTCGACGGAGAAACTTTGCCGAGATTTAGAACCTTATCTGTAATTCAACCGAGGATAATTCAGTTGAGATTTAAGAACCGGTGAGTACTTCGATTGAGGGAAACATCTTCATCGAGATTTAAGACTTGTCTGTAATTCAAAGGAGGATAATTCTGTTGAGATTTAAGAACTCGCCCATACTTCGACAGAGGAATTTTGTCGAGATTTAGAACCTTATCTGTAATTCAATCGAGGATAATTCAGTTGAGATTTAAGAACCGGTCAGTACTTCGACTGAGGGAAACATCTTCATCGAGATTTAGGACTTGTCTGTAATTCAACGGAGGATAATTCTGTTGAGATTTAAGAATTGTCTGTACTTCGACGGAGGAACTTGCCGAGATTTAGAACCTTATCTGCAATTCAACCGAGGACAATTCAATTGAGATTTAAGAACTGGTCAGTACTTCGACTGAGGGAAACATCTTCATCGAGATTTAGGACTTGTCTGTAATTCAACGAAGGATAATTCTGTTGAGATTTAAGAACTGTCTGTACTTCGACGAAGGAACTTTACCGAGATTTAGAACCTTATCTGTAATTCAACCGTGGATAATTTTGTTGAGATTTAAGAACCGGTCAGTACTTCGACTGAGGGAAACATCTTCAACGAGATTTAGGACTTGTCTGTAATTCAACGGAGGATAATTCTGTAGAGATTTAAGAACTGTCGGTAATTCGACGGAGGAACTTTACCGAGATTTAGAACCTTATCTATAATTCAACCGAGGATAATTCAGTTGAGATTTAAGAACCGGTCAGTACTTCGACTGAGGGATACATCTTCATCGAGATTTAGGACTTGTCTGTAATTCAACGGAGGATAATTCTGTGATACGGTGGGAAGAACAGACTATTTTTTGGAATGCTGGTTTGCGTTTTGCGTTTGTTTTTGCAAAATGTCGCGGTAAGCAAGATTTGCCACCGACTTTTATTTTATCCAACAAGGAAAGGAAAAAAGCACAGAAAAATTCCTTTTTTAGAGATATTTCTCGGGTTCGAGGGGTAGATTATAGAAAGGGAAGGTGTTAGCACCCTTTCTATCCGTGGTTATCCACGGGCTCTTAGGTACTTGCTCAATTGTTTTCAAAATTGTTTTCTTTGTTCTTGTGGGTTTGAAAATGTTTTTGTTTTGAAAACTTCAATTTAACTCTTGCTTTTGTCCTTAAGAGCGTATGAAGTGTTTTTGAAAACTTTGTTCGAATAAGAGTGTAAGTGTAAAAAAGATTTTGTTTTTTTTGAAAAAGCAAGTATCTAAGAACCATCTACCTACTCGAAACAGGAATAATTCTATACTAATTTCCTTTAGACAATGATATCCCACTATTAGGGAGTAGGTAGCACCGTCGTAGGAGTTTAAGGGTCAATTTGAATGAGGGACTTACGGTAACCAAAGCAATGTTAGGACGCCATAGCGGTAACCCTAATGTCTTAGATCATTTGTTTGAGGCAACAATATCCAAAGCAACCGTTTCGAGGCGACTATAATCTTTTAGACAAGTGGGCGACCTCTAAAGTGACCTATACTCAATGACCGCGTACGAAGGCAACCAAGTGGGGTGTACCCTAGGAGTGCGCATGTGCGAGTGTGTCGTTTTCAGTTATTTTTATCTTTGTACATGTTAAGGGTGATATAATTTGATTTTTAGATTAACATTCAGTCTTGTCATGCAAACCCTATTATCAAACATCTAGCAGTTATAATTTGCGGAATTAAAAGTGCGGAAAGTAAATTACAAGGCGTCGGATATTTACATCGCCAAAGACAAACCCTTTAAAAAATAAAATAAAGCAATAAAAATAATTAAAATTCCTAATTATCTATTACATACCGGAAGCAGATACATCAATATGGATAAAAATAAATAAAGCGCGCGGGAAATTAAATCGAATGCGAACTAGGGTTTTGACCCTTTTGGTTAAAGAAGAATATCTTTTTGTTGTTTTTATTTTAAGAAAGAAATAAATCCTAAATTAATTACTAAATTAAATTAATAAATTAATTAAATGAAAAATAAATTATTTTTTGGAGTTTTTATTATTTAGGAAAGAAATTAAATTAATGATTAAAAAAAACTAGTTAAGTCTAATTAATTTTATTTATTTTTTCAGAAGGAATTAAAGTTCTCTAATTAAAACCTAATTAATTAATAAATTTATTAAGAAAAATAAAAGATTAAAATTTGATTGAAATAAAAAAAAATTGTGATTTTATTTAATAAAAAGGAATTTTGTGATTGGTTAGAAATTAAACAAAAATAATAAAACAATTAATAAAACAAAATAAATAAATAGAAGAGAGAGGGGTATTGGGCCTGATTGGAGAGTATAAGAAGCAATTTGAAGGCCCAAAAACGCTGGCCTTTGTGGACTTTCTGGGATCTGGTGCTTGTGCATTGACTGGTGCCTTGGTGGACCCTTAGCTTTGAACCACCAGATCTGGCCAATGGCCATCTGGCTATTGAATGGACGAGGATGCATGGTAGGCTGCAAGCTAACGCGCGCATGGGAATACCTGAAAGACAAAATTATTAAGAAAGTGGGGGACCTGGGATTCGAACCCAGGTCCTGAAGGAGATATGCACGCTTGCCTTGCCAACACACCATGCTGCTTTGTTTGTCATAGTAATAAGCATCAATAATAATATATCAAAACAAAACAAATGCCAGCAAAACAAAAAAATCGCGCGAAATAATTTGAACTGGCCAAAAAGCGGATGACACGAGTTCATCCCTGTCCTCCAAAACCTGTAAAAATACCTGCGGATTTGAATCTGCAGCTAAATGCGCAGCCCTGTTCTAAAATTCCCTCCAGGCCATGAAAACATATTCCACGAGTATGGTTGAGCTCGTCCTCTCCTCCTGATTGCAACCATGCCCCTTACATGGACCAATTGTGCCTGAAATAAGAACCCCTAAAAACAGAAACGAAACCCTATCCATGGCGTTTCATGGTTACAGTGCATATAAATCAAATTGATTATTGTCAATAGTTTGCAAACGACATAAGGGTTAGGAATATGCAGTTACTTCATTCAAATGATCCCAACATGAGCCAAATCTAATTCAAGAACAGGGAGGAGTTGCGTGACACTTACAGCGTGTTATGGAGTCTGAAGATGCTTGGTTTTGATCCAGGTAGCTTGAGTGAATGGTCAGGAAGCGATTGAGACCACTCTCGTGTCCTGAAACAGCCTCTAACTTGGATTTTGATCTCTCACTTTTTTATGAATTTTTCAAATCTTGTTCTGCCTCTCTCTGCACTTTCTAACCCTGATTTTGTATGCCTTTGCTTGCTTATGTAATGTGCTTTGTATTAGGGTAAAAATCATGGACCAAATCCCTCCATATCAATGCACATGAATGTGATTTGATCTCCATTGATAACCTTCCAAATTTGATTTGATTTGGATCTTTTTGCATATGATTTGGCTTGATACGAATTTGATGGTGATGCTAGCTTTGAACAAAGCCTAAAACAATCAGAAAATCATGAGTTATTAATTTTTTGGATTTTCTATGATTTTATTTGATTTAAAATTAATAAATTCAATTAAAAATCAAATTAAATAATAAAAATGAAATATGGACACATTGCTGAAGCTAGGGCACGTGGGCAATGATGCAAACTCAAATCAAGTGGAAAAGAATGGGCCCATCTGATAAAATTTGAAGTTTTGGGGATAGTTGACTTTTGGCAATTTTGCAAAAAAGTCCAACTTCAACAATGCATAACTTCCTCAATTTTGAACTTTTGGAGATTTTCTTGGACCTTTTAGGAAGCTTGAGATGTCCTCTAACTAACCCTTTTGGTCTCATCTCATTTTGATATTCCATGCTCAAGTTATAAGCTTTGGCCAAAAAGGTGTTTTTGTTGACTTTAAAAAATGACCTATAATGTCCAAATTCATAACTTCTTGTGAGTGCATATTTTGATCTTGGGGTATGAAGATGGATTGTAGGAAATTGAATCCTCTTCAAAATTAGCTTTGGATGGGTCATTTCTCATAAAGTATGAGAAATTTATGCTTGGTCATAGTTAAGTTGACTTTTCCTGCAAACCCTAATTTAGCAACTTTTGAGTTTTGATGAATCATGATCAACCCTTGATCAAATGATTACATATCCTTCAAAGTGAGAATGTTTACAAAAAATCTTGAATTTTTACTGTTTATAGGTCATAGTTGACTTTTGCCCTAGCACAGTCGATTTTTGGACCTTTTGAGCAATTGACTGAGCAAACTTCCTCTGCAACGCTTGAAATTTGAAATGGATGATCTTGAGAGCATATTAGGACATTTGGGAGAACTTGAGGTCATTTGGACTCAAGGATCTTGATGAAACACAAAACCCTAATTTGGGGTAGACTGCCTTAGGAGATAGCTTGTCTGTCCAACTCTTGAGCAAACTTGAGCAACTTGGAGATTTTTCTTGCAATGTCTTGAGGAATATGAGAGGGAAAATTTTGGGGTACAACACCTCCTTTTGATATTTATTTGATTTAATTTTGAATTTAAATGAATAAAATCAAAATAAATGAAATAAAAAATTAAAAGGGTATATGTATAGATTTAGATGTCAATTATGAGGTCAAGAACACATTTGGACTCTAAAAGATAAACCCATTATCACAAAAATTCAAGTTTGTTCAATTTGGGTTTCATGCATTTTCTCAAAATTTCCCAACTCGCACCAATCATAACTCTCTCAATATTTGTCATAGGAAGGTGGTCTTTGAATTTTTGGAAAGCTGAAGATGTCCCCTAAAATATCTATGTTAGTCATTGTTTCATTTGAAGACCTTATCTTGATATAAATTGCTTTGAAAAAAAGTATCTTTTTGTTGACTTTTAAAAAAGACCTATAATGTTTTAGCCCATATCTCTCAAATGAAGCATTTTTGGGCCTTGAGCTTAGAGATACAAAGTTGTAGAGAATTGAGTTTCCATCAAAATGAGATTTGGTTGAGAATTTTCTGATGAAAAATGTGAAAGTTATGCTTGGTCAAAGTTCAGTTGACTTCTCCTTAAGAAAACCCTAATTTAGTAACTTTTGACTTTTGATGAATCTTGAGTTTTTTTGATAAGTTATGATCAACCCTTGGTCAAATGATGAATGTGAATTCAAAATGTTGATCTTGACCAAAAAACTTGAAGTTTGACTATATGTTGACCACAATTGACTTTTTGTCCAACATAGTTGATTTTCGATCATTTGAGTAATTGATTGAGAAAATTTGTGATGTGAGGCTTGAAACTTGACATGAGGATTCTTTTGAAGCATATGAGGAACCATTAAACTCAATTGAGGCATTAGAAGCCCCATTTTCCTTGAGAATACCAAAACCCTAGTTGTAGACCATCGCTTAGGAGGAGGATTCATCTAATTAATTTTTGAGTAGTTTTGAGCATTTGAGAAACCTTGGGAGCATGAGGAGGTCTTTTGAAATGGGAGGGAAAATTTTGGGGTACAACAAGTGGGTACCAAATAATTTTGAGTCTTAAATCCTTTTTTCTAAAACTGTGAACCAGGCCACGTTACAACCCTTGAAAGTCCTAACTGAAGCATGGGTTAATTCGAAGCAATACTGTAATGAGAGTATGGTAATATGACTCCTAGGAGGCTTACTAAAACTTTTGAGTTGGTATCATTCCATTTTTTTAAACTTTTTTTGTACCAAAAAAACTCGATGTGTCGACATCTTTTCAATAAATGTTTCTAATGTCAAGATGAGCATAGGATTTGCATTATAATTATCATTCTTGGAATAAAACATTCTTTGCATGTGAGCAAGTGCTTAAACATCAAGTGAGCTTGCATAATAAGCATCATATGAAAAGTTTGATTATCTCAAGGGACAAATTTCTTCAAGTATCTGCTTGAGCATGAGGTCATTCAAGTTGAGAAGTACGATTGTATACTAGCCTACTTTTAAGACGTAAGTCAATTACCCTGAAAAGGAAAAGTTTGAGACTTTGTTGGGTATGATCGAGTTTGTTTCCTCTGCAGTGTTCGTTGTTGAATGTAGTCAGTCTGGAGAAATCAAATTCAAGAGGAGATATCGCAAAATTATCCAATCTGGGAAATTCAAGTCGGGATTCGATCCCTCAAAGTGCACTCAAACTTGGGCAGTTATGTCAAGATTTGACAATTATCTCCGGAATTCGTTTATCAAAGGAGAATCATTTCATAATCTAAAGATGTCGGGGAAAGTCATCTCAAGGACCCTCTCCGTGAAGATCCCTTTATAGAACATACCTGGAGCATGTTGTTGTAATTTCCTTTTTGCAGGTAGTGTTGGTCTTTTATGACAAGAAGCGTACCAGTAGATGAACAAAGAAGGGTCTGATTGTGACTAGCATGAGGTTCTAAATGGATGAGTTTTTCTCGGAATAAAACCCTAATCCCTAGTATAGTTTGCACTTTTGTTTAAAATATTTGTCTAAAAGAAGGTTCCCTTTTCAGAAGACTTATCTCCAGAGACATGTATTTCAGCAGGATTCTATGCAATTCTTCTCTCCAGTGCAGTCTACTCCTTTCAAGGTTTCTCTAAAGGATTATTTTATTTACAGACGGGAGATTATTGATATATCCCCACGGAGTCGTCTGTAATCCCTAGTGTGGACCGCATTTTTTATTAAAGTTTTATCTGAAAAACGGCTTCTTTAAAGAAATTCCTTTTAACAGATTCAGTGTAACCCTTCTCCTCGATGTGGTCTGCCCCATGTCGAGGTCTCTTGAAGAGATTTCTGGTTACCTGTGGGAGATTCTTATTTGTATCCCCATGGAGGTGGTTGTTATTCCTGGTGGAGAAATCTCTTTTCCCCAGTAAAATTCTTTATTGACATAAATCCTGCAAAGATGGATTCTCCGGTGTGGTTTATACTGACGAGATTGCTATTAAGATTTTTTCTATTCCTCGGTGAAAGATGTGGCATTCTCCAGTTGGAGCCAAATTTTCGAGGATTTTCTTGATCAACTTTCCTCTTATCCCCAACGGAGCAAGTTTTCTTTTCCCTAGTAAATCTTGCTGGTGATGAAAATCGTATAAAATCATGTTTCCCCAGTGTGGTGTATATAGTTGAGTGTTGGTCAGAACTATTTTTATCCCTAGTGGATGTTGTGCTATCCCCTGCGGAGTTTTGCACTTCGAGTTTCTAGTTCAAGGATTTCTCCTCTTCCCCAAGTGTAGATGTGTACTCCATCGGTAATATCCCCAGTGTGGTCTAAAGGTTGATTTCCTTTGTTCAAGAATTTCTATGATCACCAGTTGAAGTTACTTTTATCAAGAAATCTACGTGAGAATATCTCCATTCCCAACGAAGTTCGCCTCATCCTCGGCAGGAAATAGTGGGTATGTTCCTTAGAAAGTCAAGAGTTTGTTCGGAATCAGAAGTAATGCTCTTCTGAATTGCAATTTATTTTTACAGCGCTCTTTCCAAAATCCCACTTCACCAGTGATATCTCTCCTCGAGGGTTGATGGTTCAGATTTTCAATTTCCCACTGATGTTCAGATTGTTTATTCTTTACGAAAAATTAGATATGCATGGATGATTGTTAGGATGTTCTTTGTCTTCCAGGCAGTATATTATTATTGTGTTTTTCCCCAGTGAAACGTTTAAACATTCATCATTACATTACATTTACCGAGACGCATAGTATTTCCATTGAATGGAGCATTGCACTATAAAAAAATCCAAGCATGCATTAAGGTATAAGTCGATTATGTTGTGCACCCAAAATAACCAAATTGTTATGTGCTCAGATTTAAATTACATGTGCAGCTTGTCCCTAGGGTGATCCTATCATGTTCCCTAATGGAGCCTGTTACGGTTTGTACCCCAGTCGGGTCGTGTTATGTTTCCTTTTCTCTAGTAAGTCGTAGACTTTCCTTGCCCATGCAAGTCCTTAGTTATTTTTACCCGTGTTTTCTTTTCCGTTAGAGTGCGAGTAAGAGTCAGTGTATAACCTTTCTTACTTCTCCAATATTTGAGTATCCATACTCGGTGTGTGGTAATTCAGATAATTTCCTCTCTTGAAGAATTACACCTCGCCTTTGGCCTGAGGGATATTGTAGTTCTTGCATACTTGCAACCTCTTAAAAACCCAACGTGTTTTGGCAATCCTTGTTAGAGTCTCCCTTGGCTGGTCTCTTTCTTTTATGTAAGTTCACCTTTGATTAGCATTTTGTCCTCGTCTGGAGTCCCTTGGGCTGGTCTCCTTTCTTTTTCATTTTTCAGTTCGTTTGAATCGGCGATCTAGTCAAAATTCGATAGGTATGTGTGAATCCCTAGTAAGTTTGCCTTTGATTGGCGTTCTTTCTTCAAGAGTCTATCTTCATCTAGTCTTCTTTTCATTGACGAGTTCGCCTTTGATCGTTAATCTCTATCAGGGTTTACTTTAGTTAGTCTCTTTTGTGTGGTTTGATATTTTGGTTGGAGTCTGTTTAGTGGGTCTCTTTTTTATATATATTCAACATCTTTGTTTAGGTTCTGCTTAGTCAGTTCCTTATCCTTGGTTTAACTGCTTAGTCAGGTCTCCTTTTGTTAGCTTATATAACATTGAGTGGTTAGGTTATGCTTAGTCATTTCCTCTCCTTTGGGTAGGTTCTGCTTAGTCGGTTCCTTATCTTTTATTTACCTGCTTAGTCTGATTCTCCTTTCGTTAGCTTAGCTAACATTGTGTGGTTAGGATATGCTTAGTCGTTTCCTCTCCTTTGAATAGGTTATGCTTAGTCGGTTCCTTATCTTTGGTTTACCTGCTTAGTCGGGTTCTCCTTCCGCTAGCTTAGCTAACATGTTTGGTTAGGTTATGCTTTGTTTATTTTCTTTCCTTTAGGTAGGTTATGCTTAGTCGGTTTCTTATCTTTGGTTTACCTGCTTAGTCGAGTTTTCCTTCCGTTATCTTAGCTAACATTGTTTGGTTAGGTTATGATTTTTTCATTTCCTTTCCTTTGGCTAGGTTCTTCTTAGTCGGTTCCTGTTGTACCCCAAAATTTGTCCTCTCATTTTACTCAATACATGTCCATTAAGATCCTCAATTTTCTCAAGGTTGCCCAAGAGTTGACCAGACAAACTCTCTCCTAAGGCAGTGTACCTCAAATTAGGGTTTCTATTTTCATCAAGATGGGTGAACCACAAAGGCCTCATATGCTTTCCATGGTCTTAATATGTTCTCAAGACCCTACATGTCAAGTTTCATGCCTTGCACAAGAAGTTTGCTCACTCAACTGCTCAGATGCTTGAGAATCGACTATGTTAAGTAAAAAGTCAAATGTGGCCCACATACAGTCGAACTTCAAGATTTTTGGTCAAAATCAACATTTTGAAGTTATATCCATCATTTGATTAAGGGTTTATCATAATTCCTCAAGGAATGCTCCAAATTCATCAAAACCCAAAAGTTGCTAAATTAGGGTTTCTTAGTAAAAGTCAACCAAACTTTGACCAAGCATAACTTCCACATGCTTTATCAGAAATTTTCCATCCAAGGATCATTTTGAAGAGGATGCAATTCCCTACAATTAATCCTCATCCCACAAGTTCAAAATATGCACTCATCAAAAGATATGAATTTTTACAATAGGTCATTTTGAAAAGTCAACAAAAACACCTTTTGGGTCAAAGCTTCATACTTGAACATGGAATACCTAATGGAAATGAAACCAAAGGGGTTGTTTAGGGGACATCCTAAGCTTTCTAAAAAGTCCAAGAACCCCCTCCTAGGGTCAAAATTGAGAGAGATATGCATTGTCAAAGTTGGCAATTTTTGAAAAATTGTCAAAAGTCAACATTGATCAAATTTGCATTTTTTCCAAAGGGGCCCATGTTTGCTTGCTTGAAACATGTTTCTAATAGGACCCACGACCCATGAGATTTTACACCTATTATTTTACTACTTTTATCATTTATTTTGATTTTTTATTCATTTAAATCAAATTAAATGGTAAAATAATAAAAGCAAATCAAATCTTGGGATTTTTGTGCACATTTGGAGTCTATGTATAGCTAGCATGATGATCAATTCGTGCAAGACTCATTAGGGTTGAAAAAGATTGGATTGAAGCTTGTTTTAGAAAGATATCATACAAAAAGCAAATCAAATCCAATTTCCATTATTTCTCAAGATTCATGCCAATTTTATTGACCTAATTCAGTCTATTATATGTATACAACAATTGCAGATGAAATGAGAGGGGTTAGCAGTCGTGAAAACACAAAACAAAGTTCCAAAAAAGTAACAAAAAGTGATGGATCGCTTTTGCATTTAGAGATCAATTCAGACCATTCCAACGCTGCTAATCGATTCTTGGACCTTCCCAGAAGCCAATTGGATCATTTGCAAGGCTTGAAACACCCGGAAACGCACGTAATTGCTCTTACGGTTTGCCCTTAAACTCAAAATCGATTACTATATTCCTGGCATCTTTAGCATGTTAAAGTCATATATTTGTAATCCTCATCGTGTTTGCAAGCTAACTGTATTATTTAATTGCATTTTTGAAGCCTATACATGTTGTTACCATTGTTAGGGTTTACGTTTGCAATTTAGGGCTTTCTTACATAGGTGAAATTAGCCAAAAAGAAGGATACCAGGGTGTTCACGAGATCACCACGAATGGAGCTATGTATTTAGATATCATTTATCGTGCGTTTTGTGCATTTCTGAAATTTGCAGGGGCTATAGCTACAGATTTATGTTTGTAGGTGAAAGTCTTTTCCCTAATACGACGGTTGCAGCGAAGGAGATAATATGTGGCAGCCCACCATTGGTTCGTTTGAATTTTGCGCGCCTTTTTGAATCCATTGCTTTGTTTTATTTATTACATTTTTTATTCATTATATGTACAAGTTAACAAGTTAGTGCAGACGGTTGAGGAGCGTGCCTTTGATGTACACGTCCTGGGTTCGATCCCAAGCATGTGCATTTTATTATTTTCTTCATGCTTCTCTGCAGATCCCATGCAATGCTCCCTCACATGCCTTCCATGCAAACTCAACACCCAACCACTGGATGCACTGCCAGCCAGATCTAACGCTCCCCGCCTGAATGTCCTTGGTACACCTCAAGTGAACGCTTGCACAAGATCCAGCGTGGTTGACTGGGCTCAGCTTAATGGGCCAGGAAATTCAGATTCTCACCCCCCTTTCAGCTAGCATACAGGCCCATCATATTACTTTTTTTCTATTCTTTTTTATTTTCTTTGTTTATTTTCTTTAATTATATCTTTTTTTTCTTTTAATTAATACAAAAATTATTTTTATTAAATTAAAAAATCAAAAATCACAAAAATCTTTTTTAATAAATATTTTTAATTAATTAGTTTAATTAATTTAAGGTAATTTAATCTTTTTTTTATAATTAAAAATGATTAGAAGTAGGATTTTAGTTGTACATAATTTAATTAATTTTCTTTAAAACAATACATCAAAAATCATTTTATTCTCATAAATATTTATTCCTTTAATTAATTAGGTTAATTAGAAAATTAGGTTAATTTAATTTCTTTCATAATTAAAAACAATTAGAAATTAGGTTTAATTAATTTGCAATTAAATATTTTCTCAAATAAAATCCAAAAAATCTTTTTTCTCTCAAATTAGGGTTTTAGATTATTACAATCGTCCTCGCATTTAATTTGTCGCGCGCTTGTTAATTATTTGTCCATTATTTTGTAACTGTTCAGGGTTTATAATAGTTAACCTAGGGTTTTTATTTACTGTTTAAATCCCCGATTTTTGGTTATGTACTTAATCCCCCTCCCCGAAGCCTTGTAATAGCTAGGTTTATTTTCTCGCATTTTTAATTCCAGCAAATATTCAACTGTCTAGATGTATGCTAATAGGGTTGTATGAAAAGAATGCTTGAAATTTAAAACGGTAGATCACCTAATATGCAAAGACTAAATAACTGAAAAAATTTCACATGCACATGTTCACTCCTAGGGCTTGCCTCACTCTGGTTGCCTTCGGTAAACAGTCATTAAGCATAGGAAATTTTAGTGGTCGCCCTCCAGTCTAAAAGATCAAAATGTTGCCTCAGAAATGTTGCCTCGGAAAGATCTTAAGACTCCAGGGTTACTACTAAAGTTTTCTAACTATTGCTTAGTGATTGTACTTGTCCCTTTCGAATGTCCCTTATAACTCCAACGGCGGTGCTACCTACTCCTTAATAGCAGGATAGCGTTGTCTAAAGGAAATAGAACGAACACTCTTTTTTTCCGAGTAGGTAGAATCTTAAGTACTTGCTCAATAAAAACTTTTCACACAAACACCTTTCAAAAAAATTTTTCAAAACCAAATTCGTCACATCCTTGAGGACTGATACAAGGGTTATCACGAAGTAAAATCATTTTCAAAATAAGCACACACAAGAAATTTCAAAATGATCAAGTACCAAAGAGCCCGTGGAAAACCACAAATAGAAAGGGTGCTAAACCTTCCCTTTCTATAATCTACCCCCCGTACTCAGAATATCTCGAAAAAAGGTTTTTTCTGTTCTTTTTCCTTTTCCATGATTGGATGAAATAAAAGTCGGTGGCGACTCTTGCTTACCGCGACATTTTGCGAACAAAAACGCAAAATGCAAACCAGTATAACAATCAGTTCTGCCACTGTATCACATAACTGGAGACTCTACTGGGGAATTATAAAATGGGGTATACCTTAGGATCTAGGTCATTAAAATTGCTTCTCTTGATTGTCTTGATTGCTTTACTTTTGAGGGTTTGTTTGGGGTTACTATAGATCCTACACTCGGATCTGGGGGCACTCATTAGGTAAACAACAATAGATCGTGGAGATTGTACGGTGTAGACCGATATGGTTTAAGCGATGGCTGTATTGGTGTGGCACTTTGGTTGGTACCGATATCCTTCGTGGGGAAACGAGGAGAATACGGGGCCGCCGCGTGGTGTCGTGAAGCATCAACAGACCTTAGAACCTTAGTTGAACAAACTTGGCCATTAGAAAGTAGTGAGGTAGACGGCCTCGGTGTAGAGCTGAGAACTGGTTGATACTCGATGCTACACTCATTGAGACCAGACTTTCGGGATATTTTGGCCACAAGAAAAGATTGATTTAGCTGAAACAATGCCTGATAAAGGATGGTGAATGATATTGAGATCCTCTAGAACCCGGTTACTTTTTAAGACAGGTTTGAAACCAACTAAACTTCAAGAGGGTACTACCTTTAACCTCATGCAAGCCTTAAACCTAAGGACTTGGTGTGATTTGACTGTGTTTGCTATACCTGTGTTTGCTATACATGTGTTTGTTATACCTGTGGTTTCTCATGACATCATGCATCATAACATGGCATCCATTCTTATAGAACTAACCATTTCAAAGACCAAGGGAGTTTATCTTTGTTCTGTTTTACAGATCATGGCTTCCGTTCGTAGGAACATTATCCGAATCAGCTTTGTGAAGATACCTTCCCAACTCAAAGAGCTAGCATCAAGGGTTTCTGAAACTTCTGCGTTCACTAAGAGACATGGTCAACTTCTCAACCTGGTTACTTCAAACATTGATGAAAAGATGATGAGTGTACTCTTTCAGTTCTTTGATCCCAAGCACCACTGCTTCACCTTTCCAGACTATCAGTTGGTGCCTACCTTGGAAGAATTCTCTCAGCTATTGGATATACCTATTCTTGAACAGGTACCCTTCATAGGTCTAGAAGAAGTTCCTAAGCCAGAAGTCATTTCCTCAGCTCTGTGTCTGAAACGGACCGACGTGGTATCTAATTGGGAAACTAGAAGCGGAGTCAAAGGTTTTCTAGCTAGGTTACTGATAGACAAGGCCCAACTGTTTTGGGAGGATATGGATTTTCAGGCTTTTGAGGAGGTCTTGGCTCTTCTTATCTATGGTTTAATTCTCTTCCCTAATCCAGACTCATTCGTAGATGTGAATTCTATCAAGATATTTCTCTCTCGCAATCTTGTGCCTACCTTACTCGGAGATATTTTGCACACTCTCCATACTCGTACTATGAGGAGAAGAGGGATTCTCATGTGCTGCATGCCATTGCTGTCGAGGTGGTTTATTTCTCACCTCCCTAAGTCCATACTGAAGAATGAAGAAGGTCTGGGTTGGTCACAAAGGATAATGTCACTCGCTCATATGGATATTCTTTGGTGTACTCGATCTATAGAAAACATTGCTATTATTGACCGCTGCGGGGAGTACCCTAATGTTCCACTACTTGGTATCAAAGGGGGTATAACCTACAATCCTTGTTTAGCTCTGCGACAATTTGGTCACGCTCGAAGGGATGGTCCCCATGAATTGCTTATCGAGGGAATTATATTTAACTATGAGGATGATATTCAAGAGTATTGTCGGAGGTTCATACGAGCTTGGGGCATGGTAAACAGATCCGGCATCAGGGCTTTGGGGCCAAAGACTTCCATTCCTATGGAACCTTACCTCCAGTGGGTACGAGCCCGTGCCCAGAAGCTTATGATGCCCTATGTTGTCGTTTTACCAATAATTGTAGAGCCCACTACTGAAGAAGGCATTCCTTACACGATTCTCTATCCTTATATGCCCACTGATCTTGGGGAATTACAGAGGTCTTGGATTCAGTTGATGAAGGAATGGGATACTTCCAGGGATCAATTCCATGCTCAGGAGAGGAAGGTCTTAGAGCTCACAAAGCAACTGCATGAAGAAAGAGGACTGAATGACTATCTTGGCACAAAGAGGAAGCATCCATGGGAATTTTGATGTCTTTTATAGTTTTGGATTTGTTTATTTTTAATTGTAACGCCTAAAAGGCATTTGAACTTCAAATTCAACTAATAAAATCTTTATTATTTTGGGTTTGCAAATTTAAATTTCCCGATGTCTTTGAAATCATTGCATGCACATACCATTATCATACACATCATTACAGGTACCATTACAAGTTTCTCATCTCCTTCGTTGTTTATTTCAGCAGAAATGTCTTCCGAACAAAGCATTAAGGACCTGCAGGCACAAAACACCCAATTCCAACAAATGTTCATCAGTCTGGCAAAAGGGCAGGAGGATCTGAAAGCCCTCATCATGAAAGAAAAGAAGAAAAAGAAGAAGGTTGTCGGTATTCTGAATATGGGCAGAAGGTTTGGAGAGCGTTTGAAACGACAAGTCGATTTGACCTCTTCATCTAAGGAAGGGGAGAATTAGGAAGGAGAGAAGGACCCCAGTCCTGCAGTTTCTGACAATGATACCAATTACAATGATGAGCAATACCCTCCTGCTGAGGATAGATACAAACAGTTAGAAGATCGTCTGAGTGCCATGGAAGTTTAGAGGATACCTGGATTGGATTTCGAAGAATTAGGATTAGTGTCGGGAGTGGTCATCCCACAGAAGTCCAAAGCTCCAGTTTTTGCTAAGTATGATGGGGTGTCCTGCCCAAAACTCCATCTCTGATCTTATGTCAGAAAGATCCAGCCACACACCGCTGATAGAAATATGTGGGTTCATTTCTTTCAAGATTGTCTGTTAGTGACACAACTTGAATGGTTCTACCAACTAGAGGGAACATATATTTGAAACTGGGAAGATCTGGCTACTGCCTTCTAGAAGCAGTATTAGTACAATGCCGACCTTGCTCCTACTGGTACTCAACTCCAGAGTATGTCCATGGGTGCAAGTGAAGGCTTTAAAGATTATGCATAAAAATGGAGAGACTTGGCTGGGAGAGTTCAACCCCCATTGTCTGATAGGGAGTTGGTTGATATGTTTCTGGGAACGCTATCTGATCCATTTTTCAATCATCTGATCGGCAGCTTGTCAGATGGTTTCACCGAGCTGATTCTAACTGGGGAAAGAGTAGAAGCTGGGATTCGAAGAGGCAAAATACAGAAGGATGCCTCTTCACGTGCAGTAAGGAAGCCTTTCGCTGGTAAGAAGGAAGCCAGTTCCATCTATAGCCCGAGGGGCCAAAACAGGGCTGAACATCGTCAGACAGTAAGTGTCGTGATGATACATAGGCCTGAAGTTGCTCCACAATGCAACAATCAACTAATGGTGGAAATACCACAACGGCAGTTTACCCGCATCGACATGACATTGGTTGAAGTTCTACCTTAACTGATGAGATCCAACTTGGCAACCTTGAAAGAGGCTCCCAAGAATCCAAATACTACTTCTCCCCGATATAATCTAAATGCTCGGTGTGCTTATCATTCTGAGAGTCCTGGCCACAATACAAATGACTGCTGGGCTCTGAGGAACAAAATACAAGACTTGATTGAAGCTAAGGAAATAGATTTTGATGCTCCGGAGAAGCCAAATGTCATAACTACTCCCATGCCTAAGCACGGCCGTGGAGTTAATGCTATTGATACTGATTTGTTTGTTACCTCTGTCGATGAAGTATCTACGCCTCTCATGACTATCAAGAAGAATTTGCTGTTAGCCGGTTTATTTCCGGGTTATGGTGAAGGTTGCCACATGTGTTCATTTCTACCTTCTAGTTGCCATTTGCTGAAGTCAGGTATTCAACGCCTGACAGATAGAAAAGAAATTTTGTTTGAGAAAGCTTTGGTTCCTGCTATCCCCTCTGAAGACGTTGCCATTATAACCATTTCCGCCAATCCTTCCAAGGTTTCCTCGAGAAGACCTGTTAGGATTACATCTGCTCCAAGAGTCGCTGTGCTGATAATCATTGTTCTTGGTCCTGTCTCGTATGTCTCGGACAAAGCTGTCCCATGGAATTATGGTGACGATGTGTAATATCATGGCATCAAACAAGATCTGAAAGATGAAGAGGCTGGTCCTGATATTGATAACATTGTCGGAACCAGCAAAATCACCCGAAGTTGAAGGGTCTTCTCTCCCGAGATTTCCCCTAAGACTGTTAACAAGCCTATTGTCATTCCATCTGCTGTTCCTGCTAGTACATCCACTACTGTTCCTGTTTTTACTCCGGTTAGTACTCCTGTCGGCGAATCGTCTGATACCCGCGATAAGGAAATTATAGGTGAGCCTGCCCGGATGGAGGCGCCTAAGAAAATTTTTGTGGAAGCCTCTAAGCAAGAGAGGGATGAAATACTGAAAATCATTAAGAAAAGTGACTATAATGTGGTCGAGCAGCTGGGGCAGACCCCATCAAATATATCCATGTTGTCTTTGTTGTTGTGCTCCGAGGCCCATGCGAAGGCTTTGATCGCATTCCTCAAAACTGTGCATGTGCCACAAGAGAGTTTAGCTGATCAGTTCAAAGATTGTATGGCCAGCCTGATTGGTGATAATGGGATGGGTTTTTCAGATGCAGATTTGACACCAAAGGAAGGAAGCATAATGATGCTCTACATGTCTCGATTGAATACAGGGCCACCACTATGGCTCATGTGTTGGTAGATACTGGGTCTTCACTGAATGTTCTGCCGAAGAAGGCATTAGACCTGTTGGATTGCGAGGGTTTAACTCTAAAGCCTAGTAACATTATGGTAAGGGCTTTTGACGTATCAAAGAGAATGGTGCACGGGGAGGTGGACATCCCTGTCAAAGTAGGTTCTCAGACTTTTGGGTCCACCTTCTATGTGATGGATATCAAGCCATCGTATTCTTGTTTGCTTGGTCGTCCTTGGATCCATAAGGCTGGGGAAGTCACCTCCACACTCCACCAAATTCTAAAATATCCGGTAAAAGGAAAGATCGTCACAATGCGGGGTGAAGAAGAATATATGGTGAGTCACCTCAACTCCTTCCGCTATGTAGAGATAGACGGGGAATTCATCAAAACCCTTGTCTGAATTTTGAAGAGGTCCCTCAGATCTTGGCATCAACTGAAACTACTAGCAACAAACCTCCTTTGAAGATGGCTTCTCTCAAGGACGCCAGGGCCGTGGTTGAAGAAGGTGGGTGTGCCAATTGGGGTCAGTTCCCTAATTTCACTCATAAAACTGACAAATTTGGTTTGGGCTTTACTACAGGGGCTCAAAGGGTTGTTAGACGCGCTCGGGCTGGAGGACCTCCCCTACACACCAGAAATCGTGGGATTAACGCCATTGAAGACAGTAAAGAGGAATCAGACATTGACAGCTGGATCTACCTAACTACCAACGGTAGACCAAGTAACTAGACGGCTAGGGACTTCATATATGTTTCTTTTATTCCGCAGTAATTGACTTATTTGTTTTAATATTTGTAATAAACAATTTGAAACTTTACGGCCTGGTGCCTTGCCCGAGGAACCTTGGCTTTGCTTGTGAGGGCTATTATTTGTCATTTCATATATCATCAATAAAGCATTGGATGTTTCTTGCATACAAATTTTGTGCTCTCTGTTTTTCTTTTCTGTTTTCACTTTATCAAAACAGCTAGCTATTCTCTTACACACACTCATGTATCATAATGCAGATCCATATCCACTCTGGATCCCATTGATAACAGCTCTGCTATTGCCAGTTATGACTTCGAAAATCCGATCAACCAAGCCGAAGACGAAGGTGGGGATGATTGTGAGGTACCTGGAGAACTTGCTAGACTATTACAGCAGGAAGAAAGGTCCATATGGCCTCATGAAGAGCCGGTTGAGACAGTGAACTTGGGTACTGAGTAAGACAGAAAAGAGGCTAAAATAGGTGCAAATATGGAGCTTAGCGTCAAACAGAGGTTGATACAGATGTTGCACGACTATGTTGAGATCTTCGCCTGGTCCTACAAAGGCATGCCTGGTTTAGACACTGATATTGTGGTACATCGACTGCCGACTAAAGAAGACTGTCCTCCGGTTAAACAGAAGGTTCGTCGTATGCACCCTGAAATGTCAGAGAAAATCAAGGAAGAGGTCATGAAGCAGTTCGACGTGGGATTCTTAGCTGTCACTTCGTATCCACAGTGGGTTGCCAATGTCGTTCTGGTACCTAAGAAGGACGGGTAGGTACGGATGTGTGTAGATTACAGAGATCTGAATAGGGAAAACCCCAAGGATGACTTGCCACTTCCTCACATTGAAGTTCTGATCGACAACACCGCGCAACACAAAATCTTCTCCTTCATGGATGGTTTCTCTGGCTACAACCAGATCAAAATGGCTCCTGAAGACATGGAGAAGACAACCTTCATTACACAGTGGGGAACCTTCTGCTACAAAGTGATGCCTTTTGGGTTGAAGAATGCTAGGGCAACCTATCAGCGCGCCATGGTCGCTTTGTTCCACGATATGATTCACCATGAGATCAAAGTTTATGTTGATGACATGATAGCCAGATCTCAGACTGAGGAAGAGCACCTTGATCATCTCCAGAAATTGTTTGACAGGTTGAAGACGTACAAGTTGAGGTTGAATCCGAACAAGTGCACCTTCGGGGTAAGGTCTGGTAAGCTTCTGGGTTTCATCGTCAGTGACAAGGGTATTCAAGTAGACCCTGCAAAGGTAAAAGCCATACAAGAGATGTTGGTTCCCCGCACAGAGAAGGAAGTTAGAGGTTTCGTGGGACGTATGAATTACATCGCCAGGTTCATTTCACATTTGACTGCTACTTGTGAGCCAATCTTTAAGCTTCTGAAGAAAGATCAAGTGGTAAAATGGAATGATGAATTCCAGACCGCTTTCGAAAGAATCAAGGAATACCTTCAAGAACCGCCAATTCTGATGCCTCCAGTTGAAGGAAGACCTTTGATATTATACTTGACAGTGCTAGACAATTCAATGGGGTATGTGTTGGGGCAGCATGATGAGTCTGCTCGAAAAGAGCACGCAATTTATTACCTTAGAAAAAGTTTACCGACTGTGAGACACGATACTCATTGCTCGAGAAAACTTGTTGCACTTTGGCATGGGCTGCTCGCCGACTGAGACAGTATATGATGACTCACACTACCTTGTTGATATCAAAGATGGATCCGATCAAGTATATTTTCGAGAAGCCCACTCTCTCCGGAAGGATAGCAGGGTGGCAAATGATCTTAACCGAGTACGACATACAATACACAACCCAAAAAGCAATAAAGGGGAGTGTATTGGCTGATCATTTGGCTCATCATTCCGTGGATGACTACCAATCCATGAATTTTGAGTTCCCGGATGAGAATATTATGTTGGTGACTAACAACGAAGAACCTGGACCGGGTGAAGGACCTGAGGAAGGATCCCGATGGTCCATGTATTTTGATGGAGCCTCGAACGCACTGGGTAACGTCATTGGCGCTATAATCATATCTCCCGAGGGCTGTCATACTCTATTCACTGCCCGATTATGTTTCAACTGCACCAACAACATGGCGGAGTATGAAGCATGTATTTTAGGCCTTCGAGCTGCTATTGACCCGAGGATTAAGTTCTTAAGTGTATTCGGGGATTCCGCTATGGTGATAAGTCAGATCAAAGGCAAGTGGGATACGAAGCACCCGAATCTCATTCCTTACAAAGAATATGTATTGACATTGCTCCCACACTTTGAGGAGGTAACCTTTGAACATTTCCCACGAGAGGAGAACCAGTTAGCAGATGCGCTAGCTACCATGTATTCTATGTTCAAGGTTAGGTGGGACAATGAAGCTCCCCAGATTACCATTGAGAGGTTGGATGAACCAGCACACTGCTGTGAAATCGATACTAAAGAAGTGGCAGACAAACCCTGGTTTCACGAAGTCAAAAGGTATCTCGAGGTTCAAGAGTATCCCGAAGGGGCATCTGTCAATGATAAGAAGTTTCTGAGAAGGTTCACTGTAAAGTTCTTCCTCAGTAATGGAATCCTCTATAAACGCAACCATGACTCCACACTACTATGGCGTGTAGACAAAAGTGAGGCAGAGAGGATCATGACAGATCTACATGAAGGCACCTTCGGAACCCATTCTAGTGGACACACCATGGCTAAGAAGATCCTACGGGCAGGATATTATTGGTCCACTAAGGAAGCCGATTGTTATCAGCACTCTCGAACTCGTCATAAGTGCCAAGTCTATGCTGATAAGGTGCATGTGCCTCCAGTCCCTTTAAACGTCTTGACAACTCAGTGGCCCTTTGCAATATGGGGCATTGACATGATCGACGAGATCAGGCCTACTGTGTCTAACGGGCATCATTTCATTCTGGTGGCTATTGATTATTTCACGAAGTGGGTTGAGGCAGCTTCCTTTGCTACAGTAACCAAGAACGTCGTAGTGCGGTTTATCTGACACAATTTGATCTGTCGATATGGTGTACTAGAGAGAATTATCACTAACAATGGTACGAATCTCAACAACACAATGATCACCGAGCTCTGTAAACTGTTCAAGATACAGCACCATAATTCATCTCCCTACCAGCCAAAGATGAATGGCGTTGTTGAAGCAGCTAACAAGAACATCAAGAAGATTATTCAGAAGATGACGGTGACATATAAAGACTGGCACGAGATATTACCATTTGCTCTTCATGGGTACCGTACCTCAGCATGAATGTCGATAGGGGCAACCCCCTACTCTCTGGTATATGGCATGGAGGCAGTCCTACCCATAGAAGTCCAGATACCTTCTCTCAAGATTATGAAGGATGCGGGTTTGAACGAAGACGACTGGATCCAAACCCGACTTGATCAGCTAAATCTAATTGATGAAAATAGACTTACTGCTATCTATCATGGTCAGACGTACCAAAAGCGAATGATCAAGGCTTTCAACAAGAAATTAAGGCGTCAAGAATATCAAGTTGGGGATCTAGTAATCAAGCGCATCATACTGCCGCAAGGTGAGCCCCGGGGCAAATAGACCCCCACGTACAAAGGGCCATTTATGGTTAAGAACATTTTCTTGGGAGGAGCTATGATTCTAACCACCATGGATAGTGACGACCTTCCTCACCCTGTCAATGCAGACATAGTAAAAAGATACTTCACATAATCAAAGACCCACTAGGTCGACTGGCCTAGGCAAAAATAAGGGCTTCCCGGCGAACCAAAAGGGTTCGGGCAAAAGTAAGGGATGAAAATGAAAAAATCTGTACACCCGGCAAGTCAAAAACCCGAAAGGGAGGCTTGGGAAAAAAAGGGTATCCCGGTGGATTGAAAACACGAAAGGGAAATCCAGGCAAAAGTTAGGGAATGGAGCGTATAATTATGTCTCATTGGATGATCATCTTGCGACCAGACTTCAGTATCGACTATCAAGCCCGGACGGCGCCAACCAATCTGATCAACCTTCGGCCAAGTAGCAAAGTGATGATACGCTTGAAGATATAAAGGCAATAGTAGAGTTGGAACCCAATGAGGTCGTTTCACATAGCTGTTTTTCTTTCATTTACACAATTGTATAATTTCTATCTTTCAGCGGTGTTCTCTTACTAGAACGTCAGCCTCTTTGTACAAAACACCTATTACAAGCCGACTTCAAAATCAATACAAGTCATTTTCACAAAACTTCAATCTATTTTTCTTTTTCTGTTTTGTTTTGCAAGAACGTCCAATGATTTATTTTTTATATATGCATTTGAAAATGATTGCTGCTCATAAATATTTACATAAGAAACAAAAGACAATTACTCGTAATTCCAGAAATAGGGGCAAAAACAAGAAATGCCAAACCCGATGGTTACTCTGCCCAGCAGGTATCGGGATAGAGCCAGCTTGGGAACATAATTATTGGTACATACACTCCCCACAGAGTAAAAGTATCCAAAGACATTGATGTTAGCTTTCCCAAAACAGGACTTAACTATCCCCAGCCGAGGTTCACAATCGCGGGTGAGTTAGTAAATTTCATCCCCCAAGCAGAGTTTATTTCTACGGATACAGAAGCTTAATCTCCAATAGAGCTCATCATCTCCAGCAACGGAATGTCATCCCCAATTGAGTTTATTCCTCCAGATCAACAGGTCTACCAACAGAGTATCTCTTCCCCCAAAGTCTGGCCCTGCAGAGTTATTCTCCAGCATCTCTTCCCGATAGAATATTTGCAAATCTCCAGCAACAGTCAGGGATTTATTTTCCCAGACGCGAGCATACCCCGATAGCGTTTCATGAACATATATCATGACATACGCATACATATCATATACAGCATGATCTCATTTATTTCGAGAACATCATCTCACCCTGCATTTCATGCATCGCATATAACTAACCCTGATATCTTTTCAGGAAGAGATGATTAGCTTCAATGAATCCAGTAGTTATACAGATCACATCTATAGACAACTAATGGAAACTCGGCTCTCAAAATCAAACGGGTCAATCAATCTACATTATCATGTCGAAGTGACTTTACCCCGGTTCATTCTGAAGTTTTACACGAACTCATCACAAAGTAACCTTACCCCGGTTCCTCCTGAAGTTTTACACGAACTTATCTCAAAGTAACCTTACCCCGGTTCCTCTTGATGTTTTACACAAACTTATCTCAAAGTAACCTTACCCCGGTTCATCGTGAAGTTTTACACGAACTTATCTCAAAATAACCTTACCCCGGTTCATTCTGAAGTTTTACACGAACTTATCACAAAGTAACCTTACCCAGGTTCCTCCTGAAGTTTTACACAAACTTATAACCTTACCTAGGTTCCTCTTGAAGTTTTACACGAACTTATCACAAAGCAACCTTACCCAGGTTCCTTCTCACAGCTCTACTATCTAGGCTTTCATATTAAAGTAACCCTACTACCCAGGTTCCTTCTCACAACCCTACTATCCAGGCTTTTCATATCGAAGCAACCCTACTATCTAGGTTCCTTCTCATAGACCTACTATCCAGGCTTTTCATATCGAAGCAACCCTACTATCCAGATTCCTTCTCACAACCCTACTACCCAGGTTCCTTATCACAACCCTACTATCCAGGCTTTTCATACCGAAGCAACCCTACTATCCAAGTTCCTTATCACAACCTTACTATCCAGGATTTCATTTCAAAGCAACCTTACTATCCAGGTTCCTTCTCATAACCTTACTATCCAGGTTTCTTCTCTCTTATCTCTAAACAGCAGTCCACAATACTGTAAGACCGGGACCTAATCCAACATGATTGGTTTCACATTTCTCCAGTAGAGTAACGGACAACTGAAGCTCCTAAAATTCTATTTCTCCCAAGACAAATACCAACATTCACTACGCCAAAAATAAGTTTTAGCAGCACATAAAAGAAAGCGCTTTTGGAAAAAAGCGCTGCTGTAGGTTTTAAAAAAATTCGCTTAAAAATGCTTTCAAAGGGTGCCTTAAGAAAACGCTATTCAAAAGCGCTTCTAAAGGTCACCCTTAGAAAGCGCTTTTTGGGAAGCGCTGCTAAAGCTGGCCTTTCAAAGGGTACCTTAAGAAAGCGCTTTTCAAAAGCGCTGCTAAAGGTCAGCCTTAGAAAGCGCTTTTCCAAAGCGCTGCTAAAGCTGGCCTTTAGAAAGCGCTGTTATAGGATATGCTACGAAAGCGCTTTTTGATGTAAAAGCGCTGTTATAGATGAACTTTAGAAAGCGCTTTTAAAAGCGTTTTCGTAGGTAGTTTTATAATAAATATCAAAACACAATTCGTATCATTTTTTTCCTCATCTCGTATGTGTTTGTCTAGTTTTCGTGTGCTTTTGTTTGGTTAATGATTTTGAGCAAGCATGGTTTCTACTGTCATAGAAGTTATTAAGAAGTTGTGCATAGAAGTAACATACTAAGAGAGAAATAATGGAGAGTAACATGCTAAGAGAGAAATAATGGAGAGTGTCACACATAATGGAGAGTGTCTTTGTTTACGTTTAATTATGTCATGGGTGTTTGGTTTGTTGTGTTTTATTGGTTCTTTCATGTACAGAGAACATGACTTCTTTAGAGGCATTGAAATAATACTATGATATTATTGTGAACCAGAAAAAATGCTTAATTAATTATATAGACTTACATTAACAAGTTGTGCATTGGTAAAACAAGCTAAGAGAGAAATAATAGAGAGCGTAATAAAATATTTAATAAAGGTAGCCATATATATTGTTTTTTTCGTGTGCTTTTTATGATTGATTTTGAGCAATGATGGTTTCTTGTTTATGTGTTCTACTCGTCTCTTTTCTTGGTAGGAATGTATTATACTTGTGTACTAAAGTAGTTGATAGAATAAAATGTATTATACTTGTTTATGTGTTTGTCTGCGGTATTAAAGTTGTACAACTTAAAGGCGGGCAATGGATGGTCGAATAAAAGTTTCAGAGTTATTAGCCCTTATGAAAGATATGCTACCAGAGGATAATGTTATCCCTAATCGAACGTATGAGGCCAAAAAGATGTTGTACTCTATTGGCATGAGCTATGACAAGATACATGCCTGTCCAAAAGATTGTGTTTTGTTTCGAAACGAGTATGCATCGTTAAATGAGTGTCCTAAATACGGTGCCCCTCGATATAAGAAAAAGTTGTCTCCGACAAAAGTCTTATGGTATTTTCCTATAATTCCGAGATTTATACGGATGTATCGTAGTGAAACCGATTCAAGACACTTAACTTGGCATGCAGATGAAAGAATTGTTGATGGAAAGTTTCGACATCCGACAGATTCACCAAAGTGGATGAAAATTGATAATGATTATCCTGAATTTGGAAAAGAAGCAAGAAACCTTCGCTTGGCATTGTCTACTGATGGAATGAACCCACACGGTATTCAAAGTATCTCGCATAGCACATGGCCTGTGATTCTTATGATTTATAACCTACCTCAGTGGCTATGTATGAAGCGTAAGTACATGATGTTATCTATGTTAATTTCTGGGCCTAAACAACCAGGAAATGACATAGACGTATATTTGGAACCTTTAATCAAAGATTTGAAGATTTTGTGGGAGAACGGTGTGGAGGTTTATGATGGGTATAGGAAAGAAAGTTTCAACTTAAGGGCGATGTTGTTTGGAACAATTAACGATTTTCCAGCCTATGGAAATCTATCCGGGTATAGCATTAAAGGTGAAAAAGCGTGTCCTATCTGTGAAGATGGAACCGATACGATGTGATTGAAACTTTGTCAGAAGAATGTCTTTCTCGGTCATCGTAGATTCTTAAATTCTAAACATTAATATCGTGGATGGAGAAAAGCGTTCAACGGAGATACCGAACAACGTAGAGCTCCACCTGGATTGACAGGTGATCAAATATTTGAAAAGGTGAAAGATGTGAGTATTCAGTTTGGCAAGCCTTTTGCACATAAAGTTGTCACAGGTGGGTGGAAGAAGAGGTCGATTTTTTTTTAATTTCCATATTGGAAATCTTTGTACGTAAGACATTTTCTTGATGTTATGCATATTGAAAAAAAATGTATTTGACAGTGTTATTGGTACGTTACTCAATACAAAAGGGAAGTCTAAGGATGGCCTTAAAGCAAGGGAGGACATGGTAGATATGGGAATAAGAACTGAATTGGGACCCGTGAAAAAAGGAAGACGAACATATCTACCACCTGCTGTTTACACTCTATCCAGAAAGGAGAGAAAAATATTGTGTAAGTTCTTAAGTGAGGTTAAAGTTCCAGAAGGCTACTCATCAGATATTAGAAGACTTGTGTCTATGCAAGACCTCAAGTTAAAGAGTTTAAAGACGCATGATTGCCATGTTATAATGGAACATTTTCTACCGATAGGTATACGTTCTATTCTTCCAGAAAAAGTAAGAAGCGCAATAACTAAACTGTGTTTTTTCTTCAAGTCAATTTGCAGCAAGGTGATCGATCCTGAGATCTTACCAACATTGGAAAAAGAAATAGTTGTTACTTTGTGTGATCTTGAAATGTATTTCCCTCCCTCGTTTTTTGACATAATGGTTCGTCTCTCGTTCATCTTGTCAAAGAGACACAACTGTGCGGACCAGCTTATATGAGATGGATGTACCCTACTGAACGTTATATGAAAATATTAAAAGGGTATGTGAAAAACTGAAGTCGACCAGAGGGTTGTATTGCTGAACGATATATTGTTGAAGAAGCGGTTGAGTTTTGTACTGAATATTTGTCAAATGTTCAATCAACTGGACTCCCCAAATCTCATGTTGTTGAAAAAAAAGAAGGTAAGAAGCTAATTGGAAATAAAGTTGTGACAGTATCAATGGTCGAACGGGATCAAGTGCATTTGTATGTTCTGCACAATGAGCTTGAAGTTGAGCCGTATGTTGAAATGCACAAGGGTGTTCTTCGAGGTTTAAATCCGAATAGAAATGAGAATTGGATTGTACGAGAGCACAATCGAAGTTTCATATCATGGTTTAAGGAACATATTTATTCAAAGTATCGTTCAGATCCTGCTTCAGTAACAGAAAGATTGAGATGTTTAGCATACGGTCCAAGTTTAGTTGTGTTTTCTTATAGCGCATATGCAATTAATGGATACACATTTTATACCAAAGAACAGGATGACAAAAGTACTATGCAAAATAGTGGTGTCACCTTGATCGCTGAAGCAATGCATATATCAAGTGTGAAGGACTTAAACCCAAAATTTGCAAATCTGTCATATTTTGGGGTTATCGAGCGCATTTGGGTGTTTGATTACGAGAAGTTTCAGATTCCTATATTTGGTTGCAAGTGGGTTGAAAATAATAATGGCATACCAATGGATAAGTCAGGTTTTTTGCAAGTGGATCTTAATAGGGTGGGGTACAAAGATGAGCCTTTCATTCTAGCCTCTCAAGCTAAACAAGTGTTCCATGTCAATGATCTGACAAGTACAAAATGGTCTATAGTGCTATTATCTAACAAAGTAATTGATGAAAGCATTATAGATCAAAGTGATATTGGTGTTTACATTGAATCTTTAACCATAACTGATCAAAATGATAATGAATCATGTATTAGAGAAAGTTTGGACTGAGATAAAGGTACATATATGGTTTTTGTTATTTGCTTTATCTTGACGATAATATGTGTTTAAATTTATTTTACTAACACACTTTATGCGTATGTTTTTTTGTAGAGGTCTTTTAACATTGAAGATACCCGTAAAAAGTATATAATGGGTTTGGCTGGAAAAAGACACAGAGGATGGAGAACATTTTTAACAAACAAGTATCTTAAAGATGATGAAGGAAATTTTCTTGAAGAGGATCCGGAACGTCCAAAGAAATATGAGAACTTCATTACACCTGAAGAATGGGTTGGTTTTGTAGGCCAAAGAAGAGACGAGAATTTCAAGAAAGTGAGTGCCATCAATCGCGAGAGAGCGTCAAAACCCCATATCCATACAAAAAAGGGCGTTTGGGATATGCTCGCTTAGAGGAAAAAATTGTAAGTAAATATAAACTCTACGATCTTATTAATTCTCTCAATGTGTTATAATTGATGATCTTAAGACTTGTGTCAATGCGTAGTTAGAAGAGACGAAAAGTGACGCAACATCACTACCAGCACATTTGTTGTGGAAGGAAGCTCTTGTGAGCAAGGATCAAGTTGTTAATCCCGATCTTCAACATGTGTATGATGAATGTGTAAGTATAAGATTGTGTCTTTAATTAAATCAAATGTTTATTAATATTTAAATAATTTTTTATCTCCACTAATAATTTTCGATATGTAAATGAATTACAGGAGACCTTGTCGCAATCGGTATCCCCAGGTGAGGATCAGGATACCAGGAGTGTACTTAGTCGAGCACTAAATATTGCTGAGTATCTGGGTCGGGTGAGGGGTAAAGGTCATGGTGTGACTCCAACCTCTTTGTATAAGCATCCAAGGAGAAGAAATCCTAGCAATGCAGAAGTGATGCAAACATTGCAGGATTTACAAGCTCAAGTCCGTGAATTGCAGAAGGATAAAGAGAGATATATGGCGGAAAAGAGCAGTTCACAGTTGAAAGAAACTAGTAACAAAGCTAGTATCAATTGTCAGCATAAATTTCCCGAGGTAATTTTCAATATATATTCGTTATTATTATAGAATATTTTTAGTCACTTCTAACGGTTATTATTGGTTTAGGACATTTCATCTTGCCAACTATACCTATCGTCGCCGACTTATCGACTAGTTGGCAAGGGAAAAGTCCATAACACTTTGGGAGATTTACTTCACCATAGACCGCTTCCGGATGGACACATGAAAGTATCGGTTGATATTGCTTTAGATATGGATGCGTTGCTGCCGTCGGTACCTGACATTGTTGCTGAGACCACATTGCTGCGAGATGCAATAGGATCTTTTGTTGCATGGCCATCGGACCTCATTTTCATAGATGATCAGGTATGTTGAAAACCATTATGAATCTTTAAGTCTTCAACTGTCAGTTCTGACCTCAGTTATTTCCACGGTAATTATAGACTCCTACAAAACCCGCATCTAAGGGTAAAGGGATTTTGCGCCACGACGAGTCTGATGTATCACAAAAAGAGGTACGTTTAAAGTGTTAATTATATGATCCGAATTAAAAACTGCATAACTTTATAATTTAATTGAGTCTATATGATTTTTAGGTACCTTTTCAAGGGTCACAACAAGTGAGCCAGAAAATCGTTGGCGTACCACCCAAGAAAAGGGTTCCTACTAGATTTTTCCCTCGATACCGGCAGTGTCTTGAAACAATAGTGGGAACAACAGATTTGATGGATGGTGGTATTCGTCAAATGGATATGGATCAAGGTATCTTTGGTTTTCCTTGCACCGAAATAATTGGACATGAGGACATGGAAGAGATTTTCCGTCATAAAGAATTAGGCGTCAGTATTATGCACGCATACATCCGGTAACCCCGTCTTTATATTATGTAATTAGCTGAATTTTTTTTTAAACATTTCAATGAATATAGTCTAATATTAATTATGTTTTTATTTAAGGTTGTTATATGACAAATTGATGCGCGGGAATCAATTATCAAACATATTCCATTTCGTGTCTTCCTCCCGTGTCAGCGGAGCGACAATTGGTAGGGAACCGGATTCAGTAAGAGAGCACTTAGTCGAAAGATTCATGGCAACTGGAAGTATAGAAAGCTTATATCTTTGGGCTTATAATACTATTCCTACAGGGTTAGATTTTCATTCTAAGTTCATTTTAATATTTGTAATTTTTGCGTAGAAAATTTTCTTCTAAACTGTTGTTTTAATTTATAGACGTCACTGGTTGTTGGTTGCTATCGATCCTATAAAAGAAGTGGTCTATTATCTGAATTCGGTTGACGATGATTGGAAAAATTATCTGGATATGAAGTTAATGATTGATACGTAAGTGAGATTATTCTAAATATTTGGTGTATTTATATATTTAATTATTTCTGTGACATTATTCTAAATATATATTTTTATTTTGTTAGAGCGATACAAGTATTCCGGTGTCAAAGAGAAGCTCGGGTACGAAGGTCTAAATCAAACAACATTAATTGGATCAAAGTGAAGGTATATTAATTTCCACTATTTTGCTTATAATATTTATGCTATTTGATAAAATAATACAACTATATATTCTTATTTGTTTTTCTATGTAGTGTCCTCAACAACAAAACGGTATAGATTGCTGATACTTCGTTATGCGGTTTATCAAATAAATCTTTCAACTGAATCAAATAGAGATTCCAGTCACGGTATGGATTTATAACTTAGGATTTGTTTTATTATTTCTCGGATATTTCATATAATTTTTTACTTTTAACTAGTTGAAGTACAGATAGTTCCTAGATCTCGATGAAGATGTTTCCCTCAGTCGAAGTACTGACCGGTTCTTAAATCTCAACTGAATTATCCTCGGTTGAATTACAGATAAGGTTCTAAATCTCGGCAATTTTCCTCCGTCGAAGTGTGGACGAGTTCTTAAATATCAACAGAATTATCCTCCGTTGAAGTACAGACAGTTCCTAGATCTCGATGAAGATGTTTCCCTCATTCGAATTACTGACCGATTCTTAAATCTCAATTGAATTAGTCTCGGTTGAATTATATATAAGGTTCTAAATTTCGACAATATTCCTCCGTCGAAGTGTGGACGAGTTCTTAAATCTCAACAGAATTATCCTCCGTTGAAGTACAGACAGTTCCTAGATCTCGATGAAGATCTTTCCCTCAGTCGAAGTACTGACCGGTTCTTAAATCTCAACTGAATTATCCTCGATTGAATTACATATAAGGTTCTAAATCTCGGCAATTTTCCTCAGTCGAAATGTGGACGAGTTCTTAAATCTCAACAGAATTATCCTCCGTTGAAGTATAGACAGTTCCTAGATCTCGATGAAGATGTTTCCCTCAGTCGAAGTACTGACCGGTTCTTAAATCTCAACTGAATTATTCTTGGTTGAATTACGGATAAGGTTCTAAATCTCGGCAATTCTCCTCCGTCGAAGTGTGGACGAGTTCTTAAATATCAACAAAATTATCCTCCGTTGAAGTACAGACAGTTCCTAGATCTCGATGAAGATGTTTCCCTCAGTCGAAGTTCTGACCGGTTCTTAAATCTCAACTGAATTATCCTCGGTTGAATTACAGATAAGGTTCTAAATCTCGGCAATTTTCCTCCGTCAAAGTGTGGACGAGTTCTTAAATCTCAATAGAATTATCCTCCGTTGAAGTACAAACAGTTCCTAGATCTCGATGAAGATGTTTCCCTCAGTCGAAATACTGACTGGTTCTTAAATCTCAACTGAATTATTCTAAGTTGAATTACAGATAAGGTTCTAAATCTCGGAAATTCTCCTCCGTCGAAGTGTGGACGAGTTCTTAAATCTCAACAGAATTATCCTCCGTTGAAGTACAGACAGTTCCTAGATCTCGATGAAGATGTTTCCCTCAGTCGAAGTACTGACCGGTTCTTAAATCTCAACTGAATTATCCTCGGTTGAATTACAGATAAGGTTCTAAATCTCGGCAATTTTCCTCCGTCGAAGTGTGGACGAGTTCTTAAATATCAACAGAATTATCCTCCGTTGAAGTACAGACAGTTCCTAGATCTCGATGAAGATGTTTCCCTCATTCGAAGTACTAACCGGTTCTTAAATCTCAATTGAATTAGTCTCGGTTGAACTATAGATAAGGTTCTAAATCTCGGCAATTTGCCTCCGTCGAAGTGTGGACGAGTTCTTAAATCTCAACAGAATTATCCTCCGTTGAAGTACAGACAGTTCCTAGATCTCGATGAAGATGTTTCCCTCAGTCGAAGTACTGACCGGTTCTTAAATCTCAACTGAATTATCATCGGTTGAATTACATATAAGTTTCTAAATCTCGACAATTTTCCTCCGTCGAAATGTGGACGAGTTCTTAAATCTCAACAGAATTATCCTCCGTTAAAGTATAGACAATTCCTAGATCTCGATGAAGATGTTTCCCTCAGTCGAAGTACTGACCGGTTCTTAAATCTCAACTGAATTATTCTTGGTTGAATTACATATAAGGTTCTAAATCTCGGCAATTCTCCTCCGTCAAAGTGTGGACGAGTTCTTAAATATCAACAGATATATCCTCCGTTGAATTACAGACAGTTCCTAGATCTCGATTAAGATGTTTCCCTCAGTCGATGTTCTGACCGGTTCTTAAATCTCAACTGAATTATCCTCAGTTGAATTATAGATAAGGTTCAAAATCTCGACAATTTTCCTCCATCGAAGTGTGGACGAGTTCTTAAATCTCAACAGAATTATCCTCCGTTGAAGTACAAACAGTTCCTAGATCTCGATGAAGATGTTTCCCTCAGTCGAAGTACTGACTGGTTCTTAAATCTCAACTGAATTATTCTTGGTTGAATTACATATAAGGTTCTAAACCTCAGCAATTTTCCTCCGTCGAAGTGTGGACGAGTTCTTAAATATCAACAGAATTATCCTCTGTTTAAGTATAGACAATTCCTAGATCTCGATGAATATGTTTCTCTCAGTCGAAGTACTGACCGGTTCTTAAATCTCAGCTGAATTATTCTCGGTTGAATTACAGATAAGGTTCTAAATCTCGGCAATTTTCCCCCGTCGAAGTGTGGACGAGTTCTTAAATCTCAACAGAATTATCCTCCGTTGAAGTACAGACAGTTCCTAGATCTCGATGAAGATGTTTCCCTCAGTCGAAGTACTGACCGGTTCTTAAATCTCAACTGAATTATCCTCGGTTGAATTACAGATAAGGTTCTAAATCTCGGTAATTTTCCTCCGTCGAAGTGTGGACGAGTTCTTAAATCTCAACAGAATTATCCTCTGTTGAAGTACAGACAGTTCCTAGATCTCGATGAAGATGTTTCCCTCAGTCGAAGTAATGACCGGTTCTTAAATCTCAACTGAATTAGTCTCGTTTGAACTACATATAAGGTTCTAAATCTCGGAAATTTTCCTCCTTCGAAGTGCGGATGAGTTCTTAAATATCAACAGAATCATCCTCTGTTGAAGTACAGACCGTTCCTAGATCTCGATGAAGATGTTTCCCTCAGTCGAAGTACTGACCGGTTCTTAAATCTCAACTGAATTTTCCTCGGTTGAATTACAGATAAGGTTCTAAATCTCGGCAATTTTGCTCCGTCAAAGTGTGGACGAGTTCTTAAATATCAACAGAATTATCCTATGTTGAAGTACAGAGAGTTCCTAGATCTCGATGAAGATGTTTACCTCAGTCGAAGTACTGACCGGTTCTTAAATCTCAACTGAATTATTCTCGGTTGAATTACATATAAGGTTCTAAATCTCGGCAATTTTCCTCCGTCGAAGTGTGGACGAGTTCTTAAATCTCAACAGAATTATCCTTCGTTGAAGTACAAACAGTTCCTAGATCTCGATGAAGATGTTTCCCTCAGTCGAAGTACTGACCGGTTCTTAAATCTCAACTGAATTATCCTCGGTTTAATTACATATAAGGTTCTAAATCTCAGTAATTCTCCTCCATCGAAGTGTGGACGAGTTCTTAAATCTCAACAGAATTATCCTCCGTTGAAGTACAGACATTTCCTAGATCTTAATGAAGATGTTTCCCTCAGTCGAAGTACTAACCGGTTCTTAAATCTCAACTGAATTATCCTCGGTTGAATTACATATAAGGTTCTAAATCTCAGAAATTTTCCTCCGTCGAAGTGTGGACGAGTTCTTAAATCTCAACAGAATTATCCTCTGTTGAAGTACAGACAGTTCCTAGATCTCGATGAAGATGTTTCCCTCAGTCGAAGTACTGACCGGTTCTTAAATCTCAACTGAATTATTCTTGGTTGAATTACATATAAGGTTCTAAATCTCGGCAATTCTGCTCCGTCAAAGTGTGGACGAGTTCTTAAATATCAACAGAATTATCCTCCATTGAAGTACATACAGTTCCTAGATCTCGATGAAGATGTTTCCCTCAGTCGAAGTTCTGACCGGTTCTTAAATCTCAACTGAATTATCCTCGGTTGAATTATAGATAAGGTTTTAAATCTCGGCAATTTTCTTCCGTCGAAGTGTGGACGAGTTCTTAAATCTCAACAGAATTATCCTCCGTTGAAGTACAGACAGTTCCTAGATCTCGATGAAGATGTTTCCCTCAGTCGAAGTACTGACCGGTTCTTAAATCTCAACTGAATTATTCTTGGTTGAATTACATATAAGGTTCTAAATCTCAGCAATTTTCCTCCGTCGAAATGTGGACGAGTTCTTAAATCTCAACAGAATTATCCTCCGTTGAAGTATAGACAGTTCCTAGATCTCAATGAAGAAGTTTCCCTCAGTCGAAGTACTGACCGGTTCTTAAATCTCAACTGAATTATCCTCGGTTGAATTACATATAAGGTTCTAAATCTCGGCAATTTTCCTCCGTCGAAGTGTGGACGAGTTCTCAAATCTCAACAGAATTATCCTTCGTTGAAGTATAGACAGTTCCTAGATCTCGATGAAGATGTTTCCCTCAGTCGAAGTACTGACCGGTTCTTAAATCTCGATTGAATTATTCTTGGTCGAATTACAGATAAGGTTCTAAATCTCGGCAATTCTCCTCCTTCGAAGTGTGGACGAGTTCTTAAATATCAACAGAATTATCCTCCGTTGAAGTACAGACAGTTCCTAGATCTCGATGAAGATGTTTCCCTCAGTCGAAGTTCTGACCGGTTCTTAAATCTTAACTGAATTATCCTCGGTTGAATTATAGATAAGGTTCTAAATCTCGACAATTCTCCTCTGTCGAAGTGTGGACAAGTTCTTAAATCTCAACAGAATTATCCTCCGTTGAAGTACAGACAGTTCCTAGATCTCGATGAAGATGTTTCCCTCAGTCGAAGTACTGACCGGTTCTTAAATCTCAATTGAATTATCCTTGGTTGAATTACAGATAAGGTTCTAAATCTCGGTAATTCTCCTCCGTCGAAGTGTGGACAAGTTCTTAAATCTCAACAGAATTATCCTCCGTTGAAGTACAGACAGTTCCTAGATCTCAATGAAGATGTTTCCCTCAGTCGAAATACTGATCGGTTCTTAAAACTCAACTGAATTATCCTTGGTTGAATTACAGATAAGGTTTAATATCTCGGAAATTTACCTCCGTCGAAGTGTGGACGAGTTCTTAAATCTCAACAGAATTATCCTTTGTTGAAGTATAGACAGTTCCTAGATCTCGATGAAGATTTTTCCCTCAGTCGAAGTATCGACCGGTTCTTAAATCTCAACTGAATTATTCTTGGTTGAATAACATATAAGGTTCTAAATCTCGGCAATTTTCCTCCGTCGAAGTGTGGACGAGTTCTTAAATCTCAACAAAATTATCCTGCGTTGAAGTACATACAGTTCCTAGATCTTGATGAAGATGTTTCCCTCAGTCGAAGTACTGACCGGTTCTTAAATATCAACTGAATTATCCTTGGTTGAATTATATATAAGGTTCTAAATCTCGGCAATTTTCCTCCGTCGAAGTGTGGACGAGTTCTTAAATCTCAACAGAATTATCCTCCATTGAAGTACAAACAGTTCCTAGATCAAGATGAAGATGTTTCCCTCAGTCGAAGTACTGACCGGTTCTTAAATCTCAACTGAATTATTCTCGGTTAAATTAGAGATAAGGTTCTAAATCTCGGCAATTTTCCTCCGTCGAAGTGTGGACGAGTTCTTAAATCTCAACAAAATTACCCTCCGTTGAAGTACAGACAGTTCCTAGATCTCGATGAAGATGTTTCCCTCAGTCGAAGTACTGACCGGTTCTTAAATCTCAACTGAATTATTCTCGGTTGAATTACAGATAAGGTTCTAAATCTCGGCAATTCTCCTCCGTCGAAGTGTAGACAAGTTCTTAAATCTCAACAAAATTATCCTCCGTTGAAGTACAGACAGTTCCTAGATCTCGATGAAGATGTTTCCCTCAGTCGAAGTACTGACCGGTTCTTAAATCTCAACTGAATTATCCTCAGTTTAATTACAGATAAGGTTCTAAATCTCGGCAATTCTCCTCCGTCGAAGTGTGGACGAGTTCTTAAATATCAACAGAATTATCCTCCGTTGAAGTACAGACAGTTCCTAGATCTCGATGAAGATGTTTCCCTCAGTCGAAGTTCTGACCGGTTCTTAAATCTCAACTGAATTATCCTTGGTTGAATTATAGATAAGGTTCAAAATCTCGACAATTTTCCTCCATCGAAGTGTGGACGATTTCTTAAATCTCAACAGAATTATCCTCTGTTGAAGTACAGACAGTTCCTAGATCTCGATGAAGATGTTTCCCTCAGTCGAAGTACTGCCTGGTTCTTAAATCTCAACTGAATTATTCTTGGTTGAATTACATATAAGGTTCTAAATCTCAGCAATTTTCCTCCGTCGAAGTGTGGACGAGTTCTTAAATATCAACAGAATTATCCTCTGTTGAAGTATAGACAATTCCTAGATCTCGATGAAAATGTTTCCCTCAGTCGAAGTACTGACCGGTTCTTAAATCTCAACTGAATTATTCTCGGTTTAATTACAGATAAGGTTCTAAATCTCGGCAATTTTCCTCCGTCGAAGTGTGGACGAGTTTTTAAATCTCAACAGAATTATCCTCCGTTGAAGTACAGACAGTTCCTAGATCTCGATGAAGATGTTTCCCTCAGTCGAAGTACTAACCGGTTCTTAAATCTCAACTGAATTATCTTCGGTTGAATTACAGATAAGGTTCTAAATCTCGATAATTTTCCTCCGTCGAAGTGTGGACGAGTTCTTAAATCTCAACAGAATTATCCTCTGTTGAAGTACAGACAGTTCCTAGATCTCGATGAAGATGTTTCCCTCAGTCGAAGTAATGACCGGTTCTTAAATCTCAACTGAATTAGTCTCGTTTAAACTACAAATAAGGTTCTAAATCTCGGTAATTTTCCTCCTTCGAAGTGTGGATGAGTTCTTAAATATCAACAGAATCATCCTTTGTTGAAGTACAGACAGTTCCTAGATCTCGATGAAGATGTTTCCCTTAGTCGAAGTACTGACCGGTTCTTAAATCTAAACTGAATTTTCCTTGGTTTAATTACAAATAAGGTTCTAAATCTCGACAAGTTTCCTCCGTCGAAGTGTGGACGAGTTCTTAAATATCAACAGAATTATCCTATGTTGAAGTACAGACAGTTCCTAGATCTCGAAAAAGATGTTTACCTCAGTCGAAGTACTGACCGGTTCTTAAATCTAAACTGAATTATTCTCGGTTGAATTACATATAAGGTTATAAATCTCGGCAATTTTCCTCCAACGAAGTGTGGACGAGTTCTTAAATCTCAATAGAATTATCCTCCGTTGAAGTACAGACAGTTCCTAGATCTCGATGAAGATGTTTCCCTCAGTCGAAGTACTGACCGGTTCTTAAATCTCAACTGAATTATCCTCGGTTTAATTACAGATAAGGTTCTAAATCTCAGCAATTCTCCTCCGTCGAAGTGTGGACGAGTTCTTAAATATCAACAGAATTATCCTCAGTTGAAGTACATACAGTTCCTAGATCTCGATGAAGATGTTTCCCTCAGTCGAAGTTCTGACCGGTTCTTAAATCTCAACTGAATTATCCTCGGTGGAATTATATATAAGGTTTTAAATCTCGGAAATTTTCCTCCGTCGAAGTGTGGACGAGTTCTTAAATCTCAACAGAATTATCCTCCGTTGAAGTACAGACAGTTCCTAGATCTCGATGAAGATGTTTCCCTCAGTCGAAGTACTGACCGGTTCTTAAATCTCAACTTAATTATTCTTGGTTGAATTACATATAAGGTTCTAAAACTCGGCAATTTTCCTCCGTCGAAGTGTGGATGAGTTCTTAAATCTCAACAGAATTATCCTCCGTTGAAGTATAGACAGTTCCTAGATCTCAATGAAGATGTTTCCTTCAGTCGAAGTACTGACCGGTTCTTAAATCTCAACTGAATTATCCTTGGTTGAATTACATATAAGGTTCTAAATCTCGGCAATTTTCCTCTGTCGAAGTGTGGACGAGTTCTTTAATCTCAACAGAATTATCCTCCGTTGAAGTATAGACAGTTCCTAGATCTCGATGAAGATGTTTCCCTCAGTCGAAGTACTGACCGGTTCTTAAATCTCGATTGAATTATTCTTGGTTGAATTACAGATAAGGTTCTAAATCTCGGCAATTCTTCTCCACCGAAGTGTGGACGAGTTCTTAAATATCAACAGAATTATCCTCCGTTGAAGTACCGACAGTTCCTAGATCTCGATGAAGATGTTTCCCTCAGTCGAAGTTCTGACCGGTTCTTAAATCTCAACTGAATTATCCTCGGTTGAATTACATATAAGGTTCTAAATCTCGGAAATTTTCCTCCGTCGAAGTGTGGACGAGTTCTTAAATCTCAACAGAATTATCCTCTATTGAAGTACAGACAGTTCCTAGATCTCGATGAAGATGTTTCCCTTTGTCGAAGTACTGACTGGTTCTTAAATCTCAACTGAATTATTCTTGGTTGAATTACATATAAGGTTCTAAATCTCGGCAATTCTCCTCCGTCGAAGTGTGGACGAGTTCTTAAATATCAACAGAATTATCCTCAGTTGAAGTACATACAGTTCCTAGATCTCGATGAAGATGTTTCCCTCAGTCGAAGTTCTGACCGGTTCTTAAATCTCAACTGAATTATCCTCGGTTGAATTATATATAAGGTTTTAAATCTCGGCAATTTTCCTCCGTCGAAGTGTGGACGAGTTCTTAAATCTCAACAGAATTATCCTCCGTTGAAGTACAGACAGTTCCTAGATCTCGATGAAGATGTTTCCCTCAGTCGAAGTACTGACCGGTTCTTAAATCTCAACTTAATTATTCTTGGTTGAATTACATATAAGGTTCTAAAACTCGGCAATTTTCCTCCGTCGAAGTGTGGATGAGTTCTTAAATCTCAACAGAATTATCCTCCGTTGAAGTATAGACAGTTCCTAGATCTCAATGAAGATGTTTCCTTCAGTCGAAGTACTGACCGGTTCTTAAATCTCAACTGAATTATCCTTGGTTGAATTACATATAAGGTTCTAAATCTCGGCAATTTTCCTCCGTCGACGTGTGGATGAGTTCTTAAATCTCAACAGAATTATCCTCCGTTGAAGTATAGACAGTTCCTAGATCTCAATGAAGATGTTTCCTTCAGTCGAAGTACTGACCGGTTCTTAAATCTCAACTGAATTATCCTTGGTTGAATTACATATAAGGTTCTAAATCTCGGCAATTTTCCTCCGTCGAAGTGTGGACGAGTTCTTTAATCTCAACAGAATTATCCTCCGTTGAAGTATAGACAGTTCCTAGATCTCGATGAAGATGTTTCCCTCAGTCGAAGTACTGACCGGTTCTTAAATCTCGATTGAATTATTCTTGGTTGAATTACAGATAAGGTTCTAAATCTCGGCAATTCTCCTCCGCCGAAGTGTGGACGAGTTCTTAAATATCAACAGAATTATCCTCCGTTGAAGTACCGACAGTTCCTAGATCTCGATGAAGATGTTTCCCTCAGTCGAAGTTCTGACCGGTTCTTAAATCTCAACTGAATTATCCTCGGTTGAATTATAGATAAGGTTCTAAATCTCGACAATTCTCCTCTGTCGAAGTGTGGACAAGTTCTTAAATCTCAACAGAATTATCCTCCGTTGAAGTACAGACAGTTCCTAGATCTTGATGAAGATGTTTCCCTCAGTCGAAGTACTGACCGGTTCTTAAATCTCAACTGAATTATTCTCGGTTGAATTACAGATAAGGTTCTAAATCTCGGCAATTCTCCTCCGTCGAAGTGTAGACAAGTTCTTAAATCTCAACAAAATTATCATCCGTTGAAGTACAGACAGTTCCTAGATCTCGATGAAGATGTTTCCCTCAGTCGAAGTACTGACCGGTTCTTAAATCTCAACTGAATTATCCTCGGTTTAATTACAGATAAGGTTCTAAATCTCGGCAATTTTCCTCCGTCGAAGTGTGGACGAGTTCTTAAATATCAACAGAATTATCCTTCGTTGAAGTATAAACAGTTCCTAGATCTCTATGAAGATGTTTCCCTCAGTCGAAGTACTGACCGGTTCTTAAATCTCAACTGAATTATCCTCGGTTGAATTACAGATAAGGTTCTAAATCTCGGTAATTTTCCTCCGTCGAAGTGTGGACGAGTTCTTAAATCTAAACAGAATTATCCTCTGTTGAAGTATAGACAGTTCCTAGATCTCGATGAAGATGTTTCCCTCAGTCGAAGTACTGACCGGTTCTTAAATCTCAACTGAATTAGTCTCGGTTGAACTATAGATAAGAATCTAAATCTCGGCAATTTTCCTCCGTCGAAGTGTGGACGAGTTCTTAAATCTCAACAGAATTATCCTCCGTTGAAGTATAGACAGTTCCTAGATCTCGATAAAGATGTTTCCCTCAGTCGAAGTACTAACCGGTTCATAAATCTCAACTGAATTATCCTCGGTTGAATTACATATAAGGTTCTAAATCTCGGCAATTTTCCTCCGTCGAAATGTGGACGAGTTCTTAAATCTCAACAGAATTATCCTCCGTTGAAGTATAGACAATTCCTAGATCTCGATGAAGATGTTTCCCTCAGTCGAAGTACTGACCGGTTCTTAAATCTCAACTGAATTATTCTTGGTTGAATTACAGATAAGGTTCTAAATCTCGGCAATTCTCCTCCGTCGAAGTGTGGACGAGTTCTTAAATATCAACAGAAATATCCTCCGTTGAAGTACAGACAGTTCCTAGATCTCGATGAAGATGTTTCCCTCAGTCGAAGTTCTGACCGGTTCTTAAATCTCAACTGAATTATCCTTGGTTGAATTATAGATAAGGTTCAAAATCTCGACAATTTTCCTCCATTGAAGTGTGGACGATTTCTTAAATCTCAACAGAATTATCCTCTGTTGAAGTACAGACAGTTCCTAGATCTCGATGAAGATGTTTCCCTCAGTCGAAGTAATGCCTGGTTCTTAAATCTCAACTGAATTATTCTTGGTTGAATTACATATAAGGTTCTAAATCTCAGCAATTTTCCTCCGTCGAAGTGTGGACGAGTTCTTAAATATCAACAGAATTATCCTCTGTTGAAGTATAGACAATTCCTAGATCTCGATGAAAATGTTTCCCTCAGTCGAAATACTGACCGGTTCTTAAATCTCAACTGAATTATTCTCGGTTGAATTACAGATAAGGTTCTAAATCTCGGCAATTTTCCTCCGTCAAAGTGTGGACGAGTTTTTAAATCTCAACAGAATTATCCTCCGTTGAAGTACAGACAGTTCCTAGATCCCGATGAAGATGTTTCCCTCAGTCGAAGTACTAACCGGTTCTTAAATCTCAACTGAATTATCTTCGGTTGAATTACAGATAAGGTTCTAAATCTCGATAATTTTCCTCCGTCGAAGTGTGGACGAGTTCTTAAATCTCAACAGAATTATCCTCTGTTGAAGTACAGACAGTTCCTAGATCTCGATGAAGATGTTTCCCTCAGTCGAAGTAATGACCGGTTCTTAAATCTCAACTGAATTAGTCTCGTTTAAACTACAAATAAGGTTCTAAATCTCGGTAATTTTCCTCCTTCGAAGTGTGGATGAGTTCTTAAATATTAACAGAATCATCCTTTGTTGAAGTACAGACAGTTCCTAGATCTCGATGAAGATGTTTCCCTTAGTCGAAGTACTGACCGGTTCTTAAATCTAAACTGAATTTTCCTTGGTTTAATTACAAATAAGGTTCTAAATCTCGACAAGTTTCCTCCGTCGAAGTGTGGACGAGTTCTTAAATATCAACAGAATTATCCTATGTTGAAGTACAGACAGTTCCTAGATCTCGAAGAAGATGTTTACCTCAGTCGAAGTACTGAACGGTTCTTAAATCTAAACTGAATTATTCTCGGTTGAATTACATATAAGGTTCTAAATCTCGGCAATTTTCCTCCGTCGAAGTGTGGACGAGTTCTTAAATCTCAATAGAATTATCCTCCGTTGAAGTACAGACAGTTCCTAGATCTCGATGAAGATGTTTCCCTCAGTCGAAGTGCTGACCGGTTCTTAAATCTCAACTGAATTATCCTCGGTTGATTTACAGATAAGGTTCTAAATCTCAGTAATTCTCCTCCGTCGAAGTGTGGACGAGTTCTTAAATCTCAACAGAATTATCCTCCGTTGAAGTACAGACAGTTCCTAGATCTTAATGAAGATGTTTCCCTCAGTCGAAGTACTGACCGGTTCTTAAATCTCAACTGAATTATCCTCGGTTGAATTACATATAAGGTTCAAAATCTCGGAAATTTTCCTCCGTCGAAGTGTGGACGAGTTCTTAAATCTCAAAAGAATTATCCTCTGTTGAAGTACAGACAGTTCCTAGATCTCGATGAAGATGTTTCCCTCAGTCGAAGTACTGACTGGTTCTTAAATCTCAACTGAATTATTCTTGGTTGAATTACATATAAGGTTCTAAATCTCGGCAATTCTCCTCCGTCGAAGTGTGGACGAGTTCTTAAATATCAACAGAATTATCCTCAGTTGAAGTACATACAGTTCCTAGATCTCGATGAAGATGTTTCCCTCAGTCGAAGTTCTGACCGGTTCTTAAATCTCAACTGAATTATCCTCGGTTGAATTATATATAAGGTTTTAAATCTCGGAAATTTTCCTCCGTCGAAGTGTGGACGAGTTCTTAAATCTCAACAGAATTATCCTCCGTTGAAGTACAGACAGTTCCTAGATCTCGATGAAGATGTTTCCCTCAGTCGAAGTACTGACCGGTTCTTAAATCTCAACTTAATTATTCTTGGTTGAATTACATATAAGGTTCTAAAACTCGGCAATTTTCCTCCGTCGAAGTGTGGATGAGTTCTTAAATCTCAACAGAATTATCCTCCGTTGAAGTATAGACAGTTCCTAGATCTCAATGAAGATGTTTCCTTCAGTCGAAGTACTGACCGGTTCTTAAATCTCAACTGAATTATCCTTGGTTGAATTACATATAAGGTTCTAAATCTCGGCAATTTTCCTCCGTCGAAGTGTGGACGAGTTCTTTAATCTCAACAGAATTATCCTCCGTTGAAGTATAGACAGTTCCTAGATCTCAATGAAGATGTTTCCCTCAGTCGAAGTACTGACCGGTTCTTAAATCTCGATTTAATTATTCTTGGTTGAATTACAGATAAGGTTCTAAATCTCGGCAATTCTCCTCCACCGAAGTGTGGACGAGTTCTTAAATATCAACAAAATTATCCTCCGTTGAAGTACCGACAGTTCCTAGATCTCGATGAAGATGTTTCCCTCAGTCGAAGTTCTGACCGGTTCTTAAATCTCAACTGAATTATCCTCGGTTGAATTACATATAAGGTTCTAAATCTCGGAAATTTTCCTCCGTCGAAGTGTGGACGAGTTCTTAAATCTCAACAGAATTATCCTCTATTGAAGTACAGACAGTTCCTAGATCTCGATGAAGATGTTTCCCTTTGTTGAAGTACTGACTGGTTCTTAAATCTCAACTGAATTATTCTTGGTTGAATTACATATAAGGTTCTAAATCTCGGCAATTCTCCTCCGTCGAAGTGTGGACGAGTTCTTAAATATCAACAGAATTATCCTCAGTTGAAGTACATACAGTTCCTAGATCTCGATGAAGATGTTTCCCTCAGTCGAAGTTCTGACCGGTTCTTAAATCTCAACTGAATTATCCTCGGTTGAATTATATATAAGGTTTTAAATCTCGGCAATTTTCCTCCGTCGAAGTGTGGACGAGTTCTTAAATCTCAACAGAATTATCCTCCGTTGAAGTACAGACAGTTCCTAGATCTCGATGAAGATGTTTCCCTCAGTCGAAGTACTGACCGGTTCTTAAATCTCAACTTAATTATTCTTGGTTGAATTACATATAAGGTTCTAAAACTCGGCAATTTTCCTCCGTCGAAGTGTGGATGAGTTCTTAAATCTCAATAGAATTATCCTCCGTTGAAGTATAGACAGTTCCTAGATCTCAATGAAGATGTTTCCTTCAGTCGAAGTACTGACCGGTTCTTAAATCTCAACTGAATTATCCTTGGTTGAATTACATATAAGGTTCTAAATCTCGGCAATTTTCCCCCGTCGAAGTGTGGACGAGTTCTTTAATCTCAACAGAATTATCCTCCGTTGAAGTATAGACAGTTCCTAGATCTCGATGAAGATGTTTCCCTCAGTCGAAGTACTGACCGGTTCTTAAATCTCGATTGAATTATTCTTGTTTGAATTACAGATAAGGTTCTAAATCTCGGCAATTCTCCTCCGCCGAAGTGTGGACGAGTTCTTAAATATCAACAGAATTATCCTCCGTTGAAGTACCGACAGTTCCTAGATCTCGATGAAGATGTTTCCCTCAGTCGAAGTTCTGACCGGTTCTTAAATCTCAACTGAATTATCCTCGGTTGAATTATAGATAAGGTTCTAAATCTCGACAATTCTCCTCTGTCGAAGTGTGGACAAGTTCTTAAATCTCAACAGAATTATACTCCGTTGAAGTACAGACAGTTCCTAGATCTTGATGAAGATGTTTCCCTCAGTCGAAGTAATGACCGGTTCTTAAATCTCAACTGAATTAGTCTCGTTTAAACTACAAATAAGGTTCTAAATATCGGTAATTTTCCTCCTTCGAAGTGTGGATGAGTTCTTAAATATTAACAGAATCATCCTTTGTTGAAGTACAGACAGTTCCTAGATCTCGATGAAGATGTTTCCCTTAGTCGAAGTACTGACCGGTTCTTAAATCTAAACTGAATTTTCCTTGGTTTAATTACAAATAAGGTTCTAAATCTCGACAAGTTTCCTCCGTCGAAGTGTGGACGAGTTCTTAAATATCAACAGAATTATCCTATGTTGAAGTACAGACAGTTCCTAGATCTCGAAGAAGATGTTTACCTCAGCCGAAGTACTGACCGGTTCTTAAATCTCAACTTAATTATTCTTGGTTGAATTACATATAAGGTTCTAAAACTCGGCAATTTTCCTCCGTCGAAGTGTGGATGAGTTCTTAAATCTCAACAGAATTATCCTACGTTGAAGTATGGACAGTTCCTAGATCTCAATGAAGATGTTTCCTTCAGTCGAAGTACTGACCGGTTCTTAAATCTCAACTGAATTATCCTCGGTTGATTTACAGATAAGGTTCTAAATCTCAGTAATTCTCCTCCGTCGAAGTGTGGACGAGTTCTTAAATCTCAACAGAATTATCCTCCGTTGAAGTACAGACAGTTCCTAGATCTTAATGAAGATGTTTCCCTCAGTCGAAGTACTGACCCGGTTCTTAAATCTCAACTGAATTATCCTCGGTTGAATTACATATAAGGTTCTAAATCTCGGAAATTTTCCTCCGTCGAAGTGTGGACGAGTTCTTAAATCTCAACAGAATTATCCTCTGTTGAAGTACAGACAGTTCCTAGATCTCGATGAAGATGTTTCCCTCAGTCGAAGTACTGACTGGTTCTTAAATCTCAACTGAATTATTCTTGGTTGAATTACATATAAGGTTCTAAATCTCAGCAATTTTCCTCCGTCGAAGTGTGGACGAGTTCTTAAATATCAACAGAATTATCCTCTGTTGAAGTATAGACAATTCCTAGATCTCGATGAAAATGTTTCCCTCAGTCGAAGTACTGACCGGTTCTTAAATCTCAACTGAATTATTCTCGGTTGAATTACAGATAAGGTTCTAAATCTCGGCAATTTTCCTCCGTCAAAGTGTGGACGAGTTTTTAAATCTCAACAGAATTATCCTCCGTTGAAGTACAGACAGTTCCTAGATCCCGATGAAGATGTTTCCCTCAGTCGAAGTACTAACCGGTTCTTAAATCTCAACTGAATTATCTTCGGTTGAATTACAGATAAGGTTCTAAATCTCGATAATTTTCCTCCGTCGAAGTGTGGACGAGTTCTTAAATCTCAACAGAATTATCCTCTGTTGAAGTACAGACAGTTCCTAGATCTCGATGAAGATGTTTCCCTCAGTCGAAGTAATGACCGGTTCTTAAATCTCAACTGAATTAGTCTCGTTTAAACTACAAATAAGGTTCTAAATCTCGGTAATTTTCCTCCTTCGAAGTGTGGATGAGTTCTTAAATATTAACAGAATCATCCTTTGTTGAAGTACAGACAGTTCCTAGATCTCGATGAAGATGTTTCCCTTAGTCGAAGTACTGACCGGTTCTTAAATCTAAACTGAATTTTCCTTGGTTTAATTACAAATAAGGTTCTAAATCTCGACAAGTTTCCTCCGTCGAAGTGTGGACGAGTTCTTAAATATCAACAGAATTATCCTATGTTGAAGTACAGACAGTTCCTAGATCTCGAAGAAGATGTTTACCTCAGTCGAAGTACTGACCGGTTTTTAAATCTAAACTGAATTATTCTCGGTTGAATTACATATAAGGTTCTAAATCTCGGCAATTTTCCTCCGTCGAAGTGTGGACGAGTTCTTAAATCTCAATAGAATTAACCTCCGTTGAAGTACAGACAGTTCCTAGATCTCGATGAAGATGTTTCCCTCAGTCGAAGTGCTGACCGGTTCTTAAATCTCAACTGAATTATCCTCGGTTGATTTACAGATAAGGTTCTAAATCTCAGTAATTCTCCTCCGTCGAAGTGTGGACGAGTTCTTAAATCTCAACAGAATTATCCTCCGTTGAAGTACAGACAGTTCCTAGATCTTAATGAAGATGTTTCCCTCAGTCGAAGTACTGACCGGTTCTTAAATCTCAACTGAATTATCCTCGGTTGAATTACATATAAGGTTCAAAATCTCGGAAATTTTCCTCCGTCGAAGTGTGGACGAGTTCTTAAATCTCAAAAGAATTATCCTCTGTTGAAGTACAGACAGTTCCTAGATCTCGATGAAGATGTTTCCCTCAGTCGAAGTACTGACTGGTTCTTAAATCTCAACTGAATTATTCTTGGTTGAATTACATATAAGGTTCTAAATCTCGGCAATTCTCCTCCGTCGAAGTGTGGACGAGTTCTTAAATATCAACAAAATTATCCTCAGTTGAAGTACATACAGTTCCTAGATCTCGATGAAGATGTTTCCCTCAGTCGAAGTTCTGACCGGTTCTTAAATCTCAACTGAATTATCCTCGGTTGAATTATATATAAGGTTTTAAATCTCGGAAATTTTCCTCCGTCGAAGTGTGGACGAGTTCTTAAATCTCAACAGAATTATCCTCCGTTGAAGTACAGACAGTTCCTAGATCTCGATGAAGATGTTTCCCTCAGTCGAAGTACTGACCGGTTCTTAAATCTCAACTTAATTATTCTTGGTTGAATTACATATAAGGTTCTAAAACTCGGCAATTTTCCTCCGTCGAAGTGTGGATGAGTTCTTAAATCTCAACAGAATTATCCTCCGTTGAAGTATAGACAGTTCCTAGATCTCAATGAAGATGTTTCCTTCAGTCGAAGTACTGACCGGTTTTTAAATCTCAACTGAATTATCCTTGGTTGAATTACATATAAGGTTCTAAATCTCGGCAATTTTCCTCCGTCGAAGTGTGGACGAGTTCTTTAATCTCAACAGAATTATCCTCCGTTGAAGTATAGACAGTTCCTAGATCTCGATGAAGATGTTTCCCTCAGTCGAAGTACTGACCGGTTCTTAAATCTCGATTTAATTATTCTTGGTTGAATTACAGATAAGGTTCTAAATCTCGGCAATTCTCCTCCACCGAAGTGTGGACGAGTTCTTAAATATCAACAAAATTATCCTCCGTTGAAGTACCGACAGTTCCTAGATCTCGATGAAGATGTTTCCCTCAGTCGAAGTTCTGACCGGTTCTTAAATCTCAACTGAATTATCCTCGGTTGAATTACATATAAGGTTCTAAATCTCGGAAATTTTCCTCCGTCGAAGTGTGGACGAGTTCTTAAATCTCAACAGAATTATCCTCTATTGAAGTACAGACAGTTCCTAGATCTCGATGAAGATGTTTCCCTTTGTTGAAGTACTGACTGGTTCTTAAATCTAAACTGAATTATTCTTGGTTGAATTACATATAAGGTTCTAAATCTCGGCAATTCTCCTCCGTCGAAGTGTGGACGAGTTCTTAAATATCAACAGAATTATCCTCAGTTGAAGTACATACAGTTCCTAGATCTCGATGAAGATGTTTCCCTCAGTCGAAGTTCTGACCGGTTCTTAAATCTCAACTGAATTATCCTCGGTTGAATTATATATAAGGTTTTAAATCTCGGCAATTTTCCTCCGTCGAAGTGTGGACGAGTTCTTAAATCTCAACAGAATTATCCTCCGTTGAAGTACAGACAGTTCCTAGATCTCGATGAAGATGTTTCCCTCAGTCGACGTACTGACCGGTTCTTAAATCTCAACTTAATTATTCTTGGTTGAATTACATATAAGGTTCTAAAACTCGGCAATTTTCCTTCGTCGAAGTGTGGATGAGTTCTTAAATCTCAATAGAATTATCCTCCGTTGAAGTATAGACAGTTCCTAGATCTCAATGAAGATGTTTCCTTCAGTCGAAGTACTGACCGGTTCTTAAATCTCAACTGAATTATCCTTGGTTGAATTACATATAAGGTTCTAAATCTCGGCAATTTTCCCCCGTCGAAGTGTGGACGAGTTCTTTAATCTCAACAGAATTATCCTCCGTTGAAGTATAGACAGTTCCTAGATCTCGATGAAGATGTTTCCCTCAGTCGAAGTACTGACCGGTTCTTAAATCTCGATTGAATTATTCTTGTTTGAATTACAGATAAGGTTCTAAATCTCGGCAATTCTCCTCCGCCGAAGTGTGGACGAGTTCTTAAATATCAACAGAATTATCCTCTGTTGAAGTACCGACAGTTCCTAGATCTCGATGAAGATGTTTCCCTCAGTCGAAGTTCTGACCGGTTCTTAAATCTCAACTGAATTATCCTCGGTTGAATTATAGATAAGGTTCTAAATCTCGACAATTCTCCTCTGTCGAAGTGTGGACAAGTTCTTAAATCTCAACAGAATTATACTCCGTTGAAGTACAGACAGTTCCTAGATCTTGATGAAGATGTTTCCCTCAGTCGAAGTAATGACCGGTTCTTAAATCTCAACTGAATTAGTCTCGTTTAAACTACAAATAAGGTTCTAAATCTCGGTAATTTTCCTCCTTCGAAGTGTGGATGAGTTCTTAAATATTAACATAATCATCCTTTGTTGAAGTACAGACAGTTCCTAGATCTCGATGAAGACGTTTCCCTTAGTCGAAGTACTGACCGGTTCTTAAATCTAAACTGAATTTTCCTTGGTTTAATTACAAATAAGGTTCTAAATCTCGACAAGTTTCCTCCGTCGAAGTGTGGACGAGTTCTTAAATATCAACAGAATTATCCTATGTTGAAGTACAGACAGTTCCTAGATCTCGAAGAAGATGTTTACCTCAGCCGAAGTACTGACCGGTTCTTAAATCTCAACTTAATTATTCTTGGTTGAATTACATATAAGGTTCTAAAACTCGGCAATTTTCCTCCGTCGAAGTGTGGATGAGTTCTTAAATCTCAACAGAATTATCCTACGTTGAAGTATAGACAGTTCCTAGATCTCAATGAAGATGTTTCCTTCAGTCGAAGTACTGACCGGTTCTTAAATCTCAACTGAATTATCCTCGGTTGATTTACAGATAAGGTTCTAAATCTCAGTAATTCTCCTCCGTCGAAGTGTGGACGAGTTCTTAAATCTCAACAGAATTATCCTCCGTTGAAGTACAGACAGTTCCTAGATCTTAATGAAGATGTTTCCCTCAGTCGAAGTACTGACCCGGTTCTTAAATCTCAACTGAATTATCCTCGGTTGAATTACATATAAGGTTCTAAATCTCGGAAATTTTCCTCCGTCGAAGTGTGGACGAGTTCTTAAATCTCAACAGAATTATCCTCTGTTGAAGTACAGACAGTTCCTAGATCTCGATGAAGATGTTTCCCTCAGTCGAAGTACTGACTGGTTCTTAAATCTCAACTGAATTATTCTTGGTTGAATTACATATAAGGTTCTAAATCTCAGCAATTTTCCTCCGTCGAAGTGTGGACGAGTTCTTAAATATCAACAGAATTATCCTCTGTTGAAGTATAGACAATTCCTAGATCTCGATGAAAATGTTTCCCTCAGTCGAAGTACTGACCGGTTCTTAAATCTCAACTGAATTATTCTCGGTTGAATTACAGATAAGGTTCTAAATCTCGGCAATTTTCCTCCGTCAAAGTGTGGACGAGTTTTTAAATCTCAACAGAATTATCCTCCGTTGAAGTACAGACAGTTCCTAGATCCCGATGAAGATGTTTCCCTCAGTCGAAGTACTAACCGGTTCTTAAATCTCAACTGAATTATCTTCGGTTGAATTACAGATAAGGTTCTAAATCTCGATAATTTTCCTCCGTCGAAGTGTGGACGAGTTCTTAAATCTCAACAGAATTATCCTCTGTTGAAGTACAAACAGTTCCTAGATCTCGATGAAGTTGTTTCCCTCAGTCGAAGTAATGACCGGTTCTTAAATCTCAACTGAATTAGTCTCGTTTAAACTACAAATAAGGTTCTAAATCTCGGTAATTTTCCTCCTTCGAAGTGTGGATGAGTTCTTAAATATTAACAGAATCATCCTTTGTTGAAGTACAGACAGTTCCTAGATCTCGATGAAGATGTTTCCCTTAGTCGAAGTACTGACCGGTTCTTAAATCTAAACTGAATTTTCCTTGGTTTAATTACAAATAAGGTTCTAAATCTCGACAAGTTTCCTCCGTCGAAGTGTGGACGAGTTCTTAAATATCAACAGAATTATCCTATGTTGAAGTACAGACAGTTCCTAGATCTCGAAGAAGATGTTTACCTCAGTCGAAGTACTGACCGGTTCTTAAATCTAAACTGAATTATTCTCGGTTGAATTACATATAAGGTTCTAAATCTCGGCAATTTTCCTCCGTCGAAGTGTGGACGAGTTCTTAAATCTCAATAGAATTATCCTCCGTTGAAGTACAGACAGTTCCTAGATCTCGATGAAGATGTTTCCCTCAGTCGAAGTGCTGACCGGTTCTTAAATCTCAACTGAATTATCCTCGGTTGATTTACAGATAAGGTTCTAAATCTCAGTAATTCTCCTCCGTCGAAGTGTGGACGAGTTCTTAAATCTCAACAGAATTATCCTCCGTTGAAGTACAGACAGTTCCTAGATCTTAATGAAGATGTTTCCCTCAGTCGAAGTACTGACCGGTTCTTAAATCTCAACTGAATTATCCTCGGTTGAATTACATATAAGGTTCAAAATCTCGGAAATTTTCCTCCGTCGAAGTGTGGACGAGTTCTTAAATCTCAAAAGAATTATCCTCTGTTGAAGTACAGACAGTTCCTAGATCTCGATGAAGATGTTTCCCTCAGTCGAAGTACTGACTGGTTCTTAAATCTCAACTGAATTATTCTTGGTTGAATTACATATAAGGTTCTAAATCTCGGCAATTCTCCTCCGTCGAAGTGTGGACGAGTTCTTAAATATCAACAGAATTATCCTCAGTTGAAGTACATACAGTTCCTAGATCTCGATGAAGATGTTTCCCTCAGTCGAAGTTCTGACCGGTTCTTAAATCTCAACTGAATTATCCTCGGTTGAATTATATATAAGGTTTTAAATCTCGGAAATTTTCCTCCGTCGAAGTGTGGACGAGTTCTTAAATCTCAACAGAATTATCCTCCGTTGAAGTACATACAGTTCCTAGATCTCGATGAAGATGTTTCCCTCAGTCGAAGTACTGACCGGTTCTTAAATCTCAACTTAATTATTCTTGGTTGAATTACATATAAGGTTCTAAAACTCGGCAATTTTCCTCCGTCGAAGTGTGGATGAGTTCTTAAATCTCAACAGAATTATCCTCCGTTGAAGTATAGACAGTTCCTAGATCTCAATGAAGATGTTTCCTTCAGTCGAAGTACTGACCGGTTCTTAAATCTCAACTGAATTATCCTTGGTTGAATTACATATAAGGTTCTAAATCTCGGCAATTTTCCTCCGTCGAAGTGTGGACGAGTTCTTTAATCTCAACAGAATTATCCTCCGTTGAAGTATAGACAGTTCCTAGATCTCGATGAAGATGTTTCCCTCAGTCGAAGTACTGACCGGTTCTTAAATCTCGATTTAATTATTCTTGGTTGAATTACAGATAAGGTTCTAAATCTCGGCAATTCTCCTCCACCGAAGTGTGGACGAGTTCTTAAATATCAACAAAATTATCCTCCGTTGAAGTACCGACAGTTCCTAGATCTCGATGAAGATGTTTCCCTCAGTCGAAGTTCTGACCGGTTCTTAAATCTCAACTGAATTATCCTCGGTTGAATTACATATAAGGTTCTAAATCTCGGAAATTTTCCTCCGTCGAAGTGTGGACGAGTTCTTAAATCTCAACAGAATTATCCTCTATTGAAGTACAGACAGTTCCTAGATCTCGATGAAGATGTTTCCCTTTGTTGAAGTACTGACTGGTTCTTAAATCTCAACTGAATTATTCTTGGTTGAATTACATATAAGGTTCTAAATCTCGGCAATTCTCCTCCGTCGAAGTGTGGACGAGTTCTTAAATATCAACAGAATTATCCTCAGTTGAAGTACATACAGTTCCTAGATCTCGATGAAGATGTTTCCCTCAGTCGAAGTTCTGACCGGTTCTTAAATCTCAACTGAATTATCCTCGGTTGAATTATATATAAGGTTTTAAATCTCGGCAATTTTCCTCCGTCGAAGTGTGGACGAGTTCTTAAATCTCAACAGAATTATCCTCCGTTGAAGTACAGACAGTTCCTAGATCTCGATGAAGATGTTTCCCTCAGTCGAAGTACTGACCGGTTCTTAAATCTCAACTTAATTATTCTTGGTTGAATTACATATAAGGTTCTAAAACTCGGCAATTTTCCTCCGTCGAAGTGTGGATGAGTTCTTAAATCTCAATAGAATTATCCTCCGTTGAAGTATAGACAGTTCCTAGATCTCAATGAAGATGTTTCCTTCAGTCGAAGTACTGACCGGTTCTTAAATCTCAACTGAATTATCCTTGGTTGAATTACATATAAGGTTCTAAATCTCGGAAATTTTCCCCCGTCGAAGTGTGGACGAGTTCTTTAATCTCAACAGAATTATCCTCCGTTGAAGTATAGACAGTTCCTAGATCTCGATGAAGATGTTTCCCTCAGTCGAAGTACTGACCGGTTCTTAAATCTCGATTGAATTATTCTTGGTTGAATTACAGATAAGGTTCTAAATCTCGGCAATTCTCCTCCGCCGAAGTGTGGACGAGTTCTTAAATATCAACAGAATTATCCTCCGTTGAAGTACCGACAGTTCCTAGATCTCGATGAAGATGTTTCCCTCAGTCGAAGTTCTGACCGGTTCTTAAATCTCAACTGAATTATCCTCGGTTGAATTATAGATAAGGTTCTAAATCTCGACAATTCTCCTCTGCCGAAGTGTGGACAAGTTCTTAAATCTCAACAGAATTATACTCCGTTGAAGTACAGACAGTTCCTAGATCTTGATGAAGATGTTTCCCTCAGTCGAAGTAATGACCGGTTCTTAAATCTCAACTGAATTAGTCTCGTTTAAACTACAAATAAGGTTCTAAATCTCGGTAATTTTCCTCCTTCGAAGTGTGGATGAGTTCTTAAATATTAACAGAATCATCCTTTGTTGAAGTACAGACAGTTCCTAGATCTCGATGAAGATGTTTCCCTTAGTCGAAGTACTGACCGGTTCTTAAATCTAAACTGAATTTTCCTTGGTTTAATTACAAATAAGGTTCTAAATCTCGACAAGTTTCCTCCGTCGAAGTGTGGACGAGTTCTTAAATATCAACAGAATTATCCTATGTTGAAGTACAGACAGTTCCTAGATCTCGAAGAAGATGTTTACCTCAGCCGAAGTACTGACCGGTTCTTAAATCTCAACTTAATTATTCTTGGTTGAATTACATATAAGGTTCTAAAACTCGGCAATTTTCCTCCGTCGAAGTGTGGATGAGTTCTTAAATCTCAACAGAATTATCCTACGTTGAAGTATGGACAGTTCCTAGATCTCAATGAAGATGTTTCCTTCAGTCGAAGTACTGACCGGTTCTTAAATCTCAACTGAATTATCCTCGGTTGATTTACAGATAAGGTTCTAAATCTCAGTAATTCTCCTCCGTCGAAGTGTGGACGAGTTCTTAAATCTCAACAGAATTATCCTCCGTTGAAGTACAGACAGTTCCTAGATCTTAATGAAGATGTTTCCCTCAGTCGAAGTACTGACCCGGTTCTTAAATCTCAACTGAATTATCCTCGGTTGAATTACATATAAGGTTCTAAATCTCGGAAATTTTCCTCCGTCGAAGTGTGGACGAGTTCTTAAATCTCAACAGAATTATCCTCTGTTGAAGTACAGACAGTTCCTAGATCTCGATGAAGATGTTTCCCTCAGTCGAAGTACTGACTGGTTCTTAAATCTCAACTGAATTATTCTTGGTTGAATTACATATAAGGTTCTAAATCTCGGCAATTTTCCCCCGTCGAAGTGTGGACGAGTTCTTTAATCTCAACAGAATTATCCTCTGTTGAAGTATATACAGTTCCTAGATCTCGATGAAGATGTTTCCCTCAGTCGAAGTACTGACCGGTTCTTAAATCTCGATTGAATTATTCTTGGTTGAATTACAGATAAGGTTCTAAATCTCGGCAATTCTCCTCCGCCGAAGTGTGGACGAGTTCTTAAATTTTAACAGAATTATCCTCCGTTGAAGTACCGACAGTTCCTAGATCTCGATGAAGATGTTTCCCTCAGTCGAAGTTCTGACCGGTTCTTAAATCTCAACTGAATTATCCTCGGTTGAATTATAGATAAGGTTCTAAATCTCGACAATTCTCCTCTGTCGAAGTGTGGACAAGTTCTTAAATCTCAACAGAATTATCCTCCGTTGAAGTACAGACAGTTCCTAGATCTTGATGAAGATGTTTCCCTCAGTCGAAGTAATGACCGGTTCTTAAATCTCAACTGAATTAGTCTCCTTTAAACTACAAATAAGGTTCTAAATCTCGGTAATTTTCCTCCTTCGAAGTGTGGATGAGTTCTTAAATATTAACAGAATCATCCTTTGTTGAAGTACAGACAGTTCCTAGATCTCGATGAAGATGTTTCCCTTAGTCGAAGTACTGACCGGTTCTTAAATCTAAACTGAATTTTCCTTGGTTTAATTACAAATAAGGTTCTAAATCTCGACAAGTTTCCTCCGTCGAAGTGTGGACGAGTTCTTAAATATCAACAGAATTATCCTATGTTGAAGTACAGACAGTTCCTAGATCTCGAAGAAGATGTTTACCTCAGTCGAAGTACTGACCGGTTCTTAAATCTAAACTGAATTATTCTCGGTTGAATTACATATAAGGTTCTAAATCTCGGCAATTTTCCTCCATCGAAGTGTGGACGAGTTCTTAAATCTCAATAGAATTATCCTCCGTTGAAGTACAGACAGTTCCTAGATCTCGATGAAGATGTTTCCCTCAGTCGAAGTACTGACCGGTTCTTAAATCTCAACTGAATTATCCTCGGTTGATTTACAGATAAGGTTCTAAATCTCAGTAATTCTCCTCCGTCGAAGTGTGGACGAGTTCTTAAATCTCAACAAAATTATCCTCCGTTGAAGTACAGACAGTTCCTAGATCTTAATGAAGATGTTTCCCTCAGTCGAAGTACTGACCGGTTCTTAAATCTCAACTGAATTATCCTCGGTTGAATTACATATAAGGTTCTAAATCTCGGAAATTTTCCTCCGTTGAAGTGTGGACGAGTTCTTAAATCTCAACAGAATTATCCTCTGTTGAAGTACAGACAGTTCCTAGATCTCGATGAAGATGTTTCCCTCAGTCGAAGTACTGACTGGTTCTTAAATCTCAACTGAATTATTCTTGGTTGAATTACATATAAGGTTCTAAATCTCGGCAATTCTCCTCCGTCGAAGTGTGGACGAGTTCTTAAATATCAACAGAATTATCCTCAGTTGAAGTACATAAAGTTCCTAGATCTCGATGAAGATGTTTCCCTCAGTCGAAGTTCTGACCGGTTCTTAAATCTCAACTGAATTATCCTCGGTTGAATTATATATAAGGTTTTAAATCTCGGAAATTTTCCTCCGTCGAAGTGTGGACGAGTTCTTAAATCTCAACAGAATTATCCTCCGTTGAAGTACAGACAGTTCCTAGATCTCGATGAAGATGTTTCCCTCAGTCGAAGTACTGACCGGTTCTTAAATCTCAACTTAATTATTCTTGGTTGAATTACATATAAGGTTCTAAAACTCGGCAATTTTCCTCCGTCGAAGTGTGGATGAGTTCTTAAATCTCAACAGAATTATCCTCCGTTGAAGTATAGACAGTTCCTAGATCTCAATGAAGATGTTTCCTTCAGTCGAAGTACTGACCGGTTCTTAAATCTCAACTGAATTATCCCGAGTTGAATTACATATAAGGTTCTAAATCTCGGCAATTTTCCTCCGTCGAAGTGTGGACGAGTTCTTTAATCTCATCAGAATTATCCTCCGTTGAAGTATAGACAGTTCCTAGATCTCGATGAAGATGTTTCCCTCAGTCGAAGTACTGACCGGTTCTTAAATCTCGATTGAATTATTCTTGGTTGAATTACAGATAAGGTTCTAAATCTCGGCAATTCTCCTCCACCGAAGTGTGGACGAGTTCTTAAATATCAACAGAATTATCCTCCGTTGAAGTACCGACAGTTCCTAGATCTCGATGAAGATGTTTCCCTCAGTCGAAGTTCTGACCGGTTCTTAAATCTCAACTGAATTATCCTCGGTTGAATTACATATAAGGATCTAAATCTCGGAAATTTTCCTCCGTCGAAGTGTGGACGAGTTCTTAAATCTCAACAGAATTATCCTCTATTGAAGTACAGACAGTTCCTAGATCTCGATGAAGATGTTTCCCTTTGTTGAAGTACTGACTGGTTCTTAAATCTCAACTGAATTATACTTGGTTGAATTACATATAAGGTTCTAAATCTCGGCAATTCTCCTCCGTCGAAGTGTGGACGAGTTCTTAAATATCAACAGAATTATCCTCAGTTGAAGTACATACAGTTCCTAGATCTCGATGAAGATGTTTCCCTCAGTCGAAGTTCTGACCGGTTCTTAAATCTCAACTGAATTATCCTCGGTTGAATTATATATAAGGTTTTAAATCTCGGCAATTTTCCTCCGTCGAAGTGTGGACGAGTTCTTAAATCTCAACAGAATTATCCTCCGTTGAAGTACAGACAGTTCCTAGATCTCGATGAAGATGTTTCCCTCAGTCGAAGTACTGACCGGTTCTTAAATCTCAACTTAATTATTCTTGGTTGAATTACATATAAGGTTCTACAACTCGGCAATTTTCCTCCGTCAAAGTGTGGATGAGTTCTTAAATCTCAATAGAATTATCCTCCGTTGAAGTATAGACAGTTCCTAGATCTCAATGAAGATGTTTCCTTCAGTCGAAGTACTGACCGGTTCTTAAATCTCAACTGAATTATCCTCGGTTGATTTACAGATAAGGTTCTAAATCTCAGTAATTCTCCTCCGTCGAAGTGTGGACGAGTTCTTAAATCTCAACAGAATTATCCTCCGTTGAAGTACAGACAGTTCCTAGATCTTAATGAAGATGTTTCCCTCAGTCGAAGTACTGACCCGGTTCTTAAATCTCAACTGAATTATCCTCGGTTGAATTACATATAAGGTTCTAAATCTCGGAAATTTTCCTCCGTCGAAGTGTGGACGAGTTCTTAAATCTCAACAGAATTATCCTCTGTTGAAGTACAGACAGTTCCTAGATCTCGATGAAGATGTTTCCCTCAGTCGAAGTACTGACTGGTTCTTAAATCTCAACTGAATTATTCTTGGTTGAATTACATATAAGGTTCTAAATCTCGGCAATTTTCCCCCGTCGAAGTGTGGACGAGTTCTTTAATCTCAACAGAATTATCCTCCGTTGAAGTATAGACAGTTCCTAGATCTCGATGAAGATGTTTCCCTCAGTCGAAGTACTGACCGGTTCTTAAATCTCGATTGAATTATTCTTGGTTTAATTACAGATAAGGTTCTAAATCTCGGCAATTCTCCTCCGCCGAAGTGTGGACGAGTTCTTAAATATCAACAGAATTATCCTCCGTTGAAGTACCGACAGTTCCTAGATCTCGATGAAGATGTTTCCCTCAGTCGAAGTTCTGACCGGTTCTTAAATCTCAACTGAATTATCCTCGGTTGAATTATAGATAAGGTTCTAAATCTCGACAATTCTCCTCTGTCGAAGTGTGGACAAGTTCTTAAATCTCAACAGAATTATCCTCCGTTGAAGTACAGACAGTTCCTAGATCTTGATGAAGATGTTTCCCTCAGTCGAAGTAATGACCGGTTCTTAAATCTCAACTGAATTAGTCTCCTTTAAACTACAAATAAGGTTCTAAATCTCGGTAATTTTCCTCCTTCGAAGTGTGGATGAGTTCTTAAATATTAACAGAATCATCCTTTGTTGAAGTACAGACAGTTCCTAGATCTCGATGAAGATGTTTCCCTTAGTCGAAGTACTGACCGATTCTTAAATCTAAACTGAATTTTCCTTGGTTTAATTACAAATAAGGTTCTAAATCTCGACAAGTTTCCTCCGTCGAAGTGTGGACGAGTTCTTAAATATCAACAGAATTATCCTATGTTGAAGTACAGACAGTTCCTAGATCTCGAAGAAGATGTTTACCTCAGTCGAAGTACTGACCGGTTCTTAAATCTAAACTGAATTATTCTCGGTTGAATTACATATAAGGTTCTAAATCTCGGCAATTTTCCTCCGTCGAAGTGTGGACGAGTTCTTAAATCTCAATAGAATTATCCTCCGTTGAAGTACAGACAGTTCCTAGAACTCGATGAAGATGTTTCCCTCAGTCGAAGTACTGACCGGTTCTTAAATCTCAACTGAATTATCCTCGGTTGATTTACAGATAAGGTTCTAAATCTCAGTAATTCTCCTCCGTCGAAGTGTGGACGAGTTCTTAAATCTCAACAAAATTATCCTCCGTTGAAGTACAGACAGTTCCTAGATCTTAATGAAGATGTTTCCCTCAGTCGAAGTACTGACTGGTTCTTAAATCTCAACTGAATTATCCTCGGTTGAATTACATATAAGGTTCTAAATCTCGGAAATTTTCCTCCGTTGAAGTGTGGACGAGTTCTTAAATCTCAACAGAATTATCCTCTGTTGAAGTACAGACAGTTCCTAGATCTCGATGAAGATGTTTCCCTCAGTCGAAGTACTGACTGGTTCTTAAATCTCAACTGAATTATTCTTGGTTGAATTACATATAAGGTTCTAAATCTCGGCAATTCTCCTCCGTCGAAGTGTGGACGAGTTCTTAAATATCAACAGAATTATCCTCAGTTGAAGTACATACAGTTCCTAGATCTCGATGAAGATGTTTCCCTCAGTCGAAGTTCTGACCGGTTCTTAAATCTCAACTGAATTATCCTCGGTTGAATTATATATAAGGTTTTAAATCTCGGAAATTTTCCTCCGTCGAAGTGTGGACGAGTTCTTAAATCTCAACAGAATTATCCTCCGTTGAAGTACAGACAGTTCCTAGATCTCGATGAAGATGTTTCCCTCAGTCGAAGTACTGACCGGTTCTTAAATCTCAACTTAATTATTCTTGGTTGAATTACATATAAGGTTCTAAAACTCGGCAATTTTCCTCCGTCGAAGTGTGGATGAGTTCTTAAATCTCAACAGAATTATCCTCCGTTGAAGTATAGACAGTTCCTAGATCTCAATGAAGATGTTTCCTTCAGTCGAAGTACTGACCGGTTCTTAAATCTCAACTGAATTATCCTGAGTTGAATTACATATAAGGTTCTAAATCTCGGCAATTTTCCTCCGTCGAAGTGTGGACGAGTTCTTTAATCTCATCAGAATTATCCTCCGTTGAAGTATAGACAGTTCCTAGATCTCGATGAAGATGTTTCCCTCAGTCGAAGTACTGACCGGTTCTTAAATCTCGATTGAATTATTCTTGGTTGAATTACAGATAAGGTTCTAAATCTCGGCAATTCTCCTCCACCGAAGTGTGGACGAGTTCTTAAATATCAACAGAATTATCCTCCGTTGAAGTACCGACAGTTCCTAGATCTCGATGAAGATGTTTCCCTCAGTCGAAGTTCTGACCGGTTCTTAAATCTCAACTAAATTATCCTCGGTTGAATTACATATAAGGTTCTAAATCTCGGAAATTTTCCTCCGTCGAAGTGTGGACGAGTTCTTAAATCTCAACAGAATTATCCTCTATTGAAGTACAGACAGTTCCTAGATCTCGATGAAGATGTTTCCCTTTGTTGAAGTACTGACTGGTTCTTAAATCTCAACTGAATTATTCTTGGTTGAATTACATATAAGGTTCTAAATCTCGGCAATTCTCCTCCGTCGAAGTGTGGACGAGTTCTTAAATATCAACAGAATTATCCTCAATTGAAGTACATACAGTTCCTAGATCTCGATGAAGATGTTTCCCTCAGTCGAAGTTCTGACCGGTTCTTAAATCTCAACTGAATTATCCTCGGTTGAATTATATATAAGGTTTTAAATCTCGGCAATTTTCCTCCGTCGAAGTGTGGACGAGTTCTTAAATCTCAACAGAATTATCCTCCGTTGAAGTACAGACAGTTCCTAGATCTCGATGAAGATGTTTCCCTCAGTCGAAGTACTGACCGGTTCTTAAATCTCAACTTAATTATTCTTGGTTGAATTACATATAAGGTTCTAAAACTCGGCAATTTTCCTCCGTCAAAGTGTGGATGAGTTCTTAAATCTCAATAGAATTATCCTCCGTTGAAGTATAGATAGTTCCTAGATCTCAATGAAGATGTTTCCTTCAGTCGAAGTACTGACCGGTTCTTAAATCTCAACTGAATTATCCTTGGTTGAATTACATATAAGGTTCTAAATCTCGGCAATTTTCCCCCGTCGAAGTGTGGACGAGTTCTTTAATCTCAACAGAATTATCCTCCGTTGAAGTATAGACAGTTCCTAGATCTCGATGAAGATGTTTCCCTCAGTCGAAGTACTGACCGGTTCTTAAATCTCGATTGAATTATTCTTGGTTGAATTACAGATAAGGTTCTAAATCTCGGCAATTCTCCTCCGCCGAAGTGTGGACGAGTTCTTAAATATCAACAGAATTATCCTCCATTGAAGTATAGACTGTTCCTAGATCTCGATGAAGATGTTTCCCTCAGTCGAAGTACTGACCGGTTCTTAAATCTCAACTGAATTATCCTCGGTTGAATTACATATAAGGTTCTAAATCTCGGCAATTTTCCTCCGTCGAAATGTGGACGAGTTCTTAAATCTCAACAGAATTATCCTCCGTTGAAGTATAGACAATTCCTAGATCTCGATGAAGATGTTTCCCTCAGTCGAAGTACTGACCGGTTCTTAAATCTCAACTGAATTATTCTTGGTTGAATTACAGATAAGGTTCTAAATCTCGGCAATTCTCCTCCGTCGAAGTGTGGACGAGTTCTTAAATATCAACAGAATTATCCTCCGTTGAAGTAAAGACAGTTCCTAGATCTCGATGAAGATGTTTCCCTCAGTCGAAGTTCTGACTGGTTCTTAAATCTCAACTGAATTATCCTTGGTTGAATTATAGATAAGGTTCAAAATCTCGACAATTTTCCTCCATCGAAGTGTGGACGATTTCTTAAATCTCAACAGAATTATCCTCTGTTGAAGTACAGACAGTTCCTAGATCTCGATGAAGATGTTTCCCTCAGTCGAAGTACTGCCTGGTTCTTAAATCTCAACTGAATTATTCTTGGTTGAATTACATATAAGGTTCTAAATCTCACCAATTTTCCTCCGTCGAAGTGTGGACGAGTTCTTAAATATCAACAGAATTATCCTCTGTTGAAGTATAGACAATTCCTAGATCTCGATGAAAATGTTTCCCTCAGTCGAAGTACTGACCGGTTCTTAAATCTCAACTGAATTATTCTCGGTTGAATTACAGATAAGGTTCTAAATCTCGGCAATTTTCCTCCGTCAAAGTGTGGACGAGTTTTTAAATCTCAACAGAATTATCCTCCGTTGAAGTACAAACAGTTCCTAGATCTCGATGAAGATGTTTCCCTCAGTCGAAGTACTAACCGGTTCTTAAATCTCAACTGAATTATCTTCGGTTGAATTACAGATAAGGTTCTAAATCTCGATAATTTTCCTCCGTCGAAGTGTGGACGAGTTCTTAAATCTCAACAGAATTATCCTCTGTTGAAGTACAGACAGTTCCTAGATCTCGATGAAGATGTTTCCCTCAGTCGAAGTAATGACCGGTTCTTAAATCTCAACTGAATTAGTCTCGTTTAAACTACAAATAAGGTTCTAAATCTCGGTAATTTTCCTCCTTCGAAGTGTGGATGAGTTCTTAAATATTAACAGAATCATCCTTTGTTGAAGTACAGACAGTTCCTAGATCTCGATGAAGATGTTTCCCTTAGTCGAAGTACTGACCGGTTCTTAAATCTAAACTGAATTTTCCTTGGTTTAATTACAAATAAGGTTCTAAATCTCGACAAGTTTCCTCCGTCGAAGTGTGGACGAGTTCTTAAATATCAACAGAATTATCCTATGTTGAAGTACAGACAGTTCCTAGATCTCGAAGAACATGTTTACCTCAGTCGAAGTACTGACCGGTTCTTAAATCTAAACTGAATTATTCTCGGTTGAATTACATATAAGGTTCTAAATCTCGACAATTTTCCTCCGTCGAAGTGTGGACGAGTTCTTAAATCTCAATAGAATTATCCTCCGTTGAAGTACAGACAGTTCCTAGATCTCGATGAAGATGTTTCCCTCAGTCGAAGTACTGACCGGTTCTTAAATCTCAACTGAATTATCCTCGGTTGATTTACAGATAAGGTTCTAAATCTCAGTAATTCTCCTCCGTCGAAGTGTGGACAAGTTCTTAAATCTCAACAGAATTATCCTCCGTTGAAGTACAGACAGTTCCTAGATCTTAATGAAGATGTTTCCCTCAGTCGAAGTACTGACCGGTTCTTAAATCTCAACTGAATTATCCTCGGTTGAATTACATATAAGGTTCTAAATCTCGGAAATTTTCCTCCGTCGATGTGTGGACGAGTTCTTAAATCTCAACAGAATTATCCTCTGTTGAAGTACAGACAGTTCCTAGATCTCGATGAAGATGTTTCCCTCAGTCGAAGTACTGACTGGTTCTTAAATCTCAACTGAATTATTCTTGGTTGAATTACATATAAGGTTCTAAATCTCGGCAATTCTCCTCCGTCGAAGTGTGGACGAGTTCTTAAATATAAACATAATTATCCTCAGTTGAAGTACATACAGTTCCTAGATCTCGATGAAGATGTTTCCCTCAGTCGAAGTTCTGACCGGTTCTTAAATCTCAACTGAATTATCCTCGGTTGAATTATATATAAGGTTTTAAATCTCGGAAATTTTCCTCCGTCGAAGTGTGGACGAGTTCTTAAATCTCAACAAAATTATCCTCCGTTGAAGTACAGACAGTTCCTAGATCTCGATGAAGATGTTTCCCTCAGTCGAAGTACTGACCGGTTCTTAAATCTCAACTTAATTATTCTTGGTTGAATTACATATAAGGTTCTAAAACTCGGCAATTTTCCTCCGTCGAAGTGTGGATGAGTTCTTAAATCTCAACAGAATTATCCTCCGTTGAAGTATAGACAGTTCCTAGATCTCAATGAAGATGTTTCCTTCCGTCGAAGTACTGACCGGTTCTTAAATCTCAACTGAATTATCCTTGGTTGAATTACATATAAGGTTCTAAATCTCGGAAATTTTCCTCCGTCGAAGTGTGGACGAGTTCTTTAATCTCAACAGAATTATCCTCCGTTGAAGTATAGATAGTTCCTAGATCTCGATGAAGATGTTTCCCTCAGTCGAAGTACTGACCGGTTCTTAAATCTCGATTGAATTATTCTTGGTTGAATTACAGATAAGGTTCTAAATCTCGGCAATTCTCCTCCACCAAAGTGTGGACGAGTTCTTAAATATCAACAGAATTATCCTCCGTTGAAGTACCGACAGTTCCTAGATCTCGATGAAGATGTTTCCCTCAGTCGAAGTTCTGACCGGTTCTTAAATCTCAACTGAATTATCCTCGGTTGAATTACATATAAGGTTCTAAATCTCGGAAATTTTCCTCCGTCGAAGTGTGGACGAGTTCTTAAATCTCAACAGAATTATCCTCTATTGAAGTACAGACAGTTCCTAGATCTCGATGAAGATGTTTCCCTTTGTTGAAGTACTGACTGGTTCTTAAATCTCAACTGAATTATTCTTGGTTGAATTACATATAAGGTTCTAAATCTCGGCAATTCTCCTCCGTCGAAGTGTGGACGAGTTCTTAAATATCAACAGAATTATCCTCAGTTGAAGTACATACAGTTCCTAGATCTCGATGAAGATGTTTCCCTCAGTCGAAGTTCTGACCGGTTCTTAAATCTCAACTGAATTATCCTCGGTTGAATTATATATAAGGTTTTAAATCTCGGCAATTTTCCTCCGTCGAAGTGTGGACGAGTTCTTAAATCTCAACAGAATTATCCTCCGTTGAAGTACAGACAGTTCCTAGATCTCGATGAAGATGTTTCCCTCAGTCGAAGTACTGACCGGTTCTTAAATCTCAACTTAATTATTCTTGGTTGAATTACATATAAGGTTCTAAAACTCGGCAATTTTCCTCCGTCGAAGTGTGGATGAGTTCTTAAATCTCAATAGAATTATCCTCCGTTGAAGTATAGACAGTTCCTAGATCTCAATGAAGATGTTTCCTTCAGTCGAAGTACTAACCGGTTCTTAAATCTCAACTGAATTATCCTTGGTTGAATTACATATAAGGTTCTAAATCTCGGCAATTTTCCCCCGTCGAAGTGTGGACGAGTTCTTTAATCTCAACAGAATTATCCTCCGTTGAAGTATAGACAGTTCCTAGATCTCGATGAAGATGTTTCCCTCAGTCGAAGTACTGACCGGTTCTTAAATCTCGATTGAATTATTCTTGGTTGAATTACAGATAAGGTTCTAAATCTCGGCAATTCTCCTCCGCCGAAGTGTGGACGAGTTCTTAAATATCAACAGAATTATCCTCCGTTGAAGTACCGACAGTTCCTAGATCTCGATGAAGATGTTTCCCTCAGTCGAAGTAATGACCGGTTCTTAAATCTCAACTGAATTATCCTCGGTTGAATTATAGATAAGGTTCTAAATCTCGACAATTCTCCTCTGTCGAAGTGTGGACAAGTACTTAAATCTCAACAGAATTATCCTCCGTTGAAGTACAGACAGTTCCTAGATCTTGATGAAGATGTTTCCCTCAGTCGAAGTACTCACCGGTTCTTAAATCTCAACTGAATTATTCTCGGTTGAATTACAGATAAGGTTCTAAATCTCGGCAATTCTCCTCCGTCGAAGTGTAGACAAGTTCTTAAATCTCAACAAAATTATCCTCCGTTGAAGTACAGACAGTTCCTAGATCTCGATGAAGATGTTTCCCTCAGTCGAAGTACTGACCGGTTCTTAAATCTCAACTGAATTATCCTCGGTTTAATTACAGATAAGGTTCTAAATCTCGGCAATTTTCCTCCGTCGAAGTGTGGACGAGTTCTTAAATATCAACAGAATTATCCTTCGTTGAAGTATAAACAGTTCCTAGATCTCTATGAAGATGTTTCCCTCAGTCGAAGTACTGACCGGTTCTTATATCTCAACTGAATTATCCTCGGTTGAATTACAGATAAGGTTCTAAATCTCGGTAATTTTCCTCCGTCGAAGTGTGGACGAGTTCTTAAATCTAAACAAAATTATCCTCTGTTGAAGTATAGACAGTTCCTAGATCTCGATGAAGATGTTTCCCTCAATCGAAGTACTGACCGGTTCTTAAATCTCAACTGAATTAGTCTCGGTTGAACTATAGATAAGAATCTAAATCTCGGCAATTTTCCTCCGTCGAAGTGTGGACGAGTTCTTAAATCTCAACAGAATTATCCTCCGTTGAAGTATAGACAGTTCCTAGATCTCGATGAAGATGTTTCCCTCAGTCGAAGTACTGACCGGTTCTTAAATCTCAACTGAATTATCCTTGGTTGAATTATAGATAAGGTTCAAAATCTCGACAATTTTCCTCCATCGAAGTGTGGACGATTTCTTAAATTTCAACAGAATTATCCTCTGTTGAAGTACAGACAGTTCCTAGATCTCGATGAAGATGTTTCCCTCAGTCGAAGTACTGCCTGGTTCTTAAATCTCAACTGAATTATTCTTTTTGAATTACATATAAGGTTCTAAATCTCAGCAATTTTCCTCCGTCGAAGTGTGGACGAGTTCTTAAATATCAACAGAATTATCCTCTGTTGAAGTATAGACAATTCCTAGATCTCGATGAAAATGTTTCCCTCAGTCGAAGTACTGACCGGTTCTTAAATCTCAACTGAATTATTCTCGGTTGAATTACAGATAAGGTTCTAAATCTCGGCAATTTTCCTCCGTCAAAGTGTGGACGAGTTTTGAAATCTCAACAGAATTATCCTCCGTTGAAGTACAGACAGTTCCTAGATCTCGATGAAGATGTTTCCCTCAGTCGAAGTACTAACCGGTTCTTAAATCTCAACTGAATTATCTTCGGTTGAATTACAGATAAGGTTCTAAATCTCGATAATTTTCCTCCGTCGAAGTGTGGACGAGTTCTTAAATCTCAACAGAATTATCCTCTGTTGAAGTACAGACAGTTCCTAGATCTCGATGAAGATGTTTCCCTCAGTCGAAGTAATGACCGGTTCTTAAATCTCAACTGAATTAGTCTCGTTTAAACTACAAATAAGGTTCTAAATCTCGGTAATTTTCCTCCTTCGAAGTGTGGATGAGTTCTTAAATATTAACAGAATCATCCTTTGTTGAAGTACAGACAGTTCCTAGATCTCGATGAAGATGTTTCCCTTAGTCGAAGTACTGACCGGTTCTTAAATCTAAACTGAATTTTCCTTGGTTTAATTACAAATAAGGTTCTAAATCTCGACAAGTTTCCTCCATCGAAGTGTGGACGAGTTCTTAAATATCAACAGAATTATCCTATGTTGAAGTATAGACAGTTCCTAGATCTCGACGAAGATGTTTACCTCAGTCGAAGTACTGACCGGTTCTTAAATCTAAACTGAATTATTCTCGGTTGAATTACATATAAGGTTCTAAATCTCGGCAATTTTCCTCCGTCGAAGTGTGGACGACTTCTTAAATCTCAATAGAATTATCCTCCGTTGAAGTACAGACAGTTCCTAGATCTCGATGAAGATGTTTCCCTCAGTCGAAGTACTGACCGGTTCTTAAATCTCAACTGAATTATCCTCGGTTGATTTACAGATAAGGTTCTAAATCTCAGTAATTCTCCTCCGTCGAAGTGTGGACGAGTTCTTAAATCTCAACAGAATTATCCTCCGTTGAAGTACAGACAGTTCCTAGATCTTAATGAAGATGTTTCCCTCAGTCGAAGTACTGACCGGTTCTTAAATCTCAACTGAATTATCCTCGGTTGAATTACATATAAGGTTCTAAATCTCGGAAATTTTCCTCCGTCGAAGTGTGGACGAGTTCTTAAATCTCAACAGAATTATCCTCTGTTGAAGTACAGACAGTTCCTAGATCTCGATGAAGATGTTTCCCTCAGTCGAAGTACTGACTGGTTCTTAAATCTCAACTGAATTATTCTTGGTTGAATTACATATAAGGTTCTAAATCTCGGCAATTCTCCTCCGTCGAAGTGTGGACGAGTTCTTAAATATAAACATAATTATCCTCAGTTGAAGTACATACAGTTCCTAGATCTCGATGAAGATGTTTCCCTCAGTCGAAGTTCTGACCGGTTCTTAAATCTCAACTAAATTATCCTCGGTTGAATTATATATAAGGTTTTAAATCTCGGAAATTTTCCTCCGTCGAAGTGTGGACGAGTTCTTAAATCTCAACAAAATTATCCTCCGTTGAAGTACAGACAGTTCCTAGATCTCGATGAAGATGTTTCCCTCAGTCGAAGTACTGACCGGTTCTTAAATCTCAACTTAATTATTCTTGGTTGAATTACATATAAGGTTCTAAAACTCGGCAATTTTCCTCCGTCGAAGTGTGGATGAGTTCTTAAATCTCAACAGAATTATCCTCCGTTGAAGTATAGACAGTTCCTAGATCTCAATGAAGATGTTTCCTTCAGTCGAAGTACTGACCGGTTCTTAAATCTCAACTGAATTATCCTTGGTTGAATTACATATAAGGTTCTAAATCTCGGCAATTTTCCTCCGTCGAAGTGTGGACGAGTTCTTTAATCTCAACAGAATTATCCTCCGTTGAAGTATAGACAGTTCCTAGATCTCGATGAAGATGTTTCCCTCAGTCGAAGTACTGACCGGTTCTTAAATCTCGATTGAATTATTCTTGGTTGAATTACAGATAAGGTTCTAAATCTCGGAAATTCTCCTCCACCGAATTGTGGACGAGTTCTTAAATATCAACAGAATTATCCTCCGTTGAAGTACCGACAGTTCCTAGATCTCGATGAAGATGTTTCCCTCAGTCGAAGTTCTGACCGGTTCTTAAATCTCAACTGAATTATCCTCGGTTGAATTACATATAAGGTTCTAAATCTCGGAAATATTCCTCCGTCGAAGTGTGGACGAGTTCTTAAATCTCAACAGAATTATCCTCTATTGAAGTACAGACAGTTCCTAGATCTCGATGAAGATGTTTCCCTTTGTTGAAGTACTGACTGGTTCTTAAATCTCAACTGAATTATTCTTGGTTGAATTACATATAAGGTTCTAAATCTCGGCAATTCTCCTCCGTCGAAGTGTGGACGAGTTCTTAAATATCAACAGAATTATCCTCAGTTGAAGTACATACAGTTCCTAGATCTCGATGAAGATGTTTCCCTCAGTCGAAGTTCTGACCGGTTCTTAAATCTCAACTGAATTATCCTCGGTTGAATTATATATAAGGTTTTAAATCTCGGCAATTTTCCTCCGTCGAAGTGTGGACGAGTTCTTAAATCTCAACAGAATTATCCTCCGTTGAAGTACAGACAGTTCCTAGATCTCGATGAAGATGTTTCCCTCAGTCGAAGTACTGACCGGTTCTTAAATCTCAACTTAATTATTCTTGGTTGAATTACATATAAGGTTCTAAAACTCGTCAATTTTCCTCCGTCGAAGTGTGGATGAGTTCTTAAATCTCAATAGAATTATCCTCCGTTGAAGTATAGACAGTTCCTAGATCTCAATGAAGATGTTTCCTTCAGTCGAAGTACTGACCGGTTCTTAAATCTCAACTGAATTATCCTTGGTTGAATTACATATAAGGTTCTAAATCTCGGCAATTTTCCCCCGTCGAAGTGTGGACGAGTTCTTTAATCTCAACAGAATTATCCTCCGTTGAAGTATAGACAGTTCCTAGATCTCGATGAAGATGTTTCCCTCAGTCGAAGTACTGACCGGTTCTTAAATCTCGATTGAATTATTCTTGGTTGAATTACAGATAAGGTTCTAAATCTCGGCAATTCTCCTCCGCCGAAGTGTGGACGAGTTCTTAAATATCAACAGAATTATCCTCCGTTGAAGTACCGACAGTTCCTAGATCTCGATGAAGATGTTTCCCTCAGTCGAAGTAATGACCGGTTCTTAAATCTCAACTGAATTATCCTCGGTTGAATTATAGATAAGGTTCTAAATCTCGACAATTCTCCTCTGTCGAAGTGTGGACAAGTTCTTAAATCTCAACAGAATTATCCTCCGTTGAAGTACAGACAGTTCCTAGATCTTGATGAAGATGTTTCCCTCAGTCGAAGTACTCACCGGTTCTTAAATCTCAACTGAATTATTCTCGGTTGAATTACAGATAAGGTTCTAAATCTCGGCAATTCTCCTCCGTCGAAGTGTAGACAAGTTCTTAAATCTCAACAAAATTATCCTCCGTTGAAGTACAGACAGTTCCTAGATCTCGATGAAGATGTTTCCCTCAGTCGAAGTACTGACCGGTTCTTAAATCTCAACTGAATTATCCTCGGTTTAATTACAGATAAGGTTCTAAATCTCGGCAATTTTCCTCCGTCAAAGTGTGGACGAGTTTTTAAATCTCAACAGAATTATCCTCCGTTGAAGTACAGACAGTTCCTAGATCTCGATGAAGATGTTTCCCTCAGTCGAAGTACTAACCGGTTCTTAAATCTCAACTGAATTATCTTCGGTTGAATTACAGATAAGGTTCTAAATCTCGATAATTTTCCTCCGTCGAAGTGTGGACGAGTTCTTAAATATCAACAGAATTATCCTTCGTTGAAGTATAAACAGTTCCTAGATCTCTATGAAGATGTTTCCCTCAGTCGAAGTACTGACCGGTTCTTAAATCTCAACTGAATTATCCTCGGTTGAATTACAGATAAGGTTCTAAATCTCGGTAATTTTCCTCCGTCGAAGTGTGGACGAGTTCTTAAATCTAAACAAAATTATCCTCTGTTGAAGTATAGACAGTTCATAGATCTCGATGAAGATGTTTCCCTCAGTCGAAGTACTGACCGGTTCTTAAATCTCAACTGAATTAGTCTCGGTTGAACTATAGATAAGAATATAAATCTCGGCAATTTTCCTCCGTCGAAGTGTGGACGAGTTCTTAAATCTCAACAGAATTATCCTCCGTTGAAGTATAGACAGTTCCTAGATCTCGATGAAGATGTTTCCCTCAGTCGAAGTACTGACCGGTTCTTAAATCTCAACTGAATTATCCTCGGTTGAATTACATATAAGGTTCTAAATCTCAGCAATTTTCCTCCGTCGAAATGTGGACGAGTTCTTAAATCTCAACAGAATTATCCTCCGTTGAAGTATAGACAATTCCTAGATCTCGATGAAGATGTTTCCCTCAGTCGAAGTACTGACCGGTTCTTAAATCTCAACTGAATTATTCTTGGTTGAATTACAGATAAGGTTCTAAATCTCGGCAATTCTCCTCCGTCGAAGTGTGGACGAGTTCTTAAATATCAACAGAATTATCCTCCGTTGAAGTACAGACAGTTCCTAGATCTCGATGAAGATGTTTCCCTCAGTCGAAGTTCTGACCGTTTCTTAAATCTCAACTGAATTATCCTTGGTTGAATTATAGATAAGGTTCAAAATCTCGACAATTTTCCTCCATCGAAGTGTGGACGATTTCTTAAATCTCAACAGAATTATCCTCTGTTGAAGTACAGACAGTTCCTAGATCTCGATGAAGATGTTTCCCTCAGTCGAAGTACTGCCTGGTTCTTAAATCTCAACTGAATTATTCTTGGTTGAATTACATATAAGGTTCTAAATCTCAGCAATTTTCCTCCGTCGAAGTGTGGACGAGTTCTTAAATATCAACAGAATTATCCTCTGTTGAAGTATAGACAATTCCTAGATCTCGATGAAAATGTTTCCCTCAGTCGAAGTACTGACCGGTTCTTAAATCTCAACTGAATTATTCTCGGTTGAATTACAGATAAGGTTCTAAATCTCGGCAATTTTCCTCCGTCAAAGTGTGGACGAGTTTTTAAATCTCAACAGAATTATCCTCCGTTGAAGTACAGACAGTTCCTAGATCTCGATGAAGATGTTTCCCTCAGTCGAAGTACTAACCGGTTCTTAAATCTCAACTGAATTATCTTCGGTTGAATTACAGATAAGGTTCTAAATCTCGATAATTTTCCTCCGTCGAAGTGTGGACGAGTTCTTAAATCTCAACAGAATTATCCTCTGTTGAAGTACAGACAGTTCCTAGATCTCGATGAAGATGTTTCCCTCAGTCGAAGTAATGACCGGTTCTTAAATCTCAACTGAATTAGTCTCGTTTAAACTACAAATAAGGTTCTAAATCTCGGTAATTTTCCTCCTTCGAAGTGTGGATGAGTTCTTAAATATTAACAGAATCATCCTTTGTTGAAGTACAGACAGTTCCTATATCTCGATGAAGATGTTTCCCTTAGTCGAAGTACTGACCGGTTCTTAAATCTAAACTGAATTTTCCTTGGTTTAATTACAAATAAGGTTCTAAATCTCGACAAGTTTCCTCCGTCGAAGTGTGGACGAGTTCTTAAATATCAACAGAATTATCCTATGTTGAAGTACAGACAGTTCCTAGATCTCGAAGAAGATGTTTACCTCAGTCGAAGTACTGACCGGTTCTTAAATCTAAACTGAATTATTATCGGTTGAATTACATATAAGGTTCTAAATCTCGGCAATTTTCCTCCGTCGAAGTGTGGACGAGTTCTTAAATCTCAATAGAATTATCCTCCGTTGAAGTACAGACAGTTCCTAGATCTCGATGAAGATGTTTCCCTCAGTCGAAGTACTGACCGGTTCTTAAATCTCAACTGAATTATCCTCGGTTGATTTACAGATAAGGTTCTAAATCTCAGTAATTCTCCTCCGTCGAAGTGTGGACGAGTTCTTAAATCTCCACAGAATTATCCTCCGTTGAAGTACAGACAGTTCCTAGATCTTAATGAAGATGTTTCCCTCAGTCGAAGTATTGACCGGTTCTTAAATCTCAACTTAATTATTCTTGGTTGAATTACATATAAGGTTCTAAATCTCGGAAATTTTCCTCCGTCGAAGTGTGGACGAGTTCTTAAATCTAAACAGAATTATCCTCTGTTGAAGTACAGACAGTTCCTAGATCTCGATGAAGATGTTTCCCTCAGTCGAAGTACTGACTGGTTCTTAAATCTCAACTGAATTATTCTTGGTTGAATTACATATAAGGTTCTAAATCTCGGCAATTCTCCTCCGTCGAAGTGTGGACGAGTTCTTAAATATCAACAGAATTATCCTCAGTTGAAGTACATACAGTTCCTAGATCTTGATGAAGATGTTTCCCTCAGTCGAAGTTCTGACCGGTTCTTAAATCTCAACTGAATTATCCTCGGTTGAATTATATATAAGGTTTTATATCTCGGAAATTTTCCTCCGTCGAAGTGTGGATGAGTTCTTAAATCTCAACAGAATTATCCTCCGTTGAAGTATAGACAGTTCCTAGATCTCAATGAAGATGTTTCCTTCAGTCGAAGTACTGACCGGTTCTTAAATCTCAACTGAATTATCCTTGGTTGAATTACATATAAGGTTCTAAATCTCGGCAATTTTCCTCCGTCGAAGTGTGGACGAGTTCTTTAATCTCAACAGAATTATCCTCCGTTGAAGTATAGACAGTTCCTAGATCTCGATGAAGATGTTTCCCTCAGTCGAAGTACTGACCGGTTCTTAAATCTCGATTGAATTATTCTTGGTTGAATTACAGATAAGGTTCTAAATCTCGGAAATTCTCCTCCACCGAAGTGTGGACGAGTTCTTAAATATCAACAGAATTATCCTCCGTTGAAGTACCGACAGTTCCTAGATCTCGATGAAGATGTTTCCCTCAGTCGAAGTTCTGACCGGTTCTTAAATCTCAACTGAATTATCCTCGGTTGAATTACATATAAGGTTCTAAATCTCGGAAATTTTCCTCCGTCGAAGTGTGGACGAGTTCTTAAATCTCAACAGAATTATCCTCTATTGAAGTACAGACAGTTCCTAGATCTCGATGAAGATGTTTCCCTTTGTTGAAGTACTGACTGGTTCTCAAATCTCAACTGAATTATTCTTGGTTGAATTACATATAAGGTTCTAAATCTCGGCAATTCTCCTCCGTCGAAGTGTGGACGAGTTCTTAAATATCAACAGAATTATCCTCAGTTGAAGTACATACAGTTCCTAGATCTCGATGAAGATGTTTCCCTCAGTCGAAGTTCTGACCGGTTCTTAAATCTCAACTGAATTATCCTCGGTTGAATTATATATAAGGTTTTAAATCTCGGCAATTTTCCTCCGTCGAAGTGTGGACGAGTTCTTAAATCTCAACAGAATTATCCTCCGTTGAAGTACAGACAGTTCCTAGATCTCGATGAAGATGTTTCCCTCAGTCGAAGTACTGACCGGTTCTTAAATCTCAACTTAACTATTCTTGGTTGAATTACATATAAGGTTCTAAAACTCGGCAATTTTCCTCCGTCGAAGTGTGGATGAGTTCTTAAATCTCAATAGAATTATCCTCCGTTGAAGTATAGACAGTTCCTAGATCTCAATGAAGATGTTTCCTTCAGTCGAAGTACTGACCGGTTCTTAAATCTCAACTGAATTATCCTTGGTTGAATTACATATAAGGTTCTAAATCTCGGCAATTTTCCCCCGTCGAAGTGTGGACGAGTTCTTTAATCTCAACAGAATTATCCTCCGTTGAAGTATAGACAGTTCCTAGATCTCGATGAAGATGTTTCCCTCAGTCGAAGTACTGACCGGTTCTTAAATCTCGATTGAATTATTCTTGGTTGAATTAAAGATAAGGTTCTAAATCTCGGCAATTCTCCTCCGCCGAAGTGTGGACGAGTTCTTAAATATCAACAGAATTATCCTCCGTTGAAGTACCGACAGTTCCTAGATCTCGATGAAGATGTTTCCCTCAGTCGAAGTAATGACCGGTTCTTAAATCTCAACTGAATTATCCTCGGTTGAATTATAGATAAGGTTCTAAATCTCGACAATTCTCCTCTGTCGAAGTGTGGACAAGTTCTTAAATCTCAACAGAATTATCCTCCGTTGAAGTACAGACAGTTCCTAGATCTTGATGAAGATGTTTCCCTCAGTCGAAGTACTCACCGGTTCTTAAATCTCAACTGAATTATTCTCGGTTGAATTACAGATAAGGTTCTAAATCTCGGCAATTCTCCTCCGTCGAAGTGTAGACAAGTTCTTAAATCTCAACAAAATTATCCTCCGTTGAAGTACAGACAGTTCCTAGATCTCGATGAAGATGTTTCCCTCAGTCGAAGTACTGACCGGTTCTTAAATCTCAACTGAATTATCCTCGGTTTAATTACAGATAAGGTTCTAAATCTCGGCAATTTTCCTCCGTCAAAGTGTGGACGAGTTTTTAAATCTCAACAGAATTATCCTCCGTTGAAGTACAGACAGTTCCTAGATCTCGATGAAGATGTTTCCCTCAGTCGAAGTACTAACCGGTTCTTAAATCTCAACTGAATTATCTTCGGTTGAATTACAGATAAGGTTCTAAATCTCGATAATTTTCATCCGTCGAAGTGTGGACGAGTTCTTAAATATCAACAGAATTATCCTTCGTTGAAGTATAAACAGTTCCTAGATCTCTATGAAGATGTTTCCCTCAGTCGAAGTACTGACCGGTTCTTAAATCTCAACTGAATTATCCTCGGTTGAATTACAGATAAGGTTCTAAATCTCCGTAATTTTCCTCCGTCGAAGTGTGGACGACTTCTTAAATCTAAACAAAATTATCCTCTGTTGAAGTATAGACAGTTCATAGATCTCGATGAAGATGTTTCCCTCAGTCGAAGTACTGACCGGTTCTTAAATCTCAACTGAATTAGTCTCGGTTGAACTATAGATAAGAATATAAATCTCGGCAATTTTCCTCCGTCGAAGTGTGGACGAGTTCTTAAATCTCAACAGAATTATCCTCCGTTGAAGTATAGACAGTTCCTAGATCTCGATGAAGATGTTTCCCTCAGTCGAAGTACTGACCGGTTCTTAAATCTCAACTGAATTATCCTCGGTTGAATTACATATAAGGTTCTAAATCTCAGCAATTTTCCTCCGTCGAAATGTGGACGAGTTCTTAAATCTCAACAGAATTATCCTCCGTTGAAGTATAGACAATTCCTAGATCTCGATGAAGATGTTTCCCTCAGTCGAAGTACTGACCAGTTCTTAAATCTCAACTGAATTATTCTTGGTTGAATTACAGATAAGGTTCTAAATCTCGGCAATTCTCCTCCGTCGAAGTGTGGACGAGTTCTTAAATATCAACAGAATTATCCTCCGTTGAAGTACAGACAGTTCCTAGATCTCGATGAAGATGTTTCCCTCAGTCGATGTTCTGACCGGTTCTTAAATCTCAACTGAATTATCCTTGGTTGAATTATAGATAAGGTTCAAAATCTCGACAATTTTCCTCCATCGAAGTGTGGACGATTTCTTAAATCTCAACAGAATTATCCTCTGTTGAAGTACAGACAGTTCCTAGATCTCGATGAAGATGTTTCCCTCAGTCGAAGTACTGCCTGGTTCTTAAATCTCAACTGAATTATTCTTGGTTGAATTACATATAAGGTTCTAAATCTCAGCAATTTTCCTCCGTCGAAGTGTGGACGAGTTCTTAAATATCAACAGAATTATCCTCTGTTGAAGTATAGACAATTCCTAGATCTCGATGAAAATGTTTCCCTCAGTCGAAGTACTGACCGGTTCTTAAATCTCAACTGAATTATTCTCGGTTGAATTACAGATAAGGTTCTAAATCTCGGCAATTTTCCTCCGTCAAAGTGTGGACGAGTTTTTAAATCTCAACAGAATTATCCTCCGTTGAAGTACAGACAGCTCCTAGATCTCGATGAAGATGTTTCCCTCAGTCGAAGTACTAACCGGTTCTTAAATCTCAACTGAATTATCTTCGGTTGAATTACAGATAAGGTTCTAAATCTCGATAATTTTCCTCCGTCGAAGTGTGGACGAGTTCTTAAATCTCAACAGAATTATCCTCTGTTGAAGTACAGACAGTTCCTAGATCTCGATGAAGATGTTTCCCTCAGTCGAAGTAATGACCGGTTCTTAAATCTCAACTGAATTAGTCTCGTTTAAACTACAAATAAGGTTCTAAATCTCGGTAATTTTCCTCCTTCGAAGTGTGGATGAGTTCTTAAATATTAACAGAATCATCCTTTGTTGAAGTACAGACAGTTCCTATATCTCGATGAAGATGTTTCCCTTAGTCGAAGTACTGACCGGTTCTTAAATCTAAACTAAATTTTCCTTGGTTTAATTACAAATAAGGTTCTAAATCACGACAAGTTTCCTCCGTCGAAGTGTGGACGAGTTCTTAAATATCAACAGAATTATCCTATGTTGAAGTACAGACAGTTCCTAGATCTCGAAGAAGATGTTTACCTCAGTCGAAGTACTGACCGGTTCTTAAATCTAAACTGAATTATTATCGGTTGAATTACATATAAGGTTCTAAATCTCGGCAATTTTCCTCCGTCGAAGTGTGGACGAGTTCTTAAATCTCAATAGAATTATCCTCCGTTGAAGTACAGACAGTTCCTAGATCTCGATGAAGATGTTTCCCTCAGTCGAAGTACTGACCGATTCTTAAATCTCAACTGAATTATCCTCGGTTGATTTACAGATAAGGTTCTAAATCTCAGTAATTCTCCTCCGTCGAAGTGTGGACGAGTTCTTAAATCTCAACAGAATTATCCTCCGTTGAAGTACAGACAGTTCCTAGATCTTAATGAAGATGTTTCCCTCAGTCGAAGTATTGACCGGTTCTTAAATCTCAACTTAATTATTCTTGGTTGAATTACATATAAGGTTCTAAATCTCGGAAATTTTCCTCCGTCGAAGTGTGGACGAGTTCTTAAATCTCAACAGAATTATCCTCTGTTGAAGTACAGACAGTTCCTAGATCTCGATGAAGATGTTTCCCTCAGTCGAAGTACTGACTGGTTCTTAAATCTCAACTGAATTATTCTTGGTTGAATTACATATAAGGTTCTAAATCTCGGCAATTCTCCTCCGTCGAAGTGTGGACGAGTTCTTAAATATCAACAGAATTATCCTCAGTTGAAGTACATACAGTTCCTAGATCTTGATGAAGATGTTTCCCTCAGTCGAAGTTCTGACCGGTTCTTAAATCTCAACTGAATTATCCTCGGTTGAATTATATATAAGATTTTATATCTCGGAAATTTTCCTCCGTCGAAGTGTGGACGAGTTCTTAAATCTCAACAGAATTATCCTCCGTTGAAGTACAGACAGTTCCTAGATCTCGATGAAGATGTTTCCCTCAGTCGAAGTACTGACCGGTTCTTAAATCTCAACTTAATTATTCTTGGTTGAATTACATATAAGGTTCTAAAACTCGGCAATTTTCCTCCGTCGAAGTGTGGATGAGTTCTTAAATCTCAACAGAATTATCCTCCGTTGAAGTATAGACAGTTCCTAGATCTCAATGAAGATGTTTCCTTCAGTCGAAGTACTGACCGGTTCTTAAATCTCAACTGAATTATCCTTGGTTGAATTACATATAAGGTTCTAAATCTCGGAAATTTTCCTCCGTCGAAGTGTGGACGAGTTCTTTAATCTCAACAGAATTATCCTCCGTTGAAGTACGGACAGTTCCTAGTTCTCGATGAAGATGTTTCCCTTAGTCGAAGTTCTGACCGGTTCTTAAATCTCAACTGAATTATCCTCGGTTGAATTACATATAAGGTTCTAAATCTCGGAAATTTTCCTCCGTCGAAGTGTGGACGAGTTCTTAAATCTCAACAGAATTATCCTCTATTGAAGTACAGACAGTTCCTAGATCTCGATGAAGATGTTTCCCTTTGTTGAAGTACTGACTGGTTCTTAAATCTCAACTGAATTATTCTTGGTTGAATTACATATAAGGTTCTAAATCTCGGCAATTCTCCTCCGTCGAAGTGTGGACGAGTTCTTAAATATCAACAGAATTATCCTCAGTTGAAGTACATACAGTTCGTAGATCTCGATGAAGATGTTTCCCTCAGTCGAAGTTCTGACCGGTTCTTAAATCTCAACTGAATTATCCTTGGTTGAATTATATATAAGGTTTTAAATCTCGGCAATTTTCCTCCGTCGAAGTGTGGACGAGTTCTTAAATCTCAACAGAATTATCCTCCGTTGAAGTACAGACAGTTCCTAGATCTCGATGAAGATGTTTCCCTCAGTCGAAGTACTGACCGGTTCTTAAATCTCAACTTAATTATTCTTGGTTGAATTACATATAAGGTTCTAAAACTCGGCAATTTTCCTCCGTCGAAGTGTGGATGAGTTCTTAAATCTCAATAGAATTATCCTCCGTTGAAGTATAGACAGTTCCTAGATCTCAATGAAGATGTTTCCTTCAGTCGAAGTACTGACCGGTTCTTAAATCTCAACTGAATTATCCTTGGTTGAATTACATATAAGGTTCTAAATCTCGGCAATTTTCCCCCGTCGAAGTGTGGACGAGTTCTTTAATCTCAACAGAATTATCCTCCGTTGAAGTATAGACAGTTCCTAGATCTCGATGAAGATGTTTCCCTCAGTCGAAGTACTGACCGGTTCTTAAATCTCGATTGAATTATTCTTGGTTGAATTACAGATAAGGTTCTAAATCTCGGCAATTCTCCTCCGCCGAAGTGTGGACGAGTTCTTAAATATCAACAGAATTATCCTCCGTTGAAGTACCGACAGTTCCTAGATCTCGATGAAGATGTTTCCCTCAGTCGAAGTTCTGACCGGTTCTTAAATCTCAACTGAATTATCCTCGGTTGAATTATACATAAGGTTCTAAATCTTGACAATTCTCCTCTGTCGAAGTGTGGACAAGTTCTTAAATCTCAACAGAATTATCCTCCGTTGAAGTACAGACAGTTCCTAGATCTTGATGAAGATGTTTCCCTCAGTCGAAGTACTCACCGGTTCTTAAATCTCAACTGAATTATTCTCGGTTGAATTACAGATAAGGTTCTAAATCTCGGCAATTCTCCTCCGTCGAAGTGTAGACAAGTTCTTAAATCTCAACAAAATTATCCTCCGTTGAAGTACAGACAATTCCTAGATCTCGATGAAGATGTTTCCCTCAGTCGAAGTACTGACCGGTTCTTAATTCTCAACTGAATTATCCTCGGTTTAATTACAGATAAGGTTCTAAATCTCGGCAATTTTCCTCCGTCGAAGTGTGGACGAGTTCTTAAATATCAACAGAATTATCTTTCGTTGAAGTATAAACAGTTCCTAGATCTCTATGAAGATGTTTCCCTCAGTCGAAGTACTGACCGGTTCTTAAATCTCAACTGAATTATCCTCGGTTGAATTACAGATAAGGTTCTAAATATCGGTAATTTTCCTCCGTCGAAGTGTGGACGAGTTCTTAAATCTAAACAGAATTATCCTCTGTTGAAGTATAGACAGTTCCTAGATCTCGATGAAGATGTTTCCCTCAGTCGAAGTACTGACCGGTTCTTAAATCTCAACTGAATTAGTCTCGGTTGAACTATAGATAAGAATCTAAATCTCGGCAATTTTCCTCCGTCGAAGTGTGGACGAGTTCTTAAATCTCAACAGAATTATCCTCCGTTGAAGTATAGACAGTTCCTAGATCTCGATGAAGATGTTTCCCTCAGTCGAAGTACTGACCGGTTCTTAAATCTCGATTGAATTATTCTTGGTTGAATTACAGATAAGGTTCTAAATCTCGGCAATTCTCCTCCGCCGAAGTGTGGACGAGTTCTTAAATATCAACAGAATTATCCTCCGTTGAAGTACCGACAGTTCCTAGATCTCGATGAAGATGTTTCCCTCAGTCGAAGTTCTGACCGGTTCTTAAATCTCAACTGAATTATCCTCGGTTGAATTATAGATAAGGTTCTAAATCTCGACAATTCTCCTCTGTCGAAGTGTGGACAAGTTCTTAAATCTCAACAGAATTATCCTCCGTTGAAGTACAGACAGTTCCTAGATCTTGATGAAGATGTTTCCCTCAGTCGAAGTACTGACCGGTTCTTAAATCTCAACTGAATTATTCTCGGTTGAATTACAGATAAGGTTCTAAATCTCGGCAATTCTCCTCCGTCGAAGTGTAGACAAGTTCTTAAATCTCAACAAAATTATCCTCCGTTGAAGTACAGACAGTTCCTAGATCTCGATGAAGATGTTTCCCTCAGTCGAAGTACTGACCGGTTCTTAAATCTCAACTGAATTATCCTTGGTTGAATTACAGATAAGGTTTAATATCTCGGCAATTCTCCTCCGTCGAAGTGTGGACGAGTTCTTAAATATCAACAGAATTATCCTTTGTTGAAGTATAGACAGTTCCTAGATCTCGATGAAGATGTTTCCCTCAGTCGAAATACCGACCGGTTCTTAAATCTCAACTGAATTATTCTTGGTTGAATTATATATAAGGTTCTAAATCTCGGAAATTTTCCCTTGTCGAAGTGTGGACGAGATGACGGTGACGTGCAAAGACTGGCACGAGATGTTACCGTTTGCTCTCCATGGGTACCGCACCTCAACACGAACGTCAACAGGGGCAACAACCTATTCCTTGGTATATGGTATGGAGGTTGTCTTGCCCATCGAAGTTTAGATACCCTATCTTCGGATTATGAAGGATCCAGGTTTGAGCGAAGATGACTGTGATACGGTGGGAGAACTGACTTGAGGTTTGCGTTTGTATTCGCAAATGTTGCGGTTAGCAAGAGTCGCCACCGACTTTTTATTTTATCCTAAGGAACGGTTAAAAAGCACAGCAAAAACCTTTTGAGATGTTTTCTTGGGTTCGGGGAGTAGATTATAGAAAGGGAAGGTATTAGCACCCTTTCTATCCATGGTTATCCATGGGCTCTTAGTTACTTGCTTAGATCACTTGCCTTTTGTTTTCAATTGTTTTAAATGGTGCTTGAGTGTGTGGGTTTTTGAAAATGTTTTGAAAAGAGGCCAATGTGGTGGCAACCTTTGCAATGATCCATGTGGGGATGTATACAAAGATGTATGTCTTTTGAAAAGGTTTTCATTTGTTTTTGAAAGATGTTTTGAAAGTGATGTGAGGTGTGTTTTTTAGAGAATAGGCAAGTGTTTTGTTTTGCAAGTTTGATTCAAGTAACTAAGAGGTTATCTACTCCTAAATTTCTCAAAAGATTATTGCTATACTTTAACCCTTTTAACAAGTTTGCACCACCATTGTATTTGGTGGGCAACCTTGTGTTAGGATGTGAAAGGGACAGGCGCGGGTCATCGTTTAGACCATAATTGTAACGACGTTAAATGTCTTTGGGCAATTTCTCTAAGGGACTTGATCATTTGTTTTGTTTGTTTTGAAAAGTTTTATCGAGGGACTATGATCATTCAAACTGTTTGCTTTGCCCAAAGATGTTCAACATACAATATGGCCCATTTATTTGAAGGCAACAAGTGGAATACCCTAGGGGGTGCAAGTGTGATTTGTGTGTCCATTTTCATGCTTGTTTGTCTTGTATTAGGTCAAACTATTTTTTATCGTTTTTTCGCATACAAACCCTAATTCTAGCATGTTATTATTTAGAAAGCAATAAAGTGCGAAATTAAAATTACTAAGCTATTACACAACCAATATGGGAAGGGGGGTACAAATGTTCAAATGGGGATATAGACAAGAATTTAAATCTAGATTATTACAACAATTGGATATTTTGCAATGCATAATTAAATATAAATTTAAACAAATATGTAAAATGTAAAAAGAGAATTTCTATGTGTATGAGAAAAATATTATTTATGTAAAAGGAAAAAGAAAATAAAAATGTATTTATTTTTGGTATTTTGGACTTAAGGTGAAAAAAACCCTAATTTTTATATAAAGTATTATTATTTAATTTAATTCTACTATTTATTTATTATGTACAAAAAATAAAATAAAATGAAGTATTTTGTAAAAAAAGTATTTTTGTATCAAATATTAATAAAAATGAAGAAAATCAAGTATTTTATATTTTTGTCTTAAATATATTAATAAACATGTATATATATATATATTAAACCCTAAATGAGTATTTATACAAAATAAATATTTAATTAATATTTTAATAAAATAAATAAAAGTATTTTTTTGTGTGAATATTTTCAGAAAGTAAAAATAAAAATAAAAATGTATTTACATTGTTTTCTATTTATTTTAATAATAGTGTATATATATATTTGTATATAAATAAAAGAAATAAACAAACAAATATGCCATAAATACAAAAAATGATGGAAAAAATATTTTAAAAATTTTAATGGCATGAGAAAAAATAAACAAAGTCAACCCAAAAAGAAAAAGTCAAAAATGTTGAAAAATAAACAAATGGGCTCAGGGGGGTGAGAAAATGGAAACATGGTGCAAAAAGAAGAAACCACACAGGCCCAGCCCATGTAGCTTCATCTTCAACCTCAGAACACTTTCTTGTTCAAAAACACGCGTTTTCTAACTTCTCATTCCTTGATCTTTTGCCAAATCTTCCAACATGAAACCTGTAGAGCTTGAAACCACGATTCTAGACATATAAAGAAGTCAAGCTAACTCTCAGAAATGAGAGAGAATTTCTTCTCTCCCAAATCCTGACCTAATTTTTTAACCATGTTCAGACATAAAATTCTCTAAGCACACGAAATATAAATGAAATCTAAACATATGAGCATGTTCAGGGCTATGATTGTGACATATTTTCTTCACAAACCTAAAGCTAACATTGCCTAACAAGAGAGATAGAACTCCATGAATGTACCTGTTCAGTTGGAATCGAGCTGGGCAATGGAGGATGTTTCAGAATGAAATGAGGACTTGTACAGCTTCCTTGAAGTGTAAGGAAGCTTTTCCAATTCCTACTTTGCCTTGAAACTTCCTGAATCGAGCTAATGAACTTCAACTGCAAAACAGAAAATTAAAAATGGTGAAGTGGCTTGGAGGTGTTACAGGTCTGATTTTAGGATATGGATAGCTTGTATATATTGTAGGGAAGGTAGAGGAAAAGGTTTCAACCAAAATGCTTGAAGGGATTGGGAGTTTGAACTCAAACTGCAGGGGCACCCCTGTTTGTGCAGTTTGAGGATGATTCTGAGATGGAGAGGGTTTGGAAGGCAAATGGCTCGAGCAAAAGCTTCAATGTAGTCTATGGAATGTGTTTGATAACTTCTCTCTTGTGTTTGTAAGCTGAGATGAGAGTTGTGATAAGTTATGGATGTTACTTCTATGTGAAGCAAGCAAATGTCAACTTGGTTTCTAGGCCAGTACAATGCCTCAATCTATGCTGCACCTTTGAGTCTTGATCAGTGGGATATGCCTATGCTTTTTTGCTTCAAAGATTTGCATTGTACTTCATAGATTTGCAAAGTTGCTATAAAGTTTCACTTTACAAGAATGGATATCATGCTTTTTCTAGTTTTGGCTTAACTTTGTGTGTATTATCCAAATGAGCAAAATAATGTTAGAACACAAAGGATAAGCATTGAATTATTGAGTGAGAATGGGATTAGAGGCCTGCAATGTAGCTTAAGCATGCTGAATTCAAATTTGCCAAGTTTATGAACATGCTTTGATGAAGAACAAAAGTGAATTTTTGCCAACTTGTGAAATTCGAATCTCTCAAGTTATGAGGTTGTTTGATGAGTTCTTGGACATTTTGGAAAGCTTGTGATGTGTACTACAATCCATCTTTGAAATGCAATTTGAAATTCCAAGTGGAAGGGTATGAAAAGTGGCCTTGAAGTAGGGTAGAAAACCTTGTCAAAATAGGTCAAATTTCACTAAGTTAAAAGATGGTTTAGTGCCCTTATTCAAAAAATCATAACTTGAGATACAAGCTTCAAATGAGAAAACTTTGTGAATCAAAGTTGTAGATTTTGCAACAAGCTACAACTTTCATGTTTTGACTTTTGTTTGAATCCAAATGGATCATGGTGAAAAGATGGGGCAAAGTTGGGAAAAAATTAGGGTTTTCCATAACTTAGAAAAATTCTAAGTTATGAAAAATTCCATTTTCAAACCCTAATTTGCATTTTGTGATTTCTTGGTGAACAAGTTTCATGATTTGGCATGTTTTGATGAAAAATGAATCTTGACTCTTGATTTTGACCAAAAAGTCAAAGTTTGACTTTTCAGTATACAGTCAAAATTGATCAATTGACTGAGAAATTCAACTGTCAATCTTGTGTATTTGGGATCTTTTGAGCTTGATGAACATGTCAAGATAATTCCATTGAGTCCTTGAGGCCATATGTGAGCTTGGTTTGCCATTGGCTAGGTCAAACAGTCAAAAATTGCCCTTGTGCAGTCAAAACCCTAAAAATGACCATTTTACCCTTTTGATGATCTGATCCAATTTCTTGTGGAATTGTGATCCAAACTTGATCAAATGGTTCATATGAGTTCATAATGTTGATGTGGATCAAATTTCATGAGGTTTGACTGTCAATTGGCCACAGTTGACTTTTTCCCCAATACAGCTGATTTCTAGGTCAACTGTCCAATTGACTGGGTAAAACTTGGAATCAAGACTTGAAACTTGGTATAGGTAAACTTGGGGGTCCAACATGAAGCATGAAAGTCATCTTAGGCACTTTAGGTCAAAACATCTTTAGGCAAATACAAACCCTAATTTGAGTCCACAGTGCAAGGAGAAGTTCTTGAGCAGAGGAAACCCTAATTGGATCTTGATCTTCAACAGTCTTGTGATGAGAAAATGTTGAGGAAATGGGAGGGCAAATTTTGGGGTACAACAGTTGCCCCTGTTCAATCTTCTTGGACCTGAAGAGTTAGATTGGCAAGTTTGCCTTTCGTGACTCGAGGGTAAAAGGAGATTGAACACTAGAGTGCCCGGAAATTTGCACTCGCATGCTGGAGTCTCAACAATGTGGTGTCGGGAATGGGCTTATAGATGCCATTTGGAGAGATGGTGGATAGGGAGATGGGCTTTGTAGATGCCATCTGGAAAAGTGACAGAGCTTTGTCGGGAATGGGCTTATAGATGCCATTCGGAAGTGTTGATCGCATAAGAGGTTCCTTAGCGAGAACTTGTGTGTTTAAGAAAGACAGATGTTTTCCTGGCTTGTTACAGGTGTTTGATCTTCAGTCTCCTTATGCAGATATGCCCTGGCCGGATACAGGTATCGAATCTTCAGTCGGTTGCTCACAGATGTGCCCTGGCTGGATACAGGAGTCGAATCTGGAAATAGTCGTCAATAGATATGCCCTGGCTGGATACAGGAGTCGAATCTTTGAACTCTGCAGACGTGCCCTGGCTAGATACAGGAATCGAGTCTGGAAATGTTGTAGTTTGATAGATGTGCCCTGGCTGGATACAGGAGTCGAATCTTTGAACTCTTCAGACGTGCCCTGGCTAGATACAGGAATCGAGTCTGGAATTGTGACAGTCGAAAGTAGTCTTTTTTGAGATTGTCTTTTTCCTGAAAAGGCAAAGACGTAAGCTGTATGCAATGTCATGATGTATGATATGCATGGTGTCATGATGTTCAACATTTGATATTGTATGTGTCTCATCATGTATGTAAGCAAGATGTATGAAAATGTGAAATGTTTATGAGTGTAATTTCATCTTAGGAAAATAAATCCTTGACGAATGACCGGGAAGCTGTTCCGCGGAAGAGATGCTTGACCAAAAGCTCTGATGAGAGGCCTGCTGAGGACTTTAACAATGGATTCTGCTGATGATAAACTCCGCTGGGGAAACCCCAAAGATAAACTCTGCTTGGGAAAACCAAAGGTAGATTTCGCTGGGGATTGACAGAACTTTTGCCGGGAACGGTCTTCCGTGGCTTTTAGCTGAGGATAACCCAGTTATAAGTCCTTGTGAGGAAATAACTCTAAATAAAACCTGGGCGTGACGTTCGTGCTTCGCCGGGGATAAGCTCGCAGAATCTTCTGGGGATGAGCTTTTAAGACCTGCCGGGGAATATTGTGCCTTTTTCAGGATCGACGGGGAATCGACTCCTGCTTGGGGAAAGTGCTGCTGAATCTTGCTTTACTCTGCGGGGAGTTAAGATGATTTGGCCATATTTTCAGTTGAACCTACCTTGGTGCCTTGGTGGACAAAGCAACTAGACCGCATTAAACAACTTCACATTGCCCCTGCCTCTGATGTCACTTGTAATTAATCTCTTTTTTCGTATGCAAACATTTATGAATCAGCAATTTAATGTCAAATGCATATATCAAAAATGAACACTGGACGTTCTTCGCAAGACAAAACAACAAAAGAAAAAACAATGGCAATTTATATGGACAAGTGAATTTGTATTGATTTAAACTTTGCCTGTGAATAGGCGTTTTTTGTACAAGAGACTGACATCCTAGTAAGAGGACATCGCCAAACAACATAGAGTTTATAATTTGAAAAACAAAACAGCTATGTGAACAATCCCACTGGGTTCCAACTCTGCTATTGCCTTTATGTCTCCGAATGTCTCATCGCTTTGCTGCCTGATCGAAGATGAAGCTGATTGGTCGATGCCGTAATCTGAGCCAGATAGTTGATGCCGAATTCCGGGTGCGAAGTGATCCAATGAGACATAGTGTTACGCTCTTATCCCTAACTTTTGCCTGGACCGCCCTTTCGGGTTTTCAGTCTACCGGGATACCCTTTTTTGCCCAAGCCGCCCTTTCAGGTTTTCGACTTGCCGGGTGTACAGATTTTTATTTATTTCATCCCTTATTTTTGCCCGAACCCTTTTGGTTCGCCGGGAAGCCCTTATTTTTGCCTAGGTATGTCAACCTAGCGGGTCTTTTATTTATGCGTAGTATTTTTTCACTATGTCCGCGTTGGCGGGGTGAGGAAGGTCGTCACCATCCATGGTGGTTAGGATCATAGCTCCTCCTGAGAACACACGTTTAACCACAAATGGCCCTTCATAAGTAGGGGTCCATTTGCCCCGGGGATCACTTTGAGGAAGGATGATGCGTTTGATTACCAGGTCCCCAACTTGATACTCTTGCGGTCTGACTTTCTTGTTAAATGCCCTGATCATCCGTTTTTGATACGTTTGACCATGACAGATAGCAGTGAGTCTCTTTTCGTCAATCAGATTTAATTGATCAAGTCGAGTCTGGATCCAGTCATCTTCATTCAAATCTGCATCCTTCATTATTCGGAGAGAGGGTATCTGGATTTCAATCGGCAAGACTGCCTCCATGCCGTAGACCAAGGAGAAAGGAGTTGCCCCGGTTGACGTCCTTGCTGAGGTGCGGTACCCATGAAGAGCGAACGGTAACATTTCGTGCCAATCTTTATAGGTCACTGTCATCTTCTGCACAATTTTCTTGATATTTTTATTGGCTGCCTCTACAGCCCCATTCATCTTCGGCCGATAGGGGGAAGAATTGTGGTGCTGTATCTTGAATTGTTCACAGAGTTCAGTGATCATTTTGTTATTGAGGTTGGTACCATTGTCCGTAATGATTCTTTCTGGGACTCCGTACCGACAAATCAGATTATGCCGGATGAATCGTGCCACGACGCTCTTGGTTACTGTGGCATAGGAAGCTGCCTCGACCCATTTCGTGAAGTAATCGATTGCCACCAAGATGAAGCGGTGTCCATTGGATGCCGTCGGTCGGATTTCACCGATCATATCGATGCCCCACATTGCGAAAGGCCAAGGTGCCGTTAGGACATTCAAAGGAACCGGAGGGATATGCACCTTGTCAGCATAGATCTGGCACTTATGACAAGTTCGGGAGTGCTGGTAACAATCGGCTTCCATTGTGGACCAGAAATATCCTGCCCGAAGGATTTTCTTAGCCATGGTGTGTCCACTGGAATGAGTTCCAAATGTTCCTTCATGCAGTTCCATCATAATTTTCTCTGCTTCAGCCTTATCCACACAACGTAACAGAGTTGAATCATGATTCCGTTTGTAGAGAATGTCGTTGCTGAGGAAGAATTTTGCAGCAAATCTCCTCATGAACTTCTTATCATTGACAGATGCACCTTCCGGGTATTCCTGGGCTTCCAAGTACCTCTTCACCTCGTGATACCAGGGTTTTTCAGTCACCTTCTCAGCCTCGAGCTCGCAGCAGTATGCCGGTTCATCCAACTTCCAGATTAGGATTTGGGGAGCCTCATTGTCCCATTTAACTTTAAACATTGAAGACATCGTGGCTAGTGCGTCTGCTAGCTGATTTTCCTCTCTGGGGAAATGTTCAAAAGTTATCTCTTCAAAGTGGGGGAGCAGGGTCGATACATACTCCTTGTAAGGAATGAGATTCGGGTGTTTCGTATCCCACTCGCCTTTGATCTGGTTGATCACGAGAGCGGAATCTCCGAAGACACTTAGAAACTTGATCCTCAGGTCGATTGCAGCTTGTAAACCCATGATGCATGCCTCATATTCTGCCATGTTGTTGGTGCAGCTGAAACATAATCGGGCGGTGAGTGGAGTATGAGTCCCCTTGGGAGATATGATTACAGCACCGACGCCGTTACCCAAAGCATTGGAGGCTCCGTCAAAATGCATAGACCATCGGGATCCTTCCTCAGGTCCTTCATCCGGTCCAGGTACTTCACAGTCAGTTACCACCATGATGTCTTCGTCCGGAAAATCAAAGTTCAATGATTGATAATCGTCCACGGGTTGGTGTGCCAAATGATCAGCCAGTACACTCCCCTTAATTGCTTTCTGAGTTGTATACTGGATGTCATATTCTGTTAAGATCATTTGCCATCTCGCTATCCTCCCAGACAGAGCGGGCTTTTCAAATATGTACTTGATGGGATCCATCTTTGAAATCAATAGAGTAGTGTGAGTCAGCATATACTGTCTCAGCCGGCGAGCAGCCCATACAAGAGCGCAGCAAGTTTTCTCAAGCAGTGAGTAACGAGACTCACAGTCGGTAAACTTTTTGCTCAAGTAATAAATAGCGTGCTCTTTTCGGCCAGACTCGTCATGCTGCCCCAGCACACACCCCATTGAATTATCAAGCACTGTCAAGTATAGTATCAGAGGTCTTCCTTCCACTGGTGGCATAAGAATGGGCGGCTCTTGGAGGTATTCCTTTATTCTTTCAAAGGCGGCCTGACATTCATCATTCCAGCGTACCACCTGATCTTTCTTCAGTAATTTGAAGATTGGCTCACAAGTAGCAGTTAGATGTGAGATGAATCGGGCAATGTAATTCAGTCGTCCTAGGAACCCTCTGACTTCTTTCTCTGTTTTTGGGGTCGGCATCTCTTGAATAGCTTTAACCTTGGCAGGGTCCACCTGGATACCTTTATCACTTACAATGAAACCTAGCAATTTTCCGGATCTCACCCCGAAGGTGCATTTGTTGGGATTCAATCTCAGCTTGTACAACTTGAGTCGGTCAAACAACTTACTCAGATGATCAAGGTGTTCCTCCTCAGTTTGAGACCTTGCAATCATGTCATCAACGTATACTTCAATCTCATGATGGATCATATCATGAAATAAAGCAACCATGGCACGCTGATAGGTTGCCCCAGCATTTTTCAATCCGAATGGCATGACCTTATAACAGAAGGTCCCCCACTGAGTTACAAATGTAGTCTTCTCCATATCTTCAGGAGCCATCTTGATCTGATTATACCCTGAGAAGCCATCCATGAAGGAGAACACCTTGTGTTGAGCTGTATTGTCAACAAGGACATCAATGTGAGGTAGGGGGAAGTCATCCTTGGGGCTGGCCCTGTTCAGATCCCTGTAGTCGACACACATTCTGACCTTACCGTCCTTCTTCGGCACTGGCACAACGTTGGCAACCCACTGAGGGTAAGAAGTTACTGCAAGGAAACCCGCATCAAACTGTTTCATCACCTCAACTTTAATCTTCTCAGACATCTCTGGACGCATTCGTCGAACTTTTTGCTTTACTGGAGGGCAATCTTCCTTGGTTGGCAAATGGTGAACTACAATGTCGGCATCCAAACCAGGCATATCTTCATAAGACCAGGCAAAGATCTCCATGTAGTCTTGTAGCATCTGGATCAATCGTTGCTTCACGCTGAGCTCTAGATTGGCACCAATTTTGACCTCTTTCCTATCTGTCTCAGTACCCAGGTTAATTGTCTCCACAGGCTCTTCGTGTGGTTGAATAGCCCTCTCTTCCTGTAGTAGCAGCCTTGCGAGTTCACCAGGCACTTCGCAATCATCTTCACCTTCGTCTTCGGCCAAGTTGATCGGATTTTCGAAGTCATAACTGGCGGTAGCAGAGCTGTTGCCAGTGAGATCCAGAGTGGATTGAAACCTGTATAAGTGAGTGTGTGTAAATATAGCTGTTTTGCAATATATATAACACAGAAAGAAAAGGAGCACAAGATTTGAAATGCAACAAACGTCCAATGTTTTGATTGATGATATATGAAAATGTCATACAAAAAGCCCTCACAAATGGAGCTACGATGCCCAGGGCAGGACATCGAGCCAACAGAGTTTTAACATATTGTTTGTTACAAATTTGGAAATCAAAAGAAATTAATTACTGCGTGACAAATGTGATAGGGGTAAAATCCTTTGCTGTCCAGTTGCTTGGTCCGTCGCTGGCAGTCGGGTAGATCCAATTATCAAACTCAGCTTCCTCCACATCCTCCTCGATAGCATTCACCCTTGAGCTGGAAATAAACACCGGAGCCTTTCCAATCTTCTCTTTGCGCATTGCCTTCTGAGCCTCTGCAGTAAAGCCTAGCCCAAACTTGTCGTTCTTCTGAGTGAAGTCAGGAAGCTGACCCCAGTGTGCACCATCGCCTTTCTGAACCACAGCCCGGGCATCCCTTAGGGAAACCATCTTCAAGGAATCATTCTCTTCGGCCATTGTCTCTGCAGCTGCTGAAATTGGATGTACCTCCTCGAAATGTTGGAAGGGAGTTTCAATAAATTCTCCGTCCATCTCGATGTACCTGAAGGAATTCAAATGGCTCACCATATACTCCTCTTCTCCTTGCACAGTGACAATTTTCCCCCTGACGGGATACTTCAGCTTTTGGTGTAAGGTGGAGGTCACTGCCCCAGCTTTGTGGATCCAAGGTCTACCCAACAGACAGGAGTATGATGGACGTATATCCATCACGTAAAAGGTAGAGTCAAACACTTGAGAGCCCACACGAATAGGGATGTTAACCTCTCCATGAACCATCCTCTTGGAACCGTCAAAGGCTCTGACGATGATATTGCTGGGTTTCAACTCCAGGCCTTCATAATCCAGACGATCCAAAGCCTTTTTCGGAAGAACATTCAAAGAAGAACCAGTGTCCACTAATACATGTGCCAGAGTAGTGCCCCTGCATTCAATAGAGACATGCAGGGCATCATTATGGTTTCTCCCTTTTGCGGTCAGGTCGGCATCTGAAAAGCCCAAGCCGTTGTCCGCTGTCAGATTTGCTATGCAGTCAGTGAACTGGACTGCAGACGTCTCCTGCGGCACATGGGCCGTCTTGAGAAATGAGATCAAGGCTTTTGCATGGGCCTCGGAACATAGTAATAAGGAAAGCAGGGAGATCTTGGAGGGTGTATGCCCTAACTGTTCGACAACATTAAAATCACTTTTCTTTATTATTTTCAGAATCTCCTCCATTTCTTGTCGGGAGGCCTCTGCATTCACAGGTATTGGTGCCTCCATCCGGGCAGGCTCTTCTTCAATCCCTTTGCCCCGAGCATTTGATGACTCGGCAGCAGGGGACACAATTTGATCAGCAACAGGACTTGGTAAACTTGCAGGTTTTATGAGGAGGGGTTTTCGAATAGCGGGAGGCGCAATGTCAGGCGAGAAGAGCCTGCCACTGCGGGTGACTTTAGCTGGACCGGTGATATCGCAGATACTGGCACTAGCATCAAATTCCTGCTTGATTCCATTTACATACACGTCTGCCCCATAATGCCAGGGGACAGCTCTGTCAGACACGTAGGAGAGGGGTCCTGGAACAGTAATGATCACAGGCGCAACTGTCAAGATTTGAATAGGCTTCTTTTGGGGAGCCTTGATTGGATTTTTGAAGATGGTAATCACGGAAACTTCTTTTATTGGAACCAATTGAACAGCAGTCTTTTTGAATAAAATCTCCTTGCTATCCATTAGGCCTTGGATGCCTAACCTTAGCAAGGGACAATCGGATAGGGAAATAGCACAGAATGGGCAACCTTCGCCGCAACCCGGAAATAAACCGGCCCGCAGTAGGTTCTTCTTAACAGTCTTCAAAGGGGTAACAACTTCATCTATCGAAACAGCATACACTTCTTCCTCAATGGCATTCACCCTATGCTGGGGCATAGGAGCCGTTACAACATTCGGTCTTTCCGGCGCTTCAAACTGAATTTCTTTTGCGTCAATTAGATCTTGTACTTTGTTTCTTAAGGCCCAACAATCATCAGTAGTGTGCCCGGGACTATCAGAATGATAAGCGCACCGGGCATTCGGGTTGTATTTAGGGGACGCAGTGTTGACGACCTCAGGAGCTTCTTTGAGGGTCACCAGGTTGGTGGATAACAGTTGGGGTAAAATTTGAGATAATGTCATACTCAATCGGGTATACTGCCTCTTGGGCCTTTCACTTCTTTGCTGATTGTACTGCTGAGGAGCAGCAACAGGTTTAGAGATGACCAAAGCATTAACGGCTTGGCGACTTTCGGGCTTGACTTGTCTTCTAGGGCCATAGACGGCGCTTGCTTCTTTCTTAAATGGCCTCTTCTCAGCACTTGTAGAGGCAGCCTTCTGTATCTTGCCTGACCTGATGCCAGCTTCAATTCTCTCTCCCGTTAATATCAAATCTGTGAACCCAGCGGAGGAGTTACCAACCAAATGATTAAAAAACGGTCCAGACAAAGTTCCCAGAAACATATCCACCAGCTCTCGATCAGTTAATGGAGGCTGCACCCTGCCAGCCAAATCTCTCCATTTTTGAGCGTACTCTTTGAATCCTTCACCCGTCCCTAGAGACATACCCTGAAGTTGGGTACGCGTAGGAGCGAGATCAGAATTATATTGGTATTGTCTGTAGAAAGCAGTCGCCAAATCCTCCCAGTGCCGTATGCTAGCTCCGTCTAATTGGTAGAACCATTCAAGCTGAGACCCCGAGAGGCTGTCTTGAAAGAAGTGAATCCAGAGGTTTTTATCTGCCGTGTAAGGTTGGATTTTCCTTACATACGACCTCAGATGCAGTTTTGGGCAGGAGACCCCATCATACTTGGCGAAGGCAGGCGCCTTAAACTTGTGTGGAATTACTACTCCAGAAGATAATCCCAAATCCCCGAAATCCAGTCCCGGCACGTTCTGAATTTCCATAGCGCTCAAACGGTCCTCCAATTGTTTATATCTGTCAGCAGCAGGCGGGTATTGTTCCTCGTTATAGTCCGTCTCGTTGTCGGAGACTGCGGGACTAGGAGCTTCTCCCCCTTGGGGACTGTCTTTCTCAGCAGAAGAAGTGGTTGGATCAGCTTCATTGTGGAGAGTGTTCCCAAATCTGCGTCCGGCGTTGAACATTGCCGTCCTCTTTTTCTTCTTCTTCTTCAAGAGTAGAGTCTTCAACTCTTGCTGTCCCTGGGCTAGGCTTAAGACCATTTCTTGAAACTGTGCACTTTGGGCCTGAAGGGCCTTGATTGCTTGCTCACTGGATGACTCCGAATTCATGATGACTGTTCACATAAACAGCGAAGAAAATTAAGCAACCTGTGAAATAGGGTACCTGCTATGCACATGGTGTAATGGAATGCGTATGTTTTATGTTTTCAAAGACAAATAAGATTCAACTTTGTAGACAAAAAGGGAAACACACCTCATTAGATTAAAATTTTTCAATTGTTCAACAATTTGCCCTTAGGCATTACAGGAATGAAAAATACGGAAAAGGAAATAAAACTACAAAAGGAAATAATCAAAGCTCATCAATGCTCCCATGGCCTCCTCCTCTCAGTGCTGATGTAGTTGTTCAGGACACGTTCTTCCTCCAATTGCTTAGTCAGCCTTTGGACCTTCCTTTCCTGCTCGTTGAACTTCTCCCGATAGAAATCCCGTTCTTCCTTTAGCTGTGCCCAAGATCTCTTCATGGTGTCAAAATCAGTAGGCATCTGAGGAGGGAGGACAGTTGGAGGAACCCCATCTTCATTGGGAGATTCAAGGATGATTGGTCTGACAGCTTCGTACGGCATACCTAGCCTCTGAGCACGGATGCGGACCCATTTGCAATAGGGCTCCAATGGTAAAGAAGTTTTTGGTCCTAGCTCATGTGGGTCAGCTTTGTGGATTCTGTCCCAAGCTCTAATGAATCCCTGGCGTAGTTTGTCACTACCTGCCTGAAACTCAAAATGGAAGTGAGGAACCAGCATTTCATGGGGCCCATCTCCTCTGGCTCTTCCGAACTGACGGAGAGCTAAACATGGATTGTAAGAGATTCCTCCTTGGATACCAATCAACGGGACATTAGGGTATTCTCCGCAACGGTCGATAACAGCTACCTCATCCAAGCCTCTGAGAGTCCAAGTGATATCCTTATCTGTGAGAGACATTAACCTCCGAGCCCAACCTTTTCCTTCTTCATTCTTCAGCACGGGCTTAGGAAGGTGCGAAATAAACCACCTTACCAGCAAAGGAGCACAACACCACGGAGTTCCCCGTTTTCGAGCAGTGCGAGCATGGAGTTGTTGTAGAATGTCACCCAAGAGAGTGGGTACCGGATTTCGAGACATGAAGATTCTTATGACATGGATACTGATGAAGGTGTCAGGGTTGGGAAACAATACCAGACCATAGATCAAAAGAGCCAGAACATCTTCATATGCTTTGAAGTCCAAGTCATTCCAGAAATCATTAGCCTTGCCAACCAGAAATTTGACCAAAAAGCCCTTGATCCCATTTCTAGTTTCCCAGTTGGACAATACCTCTTCTTTGGTCAAGGGGAGAATTGCAGCAATCTCTTCAGGCCTAGGAGCCTTTTCCAAACCAGTGAAAGGAGTTTGTTCCAAAACAGGAATCCCAAGCAAGTAAGAGAACTCTTCCAGGGTAGGAACCAGCTGGAAGTCTTGAAAGGTGAAACAATGATGCAGAGGGTCATAAAACTGGGTCAGAACACTTATCAGTTGTTGGTCCCATTTTGCAGTGATCAAGCCAAGGAGGGAACCATGTCTGTTGATGAAGGAGGTAGTGTTTGGAATTCTTTCAACCAGATCTTTGAGTAAAACTGGTGGTTGAACAAAGTTGAGCCGGACAGTATTTCTACGCACGGGTATCATGATGTCCTACAAAACAGAGCAAAGATGAAACTTTTTTTGTCTTTGAAATGGGTTAGCTTTTCATGCAATGGTATGATGGTATGATGCTATGATGAAGCACATCACAAGTATTCACATAGGCAGATAAAGCACACAAGTCACACAAGACACCCTTAGGTTTCAGGCCAGCATGAGTTTCAGGTATTACCCTCTTTTGGTTTTGTTGGTTAAAACCTGTCCTATCAAAAGTAACCGGGTTCTAGAGGATCTCAAATCATTGGCTACCCTCAATCGGTCATAACTCCAGCATCGCAATCTTTTCTCGCGGCCAGAACCATCTCGAGAGTTTAGCCTCAATGAGTGTAGCATACTGCTACTGTCCTAATAGCCAAGTTGGTCAATTTAGGGTTCTAAGGTTGGTTGGTGTTTAATGACCCCTTAGAAGACCTATATTCTCCCCATTACAACACAAGGGATATAGGTACAGACTAAGATGCCACACCAACGTAGCCACTGCTTCACCCATGTCGGTCTACGCCGGACAGGTCCCTCACAGACTATGCTACCTAAAAAGGGTATTTCCCAGATCCGGGTTAGGATCTATGAAACTCCAATGCAAAGCCCACAAACATAAAAGCAAACAAAGCAAACAATTGAAAACACAGGTGATCTAAAACCCTAAGGTTACTCCACTTTTAAGTATTTCCCCAGCAGAGTCGCCAGTTCTGTGATACGGTGGGAGAACTGACTTGAGGTTTGCGTTTGTATTCGCAAATGTTGCGGTTAGCAAGAGTCGCCACCGACTTTTTATTTTATCCTAAGGAACGGTTAAAAAGCACAGCAAAAACCTTTTGAGATGTTTTCTTGGGTTCGGGGAGTAGATTATAGAAAGGGAAGGTATTAGCACCCTTTCTATCCATGGTTATCCATGGGCTCTTAGTTACTTGCTTAGATCACTTGCCTTTTGTTTTCAATTGTTTTAAATGGTGCTTGAGTGTGTGGGTTTTTGAAAATGTTTTGAAAAGAGGCCAATGTGGTGGCAACCTTTGCAATGATCCATGTGGGGATGTATACAAAGATGTATGTCTTTTGAAAAGGTTTTCATTTGTTTTTGAAAGATGTTTTGAAAGTGATGTGAGGTGTGTTTTTTAGAGAATAGGCAAGTGTTTTGTTTTGCAAGTTTGATTCAAGTAACTAAGAGGTTATCTACTCCTAAATTTCTCAAAAGATTATTGCTATACTTTAACCCTTTTAACAAGTTTGCACCACCATTGTATTTGGTGGGCAACCTTGTGTTAGGATGTGAAAGGGACAGGCGCGGGTCATCGTTTAGACCATAATTGTAACGACGTTAAATGTCTTTGGGCAATTTCTCTAAGGGACTTGATCATTTGTTTTGTTTGTTTTGAAAAGTTTTATCGAGGGACTATGATCATTCAAACTGTTTGCTTTGCCCAAAGATGTTCAACATACAATATGGCCCATTTATTTGAAGGCAACAAGTGGAATACCCTAGGGGGTGCAAGTGTGATTTGTGTGTCCATTTTCATGCTTGTTTGTCTTGTATTAGGTCAAACTATTTTTTATCGTTTTTTCGCATACAAACCCTAATTCTAGCATGTTATTATTTAGAAAGCAATAAAGTGCGAAATTAAAATTACTAAGCTATTACACAACCAATATGGGAAGGGGGGTACAAATGTTCAAATGGGGATATAGACAAGAATTTAAATCTAGATTATTACAACAATTGGATATTTTGCAATGCATAATTAAATATAAATTTAAACAAATATGTAAAATGTAAAAAGAGAATTTCTATGTGTATGAGAAAAATATTATTTATGTAAAAGGAAAAAGAAAATAAAAATGTATTTATTTTTGGTATTTTGGACTTAAGGTGAAAAAAACCCTAATTTTTATATAAAGTATTATTATTTAATTTAATTCTACTATTTATTTATTATGTACAAAAAATAAAATAAAATGAAGTATTTTGTAAAAAAAGTATTTTTGTATCAAATATTAATAAAAATGAAGAAAATCAAGTATTTTATATTTTTGTCTTAAATATATTAATAAACATGTATATATATATATATATATTAAACCCTAAATGAGTATTTATACAAAATAAATATTTAATTAATATTTTAATAAAATAAATAAAAGTATTTTTTTGTGTGAATATTTTCAGAAAGTAAAAATAAAAATAAAAATGTATTTACATTGTTTTCTATTTATTTTAATAATAGTGTATATATATATTTGTATATAAATAAAAGAAATAAACAAACAAATATGCCATAAATACAAAAAATGATGGAAAAAATATTTTAAAAATTTTAATGGCATGAGAAAAAATAAACAAAGTCAACCCAAAAAGAAAAAGTCAAAAATGTTGAAAAATAAACAAATGGGCTCAGGGGGGTGAGAAAATGGAAACATGGTGCAAAAAGAAGAAACCACACAGGCCCAGCCCATGTAGCTTCATCTTCAACCTCAGAACACTTTCTTGTTCAAAAACACGCGTTTTCTAACTTCTCATTCCTTGATCTTTTGCCAAATCTTCCAACATGAAACCTGTAGAGCTTGAAACCACGATTCTAGACATATAAAGAAGTCAAGCTAACTCTCAGAAATGAGAGAGAATTTCTTCTCTCCCAAATCCTGACCTAATTTTTTAACCATGTTCAGACATAAAATTCTCTAAGCACACGAAATATAAATGAAATCTAAACATATGAGCATGTTCAGGGCTATGATTGTGACATATTTTCTTCACAAACCTAAAGCTAACATTGCCTAACAAGAGAGATAGAACTCCATGAATGTACCTGTTCAGTTGGAATCGAGCTGGGCAATGGAGGATGTTTCAGAATGAAATGAGGACTTGTACAGCTTCCTTGAAGTGTAAGGAAGCTTTTCCAATTCCTACTTTGCCTTGAAACTTCCTGAATCGAGCTAATGAACTTCAACTGCAAAACAGAAAATTAAAAATGGTGAAGTGGCTTGGAGGTGTTACAGGTCTGATTTTAGGATATGGATAGCTTGTATATATTGTAGGGAAGGTAGAGGAAAAGGTTTCAACCAAAATGCTTGAAGGGATTGGGAGTTTGAACTCAAACTGCAGGGGCACCCCTGTTTGTGCAGTTTGAGGATGATTCTGAGATGGAGAGGGTTTGGAAGGCAAATGGCTCGAGCAAAAGCTTCAATGTAGTCTATGGAATGTGTTTGATAACTTCTCTCTTGTGTTTGTAAGCTGAGATGAGAGTTGTGATAAGTTATGGATGTTACTTCTATGTGAAGCAAGCAAATGTCAACTTGGTTTCTAGGCCAGTACAATGCCTCAATCTATGCTGCACCTTTGAGTCTTGATCAGTGGGATATGCCTATGCTTTTTTGCTTCAAAGATTTGCATTGTACTTCATAGATTTGCAAAGTTGCTATAAAGTTTCACTTTACAAGAATGGATATCATGCTTTTTCTAGTTTTGGCTTAACTTTGTGTGTATTATCCAAATGAGCAAAATAATGTTAGAACACAAAGGATAAGCATTGAATTATTGAGTGAGAATGGGATTAGAGGCCTGCAATGTAGCTTAAGCATGCTGAATTCAAATTTGCCAAGTTTATGAACATGCTTTGATGAAGAACAAAAGTGAATTTTTGCCAACTTGTGAAATTCGAATCTCTCAAGTTATGAGGTTGTTTGATGAGTTCTTGGACATTTTGGAAAGCTTGTGATGTGTACTACAATCCATCTTTGAAATGCAATTTGAAATTCCAAGTGGAAGGGTATGAAAAGTGGCCTTGAAGTAGGGTAGAAAACCTTGTCAAAATAGGTCAAATTTCACTAAGTTAAAAGATGGTTTAGTGCCCTTATTCAAAAAATCATAACTTGAGATACAAGCTTCAAATGAGAAAACTTTGTGAATCAAAGTTGTAGATTTTGCAACAAGCTACAACTTTCATGTTTTGACTTTTGTTTGAATCCAAATGGATCATGGTGAAAAGATGGGGCAAAGTTGGGAAAAAATTAGGGTTTTCCATAACTTAGAAAAATTCTAAGTTATGAAAAATTCCATTTTCAAACCCTAATTTGCATTTTGTGATTTCTTGGTGAACAAGTTTCATGATTTGGCATGTTTTGATGAAAAATGAATCTTGACTCTTGATTTTGACCAAAAAGTCAAAGTTTGACTTTTCAGTATACAGTCAAAATTGATCAATTGACTGAGAAATTCAACTGTCAATCTTGTGTATTTGGGATCTTTTGAGCTTGATGAACATGTCAAGATAATTCCATTGAGTCCTTGAGGCCATATGTGAGCTTGGTTTGCCATTGGCTAGGTCAAACAGTCAAAAATTGCCCTTGTGCAGTCAAAACCCTAAAAATGACCATTTTACCCTTTTGATGATCTGATCCAATTTCTTGTGGAATTGTGATCCAAACTTGATCAAATGGTTCATATGAGTTCATAATGTTGATGTGGATCAAATTTCATGAGGTTTGACTGTCAATTGGCCACAGTTGACTTTTTCCCCAATACAGCTGATTTCTAGGTCAACTGTCCAATTGACTGGGTAAAACTTGGAATCAAGACTTGAAACTTGGTATAGGTAAACTTGGGGGTCCAACATGAAGCATGAAAGTCATCTTAGGCACTTTAGGTCAAAACATCTTTAGGCAAATACAAACCCTAATTTGAGTCCACAGTGCAAGGAGAAGTTCTTGAGCAGAGGAAACCCTAATTGGATCTTGATCTTCAACAGTCTTGTGATGAGAAAATGTTGAGGAAATGGGAGGGCAAATTTTGGGGTACAACAATGACTGGACCCAGACCCGGCTTGATCAGCTGAACTTAATCGACGAAAAGAGACTTACTGTTGTTTGTCATGGTCAGACGTATCAAAATCGGATGATCAAGGCATTTAACAAGAAAGTTAGACAAAAAGAGTATCAAGTTGGGGATCTGGTAATCAAGCGCATTATCTTACCTCAAGGTGACCCCAGGGGCAAATGGACCCCTACTTATGAAGGGCCATTTGTAGTTAAGAACATTTTCTCAAGAGGAGCTATGATTCTAACCACCATGGAGGGTGACGACCTTCCTCACCCCGTCAATGCAGCCATATTGAAAAAAATACTACGCATAATCAAAGACCCGCTAGATTGACTGGCCTAGGAAAAATAAGGGCTTTCCGGCGAACCAAAAGGGTTCGGGCAAAAATAAGGGATGAAAATGAAAAAAATTTATACACCCGGCAAGTCGAAAACTTGAAAAGGCGGCTTGGGAAAAAAGGGTATCCCGGTGGACTGAAAACCCGAAAGGGCGGTCCAGGCAAAAATTAGGGATCAAAGCATAACACTATGTCTCATTGGATCACCTTGCAACCAGACTTCGGTATCAACTATCAAGCTCGGACGACACTAATCAATCTGATCTACCTTCAACCAAGTAGCAAAGTGATGAGATGCTCGAGGACATAAAGGCAATATTAGAGTTGGAACCCAGTGGGATTATTCACATAGCTGTTTTGTTTAGTTTTTCAAAAATTGTGTAAATTCTATTATTCGGCGGCGTTCTCTTACTAGGACGCCAGCCTCTTGTACGAAAAAGCTTATTCAACAGGCCAAACTTCAAAATCAATACAATTCACTTTCAGAGAAATTTCAAACTATTTTTCCTTTATCTATTTTGTTTTGCAAAGAACGTCCTTTTTCCTTTATCTATTAATTGTTGCTCATAAATATCTACATATGAAACAAAAGACGGTTACTTGTAATATCAGAAACATGGGCAATAAGAATTGTCCAAGCTTTACGGATGCTTTATCCACCAGGTACAAAGGTAGATTCAGTTGAAGAATATGGCTAAGGTACTTTCACTCCCCGTAGAGTAAGGAAAAGACAGTAATGACAGCTCTCCCCAGCTGAGACTTGCAATTGTAAATGGATCGGTAATATCCTCCCCAAGCAGAGTTTATTTACCATCAACACTGAAAAGTCTTAATATTCCCCAGCGGAGTATAATAATATTCCCCGGCAGAATACAAAATATCCCCAGTGGAGTTTGAAATTTTTCCCAGCGCAGTCTTAAAAAGCTTCCCCATTGGAGTTTGAAATTTTTCCCAGCGCAGTCTGAAAAAGCTTCCCCAGTGGAGTTTGAAATTTTTCCCAGCGCAGTCTGAAAAAGCTTCCCCAGTGGAATTTGGAGAATCATCCCCAGTAGACTTTGGAAAGTATCATTTGCCTTTGGAAAGCCTCCCCAATCATGAGAGATATTGCCTTTTTGAATGTGCACGAAATATTTAGCACATGATGAGTGAAATCTCTGCACAAAAAGATTTGAAAAGTATCATTTGCTATTTTTTCATATTTAATTTTAATTAAGTGAATTAATAATAATAAAAATTCAAATAATTAATCAAAAATGAGAAAATAACTCCCTTGGAGGTCAATGGGTCGTGCATGGCCTTTGGGTAATGATTCATGGAAGAATTTGTGGCCCATTAGCATTTTTGAACCCTTTTGTGCAAAGTTGACTTTCTAAAATTCCCAAAAATTTCCCAACTTCCACAAGGCATATCTTGCTCAATTTTTAAGCTTTGATCATGTTCTTGGACATTTTGGAAAGGTGTTGAAGTCCTCTAACCAATGCCTTTGGTCCCATGTCATTTTGATTTACCAATCTCAAGTTATGGTCTTTGACTTGAAGTGCCTTTTTGTTGACTTTTAAAAATGACCTATAATGTTGAGATTGATAACTTTTTGTGAGAGCATTTCTTGGACTTGAAGTGTCAAGATGAGTTGTAGGAAATGTCATTCTCTTCAAAATGAGCTTTGGATGGAATTTTTATGATAAACCATGAAGAAGTTATGCCCTGGTCAATTTGCAGTTGACTTTTTCAACTGTCCAAAAATAGAAACTTTTGCATCTTGAGATTTTTTGAGCCATGCTTTGAGAATCATGATCAAGAATTGATCAAATGATGTTTGTGGCTTCAATATAATATGTTGACCAAAATTTTTGACTTTTGACTGTCAAATGACCATTTTGCCCCTGCAGTTGACTGTGAAGCAATTAGGGTTTTTGACTGTGCAATTTGATGTTGTGAGTCTTGAAACTTGGCATATGGATTCTTGACAATGTTTAAGGCATGTGAGACTTGATTGGACCCTTGGAAACCTCAACTTCTTTGCCAGAACCAAAACCCTAATTTTGACTGTGTTAAGAGGCAATTGGACTGTGCAACCCTTGAGAGATTTTGAACCTTGATCTTGGCAAATCTTGAAGAGTATGGGAGGGAAAATTTTGGGGTACAACAAAAACCATATCTTTGAATTTCCTACATTTTAAATCAATTAAATGAATTAATATTAATAAAAAATTCAATTAATTAATTAAAAATAAGAAAATAAATCAATTTAAACTCAATGGGTCGTGCATAAGCCTTGGACAATGTTTCAAGAAGAAAATTGAGGCCCATTAGCAAAAATAAGGTATTTTGAGCAAAGTTGACTTTTGCACATTCACAAAAATTTCCCAACTTCTCCAATGCATATCTTGTTCAATTTTGATCCTATGAACATGTTATTGGACATTTTGGAAAGGTATTGAAGTCCTCTAACCAATGAATTTGTTCCCATGTCATTTGGATTCACCAATATCAAGTTATGGTCTTTGACTTAAAGTGCCTTTTTGTTGACTTTTGAAATTGACTTATAATGTAGAAATTGATAACTTTTTGTGAGAGAATTTCTTGGACTTGGAATGTGAAGATGAGTTGTAGGGAATGTCATCCCCTTCAAAATGAGCATTGGATGGGATTTTTCTGATGAACCATGAAAAAGTTATGCCCTGGACAAGTTGCAGTTGACTTTTCTGCTGTCCAAAAATAGTAACTTTTGCATCTTTGATGATTTTTGAGCCATGCTTGTGGAATCATGATCAAGACTTGATCAAATGATGTTTGTGAGCTCAAAATAAGATGTTGACCCAAAATTATGACTTTTGACTGCCAAATGACCATTTTACCCCTGCAGTTGATTGTGAAGCAAATGAAGCTTTTGACTATGCAATTTGATGTTGTGAGTCTTGAGACTTGACATGTAGAAGCTTGGCAATGTATGTAGGCCTATGAGACTTGGTTGAGCCATTGAAAACCTCAAATTCCCTGAAAGAATCAAAACCCTAATTTTGACTGGCTTAGGAGGTGGTTGACTGTGCAATCCCTTGAGTGGTCTTGAACCATTTGAGGATGATTCTTGACAAACTTTGAAGAATATGGGAGGGCAAATTTTGGGGTACAACATACACCCTTCAAAAACAGGCCCAATTCTTCTATTCTCTTTTATTTATTTTTGTTTAAATACTTTAATTGTTTTATTTAATTTTCTAACCAATCACAAAACTCTATTTTTATTAAATAAAATCACAAAAATATTTTTTATTCAACCAAATTTTAACTTTTATTTTTCTTAATAAGTTTATTAATTAATTAGGTTTTTAGTTAGAAAACTTTAATTCATTTTTGTAAATAATTAAAATTAATTAGATTTAATTAGGTTTTAACTACTATTTTAATTAATTTTATTTTCTTTCTTAAAATAACAAAAAAATCAAAAATATGTCATAATTTATTTTTCAATTAATTTATTTATTTCATAATTAATTTAGTATTAATTTCTTTTCTCAAATAAAAACAACAAAAACCAAAAAAAGACATTTTCTTCAACCAAGAGGGTCAAAACCCTAAATTTCGCACTCGATTTAATTTCCCGCGCGCTTTATTTATTTTTATCCAATAATGTACCTGCTTCCGGATTGTAATAGTTAAATAGGACATTTAATTGTTTTTACCGCTTTATTTTATTTTTCAAAGGGTTTGTCTTTGGCGATGTAAATATCCGACGCCTTGTAATTTAAATTCCGCATTTCAATTTCGCAAATTAAAACTGTTAGATGTTTGATAATAGGGTTTGCATGACAAGAATGTATGTTTAATCCTAAAATCAAATTAGATCACCCTTAACATGTACAAAGATAAAAATAACTGAAAACAACACACTCGCACATGCGCACTCTTAGGGTACACCCCACTTGGTTGCCTTCGTACGCGATCATTGAGTATAGGTCGTTTTAGAGGTCGTCCTCTTGTCTAAAAGATCATAGTTGCCTCGAAACGGTTGCCTCGGATATTTTTGCCTCAAACAAATTATCTAAGACATTAGGGTTACCGCTAAGGCGTCCTAACATTGCTTTAGTGACCGTATGTCCCTCATTCGAATTGACCCTCAAACTCCAACGACGATGCTACCTACTCATTAATAATGGGATAGCACTGTCTAAAGGAAAATAGCATAGAACGATTCCTTTTTCGAGTAGGTATATGGTTGTTAGATACTTGCTCACTCAAAAACAAAACAAAACTCTTCACACTTACACTTTTACAAACAAAGTTTTCAAAACACTTCATTACACTCTTGAGGACAAAAGCAGGAGTTAAATCGAAGTTTCAAACAAAAACTTTTTTCAAACCCACAAGCACAAAGAAAACAAATTTTGAAAACAATTGAGCAAGTACCTAAGAGCCCGTGGATAACCACAGATAGAAAGGGTGCTAATACCTTCCCTTTCTATAATCTACCCCCCGAATCCGAGAAATATCTCGAAAAAGGAATTTTTCTGTGCTTTTTTCCCTTCCTGGTTGGATAAAATAAAAGTCGGTGGCGACTCTTGCTTACCGTGACATTTTGCAAACACAAATGCAAAACGCAAACCAGCATTCCAAAAAACAGTCAATTCTTCCCACCGTATCACAAAGTGCCACTTCATGCGAGTGCAAATTTCTGGGCACTCTAGTGTTCAATCATCTTCCACCTTCAAATCATGAAAGGCAGACAACCAATCTACATCCTCAGGTTTAAGAAGATTGAACAGGGCAGCTGTTGTACCCCAAAATTTTCCCACTCATTTTACTCAATGCATATCCATTAAGATCCTCAATTTGCTCAAGGTTGCCCAAGAGTTGACCAGACGAACTCTCTCCTAAGGCAGTGTACCTCAAATTAGGGTTTCTATTTTCATCAAGATGGGTGAACCACAAAGGCCTCATATTCTCTACATGGTATTAATATGTTCTCAAGACCCTACATGTCAAGTTTCATTCCTTGCACAAGAAGTTTGCTCAGTCAACTGCTCAGATGCTTGAGAATCGACCGTGTTAGGTCAAAAGTCAATTGTGGCCCACATACAGACGAACTTCAATATTTTTGGTCAACATCAACATTTTGAAGTTATATATATCATTTGATCAAGGGTTTGTCATTATTCCTCAAGGAATGCTCCAAATTCATCAAAATCCAAAAGTTGCTAAATTAGGGTTTCTTAGTAAAAGTCAACCAAACTTTGACCAAGCATAACTTCCACATGCCTTATCAGAAATTTTCCATCCAAGGCTAATTTTGAAGAGGATGAAATTCCCTACAATTAATCTTCATCCCACAAGTTCAAAATATGCACTCATCAAAAGATATGAATTTTTACATTATAGGTCCTTTTGAAAAGTCAACAAAAACACCTTTTGGGTCAAAGCTTCATACATGAACATGGAAGACCCAATGGAAATGAAACCAAAAGGGTTGGTTAGGGGACATCCTAAGATTTCTAAAAAGTCCAAGTTCCCCCTCCTAGGGTCAAAATTGAGAGAGAGATGCATTGTCAAAGTTGGCAATTTTTGGAAAATTGTCAAAAGTCAACATTGATCAAATCTTCATTTTTTCAAAAGGGGCCCATGTTTGCTTGCTTGAAACATGTTTCTAATAGGACCCACGACCCCTGAGCTTTTCCACCTATTATTTTATTACTTTTATCATTTATTTTGATTTTTATTCATTTAAATCAAAATAAATCAAATTAAATGGTAAAATAATAAAAGCAAATCAAATCTTGGGATTTTTGTGCACATTTGGAGTCTATGTACAACTAGCATGACGATCAATTTGTGCAAGACTCATTAGGGTTGGAAAAGATTGGATTGAAGCTTGTTTTAGAAAGATATCATACAAAAAGCAAAACAAATCCAATTTCCATTATTTCTCAAGATTCATGCCAATTTTATTGACCTAATTCAGTCTACTATATGTATACAACAATTGCAGATCAAAGTAGAGGGGTTAGCAGTCGTGAAAACACAAAACAAAGTTCCAAAAAAGTAACAAAAAGTGTTGGATCGTTTTTACATTTAGAGATCAATTCAGACCATTCCAATGCTGCTAATCAATTCTTGGACATTCCTAGAAGCCAATTGGATTATTTGCAAGGCTTTAAACACCCAGAAACGCATGTAATTGCTCTTACGGTTTGCCCTTAAACTCAAAATCAATTACTGTATTCCTGACATCTTTAGCATGTTAAAGTCATATATTTGTAAACCTCATCATGTTTGCAAGCTAATTGTATTATTTAATTGCATTTTTGAAGCCTATACATGTTGTTTCCATTGTTAGGGTTTACGTTTGCAATTTAGGGCTTGCTTACACAGGTGAAATTAGCCAAAAAGAAGGATACCAGGGTGTTCATGAGATCACCACGAATGAAGCTATGTATTTAAATATCATTTATCGTGCGTTTTGTGCATTTTTGAAATTTGCAGGGGCTATAGCTACATATTTATGTCTGTAAGTGAAAGTCTTTTCCCTAATACGACGGTTGCAGCGAAGGAGATAATATGTGGCAGCCCATCAATGGTTCATTTGAATTTTGCGCACCTTTCTGAATCCATTGCTTTGATTTATTTATTTCGTTTTTTATTCATTATATGTACAAGTTAACAAGTTAGCACAAACGGTTGAGGAGCGTGTCTTTGATGTACACGTCTTAGATTCGATCCCAAGCGTGTGCCTTTTATTATTTTCTTCATGCTTCTCTGCAGATCCCATGCAATGCTCCCTCACATGCCTTCCATGCAACCTCAACGCCCAACCACTGGATACACTGCCAGCCAGATCTAACGCTCCCCGCCTGAATGTCCTTGGTACACCTCAAGTCAACGCTTGCACAAGATCCAACGTGGTTGACTGGGCTCAGCTTAATGGGCCAGGAAATTCAGATTCTCACCCCCTTTCAGCTAGCATACAGGCCCATCATATTACTTTTTTCTATTCTTTTTTATTTTCTTTGTTTATTTTCTTTAATTATTTCTTTTTTTCTTTTAATTAATACAAAAATTATTTTTATTAAATTAACAAATCAAAAATCACAAAAATATTTTTTAATAAATATTTTTAATTAATTAGTTTAATTAATTTAGGGTAATTTAATCTTTTTTATATAATTAAAAATGATTAGAAGTAGGATTTTAGTTGTACATAATTTAATTAATTTTCTTTAAAAAATACATCAAAAATCATTTTTTCTCATAAATATTTATTCCTTTAATTAATTAGGTTAATTTAATTTCTTTCATAATTAAAAACAATTAGAAATTAGGTTTAATTAATTTGCAATTAAATATTTTCTCAAATAAAATCCAAAAAATCTTTTTTCTCTCAAATTAGGGTTTTAGATTATTTCAATCGTCTTCGCATTTAATTTTTTGCGCGCTTGTTAATTATTTGTCCATTATTTTGTAACTGTTCAGGGTTTGTAATAGTCAACCTAGGGTTTTTATTTACTTTTTAAATCCCCGATTTTTGGTTAAGTACTTAATCCCCCTTCCTGAAGCCTTGTAATAGCTAGGTTTATTTTCTCGCTGTGATACGGTGGGAGAGAACTGACTGTTTTTGGAATGCTGGTTTGCGTTTTGCGTTTGTTTTCGCAAAATGTCGCGGTAAGCAAGAGTCGCCACCGACTTTTATTTTATCCAACAAGGAAAGGAAAAAAGCACAGAAAAATTCCTTTTTCGAGATATTTCTCGGGTTCGGGGGGTAGATTATAGAAAGGGAAGGTGTTAGCACCCTTTCTATCCGTGGTTATCCACGGGCTCTTAGGTACTTGCTCAAAGTGTTTTCAAAATTTGCTTTTCTTTGTGTTTGTGGGTTTGAAAGAAGTTTTTGTTTGAAAGGTGTGAGTGCGAAAAGTTTTGTTTTGTTTTAGAATGAGCAAGTACTTAAGAACCATCTACCTACTCGAAAAAGGAATTAATCTGTACAAATGTCCTTTAGACAATGCTATCCCACTATTGAGGAGTAGGTAGCACCGTCGTTGGAGTTTTAGGGTCAATTCGATTAAGGGACGTGTGATCACTAAAGCAATGTTAGGATGCCTTAGCGGTAACCCTAATGTCTTAGATCATTTTTCTGAGGCAACTGTTTCGAGGCAACTTATGATCTTTGGACAAGAGGGCGACCTCTAAAACTTCCTATACTCAATGACCACGTTCGAAGGCAACCAAGTGAGGTGTACCCTAAGAATGCGCATGTGCGAGTGTGTTATTTTTCAGTTATTTATCTTTATACATGTCATGGGTGAGCTATGTTGATTTTAAATTCATACATTTGATCTTGTCATGCATTCCCTATTTATCAAACATCTAACAATTAATAATTTGCGGAAATTAAAATCTAAACTATTACAAGGCGTCGGGTATTTACATCGCCAAAAACAACCCTTGAAATTTAAATTGCGGAAAATAAAATAAAGCGATAAAAATGTCCTAATTAAAAGCTATTACATTCCGGAAGCAATTACAATATTGAATGATACGCGTGCGAGAAATTAAATCAGGCGAGTTTTTAGGGTTTTGACCCTTTTTTGAAAGAAAGTGATTTTTTTGTTATTTTTGAATTAAATGGAATTAAACTAAATTAATAACTAAATTAATTAATTAATGAAAATATTTTTGGATTTTTGAATATTTAAAGAAATAAAATAAATTGATTAAAAGTTAGTAAAAACCTAATTCTACATTAATTTTAATTATTTTGCAAAAGATGTTAAAAGTTAAACCTAATTAGCAATTAATCCCCATGGTGGGATCAAGCACTCCCTCCACTGGATCTCAGATAAGACGTTGGGCTTGTGTTGATCTGGGCCTAGAAAAATTTCAATTTGCACCCCCATACTGCTTTCACTATCAGGCCCATTCTCTCATTTTTTGTTATTTTTCAATTACTTTATTTTATTTTAATTGTTTCAAAAATAGGGTTTTTTATTTAAATCGTAAAAATAAAAATAAAACGCAAAAAATAGAATTAGTTTTTTTAATTAAAATTAATTCTGTAAATTAATTTAGTTACTTTAATCTTTTTTCTTTAATTTAAAATTAACTAGAAACTAGGATTAAATTTCAAATCTTTTTTCTTTAAAAATACCAAAAATATTAGTTTCATTAGATTAATTGTAATTAATATTTTTTTCCTTCCTTTTTAATTAGGATATTATTACAATTTAATATATTCATAAATAAATAAAAACAAAAAAGGTTTTCTTTTAAGAATTTTTAGGGTTTAGCCGCTCTTTCCATTCTTCGCGCGTTTATCTTTTTCATGTGTTCTTTTCCCATTATGTAGTTGTTTCCCGGTTTGTAATAGCTTTAATTAGGTTTAAAATTCCGCATTTTATTTTCTTGTGATATTTATGCAATTGCCCCAAGGCCTTGTAATAGCTTAGAAATTTTATTTTCTGTAATTTATTTTCTGCACTATTAACTGCTTAGATTAATAGGATTGCATGGAAAGACTGAAATTAAAACAGTTAGATAACCCTAAATGCGCAAGATAAATGAACTGGATCAACACACTTGCACATGCTCACCCCTAGGGTATCTCCCATTTCGGTTGCCTTCAGAAACGGTCACAATTCTCGAAACGTGAGAATCTTTAGTGGTTGTCCTTTAGTTCAAGAGATCACAAGTCCCTCGATGACCCTTTCGATGTCGCCTCGATTAAAAAGTGATCTTAGAACTTTAGGACAATCACTAAAAGTTCATGCCCAGTTGCCTTAGTGACCATAAACATCCCTTCAATAGTCCCTCAACATCCAACGATAGGGCTACCTACTCACTAATAGTAGGATGGCACTATCTAAAGGAAAGGAGGAAAAGAACACCTTTTTTAAGTAGGTAGATAACTATTAGGTACTTGCTCAAAAAACCATTTTTTCACACTACACTTTCAAAACCATTTTCAGAAAAACGCTTTATCAACACTCTTGAGGACTGATACAAGAGTTAGCATAAAGCAAATAAACTTTTCAACACACACAAACAGGAAAGCAAATTTTCAAAATGAGCAAGTACCTAAGAGCCCGTGGATAACCACTGATGGAAAGGGTGATAACACCTTCCCTTTCCATAATATGTCCCCCTTATTCAGAAACTCTCGAAAAAAGGTATTTTTTTTGTTCTTTTCACCCTTTCCTTGGTTGGATAAAAGAAAAGCCGATGGAGACTCTTGCTTACCACACATTTACGAATACAAAATGTAAACCAGTATTAATAGTCAGTTCTGCCACCGTATCACACCCATGATGCACGCTTCGTATTCTGCCATATTGTTGGTACAGTCAAAACATAATCTGGTGGCGAAGGGTGTATGGAAACCCTCGGGAGAGACAATTACGACACCGATTCCATTACCAAGCGCGTTGGAAGCTCCATCAAAAACCATAGTCCACCGGGATCCTGGCTAAGGTCCTTCATACAGTCCAGGTTTTTCGCAATCAGTAACTAGTATAATAATCTTATGTGGGAACTCAAAATTCATATACTGATAGTCATCTAAAGCCTGATAATCCAAATGATCTGCTAATACACTTCCTTTAATTGCCTTCTGAGTAGTGTACTGAATGTCGTATTCAGTCAAGACCATTTTCCATCTTGCTATTCTACCAGAGAGAGTGGGTTTCTCGAATATGTATTTTGTTGGGTCCATCTTAGATATCAACAAGGTAGTATGAGTCAATATATATTGTCTTAGTCGACGAGTAGCCCATGCCAAAGCGAAGCAAGTTTTCGTGAGCAGTGAGTATTTTGTTTCACAGTCGGTACGATTTTTGCTAAGGTAGTATGTTGCATGCTCTTTTTCGACCAGACCTGTCATGTTGCCCCAATACACACCCCATTGAGTTCTCTAACATTGTTAGGTACATGATCATATGTCTTCCTTCAACCGGTGTGTGATCGGTGGAAATAGAACTGACTGTTTTTTAAGCTGGTTCATGAAATGTCGCGGTAAGCAAGAGTCGCCACCGTCTTTTATGTTCTCCAACATGGAAAGGACAAAAGCACAGCAAAATTCCTTATTCGAGAATGTTTCTCGGTTCGGGAGGTAGATTTATAGAAAGGGAAGGTGTTAGCACCCTTTCTATCCATGGTTATCCATGGGCTCTTAGGTACTTGCTCTCATGTTTTCAAAATTTGTTTGCTTTTCAAATATGTGTGGGTTTTGAAAAAAGTTTGTTTGGAAAACTTCTAAGTAACTCTTGTATCAGTCCTCAAGAGTGTATGAAGTGTTTTGTTTGAAAACTTTTTGAAAGTGTGGGGTGCGAAAAGTTGTTTTTGTTTGTTTGAAAAGAGCAAGTACCCAGGAGAATCTACCTACTCTAAGGAATTAAGTTGTGTAAGAGTCCTTTAGATAGTGCTATCCCACCATTGAGAGGTAGGTAGCACCATCGTTGGAGGTGTTCGGGTCAATTCGATTACCGGGACAGTGTGGTCACCGAAGCAATGGTAGGACACCTTAGAAGTAACCCTAATGTCCTAGATCCTTTTATCCGAGGCAACCGTTTCGAGGCGACTGGATCTTTTGGACAGAAGGGCGACCTCTAAGACACCCTATACTTGATGACCACGTTCGAGGCAACTAGTGAGGCGTACCCTAAGAGTGGCATGTGCTTGTGTGTTGTTTTCATGTTATGTTTATCTTGTATATGTTATTTGTGAGCTACAGATTGGTTTTATTTACATACATTCTTGCAGGCATATTAGCAGTTAGGAGTGCGAAAAATAAATTGTGGAAATATAAATTCTACGCTATTACAAGGCGCGGGTCTATACATCGCCAAAAACAAAAACCCATTTTGGTAAATAAGTAAATGCAGAAAATTAAATAAAGCAATAAAATCCTAATTACTATTACATCCTCTGTACAAATACATAATCAGAATAAATAAATACGCGCGAATGGAAATTTAATCGGGAACGTCCTAAGGGTTTTGACCCTTTTAAGAAAAGAATTGAATTTTTTGTCCTTTTTTGTGATTAAATGAAATTAAAATTAATAACTAATTAATTAATTAATTAATTTAAAAAAATGTTTTTTGTGTTTTTTATATTTTTAATGAAAATAAAAGGAATTAAAATTAAAAGTTAACCTAATTCTAAATTGTTTTTATTTATTATAGAAAAGGTGAAAATTAAACTAATTAAACTAATTAATTTGATTTAATGCTTATTTACAAAAATAGTTAGTAGTGAAATTAATAAATAAGAATAATAAAAATATTAGTTTTTTTATTTTTTATAAAAAATATTAATTATGTTAATAATACTAATAATTAATAAAATAATAAAAAAAGAGATAAAAGAAAAGAAAAATAAAAAGATAAAGAGAAATAACAAAACTAAGGGGGGTTTGGGCCATATTGGAGTGTTTGCTTAGCAATGTTGTGGCCCATTTGCATCCAGTCACGTTGACCCTGGGAATTGAGTGGGGCGCTGGTTGACCAGGAATATGGTGTGCTTTCATCATGACCCTTGGATTTCCACCTGAAGACACATGGCGCGTTGGATATGTGGGATGCATGGTGGTACGCTTTGGACTGCCTGTACATGAACATGTTAAGAAAAAAATGAAACAATTATTTGGGGGACTTGGGAATCGAACCCAGGTCCCAGTAATTACCAAGCACGTCACCAACCATTACACCATTTGAGCGCGTTTGATATCATAATACAAACTGATCATTATATTAGAAAGTCAGGCCATATGCTTCCTCAAAAGAAAAGCGCGCGTTTTATTTCAAATGCCCCAATCACTTAACAACACGTAATCATCTTCTTCATGAAACCTGCACAAAAACAAAACACATAGCGAGGGTTTTAAACCCCCACAAAATACAAACGCCAAAAATAGCGATTAGGTCTGTAGCACAAATAAAAAGAGCGCGAGGGTATCAACGTGTTCGTCTCATCCTGACGAATTTGACCATAGCCATGAGAGGTTCTGATTTTGCTTATATGATAAACCCCCAAATTAAAAGCTTCGAAACCCTAGCTTTCTCCAATGGCAACTTTTGTTTTAGGGTACCATAATCAAATTAAACTATATCAAAAGCTTCATAAAGATGTTAGCAATGCAAAGCAATAATCAAAATGTGTTAATGATGCGTAAAAAATGAATTTCGATTATGGAAAAAGATGATGAACCGTGTGACTGTATTGAGTAATTCCTTGAGTGTTAGAACTTGTTTATGATTGCAATAGGTTCCTGGCAATGCTGGCAACGTGTTAGAAGCAAGAAAAGTGTTTGAATTGTGCTGGAATATGGATTTCAGTTTGTGAATTTCTTTGGAATTTTTGGAATTTGGTTATGCCGTTTTAGAGAGCTATAGGCCGTGCTCCAGGTTGGAGAGGCTTGCATATATGTGTACGAATGAGAATCAAATGACATTAGGAGCCTTAAACCATTGCAATGATGTTTTGAGATTCTTCATAACCACCATTAAAGGAACTTGCCATGTTTGTTCAAATTTGAATTTTTATGCTTAAAATGGGCTTGGCACGAATTTGGTAGGTGTATTATGCTTCATGAAGGCTAATCAAACCACAAGATACCATTTAATCAATTTTTTTTTATTTTACTTGAATTATTATGGATTAAAATGAATTAAATCCATAAAATTAAATAAAAATAGAAAAATAATTATTTGGTCTTGAAATTGATCATGGGACACGTGGGTGGCATGACAAGACTGAATCAAGTGGAAAAAAGTGGGCCCTTTTGTCAAAAATTGAAGTTTCAAGGATAGTTGACTTTTGCCATTTCACAAAAATTTCCCAAATTCTCCAATGCATATCTTGCTCAATTTTGATCATATGAACATGTTCTTGGACATTTTGGAAAGGTCTTGAAGTCCTCTAACCAATGCCTTTGGTTCCATGTCATTTTTATTTACCAATATCAAGTTATGGTCTTTGACTTAAAATGCCTTTTTGTTGACTTTTGAAAATGACCTATAATGTTGAAATTGATAACTTTTTGTGAGAGCATTTCTTGGACTTGGAATGTGAATATGAGTTGTAGGAAATGTCATCCCCTTCAAAATGAGAATTGGATGGGATTTTTCTGATGAACCATGAAGACGTTATGCCTTGGTCAAGTTACAGTTGACTTTTCAACTGCCCAAAAATAGAAACTTTTGACACCTTGATGATTTTTGAGCCATTCTTGTGGAATCATGATCAAGACTTGATCAAATGATGATTGTGGCCTCAAAATAATATGTTGGCCAAAAAATTTGACTTTTGACTGCCAAATGACCATTTTACCCCTACAGTTGATTGTGGAGCAATTAGGGTTTTTGACTGTGCAACTTGACCTTGTGAGCCTTGAAACTTGGCATGTAGATGCTTGACAATGTTTATAGGCACGTGGGACTTGATTGAGCCCTTGAAAACCTCAACTTCCTTGAAGGAACCAAAACCCTAATTTGACTGGCTTAGGAGGATGGTTTGACTGTGCAACCCTTGAGTAGACTTGAGCAAATTGAGATGATGTTTGTCAAAACTTTGAAGAATATGGGAGGGAAAATTTTGGGGTACAACAGTTGCCCCTGTTCAATCTTCTTAGACCTGAGGATGTAGATTGGCTTGTGTGCCTTTTGTGATCCGAATGTGGAAGATGATTGGACACTAGAGTGCCCAGAAATTTGCACTCGCATAGTAGAATGTCAGCAATGTGATGGCGGGAATGGGTTTATAGATGCCATTTGGAAAGATGGTGGATAGGGGGATGGGCTTACAGATGCCATCTGGAAGTGTGGCAGAACCTTGTCGGGAATGGGCTTATAGATGCCATTTGGAAAGATGGTATGGGAGGATGGGCTTATAGATGCCATCTGGAGAAGTGACAGAACCTTGTCGGGAATGGGCTTATAGATGCCATTTGGAGACTGTCGACAGAACCTTGTCGGGAATGGGCTTATAGATTCCATTTGGAGACTGTTGACAGGTGGATGGGCTTATAGATGCCATCTGGAGGTGGTCTGTTGAACTGTAATTTTTGTAAGTTGAAAGAGGGAACCTGTGTAGGGTTGCCTGATGATGAGCTCGTGTAAAGCTGCATCTTGGAAAGAAGGACACCTGTGTAGGGTTGACTGATGATGAGCTCGTGTAAAACTGCATCTTTGGAGAAAGGAAACCTGTGTAGAGTTTACTGATAATGAGTCCGTATAAGACTGCATCTGAAATGGAGAAGGAACTTGTGTAGGGTTACTTTGATGACGAGTCCGTGTAAAACCGCATCTAGAGCTGAGAAGGAAACCTGTGTAGGGTTTACTGATGACGAGTCCGTGTAAAACTACGTTTGGAGTTTGAGAAGGGAACCTGTGTGGGGTTACTTTGATGATGAGCCCGTGTAAAACCGCATCTGGAGCTGAGAAGGAAACCTGGGTAGGGTTTCTGATGATGAGTCCGTGTAAAACTGCATCTTTGGGAAGAGAGAATCAGTGTAGGGTTTCTTTGACGACGAGCCCGTGTAAAACTACGTCTGGAGAGAGAGAACCTGTGTAGGGTTTCTTCAGGATAAGTTCGTGTAAAACTTCTGGAGGAACCGGGGTAAGGTTACTTCGGGATAAGTCCGTGTAAGACTTCTGGAGGAACCGAGGTAAGGTTACTGCAGGATAAGTTCGTGTAAAACTTCTTGATGAACCGGGGTAAGGTCATCTTGAGATAAGTTTGTGTAAGACTTCAGGAGGAACCGGGGTAAGGTTACTACAGGATAAGTTCGTGTAAAACTTCTGGATGAACGGGGGTAAGGTTATCTTGAGATAAGTTTGTGTAAGACTTTTGGAGGAACCGGTGTAGGGTTACTGCAGGGTAAGTTCGTGTAAAACTTCTTGATGAACCGGGGTAAGGTCATCTTGAGATAAGTCCGTGTAAGACTTTTGGAGGAACCGGTGTAGGGTTACTGCAGGGTAAGTTCGTGTAAAACTTCTTGATGAACCGGGGTAAGGTCATCTTGAGATAAGTTCGTGTAAGACTTCTGGAGGAACCGGGGTAAGGTTACTTTGAGATAAGTCGGTGTAAGACTTTTTCTGAAAGAAAAGGAACCAGTGTAGGGTTACTTTGATGATAAGTCCGTGTAAGACTTCTTCTGAAAGAAAAGGAACCGGTGTAGGGTTACTTTGATGATAAGTCCGTGTAAGACTTCTTCTGAAAGAAAAGGAACCGGTGTAGGGTTACTTTGATGATAAGTCCGTGTAAGACTTCTTCTGAAAGAAAAGGAACCGGTGTAGGGTTACTTTGATGATAAGTCCGTGTAAGACTTCTTCTGAAAGAAAAGGAACCGGTGTATGGTTACTTTGATGATAAGTCTGTCTAAGACTTCTTCTGAAAGAAAAGGAACCGGTGTAGGGTTACTTTGATGATAAGTACGGGTAAGACTTCTTCTGAAAGAAAAGGAACCGGTGTAGGGTTTCCTGAGGATGATCAAGTAGATAATTGTCCTGTTTGGTTTCGGATATTAACCCACGATCAGTCGTCCACAAAATTTTCCTGGCTTGTTACCGGTGTTGATCTGGAACTGTAAAAGGTAGATGGTAATCATCTTTTGATTGACTTTTTCCTGAAAAGGAAAAGTATTAGTCGTATGCAATGTCATGATGCATGAACTGCATGATTTTAAGATGTTCTCAAAAATAAATGAGATTTGTGTTGTATGATGCGTATGCATGCTATAATGTATGAAGATGTGATGTTTATGAATGTATTCTCGTCTGGGAAAATAAATCCTTGACGAATGCCGGGAGTTTGTTGAATCCTGGTCTGATGTTGAAGAGTAGAGTTCTTCGTTTCCGCTGGGGATGATGATTGCAAAAACAAACCGGTAGGAGAAGATGACTCCGTTGGGGAATAATCCTGGTGAAGATATTACTCTGAGGGGAATCTACTATGTGGGAAGAGATACTTCACTGAGGTTTTGATGATAACTCCACTGGGGATTCCGTTGATATGTTTTGTTGAGGATTCTGATGAACTCCATTGGGGATAGGAAGAACTTCGCCGAGGACGATCTTTCCTTGGTAATTAGCTGAGGATAACCCAGTTATACCCTGGTGGGGAATAACCTTTGAATAAAGCCGGGGAGATGCGTTCGTACTCTGCAGGGGATAAGCTTCCAGAATCTGTTGGGGATAAGCTTCCAAAACTCTACTGGGGAGATTGATTCAACTTTCCTGGGGAAACTTTGGACTGTACTGGGGAAGTGGCTCCACTGGGGTGTCTGGTGTTCCACCGGGGAACAAACTTAGATCAAGACTGCCGGGGATGTTTGCTTAGGAACATCTGTATATTCCGCTGGGGAATGTTGAGACTTTCTAGGGATACCCGACTTCCTTAAGGCTGACAGTAGACTAACTCTGCTTGGGGAGAGTGTTGTTGACTTGCTGGAGATACTGTGCTTTGTTAGGGCTGACGGGAGACCAACTCTGCTCGGAGGAGAGTATTGTTGAACCTTGTCTTACTCCCGGGGAGTGGAGGCTTCTTGGTTATGTTCTTCAATCGAACCTACCTTGGTACCTTGGTTGACAGAGCAACTAGATCGCTTGGACAACTCATTATTGCCCATGTTTCTGATGTGGGAGAAGATACCTGTGGAGGCGCTTGATGCCTGTCGGTTGACAAATCTTCTTCTGGTAGGCAAGTGACGAGATGCCGGGACATAGTCGTACGCTTTGATCCCTAACTTTTGCCTGGACCGCCCTTTCGGGTTTTCAGTCCACCGGGATACCCTTTTTTGCCCAAGCCGCCTTTTCAGGTTTTCGACTTGCCGGGTGTACAGATTTTTCATTTTCATCCCTTATTTTTTCCCGAACCCTTTTGGTTCGCCGGGAAGCCCTTATTTTTGCCTAGGTGTGTCAACCTAGCGGGTCTTTGATTATGCGCAGTATTTTTTCGACTATGTCCATGCTCTCAGAATGCAGGGGGTTGTCACTGTCAAAAGTGTTGTGTTGTCATACTACCAGAAGATATTTGATCATACCAGATTTGTCACTGGAATTCATGCCCAATGCCCCAGTTGATTCAGGCGGAGATTTGCCCCAGGCCATTTGGCCTTTGATAGATTCTCTAAATCTTGACCTGACTGCCCCAGATGATAGATAATGATCATGTCGTGCCCCCGGATTGGAAGTGCTTTTGTTCACTAGATATTCTTCGTGCGAACTTCTATGCTGTTCAAACAAATAGCCATATGCCAGCAATGTTATATTAAAATGCAAAGCTCATGTCTGTCTTGAAGTTTTTGAAAATGTGTTTTCTCAGTAAAACCAGCAAATTTTGTAAAATGTGATGTCAACTCGCTATTTCACAGCGAGCCCTAAGGAGTCAGGATACCTTTGTAACAGTATGCTTTCGAACTAACCCATGCTTCAGCTAGGACTTTTGAGGGTTATAACGTGGCTTGGTTCACGGTTTAAGAAACAAAGGGTAAAGGCTCAAAGTATATTTGTTCCCACCCTCTCTCCGTGATGTTCTTCAAACCTAAACTCAGCTGATCGTACGTTAGACCTTGTTTGAGTCTTTGCTCTGACATTCCGGTGATGGTTCGGATATTGACAATTTATTTTGAATAGGCAGTCATTTTTGTTGAGGGTTTGTAGGACCTCTTTCTTTTTTTATTTTATTATCCCTATTTTTGCCTGAACTGTTTCTTTTGTGATTACAGTCGGCGGGATGCCCCAGTTTTGTAAGTCTCCTTCATAGGTTTTGACTTATTGGGCTTTAGTTTTTTTTTTTGTAATGACTGCCTGTCTTTATGATTATTTAGAACCATCACTGTCTTTTGCTTTGGAAGGACTCATTTGATGCTATTTGTTGTGCACTTGGATCAACTGAGAGAACTACCCTGCCCCAGGTTATGATTAAGGGTTTTAATTTTCGAAAAGAAAAACTCCTACTTCTTTGGCTCGAAGGGGTTGACGAGGGATTATCTTCCTTATAACTCCGGTGTTTAGGAATTGAAACAATGCCTGTACCTCATCAGCGGGGTCTGTTCAAAAGTATACTGTAAAAATCATGGTATCGTTTTCGTCATCCTCCCTCAAGAGGCTTAGAATTATTAACCGAGCGTTGATCATCACACAAAAATATGAAAGCAATTTGCAATATAGTGAATACGAAATAATTACTTCAAAACAGACATGTGTAATGCATTAATGAAATAACAACGTTTGATATGAATAAAATGTTTAAACAATCAAAGAAAAATACAACTTGAACATTTGAATGAACAAAAGTTTCTTTGTTTGAACTAGTCATCTCAGATGGAAGATTCTCAGCAGAAGATGTTCATTTTACCACCCGGCATGAACTCTAGCACCCTTCCGTCGATCAAGTCTTGAATCTTGTTCCTCAGGCTCCAACAGTCGTCAGTGTCATGTCCAGGGCTGTCAGAATGGTAGGCACACCTTTCATCAGGATTGTATTTTAGGGAGGTTACGTTGAGAGTCTTAGGAGGATCCTTTAAAGCAATCAGCTTGACCTCCAACAAGCGTCTCAGTATCAGTGATGATGGTATACCAGTCTCCGAGAAATGTCTTCCAGACGTATTTCGCTTATGCCGATTACCCTGTTGACGCTGGTGAGGTCGATGCTGGGCTTGTGACCCTGAAGCGAACTGAGGAGCTTTTCCCCGGTCTTCTTGCCCCACAGGTGGTTGAATGATGGCTTGCTCTTCAACCTTAGATGTTTTCCCCAGTTGGTTATCCCGAAGCAGTTGGTTGACGAGAACCCGGAGCTCTCCTTGTTTTTGAGATAAGTCTTAGACAAGGGCAATTTGCCCTAGCATCTGGGTTCTCATTGTATCCACCTCAGCTTGTAGACGTTTCAGTCGTTCGTCCTTATCGTCCTCAGAACTGTTCCTGACCAAAGTCCCCATGAGGAGTGTTCTCAATTCTTCCTGCCCCTTGGATAGGTTTAGGAGGATTGCCTTGAACCGAGTCTCTTGAGCATAAAGATCCTGATTGTCTTGTTGGGAAGCCATTGCTGAAATAAACAGCGAAGAAGGTAAGCAACCTGTAGAAAAGAGTACCTGTAATGCAATGATATGTATGTATGCATGCGATGTTTTCAAGGATCTCGCGGGGTAAACAAGAAAATTGTTAGAATTTGAATCCGGTAGCTTGATTGAAGGAACTTCATGTTGTTAAGAGTCCTTCTTCAAGAGTCAAGGCTCACCATATCGAGTGGGTCACAGCCCCTGACTCAAGTTATCAACCTTGGCTAGAGGAAAATAAATCCCCTTTGCCCCTTGCTAGACATCATGACCTGCATCACAAACCCTTGAGATCCTTGAAATGGATTAGTCCTTATGTAGGATGTATGCAATGGTATGATGGCATGATGCTATGCGTGGAGTGATGTAAGTAAACCCTGTTATGAGTCCAGGTTAAGGACTGTAAACAAAACCTGCAAGGAACTCAAGTGTCAGATAACAAGCATGCAAGTAGTCAAGTTTGAAGGCACACAAGTCACACAAGACAACCCTTAGAGTTCAGGCCAGCATGAAGTTTGGGGTACTACCCTCTTGAAGTTGGTGGGCTCAAAACCTGTCCTATCAAAAGTAATCGGGTTCTAAGGAGCTCAAAATCATTGGGTTGTTTTCTGTGTTCATTGTTTTGATTTAGCCACTGAACTGGCGATCAAAATATTCCAAGAAAACAACCCTCAATGAGTGTAGTATCGAGTATCAACCAACTTCGGACTGCAGCAAAGTCAGTCATCTCACTACCCCTAAAGAGGCCAGGATGGTTCAAGTAAGGTTCCTAAGGTCAGTTGATGCTTCACGACACCACGCGGCGGCCCCGTACTCTCCTTGACTTGACTCAAGGGTTACCGGTACTCACCAAAGTGCCACATCAACGTAGCAAACTGCTTCAACCGTGTCGGTATACCCCACACAGTTCCCTCACAGTTTGTTGCTACTTTCTAAGAGGTATCCCCCAGATCCGGGTTAGGATCTATGAAACTCCCAAAACAGGCCCACAATTTTAAAGCAAACAGATCAAGCAATTGAAAACATGATGATGAACTATTCCTAAGGTACACCTCACTTTTAATCATCCCCAGTAGAGTCGCCAGTTCTGTGATCGGTGGAAATAGAACTGACTGTTTTTTAAGCTGGTTCGCGAAATGTCGCGGTAAGCAAGAGTCGCCACCGTCTTTTATGTTCTCCAACATGGAAAGGACAAAAGCACAGCAAAATTCCTTATTCGAGAATGTTTCTCGGTTCGGGAGGTAGATTTATAGAAAGGGAAGGTGTTAGCACCCTTTCTATCCATGGTTATCTATGGGCTCTTAGGTACTTGCTCTCATGTTTTCAAAATTTGTTTGCTTTTCAAATATGTGTGGGTTTTGAAAAAAGTTTGTTTGGAAAACTTCTAAGTAACTCTTGTATCAGTCCTCAAGAGTGTATGAAGTGTTTTGTTTGAAAACTTTTTGAAAGTGTGGGGTGCGAAAAGTTGTTTTTGTTTGTTTGAAAAGAGCAAGTACCCAGGAGAATCTACCTACTCTAAGGAATTAAGTTGTGTAAGAGTCCTTTAGATAGTGCTATCCCACCATTAAGAGGTAGGTAGCACCATCATTGGAGGTGTTCGGGTCAATTCGATTATCGGGACAGTGTGGTCACCGAAGCAATGGTAGGACACCTTAGAAGTAACCCTAATGTCCTAGATCCTTTTATCCGAGGCAACCGTTTCGAGGCGACTGGATCTTTTGGACAGAAGGGCGACCTCTAAGACACCCTATACTTGATGACCACGTTCGAGGCAACCAGTGAGGCGTACCCTAAGAGTGGCATGTGCTTGTGTGTTGTTTTCATGTTATGTTTATCTTGTACATGTTATTTGTGAGCTACGGACTGGTTTTATTTACATACATTCTTGCAGGCCTATTAGCAGTTAGGAGGGCGGAATATAAATTACGGAAATATAAATTCTACGCTATTACAAGGCGCGGGTCTATACATCACCAAAAACAAAAACCCGTTTTGGTAAATAAGTAAATGTAGAAAATTAAAGAAAGCAATAAAATCCTAATTACTATTACATCCTCTGTACAGATACATAATCAGAATAAATAAATACGCGCGAATGGAAATTTAATCGGGAACGTTCTAAGGGTTTTGACCCTTTTAAGAAAAGAATTGAATTTTTTGCCCTTTTTTGTGATTAAATGAAATTAAAATTAATAACTAATTAATTAATTAATTAAAAAAATGTTTTTTGTGTTTTTTATATTTTTAATGAAAATAAAAGGAATTAAAATTAAAAGTTAACCTAATTCTAAATTGTTTTTATTTATTATAGAAAAGGTGAAAATTAAACTAATTAAACTAATTAATTTGATTTAATGCTTATTTACAAAAATAGTTAGTAGTGAAATTAATAAATAAGAATAATAAAAATATTGGTTTTTTTTTATATTTTTTATAAAAAATATTAATTATGTTAATAATACTAATAATTAATAAAATAATAAAAAAAAGAGTTATAAAAGAAAAATAAAAAGATAAAGAGAAATAACAAAACCAAGGGGGGGTTGGGCCAGATTGGAGTGTTTGCTTAGCAATGTTGTGGCCCATTTGCATCCAGTCACGTTGACCCTGGGAATTGAGTGAGGCGCTGGTTGACCAGGAATATGGTGTGCTTTCATCCTGACCCTTGGATTGCCACCTGAAGACACATGGCGCGTTGGATATGTGGGATGCATGGTGGTACGCTTTGGACTGCCTGTACATGAACATGTTAAGAAAAAAATGAAACAATTATTTGGGGGACCTGGGAATCGAACCCAGGTCCCAGTAATTACCAAGCACGTCACCAACCATTACACCATTTGAGCGCGTTTGATATCATAATACAAACTGATCATTATATTAGAAAGTCAGGCCATATGCTTCCTCAAAAGAAAAGCGCGCGTTTTATTTCAAATGCCCCAATCACTTAACAACACGTAATCATCTTCTTCATGAAACCTGCACAAAAACAAAACACATAGCGGGGGTTTTAAACCCCCACAAAATAAAAACGCCAAAAATAGCGATTAGTTCTGTAGCACAAATAAAAAGAGCGCGAGGGTATCAACGTGTTCGTCTCATCCTGACAAATTTGACCATAGCCATGAGAGGTTCTGATTTTGCTTATATGATAAACCCCCAAATTAAAAGCTTTGAAACCCTAGCTTTCTCCAATGGCAACTTTTGTTTTAGGGTACCATAATCAAATTAAACTATATCAAAAGCTTCATAAAGATGTTAGCAATGCAAAGCAATAATCAAAATGTGTTAATGATGCGTAAAAAATGAATTTCGATTATGGAAAAAGATGATGAACCGTGTGACTGTATTGAGTGATTCCTTGAGTGTTAGAACTTGTTTATGATTGCAATAGGTTCCTGGCAATGTTGGCAACGTGTTAGAAGCAAGAAAAGTGTTTGAATTGTGCTGGAATATGGATTTCAGTTTGTGAATTTCTTTGGAATTTTTGGAATTTGGTTATGCCGTTTTAGAGAGCTCTAGGTCGTGCTCCAGGTTGGAGAGGCTTGCATATATGTGTATGAATGAGAATCAAATGACATTAGGAGCCTTAAACCATTGCAATGATGTTTTGAGATTCTTCATAACCACCATTAAAGGAACTTGCCATGTTTGTTCAAATTTGAATTTTTATGCTTAAAATGGGCTTGGCACGAATTTGGTAGGTGTATTATGCTTCATGAAGGCTAATCAAACCACAAGATACCATTTAATCAATTTTTTTGATTTTACTTGAATTATTATGGATTAAAATGAATTAAATCTATAAAAATTAAATAAAAATAGAAAAATAATTATTTGGTCTTGAAATTGATCATGGGACACGTGGGTGGCATGACAAGGCTGAATCAAGTGGAAAAAAGTGGGCCCTTTTGTCAAAAATTGAAGTTTCAAGGATAGTTGACTTTTGCCATTTCACAAATATTTCCCAACTTCTCCAATGCATATCTTGCTCAATTTTGATCATATGAACATGTTCTTGGACATTTTGGAAAGGTCTTGAAGTCCTCTAACCAATGACTTCGGTTCCATGTCATTTTTATTTACCAATATCAAGTTATGGTCTTTGACTTAAAATGCCTTTTTGTTGACTTTTGAAAATGACCTATAATGTTGAAGTTGATAACTTTTTGTGAGAGAATTTCTTGGAATTGGAATGTGAAGATGAGTTGTAGGAAATGTCATCCCCTTCAAAATGAGAATTGGATGGGATTTTTCTGATGAACCATGAAAAAGTTATGCCTTGGTCAAGTTACAGTTGACTTTTCAACTGTCCAAAAATAGAAACTTTTGACACCTTGATGATTTTTGAGCCATTCTTGTGGAATCATGATCAAGACTTGATCAAATGATGATTTTGGCCTCAAAATAAGATGTTGACCAAAAATTTTGACTTTTGACTGCCAAATGACCATTTTACCCCTACAGTTGATTGTGGAGCAATTAGGGTTTTTGACTGTGCAACTTGACCTTGTGAGCCTTGAAACTTGGCATGTAGATGCTTGACAATGTTTATAGGCATGCGGGACTTGATTGAGCCCTTGAAAACCTCAACTTCCTTGAAGGAACCAAAACCCTAATTTGACTGGCTTAGGAGGATGGTTTGACTGTGCAACCCTTGAGTAGACTTGAGCAAATTGAGATGATGTTTGTCAAAACTTTGAAGAATATGGGAGGGCAAATTTTGGGGTACAACAGTTGCCCTTGTTCAATCTTCTTAGACCTGAGGATGTAGATTGGCTTGTGTGCCTTTCGTGATCCGAAGGTGGAAGATGATTGAACACTAGAGTGCCCAGAAATTTGCACTCGCATAGTAGAATGTCAGCAGTGTGATGGCGGGAATGGGTTTATAGATGCCATTTGGAAAGATGGTGGATGGGGGGATGGGCTTACAGATGCCATCTGGAAGTGTGGCAGAACCTTGTCGGGAATGGGCTTATAGATGCCATTTGGAAAGATGGTATGGGAGGATGGGCTTATAGATGCCATCTGGAGATGTGACAGAACCTTGTCGGGAATGGGCTTATAGATGCCATTTGGAGACTGTCGACAGAACCTTGTCGGGAATGGGCTTATAGATGCCATTTGGAGACTGTTGACAGGTGGATGGGCTTATAGATGCCATCTGGAGGTGGTCTGTTGAACTGTTATTTTTGTAAGTTGAAAGAGGGAACCTGTGTAGGGTTGCCTGATGATGAGCTCGTGTAAAGCTGCATCTTGGAAAGAAGGACACCTGTGTAGGGTTGACTGATGATGAGCTCGTGTAAAACTGCATCTTTGGAGGAAGGAAACCTGTGTAGGGTTTACTGATAATGAGTCCTTATATGACTGCATCTGAAATGGAGAAGGAACCTATGTAGGGTTACTTTGATGACGAGTCCGTGTAAAACCGCATCTAGAGATGAGAAGGAAACCTGTGTAGAGTTTACTGATGACGAGTCCGTGTAAAACTACGTCTGGAGTTTGAGAAGGGAACCTGTGTGGGGTTACTTTGATGATGAGCCCGTGTAAAACCGCATCTGGAGTTGAGAAGGAAACCTAGGTAGGGTTTCTAATGACGAGTCCGTGTAAAACTGCATCTTTGGGAAGAGAGAACCGGTGTAGGGTTTCTTTGACGACGAGCCCGTGTAAAACTACGTCTGGAGAGAGAGAACCTGTGTAGGGTTTCTTCGGGATAAGTTCGTGTAAAACTTCTGGAGGAACCGGGGTAAGGTTACTTCGGGATAAGTCCGTGTAAGACTTCTAGAGGAACCGGGGTAAGGTTACTGCAGGGTAAGTTCGTGTAAAACTTCTTGATGAACCGGGGTAAGGTCATCTTGAGATAAGTCCGTATAAGACTTTTGGAGGAACCGATGTAGGGTTACTGCAGGGTAAGTTCGTGTAAAACTTCTTGATGAACCGGGGTAAGGTCATCTTGAGATAAGTCTGTGTAAGACTTCTGGAGGAACCGGGGTAAGGTTACTTTGAGATAAGTCTGTGTAAGACTTTTTCTGAAAGAAAAGGAACCGGTGTAGGGTTACTTTGATGATAAGTCCGTGTAAGACTTCTTCTGAAAGAAAAGGAACCGGTGTAGGGTTACTTTGATGATAAGTCTGTGTAAGACTTCTTCTAAAAGAAAAGGAACCAGTGTAGGGTTACTTTGATGATAAGTCCGTGTAAGACTTCTTCTGAAAGAAAAGGAACCGGTGTAGGGTTACTTTGATGATAAGTCCGTGTAAGACTTCTTCTGAAAGAAAAGGAACCGGTGTATGGTTACTTTGATGATAAGTCTGTCTAAGACTTCTTCTGAAAGAAAAGGAACCGGTGTATGGTTACTTTGATGATAAGTCCGTGTAAGACTTCTTCTGAAAGAAAAGGAACCGGTGTAAGGTTGCCTGAGGATGATCAAGTAGATAATTGTCCTGTTTGGTTTCGGATATTAACCCACGATCAGTCGTCCACAGAATTTTCATGGCTTGTTACCGGTGTTGATCTGGAACTGTAAAAGGTAGATGGTAATCATCTTTTGATTGACTTTTTCCTGAAAAGGCAAAGTATTAGTCGTATGCAATGTCATGATGCATGAACTGCATGATTTTAAGATGTTCTCAAAAATAAATGAGATTTGTGTTGTATGATGCGTATGCATGCTATAATGTATGAAGATGTGATGTTTATGAATGTATTATCGTCTGGGAAAATAAATCCTTGACGAATGTCGGGAGTTTGTTGAATCCTGGGCTGATGTTGAAGAGTAGAGTTCTTCATTTCCGTTGGGGATGATGATTGCAAGAACAAACCGGCAGGAGAAGATGACTCTGTTGGGGAATAATCCTGGTGAAGATATTACTCTGAGGGGAATCTACTCTGTGGGAAGAGATACTTCGCTGAGGTTTTGATGATAACTCCACTGGGGATTCCGTTGATATATTTTGTTGAGGATTCTGATGAACCCCGCTAGGGATAGGAAGAACTTCGCCGAGGACGATCTTTCCCTGGTAATTAGCTGAGGATAACCCATTTATACCCTGGTGGGGAATAACCTTTGAATAAAGCCGGGGAGATGCGTTCGTACTCTGCAGGGGATAAGCTTCCAGAATCTGTTGGGGATAAGCTTCCAAAACTCTACTGGGGAGATTGATTCAACTTTCCTGGGGAAACGTTGGACTGTACTGGGGAAGTGGCTCCACTGGGGTGTCTGGTGTTCCTCCGGGGAACAAACTTAGATCAAGACTGCCGGAGATGTTTGCTTAGGAACATCTGTATATTCCACTGGGGAATGTTGAGACTTTCTGGGGATACCCAACTTCCTTAAGGCTGACAGTAGACTAACTCTGCTTGGGGAGAGTGTTGCTGACTTGCTGGAGATACTGTGCCTTGTTAGGGCTGACGGGAGACCAACTCTGCTCGGAGGAGAGTATTGTTGAACCTTGTCTTACTCCCGGGGAGTGGAGGCCTCTTGGTTATGTTCTTCAGCCGAACCTACCTTGGTACCTTGGTACCTTGGTTGACAGAGCAACTAGATCGCTTGGACAACTCATTATTGCCCCTATTTCTGATGTGGGAGAAGATACTTGTGGAGGCGCTTGATGACTGCCGGTTGACAAATCTTCTTCTGGTAGGCAAGTGACGAGATGTGGAGACATAGTCGTACGCTTTGATCCCTAACTTTTGCCTGGACCGCCCTTTCGGGTTTTCAGTCCACCGGGATACCCTTTTTTGCCCAAGCCGCCTTTTCAGGTTTTCGACTTGCCGGGTGTACAGATTTTTCATTTTCATCCCTTATTTTTGCCCGAACCCTTTTGGTTCGCCGGGAAGCCCTTATTTTTGCCTAGGTGTGTCAACCTAGCGGGTCCTTGATTATGCGCAGTATTTTTTCGACTATGTCCATGCTCTCAGAATGCAGGGGGTTGTCACTATCAAAAGTGTTGTGTTGTCATACTACCAGAAGATATTTGATCATACCAGATTTATCGCTGGAATTCATGCCCAATGCCCCAGTTGATTTAGGCGGAGATTTGCCCCAGGCCATTTGGCCTTTGAGAGATTCTCTAAATCTTGACCTGACTGCCCCAGATGATAGATAATGATCATGTCGTGCCCCCGGATTGGAAGTGCTTTTGTTCACTAGATATTCTTCGTGCGAACTTCTATGCTGTTCAAACAAATAGCCATATGCCAGCAATGTTATATTAAAATGCAAAGCTCATGTCTGTCTTGAAGTTTTTGAAAATGTGTTTTTTCAGTAAAACCAGCAAATTTTGTAAAATGTGATGTCAACTCGTTATTTCACAGCGAGCCCTAAGGAGTCAAGATACCTTTGTAACAGTATGCTTTCGAACTAACCCATGCTTCAGCTAGGACTTTTGAGGGTTGTAACGTGGCTTGGTTCACGGTTTAAGAAACAAAGGGTAAAGGCTCAAAGTATATTTGTTCCCACCCGCTCTTCGTGATGTTCTTCAAACCTAAACTCAGCTGATCGTACGTTAGACCTTGTTTGAGTCTTTGCTCTGACATTCCGGTGATGGTTTGGATATTGACAATTTATTTTGAATAGGCAATCATTTTTGTTGAGGGTTTGTAGGACCTCTTTCTTTTTTTATTTTATTATCCCTATTTTTGCCTGAACTGTTTCTTTTGTAATTACAGTCGGCGGGATGCCCCAGTTTTGTAAGTCTCCTTCATAGGTTTTGACTTATTGGGCTTTAGTTTTTTTTTTTGTAATGACTGCCTGTCTTTATGATTATTTAGGACCATCACTGTCTTTTGCTTTGGAAGGACTCATTTGATGCTATTTGTTGTGCACTTGGATCAACTGAGAGAACTACCCTGCCCCAGGTTATGATTAAGGGTTTTAATTTTCGAAAAGAAAAACTCCTACTTCTTTGGCTCGAAGGGGTTGACGAGGGATTATCTTCCTTATAACTCCGGTGTTTAGGAATTGAAACAATGCCTGTACCTCATCAGCGGGGTCTGTTCAAAAGTATACTGTAAAAATTGTGGTATCGTTTTCGTCATCCTCCCTCAAGAGGCTTAGAATTATTAACCGAGCGTTGATCATCACACAAAAATATGAAAGCAATTTGCAATATAGTGAATACGAAATAATTACTTCAAAACAGACATGTGTAATGCATTAATAAAATAACAACGTTTGATATGAATAAAATGTTTAAACAATCAAAGAAAAATACAACTTGAACATTTGAATGAACAAAAGTTTCTTAGTTTGAACTAGTCATCTCAGATGGAAGATTCTCAGCAGAAGATGTTCATTTTACCACCCGGCATGAACTCTAGCACCCTTCCGTCGATCAAGTCTTGAATCTTGTTCCTCAGGCTCCAACAGTCGTCAGTGTCATGTCCAGGGCTGTCAGAATGGTAGGCACAACTTTCATCAGGATTGTATTTTAGGGAGGTTACGTTGAGAGTCTTAGGAGGATCCTTTAAAGCAATCAGCTTGACCTCCAACAAGTGTCTCAGTATCAGTGATGATGGTATACCAGTCTCCAAGAAATGTCTTCCAGACGTATTTCGCTTACGCCGATTACCCTGTTGACGGTGGTGAGGTCGATGCTGGGCTTGTGACCCTGAAGCGAACTGAGGAGCTTTTCCCCGGTCTTCTTTCCCCACAGGTGGTTGAATGATGGCTTGCTCTTCAACCTTAGATGTTTGCCCCAGTTGGTTATCCCGAAGCAGTTGGTTGACGAGAACCCTGAGCTCTCCTTGTTTTTGAGATAAGTTTTGGACAAGGGCCATTTGCCCCAGCATCTGGGTTCTCATTGTATCCACCTCAGCTTGTAGACGTTTCAGTCGTTCGTCCTTATCGTCCTCAGAATTGTTCCTGACCAAAGTCCCCATGAGGAGTGTTCTCAATTCTTCTTGCCCCTTGGATAGGTTTAGGAGGATTGCCTTGAACCGAGTCTCTTGAGCATAAAGATCCTGATTGTCTTGTTGGGAAGCCATTGCTGAAATAAACAACGAAGAAGGTAAGCAACCTGTAGAAAAGAGTACCTGTAATGCAATGATATGTATGTATGCATGCGATGTTTTCAAGGATCTCGCGGGGTAAACAAGAAAATTGTTAGAATTTGAATCCGGTAGCTTGATTGAAGGAACTTCATGTTGTTATGAGTCCTTCTTCAAGAGTCAAGGCTCACCATATCGAGTGGGTCACAGCCCCTGACTCAAGTTATCAACCTTGGCTAGAGGAAAATAAATCCCCTTTGCCCCTTGCTAGACATCATGACCTGCATCACAAACCCTTGAGATCCTTGAAATGGATTAGTCCTTATGTAGGATGTATGCAATGGTATGATGGCATGTTGCTATGGGTGGAGTGATGTAAGTAAACCCTGTTATGAGTCCAGGTTAAGGACTGTAAACAAAACCTGCAAGGAACTAAAGTGTCAGATAACAAGCATGCAAGTAGTCAAGTTTGAAGGCACACAAGTAACACAAGACTGCCCTTAGAGTTCAGGCCAGCATGAAGTTTGGGGTACTACCCTCTTGAAGTTGATGGGCTCAAAACCTGTCTTATCAAAAGTAACCGGGTTCTAAGGAGCTCAAAATCATTGGGTTGTTTTCTGTGTTCATTGTTTTGATTTAGCCACTGAACTGGCGATCAAAATATTCCAAGAAAACAACCCTCAATGAGTGTAGTATCGAGTATCAACCAACTTCGGACTGCACCAAAGTCAGTCATCTCACTACCCCTAAAGAGGCCAGGATGGTTCAAGTAAGGTTCCTAAGGTCAGTTGATGCTTCAAGACACCACGCGGCGGCCCCGTACTCTCCTTGACTTGACTCAAGGGTTACCGGTACTCACCAAAGTGCCACATCAACGTAGCAAACTGCTTCAACCGTGTCGGTATACCCCGCACAGTTCCCTCACAGTTTGTTGCTACTTTCTAAGAGGTATCCCCCAGATCCGGGTTAGGATCTATGAAACTCCCAAAACATGCCCACAATTTTAAAGCAAACAGATCAAGCAATTGAAAACATGATGATGAACTATTCCTAAGGTACACCTCACTTTTAATCATCCCCAACAGAGTCGCCAGTTCTGTGATCGGTGGAAATAGAACTGACTATTTTTTAAGCTGGTTCGCGAAATGTCGCGGTAAGCAAGAGTCGCCACCGTCTTCTATGTTCTCCAACATGGAAAGGACAAAAGCACAGCAAAATTCCTTATTCGAGAATGTTTCTTGGTTCGGGAGGTAGATTTATAGAAAGGGAAGGTGTTAGCACCCTTTCTATCCATGGTTATCCATGGGCTCTTAGGTACTTGCTCTCATGTTTTCAAAATTTGTTTGCTTTTCAAATATGTGTGGGTTTTGAAAAAAGTTTGTTTGGAAAACTTCTAAGTAACTCTTGTATCAGTCCTCAAGAGTGTATGAAGTGTTTTGTTTGAAAACTTTTTGAAAGTGTGGGGTGCGAAAAGTTGTTTTTGTTTGTTTGAAAAGAGCAAGTACCCAGGAGAATCTACCTACTCTAAGGAATTAAGCTGTGTAAGAGTCCTTTAGATAGTGCTATCCCACCATTGAGAGGTAGGTAGCACCATCGTTGGAGGTGTTCGGGTCAATTCGATTATCGGGACAGTGTGGTCACCGAAGCAATGGTAGGACACCTTAGAAGTAACCCTAATGTCCTAGATCCTTTTATCCGAGGCAACCGTTTCGAGGCGACTGGATCTTTTGGACAGAAGGGCGACCTCTAAGACACCCTATACTTGATGACCACGTTCGAGGCAACCAGTGAGGCGTACCCTAAGAGTGGCATATGCTTGTGTGTTGTTTTCATGTTATGTTTATCTTGTACATGTTATTTGTGAGCTACAGATTGGTTTTATTTACATACATTCTTGCAGGCATATTAGCAGTTAGGAGTGCAGAAAATAAATTGCGGAAATATAAATTCTACGCTATTACAAGGCGCGGGTCTATACATTGCCAAAAACAAAAACCCGTTTTGGTAAATAAGTAAATGCAGAAAATTAAAGAAAGCAATAAAATCCTAATTACTATTACATCCTCTGTACAGATACATAATCAGAATAAATAAATACACGCGAATGGAAATTTAATCGGGAACATCCTAAGGGTTTTGACCCTTTTAAGAAAAGAATTGAATTTTTTGTCCTTTTTTGTGATTAAATGAAATTAAAATTAATAACTAATTAATTAATTAATTAAAAAAATATTTTTTGTGTTTTTTATATTTTTAATGAAAATAAAAGGAATTAAAATTAAAAGTTAACCTAATTCTAAATTGTTTTTATTTATTATAGAAAAGGTGAAAATTAAACTAATTAAACTAATTAATTTGATTTAATGCGTATTTACAAAAATAGTTAGTAGTGAAATTAATAAATAAGAATAATAAAAATATTAGTTTTTTTTTTATTTTTTATAAAAAATATTAATTATGTTAATAATACTAATAATTAATAAAATAATAAAAAAAAGAGATAAAAGAAAAGAAAAATAAAAAGATAAAGAGAAATAACAAAACCAAGGGGGGGTTTGGGCCAGATTGGAGTGTTTGCTTAGCAATGTTGTGGCCCATTTGCATCCAGTCACGTTGACCCTGGGAATTGAGTGGGGCGCTGGTTGACCAGGAATATGGTGTGCTTTCATCCTGACCCTTGGATTTCCACCTGAAGACACATGGCGCGTTGGATATGTGGGATGCATGGTGGTACGCTTTGGACTGCCTGTACATGAACATGTTAAGAAAAAAATGAAACAATTATTTGGGGGACCTGGGAATCGAACCCAGGTCCCAGTAATTACCAAGCACGTCACCAACCATTACACCATTTCAGCGTGTTTGATATCATAATACAAACTGATCATTATATTAGAAAGTCAGGCCATATGCTTCCTCAAAAGAAAAGCGCGCGTTTTATTTCAAATGCCCCAATCACTTAACAACACGTAATCATCTTCTTCATGAAACCTGCACAAAAACGAAACACATAGCGGGGGTTTTAAACCCCCACAAAATACAAACGCCAAAAATAGCGATTAGGTCTGTAGCACAAATAAAAAGAGCGCGAGGGTATCAACGTGTTCGTCTCATCCTGACGAATTTGACCATAGCCATGAGAGGTTCTGATTTTGCTTATATGATAAACCCCCAAATTAAAAGCTTCGAAACCCTATCTTTCTCCAATGGCAACTTTCGTTTTAGGGTACCATAATCAAATTAAACTATATCAAAAGCTTCATAAAGATGTTAGCAATGCAAAGCAATAATCAAAATGTGTTAATGATGCGTAAAAAATGAATTTCGATTATGGAAAAAGATGATGAACCGTGTGACTGTATTGAGTAATTCCTTGAGTGTTAGAACTTGTTTATGATTGCAATAGGTTCCTGGCAATGCTGGCAACGTGTTAGAAGCAAGAAAAGTGTTTGAATTGTGCTGGAATATGGATTTCAGTTTGTGAATTTCTTTGGAATTTTTGGAATTTGGTTATGCCGTTTTAGAGAGCTCTAGGTCGTGCTCCAGGTTGGAGAGGCTTGCATATATGTGTATGAATGAGAATCAAATGACATTAGGAGCCTTAAACCATTGCAATGATGTTTTGAGATTCTTCATAACCACCATTAAAGGAACTTGCCATGTTTGTTCAAATTTGAATTTTTATGCTTAAAATGGGCTTGGCACGAATTTGGTAGGTGTATTATGCTTCATGAAGGCTAGTCAAACCACAAGATACCATTTAATCAATTTTTTTGATTTTACTTGAATTATTATGGATTAAAATGAATTAAATCCATAAAAATTAAATAAAAATAGAAAAATAATTATTTGGTCTTGAAATTGATCATGGGACACGTGGGTGGCATGACAAGGCTGAATCAAGTGGAAAACAGTGGGCCCTTTTGTCAAAAATTGAAGTTTCTAGGATAGTTGACTTTTGCCATTTCACAAAAATTTCCCAACTTCTCCAATGCATATCTTGCTCAATTTTGATCATATGAACATGTTCTTGGACATTTTGGAAAGGTTTTTGAAGTCCTCTAACCAATGCCTTTGGTTCCATGTCATTTTGATTTACCAATATAAAGTTATGATCTTTGACTTAAAATGCCTTTTTGTTGACTTTTGAAAATGACCTATAATGTTGAAATTGATAACTTTTTGTGAGAGCATTTCTTGGACTTGGAATGTGAAGATGAGTTGTAGGAAATGTGATCCCCTTCAAAATGAGAATTGGATGGGATTTTTCTGATGAACCATGAAAACGTTATGCCTTGGTCAAGTTACAGTTGACTTTTCAGCTATCCAAAAATAGAAACTTTTGACACCTTGATGATTTTTGAGCCATTCTTGTGGAATCATGATCAAGACTTGATCAAATGATGATTGTGGCCTCAAAATAATATGTTGACCAAAATTTTTGACTTTTGACTGCCAAATGACCATTTTACCCCTACAGTTGATTGTGGAGCAATTAGGGTTTTTGACTGTGCAACTTGACCTTGTGAGCCTTGAAACTTGGCATGTAGATGCTTGACAATGTTTATAGGCATGGGGGCCTTGATTGATCCCTTGAAAACCTCAACTTCCTTGAAGGAACCAAAACCCTAATTTGACTGGCTTAGGAGGATGGTTTGACTGTGCAACCCTTGAGTAGACTTGATCAAATTGAGATGATGTTTGTCAAAACTTTGAAGAATATGGGAGGGAAAATTTTGGGGTACAACACGGTGGCATTAAAATTGGAGGTTCCTAAAGATATTCTTTGATTTTGTCGAAGGCTAACTGAAAATCATCGTTCTAATTCACTACTTGATCTTTCTTTAGTAACTTGAAGATCGGCTCACAAGTAGCGGTTTAATGGGAAATAAATATGGCAATGTAGTTTAATCGCCCCAAGAAACCTCTGACTTCCTTCTTAGTACGGGGAGCTGGCATTTCTTGAATAGCTTTAACCTTGGTGAGATCAACTTCAATACCTTTACCACTAACGGCGAAACCTAGGAGTTTACCAGATCTTACCCTAAAGGTTCACTTGTTTGGATTAAGCCTCAACTTGTACTTCTTCAACCTCTCAAATAGATTGTGCAAGTGATCAAGGTGCTCTTCTTCATTCTAAGACCTGGCTATCATGTCATCAACGTAAACCTCTATATCGTGATGGATCATATCATGGAACAAATCTACCATATCATGTTGGTACGTTGCACATGTGCTCTTTAAACCAAAAGGCATAACTTTGTAACAGAAAGTGCCCCACTGTGTGACAAAAGTGGTCTTCTCCATATCTTCAGATTCCATCTTGATTTGATTATAGCCAGAGTGTAGTATGGTGGGAGAACTGACTTTTTTGGTTTTATCCAAATGTGCGGATAGCAAGAGTCACCACCGACTTTTCTTTTATCCAATATTTAAGAAAGGTGAAAAGAACATGAAAGACCTTTGATAGATTTTAAGTTCGGGGGGTATGTTATGAAAAGGGGGGGGGGGGGGGGGGGGTGTTAGCACCCTTTTCATCTATAGTTATCTACGGGCTCTTAAGGGTCAAAATTAAATTATTAAAAAAACTAAACCTAATTTATTTAAGGTTTTTTTAAAAAAGGAATTAATTTAGGTTAAATGTTAATTAGGGAAAATAATTAGGGTTATTAAGAAAATTAGGATTAATGATTTGAAAAGAAAGAAAATAGGGTTAGTGGAAAATATGAAGAAAAATAATGTATGGGGTGAGTGTTGAACCCACACCCTTCAGCATCCTCCATGCATGGCTTGCCACCAGGCCAAGCGGTGGTTGGCGTTAGAAATATAGGCACAATACATGATATATTAAACCTGTAGAAATTGGAAAATAACAAGAAAATTTTGCAAAAGGTAGGGATCGAACTCACGCCCTTGTGTACCAATGCCTTATCACGTGCGTCCTTGCCACTGGGGTGGCTGTTTCATCTGTTAGTAAAATCAAACAAATATATATATATATAATATAAACCAAATTAGAGGGACTGGAGAAGCGTCGGAGCCCTAGCTCCAATCTTCTTCTCCGGTGAGCATGTTTCCTTATCTTGTAAAACAGTGCATGCTAGTGATTCAATAGGACCCTACCCCCATAATTTAAGGGTTGTGAATTCAACGATGGCCTTAGTTTTGGCTGAATCGTCATGTACAAAGAGATATAAGCAAGATAAAGCTAATCGGTGCAATCATGGTGATGCACGATTCTGGCATCATGGTGCTCATACGATGGTCCAAACATGTCCAATTACATCTCAGAAACACAATGAAAGCATTAGTTCATATCAAAGCGTGAGAAAAGTAAAAATATGAAAGTCACGAAAATTATAGAAACCAGTGATGCATCCATGCGTGTTTCAGGCCTCTTTGATCATCAAGAACGATCAATACTTACTCTATATCACCTTAGGAGTCGATTGGGATGGCGGACTTGCTTTGGGAAGGGTTAAAAATAAAGTTTCAAGTTTGCCCTACTTTGAGAAATTTTGAGGTTTTTGTGAGAGTATTCTTGCAAGGTTTTATCGTGTCCCCTTGTTGTCTAAATATGAAGGATATATATAGATGAATATTAGGTCAAGGAGAATGGACTTGGACCTTGTATGAAATAACTTTTGATTTTGCTTGAAAAATAAGTTCGAATAAGACAAACATGAAGATTGGTTTTGTAAATATGCTCACACGGTTTCCTGTATAATCTTGGGCCTCCAAAAGATTTAAAACAAAAGCCTTCTAAGCCTTATCCCTCCCCTTGCTATTTATTTGATTTAATTTGTATTTAAATGAATAAAAATTCAAATGAAAGAAATAAAAATCATAAAAAGTATAATAATGGTTTTGGGGGTCCTCTAACATGTCATGAGCGCGTTTGAACTTCAAAAATTAGGCCCATTATCCAAAATCCCAAAATTGTTCAATTGAGGTTTCATGTAATTTTACAAAACTACCCAACTTCTGAAACTCATAACTTGCTCAATTTTTGTCATATGAAGGTAATCTTAGACTTTTTGGAAAGCTCAAGATGTCCCCTACAATGCTTATGCTGATAATTTTTCCATTTGAAGACTTTATCTTAATGTAAATTTCTTTGACAAAAAGTGTCTTTTTGTTGGTTTTTAAAATGACCTGTAATTTTTTGGCCCATATCTCTTAAATGAAGCATTTTTGGGCCTTGGGCTTAGAGACACAAAGCTGTATAGAATTGAATTTCCATCAAAATGAGCTTTGGTTGAGAATTTTATGATGAAGCATGTGAAAGTTATGCTTGGTCAAAGTTCAATTAACTTCTCCTAAAGATAACCCTAATTTAGTAACTTTTAACTTTTGGTGAATCTTGATTTTTCTTGATGAGTTATGAACAAACCTTAATCAAATGGTGAATGTAACTTCAAAATATTGATGTTGACCAAAAATCTTGAAGTTTGATTGTATGTTGACCATAATTGACTTTTTACCCAATACAGTTTATTTTCACTCATTTGAGCAATTGAGTGAGCAAATTTATGACGTAGGGCTTGAAACTTAGTATGAGGATACTTTGAAGCATATGAGGAACCATAAAACTCACTTGAGGCATTAGAAGTCCCATTTTCCTTTTAGAGAACCAAAACCCTAATTATAGGCCACTGCATAGAAGGAGGACTCATTTGATTATTCTTGAGTAGTCTTGAACACTTGATAACCTTAGGAGCATGAGAAAGTCTTTTGAAATGAGAGGGAAAATTTTGGGGTACAACAACTGCTCCTGTTCAATCTTCTTAAACCTGAAGAGTTAGATTGGCATACTCACCAATCGAGATCTGAAGGTGGATGAGGATTGAACACCTAAGTGCCCAAAAATTTGCACTCGCATGTGCATGTAGTAACCCTTATTACTTGAAGAATGCTTTTCAGGATTCAGTCTTTGAAGGGGAAATTATTTTCAGAACGAAGTGATGAAGGAGATGCTTTTCAAAATAAACTTCCGAAGGAGATGCTTTTCAGACTGAAGTACAGAAGGGGAAATACATTTCAGAACTCCTCTGAAGGAAATGCTCGCCAAAACTCAGTATCTGGGGGAAATGCTTTTTAGGATTCTGTATCTGAAGGGGAAATACTTTTCAAAACAAATCTCTGAAGGAGATGCTTTTCAGAATAAAACTTCTAAAGCAAATGCTTTTCAGAATGAAGTACTAAAGGGGAAATGCGTTTCATAATTCCTCTGAAGGAAATGCTCGCCGGAATTCGGTCTCTGGGAGAAATGGTTTTAATGATTCCGTATATGAATGGGAAACGCTTTTCAGAATGAAGTGCTGAAGGAGATGCTTTTCAGAAAAAAAAAACTTCCAAAGGAGATGATTTTCAAAATGAATTACTAAAGGGGAAATGCGTTTCAGAACTCCTCTGAAGGAAATGCTCGCCAGAATTCGGTCTCTAGGGGGAGTGCTTTTCAAGATTCCGTCTCTAAAGGGAAAAATGCTTTTCAGAATTAAGCGTTGAATGGGATGATGCTTTTCAGAATAAACTTCCAAAGGAGATGCTTTTCAGAATTTAGTCTCTGAAGGGAATCACTTGGTCGTGTAGATAGTCACCATGTCTTGTTTCGGGATTTAATCCATAACTTGTCTTGTAAATTGCTAGTAATATATTTTCGTTTGCGAACTTAACCTGAAAAATACAAAGTTGGTTATGTGCAATGTCATGATGTGTGTAATATATTGTGTAATAATGTTCTCCAAATAAATGAGAATGGTATACGCGTTTCGTATGTATATGTCATGATATTTTTGTAAATGATGTGTGGATGCAATGTGTTAGTGAAGCGTATTAGTAGCCTTTTATAGCAATGTTTGGTTAGGGAAAATAAATCCCTGACTGTTGTTGGGGATGAAGACAATAATTCTTCGATTTGTCTAGAATGCCTCTACTAGAGATTTCTGCTTTCCGTTTGAGGACACACCGCTGGGGATCTTCAATTTCTGCTTGGGGATAGAAGCATTCAAGGTGAGTCGGTCATTCTTTGTAAGATTTGTATTCTGACTGGAGATGAAAGAGATGAAATTCTTTTGATCTGCCGCTTGACCAGGTTTCAGGTATGAATATTGACTCTTCTGGGGAGGATAACGATGAATATCATCTGGTCGGAGAAGGGGATCTTGTCGAGGAATTTTCGCAATGTTGGAGAAATAAACTTCGTTGGGGAAATAAACCCTATAGACTGTGGCGACTTCACTCGGGAAATAATCTTTGATGGGGATTAACTTGTGGGGAAAGATCTGAGGAAATTTCTCTGTGGGAATTTATGGTCAGCTTCGAACGTTTATCCCAATTCCTGAAATCTTTCGTAAATGTTAATCCTATTTGCATGCATATATTTGTAAATGGTAATCATATTCAAATGCATATGTTCATTCAATTAATCATTGGAAGTTTTTGCGAACAAAACCGAGAAAATAAAAAATAGCTTTTGAATTTGAACCGATTGTATTAATTTGGAAAATTTGCCTATAAAGAGATAGTTTTATACAAAGAGACAGAAATCCTAGTAAGATGAAATCGTCATAAAAGAAAAGGTGTACAAATAGAAACAAATAAAAACAACTATGTGGAAATGATCCCATTGAGTTTCAACTCTGCTATTGCCCCCTATGTCTTCAAGCATCTCATCCCTCACTATCGGAAGAATTTGATTGAATTGATCTTTACCATTTGAACTTGATGTAGTTAATTATGTTGGTTGTAAGTAGGTGGGTGATCCAACGGGACATAGCCGTATGCTTCAATCCCTAACTTTTTCCTGGACCACCCTTTCGGGTTTTCAGTCCACCGGGATATCCTTTTTTGCCTAAGCCACCTTTTTCAGGTTTTTGACTTGTCGGATGTACAATTTTTTTATATATCCCTAATTTTGCCCGAACCCTTTTGGTTCACCGGGATGCCCTTATTTTTTCCCAGGTCAGTCAACCTAGTGTGTCTCTTTTATGCGTAGTATTTTTTAACTATGTCTGTGCTTAGAGGGTGTGGAAGATCTTCACCGTTTATAGTGGTAAGTATCATAGCACTGCCAGAAAATATCTTCTTAATCATAAATGGCCCTTTGTATGTTGGAGTCCATTTTCCCCTGGGATCACCTTGTGGTAAGACGATGCGTTTTATAACCAAATCACCAGTCTGGCATACCCGATGTCTGACTTTCTTATTGAAGGCCTTGATCATGAGCTTCTAGTACATCTGACCATGGCAAACAGTGACAAGACTTTTCTCATCAATCAAATTTATCTGGTCAAGTCTGGTTTAAATCCACTCGTCTTCATCCAAACCCGTGTCTTTCATAATCCTTAGAGAAGGAATCTGGACCTCTACAGGTAAGACAACCTCCATACCGTAGATGAGAGAGAACGGGGTTGCCCTAGTTGATGTACGTGACAAAGTGTGATAACCATGAAGAGCAAATTGTAACATCTCGTGCCAATCTTTGTAAGTCACCGTCATTTTCTACAAAATCTTCTTGATATTCTTGTTAGCGGATTCCACTGTGCCATTCATCTTTGGTTGGTATGGAGAAGAATTATGGTGTTTAATCTTGAACTGCGTACAAAGTTCTGTGATCATAGTTTTGTTGAGGTTGGTACCATTGTCTGTGATGATCCTTTCAGGTATGCCATACCAACAAACGAGGTTATGCTTAATAAATCGGGCCATCACATTCTTATTAACGGAGGCAAACGAGGTTGCTTCAACCCACTTTTTGAAATAATCAATAGCGACCAGGATGAAATGATGCCCATTGAACGCATTAGGCTTAATATCTCCAATCATATCAATGCCCCACATTGAAAACGACCAAGGAGCATTCAAGACATTCAAGGGAACTGGAGACACATGTATTTTGTCAACATAAGTCTGGAACTTGTGATAAGTTCTAGATGAAGATGGCAATTAGTTTCGATGGTCGACCAATAATAACTCGCTCTCAGAATTTTCTTATCCATTGCATGCCCACTGGAATGAATACCAAAGACCCCTTCGTGCATATCTTCCATAATCTTCTCAGCTTCCTTCTTATCTATATAGTGAAGTAAAGTTAAATCGAGATTGCGCTTGTACAAAATTTCGTTACTAAGAAAGAATTTGGCCGAGAATCTCCATAGGAATTTCTTATCATTAATAGATTCCCCTTCAAGATACTCTTGAGTCTCGAGGTACCTTTTTACTTTGTAGTACCAAGGCTTTTCTTCCACTCCATCAGTATCAATTTCGTAGCACTGTGCTGGTTCATCTAATCTCTCAATAGTGATTTGAGAACTTCGTTGTCCCATCTGACTTTGAACATAGATGACATGGTAGCTATAATGCGTCTGCCAATTGATTCTCTTCTCGCGGAATGTGTTCAAAAGTGATTTCTTCTAAATATAGAATTAACGTTAACACATGCTCTCGATAAGGAATGAGATTTGGATGCTTTGTATCCCATTCTCCCTTAAATTGACTGATTACTAGGGCAGAGTCCCCATATACATTCGAGATTTTAATTCTCATATCGATAGCAGCCTTGACACCCATGATGCATGCCTCATACTCTGCCATGTCATTGGTACAATCAAAACATAATCTGGAGGTGAAGGGCGTATGGCAACCCTTGGAAGAGACAATCACAACACCAACCCCATTACCAAGTGCATTAGAAGCTCCGTCAAAAACCATAGTCCATCAGGATCCTAGTTCAGGTCCTTCATACAGTCCAGGTTCTTCATAATCAGTAACTAGCATAATATTCTCATATGGGAACTCAAAATTCCTAGACTGATAGTCATCTATGGCTTGATGAGCCAAATGAGTTTCCAGTACACTTCCTTTGATTGCTTTCTGAGTGGTGTACCGAATGTCGTATTTTGTCAAGACCATCTGCCATCTTGCTATTCTTCTGGAAAGAGCGAGCTTCTCGAATATGTATTTTATTGGGTCCATCTTAGAGATAAACAAGGTAGTATGGGTCAACATATACTGTCATAGTCGGCGAGCAGCCCATGCCAAAGCGCATGAACTTTTCTCGAGCAGTGAGTATCTTATTTCACGGTCGGTAAACTTTTTGCTAAGGTAGTATATTGCATGCTCTTTTCAACCAGACTCGTCATGTTGCCCCAATACACATTCCATTAAGTTCTCTAACACTGTTAGGTACATGATCATAGGTCTTCCTTCAATCGGTGGCATTAGAATAGGAGGTTCTTGGAGATATTCCTTGATTTTGTCGAAGGCTATCTGACAATCGTCGTTCCACTTCACTACTTGATCTTTCTTTAGTAACTTGAAGATTGGTTCACAAGTAGCAGTCAAATGGGAAATAAATCTGGCAATGTAGTTCAATTGTCCCAAGAAACCTCTGACTTCCTTCTCATTACAGGGAGATGGCATTTCTTGAATGGCTTTAACCTTGGTAGGATCAACTTCAATACCTTTACCACTGACAACGAAACCTAGGAGTTTACCGGATCTTACCTCGAAGGTGCACTTTTTGGATTCAACCTCAGCTTGTATATCTTCAATCTCTTAAACAACTTGTGCATGTGATCAAGGTGTTCTTCTCTAGTATGAGACCTAGCTATCATGTCATCAACGTAAACTTCTATCTCGTAATGGATCATATCATAGAACAGAGATACCATAGCACACTGATATGTTACACCGGCATTCTTCAAACAAAAAAGCATTACTTTGTAAAAGAAAGTGTCCCACTGTGCGACAAAAGTAGTCTTCTCCATGTCTTCGGGTGCCATCTTGATTTGACTATACCTGGAAAAACCATCTATGAAGGGAAATATTTTATGATGAGCGGTGTTGTCAACCAAAACATCAATATGTGGAAGCGAAAAGTCATCTTTGGGGCTTGCCCTATTCATATCCATGTAGTCTATACATATACGTACCTTACCATCTTTCTGAGGTACTGGTACCACATTTGCAACCCACTGAGGATAGGACGTAACAGCCAAGAAAGCTGCGTTGAACTGCTTCATAACCTTAGCCTTGATCTTTTCTGACATCTCAAAATGCATACGACGAACCACAATATTGGTATCAAGCTTTGGCATGTTGATAAGTGAAAATTATAGTTATTTTTGTATATACTTTTTGTTGCACTTATCGACTTTTTGTTGTTAATATCGTCGAATAAACCTGACTTTTATGTAAATACATTTAGTTTGTGTTTATTTATGCTCTTGTGTACATAGTTTATCGTTTGATGTTTTTCCATTCATTTTGTAGGTATTTGTTGCATTTTGGAGCATTGAGGAATAAAGTGTCGAAGGCACGGCTCCGGATGTGCATTTTCAGAATAAAAGATTAGTTTTGGGACATTCTGTCTAGGAGATCCCGCTTAGTGTGTAAAGGTCGCTAAGCGCGAGTGGCGCTCAACGTATTTGGTAGTGCGCTGCTTGCGTTTTACTGTTTTGGCAGAACCAAAGTTTTGAAGCCCGCTTAGCACGGATAGCACGCTTAGTGCGTTTTTAGGCAGTTTGATGTGTTAAATAATGAAGTCGTGCTTAGCGCGCCAGGCCCGCTTAGCGCGGTCTGCTGAGTTTTGTTTTATAAAAACAGATTTCATTCATTTTTAGGTTATGGTTTTAGGGAAGTTTTTGCTCCCAACTCCATCAACTTGTAAATTTTGTTAGGATTAGCTTAGATAACAACTATGGAGCTTGCATACAGATGATCAGGGGAGGATTACTCTTTGATCGGCGCTAACAAACCGGTAGATCTATGGTTCATTTCTCTTCCTCTTTGTGTATTCTCTATTGGTTGCGTTTGTATGTATATTTTCTTTGAACTGATGCATATTTGTTGCCCTTGGCAATATATAAAACTTGCTTTACGAATCTTTGTGGATTGTTGTCCTGGATTTTTACTATGTGTTAGGGATTTAAGTTGTTATAGACATATACTTCTTAGATTCTTATTTAGGATGATTATCTATTAGTTTCTGATTCTAGAGATACATGTAGAGCTGACATCTACTTGGGTATCATAGCTTAATGCCTTTGTGTTGTTTGTGTCACTTTGAGAGATCGTCGATGCAGGCGAGCACAATTGACTTCTGTGTTGTTAAGGTGGTTGAGAGATTGCTACCGAGGTGATGCAGTCGGCCTCTCAATTTGGGTTAGAGATGACTTAGGTTATGAGTGATACGTAGTGACATTGATGAATATTGTAGGTTGAGTATAACAGGTCGATATGTTTAAGTCTATGAGGAATAATATATATACATGCTTAACAAGTTATTCCTTTTTCCTTTTTATACATTTATTTTCTGTTAATACATTTTCTTTCAACCCATTTAACCCCAAACTCGTTAACGATAAATTTGTCGAACGACGAATCAATAACCAATCTTTGTGGACACGATACGGTATAACCTAAATATCACCCGGTAAAATAATAACTTACTTTTTGCTTGCCGCTTTACCATAGCAACAAAATGGCGCCGTTGTCAGGGATTGGTGTTTATTGTTTTTGCATTTTGATTGTTTCTTTGTTTTTGAGTTTTGTAATTTAATGTATATGTTGTATATAATGTGTACATAAACTTGTCTATTTTTACTTGTACATTTTTTGTGTTTACTTTCCATACTTGTGCGTATATGTGTTTTTCTTTGTTTTCATGTATTGTTGTGAATTGTCTCGTTTTCGTAATGTTTGTTGTATGGATGTTAGGACACTTTGTTTAGGTTTGCGCGGTGTGACAATACCATGGCATGACAACAGGAGGTTACTAGCTCACACAATAAGGTGTCGAGCTTACGACGTAAAACAAGCATGTTTTGTTTGTATTCTTTTATGTATGTGTTGACTTGTGTTTCAACAAGTTGAAATAGGACTTGTTTTAAATTTTCAAATTTTCACTTTTCAACTTGTTAATTCACTTTCAGCCCTTTAGTTTTGTTATGTAGATTTGTGTTTTTCCGCAAGCTTGTCGTGTTTAGCTTGAGGAAGTGTATATGTTGTGAATGTTCTATACATTGAGTGTGTAAGGTGATTGTGGAGCTTGCATAGCAGCTGCACCAGTTGATGTCCTATTTTTATGCAATTGGTGTAGCGCACATAGCACGCTCTGTGCCGCTTAGCGTTCTCTGCTGTGCAGAACTAGTGAATTCTTTTTAATTTTTTGCTTGGTTTTTCTTTTTCCCACTTCCACCTAGGCCTTGTAATAGTGAATAATATTAGTATAATTAATTCTTTTGTTGTTGTTTGGACTCAATTTTGGCTCGATAGCTTGAGGTCACTTTTGGTGATTTTCCAAGTTTGAGTGTTTCAACTTGCGAATGCGTGGTAATGATTTTGTTAAAGTTTTGTACACGTTCGAGGTATGTATTTATCGCTTTCTATACTTTAGCATATTCATGATACTTAGACTTTTTTACAATTTTTATGCCATTCATTCTTTTGTATACTTGTTCATTTGTGAATCACTTTAGTTCCTACACTTTTTGTGAGGTAGCTTTCCATTGTTCACATATGCTGGAGACCACAACTCTTGTTTTAAGTGGATTTTATTATGCTTAATCTTTTGTTTGTGTTGATTGTATGAAAGCTTGAACATGACCAAGGCATTTTTTTTGTTTCATTTTGAGCACAACTATGTTGGCCAAATAGTCGATTCACCTTGTGAGTGTGTGATCATTAGTAACCCCTTTTGACCCTTTTTGTCGATATCCATGTTGTTTTTGCTAAATTCTTATCTATGAGTGTTTAGTTCATATTTTTGTATGGATGTTGATTCTTTTGTTTGCTTGAACCCTCAACAATGATTTTTAGTTGATTTTTTTACTTTGCTTTAGAAAGTAGGGAGTATTCACATGATGATGATGGTTGAATTCAAGTTGGTGAGAGGAATATTTATGTGCTTATGTCGTGATTGCTATGAGGTTGTAAAAAGAAAAATAATGAAAAAGAAAAAAAAAGTGAAAAAGAAAGAAAAAAAAAGAAGAAAAAAAAAGAGAAAAGTTTTGAAAAACAAAAACAAAAAAAGTATGAATAATTGTGCTAATAAGTGATGTGTGTTGGTTTAAAATTTATGGTAAAGAAGAAGTTTGAGTGGAATTCTATTGTTTGAAACTTTGTGGAAGTAATTACTCCCTTAGGTTTAGGCAAGTTTTTGTTTCGATTAGCTTTAGGACTTATCACTTGTTTGTTAACCAAGTCACATTACAACCTTGAAAAGCCCTTGAGATTCTTGCTTTTATATTTTCAATGTAAATTTTTGGATGAATGCATAATTTAGTCTATTGTTTGCAAGATTGTTGGATGAGTGAAAATACCCCATTCTTGTGTGTTTTTCATCTATCGATGATTGTGTTTGCTAGGTGTGATTCATTTATGAACTAGTATTGTTTTAGAATTTTTGGCATAATTTTTGTATTTAGCATTCATTTTATGTTTATGTTATCGTCGTAGTTTAGTGGTAAGTATGTTTCTTCGTGTGTACCATTTTCATTTAAACCATTGTATCTGTTTTCCATTTTCAAAACTTGTTTGTTCATGATTCTTTGATTGATTACTTTTAGTTCTTTGAGTTGTTTGGCCTTGTTTGAGGATAAACAAGTTCAAGTTGGGGAGAGTTTGATAAGTGCAAATTGTAGCTATTTTTGTATATACTTTTCGTTGCACTTATTGACTTTTTGTAGTTAATATCGTTGAATAAACTCGACTTTTGTATAAATACATTTAGTTTGTGTTTATTTGTATTTTTGCCTACATAGTGTATCGTTTGATGTTTTTCCATTTATTTTGTAGGTATTTGTTGCATTTTGGAGCATTGAGGAATAAAGTGTTGAAGGTACGGCTCCAAATGCGCATTTTCGAAGTAAAAGATCAATTTTGGGACATTTTGTCCAGGAGAGCCCGCTTAGCACGCAGAGGCCGCTAAGCACGAGTGGCGCTCAACATATTTTGTAGCGCGCTACTTGCATTTTACTATTTTGGCAGAGCCAAAGTTTTGAAGCCCGCTTAGCGCAGTTTTAGGTGGTTTGATATATTAAATAATGAAGTCGTGCTTAGCGCCCCAGGCCCGCTTAGCGTGGCCTGCTGAGTTTTCTTTTATAAAAACATATTTCATTCCTTTTTAGGTCAGCTTAGATAACAACTATGGAGCTTGCATACGGATGATCCGGGGTGGATTGATCTTCGATCGGCACTGAGAAACCGATAGACCTATGGTTCATTTCTCTTTATCTTTGTGTATTCTCTATTGGTTGGGTTTGTATGTATATTTTCTTTGAACTGATGTATATTTGTCTCCCTTGGCGTTATATAAAACTTGCTTTATGAATCTTTGTGGATTGTTGTCCCGAATTTTTACTCTATGTTATGAATTTAAGTTGTTATAGACATATACTGCTTAGATTATTATCTAGGATGATTATCTATTAGTTTTTGATTCTAGAGATAGATTTAGAGCTGACATATACTTGGGTATCAGAGCTTAATTCCTCTGGGTTGTTTGTGTCGCTCTAAGAGATCGTCGATGCAGACGAGCATGGTTAACTTCTGTGTTGTTGAGGTGGTTGAGAGATCGCTACCGAGGTGATGCAGTTGGTCTCTCAATTTGGGTTAGAAATGAATTTGGTTGTGAGTGATACATAGTGACATTGATGAATATTGTAGGTTGAGTATAACAGGTCGATAGGTTTAAGTCTATGAGAAATAGTATATATACATGCTTGAAAAGTTATTCTTTTTCCTTTTTATACATTTATTTTCTGTTAATACATTTTCTTTCAATCCATTAAAACCCAAACTCATTAACGAGAAATTTGTCGAACGACGAATCAATAACCAATCTCCATGGAAACGATATAATATACCTAAATATTACCCAGTAAATTAATAACATACTTTTTGCTTGCCATTTTACCGCAGTAACACATATCTTCGTACGACCAAGCAAAGATCTCAACGTAGTTATGCAACATCTTGATTAATCTCTTTTTGACACTGTCCTCTAGGTTGGAACCTATCTTGATTTCTTACTTGTCCTCTTCAGTACCCAAGTTCACAACCTCGACTGGCTCCTCATGCGGTCGTATGGCTCTTTCTTATTGCATTAAGAGCCTAGCAAGCTCTCTAAGTATTTCGTAATCTTCCTCACCTTCGTCCTCGGCTTGGTAGATCAGATTTTTGAAGTCATAATTGGCAATAGCAGAATTATTATCAATGGGATCCAGGATGGATATAGATCTGCAATTTTTGTGTGGGTGTGTGTAAGAATACATACTTATTTTGAAAACAATAAACTAAAAGAAAGACAAAGAGCACAAAATTTGAATGCAAACATCCAATGATTTATTAAATGAAAATATGCTGATGAATAATGCCAACCCTAACAAATGGACCATTGTGTCCCGGGTAAGGCACAAGGATCAAAGTTTATTGTTTAAACTACATAACCAAAAATACTTGAAAGTAAGAAAACAGAAAATAGAATTTACTCCTGACTTAAGGAGATTGGGATAACGTCTTTAGTCTTCTAATTATTAAGCCTATTATTGGTAGTAGGGAAGATCTAATTGTCTATGTCACAGTCGCTATCAGTGTCTTCCACAGTAGAAACATCATCAATAGCATTAACACCCTTATCATGGTTAGGCATAGGTGCAGTGATCACATTTGGAGTCCCAGGATGGTCAAATTCAATCTCCTTAGCGTCGATCATGACTTGGATCTTATTCTTCAAAGCCCAACAGTTTCTAGTATCATGCCTAGGACTGTCAGAGTGAGATGCACACCTTGCATTGGGATTGTAGCAGGGAGAGGAAGTGTTGGGATTCGTAGGAGGTTCTCTCAATGTAACCAGTCCTGCTTTCAACATGTGTTGCAATGCTTGAGCCAATGGCATGTTGATCTTTGTAAACTGTCTTCTGGGTGCATCCTGCCTACGCTGATTATTTTATTGTTGTTGCACTGGCGCGGGATTGGAGATCAGTACTGCCCCCATAGATTGGTTACGATCGCTCTTATTACGATCCTTCTGGTCGTACACAACATTGGATTACCTCTTACCATTATAAGGCTTCTACACAACATTTGAAGATGTAGCCACTTGAATTTTACCGCTTCTAATTCCATTCTCAATGTGTTCTCGGTCAAAATTAGTTCAACGAAACCAGCCGAAGAACTCCCTAGCAGATGATTATAGAAAGGACCTGTTAGTGTGCTCGTGAACATGTCAACTAATTCTCTGTCAGCCAAAGGAGGTTGAACTCTGCCAGCAAGATCTCTATATTTCTGGGCATACTCTTTAAAGCCTTCATCAGAGTCCATGGTCATGCTCTGCAGTTGCATACGGGTAGGTGCAAGTTCAGCACTATACTAGTATTGCTTATAGAAGGCAACAGCCAAATCTTCCTAGGTCTGAATATTGGTCCCTTCTAGTTTATAAAACCATTCCAACTGTGTTCTAGACAAGCTCTCTTGAAAGAAGTGAACCCACAGCTTCTTACCAATAGTGTGAGGTTGGATTTTCTAAACATAAGACCTCAAATGCAGTTTAGGACAAGAAATGCCATCATACTTAGCAAAGACAGGAGTTTTGAATTTATGAGGGATGATAACTCCTGAAACTAGAACCAAATCATCAAAGTCCAATTCAGACACCTACTGGATCTCCATAGCCCTCAGACGCTCTTCCAACTATTTATACCTCTCATCATCAGGGGGATACTGCTCATCCAGGTAATCATCTTCCTTTTCATCAAGACATTTGTTTGAACCAGGATGGCTTCTTTCAGTCGTCACACTTTTACTGTCTTCATCCTGCTTGTCTTCTTCATCTGATAGGATATTAAGGTCTCAGACTTGCTTTACTCGACCTCTGAATCTTCTGCCCATGTTAAGAACACCGATCAACTTCTTTTTTTCTTCTTCTTCTCACTGGTTACACCTTCAGATTTTCCTGCCCCTTGGCTAAGTTCAGGAACATATGTTGGAATTGGGCATTCTGAGCTTGGAGATCTCTGACTATTTGTTCAAGATCCATCATTTTCTCTACTGAAATAAACAGCAAGAAGATGAGAAAACTTGTCTTGAAAGTACTTGTTATGTAATGAGATGTATGATATGTAGATGCAAATGTAATGTTTTCAAGGATCTTGCGGGGTAAAAAAATTTGAAAGTGAATCTGGTTACATCTCTCACTTGTGGGATTTTGAATCTTTATTTTTGGACGTCCTTCTATTAGAATCAAGCTCACCATATCGAGTGGTTCCTAGCCTCTGACTCAAAAGAACGTACTTTGATCTTTGAAGGCATCTGGTTAGAGGAAAATAAATCCCCTTGCCCCTTGCTAGCAATCCGATTTGTGATAATCCTGCACCAAAGATCCCTAAGATCCTTGAAATGGTTAGTAAAATGCCATGTCATGATGATATGATGTTATGATGTCGTGATGTTACGTTTATGTTTAAACAAGCCGCAAACACAAACAAATCACACAAGAGCCTTAGGTTTAAAGGCTTGCATGAGGTCTATAGGTAAATACCCTTCTCTATTAAAGTCAAGTTGGCTCAACCTGTCCTAAAATAGTAACCGAGTTCTAGGGATCTCATATCACATATCTTTCTCAAAGATTTTATTTTAGTACAGCAACTGACTTGCCACCAAAACATCATGCGAGTCGAATCTCAATGAGTGTAGTATTGAGTATCAACCAACCTTGGAATTCACCAAAGTCGACCATCTCACTACCTTCTAATGGCCAAGATGGGTCAATTAAGGTTATAAAATTCTAGTTAATGCTAATGACACCACGCGGAAGCCTAATGTTATCCTCGACTGACTTAAGGAACATTAGTACAATCCAAAGTGTTGCACTAATCGTAGCCATCATTTTAACCATATCGGTCTAAGCCGTACAATTTCCATGATCTCTTTCTACTTACCTAAGGCATCCCCATATCCGGGTGTAGGATCATACAAGCAACAAAACCCAAGCAACCCTTTAAAGTAAAGCAAACAATTCAGACCATTAAAGCAATAAAAGTGATCTAGACTATAATATCCCCAACAGAATCGCCAGTTCTGTAGTACGGTGAGAGAACTGACTTTTTTGGTTTTATCCAAAATGTGCAGATAGCAAGAGTTGCCACCGAATTTTCTTTTATCCAATATTTAAGAAAGGTGAAAAGAACAAAACAGACCTTTGATAGATTTTGAGTTCAATGGTAAGTTATGAAAAGGGAAGGTGTTAGCACCATTTTCATCCGTAGTTATCTACGGGCTCTTAATTGCTTAGCTCACTTTGAAAACTTGCTTTGTATGTATGTGATTTGAAAATATTTTAAAAAAGCCAAAGTACGGCTAACTTTGTAATGTCTATTGTATCAGTCCTCAAAAACGCGTACAAAGTGTTTTAGAAAATATTTTGAAAGTGTAATGTGTAAAAAAAATGTTTTTTAGAAAAGATTGTGAGCGAGAGATTAACAGTTCTTACTCACTCAAGGTCTTTCTTATTCTTTCCCTTCTCCTTTAGAGATAGTACTATCTAACCATTAGTTAGTAGGTAGCCCTATCCATTGGAAGTGAAGAGACTGGCGTAGGGTCATCGTATGGTCATCGAAGTCAATATGTAAGGATACTTTAGAAATTGTACCAGAGGGACTATCATTATTTGCTCGGAGGCAACTCGAAGGGACTAGATCATTTTGTAGGCAACTCAAAGGGTCATCGAGGGATTATGATCTTTATTCGTAAGTGACTATGATGATTTGATCGAGGGTCTTTTTCTAAAGTATCCCCACTTTCGAGGGAAGTGACCAAGTATCGTAAGGCAACAAGAGAGGTTACCCTAGAGGTGCGAGTGTGAATAGTGTGTTCAGTTCAGTTATTTTATCTTGAGATTAGGGTTTGCTATCAATTGTTTTTAGATCTTGCCATACACGCCTAATTACTAACAACATAAAATATAGAAGAAATATAAATTTGCGGAAAGTAAATCCTAAGCTATTACAGGGCTTTGGGGCAGTTTCATAAAAAGAATATGAAAAATAAAGTGCGGAAATTAAAACCCTAGACTATTACATCCTGTAAGCAGTTACATAATAGGGAAAAAATGCGAAAGATAAACTAAACTATTACAAAAGAAAATCGCACGACTTATACAATCTCCCTAAGAATTTAAATGTGAAATAAAACATAAAAATGTTTTTTAAAATGTTTGAATGTTAATTTAATGTTGATTAAAAGAACTAAGTCTATTTGATTTTAATTAATAAAACCTAAAGTTTAATTAATTTTAATTAATAAAATACTAATTAACCTAATTAATTTTAAAAAGGGTCAAAAATAAATTATTAAAAAAAGCTAAACCTAATTTTTTTAGGGTTTTTTTAAAAAGGAATTAATTTAGGTTAAAAGTTATGTAGGGAACATAATTAGGGTTATTAAGAAAATTAGGGTTAATAATTTGAAAAGAAAGAAAATAGGGTTAGTGGAAAATATGAAGAAAAATAATGTATGGGGTGGTTGTTGAACTCACACCATTCAGCATCCTCCATGCATGGCTTGCCACCAGGCCAAGTGCTGGTTTGAATTAGAAACATAGGCGCAATTCATAATATATTAAACCTGCAGGAATTGAAAAATAACAAGAAAATTTTTCAAAATGCAGGGATCGAACCCACACCCTTGTGTACCAATGCCTTATCACACGCGTCCTTGCCACTAGGGTGGCTATTTGATCTGTTAGTAAAATCAAACAAAACAAATAAACCAAACCATAGGGACCAGAGAAGAGCTAGAGCCCTAGCTCCGATCGTCTTCTCCGATGAGCATGTTTCCTTATCCTGCAAAATAGTGTGTTAGTGATTCAATAGGATCATATCCCCTAATTTGAGGGTTGTTGTGATACGGTGGCAGAACTGACTGTTATACTGGTTTTGCGTTTGTGTTCGCAAATGCTGCCATAATTAAGAGTCGCCGCCAACTTTTCTTTTATCCAACAAAGGAAACGGTGAAAAGAATAGAAAAAGACCTTTCGAGAGTTTTCTGAGTAAGGGGGGTAGATTATGGAAAGGGAAGGAGATAGCACCCTTTTCATCCGTAGTTTTCTACGGGCTCTTAAATGCTTAGCTCATTTTTAAAATACATTGTGCTTTCGTGTATTTATGAAAAATATTTTGAAATGCCTTAGTGCGGTAGTTTGCTTTATGATCACTCATGTATCAGTCCTCAAGAGTGTTGATAAAGCATTTTTGAAAATGTTTTTGAAAGTGTTTTATGTATGTGAAAAAATTTGTTTTCAGCATATAGGAACTATCTACTTATACTCGAAAGGTTTGTTCTTTTCCTCCTATCCTTTAGAAAGTACTATCCTACTATTAGTGAGTAGGTAGCCCTATCGTTGGATGTTTGAGGGACATTCGAAGGGACGTTTTTATAGTCAGAGGCAACTGGGCAAGAAGTTTTAGTAACTACCTTAGGGCTCTAAGATCATATTTTTATTGAGGCAACTTTGAAAGGGTCATCAAGGGACTTATGATCTTTTGAACCGGAGGCTAGCCACTGAAATCTTTCACGTTTCGAGAGTTGTAACTATTTCCGAAGGCAACCGAAGTGGGAGTACCCTAGAGGTGCGCATGTGCAATTGTGTTTGTATTTAGTTATTTATCTTGTGTTAGGTTTGCTAGCGTTTGATTTTTATGTTCTTACCATACAATCCTATTAGTAATGCATCTAGACAGTTAATAGTTTACAGTAATTAAAAGTGCGGAAAGATAAATCCTAAACTATTACAAGGCTTCGGGGAGGGGGATTAATTACATATCCAAAACTTTGGGGGGAAATAATGCAGTAAATGTAAATTCTTAATTATGTATTACATCCAGTAGGTAGTTATAATAGTATAAAAAATAGAATGCAAAAGATAATAACACGCGCGAATTGAAAGGACGTCTACAAAATCCTAAGAGAAAATCTTTTGTTTGTTTTGTTGTTTTAATTTATGAAAATGGTTTAAGTTAAAAAATAATTGATCTAGATCTATATTTAAAGAAAAAAAAGTTAATTATTAAAGAAACATGAAATTTAAAGAAGAGAAATCATTTTATTTTTTTGGTATTTTTGTTATGAAAAGGAAAATGAATTAAAATGAAATTAAACCTAAGTTCTATTAATTTTAATTTAAAAAAATGTTGAAGTGATTAGTTAATTAATTTACAAAAATTAAAATTTAATTAAGAAAAATCCTAAATAAATTTTTATGTGATTTTTATATTTGTTTATTGATTAAAAAAAGGAATTAAAAGAAATAAATGAAATGAATAAAATAAGAAAATAAAGATGGGCCTAGTAGAAAAAGTAAACAGGGGGTGCAATCATCAGAAATCCCTAGGCCCGAATCTTTGAAAGCTTCATGCCCTAACCATGGTGTTTTTAGATTCTTGAGTGGAACCTCTGAATCAACCATCCATAATTGTTCTATATAAACTCAAACAAACGTTAGCATGCCATGAAATGTGATTAAAATTAGAGATTCGAAGTTTAAAATTTTACCAAACCGATGTTGTCAAATGGGGGCGTGCTAGGCGTGTGATTGACTGCTCTTGGGCCTTGTAAGACTTTTGGGGACTTCAAGAGGATGGTTTGAGGCGTGGTGTCAATCGAGAGAGACCGAAACCTCGAGATATGATTTTCACCAATTCTTTGATTTCTGGAGAGCTTTTTGAGAGCTTTTTAAAGATGAATTTCGTTCCCCTTTTCATATGATTTGCTTATTCTTATATAGAGGTATGAATGAGGCAACATACATGGAAAGGAATCAATTAATCAAACCATGATAAAACAAAAATCAAACATATTGAAAACTTTCCATTTTTTGAGTTTGTTCTTGCCATTTTTGAAGATCCTTGTCTCTTTATGTTCAATGAACCTGGACCATTTGGTATCTTGCACGAAAATATGGGCCTTCTAATAGATCAAATCAAACTCAAATGTCATGGCCCATTATTCTTTGTATTTTTATTTAATTTATTTCATTTAATTCATATTTAAATGAATAAAAATTCAAATAAATAGAAATAAAAATCAAAATAGTGCATGCTTAGGTTTAGAGGTCCTTGGGTATGTCATAAACATGTTTGAACCATAAAAGTTAGGTCTATTAACCTAAAAATTCAATTTTTCTCAAAGTTGACTTCATGCATTTTTCACAAATTTGCCCAACTTGTAAAAACCATAACTTGCTCAAATTTCATCTTTTAAAGATGATCTTAGACTTTTTGGAAAGCCCAAGATATCCTATACAAATTCTTTGTTGATCATTTTTTCTTTTGAAGATATTATAATTCTTGATGTAAGTTGTCTTGACAAAAAGTGTCTTTTGTTGACTTTTTGAAAGTGACCTGTAATGTATGAGCTTATATCTTTCAAATGATGCATTTATTAAACTTGAGGATTATAGTTAAGTTGTAAGGAATTGGATTCTATTCAAAATGAGCTTTTGTTGGGGGAAAATGGATGAAGTATGTGAAAGTTATGCCTGGTCAAAGTTCAATTGACTTTTCCTAGGAAACCCTAATTTAGCAAATCTTGACTTTTGATGATCTAAGGACTTTCCTTGAGGAATCATGATCAACCCTTGATTAAATGATGAATATCACTTAAAACTGTTGATGTTGACCAAAAATCTTGAAGTTTGACTGTATATAGGCCACAATTGACTTTTGACCTTGTATAGTTAATTTTCAGGCATTTGAGCAATTAACTGAGAAAACTTGTAGTGGAATGCATGAAATTTGTCATGGACAATCTTGAAGGCATATTAGGACCATGGCAAACATTTGTGGCCTTTGGAGCTTACACATCTTGATGAAAAGTGAAACCCTAATTAGAGGTTCATTGCTTAGGAGGAGAGTTTGTCTGATCAAATCTTGGTCAACCTTGAGCAATTGAGGACCTCTAGAAGAATGTATTGAGTGAAAATTAGAGGGAAAATTTTGGGGTACAACAGCTGCCCCTGTTCAATCTTCTTAAACCTGAGGATTTAGATTGGCTTGTCTGCCTTTTATGATCTGAAGGTGGAAGAGGATTGAACACTAGAGTGCCCAGAAATTTGCACTCGCATAAAGTAACATTATGGGTTTATGATAATCGGGAATGGGCTTACAGATTCCATTTGGAGTAGATGACTGAGAGTCGTCAGAGATGGGATTAAATATGCCATCAAAAGTAGATGACTGAGAGTCATAAATGGTCCCTTTATGGGGATTCCTATTCTTGTTGTCTAAGGAGGAGTCCATTAGGGGATGTTGATTTTTGTTGTTTTCCCATTTGAGGAAAACTCTGTGGGGAATAGAGTCTAGGAACTTTAGTTATCCATGACTCTACTGAGGGGTTATCTCGGGATTGGAGAGATGAAAGTTTTCTGTTTTCTAGTTGAAATCCAGGCTTCCCAGTAATTTGCTAGGGAGAATGAAATTAACTGCTATCTAGAAATGTATCAGAAGAAACCTGTGTAGGGCTGTTTCAGGATGAGTCCGGGTAAGACTTCATCTGGAAGTGTATGAGAAGGAACCTGGGTAGGGCTGTTTTAAGAGATATATGGGAGCCTGGGTAGGGTAGCTTCAGGATGAGTCCGGGTAAAACTGCATATGGAAATTGTAAGAAGGAACCTGGTTAGGGTTGCCTCAGGATGAGTTAGTGTAAAACTACATCTGGAAATTGTGAGAAGGAACTTGGGTAGGGCTGCCTCAGGATGAGTCAGTGTAAAACTGCATCTGGAGATTGTGAGAAGGAACCTAGGTATGGTTGCTTTAGGATGAGTCCGTGTAAAACTGTATTTGGAAATTCAAGAGAAGGAACCTGGGTAGGGTTGCCTTATGATGAGTAAGTGTATAAATGCATCTAGAAATTCAAGAGAAGGAACCTGGGTAGGGTTTCCTCAAGATGAGTCCGTGTAAAACTGCATATGGAAATTCAAGAGAAGGAACCTGGGTAGGGTTGCCTCGGGATGAGTCCGTGTAAACTTGCATCTGGAGATTGTGAGAAGGAACCTGGGTAGGGTTGCTTCAGGATGAGTCCGTGTAAAACTGCATATGGAAATTCAAGAGAAGGAACCTGGGTAGGGTTGCCTCAGGATGAGTCCGTGTAAAACTTCAGAAGGAGGGAGAAGGAACCCGTGTAAGATTTCTTCATGAAGAGCCCGTATAAAGTTGTATTTGGAAGTCAGAAGAAACCCGTGTAAGATTGCTTCATGAAGAGCCCGTATAAAGCTGTATTTGGAAGTCAGAAGAAACCCGTGTAAGATTGCTTCATGATGAGCCTGTGTAAAGCTATATTTGGAAGTCAGAAGAAACCCGTGCAAGATTGCCTCATGATGAGCCCGTGTAAAGCTGTATTTGGAATTAAGAAGAAACCCGTGTAAGATTGCTTCATGATGAGCCCGTGTAAAGCTGTATTTGGAAGTCAGAAGAAACTCATGTAAGATAGCTTCATGTTGAGCTCATGTAAAGCTGTATTTGGAAGTCAGAAGAAACCCGTGTAATATTGCTTCATGATGAGCCCGTGTAAAGCTGTATTTGGTCGCGTAGATAATTACTCTGTTTTGTTTCATGAGCTAATCATGGACCTGTTAAAAATTGTTGATCATAAATATTTGTTGATTGATCTTTCCTAAAAAGGTAAAGCGTTAGTTGTATGCAATGTCATTATGTATGAAATGCATTGTGTAATGGTGTTCTCAAAATAAATGAGATTGGGATGTATGCATTTGTACTGCAGATGCTATGACGTTTGTAGAATGGTGTATGAATGCAATATGTGAATGTATCAGTTGTTCTATTGCAACACTATTGAATTAGGGAAAATAAATCCCTGATTGCAGCTGGCGATGAAGAATGTAGGTCTTCAGATTTTGTTGAAGTTGAACTGCTGGGAGATGATCTACTATTATTAGAGAAATAAACTTTGTTGGGGAAGGAAAGCTTTGTGCACTTCCTGAGGATTTTATGAAATCATATTGGGGAATCCTGAGAAGTTTGACAACTTTACTGGGGAAAACCTGATGTCAGAGCAGTAGTTGGAAATTCTTGTTCTACCGGGGATACAAGAACACTTGACATCACTAGGTTGTAAGCTGAGGATATGGCGACGACTTTTTAGTAAGATGCCCCTGCCTCTGTACCTACTGAAGAAAGTACATGTAGAGACTTTGTGGATGGTTTGAGTGTCATCCCAACTCCCGGGGTGCTTGGTAAATGCTGATCAGGATGATAAGTCTTCTACTGATAAACAAATGACAAGATGACAGGACATAGTCGTACGTTTTTAATCCCTAACTTTTTCCTGGACCGCCCTTTCGGGTTTTCAGTCCACCGGGATACCCTTTTTTTGCTTAAGTCGTCTTTTCAGGTTTTCGACTTGCCGGGTGTACAATTTTTTTGCATATATCCCTAATTTTTGCCCGAACTCTTTTGGTTCGCCGGGATGCCCTTAATTTTGCCTAGGCCTGTCAACCCAACGGGTCTTTTTCATGCGTAGTATTTTCTGACTATGTCCACGCTCATAGGATGTGGAGAGTTATTACTGTCTATAACAACAAGTGTTGTAGAAATGCAAAAAATGTTTATGTGATCGCATGTGCCCTTTCATACGTGGGAGCCTGTGTGGGGTTGCTTCAGGATGAATCTGGTGCACCTGATGTTTGAACAAGTTTCTGATAGTCTTGAATTTCCTAGGTATCTTTTCTAAGAACTTTCATGGAAGGATTCGAAGACATGATACTGACACCATCTGATACTACTGGCACAGGCAAGCAATTTGGTGGTACCAAAGATTCAAATTTCACAGTGATTTTCTACTGGAATCCCCAATCAATGTAACAGCCCCCGAGTGATCCAGATGGAGATCTTCCCTTGGCTATTCAGCATTTTTGGAGAGATTCTTTGCATATTGGCTTGACTGCCCCAGATTAATTAGACACCATGTCATTCCCCTTGATTATGAAAGGCTTGTTATTGGGAATGTTTTTTCCGTTTGAGGTGATTCTGTCCATTTAGGGGGTCTTCGTTCACTAAATATTCGTTGTGTGAATTTCTCTGTCATTTGAACAATTAACCATATGCAAACAATTTCATTTAAAGAATGCAAAGCTTATGTCTATCTTGAAATTTTTTTTTGAAAATGCATTTTTTTGTAGTAAAACAAAATTTGCAAGAATGTGATATCAACTCATGATTTATAGCAAACCTTACAGGAGTCAAGATACCTTTGTAACAGTATGCTCTCGAACTAACCCATACTTAAGCTAGGACTTTTAAGGGTTGTAATGTGGCCTGGTTCACGGTTTAAGAAACAAAGGATAAAGGCTCAAAATTTATTTGTACCCACCCGTTCTTCGTGATGTTCTTCAGTCCTATGCTCAGTTAATTATGCATTTTGAATCCCAGTTGAGTTCTGGAATGTTGGCCCCGATATTCCTGTGATGGCTCAGAAATTGAACGTTTGTTTGAGAAGGCAATCATTTTTGTGACCTTTTCTTTTTGTTGAGGATTTGTAGGACCTCTTTCTTTTTTGATTTTGCTATCCCTGTCTTTTGCCTGAACTATTTATTTTGTGATTACAACCAGCGGGATGCCCCTATTTTTTTCTTAAGTCTCCTTCATAGGTTTTGACTTAATGGGCTTTTATTTTGAGAGATAATGATTGCCTGTTCTTAATGATTATGTGGAACCATCACCATCTTTTGGAGAGCATCTTTTACACTATTTGTCGTGTATGAAGGGAAAGCTTGCGACTGAATTCACATCTGAATTAACTGAGAAAACTACCCTGCCCCAGGTTATGATTAAGGGTTTCAATTTGTGTGAAAAGAAAACTCATACTTCTTAGGCTCAAAGGGGTTTGAAACAACTGGCTGAAAATCATCAAACAATAAAGTCGCCATCGAACATCTTTTATCCCACATGAAGGGAAAGGTAAACATCGAGAAAACCTGAGAAAGGAGAAGTCACGGTTTTGCGACCGAGAGATAGGGTAAGGGAGTCTGTTACGCGAGGGGAAGGTATTAGCACCCCAAACGCCCGTAGTACTCTACGATATCCACTCTTGTTATCTATCTTATGGGTGTGTCTTAGTCTATGCTTACTGTTTACTATTGCTAAAGGGAGAATGCATGCAAAAGAAAGGAGAAAAGAATGTAGGAAAAATAAAGTTGTACTCGCTTGGGCCCTACCCCAATGCCTATGTATCCTTTTTGAGGAATCAGAGCTACCGTAGTTCGGCTCTTATGTTTTTCTTTGTTTGTATTTTTTATGGACGAAGTTAATCCCGCCTTCTTCCGCAGCTCGACCTTTAGAGACTTATGCGTTGGCACAGAAGTAAAACTAATCATGTCCTTACCTAAAAAGGGTTTTAGAGAAAAGTGCTCGAGCGCATAAAATGGTTTGAATTGGTTTGTATTTTATTACCTTGAAAAAGGGTTTAAGTGTTGTTAGCATGTTTTTGATTTGCTAAGAAAAGATTTTAGTTTTAGAGAGACTAACCTATTTCTAAACCTAATGTTATCATACAATGGTGGTCCTAAGGTTTGGATTAACAAAAGGGAAACGTCTACCTAATGTTAGCATGCATGGCTTACAAACTAAGGTCTAACTTGCGTCTGAACGGAGCAAGTGCGTCCTAAGGGAACATGGTATGTAAAAGGATAAAGCAAGCAAGCTAATAAGATCAAGAGAGCACACCTAGAGAGATCCTATCTAAGTTAGCATGCCAAAGAAAGTCTAACAAAACTATCCTATAGGGAACATGCAATGAGAGCGAAGTCGTGATCTCAATTTTTAAATTGAGTGACTCATCGATCAACAAGAAATAAAGGAAAGTGATAAAATCCTATAGGGAGCATGCACTGAGAGCGAAGTCGTGATCTCAATTTCTAAATTGAGTGACTCATTGATCAACAAGAAAGTAAACAAACACAAGCACAACACATATAGCAAATGAAGTGCGGAATGCCTGCTACAGGTCTTTAAACATTGACTTCGAGCACACGCTCTTTATTTCCTACTTCTCATGGTATCTAGAAAAGCGGTAAAGTGCGAAGAAGTACAAGGGTAGTAGCGGAGACTACCAAAGCGAGCAAGTCTTCAAGAGCAGACGAAAGCGCTAGAGAAGCAGGGAATACACGTCGAGCAAGCTTCACCAAGAAACAAACATAGTCAGAAACAATATCCAACTAAGATAAAGGCAAACGCGTGTCGCGAATGTGGCTTATAATCAGAAGTTCCTGCACAAAGGGTCATAAAATATCACATGCATTTTGATAACATATAATATAATATGAATTTCTCAGGACGATGAGAAATAAGGCATGTCGCATTGGACATGAGCATAAGCCACATGCTTCGATCACATAACTACTTGTTATGTTACATGATCGAAATCACAAAAAATGTACCTTGCACAATGAACAAACGCGTCAAAAATAACGAGGCACGACGGTATGAAAATATGAATAAAAACTAAAAGAAAAAAGATTTTTATTAGTTTTTTATTGTTTTCAATTATATGCATTTTTACCAATAATTCAATGAAGTGAAAATAATAGAGTAAGGGGGGTGCTAACTGGAATCTAGGGGGTGTAGAAGCAGGGCACTAGGCCCATTCAAAAATAATCCATAGCCAATTTTGTACGATAAATCACGTAACAAGCCTATGTGGGGGTGCAGATCCAGCTTATGGTAATATGATTTAGAAATTATTTATATATCTATATCCGGTGTAAAAAAAAGGTTGATGGACTCATAGTGAAGCATTTCGGTCCAGGTCTATCAATTAACACTACAATCCAGATTTTTTATTATTTTTCTTAGTATCATTATCAAAATAATAAAAGAAAACTCAAACTAAAATTAAAACAGAATGTGTGGATTAGGGTTAAGAAGGGGATGGCGGTTGTACTTCACAAAAAATCCTTCCTCTTCTTCGATCTCCCAATGGCGCCGCTACTCAAATCACCTTCTCCGACAAAAAATCCTCACAACGTCACCGTCGTTTTTCGTCTGTCCGCCTCTCATTGTTGTCTTCCTTCGATTTCTATTCCATAGCTCACTAACGAAAACTTAGAAGCCTCGGAGCTAAATTACACGATGATGGTTAACAATTCCAAAACAAAACGTTACGGTTAACACTTATGATGCTACGCTCTATCAACACACCACAACGGCACCGTATGTTTACTCCGGCCTCAATCAACCTCTGTCTCAACCATCTCCCGGTCTCAATTCACTGTTTTCAAACAACTTCGTAAATCAGTGATTGTTCATCACCTTCAGATTCTGTATTCAACATTCTCAAGAACGAGATTATACTATCGTGACGGCAAAATGCAGACATGAAAGGGATTTGGAATTTTACCTCTCGCCTTATCTTTTGATTTCAGTCCTTTTCTTCTTCTTCTCTTTGATTTCGGAGTTATTGTTGTTTACGTTGATATGGTGAGATGAAGGTGATGATTGTTGAATTGAGGATGAATTGCATTGAGAAGGAGATTGTTGAAGTGCGAAAATTGTTGAGGGCGTGAGGCTGGTGTCGAATCGGTGAGGGTGAGATGATGTTCAAGAATTCAGTTATGGAGCAGATGGAAGATTGCAGAAGTGTCGCTTTTTATGGTTTAAGGTACTAAGAAGGTGAAGGTTGAAGATGGAGTGATGTGAGGAAGATGAAGATGAAACTCAGAGAGAGACTCAAGAAGATTGGTGATTTCTCTTTTGTGAATCTATTATGTTCTCTGTTTCCTCCTCTTCTTTTGAATCTGTTATCTCTGTTATGTTTCTGCAATCAAGGGTGAGATGAGGATTGGAGAGAATTGGTTATATCAGCTTGTTTAGATGAGAATTTCTGTTAAATCTGAGATAGTTAGTTAGAAAATGAATTGAATCCTGACCATCGGTTTATGTGAGTTTGTTATAAAAATTGAGGGTAGAGATTGAGAGGCTGCCAGTTTGTTAAGTGTCAGTCAGATGGTTTAAGGTAGTTAGGATGAGCTGGCAGTGATTAGTTTGAACAGTTAGGAATTTCTATTATGAGGTGGTTATTTGTGAGAACTTATTCCATCTGTTTTCCTTGTTTTTGAACTGAAGCATGGGGTGACTTTACTGATGTAAATTGCAGGGCACGATGTATGTTAAGCCCCATAAGGATTCTTCTGCGTTGTGATGTATTGATGTAGAGTGATGAATGAGCTTGAAATTATCAAGCATAGAGAGTACTGAGAGGATTGCAGTGAAGTTCTGTGATGCAATATCAAGAACGAGGCAGGTGATGTGATGATTTAGTGTCAAATGTTGTCTTAAAAGTTACACCTCCTTCTTATAACTTGCTTCCTTTTTCTTTTGTATTTCTGATTTTCTGTCTCTATTTCCTGTTTGCATAATGAGCTAGCATGGTTTTGATTATGAATAGAAGGTTAAAAGTTGGCTGAAACTGTGATGGGTTGAAGGTTTGAGGTTAGTTTGAAATGACTTAGGAATTTGTTTTCTGTTACTTGTTGGCTGCATGTTCCTTGTTCCTGAAAGTTGTTGAGAGAGTTGAACATCATTGTTGGACTCCATTTGCTCATATTGAACAAAGAATTATCTTCATGTTACTGACTTAACTCTGCAGGCTGCTTGTATTGATATTTTCTCTAGTTTTTCTCAATTGGCATTTCCTGATACGTTTTTTTTGTTACAGATTTCTGCTAGCAGTTTGTTAGAAGTAGTTAGGAGGGTGAGTTGATGGTTCTCAGCAATATTTTTTTTCAGATTCTTGGTAAACTGCCAAGTAATACTATGGGAACCTTTCTAGAATCGACTTGTAGGATTGGTGCCATGGAAGTTGCTAGTGATGAAGTTAGAAGCACTCCAACAGAATTTTGAGGAAGACCAGCAGTCATTACTGGACCTGTATTCACAGTTGTGTCTGCTCCCCCTGTTGAATTTGAGTTTATTAAATGTAGTGTACTTGTAGCACAATCAACAGACTTCGTTTGAGCTTCTGCTGCTAATCTCTGTTGTTGCTCTAAAAGCATATTCAATAACATGGTTGGATTTACAACTATATTTTTCATTGTTTTTTCTGATTTTTCTGGTAAAAGATGACTGTGATACATTGTGCAATGAAATATAACTTCCATTACCATATGCTAAAGTGGAACCATATCCTACAACAGATGTCAGATTAAACTTGCAGGTTGCTCCAAACTTACAAGAGCCAGTTTGCATGTAATAGGGACACTCTTTCTCACCCAAATGAATAGGTAGTCCGAGGAAGTTAAACTCCAAAACTTGGACGGCTGAATACTTTCCTCTGGTGTGATCAAATTTACAATCCTTTCCAAACATACAACCCCCTGACCTTGAATAATACTTGCATTCCGTCTGGCCTGCTCTTTTCTCTAATTCATCTCTTTCTCCTGCTCTCTCTTTAAAAGCCGAGTTTCTTCTCCTAAGAGGGTGATTAAACTTGCAATTGGATCCAAATTTGCAAGTCCCAGTCTTGAGATAAAAGGAACAGTCTTCAGTTTCAAGCCTCAAGGGGTACAGTCTTTTGAATTATTGTGGGATTTTCTACTTGAATTTCAAGAAATGAACCATAAATAGATGCTTGTACTTAAAATCCTGAATTTGATAACATAAATTTGTAGAATTTGAATGACGAACGATGAATGATGTTTTTTTGAATTTTAAAGCCTTGAATAATGAATTTTTGGACTTGGATAAGTGGACTTGAAACTTGCATGACATATTCCTTTGCAACATTGTAACTAGTACCAAAGCAAACATTGATCCAATCTCGAACTTGAATGAATACCTCAAATTAATCTTCCATTCTCAATGAAGCCCTATATTCAATTCAATTTTCCAATCTTAACCAAAATTTCATGACAAGCAACAAGTATGTGAAAGAATAATGATGCCTTTATTACAATGAATCCACAAACTCATCTCTTGTACCATGGCTTGCATTTTGCAATCCAATCCATACTATATCTTGACTTTATGGATGACAACATTGTCTTGAGAGCGCCTTGAAGTATAGAAAGAAACGTAATATGGAGCTCAATGAACCTCAATCGATAGATATCACGAATTCACACAAAGAAGATGTGAATCCCTAATACACCTGTGTTTGATGAATCCTTGATGGAGGATGACCTTATAGCTTGATGAAGAAAAGATCCACAACACCCATGAACACAAAAACCCTAATTCCACAATTTCACTGCCTAAAAGAAATAACCAGAAGAATCAAGCTCTATTGAACATATACACCTCAGTTAGTTGATAGAACCCTAACCCTGTTCATGAACATTGATCTCATGCTAAATTTATTGATGAATTATGCATGAGGTGTTAGCTGACCTAATGAGGGTTATATACATGAGAAAAGTGCGGGATGTGTAAGCCAGGTAAAAGTAAGAGGGTAGGACAAATTTGGGGTATTACAGCTGCCCCTATTTAATCGTCTTATACTTGAAAGTAAGATTGGCGCGTGCCTTTCGGAATTTCGAGGTAGAAGATGATTAAATACCAATGCTGAAAATTTGTTCTGGGAGAAAGCGTGAGTGTTTTTTTATTTGTTTTGTGATATCTGTTGGGGGAAAGAATTTTTGTTTTTTAGCAAAGAGATGGAGATTGGACTTGTAACGTAGCATGATGCCAATACAAGGAAGGGATCGGGCTTGTAACGTAGCATGATGCCAATACAAGGAAAAGATCAGACTTGTAACGTAGCACGATGCCAATATAAGGAAGGGATCGGGCTTGTAACGTAGCATGATGCCAATATAAGGAAAAGATTGGACTTGTAACGTAGCATGATGCCAATACAAGGAAAAGATCAGACTTGTAACGTAGCATGATGCCAATACAAGGAAAAGATCGGACTTGTAACGTAGCATGATGCCAATACAAGGAAGAGATCGGATATATAATGTAGCATGATGCCAATACAAGGAAAAGATCGAACTTGTAATGTAGCATGATGCCAATACAAGGAAAAGATCGGACTTGTAATGTAGCATGATGCCAATACAAGGAAGAGATTGGACTTGTAACGTAGCATGATGCCAATACAAGGAAAGGATCGGACTTGTAACGTAGCATGATGCCAATACAAGGAAAAGGTCATACTTGTAACGTAGCATGATGCCAATATAATGAAAAGATCGGACTTGTAACGTAGCATGATGCCAATACAAGGAAGGGATCGGGCTAGTGTTGGAATCAATACGGACGAGTATCGAAAGAATACAGACGAGTATCAAGAAAGGTTAAACACGGACGAGTGTTTGAATCAATACAGACGAGTATTGAAAGAAGATACGGACGAGTATCAAATGGTTAAACACGGACGAGTGTTTGAATCAATACAGACGAGTATTGAAAGAAGATACAGGCGAGTATCAAAAGTTTGAACATGGACGAGTGTTTGGGAGGCTGACACAGATGAGTGTTTAGGAGTTGACACGGACGAGTGTTTAGGAAATCTGAATTATTTGTCAGGCAGGAGTTGGCTACCAAAAGAAAACTATGTCTAGAATGACAAAGTGTATTGATTTTGCTGGGCATTGAAAAGGTGAAGGTCATTTACTGGGGATTTTGGGCATGGTATCCTTTTGTAGGGATGTACTGTTGTCCTTTAATAATTCAGGTCTTTTGTGTAAGGTACCTGATCTGGCTTATGTTTCGTATGCATGTTTGAAGTTCTTTTAATGCAAAGATCCACCCTGATGGATCAGCTACGCACTTTTGATGATGTAATGTTATGTAATGATAATTATATGTAATGCAAAGGAATAGGCTTCATGGGGATAAGTGGAAGATTTCTAGGAGCCATTGCTCATCACTGGGGATGTCAATACATATCGGCGCTGGAAGCCCGCAGTACCAAAGGTCGTTGGGGATACTGATAAGAATTTGCACTGGGGAGCCCACAATTCCGCATATTATTGATGACTCTACTGAAGTTTGACTCGCGGACGAAGCGAGTCTTCGGGTACGCTGCTGGATTCTGAATCGTACCGTTGGGGAAGAGATAATCTGGCTAGACTTCCACACATTCTGAACTGTAGAAGATGGTAGAACTGAATATGCCGAAGAATGGATACTGAACACCATGTGAATCTCTCCGAATACATGTCCAACATTTACGCACATTGGGGAATTATCTCTTGAATCACTTGGGGATAAAAGATGGGCATGGACACTTGCAAATGCCCCAGTTTAGCTCAGTGAATGCCCCGGTTTAGCTCTGCGAATGCCCCGATTTGGCCCTGCGAATGCCCCGGTTTAGCTCTACGGATGCCCCGGTTTAGCTTCACTAAGGATGTTCTTGATTAACTCCACTAGGGATGCACTTGCGCGTGCCGAGTCAAGTGACGACTCCGAACTTTCTGAACTCACTTGGGGAATCAGATTTAAAGTTATCTGCAGTAGATGAAGGCGGCTTCATGCACTGGCTAGGTCAGGGTGACCGTTGCGAATTGCTACCTGCAAGGAAAAACAACACTTGGAATGCATACGACATCCCCACATGGTTATACATCGACGTAAAGTCAAGTTTTATCTCGGCTTGAGAATTTGTATTCCCTATGTGTCTAATGCCATGTTTAATAACAAATAAAACATATTTTGCATACGAAAACATTTCATGATAATAAGAGACAACTTTGATGAAAGCAGATTTTATTGATTGGCCTGTGAATAGCATTTGTACAAGGAAGCAACTCCTATATGAGGTAGCTGTGAAACAAAAACGAAAAATACAACAGGTATAAATGGCAATGAGAGATGCTCAAATTTCCATTAAAACCGGTATTGCTACAGTTCCCATATCCTAAGTCGTCTCAATGCCTTGCCTCTGAAGAGTAGTAGTTGGACCGGTCAATTCGCTACCAAGGTGCTATAGATATGCAAGTGTCATTCGTGGAGAGCATTCAGACTACAGCCCCTCGCTTAAGATCCCTAATTTTTGCTTGGGTCGCCCTTTCGGGTTTTCGACCCAACGGGATACCCCATTTTTGCCTAAGCCGCCCTTCCGGGTTTTCAACTTAGCGGGTTGTTATCTTTTTCCTTTTATCCCTAACTTTTGCCTGGACTTTCGTGTCCACGGGGATGCCATTTTTTTCCTAAGTCGCCCTTTCGGGTTTTCGACCTAGCAGCTCTTTATGCGTAGAATTTTTTGACTGAATCTGAATTGACTGGGAGTGGAACGTCTTCCCCATCCATGTCTGTCAGGATTAGAGCACCTCCTGAAAAAGCTCTCTTCATGATATATGGTCCCTCGTAATTAGGAGTCCATTTTCCCCTTGGATCAGAATGGCTTTGCACGATGACCCTTCTCAAGACCAAATCACCAGGATAAAACTTTCGAGGACGAATCGTTTTGTCGAATGCTCTTTTCATCCGTTGTTGGTACAACTGGCCATGACAGATGGCCGTCAGGCGCTTTTCATCAATAAGATTAAGTTGGTCGAACCTTGTCTGAACCCATTTCGCCTCATCAAGCTTGGTCTCCATCAGAACCCTTAACGAAGGAATTTCTACTTCGACAGGAAGCACGACATTCGTTCCATAGACAAGCAAAAATGGAGTTTCCCCTGTTGAAGTGCACACAGACGTTCTATAGCCATGTAGAGTAAAAGGAAGCATTTCATGCCAATCTTTGTACGTTCTGGCCATCTTCTGGACGATCTTCTTTATGTTCTTGTTAGCAGCTTCGACCGCACCGTTCATTTTTGGTCGATACGGCGATGAATTGTGATTTTCAATTTTGAACCCTTCACACAATTCCTTCATCATGTTGTTGTTAAGATTAGAACCATTATCAGTGATGATTTTATGAGGAACTCCGTAAGGACATATGATTTCTTTCCTGATGAAGTTGGTAATGACCTGTTTGGTTACATTCTTGTAAGAAGTTGCTTCCACCCACTTGGTGAAATAGTCAATAGCCACCAGGATGAATCTATGACCATTCAAAGCACTTGGTTCAATCCTTCCAATCATTTCAATTCCCCACATCGCAAACGGCCATGGGGAGGTCATAACATTCAAAGGAGTTGGAGGAACATGAATTATGTCTGCATATACTTGGCATTTGTGGCACAATTTTGCATATACGCAACAATTGCTCTCCATTGTCGTCCAGAAGTATCCTGCTCGTAGGATTTTCTTTGCCATAGAATGTCCGCTCGAATGAGTCCCGAAAGAACCCTCATGGATCTTCTTTATGATCGAATCTGCTTCGTGTTTATCCATGCATCTGAGCAGAACCGAGTCATAATTTCTCTTATACAACACGTCTCTTGATAAGAGGAACTTGGATGCTAACCTTCTAAGCGTATGCTTATCACAAATTGTATCATTTTCGAGATACTCTTGCTTCTCGAGGTACCATTTGATGTCGTAATACAACGGCTTCTCATCAGACATATCCTCGGTTGAGAGACAATGGGCAGGAAAGACATGTGTCAGCTCTTTGTACCTGAGGATGCATATATTAGGCGCCTGATTTGGAAAGCTCACCGAAAACATATATTCTAGTGTGGCTAAAGCATCAGCCAGCTGGTTTTCGTCTCTGGGAATATGTTCAAAGGTGATTTCATTAAAAGTGGGTATTAGCTGCAAGATGTAGTCTTTGTACAGAATCAAACTGGGGTGTTTCGTCTCCCAATCACTTCGTACCTGATGTATGACCAAAGCAGAGTCTCCAAAGACTTCAAGGATTTTGATTTTAAGGTCGATAGCTGCCTCTAGACCCATTACACATGCCTCATATTCTGCCATATTATTTGTACAATCAAAACACAACCGAGTCGTAAACGGTGTATGAGTATTATGTGGAGAAGTCAGTATTGCCCCAATGCCATGACCTACAGTGTTCGAGGCGCCGTCAAACGTAAGAGTCCATCACTCTTCCGGATCGACCCTATCATAATCATCAAGCTTCATAACATCTTCATCATGGAAGTCAAATTTCATTGATTGGTACTCTTCCAACGGCTGATGAGCAAGATGATCCGCAAGAGTGCTACCTTTGATAGAATTTGTGTAACATACTAAATGTCATATTCAGATAAAAGCATCTTCCATCGAGCAAGCCTGCCTGTGAGTGCTAGTTTTTCAAAGATATATTTTATCGGATCCATTTTTTATATTAGAAAAGTCGTGTATGTCAGCATATACTGCCTCAGTCGTCGAGCAGCCCAAGCAAGCGCACAACAAGTTTTTTCAAGTAAAGAATACATGGATTCGCAATCGGTAAACTTTTTACTCAGATAATAAATGGCGTGTTCTTTACGTCCCGTTTCATCCTGCTGCCCGAGCATACAACCCATGGATCCTTCCAGCACCGTCAAGTACATGATGAGTGGCCTCCCAGGCACTAGAGGGATAAGGATTGGTGGCTCTTGGAGGTACTGTCTGATTTTTTTCAAAGGCTTCCTGGCAATTATCATCCCATCGGACATCTTGATTCTTGCGCAGTAATTTAAAGATGGGTTCACAAATAGCTGTGAGATGAGAAATGAACCTGGCTATGTAGTTCAATCTCCCAAGGAACCCCCTTACTTCTTTTTCATTTTTTGGTGCTGGCATATTCTGTATTGGTTTTACTTTGTCGGGATCTACCTCAATTCCTCGTTGACTTACGATAAAACCGAGTAGTTTGTCGGATCGCACCCCAAAGGTGCACTTATTCAGATTAAGCCTTAGTCTAAACTTTTGCAGACGCGCAAATAAATTTCACAGATGGACCAAGTATTCGTCCTCGGTTTGTGATTTTGCAATCATATCATCAACATATACTTAGATCTCTTTATGAATCATATCATGGAAGAGCGTCACCATGGCACGTTGATACGTTGCACTAGCATTTTTTAGGCCAAAAGGCATGACCTTATGATAGTAAGTACCCCATGGAGTAGTGAATGTCGTCTTTGTCATGTCTTCCGGGGCCATCTTTATTTGATTGTATCCCGAAAAACCATCCATGAAGGAGAAAACCGAGGACTGAGCCGTATTATCAACCAATACATCGATGTGTGATAACGGGAAGTCATCTTTTGGGCTTGCTTTGTTCATATCTCGATAGTCTACACACATGTGCACCTTCCCATCTTTCTTAGGGACAAGTACAGTGTTGGCAATCCAATATGAGTATTCACATACCAGGAAAAAGCCTGCGTTCAACTGCTTCTCAACTTCTTCTTTGATTTTGAGAGACATATCTGGACGAGTTCTCCTCGGCTTTTGCTTTACCGGAGGACATTCTGGTTTGAGTGGCAGGTGGTGTATGACTATATCCGTATCTAGACAAGGCATATCTTCATATGACCAGGAAAATATGTCGGAGTACTCTCTGAGAAGCTTAATCAACCCCTTCTTTACGTCATCTTGCAAAGCGGCCCCTATCTTGACCTCCTTTTTTACTGCGTCGGTGCCGAGATTGATGACTTCAATAACCTCTTGATGAGGCAAGATCGTTTTCTCTTCTTGTCTCAACAGCCTTGCCAATTCCTATGGAATTTCACAATCTTCCCCACTACCCTCATTGGCTTGGTCATTCGGATTTCCAAGGATATTGGTGCAAGGAACTGTAACATCATCGTTTTTTATGGAATTTGAGGTAGACCTGCATGATTGATGAATCATGCCTTATTTTAGAATATGGATGTGAATTGGAAAATGGTTAAAGAGTTAGAAGGAAAAACATTGCCATTTTTATTTTACGAAAATAAGAAAAGATAGAGAGCAAAAATTGTATGCAAAAATGACATTTTATTCAATTTTTAAACAAACATAGAAACATGAGGGGGCCCTTTTAACAAGTCGTCGAAATGCTTATGGAAAAAGCATGCGACTTATTTAAAACAAGAACATTACATGTCAAAGAAAACCACTTCAGGAATATCAGTGGCAGTCCAATTGCCGAGCTCCTGATCAGGCGCAATCTGGTAGATGTACTGAGCCATGTCTGCATCGTCTTCATCACCCACTGCATGGATTTGTCCTTGAGCCCCCGGACCGGCCTTAACAAATACCTCTGAAAGTGAAGGAACTTGTTTTCCTTTGAGCATAATTGGACCCGTGCCAACACGGTCTGACAAAGAGGACTCGAACCCAAGTCCAGACTTGTCCTGCTTTTCGCGCACCTCTATCACTTTGCCCCAGTCTTCATTAGGAATCCCAGATTCCACAATGGCTTTAGCATCCCTCAAAGAAACCATTGGAACTCCAGACTTCTTTGTAGTTTCCAGCAGGGCAGGGAATCTGTCAACAAAAATGATTTCCAAGGCTTAGAAAGGGGTTTAATGAACTTCCCCATCCACTTCGACATAACGGAAGGAAGTAACATTGTTGATCACGACATCTTCCTCTCCACCAATAATGATGACCTTGTCTTGGACGATGAACTTCAAACGTTGGTGCAGAGTCGAGGTAACAGCCCCTGCCATATGGATCCATGGGCGTCCCAGTAAGCAAGTGTAAGATGGACGAATGTCCATGATATAAAATGATAGGTAGAACACGTGGGGGCCGATTTTGATGGGCAAGTAAACTTCTCCTTCCATAGATCTCCTTGACCCATCAAAAGCTTTGACTGTTGTGATCGGTGGAAATAGAACTGACTGTTTTGGAATGCTGGTTCGCGAAATGTCGCGGTAAGCAAGAGTCGCCACCGTCTTTTATGTTCTCCAACAAGGAAAGGACAAAAGCACAGCAAAATTCCTTTTCGAGATGTTTCTCGGGTTCGGGAGGTAGATTATAGAAAGGGAAGGTGTTAGCACCCTTTCTATCCATGGTTATCCATAAGCTCTTAGGTACTTGCTCTTATGTTTTCAAAATTTGTTTGCTTTTCAAGTGTGGGTGTGTTTTGAACAAGTTCGTTTGAAAAACTTCTAAGTAACTCTTGTATCAGTCCTCAAGAGTGTATGAAGTGTTTGTTTGAAAACTTTTTGAAAGTGTGAGTGCGAAAAGTTGTTTTGTTTGTTTTGAGAGAGCAAGTACCCATGAGATCTACCTACTCTTAAGGAATTAGGCTGTGTAAGAGTCCTTTAGATAGTGTTATCCCACTATTGAGAGGTAGGTAGCACCATCGTTGGAGGTGTTCGGGTCAATTCGATTATTAGGGACAGTGTGGTCACCGAAGCAATAGTAGGACACCTTAGAAGTAACCCTAATGTCCTAGATCCTTTTTTTATCTGAGGCAACCGTTTCGAGGCAGCTGGATCTTTAGACAGGAGGGCAACCTCTAAAACACCCTATACTTGACGACTACATTCGAGGCAACCAGTGAGGCGTACCCTAGGAGTGGCATGTGCATGTGTGTTGTTTTTTATGTTATGTTTATCTTTAATCATGCATTTGTGAGCTACGAATTGATTTTATTTGGCATTCATTCCTGCATGTATATTAACAGTTAAGAGTGCAGAAAATAAAGTGCGGAAATATGAATCTACGCTATTACAAGGCACGGGTCTATATATCGCCAAAAACAAAAACCTGTTTTGATAAATAAGTGCGAAAAGTAAAGAAAGCGGTAAATCCTAATTACTATTACATCCTTTAAGCAGATACATAATAATCAAAAATAGAATTAACAATAAATGTGCGCAAAGAAATTAAATTAGGACGTCCTTAGGGTTTTTGACCCTTTTGAGAAATAAAGAAATTGTGGTTTGTCCTTTTTTGCAATTAATTAAAATTAAACCTAATACTAATTAATTACTTAATTATTTACAAGAAAAATGTTTTTTGTGTTTTTAATGAAAAATAAAAAGAAAAAGGAATTAAAATTAAAAGTTAATGAAACCTAATTCTAAGTTTATTTTATTTATTATAAAAAGGTTAAAGTTAATCTAATTTAACTAATTAAATTAATTTACATTTTATTTACAAAATAAATTACTAATAGTGAAAATAATAAATAATAATTACAATATTAGTTTCTGATTTTTATATGAAAAATATTTAATTTATGAATTAATAATAATTATAATAATTAAAAGAATTAAAAGGAAAAGAAAATAAGAAAAAGAAAAATCAACCAGGGGGGGTTTGATGGCCCATGGGAGGTAAAAGTTACGCAGTTCTGGCTCAATAGCTTAAAGCCTTTGTTGACCTTCCTGATTATCCACGCCTGCATTGACTCATGAGCACCATAGTCTTCATTCTTTGACCACTGGATTGAGGGTTGTGGACACTTGGCATGATGACGCCTGGAGGGCATATGGTGTATCAACCTTGGAACGCTGCATGCAAGTATGAGAAGAAAAATAATATAACGCGCTTAGGGGGACCTGGGAATCGAACCCAGGTCCCAATGGTTATTGGACACGCTTCTTACCAACTCCACCACCTGCTTGCTTTTGTTAATACAATAATCAATAAATAATATATTAAGAAACCAAATCATTATGCCATAAAGCAAAAACGCGCGCAGATTATTTGAATAGACCAACCACATATTGCCAGCACGTCATCTTCTTCGTTGGCCTGTAAAAAAAAAACAAATAGCAGGGGTTTTAAACCCCCACAAAATGAAATTGCCAAAAATAGCGATTAGGCCTATACGTAAGATAAATTGAGCGCGAGGGTATCAACGTCTTCGTCTCATTCAGACGGTTTCAACCATGGGTATCATTGGTTCTAATTTTACTTATGCTGTAAAGCCCCAAATTGAGAGCTTTGAAAACCTAGAATGCAACAATGGCAATTTTCGTTTCAGGGTGCCATAATCAAATTAAATTGTACTAACAGCTTCGTGCAGTCCCTGTGAGCACAAAACAATCCACAAAATACATTAATGATGCATGAATCGAAGTATGCGTTTATGGAAAAAAATCCAAACCGTGAAACTGTTATCTCAGGATTGCTCAAGTGTTAAGGCTTGTTTGTGATTGCAATAGGTTCCTGGAAATATCAGCAATGCGTTTGAATCACTTTTAGGCTTTTAATTGTGCTTGAATAATGAATTCAGTTTTCAAAATTTCCTTCAATTTTTGAATTTTGTTTATGGCTCTGTAGCAGCTTTTCCACGTGTTTAGCATTAGGGTTAGACTCAGTACTTATGAGGGAAGGGAATTAGGTTAACTTCTGGGCCTTAATCCATGCACATGAGAGAATTAGGTTTAGGTTTTCCACCATTACAAACTTTCCTTTTTTTAAGCAAAACCAAGACTTTGTGTACCACATAGCCCTAGCATGAGTTTTTGAGCTGGCACATGATGTATGAAAGCTATTCAAATCCAAAAGACAATATTCCATTGATTTTTAAATTTTATTTGAATTATTATGGATTTAAAATGAATTAAATCAATAAAAATTAAATAAAATAGAAAAATAAATGTTTGATCTTGAAATTAATCATGGGACACATGTGTGGCATGACAAGGCTGAATCAAGTGGAAGAAAGTGGGCCCTTTAGTCAAAAATTGAAGTTTCAAGGATAGTTGACTTTTGCACATTCCCAAAAATTTCCCAACTTCTCCAATGCACATCTTGCTCAATTTTGATCATATGAACATGTTCTTGGACATTTTGGAAAGGTCTTGAAGTCCTATAACCAATGCCTTTGGTCCCATGTCATTTTGATTTACCAATCTCAATTTATGGTCTTTGACTTAAAATGCCTTTTTGTTGACTTTTGAAAATGACCTATAATGTAGAAATTGATAACTTTTTGTGAGAGCATTTCCTGGACTTGGAATGTGAAGATGAGTTGTAGGAAATGTCATCCCCTTAAAAATGAGCATTGGATGGGATTTTTCTGATGAACCATGAAAAAGTTATGCCTTGGTCAAGTTACAGTTGACTTTTCAACTGTCCAAAAATGGAAACTTTTGCATCTTGATGAATTTTGAGCCATTCTTGTGGAATCATGATCAAGACTTGATCAAATGATGATTGTGGCTTCAAAATAAGATGTTGACCAAAAATTTTGACTTTTGACTGCCAAATGACCATTTTACCCCTACAGTTGATTGTGAAGCAATTAGGGCTTTTGACTGTGCAACTTGATGCTGCGAGTCTTGAAACTTGACATGTAGATGCTTGGCAATGTATATAGGCATATGAGGCTTGATTGAGCCTTTGAAAACCTCAACTTCCTTGCAAGAAACAAAACCCTAATTTTGACTGGCTTAGGAGGATGTTTGACTGTGCAACCCCTTTAGAAGTTTTGAGCCATTTGAGGATTGATCTTGACAAATCTTGAAGAATATGGGAGGGAAAATTTTGGGGTACAACAGTTGCCCCTGTTCAATATTCCTAAACCTGAGGATGTAGATTGGCTTGCGTGCCTTTCGTGATCCGAAGGTGGAAGATGATTGAACACTAGAGTGCCCAGAAATTTGCACTCACATAGTAGAGTATCAGCAATGTGATGGCGGGAATGGGCTTACAGATGCCATTTGGAGAGATGATGGATAGGAGGATGGGCTTATAGATGCCATCTGGAGATGTGACAGAACCTTGTCGGGAATGGGCTTATAGATGCCATATGGAGGTGTCGATCGCGTAAGAGATTCCTTAGCGAGAACTTGCGTACCTGAGAAAGAAAGATAAATTTCTGGCCTGTTACAGGTGTTGATCTTCAATCAGTCGCTCACAGACGTGCCCTGCCTAGGTACAGGTATCGAATCTGGAACTTTAAAAGGTTGCTTACGGACGTGCCCTGGCTGGATACAAGTATCGAATCTGGAAACAATTGCTCGCAGACGTGCCCTGGCTAGATACAGGAATCGAATCTGGAACTTCAAAAGGTTGCTTACAGACGTGCCCTGGCTGGATACAGGAATCGAATATGGAAACAATCGCTCGCAGACGTGCCCTGGCTAGATACATGAATCGAATCTGGAACTTCAAAAGGTTGCTTATAGACGTGCCCTGGCTGGATACAGGAATCGAATCTGGAAACAATCGCTCGTAGACGTGCCCTGGCTAGATACAGGAATCGAATCTGGAATTAGTCGTCTAGAGACATGCCCTGGCTGGATACAGGAATCGAATCTTCAAACTCTTCATATATGCCCTGGCTAGATATAGGAATCGAATCTGGAATTAGTCGTCTACAGACATGCCCTGGCTGGATACAGGAATCGAATCTTCAAACTCTTCAGATATGCCCTGGCTAGATACAAGAATCGAATCTGGAATTAGTCGTCTACAGATATGCCCTGGCTGGATACAGGAATCGAATCTTCAAACTCTTCAGATATGCCCTAGCTAGATACAGGAATCGAATCTGGAATTAGTCGTCTACAGATATGCCCTGGCTGGATACAGGAATCGAATCTTCAAACTCTTCAGATATGCCCTGGCTAGATACAGGAATCGAATCTGGAATTAGTCGTCTACAGATATGCCCTGGCTGGATACAGGAATCGAATCTTCAAACTCTTCAGATATGCCCTGGCTAGATACAGGAATCGAATCTGGAATTAGTCGTCTACAGACATGCCCTGGCTGGATACAGGAATCAAATCTTCAAACTCTTCAGATATGCCCTGACTAGATACAGGAATCGAATCTGGAATTAGTCGTCTACAGACATGCCCTGGCTGGATACATGAATCGAATCTTCAAACTCTTCAGATATGCCCTGGCTAGATATAGGAATCGAATCTGGAATTAGTCGTCTACAGATATGCCCTGGCTGGATACAGGAATCGAATCTTCAAACTCTTCAGATATGCCCTGGCTAGATACAAGAATAAAATCTGGAATTAGTCGTCTACAGATATGCCCTGGCTGGATACAGGAATCAAATCTTCAAACTCTTCAGATATGCCCTGGCTAGATACAGGAATCGAATCTGGAATTAGTCGTCTACAGATATGCCCTGGCTGGATAGAGGAATTGAATCTTCAAACTCTTCAGATATGCCCTGGCTAGATACAGGAATCGAATCTGGAATTAGTCGTCTACAGATATGCCCTGGCTAGATACAGGTATCGAATCTGGAATTGCGACAGTTGATAGTAATCATCTTTGTATTGACCTTTTTCCTGTAAAGGCGAAACATCAGTTGTATGCAATGTCATGAGGTATGAAATGCATGATGTTCTCAAAAATAAATGAGATTGTATGATGTGATGCGTATATGCATGTATCAGGATATATGAAAATGTGATGTTTGTGTATGTATTTTTGTCTAGGAAAATAAATCCTTGACGAATGTCGGGAGTTAAATCCTGGGCTGATGTTGAAGAGAGTTCTTCGCTTCCGCTGGGGATGATGATTGCAGGAATAAACCGGTAGGAGAAGATGACTCCGTTTGGGAATAAACTTGTTGGGGAGATTACTTTGCGGGGAATTACTCTGTGGGAAGAGATACTTTGCTGAGATGTTGATGATAATTCCGCTGGGGATACCGTTGATAAGCTTTGTTGGAGGATTTGATGAACTCTGCTGGGGACAGGAAGAACTTCGCCGAGGACGATCTTTCTGCTGTAATTAGCTGAGGATAACCCAATTATAGGCTCTGGTGGGGTATAACCTCTCAGCATGGTCGGGGAGAGATATTTGTACTCTGCAGGTGATAAGCTTCCAGAATCTACTGGGGATAAGCTTCCAGAATCTACTAGGGAGATGATTCAACTCTCCTGGGGAAACTTTTGAACTGCACTGGGAAGTGGCTCCACTGGGGTGTCTGGTATTCCGCCAGGGAACAATCTTAGATTAAGACTGCCGGGGATGCTTGTATAGGAATATCTGTATACTCCGCTGGGGAATATTGAGATCTTTTGGGGATACCCAACTTCCTTAGGGCTGACAGTAGCCTAACTCTGCTTGGGGAGAGTGTTGCTAACTTGCTAGGGGAACTGTGCCCTTTGAGGACTTATGGGAGACCAACTCTGCTTGGGGAGAGTATGGCTGAAACTTGTCTTACTCGGCGGGGAGTGAAGGTATCTTGGTCATGTTCTTCAGCTGAACTTCCCTTAGTACCTGGAGGACAGAGCAACTAGATCGCTTTAGACAATTCTTTATTGCCCTTGTTTCTAATGTCACCTGTAATTAGCCCTTTGTTTCGTACGCAAGTTTTTATGAGTTAGCAATTAATGTCAAATGCATATATCAAAAATGAACATTGGACGTTCTTTGCAAAACAAAACAGGAAAAAGGAAAAAAACAATTGGCAATTTGTCTGAAAAATGGATTTGTATTGATTTTGAGATTTGCCTGAAAATAGGAGTTTATGTACAAGAGACTGACGTCCTAGTAAGAGAACGCCGCCGAACAACATAGAGTTTATACAATTTTGAAAAGAAAACAAAACAGCTATGTGAAAAATAATCCCATTGGGTTCCAACTCTGCTATCGCCTTTATGTCTTCAAGCGTCTCATCACTTTGCTGCCCAGTTGAAGATGAAGCTGATTGATTGATGTCGTCTGAACCTGATAATTGATACCGGATTCTGGATGCAAGGTGATTCAATGAGACATAGTATTACGCTTTAATCCCTAACTTTTGCCTGGACCGCCCTTTCGGGTTTTCAGTCCACCGGGATACCCATTTTTGCCCAAGCCGCCTTTTTAGGTTTTCGACTTGCCGGGTGTACAGATTTTTTTTCATTTCATCCTTTATTTTTGCCCGAACCTTTTTGGTTCGCCTGGAAGCCCTTATTTTTGCCTAGGTGTGTCAACCTAGCGGATCTTTAGTCATGCGTAGTATCTTTTTACTATGTCTGTATTGGCGGGGTGAGGAAGGTCGTCACCATCCATGGTGGTTAGAATCATAGCTCCTCCTGAGAAGATATGTTTAACCACAAATGGCCCTTCGTACGTGGGAGTCCATTTTCCCCTGGGATCACTTTGAGGAAGAATGATGCGCTTGATTACCAGGTCTCCGACTTGATACTCTTGTGGTCTGACTTTCTTGTTAAATGCCCTGATCATCCGTTTTTGGTACGTCTGACCGTGACAAATAGCAGTGAGTCTCTTTTCATCAATTAGGTTTAATTGATCAAGCCGAGTCTGGATCCAGTCATCTTCGCTCAAACCTGCATCCTTCATTATCCGGAGAGAGGGTATCTAGACTTCAATAGGCAAGACTGCCTCCATGCCATAGACCAAGGAAAAGGGAGTTGCCCCTGTTGACGTCCGTGCTGAGGTACGGTACCCATGAAGAGCAAACGGTAACATCTCGTGCCAATCCTTGTAGGTCACTGTCATCTTCTGCACAATCTTCTTGATATTCTTATTCGCCGCTTCTACAGCCCCATTCATCTTCGGCCGGTAAGGAGAAGAGTTGTGGTGTTGTATCTTGAATTGCTCGCAGAGCTCAGTGACCATCTTGTTGTTAAGATTGGTACCATTGTCCGTAATGATTCTCTCAGGTACGCCGTATCGACAGATCAGGTTATGCCGAATGAACCGTGCCACAACGTTCTTGGTTACGGTAGCATAGGAAGCTGCTTCAACCCACTTTGTGAAGTAATCAATCGCCACTAGGATGAAGCGATGCCCGTTGGATGTCGTCGGTCTGATCTCGCCGATCATATCAATGCCCCACATTGCAAAAGGCCAAGGTGCTGTCAAAATGTTCAGAGGAACTGGAGGAACGTGCACCTTATCAGCATAGATCTGGCATTTATGACATGTCCGAGAATGTTGGTAACAGTCGGCTTCCATTGTGGACCAAAAATATCCTGCCCGAAGGATTTTCTTTGCCATGGTATGTCCACTGGAATGCGTTCCGAAGGTACCCTCATGTAGCTATGCCATGAACCTTTCTGCTTCAGTCTTATCCACACAACGCAATAAGGTCGAATCATGGTTTCGCTTGTACAGAATGTCGTTGCTGAGGAAGAACTTTGCTGCGAACCTTCTCAGAAACTTCTTGTCGTTAACAGATGCGCCTTCGGGGTATTCTTGAGCTTCAAGGTACCTCTTCACTTCATGATACCGGGGTTTTTCAGTTACCTTTTCAGTCTCGAGATCGCAGCAATGTGCAGGTTCATCCAACTTCCAAATAATGATCCGGGGAGCTTCGTTGTCCCATTTGACTTTGACATAGAAGACATCGTAGCTAGCGCATCCGCCAACTGATTCTCCTCTCTTGGGAAGTGTTCAAAAGTTATCTCTTCGAAATGGGGGATCAATGTCAACACATACTCCTTGTAGGGAATAAGATTTGGGTGTTTCGTATCCCACTCGCCTTTGATCTGACTGATCACGAGAGCGGAATCTCCGGAGACACTCAGAAACTTGATCCTTAGGTCAATTGCAGCTTGAAGACCCATAATGCATGCCTCATACTCCGCCATGTTGTTGGTGCAGTTGAAACATAGTCGGGCGGTAAACGGAATATGAGAGCCATTGGGAGATGTGATCACAGCGCCGATACCATTACCCAAAGCGTTTGAGGCTCCATCAAAGTACATAGACCATCGGGATCCTTCCTCAGGTCCTTCATCTGGTCCAGGTATTTCACAATCAGTCACTACCATAATGTTCTCGTCTGGAAATTCAAAGTTCATCGACTGGTAGTCGTCCACTGCCTGGTGTTCCAAATGGTCTGCCAATACACTTCCCTTGATTGCTTTTTGAGTCGTGTACTGGATGTCATATTCAGTCAAGATCATATGCCATCTTGCTATTCTTCCCGACAAGGCAGGCTTTTCGAATATATACTTGATTGGATCCATTTTTTAAATCAACAGAGTAGTGTGAGTCAACATATACTGTCTCAGCCGGCGAGCAGCCCATACCAAAGCGCATCAAGTTTTCTCAAGCAGTGAGTATCGGGTCTCACAGTCGGTAAACTTTTTGCTAAGGTAATAAATAGCATGCTCTTTTCGGCCAGACTCATCATGCTGCCCCAGCACACACCCCATTGAGTTGTCAAGTACTGTCAAGTATAAGATTAGAGGTCTCCCTTCAACTGGTGGCATAAGAATGGGTGGCTCTTGGAGATACTCTTTGATTCTCTCGAAAGCAGCCTGACATTCATCGTTCCAACGTACTACCTGATCTTTCTTCAGCAGCTTGAAGAGTGGTTCACAAGTAGCAGTTAGGTGCGAGATGAATCGGGCAATGTAGTTCAGCCGTCCTAGAAAGCCTCTGAATTCTTTTTCAGTCTTGGGAACGGGCATCTCTTGTATGGCTTTCACCTTGGCAGGGTCCACTTGAATACCTTTGTCGCTTACGACGAAGCCTAGCAATTTTCCAGATTTCACCCCAAAGGTGCACTTGTTCGGGTTCAACCTCAGCTTGTACAACTTCAGACGGTCAAACAGCTTCTGTAGATGGTCAAGGTGTTCCTCCTCAGTTTGGGACCTTGCAATCATATCATCGACATACACTTCGATCTCATGATGGATCATATCATGAAACAAAGCAACCATGGCACGTTGGTAGGTTGCCCCAGCATTTTTCAACCCAAATGGCATGACCTTGTAGCAGAAGGTGCCCCAATGAGTAACAAAAGTGGTCTTCTCCATGTCTTCAGGAGCCATCTTGATCTGATTATAACCGGATAACCCGTCCATGAAGGAGAATACCTTGTGCTGAGCAGTGTTGTCAACCAGAACGTCGATGTGAGGAAGAGGGAAGGCATCCTTGGGGCTCGCCCTATTCAAATCCCTGTAATCAACACACATTCGGACCTTACCATCTTTCTTCGGTACTGGAACCACATTGGCAACCCACTGAGGGTAAGAAGTTACTGCTAGAAATCCGGCGTCAAATTGTTTCATAACATCAGCTTTTATTTTCTCAGACATCTCTGGACGCATACGGCGGACCTTCTGTTTCACTGGAGGGCATTCTTCCTTGGTAGGCAAGTGATGAACCACAATGTCGGTATCCAACCCAGGCATGTCTTCGTAGGACCAGGCGAAGATTTCCACGTAGTCATGCAGCATCTGAGTCAACCGTTGTTTCACACTAGACTCCAGATTGGCACCAATCTTGACTTCCTTTCTGTCTGTCTCAGTACCCAGATTTACCGTTTCCACTGGCTCTTCATGTGGCTGAATGACCCTCTCTTCCTGGAGTAACAATCTTGCAAGCTCACCAGGCACTTCACAATCATCCTCACCTTCGTCTTCGGCTAAGTTGATCGGATTTTCAAAGTCATAACTGGAAGTAGCAGAGTCGTTACCAGTGAGATCTAGAGTGGATTGGAACCTGTATAGGTGAGTGTGTGTAAATATAGCTATTTTGCAATATATAAATAAAGAAAGGGAGCGCAAGATTTGAAATGCGAAAAACGTCCAATGCTTTTATTCATGATATATGAAAGTGACAAATAACAAGCCCTCACAAATGAAACCACGGCGCCCCGGGTAAGACACTGGGTCATAAAGTTTCAAATTATTGTTTGTTACAAATCCAAAACAAAAGAGTTCATTACTGAGTGACAAAAGTAATAGGTGTAAAGTCTTTTGCAGTCCAGTTGCTTGGTCCACCGTTGGTCATCGGGTAGATCCAGCTGTCGAATTCAGATTCCTCTACGTCGTCTTCAATAGCATTCACTCCCGGGTTGGTGATGAACACAGGAGGTCTTCCAATCCTTGCCTTACGCACAGCCTTCTGAGCTTCTGCAGTGAAACCCAAACCAAACTTGTCAGTCTTCGGAGTGAAATCAGGAAGTCGGCCCCAGTTTGCACATTCACCCTTCTCAATCACAACCCGGGCATCCTTTAAGGAAACCATCCTCAAAGGAAGATCTTCAATCATTGTTTCTGCCGACGCCAGTGTCTGAGGAACCTCTTCAAAGTGTTGAAAGGGAGTCTCAATGAATTCCCCATCCATCTCTACATACCGGAACGAGTTGAGGTGGCTGACCATATATTCCTCTTCCCCTTGCACTGTTACGATCTTCCCTCTGACCAGGTACTTAAGCTTCTGATGTAAAGTGGAGGTCACAGCTCCAGCCTTGTGGATCCACAGACGACCCAGCAAACAAGAATAGGATGGGTGAATGTCCATCACATAGAAAGTAGAATCAAAAACTTGAGAACCAACCCTAATTGGAATGTCAACTTCACCATGTACCATCCTCTTCGACCCATCAAAGGCCCGGACGACAATGTTACTAGGCTTGAGCTCTAAACCCTCACAATCCAGCCTGTCTAGAGCTTTCTTGGGTAGCACGTTCAACGAGGAACCAGTGTCAACCAGCACATGGGCAAGAGTAGTGCCCCTGCATTCAATGGAGACATGCAGGGCATCGTTGTGGTTCTTCCCTTTGGCAGTCAGATCAGCGTCAGAGAATCCCAAGCCATTATCAGCAGTTAAGTTGGCCACACAATCGGTAAATTGATCCGCAGACGTCTCTTGTGGCACGTGGGTCGTCTTCAGGAAGGCAATCAGGGCCTTGGCATGGGCCTCTGAACACAGCAACAGTGATAGCATAGATATTTTAGAAGGGGTGTACCCCAGCTTCTCAACTACATTGAAATCACTCTTCTTGATAATCTTGAGAATCTCTTCCATCTCTTGCTGGGAAGCTTCAACATTGGTGGTATTTGGTGCCTCCGTCCGGGTAGGCACATCAGTAGCAATCCCTTTGCCCCGAGCATCAGATGACTCGGCAGCAGGGGTAGAAACAGGAACTTGTTCAGGAAGGGAAATAGGCAAACTTGCAGGTGTGATGACAGTAGGTCTCTGAATAGCGGGTGGTGCAATATCCGGTGAGAACAGTCTGCCACTACGAGTGACTTTAGCAGGACCGGTGATGTTACTGACGCTGATATTGGTATCAAACTCTTGTTTAGCTCCGAGCACATAAACATCTGCCCCATAGTGCCAAGGGACAGCTTTGTCGGATGTATATGGGATGGGCCCCGGAACAGTGATGGTTATGGGCGCAATCTTCTGAGTAGACAAGATTTTGACAGGCTTCTTTGAGGGGGCCTTAGGAGGGTTGTTAAAAATAGTAACAATAGACACTTCTTCAGCAGGGACAACAGGAATAGCAATCTTCTCGAACAAGATCTCTTTATTATCCATCAGGCTTTGGATACCTGATTTCAACAAAGGACAACCAGCAGGTGAAACAGAACATAGAAGGCAACCTTTACTACATCCCGGAAATAAACCGGCTAGCAACAGGTTCCTTTTGACAGTCAGCAACGGGGTAACAATATCTTCCACAGAGGCCACATACAGGTCTTCTTCCACAACATTCACTCCATGCTGGGGCATGGGAGCAGTCACAACATTGGGCCTTTCGGGCGCCTCGAACTGTATTTCTTTAGCATCAATAAGGTCTTGAACCTTATTCTTCAAAGCCCAACAATCATCAGTGTTATGCCCTGGGCTATCAGAGTGGTAAGCACAGCGGGCGTTGGGATTGTATTTCGGGGATGTGGTGTTCACAACCCTCGAAGCTTCCTTGACAGTTACCAGATTGGTTGACAGCAGTTGCGGCAATATCTGAGACAGGGTCATGTTGAGCCGAGTATACTGTCTTTTGGGTCTCTCACCCCTTGGTTGGTTGTATTGCTGAGGAGCAGCAGCAGGCTTTGTAATTACCACCGCGTTGACAGCTTGGCGGCGTTCCGGTTTATTCTGTCTCCTTGGACCATAAACAGCACTAGCTTCCTTCTTGAAGGGCTTCTTTTCAGTACTCGAGGAGGCACCTTTCTGTATCTTCCCCGACTTGATACCAGCTTCTATCCTCTCCCCGGTCAGAATGAGGTCTGTAAACCCAGCAGAGGAATTACCAATCAGGTGATTAAAGAATGGACCAGACAGGGTCCCCAAGAACATGTCCACGAGTTCACGGTCAGTCAACGGTGGCTGCACCCTGCCAGCCAGGTCTCTCCACTTTTGCGCGTACTCCTTAAAACCTTCACCCGTCCCAAGTGACATACCCTGGAGTTGGGTACGCGTGGGAGCGAGGTCGGAATTGTACTGATACTGCTTAAAAAACGCAGTAGCCAAGTCCTCCCAGTTTTGAATACTGGTTCCATCCAGCTGATAGAACCACTCGAGTTGAGCCCCTGAAAGGCTATCCTGGAAGAAATGGATCCATAGGTTCTTGTCTGCAGTGTAAGGTTGGATCTTCCTTACATATGATCTGAGATGCAGCTTAGGACAGGAAGCCCCGTCGTACTTCTCAAAGGCAGGCGCCTTGAACTTGTGAGGGATCACCACCCTAGAAGATAAGCCTAGGTCTCCAAAGTCTAACCCGGGCACACGTTGAATCTCCATAGCATTTAATCGGTCCTCCAGCTGTTTGTACCTGTCCTCAGCAGGAGGGTACTGTTCATCATTGAAATCTGTCTCGTCGTCGGAGACCACGGGACTAGGAACCCTTCTCTCCTGGGGACTGCCTTCCCCAACAGATGGAGTTGCCTGATCAGTCTCATTTTGCAGTGTATTCCCAAACCTCCGACCATTGCTGAACAAGACGGTCCTCCTCTTCTTCTTCTTCTTTTCCTTCAAGAGCAGAGTCTTCAACTCTTGTTGACCCTGGGCTAAGCTCATGACCAGCTCTTGAAACTGGGCGTTCTGGGCCTGGAGGGCCTTGATAGCTTGTTCAGTATTAGGTTCAGAAGACATGATGATTGCTGAAATAAACAGCGAAGAAGATTAAGCAACCTGTAGCAAGGGAGTACTTGTTATGCACATGATGCATGATATGCTATTTATGCAATGCATTCAAGGGTTCGAAAGTTCAAATTCGTTGTAGACGAAAAAGGAACACACGTTATATTAAGAAATAATTTGTTCAGTACATCAGGGCCTCATGGGCAAAACATTACAAAATAATTAATCCCAAAAGACACTGCGCATCCTCTTTGGAGCGATGTAAGTGTTGAGAGTCTTTTCCTCGTGAAGCAGACGGGTGAGATCCAAGACCTTCTTCTCACTGGCATGTAAACTGGCTTCAAGAGAGTTCAGTTCTTCCTTGAGTTGGATCCAGCTCTTCTGCATTTCTTCCCAGGATGTTGGCATATCAGGATGTTGAATGGTGTAGGGCACCTCTCCTTCCAAAACTGGCTCTTTGATCACGGGGAGAACATGAGGATATGGCATCACCAACTTCTGGGAGCGGGCTCGTACCCACTTGAGATAAGATTCCAGGGGGATGGAGTTCCTGTGCCCCAGTGTCTTACTATCTACTATGTTGGGCATCCTCCAAGCTCTGATGAACCTCTGGCGAAGTCCTTGCGTATCGTGGTCGAAGTCAAAAACTATGTCAGGAATCAACATGTCATGAGGGCCATCCCTCCGAGCATATCCAAACCGCCTCAAAGCCAGACATGGGTTGTAAGTAATTCCTCCTCTGATTCCAAGTAAAGGAACATTAGGAAATTCTCCGCAACGATCAATGATAGTGACATTCTCTCTGGACCGAGGACACCAATGTATATCAGCATGTGTAAGGGTCATCAATCGTTGTGACCATCTCAAACCCCGCTCGTTCTTCAAAACTGATTGTGGAAGGTGCGAAATAAACCACCTTGCCAGAAGAGGAGTGCAGCACATGAGAACACCTATTTTTCTCATGGTTCGAGTGTAACATGAGTGGAGGATGTCCCTAAGCAGCGTAGGTATAGGATTTCTGGACATGAAGATCTTGACAACATTGATATCTATAAGCTGATCTGGATTCGGGAACAACACCAACCCATAGACAAGGAGTGCCACAACTTCTTCAAAAGCTTGTAGGTCAAGGGAGTTCCCACATTCTTGGGCCTTCTCAAACAGAAACTTTGCCAAGAATCTTTTGATACCACTTCTGACTTCCCAATGCCCCTTGATATCAGATGGTTGCAGACATAATGCTTTAGCTACCTCTTCAAGTTTGGGTTCCCTTTCCGTACCGTTGTAGGGTAGTTGACTACGAATAGGAACCTTCAGCAGCTGATAAAACTCTTCCAAAGTAGGCACCAATTGATAATCAGGGAAAGTAAAATAGTGGTGCAAAGGGTCAAAGAACTGGAACAACACTTTCACCATATCTTCTTCAATGTTTGTATTGACCAAGCTGATGAGTCTACCATGCCTTTCACTGAAAGAAGAGTTCTCGGGAATCCTGGATGTAAGTTCCTTAAGCTGAGGAGGGATCCTTACAAGGTTGACCTGAATTGTCTTTCTGCGGATAGTTTCCATGTCCTACAAAATAAGAACAAAGATGAATATTCGAACCCTTGAAGTGGTTAGTAAATGCATATGATGCTTTATGATGTTATGATAAAAGCACACCACAAGTATTCACAAAAGGCAAACATGATAAGGCACACAAGTCACACCAGACATCCCTTAGAGTTTAGGCCAGCATGAGGTCTAGGTACTACCCTTTTGAAGTTGGTGGGTTCAAAACCTGTCCTATCAAAAGTAACCGGGTTCTAAGGAGCTCAATATCATAGGGTTATTTTCTATGTTCATTGTTTTGATTTAGCCACTGAACTGGCGATCAAAATATTCCAAGAAAACAACCCTCAATGAGTGTAGTATCGAGTATCAACCAACTTTGGACTGCACCAAAGTCAGTCATCTCACTACCCCTAAAGAGGCCAGGATGGTTCAATTAAGGTTCCTAAGGTCAGTTGATGTTTCACGACACCACGCGATGGCCCCGTACTCTCCTTGACTTGACTCAAGGGTTACCGGTACTCACCAAAGTGCCACATCAACGTAGCAACAGCTTCAACCATGTCGATATACCCCACACAGTTCCCTCACAGTTTATTGCTACCTAAAAAGGGCGCCCCAGATCCGGGTTAGGATCTATGAAACTCCAAAACAGGCCCACAATATTAAAGCAAACAAATCAAGCAATTGAAAACATAAGAGTGGTCTAATCCTAAGGTACACCTCACTTATTAAATATCCCCAGCAGAGTCGTCAGTTCTGTGATCGGTGGAAATAGAACTGACTGTTTTGGAATGCTGGTTCACGAAATGTCGCGGTAAGCAAGAGTCGCCACCGTCTTTTATGTTCTCCAACAAGGAAAGGACAAAAGCACAACAAAATTCCTTTTCGAGATGTTTCTCGGGTTCGGGAGGTAGATTATAGAAAGGGAAGGTGTTAGCACCCTTTCTATCCATGGTTATCCATGGGCTCTTAGGTACTTGCTCTTATGTTTTCAAAATTTGTTTGCTTTTCAAGTGTGGGTGTGTTTTGAAAAAGTTCGTTTGAAAAACTTCTAAGTAACTCTTGTATCAGTCCTCAAGAGTGTATGAAGTGTTTGTTTGAAAACTTTTTGAAAGTGTGAGTGCGAAAAGTTATTTTGTTTGTTTTGAGAGAGCAAGTACCCATGAGATCTACCTACTCTTAAGGAATTAGGCTGTGTAAGAGTCCTTTAGATAGTGCTATCCCACTATTGAGAGGTAGGTAGCACCGTCGTTGGAGGTGTTCGGGTCAATTTGATTATTAGGGACAGTGTGGTCACCGAAGCAATAGTAGGACACCTTAGAAGTAACCCTAATGTCCTAGATCCTTTTTTTATCCGAGGCAACCGTTTCGAGGCAACTGGATCTTTAGACAGGAGGGCAACCTCTAAAACACCCTATACTTGACGACCACGTTCGAGGCAACCAGTGAGGCGTACCCTAGGAGTGGCATGTGCATGTGTGTTGTTTTTCATGTTATGTTTATCTTTAATCATGCATTTGTGAGCTACGGATTGATTTTATTTGGCATTCATTCCTGCATATATATTAACAGTTAAGAGTGCGGAAAATAAAGTGCGGAAATATGAATCTACGCTATTACAAGGCGCGGGTCTATACATCGCCAAAAACAAAAACCTGTTTTGATAAATAAGTGTGAAAAGTAAAGAAAGCGGTAAATCCTAATTACTATTACATCCTTTGAGCAGATACATAATAATCAAAAATAGAATTAACAATAAATGTGCGCAAAGAAATTAAATCAGGACGTCCTTAGGGTTTTTGACCCTTTTGAGAAATAAAGAAATTGTGGTTTGTCCTTTTTTGCAATTAATTAAAATTAAACCTAATACTAATTAATTACTTAATTATTTACAAGAAAAATGTTTTTTGTGTTTTTAATGAAAAATAAAAAGAAAAAGGAATTAAAATTAAAAGTTAATGAAACCTAATTCTAAGTTTATTTTATTTATTATAAAAAGGTTAAAGTTAATCTAATTTAACTAATTAAATTAATTTACATTTTATTTACAAAATAAATTACTAATAGTGAAAATAATAAATAATAATTACAATATTAGTTTCTGATTTTTATATGAAAAATATTTAATTTATGAATTAATAATAATTATAATAATTAAAAGAATTAAAAGGAAAAGAAAATAAGAAAAAGAAAAATCAACCAGGGGGTTTGATGGCCCATGGGAGGTAAAAGTTAAGCAGTTCTGGCCCAATAGCTCAAAGCCTTTGTTGACCTTCCTGATTATCCACGCATGCATTGACTCATGAGCACCATAGTCTTCATTCTTTGACCACTGGATTGAGGGTTGTGGACACTTGGCATGATGACGCCTGGAGGGCATATGGTGTATCAACCTTGGAACGCTGCATGCAAGTATGAGAAGAAAAATAATATAACGCGCTTAGGGGGACCTGGGAATCGAACCCAGGTCCCAATGGTTATTGGGCACGCTTCTTACCAACTCCACCACCTGCTTGCTTTTGTTAATACAATAATCAATAAATAATATATTAAGAAACCAAATCATTATGCCATAAAGCAAAAACGCGCGCAGATTATTTGAATAGACCAACCACATATTGCCAGCACGTCATCTTCTTCGTTGGCCTGTAAAAAAAATAAACAAATAGCGGAGGTTTTAAACCCCCACAAAATGAAACTGCCAAAAATAGCGATTAGGCCTATACGCAAGATAAATTGAGCGCGAGGGTATCAATGTCTTCGTCTCATTCAGACGGTTTCAGCCATGGGTATCATTGGTTCTGATTTTACTTATGCTGTAAAGCCCCAAATTGAGAGCTTTGAAAACCTAGAATGCAACAATGGCAATTTTCGTTTCAGGGTGCCATAATCAAATTAAATTGTACTAACAGCTTCGTGCAGTCCCTGTGAGCACAAAACAATCCACAAAATACATTAATGATGCATGAATCTAAGTATGCGTTTATGGAAAAAAATCCAAACCGTGAAACTGTTATCTCAGGATTGCTCGAGTGTTAAGGCTTGTTTGTGATTGCAATAGGTTCCTGGCAATATCAGCAATGCGTTTGAATCACTTTTAGGCTTTGAATTGTGCTTGAATAATGAATTCAGTTTTCAAAATTTCCTTCAATTTTTGAATTTTGTTTATGGCTCTGTAGCAGCTTTTCCACGTGTTTAGCATTAGGGTTAAACTCAGTACTTATGAGGGAAGGGAATTAGGTTAACTTCTGGGTCTTAATCCATGCACATGAGAGAATTAGGTTTAGGTTTTCCACCATTAACAAACTTTCCTTTTTTAAGCAAAACCAAGACTTTGTGTACCACATAGCCCTAGCATGAGTTTGTGAGCTGGCACATGATGTATGAAAGCTATTCAAATCCAAAAGACACTATTCCATTGATTTTTAAATTTTATTTGAATTATTATGGATTTAAAATGAATTAAATCAATAAAAATTAAATAAAATAGAAAAATAAATGTTTGATCTTGAAATTAATCATGGGACACATGTGTGGCATGACAAGGCTGAATCAAGTGGAAGAAAGTGGGCCCTTTTGTCAAAAATTGAAGTTTCAAGGATAGTTGACTTTTGCACATTCCCAAAAATTTCCCAACTTCTCCAATGCACATCTTGCTCAATTTTTATCATATGAACATGTTCCTTGACATTTTGGAAAGGTATTGAAGTCCTCTAACCAATTCCTTTGGTCCCATGTCAATTTGATTTACCAATCTAAAGTTATGGTCTTTGACTTAAAATGCCTTTTTGTTGACTTTTGAAAATGACCTATAATGTAGAAATTGATAACTTTTTGTGAGAGCATTTCTTGGACTTGGAATGTGAAGATGAGTTGTAGGAAATTTCATCCCCTTCAAAATGAGCATTGGATGGGATTTTTATGATGAACCATGAAAAAGTTATGCCTTGGTCAAGTTATAGTTGACTTTTCAACTGTCCAAAAATGGAAACTTTTGCATCTTGATGAATTTTGAGCCATTCTTGTGGAATCATGATCAAGACTTGATCAAATGATGATTGTGGCTTCAAAATAAGATGTTGACCAAAAATTTTGACTTTTGACTGCCAAATGACCATTTTACCCCTACAGTTGATTGTGAAGCAATTAGGGCTTTTGACTGTGCAACTTGATGCTGTGAGTCTTGAAACTTGACATGTAGATGCTTGGCAATGTGTATAGGCATATGAGGCTTGATTGAGCCTTTGAAAACCTCAACTTCCTTGCAAGAAACAAAACCCTAATTTTGACTGGCTTAGGAGGATGTTTGACTATGCAACCCCTTGAGAAGTTTTGAGCCATTTGAGGATTGATCTTGACAAATCTTGAAGAATATGGGAGGGAAAATTTTAGGGTACAACAACTGTCAGCGTACTGGGTTTCATTATCACCCCGTCCATGTTCAGCTTGAATAGAGTATGCTTAGGCATCACGTTCAAAGAAGACTCAGTGTCTACTAGGACTCGTGACATTACAGTATCTAAGCATCTGATGGAAATATACAGCGCCTTATAATGAGCTCGGCCCTCCGGAGGGAGCTCGTCATTACTGAAGCCCAAACAGTTTCTTGCAGAAATATTTGTAACAACCCCTTCAAATTGGGCCACAGAAATTTCGAGATTCACATGGGAACCGTGCAGAATTCTCATCAAGGCGGTTCGATGAGCTTTAGAGTACAAGAGGAGGGATAAGATTGAGATCTTTGCCGGCGTCTAATTCAGCTGGTCAACCACCTTGAAATCGCTCTTCTTGATTACCCTGATTAGCTGCTCCACTTGTTGTTCAAAAGACGTCCCAGGAGAATCATTAACTACCTGTTTCCCTTTATCTCTCACAGGAATCTCTTCGATAACCTCTTCAGGAGGTGGTGGAGTAGGAGCAAAGACTCTCCCGCTTCGAGTTATTCTACTAGTTCCGACAATGTTGGTTACATTATTATTTTCAATCGGCGGGCAATCAACTTTATTTCCTCGAATGTAAACGGCATTATATTCCCATGGCACTGCCCTGTTATCGGTTAGTGGATCAAGAACCGAACTTGGAAGTGTTGATGTTTGGGTTGGCAGGGGAGCAACCGAATTCTGATTTGGCGCAGGGAGCGTCGGAACCTGCATAACCAATGGGACTCTTGAAGTATTCCTCTGAACATTGGCCGGATAATACAAAATCTCTAGAGTAGCGACATCACCTTCGGGATGACTTTCTTAACTTTAACAACCCGCTCGTCCATCAGTCTCTGAATGGAATTTTTCAAATCCTCACACTCGTCCAGATTGGACGAGCATTTCAAAAAAAAAGTCGTGAAGCTCTTGCAGAACTTCTTGCTATAAAAGATGCTCTATCAAAACTGTCATTGACATTTGAATCTCTTCGACGTGAGTCACTAAGTCATGGCCATCATCCAACCCAATAGCATTGATAGCAGCCCCATGATGAGGAGGCATAGGATTATTCTGAATATTAGGGCCTATAGGCGCGAAGCTTAGCTCCTTGGCATCCAAAAGAGATTGCACCTTGTATTTTAAAGCTCTGCAGTTTTCAATCGAGTGGCCTAGAGCACCCGAATGAAATTCACACCGTGCATTAACGTCATAACCCCTCGGGAGTTCAGTCGAAGAAGGAGCCATCTCTTAGAGTTGTACCAATTGACCGGCTAGCAATTGTGGAAGCAATTGGGCATACGACATTGGGATTGGATCCAAATTCCTCTCAAGATACCTTTGAGGCCTTTGTTGACCCCTTTGTCCTTGGGGCCTTTGGTTTTGTTGATAGTTCCACGGCGGTGTTGCGGGGCAGCAGCGGGGGTTTGGTAATATGGAACCTGTACAATGGCTTTCCCCTTATCATCAGAGGCATTTCTCACCTCTCCTTCCTTTTTCTTGACGAAACCGCTAGAGTACGGTTTCTTCCCACCACCTGAGTTGTTGTTACCATTCGTGCCAGATGCACCCATAATAGTTCCTACTTTAATACAAATTTTAACCCGCTCCCCGATGATGACCATATCTGAAAACGAATCGGAAGTACTGCTGAGCATATGTTGCAAATACGGGCCTCGGAGAGTACTTATAAACAGATCTACTAGTTCCCGATCTAGGAGAGGAGGTTGAACTCTCGCGGCCAAACTGCGCCATCTCTGGGCATACTCTTTGAAAGACTCACCAGTCTTTTGAGACATACCCTACGATTGTGCACGGCTAGGCGCCATGGAGGTGTTGTAGTGATAATGTTTTAAGAAAGCATCAACAAGCGCACTCCAGTTACTAACATGATTTTGATCCAACTGCATGTACCACTCTAATGGAGCTTCAACAAGACTGTCTTGAAAGAAATGCATAAGCAACGGCTCATTGCTAGCATAAGTAGCCATCTTTCTGCAGTAAGATTGGAGATGAGTCTCTGGGCATGTAACCCCCTTATACTTTCGAAATCAGGTACCTTAAACTTTGGTGGAATGACAACCCCTGGAACCAAACACATAGCAGCGACACTGAATCCCGACTTCTTAGAAGTCTCCATGGCCTTCAAGCGTTCTTCCAGAGCCTTGTACATCTTAGCGGTTTCAGATAAATCGGCCATATAATCCTTTGGAGGGTCATCGAGATCGATGACATCATGTTGGTCATCCACAATCAGTCGTGGGTTCTCCTTAGGAATCCCCCCATGGTCGTTTCTGAGTCTGCCATTCTTGAATGTGGAGGCACTGTCTACCAGTTTAGTAACGCTTATTTTGAGCTCTTCCTGCCCTTGGATGACGGCATGAAGAGTTTCCATGAGTTGATTCATCCGATCACCCATGGTGTCCATGTATTTGCGGAGAGCGGCCTGGTTCTGCTCAATCTGTTTCATAATCCTCAACTTGTTAGCTCGAGTGTGATATGGATGTAAGGAAGTCGTCTTGTAGATTCTGATAATAAGAGGCAAAACCATCAAATAAAAATCCCGCAAGAAAACCTGCAATTCATGATATGCATGATATGTATGATGTATGAAATGATTGTCCATTCCGGTTTTTCACTGTTCAATTATCGTCAACAGTAATCGAGCAACATGATGATAAGAATGACCGTATGAAGAAAATATCCAGAAACAAGAGAAATTCCCGCAAGATTGAATACACGAAAGTTATGGGAGTACAAGATGAGCAACTCCGTCTAACAAGCTTGTCAGTGATTGAAGCAACAATATAATAATCAGTCTGAATGTAGGCTACCATTCTTCTTCCATTTCTATCTTCTAGCCCAAATAAAGTGCCTTAGTGATAGTTTCAAAATCATGCCCGTTTGGACCAGTAACAAGTGTGCTCAACAATCTTGAACAAACGAGAGTATTTTTCAGGAGTTGGAACAATCTGATAGTCCTGGAAGGTGAAACAGTGTAACTCGTGGTTGTAAAACTGAAGTAGAGTCAAAGCACCGTCATGTTTTCTGATAAGATTTTTTGCATTAGGGTGGACTAAACGGTCTTTTAAACTCTTCAAAAAGGCCAAGAACTTGAGCGGAAAGCTTGGGTAGCACGGATAAGTACAATCGTCCCTCCTGATCCTCTTGAGAACATCACTGTTGCTAGATGTCACTGACGGAAACTATAACATCGTGAAGTAACCCGGAATGGACGTGCACATGCAGGGTTAGTATATAGTTTTATTTTTCTGACATTTCTTTTAAAAAATTAAATATGATATGATGTGAGTGCAAATGATCATGGGGTTACTACTTCCATGATACTGGTTTCTGTTGTACTGTTTCTGTAGTCTGTGGGTACCAAGATCACAGGTCCGGAACATAAACCAAGGAACCTCATGAACTGATTCGGGACCCAGAAAATAAATCTGAGATTCCCCTAGTTACTGATAGAAATCCAGGACATAACCATTAGAACCAATAGTCACTGTCTGAGTATGGTCACCATCTGAATATGAGCAATCATCTGAACATAGTCACCAATTGTACCTGTGATAATAATTCCCTCCCCACTCACGGGTGAAAACTAGGTCAGGGTAAGGCAATGGTAACTCAGAATCGAGGGTACTCCTGAAAAACTATCGCCGTATCACCTACGTGAAAATGATAGCCCCTCATTTGTACCTCATCTGAGCATGGACGACATGGCGGCGATAGTGATACCTAAGTCAACTAGTCGTTCATGTTTCACTCTATTCCTAGGTTCCTATGGTATACAACTCTGGCCTGGGTATTGGGCCTTTTACCTCATAGTAGCACCCACCCAATAAGAAGTAGATCCAGTACAACTGTAGTATATGGAAGACAGTAAAATGCAATGCATACATATGCTCAAGTATATATAAAATGAGTGAATAAACTGAAAGCATAAAGATAAACACCCAAAGGAAAGAAAGCAAGAGCTAGGAGCGACTTTGGGATGGACCAGCATTTGGTCGACCTATCCCCAGTGAAGTCGCCAGTTGAAACAACCGGCTGAAAATCATCAAACAATGAAGTCGCCATCGAACGTCTTTTATCCCACATGAAGGGAAAGGTAAACATCGAGAAAACCTGAGAAGGGAGAAGTCACGGTCTTGCGACCGAGAGATCGGGTAAGGGAGTCTGTTACGCGAGGGGAAGGTATTAGCACCCCACACGCCCGTAGTACTCTATGATATCCACTCTTGTTATCATCTTATGGGTGTGTCTTAATTTATGCTTACTGTTTACTACTGCTAAAGGGAGAATGCATGCAAAAGAAAGGAGAAAAAAATGTAGGGAAAATAAAGTTGTACTCGTTTGGGCCCTACCCCAATGCCTACGTATCCTTTTTGAGGAATCAGAGCTATCGTAGTCTGACTCTTATGTTTTTGTTTGTTTGTGTTTTTTTATGGACGAAGTTAGTCCGGCCTTCTGCCGCAGCTCGACCTTTGGAGACTCATGCGTTGGCACAGAAGTAAACTAATCATGTCCTTACCTGAAAAGGGTTTTAGAGAAAAGTGCTTGAGCGCACAAAATGGTTTGAATTGGTTTGTATTTTATTACCTTGAAAAAGGGTCTAAGTGTTGTTAGCATGTTTTTTATTTGCTAAGAGAAGATTTTAGTTTTAGATGCAAGAATGCAAAAAGGGGAAGAAAAGGGTCTAAGGGAGACTAACATATTTCTAAACCTAATGTTATCATACAATGGTGGTCCTAAGGTTTGGATTAACAAAAGGGAAACGTCTACCTAATGTTAGCATGCATGGCTTACAAACTAAGGTCTAACTTGCGTCCGAACGGAGCAAGCGCATCCTAAGGGAACATGGTATGTACAAGGATAAAGCAAGAGAGCTAATAAGATCAAGAGAGAACACCTAGAGAGATCCTATCTAAGTTAGCATGCCAAAGAAGTCTAATAAAACTATCCTATAGGGAACATGCAATGATAGCGAAGTTGTAATCTCAATTTCTAAATTGAGTGTGTTGTACCCCAAAATTTGCCCTCCCGTATTCTTCAAAGTTTTGGCAAGCATCATCTCAAGTCTACTCAAGGGTTGCACAGTCAACCATCCTCCTAAGCCAGTCAAAATTAGGGTTTTGGTTCTTGCAAGGAAGTTGAGGTTTTCAAGGGCTTAATCAAGTCACATATGCCTATACACATTGTCAAGCATCTACATGTCAAGTTTCAAGGCTCACAAGGTCAAGTTGCACAGTCAAAAACCCTAATTGCCTCACAATCAACTGTAGGGGCAAAATGGTCATTTGGCAGTCAAAAATAAAAAATTTTGGTCAACATCTTATTTTGAAGCCACAATCATTATTTGGTCAAATCTTGACCATGATTTCACAAGAATGGCTCAAAAATCATCAAGGTGTCAAAAGTTTCTATTTTTGGACATTTGAAAAGTTAACTGTAACTTGACCAAGGCATAACTTTTTCATGGTTCATCAGAAAAATCCCATCCAATTCTCATTTTGAAGGGTATGACATTTCCTACAAGTCATCTTCACATTCCAAGTCCAAGAAATGCTCTCACAAAAAGTTATCAATTTCAACATTATAGGTCATTTTCAAAAGTCAACAAAAAGGCATTTTAAGTCAAAGAACATAACTTGATATTGGTAAATCAAAATGACATGGGACCAAAGGCATTGGTTAGCGGACTTCAATACCTTTCCAAAATGTCCAAGAACATGTTCATATGATCAAAATTGAGCAAGATATGCATTGGAGAAGTTGGGAAATTTTTGTGAAATGGCAAAAGTCAACTATCCTTGAAACTTCAATTTTTGACAAAAGGGCCCACTTTTTCCACTTGATTCATCCTTGTCATGCCACCCACGTGTCCCGTGATTAAATTCAAGATTAAACATTTATTTTTTCTATTTTTATTTAATTTTATTGATTTAATTCATTTTAAATCCATAAAATTCAAATAAAAATCAAAAAAAATTAATTAAGTGATATCTTGTGTTTTGAATGACCTTGATGCATCATAATACACATGCCAAATTCGTGTAAAGTCCATTTCAAGCATGAAATTCAAATTTTGAACAAAAATGGCAAGTTTCTTTAATGGTGGTTATGAGGAAATCCAAAGCTTAATGGCAATGGTTAAAAGCTCCTAAAGGTGACTGATTCTCATTCAAGCATACATATGCAAGCCTCTCCAATCAAAAACACGACCTAGAAACCTCTGAAACGACATAACCAAATTCAAAAATTGGAAGAAAAAACCAAAACCTGTTTTCAACCTTCCAGTGCAATTCAAGCATTTCTCTTGATCCAAACACGTTCCCAACAGTCCCAGGAACCTATTGCCATCAAGAACAAGCCTTAGCACTCAAGGAAACGGCCAAACAGAACCACGGTTTGAACAAACTTTTCCATAATCGAAATTCAATTTTTGCGCATCATTAACACATTTTGATTACTGCTTTGCATTTCTAACATTGTTATGAAGCTTTTGATATAATTTAATTTGATTATGGTGCCTTAAAATGAAAGTTGCCATTGTTAAGTTCTAGGGTTTCAGAGTTCTTGAATTGGGGCTTTGCGCATACTGTAAAATCAGAACCTCCAAGACCCATGTTGAAACCAGCGTGATGAGACGAACATGTTGGACACCTCGCGCCCTTTTTATATAGCTCAGGGGCCTAAGCGCTATTTTGGACGTTTGCATTTTGTGGGGGTTTAAAACCCCCGCTATGTGTTTGTTTTTGTGCAGGTTTCAGGAAGAAGATGATTACGTGGAAGAATGTGGGTGGTCCGTTTAAATGATGTGCGCGCGTTTTTGATTTTGCAGCATTGGAATTGGTTATTACATATATTAATTCATGTTTATTTTATTGATGACTGAAACAAAGTGGTGCAGTGGCTGGTAGCGTGCTTGGTATTCGTTGGGACCTGGGTTCGATCCCCAGGTCCCCCTAACGCGTTATATTATTTTTCTTCTCATGCTTGCATACATCGTTCCAAGGACGGCACACCATATATCCTCACAAGATCAACATGCCAAGTGTCCCAAGCGTCCATCCAAGGGCCAAGAGGTGAGGAGCACCATGCTCTCAGTCAACAAGCATTCTTGGCAATCCAGAAAGTCAACGGGCTTTGTGTAAATGGGCCTCAGATTCCAATTTCCACCTCCATATTGGGCCCAGACCCCCTCCCTTGGTTTATTCTTTTTTCTTTTCTTTTCTATATTTTCTAATTTAGTTATTAACTTTTTATTATTATTGTTATTATCACCAAAATTAACCAATTAATATTTTTCACAATAAAACCAAAAAAAAACATTTTTACTTATTAATTTATTTTGTAAATAAATACTAATAAATTGAATTAGTTTTAATTAGGCAACTTTAACCTTTTTTTAATAACTAAAATAAATTTAGAATTAGGTTTATTAACTTTTAATTTTATTTCCTTTTATTTTATTTCATTAAAAACATAAAAATACAAAAACATTTTTCTTTTAATAAATTAATTAATTAGTTATTAATTTTAATTTCATTTAATCACAAAAAAAGACAAAAAATTCATTTCTTTTCTTAAAAGGGTCAAAACCCTTAGGACGTTCCCGATTTAATTTTTTCGCGCGCATTTATTTTATTTTGATTATTTATGTAACTGCCTCCAGATATGTAATAGTTAAATAGGAATTTTACCGCTTTATTTAATTTCTCGCATTTATTTACCAAAACGGGTTTTTGCTTTTGGCGATGTATAGACCCGCGCCTTGTAATAGCGTAGAATTTACATTTCTGCAATTTATTTTCCGCACTCCTAACTGTTAACAATGCATGAAAGAATGTATGTAAATAAAATCAATTCGTAGCTCACAAATAACATGCAAAGATAAACATAAACTGAATTCAATACACATGCACATACCACCCCTAGGGTACGCCTCACTGGTTGCCTCGAACGTGGTCATCAAGTATAGGACGTCTTAGAGGTCGCCCTTTGTCTAAAGATCCAGTTGCCTCGAAACGGTTGCCTCGGATAAAAGGATCTAGGACATTAGGGTTACTTCTAAGATATCCTACCATTGCTTCGGTGACCACACTGTCCCTAATCATCAAATTGACCCGAATACCTCCAACGATGGTGCTACCTACCCCTCAATGGTGGGATAGCACTATCTAAAGGACTCTTACACAGCTTAATTCCTTAGGGTAGGTAGATCTCATGGGTACTTGCTCTTTTCAAACAAACAAAACATCTTTTCACACCTACACTTTCTAAAAGTTTTCAAACAAATTTTCCATACACTCTTGAGGACAGATACAAGAGTTACTTAGAAATCTTTCAAACGAAACTTTTTCAAAACCCACACACACTTGAAAAGCAAACATCTTTTGAAAACATAAGAGCAAATACCTAAGAGCCCATGGATAACCATGGATAGAAAGGGTGCTAACACCTTCCCTTTCTATAAATCTACCTCCCGAACCGAGAAACATTCTCGAATAAGTAATTTTACTGTGCTTTTGTCCTTTCCATGTTGGAGAACATAAAAGACGGTGGCGACTCTTGCTTACCGCGACATTTCGCGAAACCAGCTTTAAAACAGTCAGTTCTATTTCCACCGATCACAGAACTGGCAACTCTGTTGGGGACTATAAAAGTGAGGTGTACCTTAGGATTAGATCATACTTATGTTTTCAATTGCTTTGCTTTGATTGCTTTATGTTTGTGGGCTTTGCATCAGAGTTTCATAGATCCTAACCCGGATCTGGGGATACCCTTTTAGGTAGCATAAGCTATGAGGGACATGTCCAGCGTAGACCGACACGGGTGAAGCAGTGGCTACGTTGGTGTGGCACCTTGGTCTGTACCGATATCCCTTGTGTTGCAACGAGGAGAATATGGGTCTTCTGAGGAGTCATTAAGCACCAACCGACCTTAGAACTCTAATGTGACCCAACTTGGCCATAGAACAGTAGCAGTATGCTACACCCATTGAGGCTAAACTCTCGCGATGGTTCTGGCCGCAAGAAAAGATTGCGACGCTGGAGTTATAACCGATTGAGGGTAGTCAGTGATATTGCGATCCTCTAGAACCCGGTTACTTTTGATAGGACAGGTCTTAACCAACGAAACTGAAAGAGGGTAGTACCTGAACTTCATGATGGCCTAAACTCTAAGGGTTGTCTGGTGTGACTTGTGTGCCTTATCATGTTTGCCTTTGTGAATACTTGTGGTGTGCTTTACCATAACATCATGCCATCATACCATTGCATGCATCCTGCATAAGGACTGACCTATTTCAAAGACAAGAGGGTTTCACCTTTGCTCTGTTTTGTAGGACATCATGATGCATGTGCGAAGGAACACTATCCGGCTCAACTTTGTTCACCCACCTGATTTGCTTAAAGAGTTGGTTGACAGAATTCCAAACACTGCTTCCTTCATCCAGAGGCATGGTTCTCTTCTCGGTTTAGTCACTTCAAAGTGGGACCAACAACTGATGAGTGTCTTGACCCAGTTTTATGATCCCTTGTACAACTGCTTCACCTTTCAAGACTTCCAGCTGGTCCCTACCCTGGAAGAACTCTTTGATTTGCTTGGTATCCCTATCTTGGATCAGACTCCCTTCACTGGCTGGGAAAAGGCTCTTAGACTTGAGGAGATTGCAGCAGCCCTTCCTTTGACCAACAAGGAGGTAATGGACAACTGGGTGACTAGAAGCGGAGTTAAGGGCTTCTTGGCTAAGTTTCTGATTGGTAAAGCTAACAGTTTCTGGAATGACTTAGACTTCAGGGCGTACAAGGACATTCTAGCTCTCTTAATCTATGGTCTAGTATTGTTTCCAAATCCTGATAACTTTGTCAATATCAATGCCATAAGGATCTTCATGTCTCGGAACCCTGTACCCACTCTTTTGGGTGATATCCTGCAACAACTCTATACTCGTACTGCCCGAAGACGAGGAACCCTGTGGTGTTGTACTCCTTTGTTAGTGAGGTGGTTTATTTCGCACCTCCCCAAGTTCGTGCTGAAGAACCAAGAAGGAAGAGGCTGGGCTCATAGGTTAATGTCTCTCACTGATAATGACATCATTTGGACTCTCATAGGTTTATATGAGGTGGCTGTTATTGATCGTTGCGGAGAATATCCTAATGTTCCATTGATCGGTACCCAGGGCGGAATCTCTTATAATCCATGTTTAGCTCTCCGTCAGTTTGGAAGAGCCAGAAGAGCAGGGCCTCATGAGATGTTGGTACCTCACATCAGTTTTGAGTTTCAGGTAGATAGTGACGAACTGCGTCGTAGATTCATCAAAGCTTGGGACGGAATTCACAAAGCTGACCCACATGAGTTGGGACCAAAGACTTCTCTACCAATGGAACCCTATTATAGATGGGTCTGCATCCGTGCTCAGAAGTTAGGTATGCCATATGAAGCTGTCAGGCCTATCATTCTTGAAATTCCTGACAGAGATGGGGTTCCTCCAACTGTTCTCCCTCCTCAGATACCCACTAATGTTGATACACTAAAGAGGTCTTGGGTGCAACTACAGGAAGAGCGGGATTATTATCGGGAAAAGCTCAACAAACAGGAACAGAAGATCCAGAAGCTGACCGAGCAATTGGAGAACGAGCGGATCATGAATGACTATATCCGTACTGAGAAGAGGAGGCCATGGGAGCACTGATGGGCTTTGGATGTTTCCTTTACAGCTTTTATTTCCTTTTCAGTATTTTCATTCCTGTAACGCCTAAGGGCAATTTGTTGAACAATTTAAATTCCAAAGTTTAAATCTAATAAAGTGTGTTCCTTTTGTCTACAAAGTTGATTCCCGATTGTCTTTGAAAACATAATTCATACGCATTTCATTCATCATATGCATCACAGGTACCCTTTTTCTACAGGTTGCTTAATCTTCTTCGCTGTTTATTTCAGCACTCAGTCATCATGAATCCTGAACCAACTACTGAACAAGCTACCAAGGCCCTCTAGGCCCAGAACGCCCAGTTTCAAGAGATGGTCATGAACTTATCCTAGGGACAACAGGAGTTGAAGGCTTTGCTCATGAAGAAGAAGAAGTAGAAGAGGACTGTGCTGTTCAACACTAGACGTAGACTCGGGAATACACTGCAGAATGAAGCTGAGAGGACTACTCCATCTATTGGGGAAGGCAGTCACCAGGAGGGAAGGGTTCCTAGTCCCGTGGTCTCTGACACCGAGACAGACTTCAATGATGAACAGTACCCTCCTGCTGAGGACAGGTACAAACAGCTGGAGGACAGGTTAAATGCTATGGAGATTCAACGTGTGCCTGGGTTGGATTTCGGAGACTTAGGGTTATCTTCTGGGGTGGTGATCCCACATAAGTTCAAGGCGCCTACCTTTGTGAAGTACGACGGGGCTTCCTGTCCTAAACTGCACCTCCGCTCTTAATTAAGGAAGATCCAGCCTTACACTGCAGACAAAAACTTATGGATCCATTTCTTCCAGGAGAGTCTTTCAGGGACTCATCTCGAATGGTTCTATCAGCTGGATGGAACCAACATTCGTAACTGGGAGGACTTGGCCACTGCTTTTTATAAGCAGTATCAGTATAATTCCGACCTCGCTCCTACGCGTACCCAACTCCAGGGTATGTCGCTAGGATCGGGAGAAGGTTTTAAGGAGTACGCACAGAAATGGAGAGACCTGGCTGGCAGGGTGCAGCCACCATTGACGGATCGTGAACTCGTGGACATGTTCTTGGGGACCCTGTCTGGTCCATTTTTCAACCACCTGATTGGTAATTCCTCTGCTGGGTTTACAGACCTGATCCTGACTGGTGAGAGGATCGAAGCTGGTATCAAATCGGGGAAGATACAGAAAGGTGCCTCCTCGAGCTCTGAAAAGAAGCCCTTCAAGAAGGAAGCTAGTGCTGTGTATGGTCCCAGGAGATAGAACAAACCAGAACGCCGCCAAGCTGTTAACGCGGTGGTAATTTCAAAGCCTGCTGCTACTCCTCAGTAATACAACCAGCCAAGAGTTGAGAGGCCCAAAAGACAATATACTCGGCTCAGCATGACTCTCTCTCAGATATTTCCGCAACTGTTATCAACCAGCCTGGTAACTGTCAAGGAAGCTTCGAAGGTGGTAAACACAGCATCTCCGAAGTACAATCCCAACGCCTGTTGCGCTTATCACTCTGATAGCCCGGGGCATTCTACTGATGATTGTTGGGCCCTAAGGAATAAGGTTCAGGACCTTATTGATGCTAAGGAAATACAGTTCAAGGCGCCCGAAAGGCCCAATATTGTGACTGCTCCCATGCCCCAGCATGGAGTGAATGCTGTGGAGGAGGATTTGTATGTAGCTTCTGTGGATGATATTGCTACTCCGCTGTTGACCGTCAAGAGGAACCTGTTACTAGCCGGTTTATTTCCGGGATGTAGTAAAGGTTGCCATTTATGTGCTGTTTCACCTGCCGGTTGTCCTTTGTTGAAGTCAGGCGTCCAAAACCTGATGGATAGTAAAGTGATCTTGTTCAAGAAGATTGTTGTTCCTGCTGTCTGTACCGAAGAAGTGTCCATTGTCACTATTTTCAATAACCCCCCTAAGGCTCCCTCAAAGAAGCCTGTCAAAATTATGCCTGTTCACAAGGTTGCTCCTATAACCATCACTATTCCAGGGCCCATCCCCTATAAGTCTGACAAAGCTGTCCCATGGCACTATGGGGCAGATGTTTATGTTCTAGGAGTGAAACAAGAGTTCGATACTAGTACCGGTGTCACCAACATCACCGGGCCTGCTAAAGTTACTCGTAGTGGAAGACTGTTCTCACCAGACATTGCACCTCCAGCAATTCAGAGACCTCTTGTCATCACACCTGCCAGTGTGCCTGTTTCCCCTCCTGATCAAGTTCCTACCCCTGCTGCCGAGTCATCTGACACTCGGGGCAAAGGGATTGCTACTGATGTGCCTTCCCGGATGGAGGCACCGAAGACCACTGTTGAGGCTTCCAAGCAAGAGATGGAAGAGATCCTCAAAATTATCAAGAAAAGTGATTTCAACATCGTTGAACAGCTGGGGCACACCCCCTCTAAAATCTCCATGCTATCACTGTTGCTGTGTTCAGAGGCCCATGCCAAGGCCCTGATTGCTTTCCTGAAGATGGCCCACGTGCCACAAGAAATGTCTGCTGATCAATTCACCGACTGTGTGGCCAACTTAACTGCTGATAATGGTCTGGGTTTCTCTGACGCTGATCTGACGGCCAAGAGGAAGAACCATAATGATGCCCTGCATGTCTCCATTGAATGCAGGGGCACTACTCTTGCTCATGTGCTGGTTGACACTGGTTCTTCACTAAACGTACTACCCAAGAAAGCTCTAGACAGGCTGGACTGTGAGGGTTTAGAGCTCAAACCAAGTAACATTGTTGTCCGGGCCTTTGACGGGTCCAAAAGGATGGTACATGGCGAGGTTGACATCCCAATCAGGGTTGGTTCACAAGTCTTTGATTCAAAATTCTACGTGATGGATATCCGTCCATCCTATTCTTGTTTGTTGGGTCGTCCTTGGATCCACAAGGCTGGAGCTGTGACCTCCACATTACATCAGAAGCTCAAATACCCGGTCAGAGGGAAGATCGTAACAGTGCAAGGGGAAGAGGAATACATGGTCAACCACCTCAACTCGTTCCGATACGTAGAAATGGATGGGGAGTTCATTGAGACCCCCTTTCAACATTTTGAAGAGGTGCCTCAGACATTGGCAGCAGCAGAGACTGTGACTGAAGAGGGTTCTCCTTTGAAGATGGCTTCCTTGAAGGATGCCCGGGCTGTGATTGAGAAGGGTGAGTGTGCAAACTGGGGCAGACTTCCTGATTTCACTCCAAAGACTGACAAATTTGGCTTGGGTTTCATTGCAGAGGCTCAGAGGGCTGTGCATAAAGCAAGGATAGGAAGACCTCTTATGTTCATCACCAACCCGGGAGTAAGTGCCATTGAGGACGAAGCGGAAGAATCTGAATTCGACAGCTGGATCTACCCAACAACCAACGGTGGACCAAGCAACTGGACTGCAAAAGACTTTATACCTATTACTTTTGTCACTCAGTAATGAACTCTTTTGTTTTAAAGATGTAACAAACAATATTACTAAACTCTATGGCCCGGTGTCTTACCCGGGGCACCGTGGTTTTATTTGTGAGGGCTTTTGTGTGTCACTTTCATATATCATGAATAAAAGCATTGGACGTTTTTCACATTTCAAATCTTCCGCTCCCTTTCTTTCTTTACATATTGCAAAACATCTATATTTACACACACTCACTTATACAGGTTCCAATCCACTCTAGATCTCACTAGTAACGACTCTGCTACTGCCAGTTATGACTTCGAAAATCCGATCAACTTAGCCGAAGACGAAGGTGAAGATGATTGCGAAGTGCCTAGCGAGCTTGCAAGACTACTACTCCAGGAAGAGAGGGCCATTCAGCCACATGAAGAGCCAGTGGAAACGGTAAATCTGGGTACTGAGACAGACAGAAAGGAAGTCAAGATTGGTGCCAATCTGGAGCTTAGTGTGAAACAACGGTTGATCCAGATGCTGCATGACTATGTGGAAATCTTTGCTTGGTCTTACGAAGACATGCCTGGGTTGGATACCGACATTGTGGTCCATCATTTGCCTACCAAGGAAGGCTGCCCTCCGGTTAAACAAAAGGTCCGCCGTATGCGTCCAGAGATGTCCGAGAAAATCAAGGCTGAGGTTATGAAACAATTTGACGCCGGTTTTCTAGCAGTGACTTCTTACCCTCAGTGGGTTGCCAACGTGGTTCCAGTGCCGAAGAAGGATGGTAAGGTCAGAATGTGTGTTGACTATAGAGATTTGAACAGGGCAAGCCCCAAGGATGACTTCCCCTTGCCTCATATCGACGTTCTGGTTGACAATACTGCCCAACATAAGGTGTTCTCCTTCATGGACGGTTTCTTCGGATATAACCAAATCAAGATGGCTCCTGAAGACATGGAGAAGACCACTTTTGTTACTCAGTGGGGCACCTTTTGCTACAAGGTCATGCCTTTTGGGTTGAAAAATGCTTGGGCAACCTACCAACGTGCCATGATTGCTTTGTTTCATGACATGATCCATCATGAGATAGAAGTATATGTCGATGATATGATTGCAAGGTTCCAAACTGAGGAGGAACACCTTGACCATCTACAGAAGCTGTTTGACCGTTTGAAGTTGTACAAGCTGAGGTTGAACCCAAACAAGTGCACCTTTGGGGTGAGATCTGGAAAACTACTAGGCTTCGTCGTAAGCGACAAAGGTATTCAAGTGGACCCTGCCAAGGTAAAAGCCATACAAGAGATGCCGGCTCCCAAGACAGAGAAAGAAGTCAGAGGCTTTCTAGGATGACTGAATTACATTTCCCGATTCATCTCGCACCTAACTGCTACCTGTGAACCAATCTTCAAGCTGCTGCAGAAAGATCAGGTAGTACGTTGGAATGATGAATGTCAGGCCGCTTTCGAAAGAATCAAAGAGTATCTCCAAGAACCACCCATTCTTATGCCACCGGTTGAAGGGAGACCTCTAATCTTATACTTGACAGTACTGGACAACTCAATGGGGTGTGTGCTGGGGCAGCATGACGAGTCTGGCCGAAAAGAGCATGCCATTTATTACCTTAGCAAAAAGTTTACCGACTGTGAGACCCGATACTCACTGCTCGAGAAAACTTGCTGCGCTTTGGTATGGGCTGCTCGCCGGCTGAGACAGTATATGTTGACTCACACTACTCTGTTGATTTCAAAAATGGATCCGATCAAGTACATCTTCGAAAAGCCTGCCTTGTCCGGAAGAATAGCAAGATGGCAAATGATCTTGACCGAATACGACATCCAATACACGACTCAAAAATCAATCAAGGGAAGTGTACTGGCAGACCATTTGGCACACCAGGCAGTGGATGACTACCAATCTATGAACTTTGAATTTCCAGACGAGGATATCATGGTAGTGACTGATTGTGAAATACCAGGACCGGATGAAGGACCTGAGGAAGGATCTCGATGGTCTATGCACTTTGACGGAGCCTCAAACGCTTTGGGTAACGGTATTGGAGCTGTGATCATATCCCCAAAAGGCACTCATACTCCACTTACTGCCCGGCTATGTTTCAACTGCACCAACAACATGGCAGAGTATGAGGCATGCATTATGGGTCTTCAAGCTGCAATTGACTTAAGGATCAAGTTTCTGAGTGTCTTCGGAGATTCCGCTCTCGTGATCAGCCAGATCAAAGGCGAGTGGGATACGAAACACCCAAATCTTATTCCTTACAAAGAGTATGTTTTGACGTTGATTCCCTACTTCGAGGAGATAACTTTTGAACACTTCCTAAGAGAGGAGAATCAGTTGGCGGACGCGTTAGCTACGATGTCTTCCATGTTCAAAGTCAAATGGGACAACAAGGCTCCCCGGATCATTATCTGGAAATTGGATGAACATGCACATTGTTGTGACCTTGAGGCTGAAGAGGTAACTGCAAAACCTTGGTATCATGAAGTGAAGAGGTACTTGGAAGCTCAAGAATACCCCGAGGGTGCATCTGTTAATGACAAGAAGTTTCTGAGGAGGTTCGCGGCAAAGTTCTTCCTCAGCAACGAAATTCTTTACAAGCGAAACCATGATTCAACCTTACTGCGTTGTGTGGATAAGACTGAAGCAGAAAAGATCATGGTAGAGCTACATGAAGGTACCTTCGGAACATATTCCAGCGGGCATACCATGGAAAAGAAAATCCTTCGGGCAGGATATTTCTGGTCCACAATGGAAGCCGACTGTTATCAACATTCTCGGACGTGTCACAAGTGCCAGATCTATGCTGATAAGGTGCACGTTCCTCCAGTTCCTCTGAATGTCTTGACAACACCTTGGGCTTTTGCAATATGGAGCATTGATATGATCGGTGAGATCAGACCTATGGCATCTAACAGGCATCGCTTCATCCTGGTAGCGATTGATTACTTCACAAAGTGGGTTGAAGCAGCTTCCTATGCTACCGTAACCAAGAACGTCGTGGCACGGTTCATTCGGCACAATCTGATCTGTCGCTACAGCGTACCTGAGAGGATCATTACGGATAATGGTACCAATCTTAACAATAAGATGATCACTGAGCTCTGCGAGCAATTCAAGATACAGCACCACAACTCTTCTCCCTACCGGCCGAAGATGAACGGGGCTGTAGAAGCAGCTAATAAGAACATTAAGAAAATTGTGCAGAAGATGACAGTGACCTATAAAGATTGGCACGAGATGTTACCATTTTCTCTTCATGGGTACCGTACCTCAGCACGGACGTCAACAGGGGCAACTCCCTTTTCCTTGGTCTATGGCATGAAGGCAGTCTTGCCTATTGAAATCCAGATACCCTCTCTCCGAATAATGAAGGATGCAGGTTTGAGCGAAGATGACTGGATCCAGACTCGACTTGATCAATTAAACCTAATCGACGAAAAGAGACTCACCGCTATTTGTCATGGTCAGACGTACCAAAAACGGATGATCAGGGCATTTAACAAGAAATTCAGACGACAAGAGTATCAAGTCGGAGACCTGGTAATCAAGCGCATCATTCTTCCTCAAAGCGACCCCAGGGGCAAATCGACCCATACGTACGAAGGGCCATTTGTGGTTAAGCATACCTTCTCAGGAGGAGCTATGATTCTTGAACCTGAAGAGTTAGATTGGCAAGTTTGCCTTTCGTGACTCGAGGGTAAAAGGAGATTGGACACTAGAGTGCCCGGAAATTTGCACTCGCATGTTGGAGTATTAGCAATGTGATGTCGGGAATGGGCTTGCAGATGCCATTTGGAGAGATGGTGGATAGGGAGATGGGCTTATAGATGCCATCTGGAGATGCGACAGAACCTTGTCGGGAATGGGCTTACAGATGCCATTTGGAAGCGTTGATCGCATAAGAGATTCCTTAGCGAGAACTTGTGTATTTGAGAAAGACAGATGTTTTCCTGGCTTGTTACAGGTGTTTGATCTTCAATCTCCTCATGCAGATATGCCCTGGCTAGATACAGGTGTCGAATCTACAATCGGTTACTCACAGATATGCCCTGGCTGGATACAGGAATCGAATCTGGAAATAGTCGTCAACAGATATGCCCTGGCTGGATACAGGAATCGAATCTGGAAATCTTCAGACGTGCCCTGGCTAGATACAGGAATCGAGTCTGGAAACGTGGTCAACAGATATGCCCTGGCTGGATACAGGAGTCGAATCTGGAATTGTTGTAGTTGATAGATGTGCCCTGGCTGGATACAGGGATCGAATCTTCGAACTCTTCAGACGTGCCCTGGCTAGATACAGGAATCGAGTCTGGAAACTGATCACTCTCAGATGTACCCTGGCTAGATACAGGTATCGAATCTGGAATTGTGATAGTTGAAGGTAGTTGTCTTTGAGATTGTCTTTTTCCCTGAAAAGGCAAAAACATCAGTTGTATGCAATGTCATGATGCATGAAATGCATGATGTCATGAGATAATGTTGTGTGCATTTTATCATGTATGTAAGCAAGATGTATGAAATATGAAGTGTTTATGAATGTATTTTCGTCTTAGGAAAATAAATCCTTGACGACCGGCCGGGGAATTGAATTCTGGGCTGATATTGAAGAATAGAGCTCTTCGCTTCCGCTGGGGGACGATGGTGATAAACTCCGCTGGGGATTGTGTTGATAAGTTATGGGGGAACTTTGATGAACACCGCTGGGGGATAGGAAGAACTTTTCCGAGGGCGATCTTCTGTGGCCAATAGCTGAGGATAACCCAGTTATAAGCCTTTGTAAGGAATAACTTTGAATAAAGCTCGGGAGAGACGTCCGTACTCTGCAGGGGATAAGCTTCCGGAATCTACTGGGGATAAGCTTTAAGACCTGTTGGGGATATGAATTCCACTTTTCTGGGGAAACTTTTGAACTGTACTGATAAATGGTTCCACTGGGGTGTCTGTATTCCGCCGGGGAACAATCTTAGATCAAGACTGCCGGGGATGCTTGCTGATGAATGCCTATACTCCACTGGGGAATGTTGTGCCTTTTCAGGATTGACGGGGAACCAATTCTGCTTGGGGAAAGTATTGCTGAATCTTGTTTTATTCTGCAGGGAGTTGAGATGATTTGGTCACATTCCTCAGTTAGAATCTACCTTGGTACCTTGGCGGACAAAGCAACCAGACTGCATTAAACAACTCTATATTGCCCCTGTTTCTGATGTCACCTGTAATTAGTCTTTTGTTTCATATGCAAATATTTATGAATTGGTAATTTAATATCAAATGCATATATCAAAAATGAACATTGGACGTTCTTCGCAAGACAAAACAGAAAAAAGAAAAACAATGGTAATTTGTATGGAAAAGTGAATTTGTATTGATTTTGAATTTTGCCTGTGAATAGGCGTTTTTGTACAAGAGGCTGACATCCTAGTAAGAGAATGCCTCCGAATAACATAGAATTTACAATTTTGAAAAGGAAACAAAACAGCTATGTGAACAATCCCACTGGGTTCCAACTCTGCTATCGCCTTTATGTCTTCAAGCGTCTCATCACTTTACTGCCTGGTTGAAGATGAAGCTGATTGGTCGGTGCCGAAGTCTGAGCCAGATAGTTGATGCCGAATTCTGGATGCAAGGTGATCCAATGAGACATAGTGTTACGCTTTATCCCTAACTTTTGCCTGGACCGCCCTTTCGGGTTTTCAGTCCACCGGGATACCCATTTTTGCCCAAGCCGCCTTTTCAGGTTTTCGACTTGCCGGGTGTACAGATTTTTTTCATTTCATCCCTTATTTTTGCCCGAACCCTTTTGGTTCGCCGGGAAGCCCTTATATTTGCCTAAGTATGTCAACCTAGCAGGTCTTTTATTTATGCGTAGTATCTTTTTACTATGTCTGCATTGGCGGGGTGAGGAAGGTCGTCACCATCCATGGTGGTTAGAATCATGGCTCCTCCTGAGAACACATGTTTAACCACAAATGGCCCTTCGTACGTAGGGGTCCATTTGCCCCGGGGATCACTTTGAGGAAGGATGATGCGCTTGATTACCAGGTCTCCGACTTGATACTCTTGTGGTCTGACATAAAATATTTTCAAAAGAAAAAAGAAATAAAAATCAGAAATAAAATATATTTACATTATTTTTCTAGTTTTTTTTTCTAAATAATAGTGTATATATGTATATTTATGCATAAATGTCCATATAAACAAATAAATACCTAAAAAATGCAAAAATGGTGTAAAAATAATTTTTCAAGTTTTTAATATTATTAGCAAAAATAAATAAATCAGAATAAAAAAGAAAAGTCAAAAAAATCAAGCAAATAAATAAAATGGGCTCAGAGGGTGCAAAACCAAAAATATGGTGTGAAGAGAAATAACACAAAAAGCCCAGCCCATGTAGCTTCTTCTTCAACCTTCAGACAAAAAGATGTCAAAAACGCGCGCCTGTATTCAAGTTCAAACATCTGGATTCTTTGACTTTTTGCACAAACTTTCAACACAAGAAATGTTAAGCATTGAATCACGATTCTAAATATATAAAGAACTCATCCTAACTCTCAGAAATGAGAGAGAATTTTGACATTCCCAAATCCTGACCTAACTTTTCTTCCATATTCAAACCTTAAATTCTCACAGCTCAAGCAAAATAAATGAAAAGTAAAAGCATGTACAGATTCAGGGGCATGAGTAGAACACTTCTTATTCACAAACCTAGAGCTAATGATGCCTATACTAAGAGTTAGAAGTTCAAAAAGATACCTGTTCAGTTGAAGTTCTATCTGGCAATGGGGGAGCTTTCAGGGCAAGATGATGATCTGTATAGCTTGCCTGAAGTGTGGTGATGCTATTCCAATGCTTACTTTGCTTTGAAACACCTTGAATCGAGCTATGGACCTTCAACTGCAAAACAAGAAAATGAAAATGGTGGAACTAGTTAGAGGAGTTACAGGCCGTGTTTTGTGTTTTGGTTAGCTTCAAATGATGCTAGGGAATGTGTTTGATGAGCTTTGAGCAAGAAAGCATGACAGGAATGAGAGATGGCACTCAAACTGCAGACCCTGCCCTGTTTTTGCAGTTTGAGAGTGATTCTGGGAATGGGAGTGTTTGGGACCTTGTTTTCTCGTGTTCTATCTTGGGTTGGATGATTAGAAGGTGTATAAAATATTTGCTTAGGCTTCTCCTTGCTGAGATCAAAGTTATGTTGTGTTATGCTAAGTTTCTTAACACTTAAGCAAACAAAGGCCACTTGAGTTTCTAGGCAGGTAGAGCCCCCCTAAACATGCTGCTAACCTTGTCTTGATCAGTGTGTTTTGCTCATAATCTTGTGCCAAAGTGATTTGATCTGTACTTGTGGATTTGCAACTTTGACATAAAGCTTGCTTTTGCAAAAATGGCTATTTCACTTTTTCCATTTATGGCCTAATCCAACATGTAATGCTTAAACTCAAGAAACAAGGCCTTAGCACAATGAACATGCATTAAATTATTGAGTGTTGGATGGTTTAAGGGCCTGTAATCAAGTGGCATGCTGGTTTGAGAAATTTGCACAAGTTATGAACATGTACATGGCCATGAATCAAAGTGACTTTTTGCCATATTGCAAAATTCGAATCTCTCAAGTTATGAGGTTGTTTGATGAGTTCTTGGACATTTTGGAAAGCTTGGAATGTGTACTACAATCCATCTTTGAAGTGAAAATTGAAATTCCAAGTGGAAGTGTATGGAAAATGGTCTTGAAGTTAGGTAGAAAACCTTGCCAAAATAGGTCAAATTTCACTAAGTTAAGAATGGTTTGGTACCCTTGTTCCAAAAATTGTAACTTGAGATACAAGCTTCTTTTGGGAAAACTTTGTGAATCAAAGTTGTAGATTTTGCAACAAGCTACAACTTTCATGTTTTGACTTTTGCTTGAATCCAAATGAATCTTGGTGAGAAAGTGGGGCAAAGTTAGGAAAAAATTAGGGTTTTTCATAACTTAGAAAAATTCTAAGTTATGAAAAATTCTCATTTCAAACCCTAATTTGCAAATTTGGATTTCCAGATGAACAAGTTTCATGATTTGGCATGTTTTGATGAAAAATGAATCTTGACTCTTGATTTTGACCAAAAAAGTCAAAGTTTGACTTTTTAGTATACAGTCAAAATTGATCAAGTGAGTGGGAAATTCAACTGTCAATCTTGTGTACTTGGGATCTTTTGAACTTGTTGAGCATGTCAAGATAATTCCATGGGGTCCTTGAGTCCATATGTGAGCTTGGTTTTCCATTGGCTAGGTCAAACAGTCAAAAATTGCCTTTGTGCAGTCAAAACCCAAAAAATGACCATTTTGCCCTTTTGATGATCTGATCAAATTTCTTGTGGAATTGTGATCCAAACTTGATCAAATGGTCCATGTGAGTTCATAATGTTGATGTGGGTCAATTTTCATGAGATTTGACTGTCAATTGGCCACAGTTGACTTTTTCCCCAATACAGTTGATTTCTAGGTCAACTGTCCAATTGACTGGGCAAAATTTGGAATCAAGACTTGAAACTTGGTATGGATAAACTTGAGAGTCCAACATGAAGCATGAAAGTCATCTTAGGCATTTTGGGTCAAAATATCTTTGTGCAAACACAAACCCTAATTTGGGTCAACAGTGCAAGGAGAAGTCTTGAGTAGAGGAAACCCTAACTTGGTCTTGAGCTTCAAGGGTCTTGTGATGAGAAAATGTTGAGGAAAATGGGAGGGCAAATTTTGGGGTACAACACCTGGTAATCAAGCGCATCATTCTTCCTCAAAGCGACCCCAGGGGCAAATGGACCCATACGTACGAAGGGCCATTTGTGGTTAAACATACCTTCTCGGGAGGAGCTATGATTCTAACCACCATGGATGGTGACGACCTTCCTCACCCCGCCAATGCAGACATAGTAAAAAGATACTACGCATGAATTAAAGACCCGCTAGGTTGACACACCTAGGCAAAAATAAGGGCTTCCCGACGAACCAAAAGGGTTCGGGCAAAAATAAGGGATGAAATGGAAAAAAAATCTGTACACCCGGCAAGTCGAAAACCTGAAAAGGCGGCTTGGGCAAAAATGGGTATTCCGGTGGACTGAAAACCCGAAAGGGCGGTCCAGGCAAAAGTTAGGGATAAAGCGTAATACTATGTCTCATTGGATCACCTTGCATCCAGAATCTGGCATCAACTATCGGGTTCAGACGGCATCGATCAATCGGCTTCATCTCCAACTAAGCAGCAAAGTGATGAGACGCTTGAAGGCATAAAGGCGATAGCAGAGTTGGAACCCAGTGGGATCTTTCACATAGCTGTTTTGTTTTCCTTTTCAAAATTGTATAAACTCTATGTTGTTCGACGGCGTTCTCTTACTAGGACGTCAGCCTCTTGTACACAAACGCCTATTTACAGGAAAATTCAAAAATCAATACAAATTCACTTTTCAGACCAATTGCCGATTGTTTTTCCTTTTTCTGTTTTGTTTTGTAAAGAACGTCCAATGTTCATTTTTGATATATGCATTTGACACTAATTGCTAACTCATGAATATTTGCATATGAAACAAAGGATTAATTACAGGTGACATCAGAAACAGGGGCAATAATGAGTTGTCTAAACGATCTAGTTGCTCTGTCCACCAAGGTACCAAGGTAAGTTCGGCTGAAGAACATAACCAAGTTACCTCCACTCCACGCAGAGTAAGACCAAATTTCAGCAATACCCTCCTCGAGCAGAGTTGGTCTCCAATCAGCCCTAAAAAGGCACAGTATCTCCAGCAAGTCAGTCAACGCTCTCCCCAAGCAGAGTTAGTTTACTGTCAGCCTTAAGGAAGTTGGGCATCCCCAGAAAATCTCAGCATTCCCCAGCGGAGTATATAGATGTTCCTAAACAAGCATCCCCGACAGTCTTAATATAAGATTGTTCCCCGGCGGAATACCAGACACCCCAGTGGAGCCATTCCCCAGTACAGTCCAAAAGCTTCCCCAGGAGAGTTGAATCAATCTCCCCAGTAGATTTTGGAAGCTCCTCCCCAGTAGATTCTGGAAGCTTATCTCCAGTAGATTGTGGAAGCTTATCCCCCGCAGAGTGCAAAAGCATCTCCCCGGCTTTATTCAAAGATTATTCTCCACCAGAGCTTATAACTGGGTTATCCTTAGCTAATTATCACGGAAAGATCGTCCTCGGCGAAGTTCTTCCTATCCCCCAGCGGAGTTTATCAATTCCCCGACAAAGCTCATCAATGGCATCCCCAGCGGAGTTATCATCAAACCTCAGCGAAATATCTCTTCTCCACAGAGTATTCCCCGTAGAGTAATCTCTTCAAAAAGTTTATTCCCCAACGGAGTCATCTTCTCCTACCGGTTTATTCTTGCAACCATCATCCCCAGCAGAAATGAAGAACGCTACTCTTCAACATCAGCCCAGGATTCAACTTCCCGGCATCCGTCAAGGATTTGTTTTCCTAGACAAAAATACATTCATAAACATCACATCTTCATACATTATAGCATGCACATACGCATCATGAACATACAATCTCATTTATTTTGAGAATGTCATGCATTTCATACATCATGACATTGCATACAACTAATGTTTTGCCTTTTCAGGAAAAAGGTCAATACAAAGATGATTACTATCAACTGTCGCAATTCCAGATTCGATACCTGTATCTAGCCAGGGCATATCTGTGAGCGATTACTTGTGGATTCGACACCTGTATCCAGCCAGGGCATATCTGCATGAAGAGATTCCAGATTCGATTCCTGTATCCAGCCAGGGCACGTCTGAAGAGTTTGAAGATTAGATTCCTATATCCAGCCAGGGCATATCTGTTGACGACTAATTCCAGATTCGATTCCTGTATCCAGCCAGGGCACGTCTGAAGAGTTTGAAGATTCGATTCCTGTATCCAGCCAGGGCATATCTGTTGACGACTAATTCCAGATTCGATTCCTGTATCCAGCCAGGGCACGTCTGAAGAGTTTGAAGATTCGATTCCTGTATCCAGCCAGGGCATATCTGTTGACGACTAATTCCATATTCGATTCCTGTATCTAGCCAGGGCACATCTGAAGAGTTTGAAGATTCGATTCCTGTATCCATCCAGGGCATATCTGTTGACGACTAATTCCAGATTCGATTCCTGTATCCAGCCATGGCACGTCTGAAGAGTTTGAAGATTCGATTCTTGTATCCAGCCAGGGCATATCTGTTGACGACTAATTCCAGATTCGATTCCTGTATCCAGCCAGGGCACGTCTGAAGAGTTTGAAGATTCGATTCCTGTATCCAGCCAGGGCATATCTGTTGACGACTAATTCCAGATTCGATTCCTGTATCCAGCCAGGGCACGTCTGAAGAGTTTGAAGATTCGATTCTTATATCCAGCCAGGGCATATCTGTTGACGACTAATTCCAGATTCGATTCCTGTATCCAGCCAGGGCACGTCTGAAGAGTTTGAAGATTCGATTCCTGTATCCAGCCAGGGCATATCTGTTGACAACTAATTCCAAATTCGATTCCTGTATCCAGCCAGGGCACGTCTGTAAGCAACCTTTTGAAGTTCCGGATTCGATTCCTGTATCTAGCCAGGGCACATCTGTGAGCAACTGATTGTATATTCGACACTTGTATCCAGCCAGGGCATATCTGCATGAAGAGATTGAAGATCAACACTTGTAACAGGCCAGGAAACCATCTTCCTTTCTCAAGTACGCAAGTTCTCGCTAAGAAATCTCTTACGCGATTGACACCTAGATGGCATCTATAAGCCCATCCTCCCATACCACACCTTCAGATGGCATCTATAAGCCCATCCTCCCATACCAACAGTCTCCAAATGGCATCTATAAGCCCATTCCCGACAAGGTTCTGTCACATCTCCAGATGGCATCTATAAGCCCATCCTCTTATCCACCATCTCTCCAAATGGCATCTGTAAGCCCATTCCCGCTGTGATCGGTGGATTTAGAACTGACTGTTTAACGCTGGTTCGCGAAATGTCGCGGAAGCAAGAGTCGTCACCGTCTTTTATTTTCTCCAACATGGACAGGACAAAAGCACAGCAAAATTCCTTATGAGATATTCTCTCGGTTCGGGAGGTAGATTTATAGAAAGGGAAGGTGTTAGCACCCTTTCTATCCATGGTTATCCATGGGCTCTTAGATACTTGCTCATTGTGTTTTCAAAATGTTTGCTTTTCAACTGTGAGTGGGTTTGAAAAAGTTTCGTTTGAAGTTTTCTGAATAACTCGTGTATCAGTCCTCAAGAGTGTTTGAAAAAATGTTTTGAAAGCTTTTTGAAAGTGTCAGTGTGAAAAGATTTCTTTGTTGGTTTTTGAAGAGAGCAAGTACCCATGAGTCATCTACCTACCCTAAGGAATTAGGCTATGTAAGAGTCCTTAAGGTAAGCCATCCCACCATTGAGAGGTAGGTAGCACCACCGTTGGAGGTGTTCGGGTCAATTCGTTTTTAGGGACAGTGTGGTCACCAGAGCAACAATAGGACACCTTAGAAGCTACCCTTATGCCATTGATCCTTTTTTAATCCGAGGCAACCGTTTCGAGGCAACTGGATCATGGACATAAGGACTTACTAAAACGTCCTATACTTGACGACCACGTTTCGAAGGTAAGGCAACAGTGAGGCGTACCCTAGAAGTGGTGTGTGAATTTGTGTGTTATTTTCAGTTTAACAATTATCTTTAATCATGACATGGTGAGCTACGCATTGTTTTTAATTAGCCATTCATTCTTTCATGCAATTAGAATTTAAAAGTGCGGAAATTTAAATGCGGAAAGATAAATCCTACGCTATTACAAGGCGCGGGTCTATACATCGCCAAATTACAAAGACCCGTTTTAATAAAAATGCGGAAAGTAAAAAGACCTAATTACTATTACAAGCCTTGGGCAGTTATATAATATTCGAAAAGAAAATGAATGTGCGAAATAGAAATTAAAATCGAATGTCCGAGGGTTTTGACCCTTTTGAGAAATTAAGTGAAATTAAAAAGCTAATTAATTATTTAATTAAGAAAAGGAATATTTTTTAGGTTTTTGTATTTTATTAAATAAAGAAAATTGAAAATCAAGAGAAACCCTAATTCTAAGTTGTTTTTAATTATTAATGAAAAATATTAATGTTTAACCTAATTTACTAAATAATTAATGTACATGTTTATTTACAAAAATAAATAGTAATTAATTATAATAATAATGAGAGAAAATTATTTGTTTAAGAAAAAGATGAAAAATATCAAAAAAACCTAATTCTACCTATTTTAATTTATTAAGAAAAATGTTAAAATTGAAACTTAAATTAACTAAATTAATTATTAACATTTATTTACAAAAATATTTTAATAGTGAAATTAATAAGAATTAAATAGTAAACATTTTTTGTTTCTGATTTTTATTATGGAAAAAATATTTTGGGTGAATAAAATAATTAAAACAATTTAAACAAAAAAGAAAAGAAAAGGAAATTAAAAAAAGAATACAAACATTGGGGGGTGTCTGGCCCATTTAGGAGGTTTTTGTGAAGTAATTTGGCCCATTGAATCAAAGCCTTTTTTGACTTTCCATGTTTGAGTGCGTGTGGTTGACTAGCGTGTACCATGGGACGGCATCATCTGGCCACTGGATGGAGCATCAGGGACACTTGGCAAGCCTAAGCGTTAGGACGTATGGTGGTCCTTTGAACGAACGCTGCATAGAAACGCGTTAGGATAAAAATTATGGAATATGTGGGGGACCTGGGAATCGAACCCAGGTCCCAATACTTGCCAGCCACGTCTTCTACCAACTGGACCATTGCGTTTGTTTGTTAAGATAATGGAGAACAAATAATATAATACAAAACAAAAATTAATGATATACAACAAGAAAAACGCGCCAGTATTTGAATTATCCAGTAACATCAAGCCACGTATGTCTTCTTCCTTGATTTTCCTGCAAATAGAAAACAAATAGCGGGGGTTTTAAACCCCCACAAACTACAAACTATGAAAATAGCGATTAGAACATGGACAAATATAAAAAGGGCGCGAGGTATTGGTTTGCTTCGTCTTGATACCACGAATTCAATGGCATAGGTTTTAAGGTCTAATTTTTTCATATGAGGAAAGCCCCAATTTTTGAGTCCTGAAACCCTAGATATCCTTCCATGGTGAATTTCGTTTCAAGGCATATTGATGAAATTGAATCATACAGAAAGCTTTGCCTGAGTGCTGTGAACATAAAACAATCAACCAAATGTATTAATAATGCATGAATCGTGCTATGGAATTCAAGAAATCTTGGCAAACCGTGTGATCTGTGTTCTATGATTCTTGGCACGTTTTGATTGATTCTTGATTGCAAAAGCTTCCTTGATGGTCCAGCAATGTGTTGGGATAGATTTTAGGCTTTGAAACGTGCAGTAACTAGGATTTCAGTTTCCAAGTTTTTGATGAAATTTTGCAAATTGGTATGCAACTTCTGAGCAGTTTTTCGTGTCTGTATCAATTAGGTTTAGTCTTGTATATGTATCTAAACGTGATTAGGTCAAGAAAACAAGCCCAAGGTCCATGAATTTATGATTTCAATCTTTGATTTTTCCATATCTTTTTTCAATCTTTTTTCATGCCAATCTTGCCAATTGTGGAAGATATTGTCCCCTTGAGATGGTGCACGAAATCTCTAGCATGTGTGGAAGATATTTGCTGCACAAAAAAGATTTAAAACCATGATTTGATATTTTTCTCATATTTAAATCTAATTAAATGAATTAATAATAATAAAAATTCAATTAATTAATTAAGAATAAGAAAATAAATCCCTTTGATCTTAATGGGTCGTGCATATGCTTTGGGTAATGATTCAAGGAAGAATTTGAGGCCCATTAGCATTTTTGAAGCTTTTGAAGCAAAGTTGACTTTTCAAAATTCCCAAAAATTTCCCAACTTCTCCAAGGCATATCTTGCTCAATTTTGAAGCTATGACCATGTTCTTGGACATTTTGGAAATTTCTTGAAGTCCTCTAACCAATGCCTTTGGTCCCATGTCATTTTGATTTACCAATCTCAAGTTATGGTCTTTGACTTAAAGTGCATTTTTGTTGACTTTTGAAAATGACCTATAATGTTGAAATTGATAACTTTTTGTGAGAGCATTTCTAGGACTTGAAGTGTGAAGATAAGTTGTAGGAAATGTCATTCTCTTCAAAATGAGCTTTGGATGGAATTTTTCTGATAAAACATGAAGAAGTTATGCCTTGGTCAATTTGCAGTTGACTTTTTCAGCTGTCCAAAAATGGAAACTTTTGCATCTTAAGACATTTTGAGCCATGCTTTGAGAATCATGATCAAGAATTGATCAAATTATGTTTGTGGCTTCAAAATAAGATGTTGACCAAAAATTTTGACTTTTGACTGCCAAATGACCATTTTGCCCCTGCAGTTGACTGTGAAGCATTTAGGGTTTTTGACTGTGCAATTTGATGTTGTGAGTCTTGGAACTTGGCATATGGATGCTTGACAATGTATATGGGCATGTGGGACTTGTTTGGACCCTTGAAAACTTCAATTTCTTTGCAAGAACCAAAACCCTAATTTTAACTGTGCTAGGAGGCAATTGGACTATGCAACCCTTGAGAGATTTTGAACCTTGATCTTGGCAAATCTTGAAGAATATGGGAGGGCAAATTTTGGGGTACAACAGTTGCCCCTGTTCAATCTTCTTAGACCTGAGGATGTAGATTGGCTGGCGTGCCTTTCGTAATCCGAAGGTGGAAGATGATTGAACACTAGAGTACCCATAAATTTGCACTCACATAGTAGAGTGTCAGCAGTGTGATGGCGGGAATGGGCTTACAGACGCCATTTGGAGAGATGATGGATAGGAGGATGGGCTTATAGATGCCATCTGGAGATGTGACAGAACCTTGTCGGGAATGGGCTTATAAATGCCATTTGGAACTGTAATGGTAGTTGTGGTGATGGGCTTATAGATGCCATCGGGTGTCGATCGCGTAAGAGATTCCTTAGCAAGAACTTGCGTACCTGAGAAAGAAAATAATTACCTGGCCTGTTACAGGAGTTTCTCTTCAAACTCTTTATGTAGATGTGCTCTGGCTGGATACAGGAATCGAATCTTTAAACTCTTCAGGCGTACCCTGGCAAGATACAGGAATTGAGTCCGGAGAATATAGTCGTCAACAGATACACCCTGGCAAGATACAGGAATCAGATCTTCGAACTCTTCAGACGTGCCCTGGCAGGATACAGGAATCGAGTCTAGTAATGTAGTCGTCAACAGATACACCCTGGCAAGATACAGGAATCGGATCTTCGAACTCTTCAGACGTGCCCTGGCAAGATACAGGAATCGAGTCTGGAATTAGTCGTCAACAGATACACCCTGGCAAGATACAGGAATCGGATCCTCAAACTCTTCAGACGTGCTCTGGCAAGATACAGGAATCGAGTCTGGAATTAGTCGTCTACAAATACACCCTGGCAAGATAAAGGAATCAGATCTTCGAACTCTTCAGACGTGCCCTGGCAAGATACAGGAATCGAGTCTGGAATATAGTCGTCAACAGATACACCCTGGTAAGATACAGGAATCGGATCTTCGAACTCTTCAGACGTGCCCTGGCAAGATACAGGAATCGAGTCTGGAATTAGTCGTCAACAGATACACCCTGGTAAGATACAGGAATCGGATCTTCAAACTCTTCAGACGTGCCCTGGCAGGATACAGGAATCGAGTATGGAATTAGTCGTCTACAGATACACCCTGGCAAGATACAGGAATCGGATCTTTGAACTCTTCAGACGTGCCTTGGCAAGATACAGGAATCGAGTCTGGAATATAGTCGTCAACAGATACACCCTAGCAAGATACAGGAATCGGATCTTCGAACTCTTCAAACGTGCCCTGGCAAGATACAGGAATCGAGTCTGGAATTAGTCGTCAACAGATACACCCTGGAAAGATACAGGAATCGGATCTTCGAACTCTTCAGACGTGCCCTGGCAAGATACAGGAATCGAGTCTGGAATTAGTCGTCAATAGATACACCCTGGCAAGATACAGGAATCAGATCTTCGAACTCTTCAGACGTGCCCTGGCAAGATACAGGAATCAAGTCTGGAATTAGTCGTGAACAGATACACCCTGGTAAGATACAGGAATCGGATCTTCGAACTCTTTAGACGTGCCCTGGCAAGATACAGGAATCGAGTCTGGTATAGTTGTCAAAAGATACACCCTGGCAAGATACAGGAATCAGATCTGGAATTACGACAGTTGATAGCACTTATCTTTGTATTGATTTTTTTTGTCCTGAAAAGACAAAATGTTAGTTGTATGCGATGTCATGATGTATGACATGCGTGATGTTCTCAGAATGAATGAGATTGTATGTTTATGATGCGTTTGTGCATGCTATAATGTATGAAGATATGATGTTCACGAATGTATCTTCGTCTAGGAAAGTAAATCCTTGACGAATGTCGGGCAGTTAGCTCCTGGGCTGATGTTGAAGAGTAGAGCTTTGTTTTCGCTGGGGATGATAGTTGCAAGAATACCAGTAGGAGAAGATGACTCCGTTGGGGAATAAACTTGGCGAATAGATTACTCTGCGGGGAGTGAACTCTGTGGGGAAAGAGAGCACTTTGCTGAGATGTTGATGATAACTTCGCTAGGGATACCATTGATAAGCTTGTTGGAAGCCTTGATGAACTCCGCTGGGGGGTAGGAAGTCTTCGTCGGGAACGATCTTTCAGTGGCAATTGGCTGAGGATAACCCAGTTATATCCTGATGGGGAAATAACTTTCTGAATAAAGCCGGGGAGCATTCGTACTCTGCAGGTGACAAGGTTCCAAAATCTACCGGGGATAAGCTTCCTACTGGGGAGATGGATTCCACTTTCCTGGGGAAACTTTTCAGATATACTGGGGAAGTGGCTCCACTGAATGTCTAGTATACCGCCGGGGAACAATCTTGGATCAAGACTGCCGGGGATGCTTGTTAGGAATGTTTGTATATTCCGCTGAGGAATGTTGAGATCTGCTGGGGATAATCCAACTTCCATAAGGCTGACTGAGTAGGCTAACTCTGCTTGGGGAGAGTATCGATGACTTGCTAGGAGATACTGTGCCTTGTTAGGGCTGATTGGAGACCAACTGCTTGGGGGAGAATTGTTGAATCTTGGCTCACTCTCTGGGGAATTAAGATATCTTGGTCATGTTCTTCAGCTGAACTTACCTTGGTACCTCGATGGACTGAGCTATTAGATTGCTTAGACAACTCATCATTGCCCCTTGTTTCTGATGTGGGAGAAGATACCTGTGGAGGTGTTTGATAACTTCCGTTTAACCAATCTTCTTCTGATAGGCAAGTGACGAGATGACGGGACATAGTCGTACGCTTTGATCCCTAATTTTTGCCTGGACCGCCCTTTCGGGTTTTCAGTCCACCGGGATACCCATTTTTGCCCAAGCCGCCTTTTCAGGTTTTCGACTTGCTGGGTGTACAGATTTTTTTTTATTTCATCCCTCATTTTTGCCCGAACCCTTTTGGTTCGCCGGGAAGCCCTTATTTCTGCCTAGGTGTGTCAACCTAGCGAGTCTTTGATTACGCGCAGTATTTTTTCGACTATGTCCACGTTCTCAGAATGTAGGGAGGTGCCCCTGTTGTTGTGTTGCCATGCGACCAGAAGATGTTTGATCAGGCAAGATTCGTAGCTGGAACTCATGTCCAATGCCCAAGGTGACTCAGGCGGAGATTTGCCCCAGGCTATTAGCCATTTGAGAGATTCTCTGAATCTTGACTGGACTGCCCCAGATGATGGTCAGTTATCATGCCATGCCCCTTGTTTGGAAGTACTCTTGTTCATTAGACATTTGTCGTGCGAATTTCTCTGCTGTTCAAACAAACTAGTTATATGCAAGCAATGTTATATTAGAAATGCAAAGCTTATGTCTGTCTTGAAATTTTTTTGAAAATGCATTTTTCAGTAAAGACAAGTGAATTTTTTTTGTAAACTGTGATGTCAACTCGTTATTTTACCGCAAGCCTTAAGGAGTCAGGATACCTTTTGTAACAGTATGCTTTCGAACTAACCCATGCTTCAGCTAGGACTTTTGAGGGTTATAACGTGGCCTGGTTCAGGGTTTAAGAAACAAAGGATAAAGGCTCAAATTATTTGCACCCACCCATTCTTCGTGATGTTCTTCAAACCTGAACTCAGCTGATCGTGCGTTAGACCTTGTTTGAGTCTTTGTCCTGATATTTCGGTGATGGTTCGCATATTGACAATTTATTTTGAGTAGGCAGTCATGTCTTTTTTTGTTGAGGGTTTGCAAGACCTCTTTCTTTTTTGATTTCGTTATCCCTATTTTTTTGCCTGAACTATTTCTTTTGTGATTATAGTCAGCGGGATGCCCTAGTTTTGTAAGTCTCCTTCATAGGTTTTGACTTAAGGGGCTTTTATTTTGAGAGATAATAACTGCATGTCTTTATAATTATTCGGAACCATCGTTGTCTTTTGTTTTGTACGGACTCCTTTGGTGCCATTCGTTGTGCACCTGGATCAACTGAGAGAACTACCCTGCCTCAGGTTATGATTAAGGGTTTTTAATTTTCGAAAAGAAAAGCTCCAACTTCTTTGGCTCAGAGGGGTCGACGAGGGATTATCTTCCTTATTACTCCACTGTTTAGGATTTGAAACAATGCCTGTACCTCATCAGTGGGGTCTGTTCAAAAGCATATTGTAAATGTCGTGGTATCGTTTTCGTCATCCTCCCTCAAGAGGCTCAGAATTATTAATTGAGAGTTGATCATCACATAAAAATGAAAGCAATTTGTAATATAGTGAATACGAAATAATTACTTCAAAACAGACATGTGCAATGCATTAATGAAATAACAATGTTTGATATGAATAAAATGTTTGAACAATCAAGAGAAAATTACAACTTGAAAATTCTAATGGACAAAAGTCTTCTCATCTTAGGACTTGTTACTTCACATGGTGGATCCTGTAGGGATGGTAGAAGCACTCAGCCTGACCCACTTGGGTGAAATCCACTACTCCTTCATTAATCAGGTCCTGGACCTTGTTCTTCAGAGCCCAGCAGTCGGCAGTGTCATGTCCAGGACTATCAGAGTGGTATGCACATCTTCTGTCGGGATGATAGTTAGGAGCAGAGATGTTGGGATTCCGGGGAGGAGCTCTTAGTGTAATCAGATTCAGCCTCAGCAGGTGTTGTAGAGCTTGAAACAACGACATGTTGAGCTGGGTGAATTGCCTCTTGGACCTGCTCTGATCAACCTGTTGCTCTGGGCGAGGTTGTAGTTGGACCTGTGGAGTGGTAGCAATTTGGAGAGATCTATTCTTCACCATACCAGACCCTTGTCCTCTTGGGAGCTGATCAATGACCTGGTCCCTGACTTGGGCTGGTTGCTTCATGTCTTGATGAAGCTGACTGATCATGGTCCTCAACTCTTCTTGCTCCCGAGCTAAGCCTTGGATGAGAGCCATTTGCCCTAGCATTTGGGTTCTCATTGCATCCACCTCAGCTTGTAGATGTTTCAGCCGTTCGTCCTTATCATCTTCGGGACTTTTCTTGGCCAAATTCCCCATGAGGAGTGTCCTAAACTCTTCTTGCCCCTTGGATAGGCTTAGAAAGATCTCCCTGAACTGAGTCTCTTGAGCGTGCAGACCCTGGTTATCTTGTTGGAAAGCCATTGCTAAAATAAACAGCGAGAACGTAAATGATCTGTAACAAGGGTACCTGTAATGTAATGATATGTATGTATGCATGTGCTGTTTTCAAGGATCTCGCGGGGTAAACAAGAAAAATTGTTAGAATTTGCATCCGGTAGCTTGATTAAAGGAACTTCATGTTGTTGAGAGTCCTTCTTCAAGGGTCAAAGGCTCACCATATCCAGTGGGTCATAGCCCCTGACAACCTTGGCTAGAGGAAAGTAAATCCCCTTTTGCCCCTTGCTAGACATTTGGTTCATCATGACCTGCATCACAAACCCTTGAGATCCTTGAAATGGATTAGTCCTTATGTAGGATGTATACAATGGTATGATGGTATGTTATGCATGGAGTGATACGTGTAACCCTATTATGGGTCCAGATTAAGGACCATAAAAAAAACCTGCAAGGAACCTGCGTTGTTAGATAACAAGCATGCAAATAGTCAAGTTTGAAGGCACACAAGTCACACAAAACAAGCCCTTAGAGTTTAGGCCAGCATGGGGTCTAGGTATTACCCTCTTTCAGTTTGTTGGTTAAGACCTGTCCTATCAGAAGTAACCGAGTTCTAGAGGATCCCAATATCACTGACTACCCTCAATCGGTCATAACTCCAGCATCGCAATCTTTTCTTGCAGCCAGAACCATCACGAGAGTTTAGCCTCAATGGGCATAGCATACTGCTACTGTTCTATTGGCCAAGTTGGGTCATTTAAGGTTCTAAGGTCGGTTGGTGCTTAATGACTCCTCAGAAGACCCATATTCTCCTCGTTGCGACACAAGGGATATCGGTACAGACCAAGGCGCCACACCAACGTAGCCACTGCTTCACCCGTGTCGGTCTACGCCGGACAGGTCCCTCACAGCTTATGCTACCTAACAGGGTATCCCCAGATCCGGGTTAGGATCTATGTAACTCCGATGCAGCCCACAATAATAAAGCAAACAAGCACAACAATTGAAAACACAAGTGATCTTAGTCCTAAGGTACACCTCACTTTATAAGAGTCCCTAGCAGAGTCGCCAGTTCTGTGATCGGTGGATTTAGAACTGACTGTTTAACGCTGGTTCACGAAATGTCACGGAAGCAAGAGTCGCCACCGTCTTTTATTTTCTCCAACATGGACAGGACAAAAGCACAGCAAAATTCCTTATGAGATATTCTCTCGGTTCGGGAGGTAGATTTATAGAAAGGGAAGGTGTTAGCACCCTTTCTATCCATGGTTATCCATGGGCTCTTAGATACTTGCTCATTGTGTTTTCAAAATGTTTGCTTTTCAACTGTGAGTGGGTTTGAAAAAGTTTCGTTTGAAGTTTTCTGAATAACTCTTGTATCAGTCCTCAAGAGTGTTTGAAAAAATGTTTTGAAAGCTTTTTGAAAGTGTCAGTGTGAAAAGATTTCTTTGTTGGTTTTTGAAGAGAGCAAGTACCCATGAGTCATCTACCTACCCTAAGGAATTAGGCTGTGTAAGAGTCCTTAAGGTAGTGCCATCCCACCATTGAGAGGTAGGTAGCACCACCGTTGGAGGTGTTCGGGTCAATTCGTTTTTAGGGACAGTGTGGTCACCAGAGCAACAATAGGACACCTTAGAAGCTACCCTTATGCCATTGATCCTTTTTTAATCCGAGGCAACCGTTTCGAGGCAACTGGATCATGGACATAAGGACTTACTAAAACGTCCTATACTTGACGACCACGTTTCGAAGGTAAGGCAACAGTGAGGCGTACCCTAGAAGTGGTGTGTGAATTTGTGTGTTATTTTCAGTTTAACAATTATCTTTAATCATGACATGGTGAGCTACGCATTGTTTTTAATTAGCCATTCATTCTTTCATGCAATTAGAATTTAAAAGTGCGGAAATTTAAATGCGGAAAGATAAATCCTACGCTATTACAAGGCGCGGGTCTATACATCGCCAAATTACAAAGACCCGTTTTAATAAAAATGCGGAAAGTAAAAAGACATAATTACTATTACAAGCCTTGGGCAGTTATATAATATTCGAAAAGAAAATGAATGTGCGAAATAGAAATTAAAATCGAATGTCCGAGGGTTTTGACCCTTTTGAGAAATTAAGTGAAATTAAAAAGCTAATTAATTATTTAATTAAGAAAAGGAATATTTTTTAGGTTTTTGTATTTTATGAAATAAAGAAAATTGAAAATCAAGAGAAACCCTAATTCTAAGTTGTTTTTAATTATTAATGAAAAATATTAAAGTTTAACCTAATTTACTAAATAATTAATGTACATGTTTATTTACAAAAATAAATAGTAATTAATTATAATAATAATGAGAGAAAATTATTTGTTTAAGAAAAAGATGAAAAATATCAAAAAAACCTAATTCTACCTATTTTAATTTATTAAGAAAAATGTTAAAATTGAAACTTAAATTAACTAAATTAATTATTAACATTTATTTACAAAAATATTTTAATAGTGAAATTAATAAGAATTAAATATTAAACATTTTTTGTTTCTGATTTTTATTATGGAAAAAATATTTTGGGTGAATAAAATAATTAAAACAATTTAAACAAAAAAGAAAAGAAAAGGAAATTAAAAAAAGAATACAAACATTGGGGGGTGTCTGGCCCATTTAGGAGGTTTTTGTGAAGTAATTTGGCCCATTGAATCAAAGTCTTTTTTGACTTTCCATGTTTGAGTGCGTGTGGTTGACTAGCGTGTACCATGGGACGGCATCATCTGGCCACTGGATGGAGCATCAGGGACACTTGGCAAGCCTAAGCGTTAGGACGTATGGTGGTCCTTTGAACGAACGCTGCATAGAAACGCGTTAGGATAAAAATTATGGAATATGTGGGGGACCTGGGAATCGAACCCAGGTCCCAATACTTGCCAGCCACGTCTTCTACCAACTGGACCATTGCGTTTGTTTGTTAAGATAATGGAGAATAAATAATATAATACGAAACAAAAATTAATGATATACAACAAGAAAAACGCGCCAGTATTTGAATTATCCAGTAACATCAAGCCACGTATGTCTTCTTCCTTGATTTTCCTGCAAATAGAAAACAAATAGCGGGGGTTTTAAACCCCCACAAACTGCAAACTATGAAAATAGCGATTAGAACATGGACAAATATAAAAAGGGCGCGAGGTATTGGTTTGCTTCGTCTTGATACCACGAATTCAATGGCATAGGTTTTAAGGTCTAATTTTTCCATATGAGGAAAGCCCCAATTTTTGAGTCCTGAAACCCTAGATATCCTTCCATGGTGAATTTTGTTTCAAGGCATATTGATGAAATTGAATCATACAGAAAGCTTTGCCTGAGTGTTGTGAACATAAAACAATCAACCAAATGTATTAATAATGCATGAATCGTGCTATGGAATTCAAGAAATTTTGGCAAACCGTGTGATCTGTGTTCTATGATTCTTGGCACGTTTTGATTGATTCTTGATTGCAAAAGCTTCCTTGATGGTCCAGCAATGTGTTGGGATAGATTTTAGGCTTTGAAACATGCAGTAACTAGGATTTCAGTTTCCAAGTTTTTGATGAAATTTTGCAAATTGGTATGCAGCTTCTGAGCAGTTTTTCGTGTCTGTATCAATTAGGTTTAGTCTTGTATATGTATCTAAACATGATTAGGTCAAGAAAACAAGCCCAAGGTCCATGAATTTATGATTTCAATCTTTGATTTTTCCATATCTTTTTTCAATCTTTTTTCATGCCAATCTTGCCAATTGTGGAAGATATTGTCCCCTTGAGATGGTGCACGAAATCTCTAGCATGTGTGGAAGATATTTGCTGCACAAAAAAGATTTAAAACCATGATTTGATATTTTTCTCATATTTAAATCTAATTAAATGAATTAATAATAATAAAAATTCAATTAATTAATTAAGAATAAGAAAATAAATCCCTTTGAGCTTAATGGGTCGTGCATATGCTTTGGGTAATGATTCAAGGAAGAATTTGAGGCCCATTAGCATTTTTGAAGCTCTTGAAGCAAAGTTGACTTTTCAAAAATCCCAAACATTTCCCAACTTCTCCAAGGCATATCTTGCCCAATTTTGAAGCTATGACCATGTTCTTGGACATTTTGGAAAGGTCTTGAAGTCCTCTAACCAATGCCTTTGGTCCCATGTCATTTTGGTTTACCAATCTCAAGTTATGGTCTTTGACTTAAAGTGCCTTTTTGTTGACTTTTGAAAATGACCTATAATGTTGAAATTGATAACTTTTTGTGAGAGCATTTCTAGGACTTGAAGTGTGAAGATGAGTTGTAGGAAATGTCATTGTCTTCAAAATGAGCTTTGGATGGAATTTTTCTGATAAACCATGAAGAAGTTATGCCTTGGTCAATTTGCAGTTGACTTTTTCAACTGTCCAAAAATGGAAACTTTTGCATCTTGAGACTTTTTGAGCCATGCTTTGAGAATCATGATCAAGAATTAATCAAATGATGTTTGTGGCTTCAAAATAAGATGTTGACCAAAAATTTTGACTTTTGACTACCAAATGACCATTTTGCCCCTGCAGTTGACTGTGAAGCATTTAGGGTTTTTGACTGTGCAATTTGATGCTGTGAGTCTTGGAACTTGGCATATGGATGCTTGACAATGTATATGGGCATGTGGGACTTGTTTGGACCCTTGAAAACTTCAATTTCTTTGCAAGAACCAAAACCCTAATTTTGACTGTGCTAGGAGGCAATTGGACTATGCAACCCTTGAGAGATTTTGAACCTTGATCTTGGAAAATCTTGAAGAATATGGGAGGGCAAATTTTGGGGTACAACACCCGCCATCACACTGTTGATACTCTACTATGTGAGTGCAAATTTCTGGGCACTTTAGTGTTCAATCATCTTCCACCTTCGGATCACGAAAGGCACACAAGCCAATCTACATCCTCAGGTCTAAGAAGATTTAACAGGGGCAACTGTTGTACCCCAAAATTTTCCCTCCCATATTCTTCAAAGTTTTGGCAAGCATCATCTCAAGTCTACTCAAGGGTTGTACAGTCAACCATCCTCCTAAGCCAGTCAAAATTAGGGTTTTGGTTCTTGCAAGGAAGTTGAGCTTTTCAAGGGCTTAATCAAGTCACATATGCCTATACACATTGTCAAGCATCTACATGTCAAGTTTCAAGGCTCACAAGGTCAAGTTGCACAGTCAAAAACCCTAATTGCCTCACAATCAACTGTAGGGGCAAAATGGTCATTTGGCAGTCAAAAGTCAAAAATTTTGGTCAACATCTTATTTTGAAGCCACAATCATTATTTGGTCATATCTTGACCATGATTTCACAAGAATGGCTCAAAAATCATCAAGGTGTCAAAAGTTTCTATTTTTGGACAGTTGAAAAGTCAACTGTAACTTGACCAAGGCATAACTTTTTCATGTTTCATCAGAAAAATCCCATCCAATGCTCATTTTGAAGGGTATGACATTTCCTACAACTCATCTTCACATTCCAAGTCCAAGAAATGCTCTCACAAAAAGTTATCAATTTCAACATTATAGGTCATTTTCAAAAGTCAACAAAAAGGCATTTTAAGTCAAAGACCATAACTTGAGATTGGTAAATCAAAATGACATGGGACCAAAGGCATTGGTTAGAGGACTTCAATACCTTTCCAAAATGTCCAAGAACATGTTCATATTATCAAAATTGAGCAAGATATGCATTGGAGAAGTTGGGAAATTTTTGTAAAATGGCAAAATCAACTATCCTTGAAACTTCAATTTTTGAAAAAAGGGCCCACTTTTTCCACTTGATTCATCCTTGTCATGCCACCCACGTGTCCCATGATTAAATTCAAGATTAAACATTTATTTTTCTATTTTTATTTAATTTTATTGATTTAATTCATTTTAAATCCATAAAATTCAAATAAAAATCAAAAAAAATTAATTAAGTGATATCTTGTGTTTTGAATGACCTTGATGCATCATAATACACATGCCAAATTCGTGTGAAGTCCATTTCAAGCATGAAATTCAAATTTTGAACAAAAATGGCAAGTTTCTTTAATGGTGGTTATGAGGAAATCCAAAGCTTAATGGCAATGGTTAAAATCTCCTAAAGGTGACTGATTCTCATTCAAGCATACATATGCAAGCCTCTCCAATCAAAAACACGACCTAGAAACCTCTGAAATGGCATAACCAAATTCAAAAATTGGAAGAAAAAACCAAAAACTGTTTTCAACCTTCCAGTGCAATTCAAGCATTTCTCTTGATCCAAACACGTTCCCAACAGTCCCAGGAACCTATTGCCATCAAGAACAAGCCTTAGCACTCAAGGAAACGGCCAAACAGAACCACGGTTTGAACAAACTTTTCCATAATCGAAATTCAATTTTTTCGCATCATTAACACATTTTGATTATTGCTTTGCATTTCTAACATTGTTATGAAGCTTTTGATATAATTTAATTTGATTATGGTGCCTTAAAATGAAAGTTGCCATTGTTAAGTTCTAGGGTTTCAGAGTTCTTGAATTGGGGCTTTGCGCATACTGTAAAATCAGAACCTCCAAGACCCATGGTTGAAACCAGCGTGATGAGACGAACATGTTAGACACCTCGCGCCCTTTTTATATAGCTCAGGGGCCTAATTGCTATTTTGGACGTTTGCATTTTGTGGGGGTTTAAAACCCCCGCTATGTGTTTGTTTTTGTGCAGGTTTCAGGAAGAAGATGATTACGTGGAAGAATGTGGGTGGTCCGTTTAAATGATGTGCGCGCGTTTTTGATTTTGCAGCATTGGAATTGGTTATTACATATATTAATTCATGTTTATTTTATTGATGACTGAAACAAAGTGGTGCAGTGGCTGGCAGCGTGCTTGGTATTCGTTGGGACCTGGGTTCGATCCCCAGGTCCCCCTAACGCGTTATATTATTTTTCTTCTCATGCTTGCATACAGCGTTCCAAGGACGGCACACCATATATCCTCACAAGATCAACATGCCAAGTGTCCCAAGCGTCCATCCAAGGGCCAAGAGGTGAGGAGCACCATGCTCTCAGTCAACAAGCATTCTTGGCAATCCAAAAAGTTAACGGGCTTTGTGCAAATGGGCCTCAGATTCCAATTTCCACCTCCATATTGGGCCCAGACCCCCTCCCTTGGTTTATTCTTTTTTCTTTTCTTTTCTATATTTTCTAATTTAGTTATTAACTTTTTTTTATTATTGTTATTATCACCAAAATTAACCAATTAATATTTTTCACAATAAAACCAAAAAAAAAAACATTTTTACTTATTAATTTATTTTGTAAATAAATACTAATAAATTGAATTAGTTTTAATTAGGCAACTTTAACCTTTTTTTAATAACTAAAATAAATTTAGAATTAGGTTTATTAACTTTTAATTTTATTTCCTTTTATTTTATTTCATTAAAAACATAAAAATACAAAAACATTTTTCTTTTAATAAATTAATTAATTAGTTATTAATTTTAATTTCATTTAATCACAAAAAAAGACAAAAAATTCATTTCTTTTCTTAAAAGGGTCAAAACCCTTAGGACGTTCCCAATTTAATTTTTTCGCGCGCATTTATTTTATTTTGATTATTTATGTAACTGCCTCCAGATATGTAATAGTTAAATAGGAATTTTACCGCTTTATTTAATTTCTCGCATTTATTTACCAAAACGGGTTTTTGCTTTTGGCGATGTATAGACCCGCGCCTTGTAATAGCATAGAATTTACATTTCTGCAATTTATTTTCCGCACTCCTAACTGTTAACAATGCATGAAAGAATGTGTGTAAATAAAATCAATCCGTAGCTCACAAATAACATGCAAAGATAAACATAAACTGAATTCAATACACATGCACATACCACCCCTAGGGTACGCCTCACTGGTTGCCTCGAACGTGGTCATCAAGTATAGGACGTCTTAGAGGTCGCCCTTTGTCTAAAGATCCAGTTGCCTCGAAACGGTTGCCTCGGATAAAAGGATCTAGGACATTAGGGTTACTTCTAAGATATCCTACCATTGCTTCGGTGACCACACTGTCCCTAATCATCGAATTGACCTGAATACCTCCAACGATGGTGCTACCTACCCCTCAATGGTGGGATAGCACTATCTAAAGGACTCTTACACAGCTTAATTCCTTAGGGTTGGTAGATCTCATGGGTACTTGCTCTTTTCAAACAAACAAAACATCTTTTCACACCTACACTTTCTAAAAGTTTTCAAACAAATTTTTCATACACTCTTGAAGACAGATACAAGAGTTACTTAGAAATCTTTCAAACGAAACTTTTTCAAAACCCACACACACTTGAAAAGCAAACATCTTTTGAAAACATAAGAGCAAATACCTAAGAGCCCATGGATAACCATGGATAGAAAGGGTGCTAACACCTTCCCATTCTATAAATCTACCTCCCGAACCGAGAAACATTCTCGAATAAGGAATTTTGCTGTGCTTTTGTCCTTTCCATGTTGGAGAACATAAAAGACGATGGCGACTCTTGCTTACCGCGACATTTCGCGAAACCAGCTTCAAAACAGTCAGTTCTATTTCCACCGATCACAGAGTGACTCACCGATCAACAAGAAATAAAGGAAAGCGATAAAATCCTATAGGGAGTATGCACTGAGAGCGAAGTCGGGATCTCAATTTCTAAATTGAGTGACTCATCGATCAACAAGAAAGTAAACAAACACAAGCACATCACATATAGCAAATGAAGTGCGGAATGCCTACTACAGGTCTTTAAACATCGACTTCGAGCGCACACTCTTTATTTCCTACTTCTCATGATATCTAGAAAAGCGGTAAAGTGCGAAGAAGTACAAGGGTAGTAGCGGAGACTACCAAAGCGAGCAAGTCATCAAGAGCATATGAAAGCGCTAGAGAAGCAAGGAATACGTGTCGAGCAAGCTTCACCAAGAAAAAAACAGAGTCATAAACAATATCCAACTAAGATAAAGGCAAACGCGTGTCGCGAATACGGGGCTAATCAGAAGTTCCTGCACAAAGCGTCATAAAATATCACATGCATTTTGACAACATATAATATAATATGAATTTCTCAGGATGATGAGAAATAAGGCATGTCGCATTGGACACGAGCATAAGCCACGTGCTTCGATCACATAACTACTTGTTATGTTACATGATCGAAATCACAAAAAATGTACCTTGCACAATGAACAAACGCGTCAAAAATAACGAGGCACGACGGTATGAAAATATGAATAAAAACTAAAAGAAAAAAGATTTTTATTAGTTTTTTATATGAGGTAAATTCTATCAAAAACTAAAGAAATTCTAGAATATTTCTATTATACTCTACCATTTTTATTGTTTTCAATTATATGCATTTTTACCAATAATTCAATGAAGTAAAAATAATAGAGTAAGGGGATGCTAACTGGAATCTAGGGGTTGTAGAAGCAGGGCACTAGGCCCATTCAAAAATAATCCATAGCCAATTTTTTATTCCAATGCTACAAGTGTACGATAAATCACGTAACAAGCCTATGTGGGTGTGCGGATCCAGCTTAAGGTAATATGATTTAGAAATTATTTATATATCTATATCAGGTGTAAAAAAAGGCTGATGGACTCATAGTGAAGCATTTCGGTCCAGGTCCATCAATTAACACTACAATCCAGATTTTTTATTATTTTTCTTAGTATCATTATCAAAATAATAAAAGAAAACTCAAACTAAAATTAAAACAAAATGTGTGGATCAGGGTTAAGAAGGGGATGGCAGTTGTACTTCACGAAAAATCCTTCCTCTTCTTCGATCTCCCAACGGCGCTGCTACTCAAATCACCTTCTCCGACAAAAAATGCTCACAACGTCACCGTCGTTTTTCGTCTATCCGCCTCTCATTGTTTTCTTCCTTCGATTTCTATTCCATAACTCGCTAACGAAAACTTAGAAGCCTCAGAGCTAAATTACACGATGATGGTTAACAATTCCGAAACAAAACGTTACGGTTAACACTCATGATGTTACGCTCTATCAACACACCACAACGGTGCCGTCTGTTTGCTCCGGCCTTAATCAACCTCCGTCTCAACCATCTCCCACTCTCAATTCTCCGTTTTCAAACAACTTCGTAAATCAGTGATTGTTCATCACCTTCAGATTCCGTATTCAACATTCTCAAGAACGATATTATATTATCATGACGGAAAAACGCGAACATGAAAGGGATTTGGAATTTTACCTCTCGGAGAAGTTCCGAGGACTCTTCAAAGTCAGAGATTCAGAGACAAGCACTTCAATGCTCAGGTTCGCCTTATCTTCTGATTTCAGTCCTTTTCTTCTTCTTCTCTTTGATTTCTAAATTATTACTGTTTGCGTTGATGTGGTAAGATGAAGGTGATGATTGTTGAATTGAGGATGAATTGCATTGAGAAGGAGATTGCCGAAGTGAGAAAATTGTTGAGAGCGTGAGGCTGGTGTCGAATTGGTGAGGGTGAGATGATGTTCAAGAATTCGGTTATGGAGTAGAGGGCAGATTGCAGAAGTGTCGCTTTTTGTGGTTTAAGGTGCGAAGAAGGTGAAGGTTGAAGGTTGAGTGGTGTGAGGAAGATGAAGATGAAACTCAGAGAGAGAGTCAAGAAGATTGGTGAGTTCTCTTTTGTGAATCTATTTTGTTCTCTGTTTCCTCCTCTTCTTTTGAATCTGTTATCTCTGTTATGTTTCTACAATCAAGGGTGAGATGAGGATTGGAGAGAATTGGTTATATCAGTTTGTTTAGATGAGAATTTCTGTTAAATCTGAGATAGTTAGTTAGAAAATGAATTGAACTAGGTCAGGGTAAGGCAATGGTAACTCAGAATCGAGGGTACTCCTGAAAAACTATCGTCGTATCACCTACGTGAAAACGATAACCCCTCATTTGTACCACATCTGAGCATGGACGACATGGCGGCGATAGTGATACCTAAGTCAACTAGTCGTTCATGTTTCACTTTATTCCTAGGTTCCTATGGTATACAACTCTGGCCTGGGTATTGGACCTTTTACCTCATAGTAGCACCCACCCAATAAGAAGTAGATCCAGTACAACTGTAGTATATGGAATACAATAAAATGCAATGCATACTATTGTACCCCAAATTTGCCCTCCCATATTCTTCAAAGTTTATCAAGAATCATCCTCAAATGGCTCAAGATTTCTCAAGGGGTTGCACAGTCAAACCATCTCCTAAGCCAGTCAAAATTAGGGTTTTGGTTCTTGCAAGAAATTTGAGGTTTTCAATGACTCAATCAAGTCATATGTGCTCATACATATTGTCAAGCATCTACAGGTCAAGTTTCAAGACTCACAGCATCAAGTTGCACAGTCAAAAGCCCTAATTGCTTCACAATCAACTGTAGGGGTAAAATGGTCATTTGGCAGTAAAAAGTCAAAAATTTTGGTCAACATCTTATTTTTAAGCCACAATCATCATTTGATCAAGTCTTGATCATGATTCCACAAGAATGGCTCAAAAATCATCAAGATGCAAAAGTTTCCATTTTGGGACAGTTGAAAAGTTAACTGTAACTTGACCAGGGCATAACTTTTTCATGGTTCATCAGAAAAATCCCATCCAATACTCATTTTGAAGGGGATGAAATTTCCTACAACTCATCTTCACATTCCAAGTCCAAGAAATGCTCTCACAAAAAGTTATCAATTTCTACATTATAGGTCAATTTCAAAAGTCAACAAAAAGGCACTTTAAGTCAAAGACCATAACTTGAGATTGGTAAATCCAAATGACATGGGACCAAAGGCATTGGTTAAAGGACTTCAATACCTTTCCAAAATGTCCAAGAACATGTTCATATGATCAAAATTGAGAAAAATGTGCATTGGAGAAGTTGGGAAAGTTTTGGGAATGTGCAAAAGTCAACTATCCTTGAAACTTCAATTTTTGACAAAAGGGCCCACTTTCTTCCACTTGATTCAGCCTTGTCATGCCACCCACGTGTCCCATGATTAATTTCAAGACCAAGCATTTATTTTTCCATTTTATTTAATTTTTATTGATTTAACTCATTTTAAATCCATAATAATTCAAATAAAATCTAAAAATTAATGGAAGGGCATCTTTTTTATTTGAACAACTTTCATATACCACATGCCAGCAACCAAATTCGTGCCAAGCCTGTTTTGTGCATGAAATCTTGGTTTTGCTTCAAAGATGGAAAGGTCTTTAATGGTGGACAACAAAATCTCAAAACTTAATTACACAAGGATACAGGCTCAGTTGCTGACCTAATTTCATTCACGCATACATAAGCAAGTCTTACCAACCTAATTCATGACCTAGAGATTGCACAAAACGGCCAGAGCAAAAGCAAAAATTGTTGAAAAAGTGAGAGATCTAGAATAAGGTTGCAGGCATTTTCAGATCAAAATAAGCACGTGGTTCTCTTCCTTGCCACCCCCTGAGCTAAAGCAATCACAAACACGTCCTAAGATCCACTGAATAGCGCTGTAAGTTCTCAAACACAGACCCTTGAACATGAAACCTCAATTCTCCATTCTTGCACTTTTTCTCAAAAAGGTTAGCACATTCATACTCCTTGTTTGATTTCTGACGTAACCATAATATTCAATTTCATTTTTAGGCATTGTATGATGATACCCGTACCTAGGGTTTGTTTGTGTGTTTTTAGGCATTTTATTTTCAGGTGAAATCAAAAGAAATCATAAGCGTGGATGAACTCAGGAGACCTGGACGAGACCAACCATGGTCTTGGAATGTTTTTTTGAGGCCTAGGGACGATTCTAAGCATAGCCTACGAAACTACCTGCGGATAAAAATCCGCAGGTAAATAACCAGCATTTTTGTTGAAGAAGATGATGATGCGTCACAGCGTGATTGGCCGTTTCAAACAATCGCGCGTTTTTTTGTTTTTTTAGGCATATGCGTTGATTTACTAATATAATATCCAGTTATTATTATTATTTCAATTGGAACAATTGGCTCAGTGGCTAAGGCGTGCAGGCTTTGAACGTTGGGACCTGGGTTCGATCCCTAGGTCCCCCCAAAATTCCATATTATTTTTCCTTGCATGCTTGTGTGCAGGTTTCCAAAGAGCGTCCTATCATGCACCTCACAAATCCACGCGCCATGTGTCCACAATCACAGATCCAATGGTTTAGAGTGGATGACCACCATGTATCCAGTCAACACGTGCCATAGAGAGGTCAGAACGTCAAACGCAGGCTTGGCAACCAATGGGCCTGGAAATTGCTAAGAGACCTTCAAATCTGGCCCAAACCCCCCTTGGGTTTGCATTTCATTTTTTTTATTTTCTCTCTTTCATTTGCTTTATTTATATTTATTGTTTTTTTAATTAATTATTAACCAGTAAATTAATTAACCTTTTCACAATAAAATCAGAAAACTAATATTATTATTATTTATTAATTTCATATTATTTTTTGTAAATAAATTATAATTAATTAATTAGTTTAATTAGGCAATTTTAATCTTTTTCTTAATAAATAAAATTAGTCTAGAATTAGGGTTTTGAAAATTTTAATTCCTTTTATTTTATTTTCATTAAAACAAAAAAAAACACAAACAATTTTTTTTCTTTTAATTAAATAATTAATTAGTTATTAGGTTTAATATTTCATAAATGGCAAAAAAGGACAAACTCAATTCTTTTCTCAAAAGGGTCAAAACCCTAAGACTTTCCCGATTTAATTTTTATTCGTGCATTAATTATTTATTTGATTATATTATGTATCTGCTCCGGAAATCTAATAGTTAATTAGGGATTTTACCGCTTTCTTTAATTTTCTGCACTTATTTTCAAAACGGGTTTTGTTTTTGGCGATGTATAGACCCGCGCCTTGTAATAGCGTAGCTTTACCTTTCCGCAATTTATTTTCCGCACTCTTAACTATTAATATGCATGAAAGACTTGTATGAATAATAAAATCAATCCGTAGCTCACAAATGCATGTACAAGATAAGCTTAACTGAAAAAACAACACACATGCACATGCCACTCTTAGGGTACGCCTCACTGGTTGCCTCGAAGTGGTCGTCAAGTATAGGGTGTTTTAGAGGTCGCCCTCCTGTCTAAAGATCCAGTTGCCTCGAAACGGTTGCCTCGGATGAAAAAGGATCTAGGACATTAGGGTTACCGCTAAGGCGTCCTACCATTGCTTTGGTGAACACACATGTCCCTAATAATCAAATTGACCCGAATACCTCCAACGACGGTGCTACCTACCTCTCAATTGTGGGATAGCACTATCTAAAGGACTCTTACACAGCCTAAGTCCTTAGAGTAGGTAGATTCTCCTGGGTACTTGCTCTTTCAAACAAACAAAACAACTTTTCGCACCTACACTTTCAAAAAGTTTTCAAACAAATATTTCATACACTCTTGAGGACAGATACAAGAGTTACCTAGAAATTTTTCAAACGAAACTTTTTCAAAACCCACATACACTTGAAAAGCAAACAATTTTTGAAAACGTAAGAGCAAGTACCTAAGAGCCCGTGGATAACCACGGATAGAAAGGGTGCTAACACCTTCCCTTTCTATAAATCTACCTCCCGAACCGAGAGACATCTTAAAAAAGGAATTTTGCTGTGCTTTTGTCCTTTCCTTGTTGGAGAATATAAAAGACGGTGGCGACTCTTGCTTACCGTGACATTTCACGAACCAGCTTAAAAAACAGTCAGTTATATTTCCACCGATCACAGAACTGGCGACTCTGCTGGGGACACTAATAAGTGAGGTGTACCTTAGGACTAGAACACTCTTATGTTTTCAATTGCTTGCTTTGTTTGCTTTAATATTGTGGGCCTGTCTTGGAGTTTCATAGATCCTAACCCGGATCTGGGGGATACCTTTTAGAAAGTAGCAACAAAATGTGAGGGAACTGTGCGGGGTATACCGACACGGTTGAAGCAGTTTGCTACGTTGATGTGGCACTTTGGTGAGTACCGGTAACCCTTGAGTCAAGTCAAGGAGAGTACGGGGCCGCCGCGTGGTGTCGTGAAGCATCAACTGACCTTAGGAACCTTACTTGACCATCATGGCCTCTTTAGGGTAGTGAGATGACCGACTTTGGTGCAGTCCGAAGTTGGTAGATACTCGATACTACACTCATTGAGGGTTGTTTTCTTGGAATATTTTGATCGCCAGTTCAGTGGATAAATCAAAACAATGAACACAGAAAACAACCCAATGATATTGAGCTCCTTAGAACCCGGTTACTTTTGATAGGACAGGTTTTGAGCCCACCAACTTCAAGAGGGTAGTACCCCAAACTTCATGCTGGCCTAAACTCTAAGGGCTGTCTGGTGTGACTTGTGTGCCTTATCATGTTTGCTTTTTGTGAATACTTGTGGTGTGTCCTTATCATAACATCATAACATCATAAAGCATCATATGCATCTACTAACCACTTCAAGGGTTCGAATCTTCATCTTTGTTCTTGTTTTGTAGGACATGGAAACTATCCGTAGAAAGACAATTCAGATCAACCTTGTAAGGGTTCCTCCTCAGCTTAAGGAGCTTACATCCAGGATTCCCGATAACTCTTCCTTCAGTGAAAGGCATGGTAGACTCATCAGCTTGGTCAATACCAACATTGAAGAAGATATGATAAAAGTTCTCTTCCAGTTCTTTGACCCTTTGCACCACTGTTTTACTTTCCCGGATTATCAATTGGTGCCTACTTTGGAAGAGTTTTCTCAGCTTCTGAAGGTTCCCATTCTCAGTAAACTACCCTACAACGGTACGGAAAGGGAACCAAAACTTGAAGAGGTTGCTAAAGCATTACGCTTACAACCATCTGACATCAAGGGGCATTGGGAAATCAGAAGTGGTATCAAATGATTCTTGGCAAAGTTTCTGTTTGAGAAGACACAAGAATGTTGGAATTCCCTTGACCTACAAGCCTTTGAAGAAGTTGTGGCACTCCTTGTCTATGGGTTGGTGTTGTTCCCGAATCCAGATCAGCTTATAGATATCAATGTCGTCAAGATTTTCATGTCCAGGAATCCTATACCTACGTTGCTTGGGGACATCATCCACTCATGTTACACTCGAACCATGAGAAAAAGAGGTGTTCTCATGTGCTGCACTCCTCTCCTGGCAAGGTGGTTTATTTCTCACCTTCCACAATCAGTTTTGAAGAACGAGCGGGGTTTGAGATGGTCGCAACGATTAATGACTCTTACACATGCTGATATACATTGGTGTTCTCGGTCCAGAGAAAATGTCACTATCATTGATCGTTGCGGAGAATTTCCTAATGTTCCTTTACTTGGAATTAGAGGGGGCATTACTTATAACCCGTGTCTGGCTTTGAGACAGTTTGGATATGCTCGGAGGGACGACCCTCATGACATGTTGATTCCTGACATAGTTTTTGACTTCGACAATAATACGCAAGGACTTCTCCAGAGATTCATCAGAGCTTGGAGGATGCCCAACAGGGTAGATAGCAAGACACTGGGGCACAAGAACTCCATCCCCCTGGAGCCTTATCTCAAGTGGGTACGAGCCCGCTCCCAGAAGTTGGTGATGCCATATCCTCATGTTCTCCCCGTAATCAAAGAGCCTGTTTTGGAAGGAGAGGTGCCCTATACCATTCAACATCTTGACATGCCAACATCTTGGGAAGAAATGCAAAAAAGCTGGATCCAACTTAAGGAAGAACGGAATTCTCTTGAAACCAGTCTACATGCCAGTGAGAAGAAGGTCTTGGAGCTCACCTGCCTACTTCACGAGGAAAAGACCCTCAACAATTACATTGCTCCAAAGAGGATGTGCAGTGTCTTTTGGGATTAATTATTTTGTAATGTTTTGCCCATGAGGCCCTGATGTACTGAACAGATTATTTCTTAATATAACGTGTGTTCCTTTTTGTCTACAACGAATTTGAATTTTCGAACCCTTGAATGCATTGCATAAATAGCATATCATGCATCATGTGCATAACAGGTACCCTTTTTCTACAGGTTGCTTAATCTTCTTCGTTGTTTATTTCAGCAATCATCATGAATCCTGAACCTACTACTGAACAAGCTATCAAGGCCCTCCAGGCCCAGAACGCCCAGTTTCAAGAGCTGGTCATGAGCTTAGCCCAGGGTCAACAGGAATTGAAGACTCTGCTCTTGAAGAAGAAGAAGAAGAAGACTGTGTTGTTTAACACTGGACGGAGGTTTGGGAATACACTGCAAAATGAGGCTGATCAGGCTACTTCCTCTGCAGGGAAAGACATCCCCCAAGGGAGAGAGGTTCCTAGTCCCGTGGTCTCTGACAACGAGACAGATTTCAATGATGAACAGTACCCTCCTGCTGAGGATAGGTACAAACAGCTGGAGGACCGGTTAAATGCTATGGAGATTCAATGTGTGCCCGAGTTGGACTTTGGAGACCTAGGCTTATCTTCTGGGGTGGTGATCCCACACAAGTTCAAGGCACCTGCCTTTGCGAAGTACGACGGGGCTTCCTGTCCTAAACTGCACCTCCTTTCTTATGTAAGGAAGATCCAACCCTACACTGCAGACAAGAACCTATGGATCCATTTCTTCCAGGATAGCCTTTTAGGGGCTCAACTCGAATGGTTCTATCAGCTGGATGGCACCAGTATTCGAAACTGGGAGGACTTGGCTACTGCATTTTATAAGCAGTATCAGTACAATTCCGACCTTGCTCCCACGCGTACCCAACTCCAGGGTATGTCACTTGGGACGGGTGAAGGTTTTAAGGAGTACGCACAAAAGTGGAGAGACCTGGCTGGCAGGGTGCAGCCACCGTTGACTGACCGTGAACTCGTGGACATGTTCTTGGGGACCCTGTCTGGTCCATTCTTCAACCACCTGATTGGTAATTCTTCTGCAGGGTTTACAGACCTCATTCTGACCGGTGAGAGGATAGAAGCTGGTATCAAGTCGGGGAAGATACAGAAAAGTGCCTCCTCGAATACTAAAAAGAAGCCCTTCAAGAAGGAAGCTAGTGTTGTTTATGGTCCAAGGAGACAGAACAAACCGGAACGCCGCCAAGCTGTCAACGCGGTGGTTATTTCTAAGCCTGCTGCTGCTCCTCAGCAATATAACCAACCAAGGGGTGAGAGACCCAAAAGGCAGTACACTCGGCTCAACATGACCCTGTCTCAAATATTGCCGCAACTGCTGTCAACCAATCTGGTAACTGTTAAGGAAGCTCCAAAGGTTGTGAACACAACCTCTCCAAAGTACAACCCCAACGCCCGCTGCGCTTATCACTCTGACAGCCCGGGGCATACTACGGATGATTGCTGGGCTCTGAGGAATAAGGTTCAGGACCTTATTGATGCTAAATAGGTACAGTTCGAGGCGCCCAAGAGGCCTAATGTGGTGACAACTCCCATGCCCAACCATGGAGTAAATGCTATTGGGGATGAAGACGAAGTGGAGGAATCTGAATTCGACAGTTGGACCTACCCAATGGCCGACGATGGACCAAGCAACTGGACTGCCAAAGACTTCACACCTATTAATTTTGTCACTCAGTAATGAACTCCTTTGTTTTGAATTTGTAACGAACAATAATTTGAATCTTTATGGCTCGGTGTCTTACCCGGGGCACAGTGGCTTCATTTGTGAGGGCTTTTGTGTGTCACTTTCATATATCATTAATAAAAGCATTGGACGTTTTTTTACATTTCAAATCTTGCGCTCCTTGTCTTTCTTTATTATATATTGCAAAACAACTATATTTACACACACTCACCTATACAGGTTCCAATCCACTCTGTTTCTCACTGGTAACGACTCTGCTACTGCCAGTTATGACTTCGAAAATCCGATCAACTTAGCCGAAGACGAAGGTGAAGATGATTGCGAAGTGCTTGATGAGCTTGCAAGACTGCTACTCCATGAAGAGAGGGCCATTTAGCCACATGAAGAGCCAGTGGAAATGATAAATCTGGGTACTAAGACAGACAGAAAGGAAGTCAAGATTGGTGTCAATCTAGAGCTTAGTGTGAAACAACGGTTGATTCAGATGTTGCATGATTATGTGGAAATATTTGTCTGGTCTTACGAAGACATGCCTGGGTTGGATACCAACATTGTGGTTCATCACCTGCCTACCAAGGAAGACTTCCCTCCGGTTAAACAGAAGGTCCGCCGTATGCGTCCAGAGATGTCCGAGAAAATCAAGGCTGAGGTTATGAAACAATTTGATGCCGGGTTTCTAGCAGTGACTTCTTACCCTCAGTGGGTTGCCAACGTGGTTCCAGTGCCGAAGAAAGATGGTAAGGTCCGAATGTGTGTTGATTACAGGGATTTGAACAGGGCAAGCCCCAAGGATGATTTCCCTCTGCCTCACATTGACGTTCTGGTTGACAATACGGCTCAACATAAGGTATTCTCCTTCATGGACGGGTTCTCCGGTTATAATCAGATCAAGATGGCTCCTGAAGACATGGAGAAGACCACTTTTGTTACTCAATGGGGCACCTTTTGCTACAAGGTCATGCCTTTTGGGTTGAAAAATGCTGGGGCAACCTACCAACGTGCCATGGTTGCTTTGTTTCATGACATGATCCATCATGAGATTGAAGTATATGTCGACGATATGATTGCAAGGTCCCAAACTGAGGAGGAACACCTTGACCATCTACAGAAGCTGTTTGACCGTCTGAAGTTGTACAAGCTGAGGTTGAACCCGAACAAGTGCACCTTTGGGGTGAGATCTGGAAAATTGCTAGGCTTCGTCGTGAGCGACAAAGGTATTCAAGTGGACCCTGCCAAGGTGAAAGCCATACAAGAGATGCCAGTGCCCAAGACAGAAAAAGAAGTCAGAGGCTTTCTAGGACGACTGAACTATATTGCCCGATTCATCTCGCATCTAATTGCTACCTGTGAACCAATCTTCAAGCTGCTGAAGAAAGGTCAAGTAGTACGTTGGAATGATGAATGTCAGGCCGCGTTCGACAGAATCAAAGAGTATCTCCAAGAACCACCCATTCTTATACCATCGGTTGAAGGGAGACCTCTAATCCTATACTTGACAGTACTTGACAGCTCAATGGGGTGTGTGCTGGGGCAGCATGACGAATCTGGCCGAAAAGAGCACGCCATTTATTAGCTTAGCAAAAAGTTTACCGACTATGAGACCCGATACTCACTGCTCGAGAAAACTTGCTGCGCTTTGGTATGGGCTGCTCGCCGGCTGAGACAGTATATGTTGACTCACACTACTCTGTTGATTTCAAAAATGGATCCAATAAAGTATATCTTTGAAAAGACCGCCTTGTCCGGAAGAATAGCAAGATGGCAAATGATCTTGACAGAATACGACATCCAGTACACGACTCAAAAAGCAATCAAGGGAAGTGTGTTGGCATGCCATTTGGCACATCAGGCAGTGGATGATTACCAATCTATGAACTTTGAATTCCCAGACGAGAACATCATGGTAGTGACTGATTGTGAAGTCCCTGGACCGGATGAAGGACCTGAGGAAGGATCCCGATGGTCTATGCACTTTGATGGAGCCTCAAACGCTTTGGGTAACGGTATTGGCGCCGTGATCATATCCCCTAAAGGCACTCATACTCCACTTACCGCCCGACTATGTTTCAACTGCACCAACAACATGGCGGAGTATGAGGCATGTATCATGGGTCTTCAAGCTGCAATTGACTTAAGGATCAAGTTTCTGAGTGTCTTCGGAGATTCCTCTCTCGTGATCAATCAGATCAAAGGTGAGTGGGATACGAAACACCCAAATCTCATTCCTTACAAAGAGTATGTGTTGACATTGATTCCCCACTTCGAAGAGATAACTTTTGAACACTTCCCAAGAGAGGAGAATCAGTTGGCGGACGCGCTGGCTACGATGTCTTCTATGTTCAAAGTAAAATGGGACAACGAGGCTCCCCGGATCATTATCTGGAAATTGGACGAACCTGCATATTACTGTGAGCTTGAGGATGAAGAGGTAACTGAAAAACCTTGGTATCACGAAGTGAAGAGGTACTTGGAAGCTCAAGAATACCCCGAGGGTGCATCTGTTAACGACAAAAAGTTTCTGAGAAGGTTCGCGGCGAAGTTCTTCCTCAGCAATGGCATTCTATACAAGCGAAACCATGATTCGACCTTACTGCGTTGTGTGGATAAGACTGAAGCAGAAAGGATCATGGCAGAGCTGCATGAAGGTACCTTCGGAACACATTCTAGTGGACATACCATGGCAAAGAAAATCCTTCGGGCAGGATATTTCTGGTCCACAATGGAAGCCGACTGTTACCAACATTTTCGGACGTTTCACAAATGCCAGATCTATGCTGATAAGGTGCACGTTCCTCCAGTTCCCCTGAACGTCTTGACAGCACCTTGGACTTTTGCAATGTGGGGCATTGATATGATCGGCGAGATCAGACCTACGGCATCCAACGGGCATCGCTTCATCCTGGTAGCGATTGATTACTTCACAAAGTGGGTTGAAGCAGCTTCCTACGCTACGGTAACCAAGAACGTCGTGGCACGGTTCATTCGGCACAACCTGGTCTGTTGATACGGTGTACCCGAAAGGATCATTACGGATAATGGTACCAATCTTAACAACAAGATGATCACTGAGCTCTGCGAGCAATTCAAGATACAGCACCACAACTCTTCTCCTTACCGGCCGAAGATGAACGGGTCTGTAGAAGCGGCGAATAAGAATATCAAGAAGATTGTGCAGAAGATGACAGTGACCTACAAAGATTGGCACGAGATGTTACTGTTTGCTCTTCATGGGTACCGTACCTCAGCAAGGACGTCAACAGGGGCAACACCCTTTTCCTTGGTCTATGGCATGGAGGCAGTCTTGCCTATTGAAGTCCAGATACCCTATCTCCGGATAATGAAGGATGCAGGTTTAAACGAAGATGATTGGATCCAGACTCGGCTTGATCAATTAAATCTAATCGATGAAAAGAGACTCACCACTATTTGTCATGGTCAAACGTACCAAAAACGGATGATCCAGACATTTAACAAGAAAGTCAGACGACAAGAGTATCAAGTTGGGGACCTGGTAATCAAGCGCATCATTCTTCCTCAAAGTGATCCCAGGGGCAAATGGACCCCTACGTACGAAGGGCCATTTGTGGTTAAACATATCTTCTCAGGAGGAGCTATGATTCTAACCACCATGGACGGTGACGACCTTCCTCACCCCGCCAATGCAGACATAGTAAAAAGATACTACGCATGAATTAAAGACCCGCTAGGTTGACATACCTAGGCAAAAATAAGGGCTTCCTGGTGAACCAAAAGGGTTCGGGCAAAAATAAGGGATGAAAAAAAATTTGTACACCCGGCAAGTCAAAAACCTGAAAAGGCGGCTTGGGCAAAAATGGATATCCCGGTGGACTGAAAACCCGAAAGGGCGGTCCAGGAAAAAGTTAGGGATAAAGCGTAATACTATGTCTCATTGGATCACCTTGCATCCAGAATTCGGCATCAATCAATCAGCTTCATCTTCAACTAAGCAGCGAAGTGATGAGACGCTTGAAGACATAAAGGCGATAGCAGAGTTGGAACCCAGTGGGATTTTTCACATAGCTGTTTTGTTTTCCTTTTCAAAATTGTATAAACTCTGTTGTTCGACGGTGTTCTCTTACTAAGACGTCGGCCTCTTGTACAAAAACGCCTATTTACAGGCAAATTTCAAAATCAATACAAATTCACTTTTCCAGACAAATTGCCAATTGTTTTTCTTTTTCTGTTTTGTTTTGCAAAGAACGTCCAATGTTCATTTTTGATATATGCATTTGACATTAATTGCTAACTCATAAATATTTGCATGCGAAACAAAGGACTAATTACAGGCGACATTAGAAACAGGGGCAATAATGAGTTGTCTAAGCGATCTAGTTGCTCTGTCCACCAAGGTACAAAGGTAGGTTCGGCTGAAGAATGCAACCAGGATACCTCCACTCACCGCAGAGTAAGATAAGAGTCAGCAATACTCTCCCCCAAGCAGAGTTGGTCTCCAACCAGCCCCAAAAGGCACAGCATCTCCAGCAAGTCAACGCTCTCCCCAAGCAGAGTTAGGCTACTGTCAGCCCCAAGGAAGTTGGATATCCCCAGAAAATCTCAACATTCTCCAGCGGAGTATACAGATATTCCTAAACAAGCATCCCCGGCAGTCTTAATATAAGATTGTTCCACGGCGGAATACCAGACACCCCAGTGGAGCCACTTCCCCGGTACAGTTTAAAAGTTTCCCCGGGAGAGTTGAATCAATCTCCCCAGTAGATTCTGGAAGCTTATCCCCAGTAGATTCTGGAAGCTTATCCCCTGCAGAGTACGAATACGTCTCTCCCCGACCATATTCAAAGGTTATTCCCCACCAGAGCTTATAACTGGGTTATCCTCAGCTAATTACCACGGAAAGATCGTCCTCGGCGAAGTTATTCCTATCCCCCAGCGGAGTTCATCAAATTCCCCAGCATAACTTATCATTGGAATCCCCAGCGGAGTTCTCATCAAAACCTCAGCGAAGTATCTCTTCCCACAGAGCATTTCCCCGCAGAGTAATCTCTCCAACAAGTTTATCCCCCAACGGAGTCATCTTCTCCTACCGGTTTATTCTTGCAACTATCATCCCCAGCGGAAACGAAGAACTCTAATCTTCAACATCAGCCCAGGATTCAACAAGCTCCCGGCATTCGTCAAGGATTTATTTTCCTAGACGAAAATACATTCATAGACATTCCGCATTTCATACATCCTGCTTACATACATGATAAAGTGCATACTACACTATCTCTGAACATCATGACATCATGCATTTCATACATCATGACATTGCATACAACTGATGTTTTGCCTTTTCAGGAAAAAGGTCAATCTAAAGATGATTACTATCAACTGTCGCAACTCCAGATTCGATACCTGTATCTAGCCAGGGCATATATGTAGACGACTAATTCCAGATTCGATTCCTGTATCTAGCCAGGGCATATCTGTGAGTAACTGATTGTAGATTCGACACCTGTATCTAGCCAGGGCATGTCTGCATGAAGAGTTTAGATATTCGATACTTGTATCCAGCCAGGGCATATCTGTAGACGAATAATTCCAGATTCGATTCTTGTATCTAGCCAGGGCATATCTGTGAGTAATTGATTGTAGATTCGACACCTGTATCTAGCCAGGGCATATCTGCATGAAGAGTTTAGAGATTCGATTCCTGTATCCAGCCAGGGCATATCTGTAGACGACCAATTCGCGGTTCGATTCCTGTATCTAGCCAGGGCATATCTGTGAGTGATTGATTGTAGATTCGATACTTGTATCCAGCCAGGGCATGTCTGTATGAAGAGTTTAGAGATTCGATACCTGTATCCAGCCAGGGCATATCTGTAGACGACTAATTCCAGATTCGATTCCTGTATCTAGCCAGGGCATATATGTGAGTGATTGATTGTAGATTCGATACCTGTATCCAGCCAGGGCATATCTGCATGAAGAGTTTAGAGATTCGATACCTGTATCCAGCCAGGGCATATCTGTAGACGACTAATTCCAGATTCGATTCCTGTATCTAGCCAGGGCATATCTGTGAGTGATTGATTGTAGATTCGATACCTGTATCCAGCCAGGGCATATTTGCATGAAGAGTTTAGAGATTCGATACCTGTATCCAGCCAGGGCATATCTATAGACGACTAATTCCAGATTCGATTCCTGTATCTAGCCAGGGCATATCTGTGAGTGATTGATTGTAGATTCGATACCTGTATCCTGCCAGGGCATATTTGCATGAAGAGTTTAGAGATTCGATACCTGTATCCAGCCAGGGCATATCTGTAGACGACTAATTCCAGATTCGATTCTTGTATCTAGCCAGGGCATATCTGTGAGTGATTGATTGTAGATTCGATACCTGTATCCAGCCAGGGCATATCTGAATGAAGAGTTTAGAGATTCGATACCTGTATCCAGCCAGGGCATATCTGCATGAAGAGTTTAGAGATTCGATACCTGTATCCAGCCAGGGCATATTTGTAGACGACTAATTCCATATTCGATTCCTGTATCTAGCCAGGGCATATCTGTGAGTGATTGATTGTAGATTCGACACCTGTATCTAGCTAGGGCATGTCTGCATGAAGAGTTTAGAGATTCGATACTTGTATCCAGCCAGGGCATATCTGTAGATGACTAATTCCAGATTCGATTCCTGTATCTAGCCAGGGCATATCTGTGAGTGATTGATTATAGATTCGATACCTGTATCCAGCCAGGGCATATCTGCATGAAGAGTTTAGAGATTCGATACCTGTATCCAACCAGGGCTTATCTGTAGATGACTAATTCCAGATTCGATTCCTGTATCTAGTCAGGGAATATCTGTGAGTGATTGATTGTAGATTCGATACCTGTATCCAGCCAGGGCATATCTGCATGAAGAGTTTAGAGATTCGATACTTGTATCCAGCCAGGGCATATCTGTAGATGACTAATTCCATATTCGATTCATGTATCTAGCCAGGGCATATCTGTGAGTAACTGATTGTAGATTCGACACCTGTATCTAGCCATGGCATGTCTGCATGAAGAGTTTAGAGATTCGATTCCTGTATTCAGCCAGGGCATATCTGTAGACGACCAATTCCCGATTCGATTCCTGTATCTAGCCAGGGCACATCTATGAGCGATTGTTTGTAGATTCGATACCTGTATCTAGCCAAGGCATATCTGTGAGCGATTGATTGTAGATTCGATACCTGTATCTAGCCAAGGCATATCTGCACGAAGAGTTTGAAGATCAACCCCTGTAACAGGCCAGGAAATTATCTTTCTTTCTTAAGTATGCAAGTTCTCACTAAGGAGTCTCTTACGCGATCGACACCCCCGGATGGCATCTTTAAGCCCATCTCCACAACTATTCATTACACTTCCAAATGGCATCTATAAGCCCATTCCTGACAAGATTCTGTCACATTTCCAGATGGCATCTATAAGCCCATCCTCCTATCCATCATCTCTCCAAATGACATCTATAAGCCCATTCCCTCCATCACGTTGCTGATATTCTACTATGCGAGTGCAAATTTCTGGGCACTCTAGTGTTCAATCATCTTCCACCTTCGGATCACGAAAGCCACGCAAGCCAATCTACATCCTCAGGTTTAAGAAGATTGAACAGGGGCAACTGTTGTACCCCAAAATTTTCCCTCCCATATTCTTCAAAGTTTATCAAGAATCATCCTCAAATGGCTCAAGATTTCTCAAGAGGTTGCACAGTCAAACCATCTCCTAAGCCAGTCAAAATTAGGGTTTTGGTTCTTGCAAGAAATTTGAGGTTTTCAATGACTCAATCAAGTCATATGTGCTCATACATATTGTCAAGCATCTACAGGTCAAGTTTCAAGACTCACAGCATCAAGTTGCACAGTCAAAAGCCCTATTGCTTCACAATCAACTGTAGGGGTAAAATGGTCATTTGGCAGTCAAAAGTCAAAATTTTTGGTCAACATCTTATTTTGAAGCCACAATCATCATTTGATCAAGTCTTGATCATGATTCCACAAGAATGGCTCAAAAATCATCAAGATGCAAAAGTTTCCATTTTGGGACAGTTGAAAAGTCAACTGTAACTTGACCAGGGCATAACTTTTTCATGGTTCATCAGAAAAATCCCATCCAATGCTCATTTTGAAGGGGATGACATTTCCTACAACTCATCTTCACATTCCAAGTCCAAGAAATGCTCTCACAAAATGTTATCAATTTCTACATTATAGGTCAATTTCAAAAGTCAACAAAAAGGAACTTTAAGTCAAAGACCATAACTTGAGATTGGTAAATCCAAATGACATGGGACCAAAGGCATTGGTTAGAGGACTTCAAGACCTTTCCAAAATGTCCAAGAACATGTTCATATGATCAAAATTGAGCAAGATGTGCATTGGAGAAGTTGGGAAATTTTTGGGAATGTGCAAAAGTCAACTATCCTTGAAACTTCAATTTTTGACAAAAGGGCCCACTTTCTTCCACTTGATTCAGCCTTGTCATGCCACCCACGTGTCCCATGACTAATTTCAAGACCAAGCATTTATTTTTCCATTTTATTTAATTTTTATTGATTTAATTCATTTTAAATCCATAATAATTCAAATAAAATCTAAAAATTAATGGAAGGGCATCTTTTTGATTTGAACAACTTTCATATACCATATGCCAGCTACCAAATTCGTGCCAAGCCTATTTTGTGCATGAAATCTTGGTTTTGCTTCAAAGATGGAAAGGTCTTTAATGGTGGACAACAAAATCTCAAAACTTAATTACACAAGGATACAGGCTCAGCTGCTGACCTAATTTCATTCACAGATACATAAGCAAGCCTTACCAACCTAATTCACGACCTAGAGATTGCACAAAACAGCCAGAGTAAAAGCAAAAATTGTTGAAAAAGTGAGAGATCTAGAATAAGGTTGCAGGCATTTTCAGATCAAAATAAGCACGTGGTTCTCTTCCTTGCCACCCCCTGAAGCTAAAGCAATCACAAACACGTCCTAAGATCCACTGAATAGCGCTGTAAGTTCTCAAATACAGACCCCTGAACATGAAACCTCAATTCTCCATTCTTGCACTTTTTCTCAAAAAAGTTAGCACATTCATACTCCTTGTTTGATTTCTGACGTAACCATAATATTCAATTTCATTTTTAGGCATTGTATGATGATACCCGTACCTAGGGTTTGTTTGTGTGTTTTTTAGGCATTTTATTTTCAGGTGAAATCAAAAGAAATCATAAGCGTGGATGAACTCAGGAGACCTGGACGAGACCAACCATGGTCTTGGAATGTTTTTTTGAGGCCTAGGGACGATTCTAAGCATAGCCTACGAAACTACCTGCGGATAAAAATCCGCAGGTAAATAACCAGCATTTTTGTTGAAGAAGATGATGATGCGTCACAGCGTGATTGGCTGTTTCAAACAATCGCGCGTTTTTTTATTTTTTTAGGCATATGCGTTGATTTACTAATATAATATCCAGTTATTATTATTATTTCAATTGGAACAATTGGCTCAGTGGCTAAGGCGTGCAGGCTTTGAACGTTGGGCTTGGGTTCGATCCCTAGGTCCCTCCAAAATTCCATATTATTTTTCCTTGCATGCTTGTGTGCAGGTTTCCAAAGAGCGTCCTATCATGCACCTCACAAATCCACGCGCCATGTGTCCACAATCACAGATCCAATGGTTTAGAGTGGATGACCACCATGTATCCAGTCAACACGTGCCATAGAGAGGTTAGAAAGTCAAACGCAGGCTTGGCAACCAATGGGCCTGGAAATTGCTAAGAGACCTTCAAATCTGGCCCAAACCCCCCTTGGGTTTGCATTTCATTTTTTTTATTTTCTCTCTTTCATTTGCTTTATTTATATTTATTGTTTTTTTAATTAATTATTAACCAGTAAATTAATTAACCTTTTCACAATAAAATCAGAAAACTAATATTATTATTATTTATTAATTTCATATTATTTTTTGTAAATAAATTATAATTAATTAATTAGTTTAATTAGCCAATTTTAATCTTTTTCTTAATAAATAAAATTATTCTAGAATTAGGGTTTTGAAATTTTTAATTCCTTTTATTTTATTTTCATTAAAACATAAAAAAACACAAACAGTTTTTTTTCTTTTAATTAAATAATTAATTAGTTATTAGGTTTAATATTTCATAAATGGCAAAAAAGGACAAACTCAATTCTTTTCTCAAAAGGGTCAAACCCCTAAGACTTTCCCGATTTAATTTTTATTTGCGCATTAATTATTTATTTGATTATATTATGTATCTGCTCCGGAAATGTAATAGTTAATTAGGGATTTTACCGCTTTCTTTAATTTTCCGCACTTATTTTCAAAACAGGTTTTGTTTTTGGCGATGTATAGACCCGCGCCTTGTAATAGCGTAGCTTTACCTTTCCGCAATTTATTTTCCGCACTCTTAACTGTTAATATGCGTGAAAGACTTGTATGAATAATAAAATCAATCCGTAGCTCACAAATGCATGTACAAGATAAGCTTAACTGAAAAAACAACACACATGCACATGCCACTCTTAGGGTACGCCTCACTGGTTGCCTCGAAGTGGTCGTCAAGTATAGGGTGTTTTAGAGGTCGCCCTCCTGTCTAAAGATCCAGTTGCCTCGAAACGGTTGCCTCAGATAAAAAAGGATCTAGGACATTAGGGTTACCGCTAAGGCGTCCTACCATTGCTTTGGTGATCACACATGTCCCTAATAATCGAATTGACCCGAATACCTCCAACGAAGGTGCTACCTACCTCTCAATGGTGGGATAGCACTATCTAAAGGACTCTTACACAGCCTAATTCCTTAGAGTAGGTAGATTCTCCTGGGTACTTGCTCTTTCAAACAAACAAAACAACTTTTCGCACCTACACTTTCAAAAAGTTTTCAAACAAATATTTCATACACTCTTGAGGACAGATACAAGAGTTACCTAGAAATTTTTCAAACGAAACTTTTTCAAAACCCACATACACTTGAAAAGCAAACAATTTTTGAAAACGTAAGAGCAAGTACCTAAGAGCCCGTGGATAACCACGGATAGAAAGGGTGCTAACACCTTCCCTTTCTATAAATCTACCTCCCGAACTGAGAGACATCTCAAAAAATGAATTTTGTTGTGCTTTTGTCCTTTCCTTGTTGGAGAACATGAAAGACGGTGGCGACTCTTGCTTACCGCGACATTTCGCGAACCAGCTTAAAAAACAGTCAGTTCTATTTCCACCGATCACACATACATATGCTCAAGTATATATAAAATGAGTGAATAAACTGAAAGCATAAAGATAAACACCCAAAGAAAAGAAAGAAAGAGCTAGGAGCGAATCTTGGATGGACCAGCCTTTGGTCGACCTATCCCCAGTGAAGTCGACAGCTGAAACAACCAGCTGAAAATCATCAAACAATGAAGTCGCCATCGAACGTCTTTTATCCCACATGAAGGGAAAGGTAAACATCGAGAAAACCTGAGAAGGGAGAAGTCACGGTCTTGTGACCGAGAGATCGGATAAGGGAGTCGGTTACGCGAGGGGAAGGTATTAGCACCCCACATGCTCGTAGTACTCTACGGTATCCACTCTTGTTATCATCTTATGGGTGTGTCTTAATTTATGCTTACTGTTTACTACTGCTAAAGGGAGAATGCATGCAAAAGAAAGGAGAAAAAAATGTATGGAAAATAAAGTTGTACTCGTTTGGGCCCTACCCCAATGCCTACGTATCCTTTTTGAGGAATCAGAGCTACCGTAGTCCGACTCTTATGTTTTTGTTTGTTTGTGTTTTTTATGGACGAAGTTAATCCCGCCTTCTGCCGCAGCTCGACCTTTGGAGACTTATGCGTTGGCACATAAGTAAACTAATCATGTCCTTACCTGAAAAGGGTTTTAGAGAAAAGTGCTTGAGCGTACAAAATGGTTTGAATTGGTTTGTATTTTATTACCTTGAAAAAGGGTTTAAGTGTTGTTAGCATGTTTTTTATTTGCTAAGAAAAGATTTTAGTTTTAGATGCAAGGATGCAAAAAGGGGAAGAAAAGGGTCTAAGGGAGACTAACATATTTCTAAACCTAATGTTATCATACAATGGTGGTCCTAAGGTTTGGATTAACAAAAGGGAAACATCTACCTAATGTTAGCATGCATGGCTTACAAACTAAGGTCTAACTCGCGTCCGAACGGAGCAAGCGCATCCTAAGGGAACATGGTATGTACAAGGATAAAGTAAGAGAGCTAATAAGATCAAGAGAGAACACCTAGAGAGATCCTATCTAAGTTAGCATGCCAAAGAAGTCTAACAAAACTATCCTATAGGGAACATGCAATGATAGCGAAGTCGTGATCTCAATTTCTAAATTGAGTGACTCATCGATCAACAAGAAATAAAGGAAAGCGATAAAATCCTATAGGGAGCATGCACTGAGAGCGAAGTCGGGATCTCAATTTCTAAATTGAGTGACTCATCGATCAACAAGAAAGTAAACAAACACAAGAACAACACATATAGCAAATGAAGTGCGGAATGCCTGCTACAGGTCTTTAAACAGCGACTTCGAGCGCACACTCTTTATTTCCTACTTCTCATGATATCTAGAAAAGCGGTAAAGTGCGAAGAAGTACAAGGGTAGTAGCGGAGACTACCAAAGCGAGCAAGTCGTCAAGAGCAGATGAAAGCACTAGAGAAGCAAGGAATACGCGTTGAGCAAGCTTCACCAAGAAACAAACAGAGTCAGAAACAATATCCAACTAAGATAAAGGCAAACGTGTGTCGCAAATGCGGCGTATAATCAGAAGTTCCTGCACAAAGCGTCATAAAATATCACATGCATTTTGACAACATATAATATAATATGAATTTCTCAGGATGATGAGAAATAAGGCATGTCGCATTGGACACGAGCATAAGCCATGTGCTTCTATCACATAACTACTTGTTATGTTACATGATCGAAATCACAAAAAATGTACCTTGTACAATGAACAAACGCGTCAAAAATAATGAGGCACGGCGGTATGAAAATATGAATAAAAACTAAAAGAAAAAAGATTTTTATTAGTTTTTTATATGAGGTAAATTCTATCAAAAACTAAAGAAATTCTAGAATATTTCTATTATACTCTACCATTTTTATTGTTTTCAATTATATGCTTTTTTACCAATAATTCAATGAAGTAAAAATAATAGAGTAAGGGGATGCTAACTGGAATCTAGGGGTTGTAGAAGCAGGGCACTAGGCCCATTCAAAAATAATCCATAGCCAATTTTTTATTCCAATGCTACAAGTGTACGATAAATCACGTAACAAGCCTGCCTATGTGGGTGTGTGGATCCAGCTTATGGTAATATGATTTAGAAATTATTTATATATCTATATCAGATGTAAAAAAAAGGCTGATGGACTCATAGTGAAGCATTTCGGTCCAGGTCCATCAATTAACACTACAATCCAGATTTTTTATTATTTTTCTTAGTATCATTATCAAAATAATAAAAGAAAACTCAAACTAAAATTAAAACAAAATGTGTGGATCAGGGTTAAGAAGGGGATGGCAGTTGTACTTCACGAAAAATCCTTCCTCTTCTTCGATCTCCCAACGGCGCTGCTACTCAAATCACCTTCTTCGACAAAAAATCCTCACAATGTCACCGTCGTTTTTCGTCTATCCGCCTCTCATTGTTGTCTTCCTTCGATTTCTATTCCATAACTCACTAACGAAAACTTAGAAGCCTCAGAGCTAAATTACACGATGATGGTTAACAATTCCGAAACAAAACGTTACGGTTAACACTCATGATGTTACGCTCTATCAACACACCACAACGGTGCCGTCTGTTTGCTCCGGCCTCAATCAACCTCCATCTCAACCATCTCCCAGTCTCAATTCACCGTTTTCAAACAACTTCATAAATCAGTGATTGTTCATCACCTTCAGATTCCGTATTCAACATTCTCAAGAACGAGATTATACTATCGTGACGGCAAAACGCGAACATGAAAGGGATTTGGAATTTTACCTCTCGGAGAAGTTTTGAGGACTCTTCAAAGTCAGAGATTCAGAGACAAGCACTTCAATGCTCAAGTTCGCCTTATCTTCTGATTTCAGTCCTTTTCTTCTTCTTCTCTTTGATTTCTGAATTATTACTGTTTGCGTTGATGTGGTAAGATGAAGGTGATGATTGTTGAATTGAGGATGAATTACATTGAGAAGGAGATTGTTGAAGTGCAAAAATTGTTGAGAGCGTGAGGCTGGTGTCGAATCGGTGAGGGTGAGATGATGTTCAAGAATTCGGTTATGGAGCAGAGGGAAGATTGCAGAAGTGTCGCTTTTTGTGGTTTAAGGTGCGAAGAAGGTGAAGGTTGAAGATGGAGTGATGTGAGAAAGATGAAGATGAAACTCAGAGAGAGAGTCAAGAAGATTGGTGAGTTCTCTTTTGTGAATCTATTTTGTTCTCTGTTTCCTCCTCTTCTTTTGAATCTATTATCTATGTTATGTTTCTGCAATCAAGGGTGAGATGAGGATTGGAGAGAATTAGTTATATCAGTTTGTTTAGATGAGAATTTCTGTTAGATCTGAGATAGTTAGTTAGAAAATGAATTGAATCCTGACCATCGGTTTATGTGAGTTTGTTATAAAAATGGAGGGTGGAGATTGAGAGGCTGCCAGTTTGTTAAGTGTTAGTCAGATGGTTTAAGGTAGTTAGGATGAGTTGGCAGTGATTAGTTTGAACAGTTAGGAATTTCTATTATGAGGTGGTTATTTGTGAGAACTCATTCCATCTGTTTTCCTTGTTTTTGAACTGAAGCATGGGATGACTTTACTGATGTAAATTGCAGGGCACGATGTATGTTAAGCCCCATATGGATTCTTCTGCATTGTGATGTATTGATGTAGAGTGATTAATGAGCTTGAAATGATCAAGCATAGAGAGTACTGAGAGGATTACAGTGAAGTTTTGTGATGCAATATCAAGAATGAGGCAGGTGATGTGATGATTTGGTGTCAAATGCTGTCCAAAAAGGGCCTTTTACACCTCCCTTTTATAACTTGCTTCCTTTTTTTGTATTTCTGATTTTCTGTCTCTATTTCCTGTTTGCATAATGAGCTAGCAAGATTTTGATTATGAAGAGAAGGTTAAAAGCTGGTTGAAACTGTGATGGGTTGAAGATTTTAGGTTAGTTTGAAATGACTTAGGAATTTGTTTCTGTTACTTGTTGGCTGCATGTTCCTTGTTCCTGAAAGTTGATGAGAGAGTTGAACATCATTGTTGGACTCCATTTGCTCATATTGAACAAAGAATTATCTTAATGTTATTGACTTAACTCTTCAGGTTGCTTGTATTGATATTTTATCTGGTTTTTCTCAATTGACATTTCCTGATACGTTTTTTTTGTTAGAGATTTCTGCTAGCAGTTTGTTAGAAGTAGTTAGGAGGGTGAGTTGATGGTTCTCAGCAATGTTTTTTTTTAGATTCTTGGTAAACTACCGAGTAATACTATGTGAACCTTTCTAGAATCGACTTGTAGGATTGGTGCCATGGAAGTTGCTGGTGATGAAGTTAGAAGCACTCCAACAGAATTTTGAGGAAGACCAGCAGTCATTGTTGGACCTGTATTCACAGTTGTGTCTGCTCCCCCTATTGAATTTGAGTTTATTAAATGTTGTGTACTTGTAGCACAATCAACAGACTTCGTTTGAGCTTCTGCTGCTAATCATTGTTGTTGCTCTAAAAGCATATTCAATAACATGGTTGGATTTACAGCTATATTTTTCATTGTTTTTTCTGATTTTTCTGGTAAAAGATGACTGTGATACATTGTGTAATGAAATAGAACTTCCATTACCATATGCTGAAGTGGAACCATATCCTACAACAGATGTCGGATTAAACTTGCAGGTTGCTCCAAACTTACAAGAGCTAGTTTGCATGTAATAGGGACACTCTTTCTCACCCAAACGAATAGGTAGTCCGAGAAAGTTAAACTCTAAAACTTGGACGGCTGAATACTTTCCTTTGGTGTGATCAAATATACAATCCTTTCCAAACATACACCCCCCTGACCTTGAATAATACTTGCATTCCGTCTGGCCTGCTCTTTTCTCCAATTCATCTCTTTCTTCTGCTCTCTCTTTAAAAGTCGAGTTTCTTCTCCTAAGAGGGTGATTAAACTTGCAATTGGATCCAAATTTGCAAGTCCCAGTCTTGAGATAAAAGGAACGGTCTTCAGTTTTAGGCCTCAATGGGTACAGTCGTTTGAATTATTGTGGGATTTTCTACTTGAATTTCAAGAAATGAACCATGAATAGATGCTTGTACTTAAAATCCTGAATTTGATAACATAAATTTGTAGAATTTGAATGACGAATGATGAATGATGTTTTTTTGAATTTTAAAGCCTTGAATAATGAATTTTTGGACTTGGATAAGTGGACTTGAAACTTGCATGACGTATTCCTTTGCAACATTGTAACTAGTACCAAAGCAAACATTGATCCAATCTCAAACTTGAATGAATACCTCAAATTAATCTTCCATTCTCAATGAAGCCCTATATTCAATTTAATTTTCCAATCTTAACCAAAATTTCATGACAAGCAACAAGTATGTGAAAGAATAATGATGCCTTTATTACAATGAATCCACAAACTCATCTCTTGTACCATGGCTTGCATTTTGCAATCCAATCCATACTATATCTTGACTTTATGGATAACAACATTGCCTTGAGAGCGCCTTGAAGTATAGAAAGAAACGTAATATGGAGCTCAATGAACCTCAATCGATAGATATCACGAATTCACACATGAAAGATGTGAATCCCTAATACACCTGTGTTTGATGAATCCTTGATGGAGGATGACCTTATAGCTTGATGAAGAAAATATCCACAACACCCATGAACACAAAAACCCTAATTCCACAATTTCACTGCCTAAAAGAAATAACCAGAAGAATCAAGCTCTATTGAACAATACACCCAAGTTAGTTGATAGAACCTTAACCCTGTTCATGAACATTGATCTCATGCTAAATTTATTGATGAATGATGCATGAGGTGTTAGCTGACATAATGAGGGTTATATACATGAGAAAAGTGCGAGATGCGTAAGCCAGGTAAAAGTAAGAGGGTATGACAAATTTGGGGTATTATAGGGTTGACAAGCGATTATCTTCCTTATAACTCCACTGTTTAGGATTTAAAACAATGCCTGTACATCGTCAACGGGATCTGTTCAAAAGCATACCGTAGAGATTATGGTATCGTACTCGTCATCTTCCCTCTACAGGCTTATAACTTATAATCAAGAGTTGAATATCACAAAAAGGAAGTAGGAAAGCAACTTAAGCATAATGAAAACAAATTAATTCATGACAAACATGTGCAATGCATTAATGAAATAAAAAAGTTTGACATGACAATAATTGTTTGAAGAAACAAAGAAAATACAACTTGAGAATTCAAATGAACAAAAATGCTCTCAATCCTGGCCATGATTTGGCATGGGAGCAGTGATCACGTTGGGAGTCTCGGGAGGGTCAAAATCAATCTCCTTGGCGTTAATCATATTTTGAATCTTGTATTTTAGTGCCCAACAACCGTTAGTATTGTGCCCAGGACTGCCAGAATGATAGGCACACCTTGCATCAGGATTGTAGTTAGGAGAAGAAGTCTTAGGGTTTGGATGAGGTCCTATCAACGTAATCAAATTCATCCTTAACATATGTTGTAATGCTTGAGACAGCAGCATGTTGATCTTGGTAAATTGTCTCTTAGGCTCGTCTTGCCTTCGCTGATTACCCTGTTGTTATGGTCGTTGCAGGCATGCCGAATTAGAGACCAGCACTGCCTCTACAGATTGGTGGTAGTCTGTCTTATTACGACCCTTCTGGCCATACACAACATTGGCTTCCCTCTTACCAACAAATGGCTTCTTCTCAGCATTAGAAGATGCAGCCATCAGGATCTTTCCACTCTTTATACCACTTTCGATCCTTTCTCTATTCATAACCATCTTTGTCAACCCGAATGAGGAACTCCCAATCAGCAGATTAAAGAACGGGCTTGTCAGAGTGCCCATGAACATGTCTACCATTTCCCGATAATTCAGAGGAGGTTGTACTCTGCCAGCTAGATCCCTCCATTTCTGGGCATATTCCTTGAAGCCTTCGCTAGAATCCATAGACATGATTTGAAGTTGTGTACGAGTTGGAGCGAGGTCAGCATTATATCGGTACTACTTGTAGAAAGCAGCAGCCAAGTCTTCCCAGGTATGGATGTCTGTTCTTTCTAGCTGATAGAACCACTCCAGTTGCGTGCCAGCTAAGCTTTCTTGGAAGAAATAGACCCATAACCTTTGGTCAACAGTGTGAGGCTGGATCTTCCTGACATAGGACCTTAAGTGCAACTTAGGGTAGGAGACACCATCATACTTAGCAAATGTGGGAACTTTGAACTTTAGTGGGATGACCACTCTAGGAACCAGCCCTAACTCTTCAAAGTCCAAGCCAGGTACCTGATGAATCTCCATAGCATTGATACGATCCTCCAGCTGTTTGTATTTATTGTCAGCAGGAGGATATTGTTCCTCAGAGTAATCAGCTTCTTCATCAGCTTCGGGGTTGTTGACTTCTTCATGATTATCCCCTTCTTTGATGGAGTTGTGAGATCTAGAGCTCGTTTAACCGGTCCTATGAGTATTCTTCCCATATTCAAGATGCCATTCGGTTTCTTTGCCTTTTTCTTCTTCTCTTTGATGACGAGAGCTTTCAGTTCTTCCTGCCCCTGGGCCAAAGCTATGAACATTTGTTGGAACTGAGCATTTTGAGCTTGAAGGTCTTTTACTATTTGTTCAAGGGCCATTTCTTTTGCTGAAATAAACAACGAAAAGATGAGAAACCTATACTAGAAGACCTGTTATGAAATGGCATGCATGCAATGTTTTCAAGGATCTCGCACGGTAAACAAGAAAATGTCAGAAGTTAAAATATGCAGCTTTGATTGAAGAACTTCGAATCGTTGAGTGTCCTTCTCTGAGAGTCAAGCTTACCATATCAAGTGGGTCATAGCCCCTGACTCAAGTTGTTGAGTTTTGATCTTTTGACGACATTGGCTAGAGGAAAATAAATCCCCTTGTCCCTTGCTAGATGTCTGGTTCATCATAACCTGCACCACAAGCCCTTGAGATCCTTGAAGTGGTTAAGGAAATGATATGGTATGATGTTATGATGTGTATGTTATGCATCAAGCAAAATGTAGGGTGATGAAGACAAGTATGTCTTGCAGGAAAACTAATTTATTGGATAATGACTGTAAACAAATCCTGCAAGGAAATCATGTTGTTAGATAATAAAACCCTGCAAGTAGTTCAAGTTGAAAGCAAACAAGTCACACAAGCATCCTTAGGTTTAGGCTTGCATGGGGTTTGAAGGTAAGTACCCTCTTGATATTTAGTTGGCTCAACCTGTCCTATCAATAATAACTGGGTTCTAAGGAGTCTTAATATCACCGATCTTTCTTTATCGAGCGTTATTTCAGCTTAGCAATCTTTTCTTACGGACGAAACATCTCAAAAGCCCGATATCAATGAGTGTAGCATCGAGTATCAACCAATCCCCAGCTTTACACCGACACCGCCTATCTCACTACTTCATAATGGCCAAGTTTGTTCAACTAAGGGTCCAAGGTCCGTTAATGCTTCACGACACCACGCGACAGCCTCGTATTCTCCTCGATTCAACACAAGGGATACCGGTACCAACCAAAGTGTCACACCAACACATCTATCGCTTCAACCATATTGTTCTACGTCATACAATCTCCATGATCTGATTGTTGTTTACCTTAAAAGATGCCCCCAGATCAGGGTGTAAGATCTATAGTAACAACCCAAAATAACCCTCCAAGGATAAAGCATACAAAGCAAGCAAATACAACAATTTTAAAATGAGCTAAACTCTAAGGTAACCACTTTTTTAATGTTTTCCTCAGCAAATTCGCAAGTTCTGTGATACGGTGGCAGAACTGACTGTTATACTGGTTTTGCGTTTGTGTTTGCAAATATTGCGGTAAGCAAGAGTCACCACCGACTTTTATTTTATCCAACAAAGGAAAGGGTGAAAAGAATAGAAAAAGACCTTTCAAGAGTTTTCTGAGTAAAGGGGGTAGATTATGGAAAGGGAAGGTGTTAGCACCCTTTCCATCCGTAGTTTTCTACGGGCTCTTAGATGTTTAGCTCATTTTTAAAATACCTTGTGCTTTCGTGTATTTTGGAAAAATATTTTGAAATGCCTTAGTGTGGCAGTTTGCTTTATGATAACTCTTGTATCAGTCCTCAAGAGTGTTGATAAAGCATTTTTGAAAATGTTTTTGAAAGTGTTTTGTGTATGTGAAAAAATTTGTTTTGAGCATAGCATCTAGGAACTATCTACTTATACTCGAAAGGTTTGTTCTTTTCCTCCTATCCTTTAGACAGTGTTATCCTACTATTAGTGAGTAGGTAGCCCTATCATTGGATGTTTGAGGGACAATCAAAGGGACACTTTTATAGTCATAGAGGTAATTGGGAAAGAAGTTTTAGTAACTACCTTAGGGCTCTAAGATCATATTTTTACCGAGGCAACGTCGAAAGGGTCATCGAGGGACTTATGATCTTTTGAACCGGAGGCTAGCCACTAAAATATCTCACGTTTCGAGAGTTGTGACTATTTTCGAAGGCAACCAAAGTGGGAGTACCCATGCGCATGTGCAATGGTGTTTGTATTCAGTTATTTGTCTTGTGTTAGGTTTACCAGCGTTTGATTTTATGTTCTTACCATACAATCCTATTAGTCATGCATCTAGACGGTTAATAGTTTACAGTAATTAAAAGTGCGGAAAGATAAATCCTAAACTATTACAAGGCTTCGATGAGGGGGATTAATTACATATCCAAAACTTTGGGGGGAAATAAAGCAGTAAATATAAAGTCTTAATTATGCTATTACATCCAGTAGGCAGTTACAATAGTATAAAAAATAGAATGCAAAAGATAATAACACGCGTGAATTGAAAGGACGTCTACAAAATCCTAAGAGAAAATCTTTTGTTTGTTTTTTTGTTTTAATTTATGAAAATGGTTTAAGTTAAAAAATAATTGATCTAGATCTATATTTAAAGAAAGAAAGAAAAAGGCTAATTATTAAAGAAACATGAAATTTAAAGAAAAGAAATTAATTCTATGTTTTTTTTTTGGTATTTTTGTTATGAAAAGAAAAATGAATTAAAATGAAATTAAACCTAAGTTCTATTAATTTTAATTTTAAAAAAATGTTAAAGTGATTAGTTAATTAATTTACCAAAATTAAAATTTAATTAAGAAAAATCCTAAATAAATTTTTATGTGATTTTTATATTTATTTATTGATTAAAAAAAAGGAATTAACATAAATAAATAAAATAAATAAAATAAGAAAATAAAGATGGGCCTAGTAGAAAAAGTAAACAGGGGGTGCAATCATCAGAAATCCCTAGGCTCGAATCTTTGAAAGCTTCATGCCCTAACCATGGTGTTTTTAGATTCATGCGGGGAACCTCTGATTCAACCATCCATAATATTCTATATAAACTCAAACAAATGTTAGGATGCCATGAAATGTGATTAAAATTAGAGATTCGAAGTTTAAAATTTTACCAAACCGGTGTTGTCAAATGGGGGCGTGTTAGGCGTGTGATGGACTGCTCTTGAGCCTTGTAAGACTCCTAGGGACTTCAAGAGGATGGTTTGAGGCTTGGTGTCAATCGAGAGATACCGGAACCTCGAGATATGACTTGAACCAATTCTTTGATTTTTGGAGAGCTTTTTGAAGAGCTTTTGGAGAGCTTTTTGAAGATCTTTTTGAGAGCTTTTTGGAGAGGAATTTCGTGCCCCTTTGCATATGGTTTGCTTATTCTTATATAGAGTTATGAATGAGGCAACATACATGGCAAGGAATCAATTAATCAAACCATGATAAAACAAAAATCAAACATATTGAAAACTTTCCATTTTTGAGTTTGTTCTTGCCATTTTTGAAGATCCTTGTCTCTTTTTGAATGTTCAATGAACCCGGACCATTTGGATGTGTCTTGCACGAAAATGTGGGCCTTCTAATAGATAAAATCAAACCCAAATGTCATGTCCCATTATTCTTTGTATTTTTATTTAATTGATTTGATTTAATTCATATTTAAATGAATAAAAATTCAAATAAATAGAAATAAAAATCAAAATAGTGCATGGTTAGGTTTATAGGTCTTTGGGTATGTCATAAACATGTTTGAACCATAAAAGTTAGGTCCATTAACCTAAAAATGCAATTTTGCTCAAAGTTGACTTCATGCATTTTTCACAAATTTGCCCAACTTGTGCAAACCATAACTTGCTCAATTTTCATCTTTTGAAGATGATCTTGGACTTTTTCAAAATCCAAATTTGTCCTATACAATATCTATGTTGATCATTTTTTTTCTTTTAAAGATATTATCTTGATGTAAGTTGTCTTGAGAAAAAGTGTCTTTTGTTGACTTTTTGAAAATGACCTGTAATGTATGAGCTTGTATCTTTCAAATGGTGCATTTCTTGAACTTGAGGATAAAATAGAAGTTTTAGGGAATTGGATTCTCTTTAAAGTTATAATTGGTTGGGTAAAAATGGATGAAGTATGTGAAAGTTATGCATGATCAACCCTTGATTAAATGAGGAATATCACTTAAAAATTTGATGTTGACCAAAAATATTGGAGTTTGACTGTATATAGGCCACAATTGACTTTTGACCTAGTATAGTTGATTTTCAGGAATTTGAGCAATTGACTGAGCAAACGTGTAGTGGAATGCATGAAATTTGTCATGGAAAATCTTGAAGGCATATTAGGACCATGGCAAACATTTGTGACCTTTGGAGCTTACACATCTTGATGAAAAGTGAAACCCTAATTAGAGGTTAATTGCTTAGGAGGAGAGTTTGTCTGATCAATTCTTGGTCAACCTTGAGAAATTGAGGACCTCTAGAAGCAACTGCGAATTCAATGGTGGCCTTAGTTTTGGCTGAACTGTCATGTACAAAGAGATATAAGCAGGATAAAGTTGATCGGTGCACTCATGGTGATTTACGATTCTGGCATCATGGGACTCATGCGATGGTCCAAACCTATCCAATTACATCTCAGTAACACAATGAAAGCATTAGTTCTTATCAAAGCATGATAAAAATAAAAATACGAAAGTCACAAAAAGTATGGAAACCAGTGATGCATGCATGCGTGTTTCAGGCCTCTTTGATCATCAAGAACGATCAATACTTAATTTATTTCACCTTAGGAGTCAATTGGGATGGTTGGCTTACTTTTGGAAGGGCTGAAAAATAAAGTTTCAAGTTTGCTCTTTTTTGAGAAATTTTGAGGTTTTTGTGAGAGTATTCATGCAAGGTTTTTTCGTGTCCCCTTGTTGTCTGAATATGGAGGATATATATAGATGAAGATTAGGTCAAGGAGAATGGGCTTGAACCTTGTATGAAATAACTTTTGATTTTTCTTGAAAAATAAGTTGGAATTAGACAAACATGAAGATTGGTTCCTGTACAATCTTGGGCCTCCAAAAGATTTGAAACAAAAGCCTTTTAAGCCTTATCCCTCCCCTTGCTATTTATTTGATTTAATTTGCATTTAAATGAATAAAAATTTAAATAAAAGAAATAAAAATCATAAAAAATATAATGGTTTTAGGGGTCCTCTAACATGTCATGAGAACGTTTGAACTTCAAAAATTGGGCCCATTATTCTAAAAGCCAAAAATTGTTCAATTGAGGTTTCATGCAATTTCACAAAACTACCCAACATCTGAAACTCATAACTTGCTCAATTTTTGTCATATGAAGGTAATCTTAGACTTTTTGGAAAGCTCAAGATGTCCCCTATAATGCTGATGTTAATCATTTTTCCATTTGAAGATTTATCTTGATGTAAATTGCTTTGACAAAAAGTGTCTTTTTATTGGTTTTTAAAATGACATGTAATGTTTTGGCCCATATCTCTTAAATGAAGCATTTTTAGGCCTTGGGCTTAGAGAGACAAAGTTGTAGAGAATTGAATTTCCATCAAAATGAGTTTGGTTGAGAATTTTCTGATGAAGCATGTGAAAGTTATGCCTGGTCAAAGTTCAGTTGACTTCTCATAAAGAAAACCATAATTTAGTAACTTTTGAATTTTGGTGAATCTTGAGTTTTCTTGATGAGTTATGATCAACCCTTAGTAAAATGGTGAATGTAACTTCAAAATATTGATGTTGACCAAAAATCTTGAAGTTTGATTGTATGTTGACCATAATTGACTTTTTACCCAATACAATTGATTTTCACTCATCTAAGCAATTGACTGAGCAAATTTATGATGTAAGGATTGAAATTTGGTATGAGGATACTTTGAAGCATATGAGAACCATAAAAATCACTTGCGACATTAGAAGTCCCATTTTCATTTGAGAGAACCAAAACCCTAATTATAGGCCATTGCTTAGGAGGAGGACTCATTTGCTCATTCTTGAGTAGTCTTGAACACTTGATAACCTTAGGAGCATGAGAAATTCTTTTGAAATGAGAGAGAAAATTTTGGGGTACAACACAGAGAAACCATCCATGAAGAAAAATACTTTGTGTTGAGCGGTTTTGTCAACCAGAACATCAATGTGTGGAAGTGGAAAGTCATCTTTAGGGCTTGCCCTATTAAGATCTCTAGTCTATACACATACGCACCTTACTTTCCTTATTAGGTACTGGCACTATATTTTCAACCCATTGAGGATAGGACGTAACAGCTAGGAAACCTGCATTGAACTACTACATAACTTCAGCCTTAATCTTCTTAGACATCTCGGGACGCATACGAAGAACCTTCTGCTTTATAGGAGGACAACCCTCCTTCATCGGTAGACAGTGTACCACAATGTCAGTATCAAGCCCCGACATGTCTTCGTACGACCAAGCAAAAATCTCAATATAGTCACGCAACATTTGGATTAACCTCTCTTTGACATTGTCTTCTAGGTCGGCACCTATCTTGATTTCTTTTTTGTCCTCTTCAGTACCCAAGTTCACAACCTCGACTAGCTCTTCATGCGGTTGTATAGATCTTTCTTCTTGCTCTAATAGTCTAGCAAGTTCTCCAAGCACTTCACAATCTTCTTCACCTTCTTCCTCGACTTGGTAGATCGGATTTTTGAAGTCATTATTGGTAATAGCAGAATTGCTATCAATGGGATCCAGAGTGGATGTGGAACTGCAATTTGTTATGTGGGTATGTATAAGAACACATAGCTATTTTGAAAGCAATAAAGTAAAAGAAATACAAAGTGCACAAAATTTGAATGCAAAATGTCCAATGATTGTATTAAATGAAAACATGCGAATAAAACATGACAACCCTAACAAATGGACCATTGTGCCCCGGGTAAGGCACAAGGCTTAAAACTATTGTTCAAATTACATAACGAAAAACTTGGAAATAGAAAATAGAAAATGTTATTTACTCCTGACTAAAGGAGATTGGTACAAAGTCTTAAGTTATCTAGTTGGTGAGCCCTTTGTCAACAGTCAAGAAGATCCAGTTGTCCAGGTCATTGTCGCTTCATCATCTTCCACAACATTAATAGCATTAATACCCTTGTCAGGATTAGGCATATGTGCAGTGATCATATTAGGAGTCTCAGGAGGGTCAAGTTCAATCTCCTTATAGTCAATCATGTCTTGGATCTTATTCTTCAGAGCCCAACAGCCATTTGTGTCGTGTCTGGGACTGTTGGAATGATAGGCGCATCTTAAATTGGGATTGTACCGGGGAGAGGAAGTGTTGGGATTATGAGGAGGATATCTCAACGTAATCAACTCTTCCTTCAACAGGTGTTGCAATGCTTGAGACAATGGCATATTGATTTTGGTGAATTGTCTCCTGGGTGCATCCGGCCTATGCTGATTGCCTTGTCGTTGATGTTGCGTTGGTGCAGGATTGGAAATCATTATTGCCCCCACAGATTGATGGCGATCACCTTTACTATGACATTTTTGTCCGTACACAACATTAGCTTATTTCCTCCCGTTGAATTACTTATTCGTAGTAGTTAAAGATGCAGCCACCTAAATTTTTCCACTTCTGATTCCACCTTCAACATGTTCCCCGTTAATATAAACTCGGTGAACCCGAATGAAGAGCTTCCAATCAGATGATTGAAGAAAGGACCTGTCAAAGTTCCCATAAACATGTCAACCAATTCCCTATCATACAAGGGAAGCTGAACTCTTCCTGCTATATCTCTCCATTTCTGGGCATTCTCTTTAAAGCCTTCGTTAGAGCCCATGGTCATACTCTGTAGTTGCATACAGGTTGGTGCAAGATCAGCATTATACTGGTATTTCTTATAGAAAGCAGCAACCCAAATACTCCCATGTATGGTTATTGGTCCCTTCTAGTTGATAGAACCATTGCAACAGTGTTCCAAACATGCTCTTGAAAGAAATGCACCCACAACTTCCTGTCAGCAGTGTGTGGTTGAATCTTCCAAACATATGACCTCAAATGAAGCTTTGGGAAAGAAACATTGTCATACTTTGCAAAAGTGAGGACTTTGAACTTATGAGGAATGACAACTCCTGAGACTAAACCTAAATCCTCAAAATCCAACCCAGGCACTTTCTAGTTCTCCATAGCATTTAGACTATCTTCTAACTGCTTGTACCTTTCAATAGTTGGGGTATACTTTTCATTAAAATAATCTTATTCATCTTCATCAGAGTATTTAATAGGACCATGGTTGCTTTTTTCAGTTTCACCACTCTTATCGTCTTTATCCTGTTTGTCGTCTTTGTCTAATAGAGTATCGGGATCCTGAACTCACTTGACTGGACCCCTGAACCTTTTCCCATGTTAAGGATGCTGATTGGTTTCTTTGTCTTTTTCTTCTTCTCTTTGGTGATGAGTGCCTTCAGTTCTTCCTATCCCTTGGCTAAGTTCAGGAACATCTGTTGGAATTGGGCATTTTAAGCTTGGAGATCCTTGATCGTCTGTTCGAGAGCCATTTTCTAATGAAATAAACAACAAGAAGATGAGAAACCTTTCTTGAGAATACCTGTTATGCAATGATATTGTATGTAAATGTATATGCATATGCAATGTTTTTAAGGACCTTGTGGGATTTAAATTTGTTAATAAAAAAGGCAACAAAGAAACTTAGTAGTAAGTTCAAATTATAACTGCCTTTTAGGCTTACAATGAAAACAAGATATTTAAATTATGAAACTCCTAAGGCCCAAGGCATTAAGTCTCCTACAGACGCTTCCTCTTTGTGTTGAAATATGCATTAAGGCTCTTCTCTTCGTGGAGTCGTTTCTTCAGCTCTAATACTTTCTTCTCACTAGCATAGAACTGAGTCTCAAAGGTGTCCCTTTCTTTCTTGAGTTGAATCTAGGACTTTTGTAGTTTTTCAAAGTCAATAGGCATATCAGGATGAAGAATGGTATGAGGAAAATCTCCTTCAACAACAGGCTCCATAATTACTGGTAGGACAGTAGGGTATGGCATTATAAGATTTTGAGCACGAGACCGCATCCATCTGAGGTAGGGCTCCAAAGGGATGGAGTTCTTATGCCCCAAAGTCTTGCTATCAATCTTATTGATCATTCCCCAAGCATGGATAAACCTTTGATGGTAACCTTGAAGATCATTCTTGTAGTCGAATACAATTCCTTGGATAAACATATCATGAGGATCGTCTCTTCGAGCATAATCAAACTGACGTGGAGCTAGAGAAGGGTTGTAAGTGATACCTCGCCTTATTCCAAGGAGTGGCACATTAGAGAATTCCCCACAGCAGTTAATAATGGTGATGTCCTCTTGAGATCGGGAACACCAATAAATCTAAATGAGTGAGTGACATCAACCTTTGAGACCACCTCAAACCTTTTTCATTCTTCATGACTGATCGGGGAAGGTGCAAAATAAACCACCTGGAAAGTAAAGTTATGCAACACATGAGTCCCTCGCTTCCTCATAGTATGAGTGTGAAGAGAATTCAGAATATCTCCAAAAAAAGTAGGTACAAGATTATGAGTAAGGAATATTTTGATGGCGCTCACATCTATGAGTTGGTCTGGATTAGGGAATAGTATCAAACCATAGATCAGCAAAGCCAAAATATCTTCAAAAGCATGAAAGCTCATGGCATCTAGAAACAACTAAGCCTTCTCTATCAGAAATTTAGCAAGAAGACCTTTAACTCCACTTCTTGCTTCTTAATTAGATACATTGTCTGACCGTTTCAGATGTAAGGCTGCTGCAATATCTTCAGGTTTTGGAATTTGCTCTAGACCGGTGAAGGGTATCTGATCAAGAATATGCAATCCAAGTAGCTTATAGAACTCTTCCATTATGGGCCCTTACAAAGTTGATTCGGATAGTATTTCTGCGAGCGGAAGCCATGACCTGCAACAAAGGACAAAGATAAATCCCTAGGTCCTTGAAACGGTTAGTGAAAATGTTATAATGTCAGGATGTCAGGATGTCATGATGTTATGTTCATGTTTAAACAAGTAGAAAACATAAACAAATCACACAAGAACCTTAGGTTTAAAGGCTTGCATGAGGTCCATAGGTAAGCACCCTTCTCTATTGAAGTTAAGTTGGCTCAACCTATCCTAAAATAGTAACTGGGTTCTAGGAATCTCATATCACCGATCTTTCTCACAAGATTTATTTTAGCACGGAAACTGGCTTGCCGCCAAAACATCTCGAGAGTCGAATCTCAATGAGCATAGCATCGAGTATCAACCAACCTTGGACTGCACCAAAGTTGGCCATGTCACTACTTTCTAATGGCCAAGATGAGTCAATTAACGTTCTAAAAGTTATTTAGTGCTAATGACACCACACAGAAGCCTAATGTTATCCTTGACTGACTCAAGAAACATTAGTACAAACCAAAGTGTTACGCTAACGGTAGCCATCACTTCAACCATATCGGTCTACACTGTATAGTTTTCATGATCTATTGCTACTTACCTAAGGCATCCCTAGATCCGGGCGTAGGATCTTTCAAATGATAAACCCAAGAAAGCCCTTAAAGTTAAAGCAGACAAAGCACACAATTTAAGCAAGTAAGGTGATCTAAACTCTTAAGGTAACCCCTCTTTTAATTATCTCCCCAGCAGAGTCGCCAGTTCTGTAATACGGTGGGAGAACTGAATTTTTTAGCATTTTATCGCAAATGTCGTGGTTAGCAAGAGTCGCCATCGATTTTTCTTTTATCCAACAAGGAAAAGGTTAAAAGAACAGGAAAGACCTTGATATATTTTAAGTTCGGGGGGTAAGTTATGAAAAGAGAAGGTGTTAGCACACTTTTCATCTGTAGTTATCTACAGGCTCTTAATCGCTAGCTCACTTTTGAAAATTTTCTTTATGTGTGCGATGTGTTTGAAAATATTTTGAAAAGCCAAAGTACGACCAACTTTGTAATGATTCTTGTATCATTCCTCACGAATGCGTACAAAGTGTTTGAAAATATTTTGTTTGAAATGTGTGATGTGAAAAAATGTTTATTTTAGAAAAAGAGTTGTGAGCAAGCGATTAAAAGTTCCTTACCCACTAAAGGTCGTTCTTATTATTTTCCTTCTCCTTTAGAGATAGTGCTATCCGTACCATTAGTTGGTAGATAACCCCATCTATTGGATGTGAAGGGATAAACGAAGGGTCATTGAATGGTCATTGAAAGCAACGTGTAAGGATACTTTAGCAATTAGAAGGGACTGTCATCATGTTGTTCATAGGCAACAAGGGACTATATCATCTTTTCATAGGGAACTCGAGGGATATCGCGGGATTATGATCTTTATTTGAAGGGACCATGATGATTTAATCGAGGGTCTTTGCTAAAGTACCCTTACTTTCCAGGGACATGACCAAGTTTTCTGAAGGCAACGAAGAAAGGTTACCCTAGAGGTGTGAGTGTAAAAAGAGTGTTCAGTTTAGTTATATTTGTCTTGAGAATTAGGTTTTTCTACGATTGATTTTAGATCATTCCATACAAACCCTATTAGCATACATCTAAGAGTTATATATACAGGTATAAAGTATAAGTGCGGAAAAGTAATGTCTTATGCTATTACATGGCTTTGGGGCAGTTACATGATAAAGAAATTGTGCGGGAATTTAAACTAGGTTATTACAAAGTTTGTATATCCTATACAATTTGTCCAATAAAATAAATAGCAAAGTAAAATAAAATAAAATGTTAGTAATTTATTTTTTAATATCCTAAGAATCTAAATATCCTAAATTAATTAATTGGTATCTTTGTTAATTTTAAGTATTAGAAATACTTAAATTATCTAATTCTAGGTTAATTACAAATTAATTATGAAAATAAAAAATCAAATTTAATCAAATTAAATAAATTTTTATTTCAAAAAAGTAAATTAATTAAATAAAAGTCTGGTTCTGATTTTATTGTATTTTTTTTATTTGGATTAAAAAATTAGTTAAAAAGAAAAAATTGAAAATTAAAAAAAAAAAGAGGAAAAATTAGGAAAAGGTTTGAAAACAAAATAGGGTAAACAAATAGAATGCCAACGTTGGGGCTTGAACCCTCACCCTTCCTTTCACCAATCACCTCTCTTTCCAACTGAGCTGTATTGCTTATCTGCTGTTCAATTATCAATAAATCATTATATAATAAACATGAATATTAAAAATCATAAAATGACAAAACGCGCGTATGAGTGGGGTCCAGATATTTGAATATACGAATAGAGAGGAGCCACGCAAGCCCTTGGTTGCACTGGCCACCACACACGGAGGAGAAGCATCATCTTCTCCGATGATGTTTTTTTCGAAAACCTACAAAACAGAAAAACAGCTCAAATCCTTGCATGTTGTGAGTTCAACAGTGGCATTGGTTTATCCTAAAACCCAACGTATACAGAGATACGAGCAACCTGCTTCTCAAAATTCTAACAATGGCATCTAGCGCATGGGGAGTTTACCTTTACATGCGATCATATTAACTTGTTCTAAATGACACCATGAACACATATGAATGCACAAAAACAATTTATATTGCGTGAATAGAAAATTCAAAGTTGAATAAACTACCAAGACTGGTGGGTTCGTGTGAGAGAGTTATGGGATGTTGTGGACTTGAGTAAATGCTGGAATGGAATCCTGATACTTCTAGTAAGCTATTGGAATACCCAAAATCGGTTGAAACTTGCTTGAGAATAGGGTTTTACTCGTGCTTTAGTTTTAAGAAATTTTGGAAACTCTAGGGTTTGTATTTTGCGGCAGCATGCGTGTGTCCTTGGCATCCGATGATGTTGTGCATTTATAGACTTGTGGAATTAGGTCAACAAACTTGGTAATAATCTTGTGTGATTAAAGCATGATTTGTTTTCAAAATAATTTCAAAAACTTTCCAAAATTTGAAGATTCACTTCCAAAACAAATCCACACGGTTTCTAGCATTAGTTGGCATGTTTTTGGGCCTTTGAATGATCCAACATAAGGCCCACGTGTGCCTTGGTCCATTAACTTGTTCATTTATTTGATTTATTTTGAAAATACTTGAATAAAATCAAAATAAAAATATTAAAAAAATCATAGTCATGCATAAATGGACTTAGAGGTCCTTCAACATGCTATGAACATGTTTAAACCCCAAATGATAGTCCCATTAGTTCAAAAGTTCAAAATTGCTCAATGGAAGTTTCATGCACTTCTCAAAAATTATCCAACTTGCACAAATCATAACTCATTCAATTTTATCATGTGAATGTGATTTTTGGATTTTTGGAAACCTCAAGATGTATCCTACAACTCTCATTTTGGTCATTTTTTAATTTGAAGTCTTTATCTTGATGTAAATTGCTTTGACAAAAGATGATTTTTTGTTGACTTTCAAAATGACATGTAATGTTTTGGCTCATATCTCTCAAATGGAGCATTTTTGGACTTGATCTTAGAGAGAAAAAGTTGTAGAGATTTTAATTTCCATCAAAATAGACTTTGGTTGAGAATTTTCTGATGAAGCATGTGAAAGTTATGCTTGGTCAAAGTTTAGTTGACTTCTCCTTAAGAAAAGTCCATAAAACCCTAATTTAGCAACTTTTGACTTTTGAGCAATCTTGAGTCAATCTTTATGAATCATGACGAATGTGAGTTTAAAATATTTATGTTGACCAAAAATCTTGAAGGTTGACTATATGTTGACCACAATTGACTTTTTACCCAATACAACTAGTTTTCAATCATTTGAGCAATTGACTGAGCAAACTTGTGATGCAAAGCTTGAAACTTGTCATGAGGGTACCTTGAAGCATATGAGGAATCATGGAATCCATTTGAGGAATTAGGAGCTCAATTTTATTTAAGAAACACAACCCTAATTATAGGTCAATTGCTCAGGAGAGGTGCTTGTATGCTCAATTGTCTTCAAAAATGGGAGGGATTTTGAGGTACAACAATAAGCATTGTATGTAATCTTAGGGCCAAAAATAGGGTTTGTTTTGTATTTAAGTATCTTCAATCACGTTGAGACGAATATTTTAACCTTCATATCTCCAGATAGAAGACACTTAAATAAGGGAAGTTGTTATACCCCAATTTTCACCCCTAATATCTATTATTCTCTCATATTATCAATACATCAAGATCACAAATTAGGGTTGGTTCTCTATTCTACTTCAGCCTATCTTTAAGTTTGCTCTTGAAGGATCACCAAGCACCTTGAATTGTGTATCTTGTACATGTGCATCTTATGTTGATTAACTCTTAACCAACGTCAAAATATGTATATATGTTTATTTGGATGTTTATGTTGTAGGTGATGATACAAATGCATCCATCTCACCATTTAACCTAGGGTTTTGAGGCATAGTCCTCAGTCAAATGGTTGTTCAATGAAATCCAAGAGTTTGAGCTTCAAGGCTATGTTGATGACATCATAATTCTTTGGTTTAAAGATATCTCTCAATTTCATTTAAGGTCAAGCTTTCTTCAAAGAGAATGGCATTCATAAAGAAGATTCATAGGTTCATGTGTTTATTTCCATGCCTTTTTCAACAAGTTTCATTGAGACTTAAGCTCCATCTTTGGGTGTACTTTAAGATAACATAATTTCAAGGTCTAATGTGATCCATCATGCTCTTTTTTTGAAAAGAAAATGCAAATGATTCAAGGATTTATTCAACAAGTTTGACCTAATTGAGCAAGTACTTGATTTAGTGATCACAAGTGCATAACTCTCTCAATTTTCAATATTTTAAATTGGTTTTTTGCTATGGGTTATTATCATCATCTATAACAACTTCTCTTCACACGACAAGATCCAATTATGCAAGGAAAATTAACAAAAGTTGAAGGGGATGCCAAGTTATTGTGTGCCTTCTAAACAAGGATGGGTTGACTTCTAAAGGCCATATCTTGCTCAGATTTTGTGATTTTAAGTGACTCCAAAGCCATGATTCTCTTCAAAGAGTCCTTAATATATTATCTTCAAGTATCAAAGGATAATTTGGCATGGAGGACCATTTAAGTTTGATGAATATTACAAGTCCCTTTGAAAAGCCTTTGAATCTTAGGCTTTGATTTCAAATGATCATAACTTGGTCAATTTGTATCACTGAGTTCATTCTTTTTATATAATGATCTTTGGGATGTCTAGTACAAATTTGTTTCAAGGTGCTAGGCTTGAAAATGCTTGGAAAGTTGTTTAAGAACTAAAAAGATTATAGGCCTTTTCTGAATTTCCCCAAATTTGTTCATCATCTTCAAAAGACCATAATTATCTCATATTTTATGATTTTTGAATGATCTAAATTCCATAATTCAATTCAAAGATTCCTTAACATTTTCTCTTCAAGGATCAAAGGCCAATTTTGAGTGGAAGGGCTTGTAATTTTGTAAGACAATATAGGTCATTTTGAGGCTCCGTACATAGAATTTATCTAAGTATCAAGAATCTGTGTGTTTTTCTCGATTTCAAAATGATGTGACTTTTTGCTCAGATCTCCAAATGCTACCTTTCTTAGCATGTTATAAAGTTTGTTGTGAGATATTCCCAATGCAGCAAAAATGAGATCATAAAACCTCCTGAGTTGTATGCAACTTGGTTGCAAAGTTGATAATTTGAAACTGGAAATATCACTTTAAGTCAGAAGTGAATTTGTGAAATATGGCTTCTAATCACCAAATTACCACGTGATTTTATCTTAAACATGATAAGCAAAGATGTCTAAAGCGTTTGGAGCATCGACAAGCATAATTTGGATGAGTTTTGATGCATATAGAGTCACATGCCCCTCATGCTCATGGCTTCACTCAAATTTCCTCCAAACCTCACTATTTCTATCAATTCACATTGCCATTCACTCTCCTATAAATAGAAGACCACATTCCCTTTAATTTCCCAAGCATGGATAGCCAAAGAAGCTCTGCCTGAACCTTACAAAACCTCTGAAATTTTCAAATTCATTTTCTCCTTTAGGGGCTATTTCATTCCTTTATTTTGATTTAATTAGCTTTATCGTACTCCTATGAAGCTAACACGTCCATTACTAAACTTCAAGTGCTTTCAGTCGCCCATACCAAGTTCATCGTCGAGGAAAATTTCTCCATACTTCGTTCAGGTAGATTACTCATTCATTTTGCTTCAAATAAGTTGTCAATCTATTCTCCTCATCTCTCTGAATCTCATACTTCTTCTAATTTTCATTTTCATTAAGAATTGATCATGTAATCTCCAGAGTTTGTGCTTGCAATTTTTTGTTTCTTTTGCAAATTAAGAAATACACAGTTTATATAAATATTTCCTGATACCATGGTTGAGTTCGTCTCAGTGAGATGCTTCAAATGATACTGGTCTCGTGAACGTTGGAAACCATTTTGGGTTTGCTCCGGGGTAGGTCATCGGAAGAGATGACTAGAGGAAGTTCACGGTCCTTGTGGACCAATCAAAGCGTGACACTTGAAATGTTTTGATTGGCTGATTTAAAATGAACTCCGTGTTTTTATTTCACTAAATTACATGGTACACGCGTGCTCTAGATCACTTGATGTGATTACTTTGATTAGTCAACTCAGATCCAACACACCACAGTTTTTCTCTATTTGTTTCCTTTTTCTAATTTTTATTTTAATTGTTTTTTAGCTTTAAAAAATCATAACTCATTCAAATTTTATCTAAAAAATATGAAAAAAATTTACAAAAATATTTTATTTTATTTCTGATTTAATGATAGTTTTTCCATAATTTTTGAATGAGTTTTGGTATTTTAAATGATTTTTTTGTTATTTTTCTTGGTTTTAATTAGTTTAAAAATACTTTTCTTGATTTTAAAATTTTGAAGAAAAAAATAGAAAATGATCCAATGATTGTTTCACACCTATGGCAATTTTATTAGGATTTTTATCCTGACTTTTCTATTTTTCACTATTTTTTACTTTTTTAGCTTAATTTTTTATATTTTAAAAATAGTTTATGATTTTCAAAAATCATAAAAATGTTTGTAGATATATTTTGAGGTATTCCTGATTTTTTTTTGTGCACTTAACTCCAATTTATTTGAATTTTTGAACATAGTTTGATTTTTCTTCCTTATTTTCCATTTAAAAGCCATTTTAAAAATAATTTTTATATTTCTTTATTTTTAATTCTAATATTTTAAATTTTTTAATGTATTAGCCTCTGACTTTTGTCAACCTTCTTGATCATTTGAAGATGATTCCTTGATTCATTTTGGTCTTAATTTATATTGATTTATTTATTTTAAATTCAATTCTTCTTCATCTTATTTCTTTTTGACTTTTCTTGTGCTACAAGTTTCACGAGTGTGGTTTCTATCACATCTCTAACTTGTATAGTATATACATTGTTATTCATCGGCCTCAAAATAGGTGTGACTTCTATATAAGTTTACTTACGATTTCTTAACATAGCGCTAAGTTTGTCCCGATTTTGAAAATGATCATCCGTGACCCAAACCTATGTTTGCAAGCCCAAGTATGTTTAATTTGAAGTCTTGGATCCAATAACTTTGAAGTTCATTGTTACGAGGCTTTGATTCTATCAATCCTCTAATGAACTTCATGAATTTTGGTCTAAATGATTTGTTTAAACATCGTTGATCATATGTGGTTTCCTTGAGTACTTGAAATGGATGATATACTTGACAAAAAGCAAATGAGACTTATTGCTAGGAGGCTTTGATTTTTTCAATCCTCTAATGAGTTTTCAAAAGCAAGTTTCAAGATGGACATTCAACTAACCTTTTATTATACTTGACTTGTAATATACTAACATGCTAATTTATTATACTTGACTTGTAATATACTAACATGCTAATTATTGACTCTTATTTTTTTTTTATGTTTCTTGTACCTTTACTTTTAAGCATTCTTCATACCTTTTTACTTGTCTTTTATTTGTGCTCATTTGAGCATTTATTTTATGTTATTTTATCTTTGTTCACTTGAGCTTTCTTTTTTTTTTCCATTTCTAATACACTTAATAATCAACTTGAACATTAAAAGCTTTAAGGTTACTTGGACTATTTGGTTACTATCCCTAGCACTGTGGAGTTGTAGGTTCCTGAGACTTAGGACTAGAAGCCCTGAGACCTTGGAACTCTGTAATATTTGGTTGATATTTTTGTGAAGATCTTATGAAATCCTTGGGGTTTACTCCAAGGCATTGGTTTGATTTTTTTAGTGTGTAGGTTGTTCTGATTTCCATGTTTTGTCTGTGATTGAGAATTCCTCTGTATACAGTTGTTACTCTGGCCAATTTTTTTAGAAAGGACTTCACTTGGTTTTTCACTATACATCTAAGGCACTAGTTTATTTTCATCTAAGATTTGATTATTGCTTGCTTGGGTTTCAATCCAAAGGATGGGAATTCTACCTTGATCTCTTATATCAAGTGTTAGCTTCTTGTTGGTTAGATTGTTCTTTTCCTTAAATTTTACCTTATGATTTAGGATAGTCCCTTCATCTCTTCCAATCTTCTTTAATTTTAAAATCTTCTCCCTCCTTTTCAAAACTCTTCTTGTTTTCTAACTTGAATCACTTTCTTCATAAACTTGGACTTCGGTCCATGCATTTTTAAAAATCTTTTCTTAACTAAACTCTTAATCGATTTAATCATACTTTGACATCTTTTTAGAAGACTAAAAGTCATTAACCTCATTCAAACCATTTTTCCACTTCGGTTTTTTTATTCTAAAACTTTTCTCAAAAGATTATACTCTTGTCGATTCTTGTAGTGACGCAAGCTACTATACTTCTACAATATATAGTGAAGTAGCCATTTTCCACTTGGGTGTTGAGTGATGGATTTTAATTCCAAGACTATGTCCTCCACTTTGAGATGATGCAAATGCCCATTTCTCATAATTATGGGTAGTAAGTATGTTTTTCACTCGGATATGAAGATTATGTCTCTTCTCTTCAAATTAACCAACACACATGTGTTTTAAAATTTTTGAGGTGAACTACGATTATCTGAATCCCCTATTGCACGAAAGGTGGTACGTACATGGGCACTAAAGGTTTGCAACTGCGACGGGTGAAAAAATTGTAAAAAAAAATACTTCTTTTCTCATCTCCACCGTCTTTTTTTTGTATACACTTTTTATAGCCAAAATACACAGATTTTCAAAGAGGTTCATGCGTTGTACCGTAGATGTTTAGGGTGTTATTACCTTCCCTTTTCATAACCAACCCCTGTACTTAGATTCTCTCCCTCTTTTTTTTGGGTTTATTCGTTTTTTTCCCATTTCCTTTGGAAACAATAAAGAGCGGTGGCAATTCTTATTTGATTAGTATGATTTAAGTCAATCCAATGGCTTAGTCTCAACATTTCTACAGCTACACAAGGCATCACACATCATCATATTCTTCATGTTATACTCACACCTTCACAACCTCATCATTACGCGAACACATATCACCATACACAATGTATCATTAAGCATCACAATTAAATCATTATACAATGTCACTTAGAATGTAATGCAACATCACAGACTCATGCATGTGGTACCTAAACTTCACTGATGACTTTGTCATCGTTATCTCCAAAGATCCCCACCATAGGATCGATTCCCGCTTGAAACTAGAGCAATTCGTCGTTGCACCCAATCCACACTATGGGATTGAAGTCTTCACTGGACCATCGTCATATCATCTTTGTTGGACCGAAGTCCTAATAACATCACTAGACCGAAGTGCTAAACCATGCCATGAATGCATGATGCACAACAACATAAAACAAATGACCACGACTAGTCAAAATCACATCATCATTCATGATTACATCATCATATCATCATTATCATCATAGTAAAACCTTATATCATCATAACATCGTGAAATCAACATCATAATAAAACATCATATCATCATAACATCGTCATGCCATCATAATATCCAAACACTATCATATCACACAACGTATCTCCAGGTCATCATATTATATATGTGAAATCATCATAATATCTCCTAATCATCCCCCATTCGTCTTCTAATCATCTTAATTAAACAAGCATCTTCCTGATCCAACATGGGTAACCTAACATCATTTCTATATTAGGTATTGGGGAAATACTTCTTTTTTCTCCTTTTATTCCATATAACTAGGGTTCATTGTGTTAGATACCCTATGCTTTGAACTACATCTCATTCCGAGTTATAAGACTCAAGTTATGACACTTTTAAGAAAGTCCAAAACAACCAATCAATATGGGACATCATTGCCCAACGCCACCTATCCATCGCCTGGAGATGCTTCCTTCGCCACCACCTTCGCCCAATGACGCTTGGAGTGATGCTCCCCAGAAGCGTCACTCTTTTCTGCCCTTCATCGCCCTCACTTTTGCTTGGCGACGGACCTTTGCCCAGTGACACTACCTTCGTTGTCTGGCGACATAGCACAAACAGGGTTTTCTGTTGCAGTTTCATGCATAAAACAATCCAATTTTCATGCGATCTCAACATATTACAGGTCCTAAAACACCATCTTATGATAAGGTTTCATCATCTATCAACATATTATGATTCTATATTCATTATACATCAATTATAAGTCATCATTCATCACCAATTCACCAATTCTTCATCAAACAACACCAAATCATCATCTACCAAAACCTAAGGTAATCTACCATCATCTAAACCTTAAATAAAATATAATAAAAATAATAAAACTCCCCTTACCTTAATATTATTTCTTGAGATTGATTCCTCTTCGTGTTCTACCGGGATTCCTATGCTCTTCCTGCCTCTTTGTGCCCTAGACTTCTTTTCTCCATAATGTTAGTTTTCACGATGTACAGAATGATTGTATAAACTCCCAAATCTCTTCCTTATACTAAACTTGCTCTCTTAGACCCCTAATAATTAACTTCCGATCATGCCCTCACTTATCCTTTACTAATGACCACAATGCCCATATTTTCTCTACACCACTATTATTCTATTTTCTCGATTAAGATAACTAAATAATTATTTTAATAGTTCTAAAAATACACAATTGGTCAATATTACTCAATTTCCTCTATATTACTCATAGTAACCCATCACACATCGTATTCATCAAAACATCACATTCAAACATCATAGTCATCTCAATCATCATGGTACACTTCATATTTATCATAATGTCACAAATCACCATAAAGGCTCACATATAATTATCAAAACATCAAATACTTCACATAGACTCATATAATCATGCTAAATTAATCAATTAAATAATTAATCTATAATTCGGGGTGTTACAACTCTCCCTCACTTAAAAGAATTTTTGCCCTTGAAAATTACCTGGAGGAAACAAATTCGGATAAGACTCTCTCATCTGATCCTCGCGTTCCCAAGTCCAATTTCTACCAGCTGGTCCGCCCCATAATACCTTCACTAATGCATTGTCCTTGCCTCGCATATGCTTCACTTCCCGACCTTTTATTTGCAATGGTAATGCCTCAAAAGTTAAGTTATCTCTCACATGTATATCATCCATTTGAATCACATGCGACGGGTCTGGAATATACTTTCTCAACTGAGACACATGAAACACATTATGTAGATTCATGAGTGACAACGAAAAAGTAATCCAATAAGCTACCTCACCTACCTTCTCTGATATCTAATACGGGCCAATAAAAATGGTGTAAGTTTTCTTGATTTCAAAGCTCTACCAACACCAATTATCAGAGTAACTCTCAAAAAAACATGATCATCTTTTTGAAATTAGATATCTTTCCTCCTCTTATCATGGTAACTCTTCTGACGACTCTGAGAAGCTTTCATCTTCTCTTGGATCATCTTTATCTTTTCAGTCGTCTCCTGTACAACCTCAGGTTCAATTACAACACTCTCGCCAGACTCATACCAACAAAATAGAGTTCTACACCTCCTACCGTACAATGCATCATATGGTGTCATCCCAATACTATAATGGAAACTATTGTTATAAGTAAAATCAATAAATGGCAAGTGACTATCTCAAGATCCCCTTAGTTCTAGCACACAAGCCCTTAGAGAATCCTACAAAGACTGAATAGTCCTCTTTGTTTGACCGCCCGTCTGCGGATGATATGCGGAACTCAACTTCAACTTAGTACCAAAGGAATTCTACAAACATGTCCAAATTTTTTGTAAACCTCGGATCTTTATTCGACACGATACTAGAAGGTATTCCATGTAGCTTCACAATCTCATCAATATATATCTCAGCTAGCTGCTCCATAGGATGATTAATCTTCATCGGTAAGAAATGAGCCGACTTGGTCAATCTATCTACAATCACCCAAATCAAATCATTTCCCTTAATAGTCTTCGGCAAACCTGACACAAAATCCATGGAAACATTGTCCCATTTCCACTGTGGAATACTCAAAGGTTGTATAAGACACATAGGCTTCTGATGTTCAATCTTAACTTCTGACAAGTTAAACAAGAATAAGCAAACTTAGCAATCTACTTCTTCATATCAGGCCACCAAAATAACTTCTTTAAGTCTTGATACATCTTTGTAGCACTGGGATGAATACTTAACCCACTTTTATGTCTTTCCTCAAGAATACTTTTCTTAAGCTCTGGAGCATCCGAAACACACACTCTATCGCCAGACCTCATTACACCATTCTCATCAATTTGGAACTTATCTCCTTTACCTTGGTTAATCAAAGTCAATTGGTCGACTAACCTTAAATCAAACTTCTGACCTTCACGAATTTCTTCCATAATACCACTAGTCAGCTTCAACATTCATAACTTTACACTATTAGGAGTCTCTTCACACACCAAGCTCATATCTCTGAATTGTTCGATCATCTCTAACTCTGAACCATAAGCATTGACATATGCAGTGACTTCCTACTTGATGCATCAGTAACTACATTTGCTTTACCAGGATGGTAATTCAAATCAAAGTCATAATCCTTCAACAACTCAAGCCATCTTCTCTGCCTCATATTCAACTCCTTCTGGTCGAACAAGTATTTCAGACTCTTATGATCACTAAACACTTTGAATATAGAACCGAAAAGATAATGTCTCCAAATCTTCAATACAAACACAATCATTGTTAACTCTAAGTCGTGCATAGGATAATTCCTTTCATGAACTCTGAGTGCCTAGAAGCATAAGTAAAAACTTGCCCATTTTGCATCAATACACCACCAAGGCCCATCTTATGCGCTTTATAATACACCACAAAAGACTCACTCGGATTAGGCAAAATCAACATTGGAGTGGTCGTCAACCTCTTCTTTAATTCTACAAAGCCACTTTTCTCCTCAGATCCCATGTTGTTTTTATGGCTCTCATGTTTCTCTCACAGACACTCGTTGGTGTTCTTCAATACTCAATCTCTTAAGCTATGATGCCATTATCTCTAAAATAATCATTGAACTCAGTTGAAGTAAACTCCTCTCCACGACCTGTTCTCAAACATTTCACATATAATCTAGATTCCTTCTCAAAACTACTTTTAAATTGCTTGAAAACAGTAAATGGATCACTCTTATAAGCAATAAAGTATATCGAAGCCTTCCTACTGTAATCATCAATGAAACATATGTAATACCTCTTTTGGCCATATGACATAGGAGAAATGGGAAAAATGAACACTTTATTATTGATTAGAAAAGGGAAGAATGGACACTTTATAAGTGAGATAATCCATATACCTATCACCTTAAGGTTTTAGGTTAATATATGGTGTGTCTCTCACAATAAGGTGTGTCCCAAGTAAAAATGCTCCCTTAGAATTGCCCTTAATAGTGGTATCACGAGCCTTTGGTTTCGAGTGAAGGGATTGTCTTACTTCTATCGAAACACACCATAAGTGGTGGGTAGAAGGTGTTCTGTTGAAGAGTTTCAACGGTGATACAAGTGTATGTGGAAGAGAGAGCTTCAACATGAGAGGGAGCATTGTAGACTCACACTTGAGGGGGAGTGTTGAGAATCAAGTGTGAGGAAGAAGTCCCATATTGATTAGAAAAGGAAAGAATGAACACTTCATTATTGATTAGAAATGGGAAGAATGAACACTTTATAAGTGAGAGAACCCACACACCTATCACTTTAAGGTTTTTGGTGAATATGTAGTGTGTCTCTCACAATAAGGTGTGTCCCAAGTAAAAATGATCCCTTATAATTTCCCCTAACACTCCTTTTAGCTCTTGACTTTTATGAATGTGAATTCTCTTTCTTCTTCTTATACATTATTCCATTCTATTTTTTGCGTGAGTTGTCGTGAAGTAGATTAGGGAATTGTATGATTCAGTGAGTGAGAAATGAAGCAGGTGTGAAGCTGAGGATGAGTTGAGATGAAGCTCTAGTGTAGTGTGTGAGAGAGATAGAGGATGAAAGGTTAAAGGTTGATGCTCAACCAATTGAAGCTTCAATGTGAAGCTTCAATGGCTTCAGATGAGAGAGCTATGGTGATAGGGATTGAGGAGAAGAGATAATGAGTGAGAGGAAGAAGATGAAGGAGAGAGAGAGAGAGATAGAGAGAGAGAGAGAGAGAGAGAGAGAGAGAGAGAGAGAGAGAGAGTGAGAGAGAGAGAGAGAATGGGATAACAGTGCGTGGTTCTGAATATGAGGGAGAAGATTTGCATTTATAGAGTATAGGCTGGGATTGAATCAGGGTTGGAATTAGGTTTGAAGGATAATTAGGATCAATTAAAGAGTTTAGGAGGTTGTTATGAGGTGGCTTGGAGTTAGGTACTCCTGACTCACTGAGTTGCTCCTCAACTTAATTAGTTAATAAACCAAAACTCAGTTAGTTACATCCTGATGTTGTGCTAGATTTAAATATGCCTTAGGTGTAATTTCAATTCTAACTCTTTTTTATTTTTCTGTTTTTATTGCTCAACTTAATGACCTGTTAAAGCTTTAGTTCTGATTTTAATCTTAGTGTTTTGTTAGCTGGAAACTGGTCAGGTTAGTATATGGAAGAGTTGTGTGAAGTTAGGGATTAGTTTTGTTTACCTTATTGTTGATTTTTTCTAAATTTCTGATTTTTGCTAAGTCAAACAATTGTGGCCTTCTAATTTAATGTTAGTTTTAAGCATGTGCATGGAATAATTAGGGTTAGGTGTTAGGGTGAAGTCATTGCAAGTTGGATGTTAACTTCAAGTTGAATGGTCATGAGTGCAATTTATTATGAAGTCGAAAATTGGTGATGGTTTGGTATGAATTTTGGTTAAATGGATGGGTTGAAACGCTCATGTTTGGACTGACATAAGTATTTAATGACATTGGATAGGTATGATTGGTGTTGTACCCCAAAATTTTCCCTTCCATTTTCTTCAAGATATCTCCTCATGCTTCTAGGGTTTTCAAATGCTCAAGGCTACTCAAGGTTGGATTAGACAAACCCTATCCCAAGCAAATGACCTACAACTAGGGTTTTGTGCTTCTCAAAGAAATTAAGCTTCTAATGCCTCAAGTGGATTTCATGGTTCCTTATATGTCTCAAGGAATGCTCATGTCAAATTTCAAGCCTTGCATCACTACTTTGCTCAGTCAATTGTTCAGATGACCAAAAATCAACTATATTGGGCAAAAAGTCAATTATGGTTAACATACAGTCAAACTTCAAGATTTTTGGTCAACATAAATATTTTAAAGTTATATTCATAATTTGATCAAGGGTTTCTCATGATTCATCAAGAAAACACAAGATTCATCAAAAGTCAAAAGTTACTAAATTAGAGTTTTCTTAAGGAGAAGTCAACTGAACTTTGACCAAGATAACTTTCACATGCTTCAACATATTTTTCTCAACCAAAGCTCATTTTGAAGGAAATTAAATTCTCTACAACTTTGTCTCTCTAAGCTCAAGTCCAAAAAATGCTTCATTTGAGAGATATGGGCCAAAATATTACATGTCATTTCAAAAGTCAACAAAAAGATACTTTTTGTCAAGACAACTTACATCAAGATAAAGTCTTAAAATGAAAAAATGATCAACATAGAGATTGTAGAGGACATTTTGAACTTTCTAAAAAGTCAAAGATAACCTTCATATGATAAAAATTGAGAGAGTTATGATTGGTGCAAGTTGAGACGTTTTGAGAAAATGCATGAAACCCAAAGTGATCAAACTTGAGTTTTTGGGCTAATGGGCTTATGTTTCCGGGTCCAGGCGTGTTTTATATCCCATAGTGAACCTCTGAGTCAATCCATACACCCCTTTGATTTTTACTCTTTTTATTTTTTATTTTTTATTTAAATTCAAAATAAATTAAATAAAAACAAGGCTTTCATACAAAGGTCCAAGCCCACTTCTTTTGACCTAATTTTCCTCTCTCTCTCTCTCTCTCTATCTCTCTCTCTCTCTCTCTCTCTATCTCTCTCTCTCTCTCTCTCTCTCTCTCTCTCTATATATATATATATATATATATATATATATATATATATATATATATATATATATATATATATATATATATATATATATATATATATATATATATATATATATATATATATATATATATATATATATATATATATATATATATATATATATATCCCATATTCAGACAACAACAAGGACACGAAAAACTTGGCAAGAGATCACAATTTCAAAAAACTCCAAAAAACTCCAAAACTAGGGCGAACTTCAAACCCTATTTTCAGCCTCTCTCCAAGCAAGCCAATCCTCCAAATCAATCCCGGTAAAAATGGATCAATCTTGATGATCCAAAGGGCCTGAAAATCTCATACATTCATCTTTGATTTCCTTTTTTTTTTTGTAATTTGTATTTTTGTTTTCATTGTTGTTTTGATGCATACTAACATTACTAACATGCTTCTGAGGTATAACTATGCAGGATAAACTCTATTTTCCATTGATGCTTCTTCCCCATCTATTTTTTTGGCAAGCCATGTTGTTCTGAAGGCAAAGAACATGAGTTCAACACCCACCCCTGGCGTTTGCACTATTTTTATTTTCTAACCTTATTTTCCATTGATGTTTCTTCTTCTATATATTTTTTGGCAAACTTAATTCTTTTTTTTATTTATCATTAAACATAAACTTTTTTATTAATTAAAATTAATTAGGTTTTAGGTTTTTTAATTAACTTTTTTTCAAAATTAACCTTTTTTAAAATTAAAATTAATTAGGTTTTAGGTTTTTTAATTAACTTTTTTTTTCAAAATTAACCTTTTTTTATTAATTAAAATTAAATAGTTTTTTTAGTTTTATTTAATTAATTATCATAAATCATTTTTTTCATAAAAAATCACCAAAACATTTTCTTTGCTATTTTCATCATATTTTTATTTTCCTAGATAAAGTGTATAGGAGGGCGCGTTCAACTGTAATAGCATAGCTTTATTTTTTCCGCAATTTTCTATTATGTAACTGCTCTTAGTATGTAATAGTTGTAGGTTTTTATTTTCTGCACCTCTATTATGTAACTGCCCTAGAGCATTGTGATAGTCCTAGGTTTACGTTTCTGCCTTTATCTTCGGTTACTATATTTTATGCAATTGTTAGTAATTAGGGTTTGTATGGCAAGATAAAAATGAACGATAGAAAACCCTAATTGCAAGACTAAATAACTAAAATGAACACACTTTCACACTCACACCTTTAGGGTAACCTCTCTGCGTTGCCTTTTGGAATAACAGTTAATGTCCCTCGAAAATAGGGATGCTTTAGCAAAAGACCCCGATACAAAAGATCATAGTCCCTCGATGACCCTTCAATGTTGCCTACGAATAACATGATCTAGTCTCTTACGAAAATGCTAAAGCATCCTTACAAGTTCGCCTTACATTGCCATTTTCAAAATATTTTCAAATCACACAAAAAAAAGCAAGTTTTCAAAAGTGAGCTAAGCAATTAAGAGCCCGTAGATAACTACAGATGAAAAGGGTGCTAACACCTTCTCTTTTCATAACTTACCCCCCGAACTCAAAATCTTCAAGGTCTTTCCTATTATTTTCACCCTTTCCTTATCGGATAAAAGAAAAGTCGGTGGCGATTCTTGCTATCTGCACATTTGCGATAAAACGCAAAACAAGTTAGTTCTCCCATCATATTACACTTGGATTTGAACTATTTTGAGTAGTTTTAGGTTATAGCTTCGATTTTCTAGTTTTTATTTGCAAGGCTTTGATCATGTTGCATCAGCTTTGTATGGTTTGTGTTTGTTATGCTGGCCTGGTTTGGATTGGGTGCAGCATCTTGATGGTGAATTGATTATATGCTCAACATTTGGTTTACTACATGGTGGTACCATGTCTATTCTATCATGGGGAAGCATGTCCTTTTGTCGCATAAGCCAATGACTTTGAACATTTGTGATGTATTAGATGGACTTGAATTTTGTCTTCATGGATGCAGGTTATGTTGAAAGCATGGATAAGGTGTGAATGCTTGGAGGTTTGGAACAGTGGCATAGAAACTTGGAATGGAAATTAGGAACACTTAGGCTTAGTGTCGATATAGGAATTCTTTTTGTATGTAAATGATGGAATGTAAATGGAAATAGTGTGATAACTTGAAGCATCCATTCTTGAATCTATATTGTAATTTGAATATATTGATTAAATAAAATGCCTTGGTTTGTGGTTGAACTTTGAATGAATCATGATGAACCTTGCTTGAAATCTTGAATGTGTTGAATGACTTTGAAGAAAATTATTTGAACACTTTGGATCCCATGTATATTCTCCATGTTTCTCTTGTCGTGCCAATACTTTAATTTTCTTTAACTTTTTCACCCTTTGAAATCAATAACATACTTTTGGTGAATATTAGGTATAAATTTGGTTAAAAAGTCAACTTTCTAAAGTCAACTTTGACCAAAGTCAAAGAACCTAATCATGTGGTACCTTAAATCAAAGCTTATGTGCATCTCATGCTTCCTCAATAATTTGAATCAAAATCCACTTGTGTGCCATGCTTGATCTTTAATGAAACCCTAATTGGAATCTTGAATCTCAAATCCTCATAACTTGTATCTTAAGACAAAGCTCATTGGAAAAGCACACAAAGCTCATTGAGTGAGATGTAGATGAATTTACACTCCTCCTCTTACACAAAAGTCTTGACCAATACCTTATAGCCTAAGCAACAAATGAACTCCTTTTGACTGATGAAAGATGGCTTCAATGAGATCTCAAGGATGATGCATTATGTAGTATATCTTGACCAAAGTCTTATCTTCATTTATGAACACCACATATAAGAAAATAGCTTGATTCACAAACCATAATGGAGTCCTTGTATCCAAATGCACACCCTTGAATTTTTGTAAAGAAAGCCACTGGATCATGATTTGTATTGTAAGTAGTAGGAGAAATACCTCAAGTGAAAATCGAGCTTGAAATATTGAAGGAAAGATGCTCAAGATAGCCATAAGATCAAAACTTAATCAATTGACCCTCAGTTGAAATATCTTGGCCAACCCTAAGCACAACAGATGAAAACCCTAATACCTTGATCTTTGTGAATCTTTATGGGGAATAGCCTTGTAGCTTGATGACAAAGAAGTCCATGATGACCCTGAGCCAAAACCCTAATTCCTTTTGATCCTTGTTCAAATAGAAGCTAGTTGAGTCAAGCTTGAAAAGTGTATATCTCTTAAATCATATGAAACTCTGACTTTATCCATGACAATTGATCCCTTGTCTCAAGTTACCCTTCATTGAATGCATTCAAAGTAGAATGACCTAATGGAGATATGTACATGAAATGAGAAACATAATCCAATTAGAAGTATAATTAGGAGGGCAAATTTTAGGGGTGCAACCAACTTCAGACACAAAAGGGGGTGGATTGAGTGATTCAAAAAAATGTGGTTTTGAAAAAGTTTGTGGATAAAACTCAGAGTTTAAAACCATTTTAAATATTATGCAGCGGAAAATAAATTGCAGAATATAAAATTCAGAAGTAAAAAATTAAGGGAAAGAAAGAACACCAGGAATTATAGAGGTTTAGTCAAAACAAAAGGACATATTCCTCTCCCCAAGAATTGCTATTGAGAGTATCCAATAACTTTGAGACTTTTAGTAGGTAATACTCACGAACCCTCTTATACAAGGAAAGTGGTTGACTTCCTAACCAAACAATAAGGATGGGAATATAGTAGTTGATTCTTCTCCTTCAAACAGTATATTATAGCGGTTAGTCTTCTTTCCACGATAATCTTGGAGTGGTTAGTCTTCACGATTCTAAACAAAATTTGCAGGCTTTTTCAACGGATAAGCTCACAAACCTTATACCTTGGTTTTATACAGGTTAACCTATAACTTGGGAGAACATCTTCTTCTTGTAGCAGATTATTTCATTGTCCCTCAAGTGCCTTGTAAGAGTAAATATCCTCCAGATTCATTGACCATCTACCATCCTCTTTCAACAAGGTTTCAATTCTCTTAACTTCTTGCGTCATTATACCTATTTTGTATTCCTTGAAGAAATCTCCTATACTCTGCATAGCCTTCAACTTGTTATTCCCACCATATTAGCTTATCCATTCCATAGCTATCCCACATTCTTTTTCACACTTGGGATCCTTTGACCACACTTCTTCGAATATAAAGATGTGAGAAAATTCTCCGGCCCTTTGTCCCTCATAACTGCTTCTAGATCAATACAAATGTTAGCATGATCATACCAAAAACGAGGAAGATAAAGAACCTTAATTTCAAAAAACCTATTGATGTAGTTTTCTGTAGCTAGCCCCCTATCTAAACGGAGCTGAACATTCTCGCTCTCTTGCCTTCCATTTGACCAAGTGAATGGGTACCCCTCAAAGCCCAAATAATTAAACCACACTGTTCCAAAGTTTAATGACCCCAAGATAGTGGACTAGTAGATCTGTTATTCCCTCAACACTTCTCATGCTCAAATAACACATCATTTAAATCCCAAAGCAAATGAATCTATCACCACATCTCCTAACCACCTCTTTAATTAATAGACAGGTATTCCTTTTGATATGCTCCTTAGGGAACCTATAAATTTTGTTGAAATACCATAACTGATTGTCACATTCATCCACCACTAAACCTCATATATGGTTGATTGATAAACATAATATGTTGATCTGCATCCTCTCCTTCCACATCAGAACAAGACCCTCTGCTCTTTCCTTTCCACTACCACTATATTCTACAGCTTGACAACAATCATATCAATATTTAAACTTAAGATTCTGAACCTCTTCGAGCTTGAGACGAGTTTCATAAGAAAAACCATATCAGGATTTTCCAAACGAATGAGCCTCAACAAGGCTCGAACTGGATAAGGATTCCCTAACCCCATGCAGTTCTAGATTAAGAGTTTCATTTTGGTTCTGTCAAGTTTGGTTCCTTTGGTGTGACAAGCTGCTTCCTCTTCTTCTCCCCCACTTCCACATTCCTCCAGGGTTCTTTCAGTAATCATTACTTCCACAAGTTGTCTTTTCCCACTCTTCAAGTCCACTAAATTTTGCTTGGCATTGATTTTCCTTTCTTCCAACCTTTCTTTTGGTCGCCTTCTTCCTCTTAATAGTTGTGTCTTTTGAGCTTCCTTCTCTCCTTTTCCCGCATTCGAGATATCCACCGCTCCCCGAGACTCTGCAGTTGATTCAATCTCAAGGATATTTCTATTTAGTAGTGTTTCCTTTGTTTTCATGGACTTTCTTACTAGGGCACCACTACCGTTATCTTTATTTGGTTCTACCTCCGCCTCCTCTCCTTCTTTCTCTTATCTTTAGTGTCGCATCTACTTTGGCTTAATGAGATATTAAAAAGGCTTTTGTTGCACGTACTAGAGCTAGATTCGTTCTTCTTTTGTTAATCTACTGAATCTTGGAAGCAAGATGCCTTGGGCCAGAGCCCATGTGAAAGATCTGGTTCATCCAGGTCTTCATACCCCTCCTCACTTAGGTCACCCAACCCTTCACAATCCTTCAGATGATGTCCTAATCTTCCACAAGCAAAGTAGAATTTCGAATGACGTTCATACTTAAAATGAACACGTAAGCCCCTATCTATGAATCTCCTTATCATTCTTCTCTATAGTGATTG